>OZ001671.1:5000-2405000 GCA_963924145.1 Pyrausta purpuralis
CGGTATCTAATCGCCTTCGAACCTCTAACTTTCGTTCTTGATTGATGAAAACACCTTTGGCAAATGCTTTCGCTGATGTTCGTCTTGCGACGATCCAAGAATTTCACCTCTAACGTCGCAATACGAATGCCCCCAGTTATCCCTATTAATCATTACCTCGGAGTTCTGAAAACCAACAAAATAGAACCGAGATCATATTCTATTATTCCATGCACGAAATATTCAAGCAGCATTTTGAGCCCGCTTTGAGCACTCTAATTTGTTCAAAGTAAAGTTGTCGGCCCATCTCGACACTCAATGAAGAGCACCGCGATAGGATTTTGATATTGAACCGACGTTTGACCGTCGGCTCACCGACGATATGCTCCGCAAACGTGTCAGTATCACCGCGGATGCGGTGCACCGACAGCGCGGCGCACAAATGCAACTACGAGCTTTTTAACCGCAACAATTTTAGTATACGCTATTGGAGCTGGAATTACCGCGGCTGCTGGCACCAGACTTGCCCTCCAATTGTTCCTCGTTAAAATATTTAAAGTGTACTCATTCCGATTACGAGGCCTCGTAAGAGTCCCGTATCGTTATTTTTCGTCACTACCTCCCCGTGCCGGGAGTGGGTAATTTGCGCGCCTGCTGCCTTCCTTGGATGTGGTAGCCGTTTCTCAGGCTCCCTCTCCGGAATCGAACCCTGATTCCCCGTTACCCGTGACAACCATGGTAGTCGCAGAAACTACCATCGAAAGTTGATAAGGCAGACATTTGAAAGATGCGTCGCCGGTACTGGACCGTGCGATCGGCAAAAGTTATCCAGATTCATCAAAATTAACGACTTCGAACGCGAGGCCCTCCGTCGATTGGTTTTGATCTAATAAAAGCACTCATCCCATCACTGGTCAGAGTTCTGATTGCATGTATTAGCTCTAGAATTACCACAGTTATCCAAGTAACTGAGTAAGATCTAAGGAACCAAAACTGATATATTGAGCCATTCGCGGTATCGCCTTAATACGGCTTGCACTGAGACATGCATGGCTTAATCTTTGAGACAAGCATATAACTACTGGCAGGATCAACCAGGGAGCTTACACATGATAAAAGTAGAAAAAAAAACACGCGACGCGTGTTCATCTCTCTACTCTGTTCTGTGTCTTGCGCCCGATTCGACGTTTTACCGTCGGATATCGAGGCGTGACTATATTGGTCATAATATATCGGTGTGTCGCACGCTGTACGCGATCTGTGTCGTCTCCGATCAGATCGCGAACAAGGGCACTTAGCGCTCCAAATGAAGGAGGCGCCCACACTGAAGGTTCGCACAGATCACTTTTCACTTTTATGTAAAAAAAACTCTTCCAACTGACGTTTTGTACACATTAGCGACAAACAGCCCGGAGCAAGAGAGATCCCGAACCAGACCAGAAAAATATGTATGACGCTCCTCCGTCAGTGTTGTTGAAAATTGACGAGGACGCATATTAACCGTCCATCGGCGCTTTTCAGACACAACACTGATAGAATTGCATCGGACCAAAGTGTTACACACATACGCATGGAACACAATATAGGCCTTGAGTGAGACCGTTTCTACGAAATCCATATATACAATAACGGATCCGTCGATCTACAAAGTTTAACAAAGCCAGCGCCGCCGCGACTCTACCGCGCTCACACCGCACACATAACAAACAACAAGTGGTGCGACGCGCCTGAAGAGACCGACGATGCCAGCTAGAGTACTCAACGAACGGCGGTTAAACGGAAGGGCGCGCGCCTTCCCGCCGCTCTTTGCCTTTCCTCCGAACGACACTTCGCTGTCGTGCGCACGCGCAATGCGCGCCCACAGCGCCGCGGAGTGTGTTTGCACGCCCCTCTCGCCACGGATTGATACTAACAAACGCGTTGCTGCGCTCTTCGTTTCAATTCTGTCACGAGTGGACAAGCGACCGACTCCAATGTCGAAAAATTCTGAACGCGCAATATCGTGCGCGCGACGCGGCGGGCGTAAAATAAGTTATTTTTTTGGGTTGGGAAAAAAAAACCCATGGTTAGGTTAGGTTAGGTTAGGTTAGGTTAGGTTAGGTTAGGTTAGAGAGATTCCAAAAACTAAAAAAAAAAAACCTTATGTTAGGTTAGATTCGGTTAGGTTTCATTTTGTTAGGTTCAGATGAAAGATTCCAAAAACTAACAAAAAAATCCATTTAGGTAACCGAAGGTTAGATTAGATTAGGTTAGGTTTGATTTTGTTAGGTTCAGAAGAAACATTCCAGTAAAAAATCCAAAATCTAGAAAAAAACACCCTTAGGTAACCGAAGGTTAGGTTAGATTAGGTTAGGTTTCATTTTGTTAGGTTCAGATGAAAGATTCCAAAAACTAACAAAAAAATCCATTTAGGTAACCCACGGTTAGGTTAGATTAGGTTAGGTTTGATTTGATTTTGTTAAGTTCAGAAGAAACATTCCAGTAAAAAATCCAAAATCTAGAAAAAAACACCCTTAGGTAACCGAAGGTTAGGTTAGATTAGGTTAGGTTTCATTTTGTTAGGTTCAGATGAAAGATTCCAAAAACTAACAAAAAAATCCATTTAGGTAACCCACGGTTAGGTTAGATTAGGTTAGGTTTGATTTGATTTTGTTAAGTTCAGAAGAAACATTCCAGAAATAATCCAAAATCTAGAAAAAAACACTCTTAGGTAACCGAAGGTTAGGTTAGATTAGGTTAGGTTTGATTTTGTTAGGTTCAGAAGAAACATTCCAGTAAAAAATCCAAAATCTAGAAAAAAACACCCTTAGGTAACCGAAGGTTAGGTTAGATTAGGTAAGGTTTCATTTTGTTAGGTTCAGATGAAAGATTCCAAAAACTAACAAAAAAATCCATTTAGGTAACCCACGGTTAGGTTAGATTAGGTTAGGTTTGATTTGATTTTGTTAAGTTCAGAAGAAACATTCCAGAAATAATCCAAAATCTAGAAAAAAACACTCTTAGGTAACCGAAGGTTAGGTTAGATTAGGTTAGGTTTGATTTTGTTAGGTTCAGAAGAAACATTCCAGTAAAAAATCCAAAATCTAGAAAAAAACACCCTTAGGTAACCGAAGGTTAGGTTAGATTAGGTAAGGTTTCATTTTGTTAGGGTCCGAAGAAAAATTCCAGAAAGATTTCAAAAACTAACAAAAAAATCCATTTGGGTAACCCACGGTTAGGTTAGATGAGGTTAGGTTTGATTTTGTTAGGCTCCGAAGAAACATTCCAGTAAAAAATCCAAAATCTAGAAAAAAACACCCTTAGGTAACCGAAGGTTAGGTTAGATTAGGTAAGGTTTCATTTTGTTAGGGTCCGAAGAAAAATTCCAGAAAGATTTCAAAAACTAACAAAAAAATCCATTTGGGTAACCCACGGTTAGGTTAGATGAGGTTAGGTTTGATTTTGTTAGGCTCCGAAGAAACATTCCAGTAAAAAATCCAAAATCTAGAAAAAAACACCCTTAGGTAACCGAAGGTTAGGTTAGATTAGGTAAGGTTTCATTTTGTTAGGGTCCGAAGAAAAATTCCAGAAAGATTTCAAAAACTAACAAAAAAATCCATTTGGGTAACCCACGGTTAGGTTAGATGAGGTTAGGTTTGATTTTGTTAGGCTCCGAAGAAACATTCCAGTAAAAAATCCAAAATCTAGAAAAAAACACCCTTAGGTAACCGAAGGTTAGGTTAGATTAGGTAAGGTTTCATTTTGTTAGGGTCCGAAGAAAAATTCCAGAAAGATTTCAAAAACTAACAAAAAAATCCATTTGGGTAACCCACGGTTAGGTTAGATGAGGTTAGGTTTGATTTTGTTAGGCTCCGAAGAAACATTCCAGTAAAAAATCCAAAATCTAGAAAAAAACACCCTTAGGTAACCGAAGGTTAGGTTAGATTAGGTAAGGTTTCATTTTGTTAGGGTCCGAAGAAAAATTCCAGAAAGATTTCAAAAACTAACAAAAAAATCCATTTGGGTAACCCACGGTTAGCTTAGATGAGGTTAGGTTTGATTTTGTTAGGCACCGAAGAAACATTCCAGAAATAATCCAAAATCTAGAAAAAAACACTCTTAGGTAACCGAAGGTTAGGTTAGATTAGGTTAGGTTCAGAAGAAACATTCCAGTAAAAAATTCAAAATCTAGAAAAAAACACCCTTAGGTAACCGAAGGTTAGGTTAGATTAGGTTAGGTTTCATTTTGTTAGGTTCAGAAGAAACATTCCAGAAATAATTTAAAATCTAGAAAAAAACACCCTCAGGTAACCGAAGGTTAGGTTAGATGAGGTTAGGTTTGATTTTGTTAGGCTCCGAAGAAACATTCCAGAAAGATTTCAAAAACTAACAAAAAAAACCATTTAGGTAACCCATGGTTCGGTTACATTTACAAACTAATAATTACAATAGTTTAAAAAACTATCATGTTTATCGTATCAAATTCAGCAAACCCTTTCATTTAATACCCATATCATGGGGGTGCATTTCAAATAGCCAAATCGATATCTTTAATGTCCGCCATGTTGGATTTAAGTCACGTGACTATTTTTGTCGTATTCCTGAGAGCAAACCCTTTCATTTGATACTCATATAATGGGTTTTTACCCATTTCCAATAGCCTGTTTGGCATCTTGGGGAGGCCGCCATATTGGTTTTGTAATGACGTTTCTTAGCTTGTCATGTATTGTCATCAAAAGTCAGAGCGTGTGCAAAATTTCATCCTAATCGAAGACCGGAAAGTGGGTCAAATAACGATTCCAAGTTTTTCTTACACATACATAGTTACAAGTGAAGCTAATAATATAAGCGTGTTAAACAATAAATAAAATATTGGGAGATCAAGTCCAACAAACTTATTAAGAGTAACGTACAAATTGAATATATATATATATTCAATTTCATATATATACAAATAATATGAAACAATCCATAACAAATACTTGACTAAAATAACAAACCAACCGGACAAACTTTATACCCCCTATTACATGTATTTAAGTGTTTATGTTTGTTAAAATACCTACAAACAGTTAACAAATATTGTATCTGTATCGATTTGATACCGTTGCTCTGCATTCATCGAGCAGTGTATGTATGAGACGGATTACCAAAACCTATCGGATAAAAAAACCTAAAAAATTTATCGGATAAAATTATCCCAATATACTTATTATTATTATTATTATTGTATTGCATTGCATTGCATTTCATTAATAAGTACCTCCTATCTACATACATTATGTTGGTAGTTACCTAATTTATTTTTATTCAATCCGATCAAATTTTTGCACTAACCAAGGAATTTTCAAAAATAAAAAAGGCACATTCAAATTTCTTTTAAACCACTAAATCACACCTCGCCCGCCGTGTACCGTGTACCCCACCCTCCCAGCCCTTCCCCGTGTGGCCATCGTATAAGGGGATATGAAAAAAGGCATGACGTAGCGTCAACTAACTTGGTATCAGCGCCATCTAGCGGATTAGTGGACCAGACTCGTCTACCAGAAATCTAGCAGAAATCACAAATTACATGTATGTTATTTTTACCCGACTACGGTAAAGCAAAAGAAGGGTTATGATTTTGACAGGCTGTGTATGTATGTTCATCTGTTCCCGCGTAACTTCTAAACTACTTATCAGAATTCGAAAAATGACATATCATTAGAAGAGTCTTAATTGTCCGCTGGTTATAGGCTATACGGGGTTACACAAAATCTAATGTGGCGCCCTCTAGCGGACAAAACATACAGAGTGAAAAAATAAAGTTATGATAAATATGCCGTGTTTGGTATCATTTGAAAGGGCTTTACTTGTACGTTTTGCAATATTGATTATGTAGAGATAAATTTTCATGTTTGGAAAACCGCAGTCACACGTTGTCAAAGTGCTACGGTAGGTAGGTATATTGTGACTACGCCTTTCCAAACATGAAAATTTATCTCTACATAGTGAATATTGCATACTTCAGAATAGTATTGTAGGACATATTTGTCAATTTACAACGAAGGCATCTTGGTAGAGTCTACTGTGTCCATTTACTTGCAACTACATTAGTAACTTTGTTCTGTTCAGTATTCTGAAAATCTCGTTTTTATAGGTTTTCAGCGTCGCTTTTTGTCGAAGTTGGGTTTTAGTTTTTTTAATTTTTTGACTGTCTGTTTATGAACACGCGTGTTTTATCTGTTCCCACGTAACTTGGAAACTTCACGTCAAATCTGTCTGATCTGATCTGATCACGTAAAGCTCATTACGCAAACAATTTAACGAATTACTTGTGATAATAAAGGACTGTTGTAGTGACTTGGATATTATATGTTTTAACAGAGATGAATGTGAAGGAATATGAAATCAATTTACTTAAAATTGAGGGACATAACATGTATGCACGAAAAAAACAGTTGTGCCTTCCCCTAAAAGGACTCACAATCGATGATGCTCAATTATGAAGTTATAAGGGGAACCTTGAAATCTATTCACAACGATTTTGAAATCACTATTATAGTAACATACAGACCGGCCGACACTAATAAAAAAAGGATTTATAAAAGAAATGAAGACACTGATAGCTAATACACGTAATAACGTTATTTTTACGTGACGTGAATATAAATAGATTAGAAAAGCAACAGGATAACATTGCAGTAAGTTACCTAAACGCAATGAGCAAATATGGAATGCAATGCGCCGTTCGCGGCATAACACGGGAGAGGATCATCGCGGAGCGAAAGCGACGTCCTGCATCGACCACATCTTCGTGAGAAATGCGAGCGCTACAACATTGTCTGCGTATACCGTTATGACGAGTATTGCAGACCGCAGACCATTACTTATTAGGACTATCAGCTGATGTGAACAAAGACGACAAAACAGGATAGATGACGAAGACAGGTATAGGCAGGTGGGCGCAGCTGTTGTGCATAGATAAACCGATTACATGGTAAGAAAATCTGGCTGATTTGTTTGGAGATGTTTATAAGGACAGTAAATTTGAGAGGAAGCTATATTAAATTGTAATGGTGACCTTAGAAAAATTGGAGGATTATCATATTAGATGGCAATTTTATATGTTGTCAATAAAATCGTAGAAAAAGTTATTGTTGGCCAAATCACTGAATTTCTGGAGCTAAAAAATCTGCTATCAGATGCACAACATGGATACCGGCGTGGTCGATGTACAAGCCACTGCCTTAGCAAATTTACAAATGACGTAAACGGATGGCTAATTAAAAAAAGTATCGTAATGTTAATGTTTATCGATTTTAAAAAGGCGTTCGGTAATTTGGATCATGATGGACTCATAAAAGCTATGGATGAATGTGGCATTAGATGCCCTGTCAAATCATGTTTTTGCCAATACCTAAAGGGGAGATAATTGAAGGAATCCGTGTGCGGAACCGAAAGTGAGAAGGGTGATGTACAATACGGAGTGCCAACTGGTTCTGTGTTCGGCCCGGTCGGGTACATAATGCATGTGAACAGAATGTCTAAATGTCTTAGAAAAAAGTAATGCATATATGTATGCGGACGACATACGTTTTATGTACAGTGGCAAGGCCCAGGAAGAAGAAGAAATAAGAGATCAACTCCAAAGGGGTTTTAATAACGTTACTAGGTGGGCCACACGAGAACGGGTTTATAATTAATGTTGATAAAACTAAATGCATGGCTATTTACTCTCCGTATCATGCACAAAGAAAATAGATAAAAGTCAATATCATAGGGCACACGTATAATTGTCTGCATGGTATCGGAGAGAATTGTAAATGTAAGATGATTGATCAAGGAACGTCGTATAAGTTCTTGGGTGTAACAATTGAATATAACTTCAAATGGAACTTACATGTGAATAATGTTCTTGGAAAACTTCGTTCTGTTCTTGGAAAAGTTTAAAATCTTAAGTTTTTCATAAGTAAAAAAATGTGTCCGTAGTCACCGTAATAACTTAAATAGTAAAATATGTGTATTGTGTAGTGTGTTTCGGCCTGTATTACAATGTCTTGATAATAGATTCTGGTTAAAGCCGTCTATTTCATTTCATTGACATTTTAATATAATTGTATAAAAGGTGTGCCAAATACGGTTGCAAACAAAGCAAATGCAATGTAACGGAGTGACAGATCATACCCAAAAATACGACATTACTATAAAGCATTTGTAATCACGAAGATTATTAATAATCTTCTTAGGTGTTCATTTAATAAACACGCATGTCTACACATTGAAAACATTAATATAGCAGACCCGGAGTATAATGTCTCATGTCCCACTACTAATTTAGATGCTGTCTATTCCGACATAATTTCATCATGATTCTTCATGATTGACGATCATGACTCATGCATGAGTCTTGTCAAAGGTGTACAGGAGTCCTGGCACAGCCAACTAAGATGGATTCTGCTCGGAAACGAGAAGAACGTTGTTTTGTTATCATCAATTTAATCGACATAAGTACTGTGAGATAGAGGTCGTCACTACATTATGACTTTTATACTGAAAGCAAGGAAGAGCAGTATTGAGAAGACAAGCAAAAAGGAAACCTAAAAATATTAAAAACAAAACACACCATAGGAATCTGTCTTTAAAAAACCCATTAACATTAAAACCCATTAAGTATCAGTTTTATTAGTTTGTGACAGCTTACGGTTGCAACCACATTCGTGTCAGACACAAGGTCAAACACTTTACCTATTATGAAAAAAACTAGGATCAAAACTATGGGGCGTGCGTATGCGCGCATACCCTACCTACGCTAACCAATCACAGCAACGAAACTAGAGGGGGGAAGGCCCGTTGCAAATACACAATTACTCGCCCCAAACTTTTGAAATTCCAGAGTGGGTGTGGTCAGCTAAGTCAGGAGCAATAGGCATGGCCGATTCGAATCGTATATAGATATTGAGACGTATATTAGATTAATATCTTTGAATCCGATATCGGTCCGCATTAAAACTATATATTTTTGAAACAATATATTGCTGCATTGATGTGATAAAAATACGCCTTGGATCACGATTCACGCTCGATATTCATGACTTAAAAATAAGGGATATACGACCATATCGCGTTGCAGTACGGGTTACATACGTAGGCACTTGCGCTAAAACCAACAGATACGAATGAAAAAGTATATACATACTTTTTCGAGTGAAACGGAAACTCTTGTTTGGGTATTCGTAGGATTCCAAACTTTAAGATTATTACGATAACGTTTATTTAAGTACTTTCTTGTGAATGTATGCTTATTTCAATGGACCTTATTTTGTCAAGATTATGAAGCATTATCTGTGATTTTACGAAACTTTCACTGACGTAGGCCCTTTAACCTATAGTTGTAATTTTTCGTATTATATTTATAGAATGAATAAAAAGGTTGTTATAGCAGCTTCGATAGACCAACATTCAGATTTGAGGAATGATGATCATGTTATGATACTGTATACAGTTTCAGATCATATCGTTTATCGATTCACTGTTACAGAATACACATTGATAGACCGATATGTTTCAGAAATATATAGTTTCATCACTGTTATCAGATTTCGATTTAAAGTTTCGACTATTAATATTATGTCCTTCTTTTTAGGCACGTTGCGTAATATCTTTTCTAATTCTTGTATAAGATATGTTTTTTGTTTCTGGCGGTCTGTATAAAATAATTAGCTCAATTTCATAGCCAGGCCATGTGCCTTCAGCTGACCATACACAATCTCACATGTCGTCGTATTCGTGCCGTAGGCTGTGAAGTGATGGTTGTTTTTGATATACATTATTATGCCTCCTCCTTTTCTATCTTTTCTTGTCATTGAGTGTAAGTAATAGTTTCTATAGTAAATACTTAAATATAGCTCTTCGTCTTTTACATTGACTTCTGTTAAACAGTTTATTCTATACCATCCATGCAGTTTTCAATCAATACTAAAACCTCGCTGACGTGTTTCCTCATAGAACAGACATTCATATGTATTAGGTATTTGTAGTGCGCTCTTATCGCTATTTAGTTGCTTAGTCCATTGTTGCACATTTTCATATCTTTGTAAATCTATTATTTGTAATTATAAATCAGTGACAGCTGGCATCTGGCTGGCATCAATATCACTTTCACATCTTATTTGATTTTATATCTCGATCATTCTTTCTTATAAGTATTCGAGCATTTTGCACCCATTTGTATGTTTCCTTCAATTTGGTCTTAGCTTCCCATAGTAATTGGCGTAGGTGGCGCGTTATATGTTCGTTAATATAGATTCTGATATTATTATTATTTTTGAATAGGTCATGATTAGTTAGCACATTCTTTCTAGCTTGTAACCAGTTTAAGCGATCTTCTCGTGATCTAAGTGTCACTATGATTTACGTGACTCTTTTAGGTCTTTTTCTCTTCCAGCTCTCCACGTTTTCTCATATTTTTTTGGATTCAAATTGAGTTCCCGCGCTATCTATCATTTGAACTGTGTCTAGTGTACTTCTACCTTCTAGCTTGTCTTAGTTTTTAATTTCTATGTTTAAGTGCATATTCTTTCTTCTAATGCCTTGCTACATTTTTAATGGAATTTATTTATTTTATTTTCCCGTTTTTTACATTCTCTAAACATTCGTTATTAGGCAGTTACAGGTCCTCATATTATTTACCTAGATAGTCAAGTGATTTCTCTATTTCTTTATTTGTTTTATGCAATTGTTTGACAGAATCTTTTATGTCTGACATATCTTGTTGAAAACGGGAGAAACGCCCCTATTGTTGCTCTCTCATATCACTTAAAGCACTCATTATATCTTCATTTCCTCCCGGGATGAATTAATCGTTTGATTTAAGGCTTCAGAAGAGCAGCAAGGGCTTTTGGCTCTAGTTATATCATAGGCTGATCTAGTTATATCATAGGCTGACCGAGGACTCTGATAGTGACACATCATGTGTCACTATCAGAGTCCTCGGTTATTCGTTTCTTTTTAGGTTGTCTGGAATTGACCCAATGATGTTGCTTATCCTTCATAGCATGTATATTTGAATCGGATCCATACATTTTCGGCTCGTTTCTTTGCGGCGGCGGTGATCTTGTTGTTGCCATTTAAGCCTAGCGGCTGTTATCGGTAATTATGTGTAACCGCTAACCCCACGTCGTCACTTGTGGGCGGGGCTATATGCGTTCGCGCCGTAGTCGGAGTTCACGTCTATTTTGTTGTCCTTATTAGTCACTTCACTTTCCACTATTGCTGTCTTTTTCTATTTTTGCTTTGAATTTGTGTAAGCTGGGACACGTCCAGCGCGTTACCACGATCCACGAGAACTGTGTAAAATAGCTCATGTCCCGGAATAAAACATAGAATATTTTTAAAATATTCTAAAATAACGCCTTTTATACGGCTTCGCGTAAGTATTGGTTCGATTTTTTATGAATAATTTATCTTCAAACTTTCATTACAATTACCAATTTGACAAACGAATTATTTAGAAATGTGATTATTTTTGAAATAATATTATAACAGTTTAATTATGTCCTATATAAAACATTATAATTAATGAAATCAGGCGTTACAAAAAACCGCCCAAATGCGAGTCGGACTCGCGCACTGAGGGTTTAATCCAATAGACATCAATATTATGTACCTATCTTTATTTAATAATAACTATAATTAAGTTTTTGCACGTCTGCGAGCAGACTGAACACACATGATACTTACTTACTTTAAATTGTCATCTTTGTTAACTGTGTTCTTGGCAAATAAAAGTTTGAGTTTGAGTTTCCGTGCCAACGTTAACTGAATTAGGTTGTAAACACTAACTTCCACTTATAAAGGTTCTATAAATGTTCCGTTTTTTGCCATTCGGCTACGGAACCCTAAAAACATCATGTAGATCTTAACAAATACTCTCAACGAAAATTGTTTTGGACGGGATCAGACGGGATCAGACGAGAAGTTTGAGATATAGCACATTTTCAACAACCGCAAACATAACTTTGTACTTCATACAAACACTATGAAAAACAAAATTATATTTGCTGTCCACAAAATATTGTGGATTTTACTAAGTGGAAGTAAGTGGATTCCTAAATTCAGTTAAAGTTGGCACGGAACCCTCAGTGCGCGAGTCCAACTCGCAAATGGCCGGTTTTTATTTTAAATTTACACTCGCTTAGTTTAGAAGTTAGATGGTGGGAGGGGGGCGGGGGGTTTACCACTTTGGAAGCGTTTAGCTATGCAACGTTAGACTTTAAAAGAAAATGGCTTTAGGAACCTCTATGTCAAAAGACCAATCCTATAGACACCCCACACACATAAGTTTGACTTATTAAGGGGCTACCCGGATTTTTAGCGCACTCACTAACGCCACTTTAGTAGAAAAATCATAACTCGTTAAATTAAAGTCCAATCAAAAATCTGGTAGATACGATTGTAGTACAGGTTCTATAGTTTATTTAGTACGTTTAAATTGTTTCTAAAGTAGTTTACTGTAGTTAGAGTTAGAAAAACTGCTAAATATGGCCACTTTTAGCATTTTTGCTAACTGTAACTGCAGATAACTCTGTTTAATTGAACTTAAACATTGTGTCTAAACCACATAATCAGAGCTACAATTGTATCTAACAGATTTTTGATTGGTCTTTTATTTACCGAGTTATGATTTTTCTAGTAAAGTGGCGCTAGTGTGCGCGGTAAAAATCCAGGTAGCGCCTTAAAAAAAAATCTAATAAGACAAACTTATGTGTGTTTAGTTTCACGTATGCGAGACCCCCCTTAATATCATTGCTTTTTATTTTGTGTATAAGAAACGTAAAGCGGTTAACAGGATACTTCTTCCTACCAAATTTTACTAGTGTGATGCTTATAGTTACAGAATAAAATGGCTGTGACATACGGACGGACGGACAGACAGACAGACAGACAGACAGACAGACAGACAGACAGACAGACAGACAGACAGACAGACAGACTTGAAGAAACTATAAAGGTTCCGTTTTTTGCCATTCGGCTACGGAACCCTAAAAACCTCTTTTTTACACGTTGGTGTTGGGTACTAATAACTATATGCATTAGCTGTGCCGTATTCGTATTTGAGGAGGGTGGGCGGTGCATCCTGCATTTGCCTTAACTAATACTCTACGCGGTGACGGTTCATGATGTTAGTCGCCACAGCCGGCGTCGCTTAGCGGAAATTTAATGCAAAATAATTTTATAAATTGCAACTTAAAACTTACGTCAAATGATTGTTTTAAAAGTAAAATGGTTGCGAAATGAAAGTTTGACAAATGATAAGCTTTTCAAACGTTGTTTGTAAAATGATATTTGGTTATACGTTTTTTAGGGTTCCGTAGCCGAATGGCAAAAAACGGAACCCTTATAGTTTCGTCAAGTCTGTCTGTCTGTCTGTCTGTCTGTCTGTCCGTCCGTATGTCACACCCATTTTATTCTGTAACTATAAGCATTACACAATTGAAATTTGGTCGGAAGATGTATCTTGTTTGTTAACCGCTTACCGATTCTCATACAAAAAATAAAAAATAATGACAGTTAAGGGGGGGCTCTCATACATGAAACTAAAACAAAAAAAAAAAATTTTTTGTCGAACCTATGCGTGTGGGGTGTCTATGGATAGGTCTTTTAAAATAACATAGAGGTTTCTAAAACCATTTTCTTTTAAAGTCAAACGTTTCATAGCTAGACGCTTCCAAAGTGGTAAAATGGGCGTCCCCCCCCATCTAATTTCTAAACCAAGCAAGTGTAAATTTTGAAAAAATATATGATGTAGATCTTAATAAATATTTTCAACGAAAATTGGTTTGGACGGGATCGAACAAGTAGTTTTTGAGATATAGCACATTTTCAACAACCGCAAACATAACTTTGTACTTCATACAAACACTATGAAAAACAAAGTTATATTTGTAGTCAACAAAATATTGTGGTATTTTACTAAGTAGAAGTAAATGGATTCCCTCATTCAGTTAAAGTTGGCACGGAACCCTCAGTGCGCGAGTCCGACTCGCACTTGGCCGGTTTTTTGTTAAACAATAGTAGGTACTATCAAGACGGGTCACGCATGATCAGTTCCCAAAAGTTTTCGTTTGCACGAGTGAACTGAACCAAAACTTAACCCCGCCCCTATTTTTTTTCTACCAATTAGAAGAGGCTTTTTATTCACTTTAGGGTAAGTTTATTGTCTTGACCATCAACTAGACCCGCCCACATTTTTTCTACAAATCAATCAATACAGATGTTTCGTAAGTTCAGGTCAAGTTTATTGTTTTTGGAAATTTTATTGTTATTTGTGCCAGTGCACAAAAGTTCAGTTGCATCTGTAACATCGTGGTTGAAAGGTGTGAAAAATCCAAGTTTTTAAAATGAGTTCCCGTGCGAATTTGAATATGTTTGAACGAAGACGCATCATCGCTCTGCGGGACGAAGGCCTTAATATAATCCAAATATCGGAGGAGTTAAAGATGTCGGTAAGTAAATAATAATGTGTTTAATTAAAAAATAAATACCAAATTTAAGATAAAATTTACGTCCTTAAAAATACTTTGCGACTGTTTCTAGGTCTTAATCAAAGACAACAAAATAATCATATTTGATTGTTTATGCTTGTGCTATTTTGTTACAGAGAAATACCGTAAGAAAATGGATAACGCGATTCGATAGTGAAGGGCACGTGAGAACGCAGCCGCGCCAGGTCCAGTCCAGACGGATCATATCCAACGAACAGCTGCAGAGAATGGTTGCTACATATGAACAGCACCCATTCACTCCAACACGAAGGTTCGCAGAGGAGTTTGATTGCAGCCTGCAAACAGTGCGAGATGCCTTGCGACGTGCTGGCATTCGCCACAGGAAACCAGCGCGGAAAATTGTCCTATCAGAAGCCCACAAGCAAGCCAGGTTGCGGTTCGCAAGGGACTACAGGGATTTTGATTTTTCTCACGCCATATTTTGCGACGAAAAGACTTTCATGTCTAGTCAAGTAGGGCGTCGACACTTATGGCGTGTGAATAATACCAGGTATGAGCCGCTAAACGTTCTTCCTAATTTTGAATCTGGGCGAGTAGTCGTTAACATGTGGGCCTGGATGAGCGCCGGTGGTCCTGGAGAGCTTTGTTATCTGCCTGAGAGGGTCAACGGAGAAAGTTATGTCCAGCTGTTGAAGGAGACCATGAAGCCCACGGTAAGAACTATGTATCCGGCGGATGAAGTTCCTGAAATTCTTTTTATTCAGGATACCTGACCGATACACACTTCTCGCGTGGTAAAACAATGGTTCCAGGAACAGCCAGATTTTAAAACAATCCAATGGCCCTCTCGATCACCTGACTTAAATCCCATAGAGAATCTTTGGGCAATCATGGTGCAAAGGTGGGATAACAGGAACGAAAGGACCAAGGAAGCTCTAGTAACGCATGTTGATGAAGTCTGGGAAACTTTTCGCGGCTCAAACCTATGTGAAGTCCTTGTAGGTTCCATGCGAGCCAGGTGTGACGCCGTCATAGCCGCTAATGGGGCTATGACAAAATATTAGTTTATATATAATTAGTGGTATTTTTAAAGTTTTAGAGGAACTTGTCACAATTCTTGAAAGTTACTTTATAGTTGACGGGTTGTTTTGCGGTTCAATCACATTATTTTAAGTTTTTTATTTTATTTTATGTTTTTATTTAAAGGCTCACAGCACAAGTTACAGTCATATAATTTACAGAATAATAAAGTGTTTAAAATGTAATGTGAATGAATCACAAAATAATCTGATAAGTTAGTTTCATTAGTTTTGGTATATTTTTAAGTGCAAGTGTAAGTGATTTTAAGTATAACAATATTTTTTAAATTGTATTTTTTATATAAAGGCTCACAGAACGAGTAATGTACAGAAATATTAAGTGTTTAAAATGTTATGTGAATGAATCACAAAATAATCTGATAAGTTAGTTTCATTAGTAGCAGGGGTACCCCTGCTACTTTCCTCATCACGGAAGGGTTAAGAAAATAGATTCTGAGTCTACAAAATTCAATGCGTCTTCAAAAAACCTTCAAATAACAGGCATAACGATTTAATGGAGTAAGGTCAGCTGTATCTATGAATAGAATTAGTGTTAATATACTAATTCTAAGCTGGAGGCAATACGAATGCGTTTAAGCACTGACATAGAAAAAATATTTTGATCGATTTTTATAAGAGAATCAGATCAGCAATTACATAGATTATCTGGACATCAGGATTGAAGATATCAAGATAAAGACTTCAAGAATATCAGCTAGCAACTGTTACGACTGGAGAAATAGCTCGCCCTTTCTAGCCGGTTCGATGGATATCAATGATAGCGAATAATATCCGCTTACCCCTCATGTGCAAAACCTCTTTCATATTTGCATTCTAATCTTAAGAAAATGTAGAAACGTTGAATTTTACTATAAAAACCTTAAAATAAGTTTCTTGAAAAAAAAAAGCTTAAGATCGAAAACAAAGATCGTTAAGTTTTTCCTAAAATTAATGTGTAAATGAATTAATCCTGTATTGCCTGTGTTCCGAGTTCGGCTGTAAGGTGATTAAACAGTACCACACGTAAAGTTAAATTTGTTTTTATCGCCTACCTTATAATCGTCGGCCCTGGTGCCCGATGCTCCAGCACAGGAACTTCCTAGAAAAGAAATATTATCGACTCATAGATTGTATACATAAGAAATGTGCATACATTGTTATTAATTTCAGACAATTGTTTTTACGATTCCGCACACAAAGTATTTCTATTTGACACCAGTACCATTACCAAGCGATCACTGGCTAGCGACGATGGTTTTACTCGCTAGCGACAATTTCATTTAATGTGTGAAAATTTTAGTTGTCAGTGACCGCTAGAGGCTCTGTGCAATTTTGCATAGAATTTTTTTGAGTCGTCGCTAGCGAGTTTAAAAGTTCTAAACTCATGGTAACGGTAGAGGATGTATTTCATGAAACTTGAAAGCTTTATATACGATAAAGATATCCGCCATTAGCTCGGAACTACAAAATGATGAGTCTTGGACGTAAATATCTGTGAAAATTACGATAATATTCATAAAACGCTATAAATACGTGCTTGTAAAATTTGAGGGTTTCCCTTGATTACCCTCGAATTGAGAACCTCTTCCTATTTTGTCCTCGATAAAAAACACCAAAGTCCTCATTATTATGATGGCACGCATTCTGGTGTGCACTTCACGCATTTAAAAAGTGATAACTAAAATAGGCAAAAAGCAGATTAATTACAAAAATAAAATAAAAACGTCTTATTTATTAATTAAACTAACAAGTGTTACATTTTAAAAACTTTACTAAATGCGTCATCTTTTGTAGTAAATTTCCGTAGTACTTAGTCACCGCACATTTTGTTTCAGTACAGCGAGTTGTCATGAAATGAAAATTGAGGTAGCTGTGTTTAAATTTTAAACTAACGATGATACACCAGCTATTCAGGCTTACAATGCAAGAAAAAATCTAGAAATAACTTAATATCTGTAGCCACAGTAGTCAACAAACCAACAATTTTAAGATTTCGTTTTAAAAGGCCATAACTCGAAAATTACATAAGTTAAAATTTTTATTTTATTTTTCTAGTGACTAAAATGGTCTAGCCTATGATGCGGTTCATCTTGACTTTCTGGACATGCTGTATAAGGTCACATCGTTTTAAATGATATTTTTATAAGAGAAGATTAAGCACTATAAATGTTTTTTTTTTTGCTGAAAACAAGAAAAATTTTGTTTTGCGCGATTTGTTGATAATTCGCTTTAATTTTGTTGATAATTTTGTTTGTTCCCGCCAATCTCGGTAACTACAGGACCAAATTGAAAGAAAAAAAAATGTTGGATAGCTTCTTTATCGAGGAAGCAAACTCCTAGTATTTAAATGCACGGGATATTCGTTCATGAATGTACAGTATGATGCTTAATTTTTTGTTGACAGCAATTATAACATTGTTTTTCATAGTGTTTGTATGAAATACAAAGTTATGTTTGCGGTTGGTGAAAATGTGCTATATCTCAAAAACTTCTCGTTCGATTACGTCCGAACCAATTTTCGTTGAAAGTAGGTATTTGTTAAGACCTACTTTATATATTTTTTTCAAAATTTACACTCGCTTAGTTTGGAAGTTAGATGGGGGGGACGCCCATTTTACCACTTTGGAAGCGTCTAGCTATGAAACGTTAGACTTTAAAAGAAAATGGTTTTAGGAACCTCGGTGTCATTGTAAAAGACCTATCTATAGACAACCCAAACGTATAGGTTTGGCTAAAAAAAAAATTTTGGTTTTAGTTTCCTGTATGGAAGCCATATTTTTTTATATTTAATTAAATGACATATTTTTTTATTTTTTGTATGAGAATCGTAAAGCGGTTAACATGATACATCTTCCTACCAAATTTCAACAGTGTGATGCTTATAGTTTCAGAATAAAATGGCTGTGACGTAGTAGTACCTATTACTATTAGTGATCAATGTGTTCCCATGGCGAATCATTGTTAATACTAATGCCACAGGCACATTTACGTAGAAATTGTTTCACTGAGATATGATACAAACAGACAGTATCGCAAATTATTTTAACAGACGAGAAAATGACAAAAAAAAATCACCCAAATGTATATTTGTATGGGTCTTTTAATCAAGAAACCTGTGTCATTTTAAAAGGCCTATTCTATTGATAATTTGCTAGCTTTGCCTATCCCCACAAAAATAGGGTTGATTTACTTACTTTTTTTGGCATAAGAATCGTAAAGATAGCCGATAGGAGGATAGAGCAAAAGTTTGAAGTATGCATTGAGCGTCGTTAGATGGCGCTAGAAGTGGTCTCAAGATTTTGTTAACGTTTAGTTTACGCAAAAACTGCTTCTAAATGGATTTGAGTCTAATGCGAAGTAATCGCGGACAAGCAATATAAAGGTTAAACTGGTAAACTCATTATTTTTAAGGCGGTAAAGGGAACATTACATGGGAAAACCTTTGACATCTAAATTTAGACGTGTCATTTATTTGCAATAGGTACCCTGAATAAAATATTTATCCTCAAATACCTAATTTATTCCTAATGATATTTTTGAAGTGAAAACTTCTTAAGCGGCGTTGAGCACTTGTGGGATGGGGGAAAAATGTGAAACTCGCGTCAGGACACGTGGGCTGATCGAAAAACCGTAAGACGGTTGGCAAAATTATGGATGTAAGTTGATTTTTCTGCGAGATAAACTTTTTAATGTAATTTAATATAATATAAATTGTAATGTTTCTGTACGATAGCGCAATAAATAAATATTGTATTCTATAAAATTATTATTATTATTATTATTATTGTATTCTATCACAAAAATGATAGTACTTTTATATTGATAATAAGAGCAATTCATTCAAAATTATTCCCTAACTATTCCAAAAAATCAAAAATGCACAACGTTGATCTTCAAGTTTTCACTTCTGCCGGCACTCCCGGAGTGCAATTTTGTGTTTTTTTATTTAAGCTATTCCCTATGTAGGATAAATCATCAACAATGTAAATTGGACAATTGTGATCATACGAACTCGTTTAATTTTCAACGCCAGTAGCCTATACACTCGACACCTCATTTCAAAGGTTAACAAATTAGCTATTATTTGATAATTTATTTAATCAGTCTCACAAAAAACGGCCAAGTGCGAGTCGGACTGAATCAGGGGTTTACTTTAACCTAGCCAAAATACTAAAAAATTACACAGCAAACATACAATTTATTTTTCGTAGTGTTGTTGTGTGTTGTATAAAAGACAAAGTTATATTTGCGGTTGCGTTGAATGTTTATTTGCTGAAATAGTTGCTTAATCTTCGTGAATTTTCTTAGTTATTGAGCAAGTCCTTAACATATCATTATTTTTCATTTAATATCTTCGCAATTAGTTCTGCTATCAAATAAACTTAAAATCATAATCGTTATTAAAATACAAATAAAGGGTGTCCCAAAATTAACGCATGATTTGAATTAAATAGAAAACACCGTTTTTAGTCTTTTGATAGTTATATTTTTATTGACTCAAAAAGTACATAGGATACGGTTATGTATGGAATAACACATCGGGCAAATGGCCTCCACGGGTTTGCATGCACATGCGCACTCTTTTGTCGAAATTTTCCATTACCATTCTGCATAAATGTGGCTGAATTTCGTTGATGCAGCGTTGAATCTCCTTCTTTAATGCACGGGTGGTTGTGGGCTTGTTGACATAGACTCGTGATTTCAAATAACCCCATAAAAAGAAGTCTAATGGTGTTAAATCACACGACCTAGGGGGCCAATTTTGATCACCAAAACGAGAGAGTACACGACCTGGAAATGTCTCATGCAGTAATTGAATTGTTTCACGGGCTGTATGACATGTGGCACCGTTTTGTTGAAACCACATATTGGACAAATCAATATCATCCAATTTTGGCAGAAAGAACTGTGTAATGTGTGTAATCATGTCGCGATATCGAGCACCAGTAACAGTCACTGCTTGACCAGCATCATTTTCAAAAAAATATGGCTCAATTATGCCTCCAGCCCAAAATCCACACCATATACAGTCACGCGTTGTGGGTGCATTATTTGTTTTTCGACAATCACATGTGGGTTCTCCGAACCCCAAATGCGGCAATTTTGGCGATTAACAAAGCCATCAAGATGAAAATGTGCTTCATCGCTTAGGATGATTTTGCTCGAAAAATCAGGGTCCATTTGTTGATGTTCAATAATCCATTCAACGAACTCTCTTCTCTGTGCATGGTCATTAGGCTTCAATTGTTGTGTTAATTGAATTTTGTAAGCATGAAGACCAAGATCTTTGGTGAGTATACGCTGTAGAGAGCTTCTTGAAATTTGCAATTCTTGTCCACGACGTCGAATTGAGGTTCCTGGATTGTCAGCAACACTCTCACGCACTGCTTCGATATTCACATTTGAACGGCTTGTTTTCGGACGACCAGTGTGTTTGGCGTCTACAACGGATCCAGTCTCCATGAATTTTTCAATTAATCTCTTCACAGTTGACGAACTTAAAACACTATTCAGACCATATTTTGTATGAAATTTTCGAACTACAGCCGCCGAGCTTTCACTATTTTTGAAATATTCTTTAATAATGAAGACACGTTGTTCTATCGTGTAACGCTCCATTTTTAATAACCCTATACTGTTAGCTGTCAAACTGCTTTTTTTTCAGGGTTGCCAACACTTCACTGCACAAATGGCGGCAAATTCAAATCTTGCGTTAATTTTGGGACACCCTTTAGTTTATTGTTCAAAGTCACATGTAAGGGCATGACAACTATGACAAAAAATGAGCTCTAATTGTTTAAAATTAAATTCAATTACTACTTAATAAAACTAAAATGAAAACATGAAATTATAAATTTCATTAATCCGTACTGTCATCAAAGAATTCCTGCAAATTGTAGAAACATTTATTAATTGCCATTTTGTTTAGTTTAAGATCAAAAAGCGTAGGCGCTTCAGAGTTTTTAATTACATTAGGCAAGTGGAAATATATTTTAATTAACATACTGAGGACTAGATGAAAATAGTTGTAGTTTGGAAAAGGGAATTTTGAGCTTATTTTGATTTCTATAACGAGTTTTTTGAAGTGAAACTTTTTTATCGGCGTTGGAAAAAAAATTACCGTCACATTTTTCGGTTACGCGTCACATTTTTCCGTTATGCGTCATGTTTTCTTTTAATAGCTTTTACTGGAGAAAATTAATTAAAAGTATTTCCTAACTAATTTGCTGCACTCAATGATATAGATAGAGGTGAGTGAGATTTCCCGTAACACATATTTTCATTTGGAAGTAAGAGGAACCAATAGCGATTAGCGCAAACGCATGTTGTACTTAAATTGCCAGCATTATTTTGATGCAAAGTTATTCTAAAAGCCGGCTAACTGCGAGTCGGACTCGCGCACTGAGGGTTCCGAGCCAATTTTAACTGAATCAGGGAATCCACTTAGGTAAAATAGCACAATATTTTGTTGACAGCAAATATAACTTCTTCTTCTTTTTCTTTTGTGGCGACGAACATAAGTTTACCAGGTGCCTGGTGTACCGTTCCGCCAAAGACACGTGTGCAACATTTACACGTCAGGGGATTTTATAATAAGAAACAAAAAAAAACGTTAAATTAGCTTTAAGCAAAATTAACAACTTAAACAAAAATGACAAAACAAATACGTAAGCATGACACAATATAAAATAAATATAACATACCGAATGATGAGTATAATGGAGGATGGCGTCAAAAAAAGGTGAATAAGAAAATTCATATTCATTTGTCACAGGGGTAGAGTTGCTTATAACTTGAGTTGCAAATATAACTTCCAAATCACACAACGAGGGATGAAGAGGGCTATGCTGGGTGCAAGAGAATCGATAGACATCCCACACGCATAGGAGGTTTGTCATTTTTTTTTTTGGTTTTAGTTTCATGTAGCCCTCTTAAATATCAATATCTCAATCTCTATCGATTTAGAATCGTAAAGCGGTTAACAAGATGCATCTTTCTACCAAATTTCAATAGTGTGATGCTTACAGTTACAGAATAAAGTGGCTGTGACATACGGACGGAGAGATACACATGCAGACAGACAGACAGACAGACTTGACGAAACTATAAGGGTTCCGTTTTTTGCCATTCGGCTACGGAACCCTATAAAAAGTATATAATGTAGATTTTAGCAAATACTTTCAACGAAAATTTGTTAGGACGGGATCGAACTAGTAGTTTTTGAGATATAGCACATTGATTTAGAATGTTTTTAACACTCACAGTGTCATATTTTATATTCATAAAGATGAAATAAGAAACCAAAAATTTGCGCACGGGCGGGACTTGGCCCGGTTTGCCAAAAGGTTGCTGGTTCAAGTCCCGCCCGTGCGCAAATTTTTGGTTTCTTATTTCATCTTTATGAATATAGCACATTTTCAACAATCGCAAACAAAACTTTGTTTTTCATACAAACACTATTTGCTGTCAACAAAATATTGTGGTGTTTTAGCTTAGTGGAAGTGAGTGAATCCCTCATTCAGTTAAAATTGGCACGGAACCCTCAGTGGGCGAGTCCGACTCGCACTTAGTCGGTTTTTTTGAATTTACAATAACAATAAAATATGTTTAAAAATACATATATTTTTTACCGATTTTTCATTGGTTGAGAGATGTTATCTGTTTAATTTTTGATAATTATTTCCTTTATTATAAATAAGGTATAATATTTGTTAACCTTGTTATAATACGGATTTATAATATTTATGAAATTTGTTTTGTTTTAATTTTCCTGTCATTCTGTAGTAAGGGTCAATTTGTGAGTTTAGAATTTATCTTTATAATTATCATTTTTTTCATACTTATCATTTGCACATAATACACATCGTTCGTACATTACATACCCTTACAGCTGGCGGGGCTACAGAGAATTTTCAGCAGCAACGCCACATTCAATAATTTTTTTCTTTTAAATTAAAAGTTGTACATTAAAAAAAATTGCACTCCGGGAGTGCCGGCAGAAGTGAAAACTTGAATATCAACGTTGTGCATTTTTGATTTTTTGGAATAGTTAGGGAATAATTTTGAATGAATTGCTCTTATTATCAATATAAAAGTACTATCATTTTTGTGATAGAATACAACAATAATAATAATAATAATATATTTTTATAGAATACAATATTTATTTATTGCGCTATCGTACACAAATATTACAATTTATATTATATTAATTTATATTAAAAAGTTTATCTCTCAGAAAAATCAACTTACATCCATAATTTCGCCAACCGTCTTACGGTTTTTGGATCAGGTCACGTGTCCTGACGCGAGTTTCACATTTTTCCCCCATCCCACAAAAGTGCTCAACGCTGCTAAAGAAGTTTTCACTTCAAAAACATGTAAGTCATGTCAGTTAACCGTACATAAAAACGGGTTATATCATAATAAAATAATACGGTGGCGTGGCTACAGAGCACAACACGGAGGAATGAAGTTCGCCGGGAGAGCAAGTATTAGTATAGATACACAGTAATCAGTCTACCTGTTGGCTTAATACGCAAAAAAACACGTTACTTGTTTGGGAGCTTCAGTAAATATTTTAAATCAAGAAACATTTGTGTGTTATTATCAATGCCAAGTGGCATCAGAATCATCAATCAAATATTTCATTCAAGCTTTAATCATAATTCATGAGATATATAGGCTGGTGATAGACGGACGGAAAAGTACTTATCAGTAAAAGGATTCAGTATTAACATGAGGTTACTCGCTAGCGAAGACGGTTTTACTCGCTAGCGACTACGTCACTTTTTGTATGGAGAATTTGAGTTCTGTCATTACCGCTAGAGGCGCTGTACAAATACAATTTTCCATATTCTTTTACGTCGTCGCTAGCGAGTAAATCCGTCGTCATCTCATTGTAACTACAGTTTTAAAGGGGTACAGTAAAAAGTACGACATAACTAAACAATAAGTACTCACTTGCGACTCGTTTCGACAGGATACAGGAGACCTCGTCGCGGCACGCCGCCACCACAGCTTCTTTGATACAAATGATGCCAATGATTCCGTAATATTAAGATAATTAAATTACATAAAATCAAAACACAGTTATCAGCTGATAGTTTATTGCAATCTATCAATAAATAAAGTAAGTAAAGTTTCTTTCCCATTACAAACACGTCATGTAGACCCAGCATTGGCTTGTCACAATTAAACGCAATAGATACAACACAAGTTATATCAAACTAGAGGTAGCAAAACTCAGCGTGTCTCAGTGTGATGTTTCATAGCCTAAAGCCTTCCTTGATAATTAAGCTATCCAACACTTAGTTTTTTTTTTAACGGTCCAGTTAGATCCTAGGATTATTGCAACTAACAAATTCTTCAGCTTTCTTTATGTAATAGTATTAAATATATTATAGATCAAGATGCCATTTGCGTTCATTTTCAAACTTCAGACCAAAGCAAATACTTCCCACTAAACATATAATTCTTAAAAACTAGATAACGAAAGTTAAGTATCAATTTGTTCACGATAACCGATGTGATCAGTTTTGTGTTCACTGGAGAGCCAAAGAAACTGTTCCATTTCACCTCCAGTAGTTAGCGGAAAAGCAGCACTGTTGGTTTACTGACCGTTAATACGTTATCATCACGCTGCTGTTTGTCTCATATTCCATCTAGCGGTGAATACCTATGCTGGTTTAAGTCTGAAAGCAATGTCTGGAGCTGATGCTGTTTGCCACAATATCTGGAGTCTTCAAGCGGTGCCACGCTATCTTTAGCTAAATGACGCCACGCTGATGAAGCATACAAGTGATGCCAGGATGCTGATAGTCTGGAGCTAATGCTGTCGCCACAATATCTGGAGTCTTTAAGTCGTCAAGCGGCGCCACGCCTTAAGTAGCAAAATGACGCCACGCTGATGAAGCGTACAAGTGATGCAAGGATGCTCGGGAGTCTGGAGCTGGTGCTGCTGCCAGAATATCTATTCTAGAGTCTTCAGCGGCGCCACGCTCTCTGTAGCTAAATGATGCCACGCCGATGAAGCATAAGCGATGCCTAGATGCTCGTAGTCTGTAGCTAGTGCTGTCGCCACAATATTTAGTCTTCAAGCAGCGTTACGCTCTGTAGCTAAATGACGCCACGCTGATGAAACATACAAGTGATGCCAGGATGCTCGGGAGTCTGGAGCTGGTGCTGCTGCCAGAATATCCATTATAAAGTCTTCAAGCGGCGCCACGCTCTCTGTAGCTAAATGATGCCAAGCTGATGAAGCATACAAGTGATGCCAGGAGGCTCGTAGACTTTAGCTGGCGCTGTTGCTATATGTACTACAGAAAATAATGAAGCGATGCCACAACCCATGCAGTAAATTACAATTTACTCGATGCTGTAACACTATTCATTTTCTGTAACTGTTTGAAGTATAAATGAAGTACAAAAGCGTATCTGTTTAAAGCACCGTCGTTTTACTTGGAAGTCATAAGCTGCCTCTTAGGTCCACTGCTCTCTGATGCTTGTAGTCTGGAAGCCATTGTCTTTATCTAAATACTCTGGCCACCCGCTACACTGCTTTTGAAGATCTGTTCTTACGTTAATACCTCTTTCTACTTCGTGATTTCCTAAAACTAACCACATCTTCTTTAAGTGTAAGAGTAAAACGATGCTCAGCTATTCATCGGATCTCGTCCTTGAAGCGAAAACTCCGGAAGCGTTGTAGTTGTCAAGACATAACCAGTCGATGAATTAGTAAAGTAAGAGGAGAGGTCCGGTACCCAAAGCGATGCTTTGGCCAAACCTATGTAGTCGGGGATCCCAGCTGCTTAGAGCCAAATGCGTTTCCAGTCCGCAAGCAGATCGGCCAGACCAAGACGTGTTGCCATACAACAAGCATTCCAATCTACTGCAAGTCGTGTAGAATCAATGCAAACCGAAGTTCCTTGTAGAATAAAAGTTATTAGTTTCTCTCCATTTACAAATCTATGTTACACAATGACTCCAGCCGAGAAATGTGTCGTATCACGGGGTCAGGCTGACGCAGGCCAGAATCACATCATAACAGGCTGGTGTTCGTCGTGTAGTATCCAAGCCACGCTGATGCTGGTCATGAAGTATCATAGCCACGCTGCTGCTGGTCATGAAGTATCATAGCCACGCTGCTTGCAGACAGGTCAAGCTGAGGATAGAACAGGCTACTGCTCGACGTGTAGTATCTAAGCCACGATGCTTGCAGGTGCTCAAGTTTATGAAGGCCAGAAGCATAACAGGCTGCTGCTAGTCATCTCGTATCCAAGCCACGCTGCTCGCAGACGGGTTCAGTCTGACGCAGGCTAGAATCATAACAGGCTACTGCTCGGCGTGTAGTATCCAAGCCACGCTGCTGCTGGTCATGAAGTATCCAAGCCACGCTGCTTGCAGGCGGGTTCAGGCTGACGCAGGCCAGAATCATAACAGGCTACTGCTCGATGTGTAGTATCTAAGCCACGCTGTTGCTGGTCATGAAGTATCCAAGCCACGCTGCTTGCAGCCGGGTTCAAGCTGACGCAGGCTAGAATCATAACAGGCTACTGCTCGATGTGTAGTATCTAAGCCACGCTGTTGCTGGTCATGAAGTATCCAAGCCACGCTGCTTGCAGCCGGGTTCAAGCTGACGCAGGCTAGAATCATAACAGGCTACTGCTCGATGTGTAGTATCTAAGCCACGCTGTTGCTGGTCATGAAGTATCCAAGCCACGCTGCTTGCAGGCGGGTTCAGGCTGACGCAGGCCAGAATCATAACAGGCTACTGCTCGATGTGTAGTATCTAAGCCACGCTGTTGCTGGTCATGAAGTATCCAAGCCACGCTGCTTGCAGCCGGGTTCAAGCTGACGCAGGCTAGAATCATAACAGGCTACTGCTCGGCGTGTAGTATCTAAGCCACGCTGTTCAAAGACAGGTCAAGTTGATGATGGCAACAGGATGCTGTTTGTCGTGTAGAATCCAAGCCACGCTGCTGATTGTCATGTAGTATCAAAGTCAAGCTGCTCGCAGACAAGTTCCAAGCTGATGCAGGCCAGAATCATAACAGGCTGGAGTTCATCGTGTAGTATCAAAGCCAAGCTGCAGTTTGACATGTAGTATCATAGACACGCTGCTGCTAATCAGGAAGTACCATAGCCACGCTGCTGCTGGTCATTTAGTATCAAAGCCAAGCTGCTTGCAGACAAGTTCCAAACTGATGCAGGCCAGCATCATAACAGGCTACTGTTTCCAAGTCACGCTGCTCGCAGACAAGTTCAGGCTGACGCAGGCATGAATCATAACAGGCTACTGCTCGACATGCAGTATCCAATTCATGCTGCTGCTGGTTATCTAGTATCATAGCCACGCTGCTAGCAGACAGGTCAAGCTGAGGATAGCCAGAATCATAACAGACTACTGCTCCACGTGTAGTATCCAAGCCACGTTGATGATGATCATGAAGTATCTAAGCCACGCTGATTGAAGACAGATCAAGTTGATGAGGGCCAGAAACAACAGGATGCTGTTTGTCGTGTAGTATCCAAGCCACGCTGCTGATTGTCATGTAGTATCAAAGCCAAGCTGCTCGCAGACAAGTTCCAAGCTGATGCAGGCCAGAATCATAACAGGCTGGTGTTCGTCATGTAGTATCAAAGCCACGATGCTTGCAGGTGCTCAACTTGATGCAGGCCAGAAGCATAACAGGCTGCTCCTAGTCATATTGTATCCTAGCCACGCTGCTCACAGACGGGTCCATGCTGACGCAGGCCAGAATCGTAACAAGCTACTGCTCGACGTGTAGTATTCAAACCACGATGCTTGCAGGTGCTCAACTTGATGCAGGCCAGAATCATAACGAGCTACTGCTCGACGTGCATGATCCAAGCTATGTTGCTGCTGGTCATTATATATCATAGAAACGCTGCTCAGATGAGGTCATGCGGATGTAGGCCTGAACAATAACAGGCTGCTTCCTGGTAGTATCCAAGCCACGCTGCTGCTAGTCATCTTGTATCCTAGCCACGCCGCTCGCAGACAGGTCCATGATGACGCAGGCCAGAATCATAACAGGCTATTGCTTGACGTGCATGATCCAAGCCATATTGCTGCAAGGTTGGCGTGTAGTATCAAAGCCATGCTGCTGCTGCTCATGAAGTATCCAAGCGAAGCTGCTCGCAGACGGGGTCAACAAGCAGATGTAAGTACGCCGTTTTAATGGGCTCGTCTATCTAACTGCTCGCCATGTAGTATCCAAGTCACGTTGCTTCTTCTCATGTAATATCCAAACCATGCCACTGCTTGTCCTGTAAAATCCATGCTGCTCGCAGACGAGGTCCAGCTGATGTCGGCCTGATTAATAACGCTCTGCTTCTTGTTAGCTGCTGCTCTTCGTGTAGTAGATTGCAGTAGAAGTCAAGTTTGACTTATGGAGATACAGACATCCCAACCTGTAAATACATCTGCCATCAATGTTTTTGCACTTGTTAAAAATAGAACACATTTCATAGTATGTAAATATAAAAAAATGTTTTACGGTACAAAGTATATCCATAAATTGTACCTATAACGAAGATCACCGTCAAAGCCAAACGAGATCATGTTGACGCCATTTTATCACGGAAACTCGTTTCACTACATAACGTAACATCATGGGCAGGGCTTATTAAGCCACGCCCCTTCAAGGCGGAGCTGTCGTAAACCGGCCGCCATATCAATGGGTAAACGTAGTTACTTGTAACGATCAAAGCGTCTTCTATTATGTGGTGATTGATGTTAAAGATCGAAGTAAATAAAAAAAAATAGCACAGCTTTATGAATGTTGTAACAAAATTCAAAAAAGATTTCTATTAGACTATTTCTGACTAGAGGTCAAATCGAACCTGGACCAAAAAATGTGGAATGAGAATGAAACTGATCTTCGAGAGAATGACAATTTATTCTCTCTTCCAAAAAACATAAAAAATAGTACTTAAGACGCAGGAGCACCTTTGTGTAACAAGATTTGCTCGTAGTCCTCTGGAGCAATGACCACACTGCACTGAGCACTCACTAGCACTTCGCACACACAGGACTGATATACCACCTACTCTTGAATACTTCCACAGAACTGTCTAGTACTAACGGCACTATATTACACTGAACTAAGCACTCACTATCACCTGCCTACAAACAGCCATGCCTCCCTATGCAGAGCGAGAGCAATGTATACACTCCTTTTGAACTACACCCACTCTTCTCGTTTCATCATTGCTTTTTATTGAGTTATAGCACATTTACAACAACCGTAAACACAACTTTGTCCTTCATACAAACACTATGAAAAATCAAGTTTCTTTTTCTGTCAACAAATGTTTTACATAGTATTTTGGCTAATTGGAAGTTATATACACCCCTTATTCAACTTAAAGTTGGCACGGAGCCCTCAGTACGCGAGTCCAATCGCACTTAGCCGTTTTTTTTAGTTATCAGTACATGCAGCTAATGCAATGAGTTACCATGATGAATTATTGCTCAGACTAAAGCAATAGGCATTTTAGCGTGAGAATTATTCTTTTTAGATTCTAGCTTCAATAATTACCCGACATTAAAAAAAAACCTAAGTAGGAATAGCACCTTGATCTTTGGAGCGAAAGTGTAAGTTTTATGGCGATACTATAACAAAAGTGTATCGTTGGCCTATGTAGCAAATTATATAAGAAAGAAAGATAAGAAAAACAGTTTATTACTGAATGAACTAACTTTGGTACTGACCAACAAATATTAGGTCGAACTTTAACTTTGGGAACAAAACTGGAACTTTATTACATAAGATTTTAGTATTTATTACTTAAGTATGTAGAATTCGAAAGTTCACAATCATGTTTGGCGTTAAGTTCACCTTTTGTACAAAATTTTGTTATTGTGCAATAAAGTATAAATAAATGTTTTGAGCGGGTTAACCAAACCTTGTATCCCTGTCAAATGAATGTACCTAGGAGTAAAGGAATCAAACCTAAACCATCGGAACAAAAGTGTGTGTGTTAAAGCCGCATTGTGACAAAAAGGTAGACTATCGTTAGCCTATGCAGCATTTGGAGCGGAAAATCAACCGTACTCATAATTTCGTTAGTATTGCAGCACGGAGGCCTCGCGCCTAGAGTTCTTTGCATTGCAAATACGTATCATAATCTGCGACAGCAGTTAGACATGTTGAGTTGAAACTCGACCATTGGAACCAAAGTAAATACTAACTATTGTTGTGTTTGTTACCTTCCTCTATAGAGGCAATGTTCCGAAATAGATAAGCGTTAGCCTGCTCAGCCCTAGCATATAAATTTTCCTGACATCCAAAGAATCGAACCGAGATCACTGGAACCAAAGTGAATACTCATAGATAAAAACACTTCACGAGTTTATTTCACGCACATTTTAGAATTTCATTTTCGGACGTTTATAATACTTTACAGCATCCATGGTTACTAGTAGACTAAGGCGTTACTTGTCATTACAAAGTATGCCGTAAATATACTTTAAAACCAAATAAAGTAAATACTGTTATAGCCGCAATGTTACGAAAAGATAAGACTACCGTAAACCGACGCAGCCCAAGCTAGCGTATACATTTTCATAAGTCTAGGAATCGAACCGTGACGACTGCGTTCGAGTGTTTCGAGTTTGCTCCCTCCCGTCGTAGCGTCATGTTTTATAGCCTTCCTCGATAAATAAACTATCCAAGAATATTTTTCAAATCGGTCCGTAGTTCCCGAGATTAGCGCATTCATACAAAAAAAACAAACTCTTCAGCTTTATAATATAAGTATAAATAAATAAATTGTTTATTAAACTCGATGTTTTCCGAGATACATTGAGACCACTATCTGAAAATCGCAGCACTGAAGCGTCGCGCCTGTATCAATTTGTATAGCAATCCTTTTAATCTGCGACAGCAGTCCCTTTGCACAAGACGCGTTGTCCCAACATTTTAACCGACCTCAAAAAAAGGAGGTAATCAAATCAATGTGTATGTATGTGATATTGTTGGAAATTTATAATATTTGAGTATGTTGATCTATGAAGGGTTCCAAACAAGTGTGCAAAATTTCTTTAGTATATGTATGTTTGTATATTTGTCCACGAATTTCTCGAAAACAAGATGTCAAAGCGAGAGGATTCTTTTTTAGTTCGATTAGGTATAATTCAACTTAGGGTACAGTGTCAATTTAATTAAAATCGGTTCAGTGGTATTTGAGATATGGGTAAATAATATTAAGAAAACTTAAAAGCTTAAAATAACGCATTTGCCCTTTACTTAGGAGAAACAAATTCATTTGGAGTCGGTGCATGATGTCAAGCTTCAGAACAAAAAAAATCTTTATAGCAGCGAAATAAAATATAATGTAACAAAAAAATGGACTAGCGTAAAAGCCTGAGTATCCCCAGTATATCCATTTATCTACAAGTCTAGGAATCGAACCAAGACTATCCAAACCATTGATGACTTATAGCTCAGTGTAATAAGGCTAAGCGCTAGCTATGGTCCCAAACCTCACCAAATATCACCAGGGGGGAGGGGGGGAGTCAAAAAATGAGAAAAACGATCTCACGTGATTGATGGACGGCCCCTCACAGCACTGAGGTTCGAGCCTGGATTAATTTGTAGAGCAAAACTCATAATCTGCCTTAACCTAGCATTAATAGATTTGCGTAGCCTTAGCATATATTACCATCTTGGTCTTGATTTAATTTAAGTTTTATTTAGTTACTCAGTGTCATAAAGTAATAAAATTCAAATGACAATGATTTTATTAAAATTTAATTTTTAGAGTCCAGGAACCGAACCTGGACCATTAAATACTAATAAAAGCCCAGCGTTAAATTCGCGTAATCCTAGCATTTATTTAATTTTAAATCATGTATTATTATTTTTTACTTAATTTTATTCAGTTACAACATGTTTTAATCTTAATTAATTAATACTTCAATTATTTTATTTAGTTAGTAGAAATAAATTTAACGCTTCAACACCCAAGTGGTCGCATAACAATAGAATTTCGATTGTCTCGTTCACATACGCTTGAAACTTAATCCCAAGTTTATATTTATGGGTGTTTTAAATTACATAATACGTCAATTATTTTATTTAGTTAGTAGAAATAAATTTTAGTTTATATTTATGGGTGTTTTTAAAATTACCTACATAAAGATAATAAATTTTATCAATTTTCACAAGTCTAGGAATCAAACCTTGGGACTAATGAAACGATTAATTAGTATCCCAGCCCAGAAGCCACGCGCCTAGAGCAATTTGTACAGCAAATCTCATAGTCTGCGACAGCAGTTCCTTAGCGCGCGGCGTTGTTCACCGACCCAGAGACATATCGTTCACTAGGCCACGGCGTTGTTCGCTGACCCAGACCATGGACTTCGGCTGCTTATACACCGGAGATGCTAGCGAGGGCTGAGTAATCTATACCACAGATAAAATAGCTTTGTTTGGACGGAGTCAAAACAAAGATATTCATTGACATAAAGCCTGTTTTCTTTGCTTGTCGATAATGTAAACAATTTTGATATTACTCTTGAAATGTTTTATTCTAAAATAAGCAAAACTCATACATAACCTACACACAAACCCGATAACCACTCAGATATTTTTAAATCAAATGGCAGTTTTTTTTTTGCTGATATTATTTTAAAAGTTATAAAAAGATTGTTTACAAGATCAGACGAGCAAAGAAAAGCGGACCTTACACAACGCACAACCCTTGCAACTTACACACCCCCAGTGATAAGCATTCTGAAGTTCATCTCAAAGATGCTATCCCATAAGAAGGTATACTTAATTTCGAATCTGCTCGCCTCTGTCAAGACGGGTAGAAACAATATTAAGGACAGCTTCTCATAGACAGCGGTCTTCGAGACATGTTCCGGCGCACAGCGTTGTTCACCGAGACAGGAACAGAACTCTGGAAGCACGGTGTTGTTCACCGACCCAGGAACTAACTAGTAACACAGACACAGAGTCCCTATTTGATGCTTCAAATGAAAAAAAAGTAAAGAAATTAATAATGAACGATAGATTTACTTACTTTAGCGTTATAATTTTGTATTTTTTTTTACTTTGTTTAATATTGGAACATTTACTTATTCAGTCAAAATATCCATTTATCTACTAACATTGTTAACTACGTGTAGAAATAATTTAACAAGAATTATTTTAGACATAAATAATAAATATTGGACACCATCACATACAATGATCTGATCGGGAATCGAACCCGGCACATCGGAGCGGCGACGCCTTAAAATCCACTAAACCACAAGTCGTCAGAAAGTTTTTAGTTTGAAGAGTTGCTGACAACTAATTAATTTTTTACCTGGCCCTAATAATATACTTCTTACCATATTTCAAAGCAAATAAAAGCTTATTCTATAGTATTTTAATTCAGATAAAACAATTAACTGTTATTAAGCTCCTGCCTTCTTATTTATTATTAGCTTTTTATTGGTCAAATTTGTAATAAGTATTATGATAGCTGACTATGTTACCTATATGATTGTACCTATGTTACAGCACCAACCTATTGTATTATATGTCTGCCGCCACTTATTAAACTCTGCATTACAAAGTGGTTGACTGGTAGAGAATGCCATAAGGCATTAAGGCATAGTTTAAATTAATACATTAGTGGAAAATAAATACATTGAATCAAAATATTGAATGCCACTGAACCGTATGTGTTTTAATTTAAATAAATGTATGAAATAAATAATTTTGGTACATATTTAAATTTTATTGTAATTTGTAACTTACTTCCTACCACCTACAGCTGCTAAGTTTAATAGCTTCTAGTATATACTTTATGCTTTTAATTCCAGTGCAGACAAAATAATTCTGCAAATAATATTATGAAATCATTCAATCAAAGCATGTAAAATACTATTTCAATTCCTCCATGAGATAACCATGAATGTTTGATTTTTTTGTCTGGCGAAGCAGCTGGTTTTAGGTTGGTTTAAGATGCATCAATAATAATGTTTAAAATATAAAAAGGCAGCATAACTCAACATTCATAAAGCTGTGACATTGAACCATTAAACTAAGCAGGATCATATCATAACACACACAATGAATGAATAAAAATGTCGCACACAAAGATAACAAAGAACAGAAATCATTGGCATCATAATATCATAGCTGTGGTATTACAGATCTGAAAGAGAAATTACACTTTAGCAACGATCAATTAAAAAGATTGAGTTTTAATAATATAAATACTTTGGCATGACGTAACAAAGACAGGTTCAGCTCAAAAAAAACAAATACTCTCATGCCACAAAGAAAAGGGTAACTTAAGTAAGTTAAGTCTTTGAAGTGATGTGATGATAGCTTTCTAAATTGAAGAGTTTAGATGCACTGGGTGGGGTTGAGGTCATCGCCACCTTACCACTTTCAAACGAAAATCGCTCACGACAACAAAACCGGGCGTCAAAAAAGAAGAAGCGATTTTAGCTTTTCTGGTAACGCGGCAGTGATCTTGATAGTGCATAAAATTTTTGGTATTGTAATCATGATTGGGTACCATACGATACCGCTCAGAGAAAGCTATTTAGCAGTTTTTGATTTTCAACCAAAATGTAGAATTTCATACTTCCTTAAGGGCTTATTACACTATGCGGTATTCAGACAGTCTTACTAAGATTTAGCTTAATGTAATAAGTGCTAGCAAGTTAGCCTGTCTAATTAGACTGACCGAATGGGTTCGGCCGTGCTTACTCGCTTGCTTGCTGAATACCGCGTAGTGTAATAAGACATCACGCTTAGACCGTTCAGTCAGCGCGCGGCAGCCGCAGAGCCAAGACGTTCGTATACTTTTTTTTTTGCTGTGGCCGCGTGCACCATGGCGTGTTCGAAAGAAAAAGAAGTACTTTTCAATGTTCTTGATTTGTACCGAGACATGCCATATCTATGAATGTATGGAGTAACTAATTTCAATAGACATTCCGGCAACTCCTACTCTAAAGTAGTTTCTTAAGTCACATGGTTCCAAAACACTCAGTATTTGCATATTTGATCATTTTTCTCGCAAAAGTAAATACTCTTTCACCCATATTTTTCTTTTCTTTTTTGTATTTAAATGAATAGACGCGGCAAGAGCTATGGCGATTTTCTAGTGCTTTGAAATTTTTCCCATCGCGCGACAACCGTCACCGACTACGTGCGCTTTGCAAATGAGTTAGCATGCGGTATTCAGCCCAGTGTAATAGCGAGCTTGCCGAGTTAGATTTTAAGACAGTCGTACTAAGACTGCCTGAATACCGCGTAGTGTAATAAGCCCTTTACTTAGTCCATTGTTTTATACATTTTCTTTAAAAACAGCATTCCCTGAGCGGCTTAATTAAAGGAAATAATTTTAAAGGATTTTTGTGGTTAGCTATGTCTCTACTAGTTCAAATTAAAATATGAAAGGAGCATTAAACTTACCATATTGATCCGTAACTCCACCAGCCTTGAGGTTAACCAGCGTCAGCCTCCTGAAAGGGTTTTAAAAATAAATATATTAATGGTTTTACAATTAAAACATAACTGACTATAAATAAAAGTCCTCAAATTGCATTGAATGATCCATAAGATAGTTTGTATTTTTAGGGCTCCTTGCCTTAAGGCCATAAAACCGAAACCCTTATAGGACCGCCTTGTTGTTAGTCTGTCTATCTGTTCATACACTTGTTTCTTTAAGGAATGTGTGAAGGTATCAAGCTCAAATTCATATCAAAAACACAACTCTATGGTCCCTTGAAGATGTTACTCCTGTAACTTATTTTATTTTATGGTCCACAAACAGGATACATAGGCAGGAATAGTAAAATAATTAAGGTATTATTCTTATTTATTTATTAAAAGACGACAACGACACAAAACATGTACAAAGGTATACTTAATGCTAAAAGCATTCTCTGCCAGTTAAAAACCTTTATGCAAAGAGATATTCTTCTATACAGGGTGTTGTTTTGGTCAGCGACGAGGGACTCAAGGCTGGCTGGCTGTACAAACGATACTGATGCCAAAAAAAAATTTTTTTTTTTTTTTAATTGGAAAAAGCCCACAAAAACATTTTTTACCAGGTATCCGTATCTAGTAAGCTACGAAGAGACTACCTGGTGCGTAGTATTTCGTAGATAAGCACTAGCTACGCGATAGGGTGCGAGTATTCCCATTCGTTTTGCAATTTTTAGGGTTCCGTAGCCGAATGGCAAAAAACGGAACCCTTATAGTTTCGTCAAGTCTGTCTGTCTGTCTGTCCGTCCGTATGTCACAGCCATTTTATTCTGTAACTATAAGCATTGCACTGTTGAAATTTAGTAGGAAGATGTATCCTGTTAACCGCTTACCGATTCTCATACAAAAAATAAAAATTAATGACATATAAGGGGGGCTCCCATACATGAAACTAAAACAAAAAAAAATATTTTTAGTCAAACCTATGCGTGTGGGGTGTCTATGGATAGGACTTTAAAAATGACATTGAGGTTCCTAAAACCATTTTCTTTTAAAGTCAAACGTTTCATAGCTAGACGCTTCTAAAGTGGTAAAATGGGCGTCCCCCCCCCCCCCCCCGCATCTAATTTCTAAACCAAGCAAGTGTAAATTTTGAAAAAAATATATAATGTAGATCTTAATAAATACTTTCAACGAAAATTGGTTCGGACGGGATCGAACCAGTAGTTTTTGAGATATAGCACATTTTCAACAACCGCAAACATAACTTTGTACTTCATACAAACACTATGAAAAACAAAGTTATGTTTGTAGTCAACAAAATATTGTGGTATTTTACTAAGAGTCCCTAATTCAGTTAAAGTTAGCACGGAACCCACAGTGCGCGAGGCCGACTCGCACTTGGCCAGTTTTTTTGAATGTTGTGAAGAGGTTTTCTTCTATAAAACTTGCTCAGCTTAACTCAACTCAACTTTTGCTGAATTAGGGATCCACTTAATTATTCCACTTCGCCGAAATTCCACAATATTTTGTTGACAGTAAATTAACATTGTTTGACGACCTCCATGGTGTAGTGGCTAAGCACGCTGGTTTCAAGGCGTCGCCGCTCCGGGGTCCCGGGATCGATTCCCGGTCGGGTCAATATAGAAATAAAAATTTTCTATATTGTATCGTGTCTGGGTGTTGTGGTACCACCTTTGTGTCTGTTTTTCTTTACACAAGTGTCTTAGCTACTTATTTTGGGATCAGAGCAATGTATGTGATTGGTGTTCAATATATTTATTTAATTTAATTTTTCATGTTTGTATAAAGAACAAAGTTATGCTTGCAGTTGTTGAAAATGTGCTATAACTCAAAAACTTCTAGTTTGATCTCATTCAAACAGATTTCCGTGAGAAGTTTTTAAGGTAACAGCCACAATAAAAAAAATGTAGACTTGATAACCTCCTTTTCTGATATCGGTTAAAAAGGAGATTTGGCACAAAAGTGGATCCTAGTCGGTACCTACCCACATATTTGTCTTCAGCCCTACATCATTATGAGCTTGTCAAATATTATACCAGCACTGTAAGAATCTTATAGGAAACAACTTACCAACATAGTCACAATATTCAGCTCTCAGGAGCGATCAGGGCGCGACCCGGCGCCGCAGCCAGGATCACCCGCCCGGTGGCACAAAAGTAACTGAAAAACACATTTTAATTTATGAAAATTATATCAAATCATATAAAGGAGATTAATATGACCACTGCAAAACTACACATCACATAAAAAGAATAAGTATAAATTTAATAAGAATTGGTACTAAGCATTACTCCGTTTAATGCTTCAACACCCGAGCAGTTGCAGGCAACCGCATAACAATAGAATTTGCATTGTGTCTCGTTCACATACGCTTGAGGGATTAATCCCTCAAGCATATGTAAATGAGACACAATAGATATACTATTGTTATGCGGTTGCTTGCAACCGCTTGGGTGTTGAAGCGTTAAAGTTACCTCATGAACTCATGAATTTATAATGAAAACTATAAGTAACTCACCTAATAATGTAGTATGTTTTGCAAGTCTAGTTTCAGAAAAACAGAATCAGTTAATAGCTCTCTAACTAGTAATAATAACACCTGTGTTGTAATAAGTGCCATGCAAGGAAAAAAGAAAAGCATTTTAATTCTAAAACTAGAACCAACATATTAGTGACTAATTTGAATAATTGGTAGGTAAAGTGAAAATAGACAGTCTATCAGATGAAGAACTTTGAGGAATTGGTTGTTATGGGATTGCTGCCATGTGGGTACCTACCTTTACTTTGACCTCACTTTTAAACTACAGTGCAATGTAATTTGCATAGAAAGCTAACCTCTTCGACTGTTTTACTTTAAATAAGCTTGTCAAATATAGCAGCACTGTATGTAAGATTCTTATAAGAAACAACTTACCAACATGGCCACAAGATTCAGCTCTCAGGAGCGACCGTAGCGCGGCGCGGCGCCGCAGCTACTAGGAGTCACCCACGCGGTGGCAGAAAAATAACTGAAAATCACATTTAATATCATGAAAACATGTAAAGACGAGTAGTATGGCCACTGTAAAGCTATAAACCACATAGAAAGAACAAGAAAAAGTGTAAATTTACAATTTACCATAGATAGCCACATTCAACGAGCACACGAGACGAACGACGCAATATGGACGTCAAGTAGGTAGGTACCTACATAGAACACGTTTCTGTACTTGAATGATTGCATATAACAGCCAAATTACAGAGTTTAGTTAAACTTAATCATTAATTAGGTAGTGTTTTTTTGTTACACTTATTAAAGTAAAACTTTGGGAATACAGAGTCAAAACGAGGAGGTAAAAATAAATTCAAAATGGCGATTGTTCGTTCTTCAAGACCTAGCGTACCTACCATATATTTTTTACTGCCAGTTTCAGGATCAAATGCTTTCGAGGATGAATTGAGTCTGATATTAATATAATGAACAAAGCAATAATAATATAATTGCAAACACAACATGCTAAGGGAACAAGAAAGTTTCGAAATGTGGAAGTTAGCACGATTTGTTGCATTGCCCGGCAGTGAAAACTGCTAAAACAATGTTATAGTTCTACAAAACAATAAAAGTAAACTAGTTATACTAGATACATACCTTATTTACACATAAAATTAAGATTCAACTAGCCACACGAATAACACGCACAAAATTTAAAAGAACCTCGTTGGTTGCGCGGTGAACGAAATAATCTACTGACTACTGTCACACGTGTTGCCATGTCCTATTATTCAAAAACAAGAACAGGAAATGTATGGAAGAGCTGCAGAAAAAAACCTCAACACGTCTAAAAATTAACTATTAAAAAAGTAAAAACCGCATTTTCACTCTGTCCTTTAATAAGCTCTTAATTATCAATCATAAGTTCTGTCATTCTGACATGTCGACTATCAGACGCAATAACTGGTCATCATTAAGACTCTAGTACGAAAACACTAAACATGCCTTATAAATTCGAGGTTTTCCCTCGATTGCGAGCCCTTCATCAGACTTGGCAAAAATGGGACCAACTAGAAGGTAGGTATAACCTCTGGGTAGGCGTTCTTTTTTCAAATCGGTCGACAAATTACTGAAATATATGGATACAAAAAAAAATTGTCAAATTGATAACCTCAAGTAGGTTAAAAAACAAGCGTACTCAAACAGGTATAAAAATTAACAAGTCTCTAAAATTGTCATACCAAATGACGAGAGAAGAACTCGCCTTAAAAACAAGAGCCATCTAAATTCGTCTATAAAACAAGACACTAGCAAACCTTAGGAATAATAAGACGCTAAGAGGATGACGAGACGATTTTACTTCTATATAACTTTTAAAAAAAATAGGAGATTCGCGTATATAAATAAATGTAAATATTTGTGAAAAGTAGGAAATCTTCTGTAAAAACAAGAGATCTGGCAACTCTGCAAAACTCTACCTACTCCTTCCTTCCTGCTTTCCTTTACTGTGCTATGAATAGTGTTGCACTTGTTTATCGATAAAGTCGAACGATTGTGTAACATTTCAGGAAAACGTATGTTTTTAGGGTTCTGTAGCCGAATGGCAAAAAACGGAACCCTAATAGTTTCGTCAAGTCTGTCTGTCTGTCAGTCTGTCCGTCCGTATGTCACAGCCACTTTATTCTGTAACTATAAGCATCGCACTGTTGAAATTTGGTAGAAAGATGTATCCTGTTAACCGCTTTACGATGCTTATACCAAAATAAATAAATAAATGGGAGCCCCCCCCATCTAACTTCTAAACTAAGCAAGTGTAAAAAAAAAGCGGCCAAGTGCGAGTCAGACTCGCGAACTAAGCGTTCCATGTCAACTTTAACTGAATTAGGGCATCCACTTACTTCCACTTAGTAAAATATCACAACATTTTGCTAACAGCAAATGTACCTTTGCTTTTCATTAAAAGTAAACAGTCATAAAAGTCATTTATTTATGCAAATAAATAGGCCCATTGAGGACACTTTTACAAGTCCCAATATAAACCCTACCACAGCTTCGGGACAATTGTGGGCTAGTGCTAAGAAGAAGCTGCGCAACAAACTCAGTCACTATTGTCAATGCCTCTTTTCAAAAGGTTTACAATGTTTGTAGTATTCATGCAAGTCCATACATTAGTATATTTTACCTAAATATTCATCTACTTTATAATACCCTTTCGTCATTAGGGTTTCTTTAATGACAGTTTAAAATTTATTGAGCGGTACGTTTACAATGTGTTCTGGTAGTTTATTGAAAGTTTAATACATTTCCCTATGAAAGAATTACCAACCTTTCGAAGCCTAAATTGTGGAATAGCAAGCTAATTTTTATTCCTAGTATTATAATTGTATATACCTATCACTTTTTTTCGTGAATGAATGTAATTTTTTGCGGACATGCATTAAATTTTCATAAATATACTGAGAGGCTACAGTTAATATTCTAATTTCTTTAAACACTTCTCGTAGGTAATCTTGAGATTTCAGATTATAAATAAAAAAATGATTCTATATCAGCAGCCGAGCCCCACAGTAAAATACTGTAGGACATCAAGCTATGGAAATAACTAAAATAAACTAACCTAGCTGTTTCTATATCAATCAAACGTCTAATCTTTCTTACAGCAAAAGCAGCTGAGCTTAGTTTTCTGATAAGGCCTCTATTTGAGGACCCCATTGTAGTTTGGAGTCTAAGTGATTCCTAAGAATGTTGTGGAGTCGATAATGTGTGTTTGTATGAAGAACAAAGTTATGTTTGCGGTTGTAGAAAAGGTGCAATATCTCAAAAACTTCTCGTTCGATCCTTAACATCGATATATAATACTTAACATCGTCAGACAGAAAACCTCCTACATGTTATTTTGTTTTTAATAATTACTATTATAATTATCTCACTCTACGCAAAACTGGAATAAATGCAACTTAAAAATACCTTTTATATTCATTTATAATATTTATATTACGGCTTCACCTATCAACAGACAAATAATGTTCTAAGACTGAATTGTATGATACTGAGTGAATGATATTTATCGATGAACACTTTTGAACGATAGCTACCTATCAACTAACCGAGCGAGAGCCCGAAAGCGGGGAGAGACAGCATTTCCGCTTCGTAGGCCGCACTCGGTAGAGCGCAAGCGTGGAACGCAAAATTCGAGCAGCTGATTGGTTGCTTTGCACACGGTCAAAACATTAATTTACTTCCGGTTCGAGTCCATCTTTCTCTTTCACTCTTTGAAAGATATAGAGAAGGGGATTAGCAACATGACGTGTGTCGTGTCGCTTGACAGATATCAGATGGATTACGGATTTTTTAGGAAACTATTTAAAAATTTATGATTGAATGAAATTTTGTATTGCAACTAGCGCCACCCTTAATTTTTGGTAAGGTTGTTTGTTTTCGGTTAAAGAGGGATTCCGACTTGCTTGCATGCTTTGTATGCGTTGAACACACTTAGGTAGGTACCACTAATCTGTGCACGTAGGTACCGAGCAACGAGTAAACGGGTTGAGGAGGTTTTGTGCGGGAAACTAAAAGGGAAGGACGGACCTTATTTCTTTGTTTTTACCCGACTACGGCGACGCAAAAAGGAGGGTTATGACTTGGCCTGTATGTATGTATGTGGGTATGGATGTTCATCTGTTCCCTCATAACTACTAAACTTTTTATCATAAATAGACAAATGATGAGTCGTTGGAAGCCTCTTGATCGTCCGCTGGTTATAGGCTACATGAAGTTAAGCCTCCCCGAAGCCACAGTATTTTCGCTCCGCGGAAGGACCGCGTGCGCGTGCGAATTCGCGCGGTGTCAGATTACACTTACGTAAACAGTTATAACATCTTATTGGAATAAGCTATTATCATTCTGTAAAAAGCTTATTATTACTGAAGAGATTGCCTATGCTCGTGTTTTAAAAAAATACAACTTATATGCGGGTGGTTATTTTATTTTGGACCAAGAATTCTTCTTACAGACATTTTTTTAGACTAGATCTGTTTATTTTCGTCAAAAGCACGTAAATAATAACGTTATCTAAATAACACTGTATTCAAAAACATCTAAGATAAACATTCATTCAATTCTTAAACAGAAATACTCATGTTTACAATGTAACACCACTTGAAATACGGCGTCAAGTCTCAAGTACCTAAGTAATTTGAGCGCGCCGATAAGGAGTTCCCCGAACACGTGTGCCTGGCATGTGTGTTGTTCGTTGTTTTGCTTTATAAGCTTTACTACTAACTAGATTAGACATCCTTCTTTACGTTTGAGTAAAAAAGTAAAATTATGAGAGATGGTTTTAATTTTTTTATAAAAATCTATGAAGCTATATGAAGGTAGCCAAAAAAATCATTCACAATCGGACTTTGATAGATTTATAGACATAATTGATATGTTTTGTGTAATAAAATAAGCTTTCTAGAAAATATAAGAGTATAAACTATACAAATAAGCCACAAAAATAACTACGATAATACAAAAATAAAAACTTAGAACCAAACAAAGTCGAGGTAGGGTGACGTAATTTACGAAAAAAAAATACGAGAAAAAAAAATTAATTTCAATCAAAAACTGACAGCAACCGGATGTTTTTGCGGTCTATGGTGTAGAAACATCTGTTTTTTACTCATAAGGGTCAACATGCCCAAGGAATAAGCATTTATACACCCAGAAAAAAATTCGTAAAAACGTATAAAAAAGCGCCCACGGGCGGGCGCTTTGGGCCCACATTTGATAGCGCCCGCCCTCGGGCGGCTGGTATCTTAAGAGTACGGTGTCGTGTGGGGTGTCAAATGAAAGAGCTCTTTTTGCACATTTCAAATCTGTAAACAATCTTAGCTGTTGCTCACGGCTTTGCTTGCAATCACCTGATAATTACAAGAATTTATAAACTTACTTTTAAACTAGTAAGTTGTTAGGTACTATACTAGGTCTGCTCTGCATAATATTATACCAAAAACAAATTACATAACTTGTAGCCGTAGTCGTATGCCACCAACTACAGCAAAACAGATTCATTAAAATAAAATCAAAGTGGCATACGACAACGGCTATCCTTTAAGATTTTCTTGTTTCGTACTTTTTAGAGCGTGTTTTATGTAGTCTGGTTTTAGTTTTATATAAACTTTCATTTTATAGTGATTGGTTTTTTCGGGTCAACGATTGCGTGGTGGAATTGTTATGATAATTTATGCTTTTGAAGAAAACAATGCCATTAAAGTGGGGACGCCTATTTTACCACTTTGAAGGCGTCTAGCTATGAAACGTTAGACTTTCTACCAAATTACAATGCTTAAAGTTACAGAATAAAATGGCTGTGACATACGGACGGACAGACAGACAGACAGACTTGACGAAACTATAAGAGAGTTCCGTTTTTTGCCATTCGGCTACAGAACCCTAAGTATGGCACGCAATGTAAACCATTTAAGATACCATTGTGCGACGACGCCGCAGGGTACCGATAGTAATAAATCTATACTAATAGCTGAAGAGTTTGTTTGTTTGTTTGTTTGTTTGAACGCGCTAATCTCAAAAACGACTGGCCCGATTTGAAAAATTATTTTTACGTTGGATAGTCCATTTATCGAGGAAGGCTTTAGGCTATATAACATAAAGATACGACTACTAAGTCCACAGCAGAAATGAAAAATGTTGCGAAAACGGGAGAAAATATTCCTTTTGAGAGCTTCCGCTGCATACGCTGCGGAAACCGCTTAAGTTTATTGTTCAGCATTAAGAGTTCTATAATAAAATCCGCGACAGCATATGTCTATCTTTTATGGTTGACTTACTACAACCTTTTTTATGTTAATAAATTTGTAAAAAAATAATTCATTAATTTTAGAGGTGTATTATACACACAGGTATTTATTCTTATCAAAATAAATACATTCATCATCACGAGCATTTCATTTAGAACTAAGTTGCCCTTCATATCATTTGATTTCAATAAATATCTTAGGAGCTATCACATTTCTAACATAACTCAGCACCAAAATAATGTTCGCAGCTTAAGTACAACGTGCGCTTGCGCTAATCTATACTAATATTATAAAGCTGAAGAGTTTGTTTGTTTGTTTGTTTGTTTGTTTGTTTGTTTGTTTGTTTGTTTGTTTGTTTGAACGCGCTAATCTCAAAAACTACTGACCCGATTTGAAAAATTTTTTTTACGTTGGATAGTCCATTTATCGAGGAAGGCTTTAGGCTATATAACATTAAGATACGACTCATAAGACCACAGCAGAAATGAAAAATGTTGCGAAAACGGGAGAAAGATATTCCTTTTGAGAGCTTCCGCTGCGTACGCTGCGGAAACCGCTTAAGTTACACAAAAATCATGTATGACAGGATTGTTCAGCGTTAAAAGTTCTATAATAAAGTCCGCGACAGCATATGTCTATCTTTTATGGTTGACTTACTACAACCTTTTTTATATTAATAAATTTGTAAAAAAATAATGCATCATTTTTAGAGGTGTATTATACACACAGGTATTTATTCTTATCAAAATAAATACATTCATCATCACGAGCATTTCATTTAGAACCAAGTTGCCCTTTACATCATTTGATTTCAATAAATATCTTAGGAGCTATCACAGTTTTAACATAACTCCGCACCAAAATAATGTTCGCAGCTTAAGTACAACATGCGCTTGCGCTAATCTATACTAGTATTATAAAGCTGAAGAGTTTGTTTGTTTGAACGCGCTTATCTCAGGAACTGCTGGACCGATTTGAAAAAATATTTCTGTGTTGGATAGCTTATTTATCGAGAAAGGCTTTAGGATATAAAACATGACGCTGCGACGGGAGAGGAGGGAGCAAACTCAAAACGCGCGGACGAAGTCGCGGGGGACCGCTAGTCTATACTAATATTATAAAGCTGAAGAGTTTGTTTGTTTGTTTGTTTGTTTGTTTGTTTGTTTGAACGCGCTAATCTCAAAAACTACTGACCCGATTTGAAAAAATATTTTTACGTTGGATAGTCCATTTATCGAGGAAGGCTTTAGGCTATATAACATAAAGATACGACTCATAAGACCACAGCAGAAATGAAAAATGTTGCGAAAACGGGAGAAAGATATTCCTTTTGAGAGCTTCTGCTGCATACGCTGAGAAAACCGCTTAAGTTACACAAAAATCATGTATGACAGGATTGTTCAACATTAAGAGTTCTATAATAAAATTCGCGACAGCATAAGTCTATCTTTTATGGTTGACTTACTACAACCTTTTTTATGTTAATAAATTTGTAAAAAAATAATGCATCATTTTTAGAGGTGTATTATACACACAGGTATTTATTCTTATCAAAATAAATAGATTCATCATCACGAGCATTTCATTTAGAACCAAGTTGCCCTGTATATCATTTGATTTCAATAAATATCTTAGGAGCTATCACATTTTTAACATAACTCCGCACCAAAATAATGTTCGCAGCTTAAGTACAATGTGCGCTTGCGCTAATATATTATAAAGCTAAACGCGCTCATCTCAGGAACTGCTTGACCGATTTGAAAAAATATTTCTGAGTTGGGTAGCTTATTTATCGAGAAAGGCTTTAGGATATAAAACATGACGCTGCGACGGGAGGGGAGCGAGCAAACTCAAAACGCGCGGACGAAGTCGCGGGGGACCGCTAGTATATTATAAAGCTGAAGAGTTTGTTTGTTTGAACGCGCTTATCTCAGGAACTGCTTGACCGATTTGAAAAAATATTTCTGTGTTGGATAGCTTATTTATCGAGAAAGGCTTTAGGATATAAAACATGACGCTGCGACGGGAGGGGAGGGAGCAAACTCAAAACGCGCGGACGAAGTCGCGGGGGACCGCTAGTACTTAAATAAACTAACGCTACCATGGCGCACTGGCCGTGCCCGAGTCAGCCGTTGTTGGCGTTTCTATTTTTGATACTTACAACTCACTCCCTCACACACACGCGGGCACTCGCTCGGTATTCCGTTTAGAACGAGACGCTTTTACTTTAACCATAAAATTATTATCCCTTTGGAATAGAACGACAAAAGCGAGATGTCACAAGCAGCAAACTGTGTGATAAAAAGAGATGGGTAGCAGAACCATTTTTGGCAGATGTCAAACAGTTGACCGCCCCGCAGAAGCTCGCTGAATATTACGTGCATTTGATTTTTTGGAGAAATAATGCGTCTGAAACATGGTGACTTGATCGGTGATTGATTGTTATGTATTACAGCGGCATAACCCCAACAAATAATCATTTAACAGGTAGATTAGTCCAAATCGAAGCCTCTTAATATACGACTTATATTTACCAATGCGCTTCAAATTTAAAGTACGCAGTTCGATTATTCTATTCTACAAACGATAATTTACGTAAAAAAATAAAGACAGAATAACACAGGGAATGTATATCGACGAATATTTTGTATAATGAAATAACATTTAGTTTTACACTAGAGCTGCATGTTCAATATTTTGTGTTGGACTGTTTATCATGCAGTAAACTACTATATTTAACTTAGGAACATTGTTATAAATCACCTGATCGAAAGGTTATCTCATTTAAAGCTACAAATGTTACTTACTTATGTTAGTTACTGACATCTTAAATCAGTTGCGTTTGACAACTTTTACTTGTCCTTCTATTCCGATAGGAATATTAATTTTATGACTTTAACTGACTCTTCTCTCTCTTCTATCTCGTTCCCTCGCAATGACATCCCCGCATGGAGTGACAGGGATGGGGATACATAGAATAGACTGCTAGTATTGTAGTGTCCGTAAAGACTAGGGATATTAATTTTATGGTAAAATGGTAAAGACACACTAACAATGACTTTAAAAAGAAATTTGCATTACTTTAAATTTCATCGAAAAATTACTATTATTGAGAGCGATAAGAAATTGTGGTCATGATTTTAAAAAAAACAAATTTATGTTTTTGTTTTGCTTTTGATGAATCATGGCAGTCGTAACTCGCAAGGGGTTGTTGGTTCAAGAAAGTCATGTCAAGGTCACCCAACCCTATCGCGCGAAAACCATAAAATTAATAGGAATATTAATTTTATGGCGAAAACGTAAGTATGTAAGCGTCGATATGACTGGAACTTTCTACGGGTAGATAGGTAGGTAGGAGTCTACCTATACGAGCGCCACTTTTCTACTGACTAAAATAATAATGTTAGAAAAGAGGTTTTCAATTCGATTTCATGTAGGTAATCTAGCTAGGTAGGTACGGGTCGAGGTCTCTCGAAGTAGGTTTTTTTATTTAACTTTTAAACTATACTTTTTAATACTTACTTTAACTTACTTTTTAATTTTATAAAGCTGAAGAGTTTGTTTCTTTTAACGCGCTAATCTTAGGAACTATTGAACAAACACTACACATTAGGTATACTACATATTGAACCAGTGAAAGAGCCAAGAGGCGTTTGTTTGTTTGTTTTGTAATAAGGTTGTCCTTAATGGGTCGTGTTGCATGCATTTTTTGGACTGAGAATATAAATTTATATGTTATTATTATGTTTATTGTATTATTTTTATTCTCAGTTTTTATATTGGTCATGCGGCGGTGTTCTTAGATAGGATGACGGTAGGTACAGTCGCCGGTACTTCAGGTTACCCACTTTTATCGCAAACTAGCCCTTATACCAACTATATAAGACACCGCAGTGTTTACCTTGACGTGCTGTTGCCTGTACATTAAAAAAATAAAAATAAAAAAAAGCACTCCGGGAGTGCCGGCAGAAGTGAAAACTTGAATATCAACGTTGTGCATTTTTGATTTTTTGGAATAGCTATTATCAATATAAAAGTACTATCATTTTTGTGATAGAATACAATAATAATAATAATAATACAATAATAATAATAATAAAAATATAATATTTTTATAGAATACAATATTTATTTATTGCGCTATCGTACACAAACATTACAATTTATATTATATTAAATTACATTAAAAGTTTATCTCTCAGAAAAATCAACTTACATCCATAATTTCGCCAACCGTCTTACGGTTTTTCGATCAGCCCACGTGTCCTGACGCGAGTTTCACATTTTTCCCCCATCCCACAAAAGTGCTCAACGCCGCTAAAGAAGTTTTCACTTCAAAAACACATTTCTTTCTTTCATAATCCTGAAAAAGGCTGAAAAAATGTGAAGTCATAAAAAGACTTAAGCCTCGATTCTAGACGTGCCATGGTATGAAACTAATGATTGGAATGAATTCATTCTGTGCAATGTGCATGCATCGGAGTTCGGACTAAAAGTAAACATACACGAAATATCTTTATCCTCTGAAATTAAAACTAGAACGTCGACTACAAACAGGAGTTCTGTTATAACTAGTACAATTTTCTTAATGACGACCTCCGTGGTCGAGTGGCTAGCACGATGGTTTCAAGCGTCGCCATCTCGTGAGGTTCCGGGTTCGATTCTCGGGTCTGGGTGTTGTGGTACCACCGTTGTGTCTGTTTTCCACAACACAAGTGCATTTAGCTACTTACTTTGGGATCAGAGCAATGTATGTCATTGGTGTCCAATATTTATTTATTTATTTTTCAACACACTTGCTCAAAATGACGTTTTTATTCCACCGACTTTTGGCTCATAATCATAGATATTAAACACGCGTGCTTTTTTATTATATTATTGCACTAGTGCTTTTAGTTTATTAACCCGACCAATTTACATTTGTACTCTAGTACCAAGTCGTAAGTAAGAAGAATAAGCGATTTAATTTAGTCGGGTTATACAATACTTTTATTTTAGCAACAAACAGTATTAATGCGAAAAATAACAGTATCTACATATTTATTTCAATAAATGGTAAATCCATATTTATTACTAAAAATAGCTCAAATTCATTTAACATTTTATGAGATTTGTGTTTTAAACACATTTTTAATCTTGGCTTTTGGCCGATCTAGTTCGCGCCTAAGCCTTGCGCGCGCATTGTATCGCGGCAAGGAAAAAAAACAACGCGCCATTTTTCGTAAATAATAATTGTCGGCTGTGACGAAGTTAGGATTAATTATGAACTTTAATATTAATGAAAATGTCTACTTCAAGTGAAGAAAATGAAGGAAACCTATTATTAACCCCGCCGGACATACGTAACAAGGCGAAAAACGCGTGCGAAAGTCTTTGCCATCAAAATCGAGTGAAATGTATTTTTACTGTTTTAATAATTAAAAACTTAGTAAATGAAGAGTCTTGTTTTTTCCTCGCAAATGTGTTGAAAAACGTCGTATGAAACACGTGTGCCTGTGACCATAATATACGCGGCTTTCTTATGGCGCACTCGCTTTCGCTCGTGCGCACACAATATCGCCTTGTATATAATGGTCAACTTAGCACACTTGTATCATAATGTACTATAATGAACTCAATACATATCAGGAAAATAAAACAAAGTGCTAACGAATCCAACAGTCGTTTATTCGACAAACAATAACAATTAATACGAAATGATTTTAATTTTCACAATGATTAATCAAACAAATAGTACCTACTACTATACAGGGTGACTTTGTTATCAGTACCGAAATTTCGTGTAAAGACTCTACTGATGAATATGAACAACTTTTACTATGGGGGCAATAGTGAAATCGAGAACAAAAAAATCAGCTGTTCCATACATTTTGACCGCGCGCCAATTGAACTTTTGTATGGAACAGCTGATTTTTTTTTCTCGATTTTACTATTGCCCCTATAGTAAAAGTTGTTCATCTTCATCAGTGGAGTCTTTACACAAAATTTCGGTACTGATAACAAAGTCACCCTATATATAATAACATAAATCAAACAAAATAGAAAAAGATTCATACTCTTTATATTCTATGTAACATCAAATAACATATGTGTAGATGTAAGTATCTTTAAAACGTTTTAAATATACGTTTTGATAACATGAAATACAAAAATGATCTTTTGATTTATAAAATAATAATATACAGGGTGTTGATTTCAATACGAGCGGAATTTTCAGAGGTGATTATGTACCTTGTTCTGATCATGAATCACAAAAAAAAATGAGTTCGAAAAAATATTTTTATTTTTATTAAATAATGACGGTTTTCAAAGTAGACCCTAGCGATTTTTAGAGTAGGCCCCCGACACCACACCGCGCCGGCTTGCGTGCGAACGAACGATACCTACAAAGCACAAAGGCACCGCAATCCTTTGTGTTTGGCGCGTGAGCGCCGCTCAGGCTTTCCGCCGCCGCCCGCCATAGCGCCGTGCGGTGAAGTAGCGGCTATCTCTTTTTATCGCCCAGCCCGCGCTATCTCGTTCTCGCCCGTCGCTCATACCTCAGTTGTGCTAATAACATCGCATAGGCAACATGTTTTTCGAAAATGATGCAAAATTACTCTAACGGTGAACTCGTTGAAATGGTGCGATTGTATGCAATAACTGACAATAGTTTGAGTGCAGCTATAAGGATGTTTGGTGAACGTATTGTGTATACCGAAGAATCAACAAATGTTAATGACCTAAGACAGAGAATAGTCAGTGCATTCGAGTTAGTTTGACAAAATCGTTTTGTGCTGAACAGTTTAAAAGGGAACACCAGACGCCGTGCCAGACTGTGTATTGCTCAGTCTGGTGGACACTTAGATCATTTATTGAGGTTAGTGTAAATAAAAATGTACAAAAAACTAGATGTAAAGATAAATCGATGTAAATAAGTTGATTCCAAATTTTTAACTACGCCAAAAATACTTTAGACTCGCGTCATTTAATAATCTTGGTACTTTTTTATTTTGAAACGGTTTAGCATAAATCTAGACAAAAGCTCAGGGTTCGATTTCCGTTTGAACTCCCGAAGTTAGTTAAAATGATATACCTACCTACATGACTTTTGCTCATTAAGTAATAATAACTAAAAAAATCATAAACCATTAAAACTTCTTTTGGTTTTTAAAAGATTAGCCAAGCCAATTCCCACCTGAAGGCTCAAATTGTGTTTAAGTTACAGTACAGTACAGATGACTTTAGTTAGCCTAGATTAAGATTCAATTCGTAGTAGTAATTTAGAGTTTGAGGTTCGATAGATTCTCGATTGATTGCTCAAATTAATGAAAAACAGTGCGATCGATACCCAGTGCGCCATTAATTGATTCAAATTTAAGTTTTTCGGGTTAAAGTTTCAGAATTTCTGATGGATTGCCCAATTTTAGTGAGTTTTATCAAGATTAGGTAATTTGATTTGTTACAGATGAGTTTTAGGTATGTTTGTCGGTCCTAAGCCCTATTAAAGTAGGAAGGGAAATTTGGAATCAACTAATCCAAACACGTGAAATCGCTTATTCTTAAAGTCGGTAAAAATAGCAACATACACACTCGGGCATAACGTACCCGGCAGATAAAGATAAATCAGCACTGACCGCTAGTTAGTACCTACTTGTCGCGTGCTACGCGATTCGCGCCCGCTACGATTACAGTGTAAACATAATGCAGTGTCTGACGCCACAACGCAGTAAGGGTTTCATAAAAAATAATCGCTTAAAATTTCAGTTTAATTATTTTGTAATATTTGGTTCCACATACCTGGTCTATATGGGATCATGCATTGTTTTTATAAATACCGCTCGGATTGAAATCAACACCCTGTATAGGGTCATCAAAACTGACTGCATTCCTTTTGGGGAATACTTAATTCTGATACTCAAATATAACAACTTTTTGTATTGGATCAACATCGTAATCCCAAAAAAATATTTCACTTAGATCAGCTGATGCTAGTTTGTATGGACAAGTCAATTTTTTTTGGGATTTCAACGTTTGTCCAATACAAAATGTAATTGTATTTTAGCAACAAGCAGTTAATTTTGTTAAACCCTGTATAAATACCATAGGTATAGGTTTAGGTATTCACAATGGCACAAAGTCACGTTGCAAATCAAATAATTGAAATGTTTTCATGATATTAGTAGTCACACTAGATCAAATTAATATTATCAAACATTCTTTAAATCATGCTAATAGGTTCTAGATCACATCAAATACGTTAGGTTAGTCCTCCTAACTTGTAAATCACATCAATGATTTGTGTGATCTTTAATGATGACGATGACATGATGACATGGACGCAACGAATGAGCAGTTTTCTCCCATCACTTAATAGCCCTCACTAGATGGCGTTAGGAGCTTTAGCACCACTTTTTTTACGTTGGCGAAAAACCATAGACAAAGAAAAAATAGTGTGTTAGTAAATATAGTAAAATGTGTTAATGACCTTAAGATTAATAAAGATACTATTTTTTTGTCATGAAAAATGTCATGAATGTCCTTTGTTTACTAATGGTACACATTATTGTTGTTTTACAGTTTATTATTTACGTTGGCGAAAAGAAATTACTCTTTGCTGTAATACTTCAATCTGAAGTTTTAAAAGTTATGTCCTAACTAAAGTGACACTAGCGCCATCTCTCGATAGTATAAACATATCATGACAAGTAAACCATTCATTAGTTAGAAGTCATAGAGTATATTATTATTAATACCAGTTTTCACATCCGTAGAAATGCTAGCAAACGCGATCGTTCGCCTCCAGTTAGCGTATATATTTTTGCTTCGTCTCTTTTGACTCTTCGCGTTCCTGATTTTCTTGTGCCTGATAATGAGAACATTTATTTATTAATTATTGTAATTTGTTATCGTTTTCTTGAAGGCCCTCTATAAAAATCCATGGAGGCCTACTTTTGAATTACTGGCGTAAATATGGTGTTAAAAAATCAATGAAAGCAATAATTTTACGTGTTTTTTTTTTGTTTGGAATATATGTATAATGTTATTGTATACTCTTTATTTTTATCTGAATATACTTTATTAATAAGAAACAAAAAATAATAACATTATGACATGCAACATAAAAAATAATCTACCTATTCAAAAACGAAACCATTTCATTGCATTGTAAGAAGGCTATGATGCTGGGTGAGTTTCCGCGTTGGATAGCTATGCTAATCCTTTGAGCTAGGAACCAGCCAGCTTTAATATTGGCTGTTACTGAATTTAATTTTGGCGCAATTTTTCTAAACATATTTATATTAATATGTTATTGTTATATCTATACTAATATAATGACGCTAAACAGTGATAGTGCCAATCTCCCGAACTACTAACGTGATTTGCAAAACTTTTTTGGTATGGATAGCTTATCGAGGAAGGCTTTAGAAAGAAATCCGTGGACAAACATACAAATATACAAACATTCATACATAATAACACACAAGAAATTTAGCACACGTGTTTGGACAGATCAACATATTCAAATATTATAAAATTCGAAGATATCACATAAAAACACATTAACCTGCTTATTCATAATAACGCAAACAATCTATTAAACCTGTTTGAACTATTACACTGTTTTGTCTCGTTATTTCTTGACGCTGTCATCATTTGACAGAAAGTGACAAAACATTGTAATAGCTAAAATACGTTTTTAGGGTTCCGTAGCCGAATGGCAAAAAACGGAACCCTTATAGTTTCGTCAAATCTGTCTGTCTGTCTGTCTGTCCGTCCGTATGTCCCAGCCAATTTATTCTGTTACTATAAGCATCACACTGTTGAAATTTGGTAGGGAGATGTATCCCGTTGACCGCTTTACGATTCTTATACAAAAAAGAAAAAGTAATGACATTTAAGGGGGGCTCCCATACATGAAACAAAAACCAAAAAAACATTTTTTAGTCAAACCTATACGTGTGGGGTGTTTCTGGATAGGTCTTTTAAAATGACATAGAGGTTCCTAAAACCATTTTCTTTGAAAGTCTAACGTTTCATAGCTAGACGCTTCCAAAGTGGTAAAATGGGCGTCCCCCCCATCTAACTTCTAAACTAAGCGAGTCTAATTTTTTTTTTAAATTATGTAATGTAGATCTCAACAAATACTTTCAACGAAAATTGGTTCAGACGGGATCGAACTAGAAGTTTTTGAGATACAGCATCTTTTCAACAACCGCAAACATAACTTTGTACTTCATACAAACACTATGAAAAACAAAGTTATATTTGCTGTCAACAAAAGATTGTGGTATTTACTAAGTGGAAGTAAGTGGATTCCCAAATTCAGTTAAAGTTGGCACGGAACCCTCAATGCGCGAGTTCGACTCGCACTTGGCCGGTTTTTTTTAGACTGATTGAGTCATCACTACATAGGATAAAACAAAGTCGCCTCCCGCTTACTGTATGTACTTATGTATTGCTTAATTTTTTTTAAACTACGCAACGGATTTTGATGTGGATTTCTTTATGAGTGATATGAGGGGAAGGTTTAGATGTATATTAATTGATTTGCAGATGTTTATGCAATTGGTTTTAAGTCGTAGCGGGTCGCTAGTTATGAATAAGGGGGATAATTGATTACCTCCATTTTAAGGTTCCGTAGCCGAATGGCAAAAAACGGAACCGTTGTACTTTCATCAAGTCTGTCTGTTTGTCAGTCACTTTATTCTGTAACTATAAGCATCACGAAACAAACAACAATATGGAAAACAAGGTTATATTTGCTGTCAACAAAATATTGTGGTATTTTAGACGACCGGTCTGGGGTAGTGGTCGAGAAATCGCCTACTACGCAGCGGGTTGCGGGTTCGTTCCCCGCACAATACAAACATTTGTGTGCATGAACATGTCTGTTGGTCTGAGTGTTTTCTATGTATATCATGTATGTATTTACAAACCAAAAGTACTATTTAAGTATTATATCCGTTGTCTGGCACCCATAACACAAGCTTTGAGTATCTTACTTTGGGACTAGATGGCGATGTGTGGGAATGTCCAAAGGATATTTATTTATTTTAGCTAAGTGGAAGTAAGTGGATACCCAAAGTCAGTTAAAATTGTCACGGAACCCTCAGTGCGCGAGTCCGACTCGTTATTATTAAAGTCGGTAACAATACACAATGCTACCCTACCTCTCGGCAAGCCCGTATCACTGAATCCGCGTGTTCCTCACACACGACGACCCCATCAGTGAGCGCGACGGAGCGGTGCCGCGCATGCGCGAACCCAACGAGCGCGCGCGCGCAGTCCACGCGCAAACGACGCGCGATGAACTCTACGCCTCGCACTGGGATAAATTATTTAGGCTGCGTTCCGTATTGCGCTAACAGCGAAAATGACACTGATATCGCGCTTACAAACCGTTCCGATTTGGCGTTAGCGAGTCAACGACAGCTGTAGTCACGTCACGGCTGACGTCACTATCACCGCCATCTTGCGTTCACAGTGCAATCGTTTTGCTGCGTTTGCACCGTGAGCGGACTGTCACATTGACGCATTTGACTTTTTTGAAGTGAAAACTTCTTTAGCGGCGTTGAGCACTTTTGTGGGATAGGGGAAAAATGTGAAACTCGCGTCAGGACACGTGGGCTGATCGAAAAACCGTAAGACGGTTGGCGAAATTATGGATGTAAGTTGATTTTTCTGAGAGATAAACTTTTTAATGTGATTTAATATAATATAAATTGTAATGTTTTTGTACGATAACGCAATAAATAAATATTGAATTCTATAAAAATATTATATTATTATAGCGGTCCCCCGCGACTTCGTCCGCGCGTTTTGAGTTTGCTCCCTCCCCTCCCGTCGCAGCGTCATGTTTTATATCCTAAAGCCTTTCTCGATAAATAAGCTATCCAACACAGAAATATTATTTCAAATCGGTCCAGCAGTTCCTGAGATAAGCGCGTTCAAACAAACAAACTCTTCAGCTTTAGATTATTATTATTGTATTATTATTATTATTGTATTATTATTATTGAAGTGAAAACTTCTTTAGCGGCGTTGAGCACTTTTGTGGGATGGGGGAAAAATGTGAAACTCGCGTCAGGACACGTGACCTGATCGAAAAACCGTAAGACGGTTGGCGAAATTATGGATGTAAGTTGTTTTTTCTGAGAGATAAACTTTTTAATGTAATTTAATATAATATAAATTGTAATGTTTGTGTATGATAGCGCAATAAATAAATATTGTATTCTATAAAAATATTGTATTATTATTATTGTATTATTATTATTATTCTTATTATTGTATTATTATTATTATTGTATTCTATCACAAAAATGATAGTACTTTTATATTGATAATAACTATTCCAAATAATCAAAAATGCACAACGTTGATATTCAAGTTTTCACTTCTGCCGGCACTCCCGGAGTGCTTTCACAGTTTTTATTATTGTATTCTATCACAAAAATGATAGTACTTTTATATTGATAATAACTATTCCAAAAAATCAAAAATGCACAACGTTGATATTCAAATACAATTGCTTGATATTCAAGTTTTCACTTCTGCCGGCACTCCCGGAGTGCTTTTTTTTATTATTATTATTATTATTACATATTATTATTATTATAATTATTATTATTGTATTCTATCACAAAAATGATAGTACTTTTGTATTGACAATAAGAGCAATTCATTCAAAATTATTCCCTAACTATTCCAAAAAATCAAAAATGCACAACGTTGATATTCAAGTTTTCACTTCTGCCGGCACTCCCGGAGTGCTCCCGGAGTTTTTTTTTTCCCTCAAAGAACAGCAAATGTAATTTAAATGTTTCAGAGTTGTACTTGGATGCAACATCATTCACATACCCTTTTATTCTAGGGATTGGCTCTCTAGATTTCTTACTGTTAAATTGTACCTACTGCGAAATTCTCATCATCTTTCGAAGACGATGATGACTGAATGTCACAATTATCATCGCTGTCTAATAATACAGTATTTATTTTATGAATATCCATAATAATTTATTATTACTTTATTTGGTACTCTTTCTTTGTTTTTAGCAAGGTCTTAGGTTATCATTTATTACTAAACATATCGCTCGCTTACGATGTGCCAAATAACTGTTGCGAAATTAAATCGCGTCAACAGCGCTGTCAGTACGCTAATCAAAACGGAAAGGCTTTTGTCGCTCACAGTGCTAACAGTGTTATTGGCGCAAAACGGAACGCACCCTTATTGTAGTTTAGCCAATCAGCCCCCTTACTCTGGACACAAAACCCGATCCAATGAATATAGCCATCCCTGTCACACGAGTACACGGCCTGGTATGAGTGACAGGGATGGGCATATTCATTGGATCGGGTTTTGAGTCCAGAGTCTCTGATAATGCTTTAAGGGCTACCCGGATTTTTAACGCTCACACTAGCGCCACTTTAGTAGAAAAATCATAACTCGTTAAATAAAAGACCAATCGAATATCTGATTGATGCGATTGTAGCTCTGGTTATGTGGTTTAGATACAATGTTCAAGTTCAATAAAATAGAATTATCTGCAGTTTCAGTTAGAGAAATTGCTAAAAGTGGCCATATTTAGCAGTTTTTCTAACTCCAACTACAGTAAACTACTTTAGAAACAATTTAAATGTACTAAATAAACTATAGAACCTGTACTACAATCGTGTCTACCAGATTTTTGATTGTTTTCGTATTTAAGGAGTAATAATTATTGAAGTGAAAACTTCTTTAGCGGCGTTGAGCACTTTTGTGGGATGGGGGAAAAATGTGAAACTCGCGTCAGGACACGTGGGCTGATCGAAATACCGTAAGACGGTTGGCGAAATTATGGATGTAAGTTGATTTTTCTGAGAGATAAACTTTTTAATGTAATTTAATATAATATAAATTGTAATGTTTGTGTACGATAGCGCAATAAATAAATATTGTATTCTATAAAAATATTATATTATTATTATTATTATTATTATTGTATTCTATCACAAAAATGATAGTACTTTTATATTGATAATAAGAGCAATTCATTCAAAATTATTCCCTAACTATTCCAAAAAATCAAAAATGCACAACGTTGATATTCAAGTTTTCACTTCTGCCGGCACTCCCGGAGTGCAATTTTGTGTTTTTTTTTTTTTTAAATAGAGTGGCGCTAGTATGCGCGTCAAAAATTCGGGTAGCCCCTTAATGAAGTTTTCAATTTAGACACAACTTAATTTATTTAAAATTGTTTAAGAATCTAAAAATCACGCTCTTTATTTTTTCGTTTCCCATTCAAACCCTTATATCTAATACCCATATCATAGGGTGCATTTCAAATAGCCTGTCTGCCATCTTGGGGAGGCCGCCATATTGGATTTGTAATGACGTTTCTTAGCTTGTCATGTATTGTCATCAAAAGTCAGAGCGTGTGCAAAATTTCATCCTAATCGAAGACCGGGAAGTGGGCCAAATTAAAATTCTAGATTTTCTTACGTACATAGTTACAAGTGAAACAAGCAAGTTAATTATCTTGAAACATATTGTAGCCGTACCCTCCACTCTGTGGGACCGTCTCCCAAGATACAGACTCACGTCTAGTTTGCGATCGTCGCAAGTTAGATAGTTGTATTTACAATGTAACCTATGTCATATATTTTGTAAACTGTGTTTTTGGCTCAAATACATTATATTAGTTCTACTTCTATTCTAACTTATGGAACAAATGGGCCTGATTCTAGTATACACTGACTAAAATTATACAGAGTGTAAAAAAAACAAGGTGGTTGTCAATCGTGTTTGGAATGCAAAAAAAAAAGTTAACCTTCACATTAATTTGTTTTCTACATCTACAGAATTATTGACAATCGAACACATCAAACTAGTTGTCAGTTGCAAGGAAATTTTATGAATTCGACCTCCTGATCGCCCCGTAAAATCTACATTCTTAATAAAGCCGCTCAGAGAATGATTATGACGTATTCAATTTTGACAGAAAATATATAGGAAAATGGTATAGTCGGGAAGTGTAGGTTCATTTCATAAATTTTTGTCGAAATTGAAAACATTAAAACAGCATTATCTAAGCAGTTAAACCATAACTACGCAAAAAGGTTTTTTTTCTAAGCAACTGAAAGCTGTTATGTCTAACGTTTCTCGTAGGTAGGTATAGAATCACTTCTATGAGTACTGCACAGAATGCAATCTACACCCTGTATTATTTACAAAGATTTAAGACTTGGTGGCTGAGTGCTATAGGCATGGACTGGATAGCAAGATACGAGTACAGGGCTCGATTCCTTGTCAAACGCAGTGGCTTTTTACAAGTGCAATTTATAATTTTAAGTTTGTATAGAGACAGAACACTACAAAAACTTACGACTACTTACGCAATCTTTTTCTCAATGAGAATAAATAACATGATATCTGTTCAGCGTGAAGTATGAATTTTATTGTATGTTTATGTAGGTTTATTTAAAAAGTTATGTTAGTTTTTTTTTGTTATTTTACGCCGCCTCAACTGTTTCTGCCTCACCCAATGGTCGACTGGTAGAGAGTGTTTTAAATCCGCCATGTTTGTGCAATAAAGAATATATAAATAAATAAATACCACTTACTAGTGAGATGCACGGTGCCTACCGGCAGCATGCAAGGCTGGAACAACTCGACGTAGCCGAACCTGTTCGTTTATAAAACTGTTTAAATAAAAGTTTACTAAAGTGGTCACCGCTGCCTTACCGCCTTGAGTGACAAAATCACTTGCACAGCACTTCGTTTTTTGTGTTTTAGCCCGTATTAGTGTCGTGTGTGCAAGACGTTCTATAAGAAAGAAATAAAGAAAGAAAGTGTTTATTTGCTCATGAAAAAGGGTACATTTGGATGGTATAAATCTATGGTTAGCTCAGCTTTTTCAGCTATCATTAAATAGCATGCAAATACATATTTTAATAATAAACAATTAATAATAATTAGTGCGTAATAATCTTCTTCTCTCGACTACTAACTCTGCCGATCGTGCCCGTCTCATGGCCGTGGCTGAATGGGAGTCCAGCCTTTGGCTGAAAGCCATACCGTGTCCAGCATTGGGAACATTTTTCGACAGCAACGCTTTTAGGATTGCCGTTAGCCTTCGGCTTGGGATTTTTAATGCCGTGCCCCATCGTTGCACTTGTGGAAAAGTCGTAGACAATTTAGCTCACCACGGTCTTTCCTGTTGCAGAAGCGCTGGCAGAATTCCACGCCATGCTAGTCTGAACGACGTCATTCGGCGGGCGCTTGTCAGTGCTCGTATTCCGGCCGTTCTGGAACCGAATGGTCTTGTACGTAGCGACGGCAAGCGTCCTGACGGCATGACCCTCGTTCCGTGGAAGATGGGCAGGCCTTTGGTGTGGGATGCTACTTGTGTCGACACATTAGCGCCTTCCCATCTTCTACAGACTAGCAGTAGGGTGGGTTCAGCCGCCGCTTCGGCTGAATGCCTCAAACGGCGCAAATATGAAAGTCTCAGCGAAGCTTACTTATTTGAGCCGTTTGGGGTAGAAACGCTAGGACCGTGGGGACCAAGTGCCCACAAACTGTTTCGTGAGTTGTCCCAACGGCTTGTTGAGACTTCTCATGAAGCAAAGGCTGGTCTCTATCTCGGCCAGAGAATTAGTCTCGCCATCCAGCGAGGTAATGTGGCCAGCCTTTTGGGCACTTTTCCACAGGGCAACGAGCTTTTCGATGTATTTATGTAAGTAGTTTAGTTTTGTTTTTTGTTGTTAGTGATTATTATTTTTAATTTTATTCGTATATATTGTAAATATTTGTATTATTTCAAATAATTCTGTATCTGTTATAATATTGTGAACCGAAATAGAATGTTGTGTATAATCAATTAAACTAGTCAGAATTCAAAATATTAATACACATGTCAAAGTTTTCAAGAATATTAATACAATACCAATTAGTTTCAATAATAATAAAACGGCTCAAACATCATGACTTCAAATGTATAAAATCATCAACTTTATAATGAGGTACTTTGTTATAAATAAGAATACACATCCAGTAACAGTTTTTTTTCAAATTTCGCACTTTTTGGAGTGATATCTGCCACAAGCCTATTGCCATTTCTGGGTTTTAAATTTTAAAAGTGGTAAGGCAGCAGAGTTCTGGTCCGTACATATTATAGTTAACTGCTTACATATTATAGTTAACTGCTCACAGATTGCTCATTAGAATTTTTATTTATTTTGACAGAAGATTTAAACATAAAGATGAAATAAGAAACCAAAAATTTGCGCACGGGCGGGACTTGAACCAGCAACATCTCGGCTAACCGGGCCGAACGCTCTACCAATTGAGCTACCGTGCTGTCTGTCCGACCTTGCAAAATTTGTGGTTTCTTATGGATACTTCATTTTGCGTGACGTCTAGCGCCATCTACCCGTCTGTTTATGCAACAGTGGGTAGAAGATGCAGAAGATGTAAATTTAAAAAACCGGCCAAGTGCGAGTCGGACTCGCGCACTGAGGGTTCCGTGCCTATTTTAACTGAATTAGGGAGAATCCACTTACTTCTACTTAGTAAATTACCACAATATTTTGTTGACTGCAAATACAACTTTGTTTTTCATAGTGTTTGTATGATGTACAAAGTTATGTTTGCGGTTGTTGAAAATGTGTTAGCTATATCTCAAAAACTACTCGTTCGATCTCGTCCGAACCAATTTTCGTTGAAAGTATTTGTTAAGATCTACATTTTATATTTTTTTTAAATTTTACACTTGCTTGGTTTAGAAGTTAGATGGGGGGGACGCCCATTTTACCACTTTGGAAGAGTCTAGCTATGTAACGTTCGACTTTAAAGAAAATGGTTTTAGGAACCTCTACGTCATTTTAGAAAACCTATACATAGACACCCGACACGCATAGGTTTGACTAAAAATAAAGTATTTTGGTTAACTGTCAATATTTTTTATTTTTTGTATGAGAATCGGTAAGCGGTTAACAAGACACATCTTCCTACCAAATTTCAATTGTGTAATGCTTATAGTTACAGAATAAAATGGCTGTGACTTACGGACGGACAGACAGACAGACTTGACGAAACTACGGAACTACGGACTACTTACGGAACCCTAAAAAGTAACGAATTAAAGTTAAGGCGGGTTGCTGCACCAAAGAGGCATGATATACCTGTTCCTTGGCACGACGCCGGCCGCTGCCCTCGGAGGCGCGTAGTCGGCCACCTGCCACGGACCGAACAGCTCCACGTCTTTGTATCTTGGCTTCCTGCAGCGCTGGAACTGATGGCGGTGACACTAGTTTAATAATTATAATCATAATCATAAATTTATTGTCAATACTGTGAATAAAAGGTGGTAACAATAATTTATAAGTTCCAACAGTTATCCATTTCGGATGTACAATATCTATACTAATATTATAAAGCTGAAGAGTTTGTTTGTTTGTTTGAACGCGCTAATCTCAAAAACTACTGGCTCGATTTGAAAAATTATTTTTACGTTGGATAGTCCATTTATCGAGGAAGGCTTTAGGCTATATAACATAAAGATACGACTCATAAGACCACAGCAGCAATGAAAAATGTTGCGAAAACGGGAGAAAGATATTCCTTTTGAGAGCTTCCGCTGCATACGCTGCGGAAACCGCTTAAGTTACACAAAAATCATGTATGACAGGATTGTTCAGCATTAAGAGTTCTATAATAAAGTCCGCGACAGCATATGTCTATCTTTTATGGTTGACTTACTACAACCTTTTTTATGTTAATAAATTTGTAAAAAAATAATGCATTATTTTTAGAGGTGTATTTTACCCACAGGTATTTATTCTTATCAAAATAAATACATTCATCGTCACGAGCATTTCATTTAGAACCAAGTTGCCCTTTATATCATTTGATTTTAATAAATATCTTAGGAGCTATCACAGTTTTAACATAACTCCGCACCAAAATAATGTTCGCAGCTTCAGTACAACGTGCGCTTGCGCTAATATATTATAAAGCTGAAGAGTTTGTTTGTTTGAACGCGCTTATCTCAGGAACTGCTGGACTGATTTGAAAAAATATTTCGGTGTTGGATAGCTTATTTATCGAGAAAGGCTTGAGGATATAAAACATGACGCTGCGACGGGAGGGGAGGGAGCAAACTCAAAGGGCGCGGACGAAGTCGCGGGGGACCGCTAGTTATAATATAAAATTTAACATAAAAGATGTCAAGCAATAATATTATGTCAAAAGTTATTAAAATATTTATTTTTTATTTATTTATTTAAACTTTATTGCACTGTTAATGGTACAATTGGCGGACTTAATGCCTTATGGCATTCTCTACCAGTCAACCGCTTGGGAAATGCAGAGAGTTATATCAGTGGCGGAATATTTAAAAGTACTGAGAGGGACAAAAATTTAAAATGCATTAACATAAACATACATACAAAAATTACATAGATAAACAAAAATATTTGTGAATATATAAGCATTGGATTAATAAACTTACATAGAATACATATATTTAATAAAAAATAAACTACAGATAGGGAAGTGAAGATATTGATGACATCTATTAAAATATTACCGACAGCAGTGAACGAAATAGTGGTTAATTCTGAAGTGAGCCAAGGTTAAGATAGTGGGTGCGGAGAGACTTCTTAAAAGAAAGTTTGTTTGAGGACATTCTGATTTCCATGGGAAGAGAATTCCAAAGGCGAATCGCAGAGATGGTGAAAGAGTCCGACATAAAGCCGGACTTGTAAAGAGGAGTGTGAAGAGTAAGAAAATGGGAAGAGCGCAGGTTGCGAGAAGTTGTAGAAGTCAGATAGTTGAACCGCTGTGTCATATAGGTCGGAGAGTGAGGGTTATGCAGTATGTTGAAGAGTGTACACAGGATTCTTGTTTCTCTGCGATGACGGATGGGAAGCCATTTAAGCTTGGAACGGTAAGCAGAGATATGGTCATATTTACGGAGACCGAAGATGAAAAGAATACCGTAGTTGAGGAGTCGATCAAGTTTATTAAGAAAGGTTTCACTGATATTCGTACAACACACGTCGGCGTATTCGAGAAGAGGCAGGACGAGATATTGGACAAGAAGAGTTTTCGTGTGAAGAGGGAGAAAGTTTTTGAATTTATAGAGTGCCCGTAAAGTGGCAGTTACCTTCCTGCTGACCTCGGCAATGTGTTTAGACCAGCTGAGGGTGCTGTCTATATACAGCCCCAGGTTCTTAACACTCTCACTGTATGGTATCACGGCATTATTAAATATGATTGGAGCAGTGGAGTCTACGATGATCTTGGCCAGTTGTCGAGAACTGCCAACAATGATAGCCTGATATTTGGACGGGTTTACTGATATACCGAATTTTTCGGATCAATCGGCGATACAGGCGAGGTCACGATTAAGGGCCAATATGGCCGCGTCTATATCGGAAACCTCTGCCTGAGCGTACAGTTGAAGATCGTCTGCATACAGATGATAAGAGCAATTAAGACGGCTAGTGATAGTATTAATAAAAACGGAAAAGAGGAGCGGAGAGAGAATACCACCTTGAGGAACGCCAGTTGTGATATTGGACCAATCAGAAAACTTTTGGTCAATCCGAACAGCCTGTTGGCGTCCCTGAAGATATGAAGAGAACCATTCCAGTGCTACAGATGAGACCCGCAAGTGGGACATAATCGCAAGGAGCACATCATGGTAGACATTGTTGAATGCATTAGAGAAGTCGGTTAAAACGAGAATATTCATCTAGGTTATAAAAATATTTCTGTATCAACCATTCTTTTAATTTCTGTTTGAATTGCGGGTTTTCTAGTGCTTTTATATAGTTATTAGGCAAATGGTTACACACTCGAATAATAATTCTTTAATTTATATACACCATACAACGTATACTTAATCATATCCTACTATTATAAAGTTTCTAAGAGTTTGTAAGGATTGGAGGTTTGTTACTCGATACGAATACGAAAAAGGACTGTATGGAATTTGATGAAACTTTACGATAATACAGGTTGTTGTTTTGGTCAGTGATATCCAACTCAGGGATGATAATATGAGTTATGCTTATTCTAAAAAAAAAGTTTTCTTTAAATTCTGAACAAGTTTTACACAAGAAAACCTCTTCACAACATAAAAAAAATACAAAACTAATGGGAAAACTCGCACCCTAGCGCATAGCTAGCGCTTATCAAACGAAATACTAGATACGCCGTAGCTAATAAACTACGAAGAGGCTACCTGGTGTTGGTAGTTTTAACTCGATTGCTGTACCGCATAAAAAAAAATTGCACTCCGGGAGTGCCGGCAGAAGTGAAAACTTGAATATCAACGTTGCGCATTTTTGATTTTTTGGAATAGTTAGGGAATAATTTTGAATGAATTGCTCTTATTATCAATATAAAAGTACTATCATTTTGTGATAGAATACAATAATAATAATAATACAATAATAATAATATAATATTTTTATAGAATACAATATTTATTTATTGCGCTATCGTACACAAACATTACAATTTATATTATATTAAATTACATTAAAAAGTTTATCTCTCAGAAAAATCAACTTACATCCATAATTTCGCCAACCGTCTTACGGTTTTTCGATCAGCCCACGTGTCCTGACGCGAGTTTCACATTTTTCCCCCATCCCACAAAAGTGCTCAACGCCGCTAAAGAAGTTTTCACTTCAATAATCTAATTACTTCTTCCTTTGGTCTCCAAACTGTTGATGAATCGTACGTTCTTAAAATACTAAATAATATAAAAAGTAACGCTATTGGTGCAGACGGTATTTCGCGAGATATAATTATTTTGACATTTCCACGCACTCTTAAAGCTATTATTGCCACGATAAATATGTCTATTCAATCTGGGATCTTTCCAGACACCTGGAAAGAAGCTTTTGTTAAACAATTGCCAAAATATTCGGACCATAACGAATTAAAAGATCTCAGACCTAGGTATAAGTATTCTCCCTTTTCTGTCTTAAATTATAGAAAAAGTTGTCTGTCAACAATTGGTCGAGAATTTGAATTCAAATAATATTTTACCGGATAAGCAGTCTGGTTTTCGCCACGAAATGCTGAAATAACATCCCCCCACCATTCAAAAAGCTTACAGCGTTGCGTACTTTTAAGTGTTCCTATAAACAGTATCTACTAGATTTACAAAAGGAAAATCCGCTGTTTGTGACATATTAATTGCTGTGCTCATATGTTATGTATACGTTTGCAATTACTTATGTTTTATTTTGCTTTCATTCATTTCTCGGTTGATCTGGCATATGATATCTCCAAGCTTAAGTGTTGGTAGTTAAAAATAGATTAAAAAAAACTGTGAAAGCACTCCGGGAGTGCCGGCAGAAGTGAAAACTTGAATATCAACGTTGTGCATTTTTGATTTTTTGGAATAGTTATTATCAATATAAAAGTACTATCATTTTTGTGATAGAATACAATAATAATAATAATAATAATACAATAATAATAATAATAATATAATATTTTTATAGAATACAATATTTATTTATTGCGCTATCGTACACAAACATTTCAATTTATATTATATTAAATTACATTAAAAAGTTTATCTCTCAGAAAAATCAACTTACATCCATAATTTCGCCAACCGTCTTACGGTTTTTCGATCAGCCCACGTGTCCTGACGCGAGTTTCACATTTTTCCCCCATCCCACAAAAGTGCTCAACGCCGCTAAAGAAGTTTTCACTTCAAAAATTCAAAAATTGGAAAAATGTTTCCCTATCTTAAACCGTTTTTTTTTAAATATTTTAAAATGTTTCATAAAATTGTTTATCTTTATTTCAATATGTTTACTGTCTACGGAAGACCAGCGCCTCAGAATATTTGATTCTGCGGCATACGCATTTATGTACCACCTAACCTACCTACGCGTCAATCTTTTAAACTGTTGTTTTATTTTTTGTAAGTGTATATGACTTGAATAAAGAGTTTTCTATTTCTATAATCTAATCTAATAACGTCGGAATAGAACATAGGCTATAATTTACAGTGATATTTTTTAAGATAGATATTTTCGCGGGCAACGCTCTGCTAGTATTCACATGTGGAAATACTACGGAAGTGAGCATTATCTCACACACGCGCACACACACACACACACACACACACACACACACACACACACACATACACACACACACACAGTGGATGCGTGTGTTTAGAAAAACAAAATACTAAACACAAAGACTGCATCTCTGCGTCTGTGTGACCCCAACAAACATTTATTAGCTGAATAATATTTGCATAAAAGAAATGGATATCTTCTGAATAAATGCTGAATTAGCTTTAAAACAGCAGATATAACAATCTTATTCAGTTAGTAATATTTGAGCTAAGCTATTCAGTTTTTATTCAAATTGCAGATCTAAATCGTAATTTTATTAAGAAATAATTCAAATAAAATCACAAAATGAGACATTTTGTTTTGTGCGACCAGTGTCAACGTTGGATGTCAGAAAGATTAATAAGATATTGGTAGTATTGACTTTAAATATTTATTTCACGATTTAGAAGTGTTTTTTTTAAACGCACGTTACTTTACTGTGATAACATATATGTCTTTGATTGTTAATTTTCACGCGCCAGACGATTAACTACAATTTCGTTAATAATTGGTCTTTGATAATTTTACAAGTGAAATATTTTCAATGCATTTTAAGTACTATAATGTAGTAAAATATTGAAGACAAAACATTTTGATCACACAAACATTTTTCGAAGTAAAAATTGTGCTTTCTGATACGTGATTTTGCATTTACTTTTATAAAAAAAAGAGTTTAGACAATGGCGTCATGTTTATCTTGAGAGCGCGCTCGCCCAGCATTTGTTGCTTAATTTTTTTTTATTTTTTTATTATTACAACAAAATCCACAGCTCTCAAAATTACAGTTTTACGTGTTTCTTAATACTAAATATACAGCCAACATTGGATTTACATTTTATAAACAAATAACATATAAGTGAGTGTGACTGATGTCGTCAACCTTTCTATGTAACCAATTACAATTATCATATGTGTACGTGTGTGTGTGTGTGTGTGTGTGTGTGTGTGTGTTTTCTAGGAGTCAGATTGCGTAAGTTCAAGCACACGTTTTTTAAATGTTCTTTTACTTAGGTGAAATGGATCTACTGAGTGAAAATGTTTGTTATATGATCGCAATATGCGGCAAACAATGGAATTTTTTGCATAAATCGTTCGCGTGAAAGGTACAGAGAATAGAGTAGATACTGTGTGTCGAGTCCGGATTGACGGCGCATGTAATTTTAAGAACAGCGATGTCAGGTCAGTGGAGTCTATCGAACCGCTACATACATCGTACAAAAAAGACATATCCAATTCTGCATAAAAGTTGGTATGTGACTTCCTATTCAGATCTTATATGGATAAAAGTACATAAATAACACATTTTTGAATAACAGTTCCAAAATTACTCAACTTGATACTCTTATGCAGTTTATTAGGGATCATTTGATAAAAGTGATTATGGGTAATTTGGAGATAATTGATAGGTGATATATATAAGCATTAAGATTCTTAATACTAATATAGTAGGTGAATTAGAATAATGGTTTTTCGTATCGTGCGCAAAGGTTTCATTGACAAACATTTCAAGAACAAAAAGGAAAAAAATCCGGAATAATATTATTTAACACTTTTAACTGAATAAGAGGGTATTCGTGCTCTTCTGTTGTTAGGTACAAGACCTTCTCATTTACAATTTAAGCAATCGTTTTCTGTTTAATAGCTAAAAATTCTGCAATATTCAGCTTCTGGATAGTAAAAATAATTTGATGTGCTAAGCAACTTAAAGTGTAAATGAAACAGATTATTCAGAAATAATCTGTTTAATCAAAAGTAATGTCAAAGTTATACAGAGCAATGCTGAATGTTCAGCTACTATACAGCTGTTAGCATTCTCATTTGCTTTAATTTGAATATGGTTTACTTTAAAGTACTACTTACGACCATTATTCAGCTTGGATAAAGGTTATCAACTTAATACAGAAGTTATCAAGCTTATAGAAATATAATATTTCAAAAACTCTATTATTGAACATAAAGCTACCACGTCAGCCGTTATACAAAAATTTTGAAGCTTTAAACTGCTTATTGCCAGCACAAGTTGCTGTTATGTGATTTAAATGTTTGTTGGGACGTCAACCATAAACAGTGCAAATGCAAAAGATAAAATGATGTGCGCTGTCTCATTTGCTCATTTTATTGTTCGACCTGCCACGAGTGTTGGGTTTACTGCACGCATCGAACACTCATAATAAATCAGCCCCCTTACTCTGGACACAAAACCCGATCCAATGAACATACCCATCCCTATCTCACGCGTACACGGCCTGGTATGAGTGACAGGGATGGGTATATTAATTGGATCGGGTTTTGTGTCCAGAGTAAGGCCTCAGATAACACGCTGCTGCGTCTAGTATCGCGACCACTCGTGAGCCGAAACAGAAATGTGCGATAACAAATAACCAATCAGGAGCAAGCAAATAACCAATCAGAGGCGTTGCACACCCGTCCCTCTCTCACCGTACTTCCTTTCTTAGGTAGAAAAGAGATAGTTTTTTGTAAAAAGAAATGACCCGCCACTCTATAGTAAACCCAAGAACTCGTGGCAGGTGGGGCACTAAAACGTGCAAATGAGACAGCTCATATCATTTTCTCTTTTACACTTGCACTGTTGATGGGTGACGTCCCACAGACACAGCGATACGTATTGTTTGTTACGTGCGTTTATCTAACAATACGTTTGCCATTGGGGTTTTGCATTCATTTTGTATTATAGATAGGGGTGTATTTAAAATAGCGATTTTAAAACTGCTCTCACGGCTTACTATGCATACGCGCACTCACGACTCTCGTATGGTATTGTCATATGGGGTAATTCTTGCGACGTTAACAAAGTCTTATATTGCAAAAGAAATGCATAAGAATCTTAGAAAATGTGGACCAGATGGATTCATGTAGGTAGACCTTACTTCATAAAACAGAACATTCTAACTCTCACCTATATCTATATGTATTTGAATGCAGCAAATTTGTTAGGAAAGACTTTAATTTATATTCTCCAGTTAAAGTTTTTAAAAGAAATAATAGATATCAAAACAAGCTCAAAATTCCCTTTTCCAAATTTAAACTATTTTCATCTGGTCCTCACAGTATGTTAATTAAAATATATGACCACTTGTCTACTGTTATTAAAAACTCTGAAACACCTACGCTTTTTAACAATACCCTAAAGAAAATGCTAATACATAAATGTTATTACAATGTAAAGGAATTATTTGATGACACGGATAAATATACTACATTCAGGTCGTCACATGTAGGTATACCTTTCTTGTAATGTACCACCTTAAAAAGTAATGTGACTATGAGCAATAAATGATTTAATTGATTGATTGTATATTGCGCATGCGCATCCTTGTTTCAAAGTGATTTATGGCACGGACTGCCACAAGTCTTTGGGTTTAGTTTTGTGAATATATGGTCGAGGCAAGGCATAAAAGCGTTAAGAAGGGGCGCGAATTTCAAAATTACAACGCACAGGTGACCGTATTGCGATGTTGCTTTGACAGTAGACAGGACAGACAGGATTTGAACTCCCTAGAAATTCAACTGATAAAGTAGTACCACAATACGGCTTCAGGTGACCGTATAATTAAATAGTGTATTAAATTTACCACGCCTCCTCTTATATACTTTGACTAAGTAGGTATCTTTTTTGACATACTTGGAAGCTGAAATTTTAATCAGTGACCAAATTTTGTGTAAAGTCTCCACTAAATCATATGAACAACTTTTATTATGGGGGCAATTGTGAAATCGAAAAAAAAACAGCAGGAAAATTTGGTCACTGACTAAAATTTCAGCATGTATAAGACTCACCCTTTGCCAATTAAAGCCCGATTTGTACGGTCTCTCATCTGACAAGATTCCCGTGGCCCCGGCCTTAATGTCATTGCGTCTACTGTACCCGGGTGTCTCATAATTCTGAAATATGAAACATGGGCCTGATTACCGAAATGTTAGATTATGTTAGTTTCCCCCTCCCCTCCTCTAACTTCTAAACTAAGCGACTGTAAATTTTGAAAAATATATAAAATATAATAGGTATACCTAGTCTTGCCATAAATATTGTCACAAAGAAGAAAAAAAATTAATGCATATAAGTAATATTTATTACTTTTACAGTGTGTTAGTTTTATACATACCTAAATATAAAACAATTTAAAATATAAAAAGCTTATTTGAAGTGGTCTCCATTGGGTGCAATACAGTCCTTTAAACGTTGAGGCCTTTTATTAATAGAAGCACGCACTCTTTCCATTACCGCTTTGACCACCTTTTTCGTACGAACACTACGCGGACGGCCCGATTTTTTCTGTCACAAACAGAGGAGGTCTCGTTGTACCTATTGATAGCCCGGTACACAAACATTTGACTAATACTAAGCGTATGGAGAGTTTTAAAAATTGCATTTGGCTCCATACCAACGTTGTGTAATGCAATCACAGCGATTCGATTCTCTTTATCACCCCACTCCATTTTAATATAGCAAAATATTATAAAATGTATTGGCGCCAAAATTAGAAAAGACAATGAGCAATCGTATAAAAATGACAGATTCCAAATTCAAATGTAATATCTTTCTTGTTTTTAATTGTAGCAGTATTTATGGCCAGACTGTGTTTATTCCTGTTTTTTTTTGGAAACTGTTGAAAGTCGCACGCATCGATTGCGCATTTATTACAAGCTCTTATCTTTATTACGGCCAGTGCACACTTGTCTGTACCACCCACTTACGCTTTGAAAAGCGGGACTGTTAATTTTGATTTAAAAATCGGGACGTCCCGCCAAAATCGGGACGCCATGCAACGCTGATACATACACCTCCCCACACACACACTTAAACACACAGATAGTCTTTATTTTTTAATGAAATTTGTCATATAATAGTAATCATCACTACATAGTATAAAACAAAGTCGCTTTCTCTGTCCCTATGTCCCTTTGTATGCTTAAATCTTTGAAACTACGCAACGGATTTTGATGCGGTTTGTAATAGATAGAGTGATTCAAGAGAAAGATTTATATGTATAATAACATCCATTAAATAGTGGAGAAGTACTGTTATTTTTGAGGTTTCTAATGTGATGTCGTAAATTATTACATTTTTTCCGCTTACATTGCAAACGCAGGCTGAACCCTACGAGTTTTATTAAAATAATGTACTTAGTATTGTACACATTTAAAAGGTCTACAGAAAAGTCCGTGATGGTATATGTATATCTCTTATGGATAACCCACAATAACGTTTTTTTGTCATATACTTTTTACGACAAATAATGGCTAATTTTCGAAGCGATTTTAACCTATACAGCATTAATCCTTAACCAATTAAATACCTTGAATACATTGTTCATTTAATATAGATCTATATTGCCTTTTACACCGTATGATTTAAGTGAATATTTTCGAAGATATTACAGATTTAAAAATTGCGGGACGAAGCGTTTGCAGCGGTACCGGCCGGCCGCCCGGTGCGAATTTAACACGTGCGGGCCACGGGCAGTAATGAATAAATCAAAACTACTGGATCGATTTTAATCACATAGGCTATATATTTTATACCCGTGCGAAGCCGGAGCGGGCCGCTATGTTTTCATATTCAACGTTTACAGTTTTTCTGTAGTGTATTTAGTATCAGCATTGCACCCGTGCGAAGCTGGGGCGGGTCGCTAGTTTGTAATATAATGTGATGGATTATGTATGTCTTTTTAACCGACTTCAAAAAAGGAGGAGCTCATCAATTCGACTGTTAAAGGCACGTATAGTATTTCTTTACTAGAATCTTAATGTTGACGTGTTGTTACGTCTGATAGTCAACATCTTGCGGGGCTGAGCTGATGGTGGAACTCCTTAACGCTTAGGAGTTCAGTAATTATAATGAAAGAACTTATAATAGTGTAGTCGCTATTGCTCGAAGTACGGGCGGAAGGGCACGACGTGACGTCACCGTCAGTAAAAGTACAAAGTGCGAAGGAGTTTATTCCGCAGTCTTGAGGTACAAAATAGGGTGCGGACCGAGCAGCGAAAAGATTCGAGCTCAGTGCCTTACAGATTAAAATAATATGGGATTACTAGATGCCCAAGATGGTAAAAACCAATAAGGTGCGTTCTAGGAACCCAAAATATCCACTAAAGTATTGGCGAGACTAGATGCCCAAGATGGTAAAAACCAATAAGGTGCTTTCTAGAGACCCAAGGAATGGATTGGATTGGATTGATTTCACATACAAAGCTCAGGAGTACTTAACCTACGGTTCAAAAACATGTTCTACTAAACAAAAACAAACTATTGTCAGGTAGTGGGACTAATATATGGGCTTACTTATGATATTGATTAAAAACTTAATCAGCGCGAGCTAATATTGAGAAGCGCCATCTTTTGCCTGGTAGCAAAACTAATGTATAAGTTTACATAAATATAGGTGTGTTACAGTAATCATTTGTAATATAATGTGATGGATTATGTATGTCTTTTTAACCGACTTCAAAAAAGGAGGAGGTCATCAATTCGACTGTTAAAGGCATGTATAGTGTTACTAGAATCTTAATGTTGACGTGTTGTTACGTCTGATAGTCAACATCTTGTGGGGCTGAGCTGAACTGGTGGAACTCCTTAACGCTTAGTAGTTCAGTATTTATAGTGAAAGAACTTATAATAGGTAATTTGTAGTTTCTAAAAGAACAGAGTCATAACATACAACCGCCTTTCCCCCCTCCAGCAATCACTAGAAATTAAGAAATACAATTAACTTTAAATAAAAGTAAAAACCGACTTCAAAACTAAAATGCACCTAAAAGTCTTAAATAAACTTTTGACCCTCGAAAGGATAGGAAATCGGTTAGTGCGTTCTGGAGTTATAACGTCAGGAAGGAAAACTTTAATGCTATACATAAAATATGACATACCCTATGGCTCCACATCGGTCTGGATTGGACCACTTTGCACGGCAGTTCGTCTTTTCTAACGACCTTGGCGTGCTTCAGCCACGCGGTCCGCGAGTTGCACGTATGCACGTTAGCGCGCGGGTACACCGCCTCGCCGCGGACGAACGCGATCGGTTCCGGCTCTGGTGGGTATAACGCTTCATACTTGTGTAGGTGGCGCTTAAGCGCGTAGAGCGGGTGATCTTTGTACCTGCAATGTTAGTTTATAAATGTTCAAGTTACAGTTTTACGTGCCAATGCAAATCAGGCTTATATTATCAGTAATAATAAAATAAAAATGACAAAATACCTAGATCTAAAAGAAGAAATTAAACGCATGTGGCGACTCTTCAGAAGTCACTTTTATAACGATAGTCCTTTCAACCACTGGCATCATACCAACACAATTACATCAATCCCTTTCGACACTTAACCTTTCAAAATTCACTTACATACAACTTCAAAAAGCTGTTATTCTCAATACTTGTAGAATAGTTAGAAACTTTCTACAACAGGACGCCACTGCACATCCACACAATTCAACATACCTCACGCATTTCGATCATACTTCCTCAAGCATACAATCACAAGCAAGACAAACTACACTCATACCAGACACATCAGCTACTCTAGCAGCATCTTTATCAAATGTTTCCTAAATGTAGAGACAGCACTTGCTTCGGCTCGTGCTGTCTTGAAATACCAGAGCAATCTGAGCAATGAAAACAAAAAATAATAATAATTATATTTGACAACATCACATACATTGCTCCGATCCCAAGCTAAGTAGCTAAAGCACTTGTGATATGGAAATCGGAAACAACGGTGGTACCACAACACCCAGACCCGAGACAATATAGAAAAGATCGTTTTCTACATTGACCCGACCGGGAATCGGACCCGGAACCTCACGAGGTGGCGATGCTTGAAACCTGCTAGTGATAGTGACTTGACCACGGAGGTCGTCAGTGTAAGGTGTCCATCTTGCCGGTATAGTCTGTTTTTCTTTGCTAGTCCAAAAATGTAAACAATCTTTTTATAACTTTTAAAATAATATCAGTGAATAAAATTAATTAACTATCTACTATATAAAAAAAAGTCAGGTACTATATAAAAAATTCAAATATAACACAAAAAAAAACTTCTTCTTTTAATTACCAAACGAAATGTTACATAAAACGAAGCCATCTGATGGCGAAACGGAGTTCGCCGGGTTTGCTAGTTGGATATAAAAAGGTCTCAGTATTCAACGATGAATTACCAAATTTACTTCTGAGTTTTGTGTTTACCTCATTTTAATATTAGTAATTTCATAAAAAAGGAATGTAAAGATTGTTTACAATGTTTGAGTAGCATATTAAAACGGACTATAGACGTCCTCGGTCCCCCGCGAATGCGTCCGAGTGTTTTGAGTCTTGCTGTCCCAGCGTGATTTTTATAGCCTAAAGCCTTTCTCGATAAATAAGCTATCCAACACAAAAATATTTTTTCAAATAGGTCCAATAGTTCCTAAGATTAGCGCGTTCAAACAAACAAACAAACTCTTCATAATATTAGAAAATATTATATAATATTAATATAATATTACAGCCTCGGTGGCGCAGCGGTAAGAGGGTCGCACTTTAAAGCGACGGCTGCGCCAGAGGTCCCGGGTTTGATCGCCGGGTCGTCGGGCCAAAAATAGATACCTGGATTTTTCTGTTCAGAAATTCTTAGGGTAGCCCGGAGTTTGGAAATTGGCGGTGTTTCACCCTCGTGCCTCGAAAAAGCACGTAAAGCCGTTGGTCCTGCGCCTGAACTCTCTCCGGTCGAGTCAGATTGCTGTCCCATCGGGCACTGAGAGTGAAAGGAATAGAGAGTGCACCTGTGTTTGCGCACACACTTGTGCACGATAATATGTCCCGCGCAGTCGGTTAGTCAACAGAGAGCGCAATCTTGGGACTCAAGCATACTGTCAAATATTACACTGATCGTAAAACCCCGGTGTACGCCTGTTTTCTTGACCTCTCCAAGGCCTTTGACCTAGTTTCGTACGAAGTGCTATGGAAGAAGATGGAGGACAGGCGCGTACCGGCTGAAATACTGAACATTTTTAAATACTGGTATGCTAACCAGACGAATGTTGTGAAGTGGGCTAATGTTTTCTCCGAAGCATATACGCTAGAGTGCGGGGTCAGACAGGGGGGATTAACGTCCCCAAAGCTCTTCAGCATGTATGTAAATGATCTCATAGTCGGGCTGGGCAGCATGCATGTCGGATGTCGAGTTGATGGTGTTAGCATAAACAACATCAGCTACGCTGACGACATGGTGCTGCTTGGACCGACTGCGAGTGCCATTACGAAAATGTTGAGAGTCTGTGAGAACTACGCGGCTACACACGGACTCAGCTATAACTCAAAGAAAAGTGAATACATGGTTTTTAAGGCCGCCGGTAAATCTCCTGATTACACCCATCCAATTACCCTCAATGGCTTGAACATAAACCGTGTAACTAAATTTAAATACTTGGGACACTTCCTTACCGACGACCTTAAGGACGATGTAGACATTGAACGGGAGCGTCGGTCACTAGCAGTGCGTGGTAATATGCTGGCTCGCAGATTTTCTCGCTGTACTGACCAAGTTAAAGTCACCCTTTTTAAAGCATACTGTCAGAGTTTTTACACGGGAAGTCTGTGGGTCTTCCACACCAAAAAATCTCTGGATGTCCTACGTGTCCAATACAATAATATCTTCAGGATGTTGTTGCGGTTGCCGCGCCACTGCAGCGCATCGGAGATGTTTGCGTACCATCACACGGATGGTTTTCACGCCATCATCCGCAAGAAGACAACATCTTTGATAAGCAGACTGCGTGGCAGTAGCAACAGCATTCTGAAGACGGTGGCTGACAGATACACATCACCTATTTGGAAATGTTGGGTGCGAAGGGTAATTAGGTAAGAAGATACTGCTGGCATATTCAGACGTAGCACCTGCACAGATATCCCTCTGAAAATAGTTTTAAACTTAGAAGAAATCACTACAATTATAATATTAAGATAATAATAAAATGAAGTGTAATTTAATTTAAATTTTGATTTTAAATAAATTATAATTAAATGAAATAATTTGTTAGTAACATTAATTTATAAGTACATTTTGTGTTTTTGTAATAACTAACCATTTATGAGCTGTGATTGCTTGAAATAAACAAATTTTATTTTTATTTTTTTATTTAGTCGTTGTGATTGGCCACCATAGTCGAAATCGGCTAGGGGACTATTATTATTAAATATTTAGATGAAAACTCACCCCGCAAAGGTCTTGGGCAGGCGCGTATCTTGCATTTTATTTAGCAGCTCATTCTCCCTTTCATCCTTCGAGTCTGGTCCTGGTCGCAACCAGGGCGTCGTGGAGGCTGTCCACCAAGCATCGTCCACACGGTGGACACGGGTGTCTGAGTACCAGTTGGGGACGTAGCGCTTGGTGAGATCCTGTAAATAAATAAATATTGTACACCAATCACATACATTGTTCTGGTCCCAAAGTAAGTAGCCAATTAATGACAAATAAATATCCTTTGGACATTCCCACACATCGCCACCTAGTCCCAAAGTAAGCTACTCAAAGCTTGTGTTATGGGTGCCAGACAACGGATATAATACTTAAATACTTTTTGTTTGTAAATACATACATGATATACATAGAAAACACCCAGATATATACAAACAGACATGTTCATGCACACAAATGTTTGTATTGTGCGGGGATCGAACCCGCAACCCGCTGCGTAGTGGGCGATTTTTGGACCACTACACCAGACGGGTCGCGTCGCTAATGCACTTGCGTTATGGAAATCAGACACAACGGTGGTACCACAACACCCAGACCTGAGACAATATAGAAAAGATCGTTTTCTACATTGACCCGACCGGGAATTGAAACCGGAACCTCACGAGATGGCGACGCTTGAAACCAGCGTGCTAGCCACTCGACCACGGAGGTCGTCAAATCCTGTATTGATGTTTGTTTGTTAGCAATGGTTATGTTACTGACAAGTTATTTTTAACCATAAACAGTGAGTTGTTTACTACACTTTAATGAATAAACATTACCGATACCTTCATATAATTGTCATTGTCCCATCCGACCACGTAGCGAACAGGGCGAGAAGCGCTTTCCTGTGACGAAATACATTATTAGATCTCACGAATATCATAATTTTGGAGAATGATCTATACTAAAATTATAAACCTGAAGAGTTTGTTTGTTTGAACGCGCAAATCTCAGGAACACTGGACAGATTTGAAAAAAATAATTTGTTGGAAAGTTGGAAAAGATTATTTATTTTATTTATTTATTTAAAGACTTTATTGCACAAATTTAGTGTACAAAGGTGGACTTAATGCTAAAAGCATTCTCTACCAGTCAAACCTTTAGGTCATGCAGAAAGGTGTCAGGTGTATTTATCGAGGAAAGCTTTAGGCTATAAAACATCATTACGGCTTAAACGAAAAACTAAATTTTTTGTGCTTATCAGGTATCTATGAGAATCGGCCAACATCTATTTTTCATCCCCCTAAATGTTAGAGGTAGTCCCTACCCCTAATTTTTTTATTTATTTTTAGCCAAAATTTTTAATTTCTACTTTTTAAGATACAACATATGAACATACAAAAATACATACAACCCTAAATTTTTACTTTTTTATCACCAACCCCAATTTTTTATAGCCATTTTTAAGGGCAAAACAAAATTCGCTGGGAATGCTTAACATTTAAAATTACGGGATTCGGCGGGACGGGACTGGGGCGGGACGGGGCTGGGGCGAAACAAAGTTCGCTGGGTCCGCTAGTCTTATATATAAAATTCTCGTGTCACAATGTTCGTTCCCGTTTACTCCGAAACGGCTTAACCGATTCTCATGAAATTTTGTTAGCATATTGAGTAGGTCTGAGAATCGACCAACATCTATTTTTCATACCCGTTAGTGATAAGGGTTGTCCACTCTTTACTAATTATAACTAATAATACTAATTACGTGGCTGGGCGGGACGAGGCCGGGCAAGACGAGGTTGGAAGCGAAATAAAGTTCGCTAGGTCCGCTAGTATTAGTATAGATTGTCTTTCGACCGTTAAGATCAACATATTCTGATCCTAATGCATAGACATATCAATTGAAAGCAAGACAAATCAGACCTATCAGTTACTCTTAATTCATAAAACTGTATGTTGAAACCTACTCACATAAAGACTAGAAACGCAATGGACTATTCCTTTAACAACATCAACGGGAACCCATTCTTCAATACTTTCTACGTAGACTTCACACCACACTTCAGATTTGTTTGAGTGAGTGTTACTTTTTGATTTCACTCGATCAAAATGCTTGCTTCGTGTCGATTCTTTAGCACGAGTTTCGGTTTTGTCAAGCGTATTAACTTCATTTGATTCAAAGCTTGGTTCGAAATTGACATGACTCTGAGCGCTTCTCGTTTTTCGATTACTTATTTTTTGATGCTTGCTAGTCCCAACTTTCAAATTGTCAAGAGAATCAGATTTAGCTCCAGTTTCATTAGATTGGTTCGGTTTTTCACCAATATTTGGACCTTTTCTAGATATTTGTTTTTCTGAATAGTTGATCACAGATTTTGCTTTTCTTGGTAAAGTTTTTCTGGTTGGTGCAGTAACTGTATTTTCGCCACTGCTATCTAATCGAATGATGTTTGATATGTTGTTGTTTTCATCAACATGTTTTGTTTTGTTATCAGACTTTTTAAATTCATTTTTTTTCGAGCAATTTTTTGCTTCATTTCGACTACTTGCTCCTTTAGCCTTACTTCTTTTGACTTCTTTGGGTTGAGTATTTAAGTGCCACAGTTCAGAGCTGGGAGGTTTAATAGGCAAAGTAACAAAATTGAAAATCACTCGACATTGTAATCCGAGAGCTCTCAGCATAGCTACAAATATTAATACAAGGAATTTCTTATCAGTGATAACATCGCTTTTCATTTGAGCAAGAAGTATATCTTTAAATTGTTCTTTTGCAAAGTTTTCATTTGAATTTTCTTTGAGAATAAAAGTCACTTTGTACCATTTCGTAAATCGTTTTAAATAATTAAGATCAACGGTTATTGGTTTACATTGGTTCGATGTGACAAGAGATAAAGCAGTGAGTAATACTTCTTGATCATTCAAAATTTGATTGACGGCGACACCATGAGCTATCCAGCACAATACGTGGACTTTATGCATATAAACTTGGCGTTCTCTCTTCAATTTATTGACTTCTCGTACCATTATCATATCGAAGTCATACTTCTCAATCACTGAATTTGGTGGTTTGACAACTATTTCTAGGTCCTTCTGTGGAATATTTGACTCTGGAAATAATCATGATCTTAATTCAACTAAAAATAAGGTAGGATCAAGCAAATAATTGTTTCAATAGACAACTTCCTTACCTTGTTCTACTACTTCTTCCCAATCCAGGACATCAGTTTCATCAACATCTTTAATTTTTTTGGACTTATTCCTTTTCTTTGCTTGCTTCTTTTTCCTCCCTCGTGCAGTATTCTCTCCTTTTGCCAACATTTCCTGAATATTTGCATCTTTATCTCTTCTTTTCTTGGTTGTGTAATCGTGTATTTGTGCTTGCAACCGTTCTAGTTGAGATTTGTATTCATCGAACTTACGAAACGCCTTACGTGCAACTTCTTCACTATCTTGAATGTGAGTCTGAAGCAAGTCCATCAATGATGTTAGGACAATCTTGCAAGAATACGTCGAGTGGATGGTTAATATTGAATTATCATAACGAGCCTTAGAACGTTCACTGTAGAGCTAATGGCATAAGCTTGACAGCGACTGTATAAGCCTTATGTCTCCCCCACGATTTTCCACAGCGGCCGGTTGCATCCAGTGTGATCCCGCGACTCTTACAAGGTCGTCGGTGGAAGACCAACATACGCTGCACTTTTGATAAAGGGTTCCTTACTGAAATTGTTATATACAGCGCCATCAAGTAAAACGCGTTGAAATAAAAATATAAATATTTTGATGCTGATAATCGGATTTAATAAAGCTAATGAATGAGTTGTGTTAATGATTCAAATGATAAAAATAACGTCGCTAGTCGTTACAAATAAATATGTATCGAAAATACTAAATGGCGTTGCTGTGTTTCTTTCTTTAAGAATTCTAAAAGTAAAGGAGATGTTTAGATACTTGCATTGTCGCCGTAGTCATCAAAATCTTCATTTGAATCATGATTTGGTAGATTAATTGTATTTGCATTAATATTTCTACATTGTATCTCCTCAGCAGATTCACTATCAGAACTGTCTGTAAACATGACATTTATTAGAAAATGTTGTAAGTCCGTCTGTTAACTATGGCCAATATATTCAGTTGAAAGAATGTTAACAAAATAAATCTCACCACTTTCTGAAAGTATGGGATTAAACAGTTGGTGCAAAAATGCAGGATCGAAATCGGAATTCATCATTTCTTCTGTAATATTCAGGTTAATACTCTTCTGATTCTCTTCGTTTGGAGTTTAGTTTCATTCAAAATATTTGTTGGGTAGAGTTATTGATTGTGAAGCTGGCCAAATACTGGTAAAGAAAAAAATAAATAAATAATATAATAAATAACGTCGGACTTGCGCACTGAAGTTTCCGTGCTAACTTTAACTGAATTAGGGAATCCACTTACTTCCACTTAGCTAAAATACCACTTTTTTTTTGACAGCAAATATAACGCCTTAGAATGTTTTTAACACTCACAGTGTCATATTTTTATATTCATAAAGATGAAATAAGAAACCAAAAATTTGCGCACGGGCGGGACTTGAACCAGCAACCTTTTGGCAAACCGGGCCAAACGCTCTTACCAATTGAGCTACCGTGCTGTTAGTCCGACCCTGCGAAATTTGTGGTTTCTTATGAAAACGTCAATTGCGTGACACTTAGCGCCATCTAGCCGTCTGTTTATGAAACAGATGGCCCAAGCAGTTATTCTTTACAGAATAAATTCAACTTGGAAATTGATGTCGCTTCGCTATCTAATGCCTTAGAATGTTTTTAACACTCACAGTGTCATATTTTTATATTCATAAAGATGAAATAAGAAACCACAAATTTCGCAGGGTCGGACTAACAGCACGGTAGCTCAATTGGTAAGAGCGTTTGGCCCGGTTTGCCAAAAGGTTGCTGGTTCAAGTCCCGCCCGTGCGCAAATTTTTGGTTTCTTATTTCATCTTTATGAATAGCAAATATAACATTGTGTTTGTATGAAGAACCAATTATGTTTGCGGTTGTTGAAAATGTGCTATATCTAAAAAATAAAATAAAAACTACTTGGTCGATACCGTCCAAACCAATTTTCGTTGAAAATATTTGTTAAGATCTACATAATATTTTTTTTTTTCAAAATTGACACTCGCTTACTTAAGAAGTAAGAGGGGGACACTTGACTTTAAAAGAAAATGGTTTTATGAGGAACCTCGATGTCATTTTAAAAGACCTATCCATAGACATGCATAGACACGCATAGGACTATTATTTTTTTGGTTTATTTTCATGTAACCTATTAACCGCCGGACGTCCAGCCCAAAAAAACGTGCCCCTAGCGCCGGACACTTATTTTAGAACTTCCACAGTAGTGGTGGGAAATAATTTCACGATAATGCAATTTTTGGCAGTATAAAAACTATTTTTAACTAATGAAAAGTATGTTTTATGGTAAAATATTAAATTCTGAAACCAAAAATCGTCGTTTTATAACTTAATACTTTATTTAACAAACAACAAACAAAGTTTAGGCAGTAAAGTAGTATTTTGCAAACATTAAAAAATATCGATGATTCAAGCCCTAATGTAACCTTGAATTCACAAACTGTCGGATATATCCGACTGTGGCTCTGTGATTCAAGGTAATACTTTTATTTTTAGTGATGTGCATGTCTCGATATTGCAGAAACGTTTTTCAGCTGGTCAATCACATACCTTTTTTACGTAATTTGTTTAGTTGAAATTTAATTGTTGAATATAGTAAAAGCATAAGTATAAAATTATTTTTCAATAATCATTGACATACAAATATTGGTATATCTTTATAATTTAAAGGATGAATTGAACAAAGGATCTATCGACGAGTGTTCTTTGATGCACGCACGAACACGGGGCAATTTTTTTTAAGTTTACACACACAACTAGCGATTTTATTATTTTGGGAAATAAGCATGATAATACTTCCATAATATCAATCAACATCACATACCTACATAATATTACATAATTGATACGTGGCCCAAGGAAGTGATAATCTAAAAATTGATATTTAAAAAAAATCCATCATCTAAAAACTGAAATTAATAGGTGCCTACGAGTATGACATACCTGCACTTGGTCTAACTCTAAATCATCATCCGACTCGAAATATGTCATTTCCCTCCCAGCCTTCCAAAATTCTTATATTCTTCACTGACATGTTTAACGTACCTACCTTTTTATAAACAAATTACTAATGATCACAAATTAATATAGACATGTCGATAAAATTATCAACTTACCCTCACTTTGTTAATATTTTTGCCGCCTGTGACGTCACAAGCGGACGGATATATCCGACTCCGGCGTTGGCGCAGTAGTTTATTATTTGTAACAATAGTGATGTCACATCACCAATAACACTTGAATGTTAATTTGATGATTTTGTGATAAAATCATCATTTTTATACTTAAAACCAATAAAGTAATGACAGAATAGAATTGCCAATATGATTGACTTATTTCTATCATGAACAACACATACATATTGTAAAATATCTCACTTTCTGAAAAAATATATACACAATTTTACCACAACACTACTGTCGGATATATACGACTGCGGCGTTTCAACTATAAGTAAATCACTAATTGAGCAGCCTATGCGATGTTAATGTTTGTTGATATTTTTTTAGATCATATCGTTAATAAGAGGGCTAGAGCATTTCACAAAACGAACGTGTATACGTTTTATTTTATTTATTTATTTTCGTGATATCTTTTCAGTCAATATTTTGAATAAAATTAGACGAGAAAGTTGCAGTCGGATTTTTCCGACTGTGGCGGTTATGACCCGAATTCTTGCTGTCGGATATATACGACTGCGGCGGTTAATGGGATATCATTATTTTTTATTTTTTGTACAAGAATCGTAAAAAAACCCTTATAGTTTCGTAACCAAACTATAAGGGTTTTTTGTCATTAGGCTACGAAACCTTAAAAACGTGGGGGGATGTCTGACACCTTTTCCTTAGCCATTTTAGTACAAAATGTATGTATCCATACATAATGTTTTAATTGTGTACAAATCAACAGTAAAGATTAAAGTAATTGAAAGAATGGATACTGAAATATTTCAATAAAATAAATCGAGTTTAACTTTTCATAATGACAACCGACCATTTGTCATTCCAACGTCCTCCAAGTTGAGGCGCCGTCGTCACGTACGGCTCCGATATCCTCATCCGTTGCTTTGGTATATAAAGGATATGATAGCTAACCGTACAGGCGTCCCACAAAGATGTACGCTTGAGAAAGTAGGACGGCAATATAGTTAATAACGACGAGGAGCTCGTAGCGCAGTGGTTGCAGCGCTTTGGTAGTGATACTGAAGTGAAGCAACCGACAGCGCGGTCGTGTTTGGATGGGTGATCATTCCGACCATATAAGTGACGTGCTGTAATGAGACCAGAGTGGCGTCGTGATCTAAGAGTTGGAATGTCGAAACATGATGAAGTCTGGCTTGAGAACTTAAAACAGAAAAGACTTCGTGCCACTACGGAACCCTCACCACAAGACTCACGCTTCGTTTGCGGATTGGTGGACAACCCCGGAAATGAACCCTGGGTGCTGAAACAATCATCTGCTAAAGATGCCGTGGCCAATGATGATGAAGTGACGTATATCACGAGCATCTCCGTGCTTCGGAAGGCATGTTAAGCCGTTGGTCCCGGCTAATATCGGTTGATATTAGTCGTTAAGCCTAGTCAGAGGCCTTACGGGTGGCTTGATGACATCCGACAGCAGGGTTAGTCACTTGCTTTGCAAACACCCCTCCACCAAGCCGCACTCAGCCCGCGTGGTGGAGTATGGCTCGTATCATAGTTGAGGTAAGGCTGGGCAAAGCAGTGGGACGTTACAGGCTTACTTTACAATAGTTAATAAAAGATTCAGGCAGGGGGGTGTCACTCCGAAGTTTAGATACGTTTGAGCGACTCGGTACGCCAAGCATAAATGAGCGCGGGGCTGCCGCTCTCGGACCGCGCCACGCGCCTGTGATTGTGTTTATTTTCTCAGCCTGTGACTGACTTCGTTACAACGAAATAACTATTAATAGTTTGAGATATGTGTTCCTAATTATGACATTATTTATCAAAACAAATTTTGTAGGTAGGTATTCAACATTCCAATAAAATTAATCTCGATTTTGATAGAATTTATAAAGATACGATAGATAAGGTTCACATAAACAAAAGTCTCTTTTTGTAGTTAAGTACGGACAACAGAAAATTAAGGTTAACTCTCGTATCTTATGCAGTTGACATTAGGGCTAGTTTGCAACAAAAGTGTGTGTAACCTAAGATGCTGGCGAATGTGCTATATTTTTTTTTTATAAAAAATAAATTAATATCAAATTTTATATTAATTGTTTTTTTTTATAATAAACTAAAAAAATTGAATAATATAAATTTTAAAACGGCGGTGCGCCCTCGCAACATACTCACCGCCCTAACCGGGCTGAGGCCACGGTAAAATTATGTCTACAGTATTGTAACTTCATACAAACGGACGACGCGCGACCTATACTCGTTCGGATGTCGGCATGCGCTCGGCATGCTACAGTCGCGGACGTGCCGCAGTGACGACCGGACGGTGTGTTGGTTTTTAATCAGTAACCGCGCGAATTTTTACTAGAAATAAGTACAAGTAGCTATTTAATATGGCAAGTAGAATATATTGTGCTGTTTTTGGTTGCATGAATTCTTCAATAACACACCCAGAGATAACTTTTATTCGATTACCTGGAAACTACGAAAGGTAAGATTATAAAATAATAAGACTTACTATTAGGTAAGTAGGTACCTACCTACTACGTAATTTGTGTCTTGTGTCTTAAAGGATTGGTATTTCCTTTTTAACCGACTTCAAAAAAAGGACGTTATCGATTCAATGTATGTATGTAATATTGTTGGAATTGTACCATTTTTGCGTAAGTTAATCTATACTACCTTCTGAACACGTGTGCCAAATATTATTCATGTTTGTTTGTATGTAATATTTGTATATATGAATGTATATATGTATGCTTGTCCACGAGTTTCTCGAAAACTAGAAGGTTGATTGCGATGATTCTTTTTTTGTCTACTTGTGTATCGTTGAACTTAGAAAAAAGTGTAAATTTCATCAAAATCAATTTAGTAGTTTTTGTGCTATGATCATTTAAATATTTTTGTATTATGTCGTATTTCGTATTACCGATTTGTTATAATCAAACATAGATAAAAATAAACATGATTTTTTAATTAAATCTACGAATAAAATAAAATAAAACCTGTATTTTTATTGAACACTTTCTATTCAATTCACGAAGTATTTTATGTTATCATATTAATATTCATATTGTTTTTATTAATTTATCTATTAGTATCTGTACTATTAGAAAAATAAATAAAAAGTAATAAATTTACAATCTCAAAACTAGATAGAAACTCAAAGTAGGCAGATGCAATAAAATAAAACGCTATAGGTGGACGACAGCCCTATCGCATGCTAACGTACTGTGCTGCTGTAGGTACTTAATTCAAGGACACGGGCCAGTTACAATACTGATACACATAATATTACCGTGCTGAGGCCGAGCTATGATTTATGATTATGACCCAAACTGCACGGAGAAAAAAAAACACAAAATTGCACTCCGGGAGTGCCGGCAGAAGTGAAAACTTGAATATCAACGTTGTGCATTTTTGATTTTTTGGAATAGTTAGGGAATAATTTTGAATGAATTGCTCTTATCTATACTAATATTATAAAGCTGAAGAGTTTGTTTGTTTGTTTGTTTGTTTGTTTGAACGCGCTAATCTCAGAAACTACTGGCCCGATTTGAAAAATTATTTTTATGTTAGATAGTCCATTTATCGAGGAAGGCTATATAACATAAAGATACGACTCACAAGACCACAACAGCAATGAAAAATGCTGCGAAAACGGGAGAAAGATATTCCTTTAGAGAGCTTCCGGAAACCGCTAAAGTTACACAAAAATCATGTATGACAAGATTGTTCAGCATTAAGGATTCTATAAGAAAGTCCGCGACAGCATAAGTCTATCTTTTATGGTTGACTTACTAAAACCTTTTTTATGTTAATAAATTTGTAAAAATCATTTTTAAAAGGTGTATTATACACACAGGTATTTTTTCTTATCAAAATAAATACATTCATCATCACGAGCATTTCATTTAGAACAAAGTTGCCATATCATTTGATTCCAGTAAATATCTTAGGAGCTATCACATTTTTAACATAACTCCGCACCAAAATAATGTTCGCAGCTTAAGTACAACGTGCGCTTGCGCTAATTATATTATAAAGCTGAAGAGTTTGTTGGTTTGAACGCGCTTATCTCAGGAACTGCTGAACCGATTTGAAAAAATATTTCTGTGTTAGATAGCTTATTTATTGAGAAAGGCTTTAGGATATAAAACATCACGCTGCGACGGGAGAGGAGGGAGTAAACTCAACACGCGCTGACGAAGTCGCGGGGGACCGCTAGTTATCAATATAAAAGTACTATCATTTTTGTGATAGAATACAATAATAATAATAATAATACAAAAATTATAATAATAATATAATATTTTTATAGAATACAATATTTATTTATTGCGCTATCGTACACAAACATTACAATTTATATTATATTAAATTACATTAAAAAGTTTATCTCTCAGAAAAATCAACTTACATCCATAATTTCGCCAACCGTCTTACGGTTTTTCGATCAGCCCACGTGTCCTGACGCGAGTTTCACATTTTTCCCCCATCCCACAAAAGTGCTTAACGCCGCTAAAGAAGTTTTCACTTCAAAAATCTACTATACAATTTTATTTGGTTAAGTGTGATGTACAGTCGACAGCACATCAGGTTATCCACTTTTGTTGTAAACTAACCCTTATTACAACTGCATAAGATACCGCAGTGTTTACCTTGACGTGCTGTTGTTCGTACATACATGTGTGGTTGGTTTGTACTTTCATTTCTCCGAATTCAGTAATTTTGTACCAAATAATTAAATTAGACAGAGTAAACACTTATTTTAATATTAAACGAACGCTGTCACTATCAATTACTTTCTCCGATAGAACACAGTCAAGAAATGTGCTAGGTCCTCTAGACTATTTATTTTATTTGAGTAGCGCGTTCTGTACCTACCTACGCGTATGTTCGTGCCACGCGCCGCTCGCAACCCTGACACATTCAAGGCCGCGAAACAGGGAAAGCGTTACGTGTTAGAAAGAGACAGGTATAGATAGGTAGATGAAACAACCTTGAATTAAAATCGTGCGAAGTGAATTGCACTTCATTGCGTTGCAGCGAAAGTTGTTTTTACTTTATCATTCTTAGCACAGTGATCCTTCTGTACGTAGTACTATTATATTTTCTGTGATTCAGGTAGATAATCCTTAATCAATAAACTGCAGCGGTTTAAATACGCCATCAACATTCATATGACTGTCTCTTTCAGTAAAAATGCTTTCGCTTTACGTGTGAGAAGGATAACATAAACGTCATTATCTGGCAAGCAAGGGCGGTTGAACGAATTAGGTGCTCCCGATTGGTCGGTTAGTAAAGGGAGATAGCGATTAGAAATTTAGGGAATGTAGGACGCAATGAGCAGAGTTCTATCTATCTCTTTCTTTCTCCGAAGATACGTTGAACGATGAAAGTTTTCGTGTATGATCGAAGGTCACTGCCGCCTAAAAACTTTAAACAGTCAAGATTTCAGACACAGAAGCACAGAAAATATAATAGTACTACGTACAGAAGGATCACTGTGCTAAGAATGATAAAGTAAAAACAACTTTCGCTGCAACGCAATGAAGTGTAATTCACTTCGCACGATTTTAATTCAAGGTTGTTTCATCTACCTATCTATACCTGTCTCTTTCTAACACGTAAGGCTTTTCCTGTTTCGCGGCCTTGAATGCGTCAGGGTTGCGAGCGGCGCGTGGCACGAACATACGCGTAGGTACACAACGCGTTACTCAAATAAAATAAATAGTCTAGAGGAACTAGCACATTTCTTAACTGTGTTCTATCGGAGAAAGTAATTGATAGTGTTAGCGTTCGTTTCATATTAAAATAAGTGATTACTCTGTCTAATTTAATTATTCGGTAAAAAAATACTGAATTCGGAGAAATGAAAGTACAAACCAAACACACATGTATGTACGGACAACAGCACGTCAAGGTAAACACTGCGGTATTTTATGCAGTTGTAATAAGGGCTAGTTTGCAACAAAAGTGGATAACCTGATGTGCTGTCAACTGTACATCACACTTAAGCAAATAAAATTGTATAGTAGAATTATTTTCTCCGTGCAGTTTGGGTCATACATCATAGCTCAGCTCGGTTAGGGCGGTGAGTATGTTGCGCGGGCGCACCGCCGTTTTAAAATTTATATTATTTAAAAATTTTAGTTTATTATAAATAATTTCAATAAATATAAAATTTTATATATATATTTTTTAAATATATAGTACATTCGCCAGCATCTTAGGTTGACACACTTGTTGCAAACTAGCCCTAATGTCAACTGCATAAGATACCAGTTTTAACGTTAATTTGCTGTTGTCCGTACTTAACTACAAAAAGAGACTTTTGTTTATGTGAACCTTATCTATCGTACCTTTATAAATGCTATCAAAATCGAGATTAATTTTATTGGAATACCTAAAAATTAAGGGTGATATTATATAACTAAAGTAAAATTATGAACTGTAGCTCTTGGACTATTAGATTTTGGACTACGTAAAATCCTAACACAAAATTACTTAAGTAATTTGGTAGGTAGGTACTTATAAACATGATGCTAAATTTAAAGTTAGTTTATTGACCTGTTTCCGTTTATTTTAAGTTAGATTGACGTAAGTAACTGGGTAGGTATCTTTTAAACTCAAATATATTTCTTTGAACAAGAAATGTTGAATACCTACCTACAATATTTGTTTTGATAAATAATGTCATAATTAGGAACACATATCTCAAATTATTAATAGTTCTTTCGTTGTAACGAAGTCAGTCACAGACTGAGAAAATAAACACAGTCACAGGCGCATGGCGCGGTCCGCGAGCGGCAGCCCCGCGCTCATTTATGCTCGGCGTACCGAGTCGCTCGAACGTACCTAAACTTCGGAGTGACACCCCCCTGACAGAAGTCAATTCATGTTATCGCGCGCGTCCCATATGATATACTTACACAGTCTGGCCATAAATACTGTTACAATCAAAAATAAGAAAGATATTACATTTAAATTTGGAATCTGTCATTTTCTGTCATTTGCTCATTGTGTTTTCTTATTTTGGCGCCAATACATTTTATATCATTTTGCGATATTAAAAATGGAGTGGGGTGATAAAGAGAACCGAATAGCTGTGATTGCATTACACAAAGTTGGTATGGAGACAAATGCAATTTTAAAAACTCTCCATACGCTTTTTTATTTTTATTTATACTTTATTGCACAACCAAAAATTTGTACAAAAGGTGGACTTAACGCCATATGGCATTCTCTACCAGTCATACCTTTGGGCTAAGCAGAAATGATTGTAGGCGGTGCGACAGAAAAAAGAAAATGGGTTACTATTAAAAGAAAAAAACGATAAATTTCACGCATAAAAAAATATACATATACACATGAAAAAACATATCTCATAAAATAAAACAAAATAACTACAATTTACAATAAATACAATATGATCTAATAAAATATTACATATACATAACGCAAACGATAAAATAAATAAATATACTTGTACTTACTATAATAATAATATACTATGACGATGTATTAGAAGCTTATGGATTACGCTTTGTTGATGCTTCCGATATACAAATGTAGAAAGTGTGCACGGACGAGTCTCTTAAATGAAAATTTACTGGGAGTCTGTTGAATTTTTGCCGGAAGGGCATTCCAGAGACGAATGGCCTGGACAACAAAAGAGTTTGAAAGGAAACCTGTGCGGTGAGCAGGAGTAGCGAGAGAAAGTTTATTAGAAGAGCGCAGCGGACGCGAGTGCGTGGCACTGAGATAGGTGAACCGGGATTTTAAGTAACAAGGAGAATTAGGGTCGTTTAAGATCGAGAAAAGTGTGCAGAGGATTCTGATTTTACGTCGAGAGTGAAGAGGTACCCATAAAAGCTGTGACCGGAAAGAAGAGATATGATCGAATTTGCGAAGACAGAAAATGAAGCGGATGCCAGAATTGATCAGTCGGTCAAGCTTATTTACAAGGGCTTGATTTAGATCAGGATAGCACACATCAGCATAATCAATGAGGGGAAGTACTAACGATTGTATCAAAGAAATTTTAGTTTTGACGGGGAGGAAATTTTTAAGCCTGTAGAGCGAACGTAGCGTGCCCATGACTTTTCGACTAACCTCCGAAACGTGGACATTCCAGCTTAGCGTTTGATCTATGTATAGACCGAGATTTTTGACGCTAGTAGAATATGGGATATTAACACCGTTGAAGTATACTGAATCCACGTCGGGAATATTAATGAGTGACATTTGTCGCTGACTGCCGATAATAATGGCCTGGCATTTAGCAGGATTTACGGCAACACCAAAACGATTCGACGCTTGGTAGGTATAAGTCAAATGTTTGTGTACCAGGTTATCAATAGGTATAATGAGACCTCCTCTGTTTGTGACAGAAAAAGATCTGGCCGTCCACGTAGTGTTCGTACGAAAAAGGTGGTCAAAGCAGTAAGGGAAAGAATTCGCAGAAATCCTGTCCGAAAGCAAAAGATTTTATCTCGGGAGATAAAGATAGCACCCAGAACCATGTCTCGTAGGTATTTTAAAAGATGACTTAGGACTTGCAGCCTATAAGAGACGCACTGGTCATTTTTAGGGTTCCGTAGCCGAATGGCAAAAAACGGAACCCTTATAGTTTCGTCAAGTCTGTCTGTCTGTCTGTCTGTCTGTCTGTCTGTATGTCTGTCTGTCTGTCTGTCTGTCTGTCTGTCTGTATGTCTGTCTGTCTGTCTGTCTGTCTGTCTGTCTGTCCGTCCGTATGTCACAGCCATTTTATTCTGTAACTATAAGCATTACACAATTGAAATTTGGTAGGAAGATGTATCTTGTTAACCGCTTACCGATTCTCATACAAAAAATAAAAAATAATGACAGTTAAGGGGGGGCTCTCATACATGAAACTAAAACCAAAAAAAAATTTTTTGGCAAACCTATCCGTGTGGGGTGTTTATGTATAGGTCTTTTAAAATAACATTGAGGTTTCTAAAACCATTTTCTTTTAAAGTCAAACGTTTCATAACTAGATGCTTCCAAAGTGGTAAAATGGGCGTCCCCCCCCCATCTAATTTCTAAACCAAGCAAGTGTAAATTTTGAAAAAAATATATGATGTAGATCTTAATAAATACTTTCAACGAAAATTAGTTCGGACGGGATCGAACGAGTAGTTTTTGAGATATAGCACATTTTCAACAACCGCAAACATAACTTTGTACTTCATACAAACACTATGAAAAACAAAGTTATATTTGTAGTCAACAAAATATTGCGGTATTTTACTAAGTAGAAGTAAATGGATACCCTAATTCAGTTAAAGTTGGCACGGAACCCTCAGTGCGCGAGTCCGACTCGCACTTGGCCGGTTTTTTTTAACTGATAATTTAAAAAATAATAGAGTGGTAAAATCGAAAAAACAACTGAAGCGGTACGCAAAGGGAGGTCACAGAAAAAAAATGTTTACAGATGTGAAAATCTTTACAATTGAGCAACATTTTAACAAACAAAATGACCGTATTTATGCTCAAACCTCTAAGGAAGCTTCCCAATTAGTCGGCAGAGTGCAACGTGGGCATAACCAGACTTCAGTGATGGTTTGGTTTTACGTTTTAATATTAATTTTCGTAGTAACTTTTTTTCAAAGGAGACTATTATGGTGTATCCACACCGCCCGGCGGCATACGTCAATCAACTGGCAGATACTATGGAATATGCCGTTGCGGCATCCGCGGCACGGCCATCGGCACATGCCGCCGGGCGCTGTAGATAGGTACACCAATAGTTTGTGTTTGTGCTTAGTTTAGTGGTTTTATTTTTAGTCCATGGAAAGTAGGGATTAAACCCAATCATTTATTTTCTAAAATATACATTAAACTATTCAGAATGACTAAACCCAAATAATAGTATTTTGTGACATAATAAAAAAAAAAAATTAAACTCACCACTAGATCTAGATATTATATAGATCTAGCTGACCCGACAGACATTGTCCTGTCTACACGTCTTTAATTTGTTTTTATTTTTTAATTGTGAATCTAAACCATTCCCAGATCCCCTTGAACACACACAAAAAATTTCATCAAAATCGGTCCAGTCGTTTGAGAGAAGTTCAGTGACATACACACTCACAGAAGAATTATATATATAAAGATTAAATTGATTGGACATAAGGAAGTCTGATCCCCTCATCAACTAGAAAGTGCTGCTTAAAACAATAGAATTTAACATTGCATTAAAAATTTAAAATTGCTCCGATACAAAAGTAAGTAGCTAATGCACTTGTGGCATGGAAATCAGATACAACGGTGGTATCACAACACCCAGACCCGAGACAATATAGGTATAGACAAATATGATTTGCTAAAACAACATGTTCTTTTAATAACTTAGGTGTCCTTTAATAGAATATGCTAAGAGTTAAGTCCACTTGCATTGCAGGGCATGTCATGATTTTTTTCATTTCATTTATTCATGCATGCATACTAGGTGTTACAAACTTACATAGGTGATGTATATGTGTTCATTAAGTGTACTTATAACCTAGTTACCCAGAAGGCACTTTGAGGCAGCTTAAAAGTGAAGGTAAATAAATTAATACCTCAACACCCGAGCGGTCGCATGCGACCGCATAACAATAGAATACCTATTGTGTCTCGTTCACATACGCTTGAGGGATTAAACTACATATTATAAAAATCTAATATAGATACTTAATACAATACTAATACATACATACATACAATACTAATTAAGAATTAAAATTAAGAGCAGACTGTTTCTTTTCTTTTTCAGTTATTTAAATATTCATTTTATGACTTGTAGCATTTGGTGTTTAGGTATTTTTGCAGGGACTATGAAAAAGATTTTATGTCAGGCTCTCTTTGGACATGGAATGGCAATTTACTAAATATATTGACTGCCATGTAATATGGGCTAGTATTTAACATTTTTATTTGTGAGGGTGGCAACTAAAGTTTGTTTTTATTTCTTGTGTTCTAACAGCAATTGAGCATTAGCACAATCTTAAAAATACTCTGTTTGAGTATTGAATGAGAACTAACTAGCAGTTTTTGAGAAAAAGCACATTTTCAACATCCACAAATTTAACTTTGTCCTTCATATAAATATTATTTTCGCTGTCACACACTCCTATGGTATTTTGGGCAGGTAAGTGGACCCCTTATTCAGATTAATGATGGCACAGAACCATCAGTGCGTTAGTCTAACTCACACTTGGCTGGTTTGCCATTTTTTCAATAAAGTATCAAGAAAAGCTTACCCAGATATGAACAAAAAGTGGTAAACTCACGTTGCACGTTCTTTGCTTCACTCCATACATACATTTTTACCTTAATTTTAATGTCATAATTAAGAAAAAATTTCATTTTTACTTGTAAGGTATGTTATAAACCGTGGTTATAAACAGGTTCCTGCCAATTTCAAGCACTTATGTATTGATGAATCTCCGGGAATCTCCAGTCAACTTACCGGGTTCCGGATTATCAACATCAACTAACTACAAGTTTTTTAATCAATAGTTATTTAACTTTCAAATTTTAAGGTACCTACCTATTTTAACAAAACAACTTACGTTATTGATGTCCGTCCTTGTTAATTATTTCTTTGTGATATTTTCCTTCTTTCATTTGTTTCAAAACTTTGTTCGGTAACGGCTTTAAAACTCTTATTAATCTGTTAAGAGTTGAGACGAATACTTCTTGTTTTTGTTTAAAAAAAAGCACAGATTAGTATAGTAAATATGACCTTGAGTATGACTAATGCCAGTTTCTTTTTCCTTGTCCAATATTGTAAACTATCTTGACGTTCCTTTTGACGTGACAACGTCTTAAATTAGGTTGCGGCTGGGAGTCACTTATGAAAAAGTGTAACGCTCGGTAACGTTACGATGAGTCACCGAACGAGAGAGAGGCCCGCGCGCGCAGCACTGAGAGCGAGTGAGAGGCACGCGTAAGAACGAGAGAGACAGACATAAAAAGTCTTTGTCACGTAAAACTTTCGCCCGTATACCGACTTTACAGGCAACCAATTTTTAATTACCAAAACCATTCGTGTTAAAATAAGAAAAATACAAAAATCACCGACCACATAGGTCAATCATCGTATAGCACTAAAATATTTTTAAATAGTAATGAATTATAATCACTAACATTATTTTAAAATTTATAAAAAGGTTGTTTACATTGTTCGACTAGCTCAGAAAAACGGACTTTATAGTGACAGATCTTAGATTGGAAAGCTTGGGGCGTTTAGTAGTACCAGCCCCCTTACTCTGGACACAAAACCCGATCCAATGAATATAGCCATCCCTGTCACACGTTTTTTTTTTTTGTAATCGACTTAAGGTTTGTCGTATTCGCGGAGCTAATGGTGTACTGCCGCGATTACCACAGTTTGGTTTCTTATTTTTTGATACTTTATAGCTGTTTTTGTGGGGTGATGGTTTAGGTTCTATTGAATTCTTTAAGGTTATTTACTATGTACGTGAGGAAGTGGTGGAAAGAATTGAGGGTGGAGTCTTTAGTGCAGATTTCGGATAAGTTAAAGGGACTTATTTTCAGGTCATTGCATATAGTGATGTGGGTAAATCGTTTCGCACTAAAACGGAGACAGGATTGCAGGAGATGCGGCCAACTTTGAGTTTGTGTGTTGTCACATGGGCATTTATCATCTGCAGTATTATGGAAGCGGTACAGGTATTCCTTGTGGTAACCATGATTAGTTAATAGTTGTGTAACTGCAAAAACAGGCTTGACTTGTGACAGATATTCGACGAGATTTTGGTACGTTGGAAAGAGGGATTTGGTGTATATGCAGGTATTTGGGTTGGAATAGAGCGCTTCTGAAGCTTCCAAAGATTTATGGCGATTTTGAAGTTTAATGTAGCTAATGGGAGTGTGCATAAAATCCGGAGTTCTATGTAAGTTGGCGGCAGCTTTGGCCGCCGTGTCCGCTAGTTCATTTCCAGGGAGGCCGGAATGCGCTTTCACCCATGCAAACTCGACGACCAATCCTGCTGCTTGAGCTTGCACGAGATTTTTGTTAATGGCAACAGCTATCTTGTTCTGGCTACTGCCGTTTTGCAACGCTTGAAGGCCGGATTTACTGTCCGACAGAATTATAGAATGTGGTAGGTTTCGGGCCAGTATTTGTTCAGTGGCTTTCTGTATAGCAAACATTTCTGCTTGGAACACAGAGCAACAGTTATGCAGCTTTAACTTAACGACCGTTCTCTGCGTTCCGTCTGGATCGAAGATGATAATAGCTGCGCCAACTTTTTGTTCATGTTTACTACCATCAGTATACAGTTTCCATGTGTTATTGGCGTTAATCAGTTCAAGATCAGTGGTAGTATATATCTCCTTGTACTCGATACCTTTGCGTAGTGATGGATGTAAAAGGTCAGCAGGGGGGCACAGTGTCTCTATGGGGACGTCATCCGGGAGGTATGATGATACTCCCAGCATTTTGGAGCGCTCAATATCTGCAATGGCGAGGACTTTAGCAGGCAAAGGTGTAAGATGGGCAATAGATATGGAGGCGGCTGTGCTGACCAGGAAGATCAGGTGTGTCGGATGGGTAGAAGTTGTCTAAAAGCTTGCGAGCTGTGTCTTCAGAGTCAAGAGTAAACGACCCATCGGGGAGTTTCAGGGTTGCAGGGGGTTGAGTGAGAGGTCGTGTTTTAATTATCCGATTGGTAACGGACCATACATTCTCTTTTGTCTGCCTGTTGCAGAACTCGCGAAAGTGTTCCGATGAAGCAGAACGGCAGGCAGTAGAGTATTCATGTTTTAATTCGTCTCGTTCGCGTAAAAGATCATCCAGTGGATGTTGACGTCGGACCGCCCTACTTAGCCGGTGGTGATTGGAGATGACTGCTCGCTTAAGTTCCTCAAGTTGATCATTCCACCAAGGTGCACGCCGTGGGGGACCGGTGGATTTAGGTAAAATCTTCTCGCAGGACAGTTGAACGGCTTTTGCAAATTCATCCGTATAAATATTAAGGGCATTGCTATCCATAGATTGAAAATCTTGGTTGCTGGGTAAATATCTTCTCATTTCAGTAACAAATTGGGGTTTTATTTCTTCCCATTTGACTTGGCTAGTGCAATATTTGAATGTGGATAGTTTACTTGGTTTTGCGAGGGGACAAGTGCCAATAGACAAAGTGAAACTGATGGCGTTATGATCAGATAATGGACAGATATTGTAGTCAACAGTCCAATCAGGGGTGCGATTGTGTAAAGCAATCGTATTCATTTGACAATTCAAAACGTACGGTATGATCTGTCAAACGGCAAATAACAATGGGTTTGACAGAATAAACCGTACATTATGAACTTTCAAATGAATACGATTGCCTTACACAATTCCAGCTCTGATACAGATAAACGCCGGTTATCGTCAATCATCGTGATGTCGACTATTGACTGCCGTGGGATGTGATTTATGACAGTTTGAAAGGTTGGTTCATCTCCAATGTTCCAGATATTTAAATTGTAGAGTGTCATGAGGTCATAGATATCGTTACCACTTCGATTACACGATGGGGAGCCCCAGGCTGTGTGGTGTCCGTTCAGATCTCCACAGACTACATGAGCGGCACCCGAAGTACCCCTAAGGAACTGTTCCAGCTTGCCAATTGTGTTGTTTTCGTCAACACGAGGTGGTACGTAGACAGAAGCCAGATATACTTTATGTCCGCGCCTATTTTTCAGTTGGACAATGCTTAAGTTGGAATCAGAGTACTTAGTTATTCCTAGGCCGCTAAAGGTCCCGTCCTTTATTAATATGGCAGATTTGACAGGAGGAGATGTGCAAAATTGAAAGATAGAGTATCCAGGTACGTTTTTAATAATACCAACATTGGCAGTGTAGGGTTCGGTAACGAAAACAATATTGCTATCAGAGTTAGAAAGGTATACAATCAGTTCTTGATGTGCATTTTTGCAGCGAGCAAGGTTGATTTGTGTGCATTTGATGATTTTAGAATTGCGTGTTTGGTTGTGACTATTCATGGAACTACTAGCCATAATCGGTGCGTGAGCGGATTTTATCGAGCATTAGGAGCATTCTAGAACATGTAGACGAGGTAGCACTATGATTGACCTTGATAGTATTTTTGGCAGTTTTAGCAAACTGAACGCAGTTGTGGCACTGCAGCTTTGTTGTGTCTTTTTTATTCGGACAAGTTCGGTATTCGTGGTTGGGTTCAGCACAATGGGAGCATACAAAGGTATTCTGGCCACAGCGAGCTTTTGTATGTCCAAACTGTAGACATTTATAGCATTGTAAGAGCGGAACATAGTTGTCGGCATGAACCCGTTGGTGATCAAGGTTGAGTTTCACCTGTTCCGTAATAGCTTTCCAAACCGGAGGTGCAGTTAAAAACACGGCATTATAAAGGTTTTTGTTACGGTTGGCCCGCTTGAATTTAAAGACGAAATTTTCATCTTTGGTTATACTGTTCTTGAGACAAACGTTTTGCCCAAGTAGAGTATTTACGAGGTCATCCGTCGAGATTTCTTCTGATATGCCCTTAACTCTTATCATGGGGCTGAGGCTTTTCGACACTTCAGCGTTGACTTGTGAATCAGGGTGGCTCAACTTTCGGAGGGTATCTTCTCTTTGTTCGATTGAGTCGAACTCCACACGAAGTTTATTATTTGAAACGTATTTAACCGCAGCCGGAGAGTATGTTGTGTCCTTAAAGGAGACGGAGCTTTTCCAGTTTTTGAGCGTCTCGGTCGGGCTAACTACTTTCTTTTTCGACTCGACTATGATGGCTGGTCTAGTTTTAGGGGTTGATTTAATTATCTCTTTTTCCTTATCTGGTCTGCGTGACTGCGCGACGGCAGCAAATGATCGCTGCCGAAGCCCAGGGATGGCTTCTATGTGCTGTGGGATCTTCATTTTCGCAAATTCCTCCTGGATAGTTATTCGGACGGCATCGACAGTGGCAGAGGTATCAGCGGCTAAGGCACTAGGGACAGTTTCGGGGTTAGCGGTGAGGATCTTTTCTATCATTTTTGTGGAGGACAGGATTGTTTGTTTATTCGCTTTTTTGATATTAATACTGTCCTTTGCGGCTTTGTCTATTGTTTTCAGCAACTCCAGTACCTCGATAATGATGGGATTCTTGGGAGCAGCCTCTCTGGGAGTACGCTCTCCAACGAAGGACGGAGTAGGAGTACCGTATATAGGTGAACGTACATTGTATTCTTCGTCTAGTATGTTTGATTCTGTAGCTGCCTCGCAGCTGGGGTTGGTCGTATTTTTGTTTTGTTTAAAAGCCATGCTAATAAAAAGAAATGATTTCATCTTTTGCGCTCTCCACCCTCCACGGAGCCCGCAATGGGGAGTCTTGTATTTTGACCCAGAGTTACGTAAAAGATATAGCACCAGGAGAAGAGAGAAGAAGAAGGAAAGCATTAAGTGAAGAAGAATAAGGAGAAAGCAATGGAGCCACAGAACGCGACGGTTGAGGGCAAGCGTAGAGAGCACACCGACCAAAGGTGCTCACCAGCGAGCCCGCCGCCTGCCTGTTTCCCCACCCCCGGAGCTCACCTGGCAGCCAGCCTACTGGCCACCGCAGCCGATTGATCAGGGCTGGCTAGTTCCCCGACCTCCCGTTTAGACCGAATTTGAGGCCAAAGTCGCGTGTTGCCCGAAACGGAGATGCGCTTAGCGTCCTTCCCCGCCCGGGCTCAACTCCCAGGACCCTCTCCTCCGGCTTACGGGTCTCCACGCACGGCACAAACACGTGGGTGGCCTTGTCCAGCAATTTCGGTCCAGGCCACTGAACCTCCCCTCCATATAATGAGCGAATATTGCGCCGCTCCGCAGTCGCCAGAGCCTCGTCGGTGATAGCAGGGTGCACCACGTGCAGGTGAGGTTGACTTGAGAGATCTGGATGGAAGGCGTCTCCCCTTACACCCCTCCCTGTCACACGTGTACACGGCCTGGTATGAGTGACAGGGATGTATATATTCATTGGATCGGGTTTTGTGTCCAGAGGAAGGCCTCAGGAGTGGCCGATTCTTACGATAACTGATTAAAACGTAATATTTATTATTAATCAAATATTATGTTAAATTGATTTAGACAAAATGGTTTTAAGAACATCAATGTCATTTTAAAAGACCTATCCATAGACACACCACACAGATAAACTGTGTCTGCGGCTCCCTGTCCGTCAACGTAGAGACTCTCGAATCCTTTGCATTCTACGTGCTATTTTTTAACCGACTTCAAAAAAGGAGGAGGTTATCATCAATTCGACTGTATGTTTTTTGAAGTGAAAACTTCTTTAGCGGCGTTGAGCACTTTTGTGGGATGGGGGAAAAATGTGAAACTCGCGTCAGGACACGTGGGCTGATCGAAAAACCGTAAGACGGTTGGCGAAATTATGGATGTAAGTAGATTTTTCTGAGAGATAAACTTTTTAATGTAATTTAATATAATATAAATTGTAATGTTTGTGTACGATAGCGCAATAAATAAATATTGTATTCTATAAAAATATATTATTATTATTATTATTGTATTCTATCACAAAAATGATAGTACTTTTATATTGATAATAAGAGCAATTCATTCAAAATTATTCCCTAACTATTCCAAAAAATCAAAAATGCACAACATTGATATTCAAGTTTTCACTTCAGCCGGCACTCCCGGAGTGCATTTTTTTTTTGTATCTATGTTACCCCATATCTCAGTCATTTGTCGACTGATCCAAAAAAAAATGCGCCAACTTAGAGGGTATACCTTCTAGTTGGTCCCATTTTTTCCAATTTGGGATCTGATGATGAGGTCTTGGTGTAATCGAGGGAAATCCTCAAATTTTAAAGGCACGTATAGTGTTTCTTTACAAGAATCTTAATATTGACGAGTTGTTACGTCTGATAGTCAACATTTTGTGGGGCTGAGCTGATGGTGGAACTCTTTAACGCTTCGGAATTAAGTAATTATAATGACAGAACTTATGATAGGTAGTTTGTAGCTTCTTAAAGAACAGAGTAATAAGCTGCAACTTCTCCCCCCCCCCCCCCCCCTCCCCTTCTACTGTAATCTCTAAAAATGAAGAAATTAAATAAACTTTTAAAAAAAAACGATGCCTTTAAAAGGGCTTCCTTGCTTTCTAGCCCAAATATTACTGTCGTGCACTAAACTAGTAACTCACAAGCACGCAGCCTTTAGTATAATCATCATTATTATTAGCTCCAGGATGAAAACTGTATTTATATAGAAAACTTTAGACAGCGGGCTCCATCCATGGTGATACAGTACAGTATATTCACAGTTTATTTATGAAAATTTGATTTATGTTCGTAAAAACTTGCACTTATTTCCTAAAAAAAGTGATTTACATGATTTCAATACTAGAAACAAGAATAAACTTGCCGTTCCAAACTTCAGACTTCAGAAGGTTAATCACTCGTTTATTGGAAGATGTATTACTTTCTTTAATAAATTGCCTCAAAATATAATTGAATTACCTTTACATAAATTCAAATCTATTGTTAAACAATGTTTAATGACTAAAGGATATTATAGAATAAATGATTATATGAACGATAACAATGTATGGTCTAGCTTGTAAGAACATTTAATTGTAATATTTTTAAAAGAGGCATTGACAATAGTGACTGAGTTTGTTGCGCAGCTTCTTCTCAGCACTAGCCCACAATTGTCCCGAAGCTGTGGTAGGGCCAATGTTGGGACGTGTATAAGTGCTAGCAATAGCCTATGTACAAAATAAAGTAATTTTGAATTTTTTTTTTTTTTTTTTTGATATTTTAATCTACACAAGGTCATATGGTTTCGCTGGACTTTTGATTCTCCAGTGTAGATTTTTTCTGCCCCGACGGTCATCATCATTTGCGCTATAGGCATTGCCTATTGCCACTTCAGCTCACTGTTATTATAACGCATCTTTTAAATTTAGGAGGTGGACACCTGGTGTCTTGTATTGCAGATTGTCTCAATCCATAGCAAGCACCAGTCTTCACAAAAGACTTACAAGACATCAAGCGTCTCGATATTTTCCACCTTAAATGTCTCCGAGAAATTCTCTGGCTGAAGTAGCAGGACAGTGTGTCGAACTCGGAGGTTCTGCGCCGAACCAACCTTACAGGAATGGAGTGCCTCCTGATGAAAGCTCAACTTCGCTGGTGCGGACACGTCGTGCGCATGGAGCCTACCAGGTTGCCAAAACAAATATTTTACTCTGAGCTCAGTTCAGGTAAACGCAAACCAGGTGGACAGTACCTGCTGCGTTACAAAAACGTGTTGAAGCGCCATCTGACTGCTGCCAATATACCGCATGACTCGTGGGAGAAGCTGGCGACACAGGATTGAATGGCGAACTGCTGTCAAGGCGAGTTTGGTAGATTATGAGCGAGCTCGGCTCGAAGATCTCGACACCAAACGCCAAATCCGCAAGACTCGGCCTAAGCCCTCCTATCAGTACAAGTACAATGAATCTGGAACTCTTTACTGTGCCTCTTGCATCCGGACTTTCGAAACCAAATTTGGCTTAAGTCACGCTCGCGCCCATGCAAGAGCCCAGGCTAACACCAGCTAAGGGTGTCGCCGTCGATGGATACGTCTGGGAGGACATCGTCACAAAAGTTATCTGTAACACCATTCATGTAACCTAACTTTACAATTTTTGTAAAACTTTTTGTCTAAAAATAAATACTTATTATATTATTATTACCGTTTCGCAGGGTTATTTTCGTTACATAGATTTGTTTTAGGTATCTCTACATTTGTGAGTAGAGATCGAAGAAAAATACTGAGAATATCCCATGAAGCCCATAGTTGGAAATCATGTTTTGCATCCGTTTGAAGCTTATATTTTAAGTTAAGCACTAATAATACAATTAATTACTGCTTAATACGCAATTCAAGAGTTGAGTTCCCAATAGATACTGGAGTAAGGACTATATCGGTGTTCGACAATATTCTCTTCTTGTCCCTGTCCATTTCAATAAATGTTAAAGTTTGAGGCTAGGTCAAGATTAACAGCACAACATCAAGATTATCCAACGTCTTTAATACAGGTTTTTATGTTCTAAAATTCTCTGGGTAGCCCAGAGTTTGGAAGTTGGTGGTGTTTTACCCCCGTATCTCGGAAAGCACATAAAACCGGTGGTCCTGCCTGCGCCTGATCTCTCTCCAGTCCTGTCAGATTGCTGTCCCATGGCTGGGCTATGAAAGTGAAAGGAATAGAGAGTGCACCTGTGTTTGCGCACACACTTGTGCACTATAAGATGTCCCGCGCAGTCGGTTAGTGGTTTGTGACTGGCCACCGTAATCGAAATCGGCTACTAAACGGGGACTATTAAATAGTCCCAATTGTTAGGATACATTTATTTATGTAAAAAAAACCGGCCAAGTGCGAGACTCGGACTCGCGCACTGAAAGCTCCGTGCCAACTTTAACTGAATATGGGAATCCATTTACTTCTACTTAGTAAAATACCACAATATTTTGTTGACTGCAAATATAACTTTGTTTTTCATAGAGTTTGTATGAAGTACAAAGTTATGTTTGCGGTTTTTGAAAATGTGCTATATCTCAAAAACTTCTTGTTCGATTTCGTCCGAACCAATTTTCGTTGAAAGTATTTGTTAAGATCTACATAATATTTTTGAAGTGAAAACTTCTTTAGCGGCGTTGAGCACTTTTGTGGGATGGGGGAAAAATGTGAAACTCGCGTCAGGACACGTGGGCTGATCGAAAAACCGTAAGACGGTTGGCGAAATTATGGATGTAAGTTGACTTTTCTGAGAGATAAACTTTTTAATGTAATTTAATATAATATAAATTGTAATGTTTGTGTACGATAGCGCAATAAATAAATATTGTATTCTATAAAAATATATTTTTATTATTATTATAATTGTATTATTATTATTATTATTGAAGTGTAAACTTCTTTAGCGGCGTTGAGCACTTTTGTGGGATGGGGGAAAAATGTGAAACTCGCGTCAGGACACGTGACCTGATCGAAAAACCGTAAGACGGTTAGCGAAATTATGGATTTAAGTTGATTTTTCTGAGAAATAAACTTTTTAATGTAATTTAATATAATATAAATTGTAATGTTTGTGTACGATAGCGCAATAAATAAATATTGTATTCTATAAAAATATTATATTATTATTTTATTATTGTATTATTATTATTATTATTATTGTATTCTATCACAAAAATGATAGTACTTTTATATTGATAATAAGAGCAATTCATTCAAAATTATTCCCTAACTATTCCAAAAAATCAAAAATGCACAACGTTGATATTCAAGTTTTCACTTCTGCCGGCACTCCCGGAGTGCAATTTTGTGTTTTTTGAAGTGAAAACTTCTTTAGCGGCGTTGAGCACTTTTGTGGGATGGGGGAAAAATGTGAAACTCGCGTCAGGACACGTGGGCGGATCGAAAAACCGTAAGACGGTTGGCGAAATTATGGATGTAAGTTGATTTTTCTGAGAGATTAACTTTTTAATGTAATTTAATATAATATAAATTGTAATGTTTGTGTACGATAGCGCAATAAATAAATATTGTATTCTATAAAAATATTATATTAATATTATTATTATTGTATTATTATTATTATTGTTATTATTATTATTATTATTGTATTCTATCACAAAAATGATAGTACTTTTATATTGATAATAAGAGCAATTCATTCAAAATTATTCCCTAACTATTCCAAAAAATCAAAAATGCACAACGTTGATATTCAAGTTTTCACTTCTGCCGGCACTCCCGGAGTGCAATTTTGTGTTTTTTGAAGTGAAAACTTCTTTAGCGGCGTTGAGCACTTTTGTGGGATGGGGGAAAAATGTGAAACTCGCGTCAGGACACGTGGGCTGATCGAAAAACCGTAAGACGGTTGGCGAAATTATGGATGTAAGTTGATTTTTCTGAGAGATAAACTTTTTAATGTAATTTAATATAATATAAATTGTAATGTTTGTGTACTATAGCGCAATAAAAAAACAGAAAATAGCACTCCGGGAGTGCCGGCAGAAGTGAAAACTTGAATATCAACGTTGTGCATTTTTGATTTTTTGGAATAGTTAGGGAATAATTTTGAATGAATTGCTCTTATTATTAATATAAAAGTACTATCATTTTTGTGATAGAATACAATAATAATAATAATAATAATAATAATACAATAATAAAATAATAATATAATATTTTTATCGAATACAATATTTATTTATTGCGCTATCGTACACAAACATTACAATTTATATTATATTAAATTACATTAAAAAGTTTATTTCTCAGAAAAATCAACTTAAATCCATAATTTCGCCAACCGTCTTACAGTTTTTCGATCAGGTCACGTGTCCTGACGCGAGTTTCACATTTTTCTCCCATCCCACAAAAGTGCTCAACGCCGCTAAAGAAGTTTATACTTCAAATATAATAATAATAATACAATTATAATAATAATAAAAATATATTTTTATAGAATACAATATTTATTTATTGCGCTATCGTACACAAACATTACAATTTATATTATATTAAATTACATTAAAAAGTTTATCTTTCAGAAAAATCAACTTACATCCATAATTTCGCCAACCGTCTTACGGTTTTTCGATCAGCCCACGTGTCCTGACGCGAGTTTCACATTTTTCCCCCATCCCACAAAAGTGCTCAACGCCGCTAAAGAAGTTTTCACTTCAATAAATATTGTATTGTATAAAAATATTATATTATTATTATTTTATTATTATTATTATTATTATTATTGTATTCTATCACAAAAATGATAGTACTTTTATATTGATAATAAGAGCAATTCATTCAAAATTATTCCCTAACTATTCCAAAAAATCAAAAATGCACAACGTTGATATTCAAGTGTTCACTTCTGCCGGCACTCCCGGAGTGCAATTTTGTGTTTTTTTTTTCAAAATTTACACTTGCTTAGTTTAGAAGTAAGATGGGGGGGACGCCCATTTTACCACTTTGGAAGCGTCCAGCTTTCAAACATTAGACTTTAAAAGAAAATGGTTTTAGGAACCTCTATGTCATTTTAAAAGACCTTATCCATGCACGCATACGATTACCAAAAAAAAAAAATTTTGGGTTTTAGTTTTATGTATGGGAGCCCTCCCCTTAAATCTGTGCGTCCTGTGAGAACTGATACATCTCGAAAATGACAACTTTACAAAAGAGTACTTTTTGTGTTTAAAAAATCATAAAACTTGATAGGATAATTATTTTACAAAACAAGTCCCTTTTTATGGATTAGTGCCGTATTGTTTACAATCGTTTAAGTTCCTGCTCAAATGGCATTAAATTTGGACGAGATATTTAAAAAAAAACTGTTAGTTGTATCAAAGCACACCAAATAAATTATCGTGTATAATGATTCTAAATGAGTTGTATCACTTTACACTTTCTGTGAAGCTTTGGTGAAAGGTGATATTGGTGCATTGTCAGGTACTTTTATACGAAACTAAATCAACTTATGTTCAATGGTATCAAACAAATGAGTTATATTTTTTAGTCAGCAGAAGCACTGTAAACACTAAACTGGATAAAGCTGTTGTTTTTTTATTTTATCATTTTACACGAAAATTACGTTCGCGTAAAAATGTGTTTTTTGATATGAGTTGAGTTAGATATAAGTATCTGGACTCATATTTGTGTAATATGATATAAGAAACAGTTCAAAGACAAGAAATAAAAATAAAGTAATAAAAAGAAAGCTTAGTATGCATCTACTTAAATTAATTTAAATTTAAGTTTGTGATGATTTTTGTATTTAGATTCAATCAGTAGCCCTGTTGTAATCTTAACTCATTATAATAACAGCTGACGTTATTTATTTAAAAACGAGTATTGTTACTTTATCGAATAACGTTATCGCTATCGCTATTTAAAAATGGCAACACTGGCTGCCCCTTCCCTTCTTATTTTCTGACTTGCGGAGTGCACTCGAAAGGCGAGCGAGTCTAGTGCTGACCGCCCAAGCGAAAGGTTGAGGGAAGGAACCTATGTTAAATTGTAGTTATAATTATTAATGTGGCTAGAGGTAGTGATTTATATCATAGATAAGTGTGTTGATCGAATAAAGAAATTTATAAACTCAACCGAGTTTGATTCCCGACACGTCAGAAGTGGGATAGGAAACCTTCAGCTCACAAAGGGTATGTATGTACTATTATTTTCAAATGATAAGAGCAAGTAATATTATTTAATAAAATTTTCTTGAAGATAACGCCATAAATACCACGATAGGATAGCATTGGTTGGGATAATATTCTGCTGCGGTTGAACTGTAGCAATATTATCCTGATTTAATCGTGTTAAGTTTCCAACTGATCGTTTGGTCAAGGCTACTCCTTGATAATGATCTGAGGTGATTAATACGAGTATGCTCATAAGCAAAGTAGGTAGGTAACAAATTGTCGGGCTAGCCCTAGGTTGTTCTTAATATGAACTGGGTCTATGCTAACTCGACGCAGTCGTGCAAAGCTATCATCAAATCATTTGGGCAAGGCTACCCTTTGCTAATGGTATGTGAAAGCCAAATGCGCGATTTATTAAATTGGGTCAACTACGTAGGCATGTTTAACAAAATATTATATATTTTTTTCTCATAATTATCGGGGTAGTGTTAGGTTGCATTGGTTGGGATAATATTTTGCTGCGGTTAAGCTGTTGCACTATTATCCTGACTAAATTGTGTTACGTTTCTAACTGGCTATTTGGTCAAGGCTACTCCTTGATAATGTTCAGTGGATACGAGACACGAGTACGTGCAACTAAATAGCTAAATATAATAAATGACCTCAGTAGTTCCTTCATCCTAATAGGAAATACGAAAAGAAATAGGTATTAAATATTATCATGTCACTGCCCATTGTAGGTAGCTATGTTTAGTTGATTGAGAATAACCGTTCAACCTGCAACTGTTCTAGGGCTAATATTTTTGTGTTCATAAATAATTATACCTACAATAAATAAATAAAACTTTATTTCAGACTTTGCATTCATAATTTGTTAACAGACTTATAAACTATGTTAGTGAGTTCAACAATTGTGTGTTTTTAATCAATTGTGTTAAATTTCAACCAATTCAATCTAATTTAATTATAAACATTCGAATCATTTCTTATTTCAATTTAATTTCGTTTGTTATATGACTTGAATTGAGTGCCCTTTAGGGTATATAATTTGTTAATACACCCATTGATTATGTAAGTGAGTTAAATAATACTGAGTTTTTTATATTTATTAAACTGAGTTCAATTTAAACCAACTTAAGTTAATTAAATTAGAATCATTTTACTTTTACTTCAATTCCATTTGATATGACTTGATATAAAGGCTTTTTAGGTAAATGACTTATTGCCAATTCAACCCAATTAAAATTCATATACATTTTTATTTTAAATTCGAATTCATTCAATATATAACTTGAAATAAAGGCCATAGTGTCAGATTTTACAAAGTAGTTTTAGCGGCCAGGTGTGTCGCGTGGACCAAATGTGTCCTTAGGTAGCGGCCAGGTCTGTCGCATGGGCCAAGTGTGTCCTTATGTAGCGACCAGGTGTGTCACATGGACCAAGTGTGTCCTCAAATAGCGGCCAGGTGTGTCGCGTGGACCAAGTGTGTCCTTAAATAGCGGCCAGGTGTGTCGCGTGGACCAAGTGTGTCCTCAAATAGCGGCCAGGTGTGTCGCGTGGACCAAGTGTGTCCTCAAATAGCGGCCAGGTGTGTCGCGTGGACCAAGTGTGTCCTCAAATAGCGGCCAGGTGTGTCGCGTGGACCAAGTGTGTCCTTAGGTAGCGGCCAAGAGTGTCGCTTGGGCCTAGTGTGTCCATAGTTCTGTACATTTAATTATTCAAAAGCAGCAGAAGTGACAAAGTCAGTCAATCAATCAACAAAATTCATTTATTGTGTAATACATGTACATTAGTTATGTACATGTAAGTTATGTATAGTAGCTATGTATTTTCCTCGATTAGATCGGGCCATTTGTGCCATGAAAGAGCTATGTATGTTTTACAAAAGGTCAAGTCTAACTGTGAATTCTTTTACTAGAAATTTTCATTAGCAACGGTCATGTGAGCCATATAGGCGCTCTTACTTGCGTTCAGGATTATTTGCAACATTATTCCTTTACTAAAATTATGCTCTAATAAATGAATAGACTCCATAGTAATTAGATTTAAAGATATTTATTCTCATAAATACATACAGTTCATTTACAAAGATAATTATTGAAACCATAACTTAGTAAATAAATACCATATCCAAAATATGATTTTGTTGATAACAACACTAATGCTGGTATTCTTTTTCTTCCGAGGTGATGAGACTGAAGAGCACGAGACTAAACCAGGCTGGTTGGGCCTAAAAAGACGAAAGAGCTCGCGATCGAGGTTGAGGACATCGACATCTTCTAAAGGAAGTCACAAATCAAAAGTACCCTTTCGGCGTCACCAACGCTCGAAACCGTCGAGTCACCTGAAATTACCGTTTCACACAATCCGAAGTGACTGTTTGGCTCCGATCACAAAAAGAAAAAAAGAACAACTACTATGTTTTGATTGTAATATATTCATTCATTGAATAAGTCCTTGTACACACAATTCTGATATTTTTCGCAGAGGTTTATCTTGATTCCCGTCGTTTTAAAACCATTGCAGCGTTCGTGGTCGCGGGTAGGCTAGGATGTTATTTATCCAAAAGAAAATAATATCATCACTTCTTCTTAGTAGAATGGGTTATTTTGTTGCGATTGAGTACAGAATTTTGAATATATATACAGTCCGACAGCACATCAAATTACCCACTTTTGTTGCAAACTTAACCTAATTGCAATTGCATAAGATACCGCACGTTTTACCTTTACGTGCTGTTTTCCGTAAAACTGATAATTTTGGTAAATGTATAATCGCTCCCACAGACCTAATATACTAAGTTGACTTTGCGAAAAATACCGCGCATTTATCACGATCATGAGAAAAATATACCTATTGAAACACGATGTCAGTAAATTCTTACTTGAATTAACGTTGTGACTTAATTATTTCAAAACAAAGATTTAATTAATTCATTGACGCGGTGATTTTATTGTCGGCTAACTTAAACGCCATTAAAGTCGCGTAACGCGTTATAATGCAGTTCGTTTACATTCATAGAAAATACCCTTACTTTCTCTACATAAATTGTTCTGTCGTTTTAACCATACTAGAACTATAAAGGGTAGCAGATTCCGTTGCAATTTTGATAGCGCAGTTAACCGCCAAACTTGTAAGACATAAAATGTATATAAAAAGTTAATAAATTATCATTTATTTAATGAAAGAAATACACAGAAGATAACTAATTAATTACAAACTTGACATCGCTCGCTACATGTAAGTAAAACAATTTTATAGGTAAGTTTTACCTGTTAATAAACTGTGGAGTAATTACATTAATTTTGGGACAGATGGTCCTAAACTTATACATATTAATATTAATTTATGACTTCTATAAATATTTAGGAATCAAATAACTTACTACATATTTCTGTAATACTGCACAAACAATAAAAAAATAAATAATTGAAATTATACATCAATAACGAGCTTCGGTAGGTATACTTTACTTATTAAATAACCTTCTTATAAGTATTCCTGACTAGTAGACAGTCAGTTATACATAAATTAATGTATCCTCAATGTCTACATAAATTTGTTTTAAATGACATTGTTTATCTATAAATCATTACTCCGACAATTTGTAAAAACATTTGTTTTGTAATATTATTTTTATACTTATTGTCTTTTAGCACTTTTATTATATACGTCTGTCTAGTTTTCGCTCAATCTAGTACTTACGTAAGAGACGAAAGGCATTGTCGCGGGACAGGGTGCCCTTAAAGAATAATATATTTTTTTGTTAGGAAAAATAAAATCATATGCGGGCCAGTTTTCAAAAAAAAATGAGTCCTCTTTCTATGTTATTGTTTGATGCTCTGTTAAAATATTATCACTTAAAACGAGGTGACCTTACATCATATACTAATCATTGACTTCAAAAGAAATATATTTTCATATATGAATTTTATATTGACGCCAAACACGACGTTTGCTCTGCAATATGCTTGGGTTTGGAATAACTAAAGACGCGTTGTAATACATTTAAATGGGGACTAGGGACGTCTACACGCCAAAACGTAAATAGGAGACCGTGATCTCATAGGTCAATTAATAAATAATTATGCACAAAGGCTTTATTTCAAAACTGGTTTTTATTCTAGTTCCCCACTTTGATATTTTTCTGTATTCTTGGCAATATCATGCCGTTTATTATTATTTTTTACATGTAACAGCATAATATCGTTGAGTTTACTTTGCTGAGTAAATTGTATTTGTAGTAGGGCTTAATTATTAATGTCATTTGACTATTAAATCTAACCTCAATTCTATTTAAATTATTTGTATAATGATTAATAAAGTGAAGTAAGTACTTGTTCCTACTACTAAATAAAAACCGTACTGTTCATATATAATTAACAAATATGTATTAATATGGGCCCTAAAATATTGAATTTTTCTCATACGGACACACATAATATTAGGGAAAGTTAAACTACAAAGTAATATTTTATGGTAACAATAAATTGAAAGATCATAAGAGATTATATAAGTCACTCAGATAATATGATAATAATAATGATCCCTTAAATGACTGTATCTCTGTAAACAGTCTTTATAAGAGATTGAGATTCCATTTAATTGCAATAAAAAACAAACGAGTTATTAATAATATACATAATAGCTTAATTCTACTTGTATGACTTTAAGTGCTAAGATTCATAACTTTCATTATTGATATGTGCCACGCATATTACGAAATTTAACTTTTTAAAAAAAAGTTATCTAAGTAGCTTCAATAATTCTTGATTATGTTCTCCCCGATTAACAAGTGACGTTTATTATGGATGCTTTACTGATTTTCTTAATATCTATCTCAATACATAAGTTTATATCCTAATACATTACTTAATAGAACAGATACTTAATAGAGACAGATGGCGCTGCCGTCAAGTTAAGTTCGGCTCTGTATAATAAAATTATCTAAAAATAGAAAACATCGGAAATGAAAGAAATACTTGTTAAAAATACGTTCCTGATAAAGTGAAGCCTAAGTGTGAACGTTTGCAAAACAATTAAATCGTAACGAGGTATAAATAAATCAGTTTTATTAAAAGACATCTTGTGTAATAAACAGTGTAAAAATGAACCAAAACAAGTGAATAGTGACAAAATAAATGACACAAAAACGTATCAGTGATCATCTGAATGATAAAAATAAACAGTACAGTGCTTATTTATTTAAGAAGTGATTCGACAAATAGTGCAAAATTCTTGTAACATGAGTCATAACAACCGTCTTTGAAGAATTCAAACACACGACACGAACAATAAGAGTCTTAACTTCGTCGCTCAAACTTAAGCCGTCGTAGCGCAGATCCGCAAGCGGCCCATTCACCGTGGACCACTCTGCAGACTTGGGGTTCAAATCACGTCGTGCTTGACCTTCAAAATTGTCTTTTTGTATTATTATTTTCTCTTATATTTATTAAGACATTGCCAATTTTAACTTTATAACAATGTCATCTACTAAAGAAAGTCAAAAAGGTGTAGGTAGCAATCCCAGCGGCAGTCGTAAGATGGCGACACTTGTAAACTGTTTTAAGTGTAAGTCGCAAGTTGAGATAAGAACTACAACTCTGTGTTCTATATGCGGACATAGATATGAATTTAATTGCGCAGGTCTGTCAGAAAAACTTTACAACCTAATGGACCAGAAGAGCAAAAACAAATGGAAATGTTTACTATGCGTGCAAAAAAACAGGCAAAAAAATACATCACCCACTAACGTCACTACAAGAAAACAGAGAGCTTTGCAAGATAAAGCTACCGTTTCATCTAGCGGTAACAACAATTTAATAAAGAAAATATTGCCGTCAAGTATTACTTCTACTCCGAAGCGAACAATTGAGACACAAGATCCCGTCAGCAACAAGGCATCAAGTGAGAACATTAAACACATAAAAAACCGCCACTTAATGATATCTTCAAAATCTTGTGAGTCACTAAATCAGAGTGAATTAACTTTGAATAATGCATCAGCTTTCGATAGAAGTGCATGCAAAAGCGCTGAGACCCTATGTAATTCAAGTATTATTAAGGATATGAAACACGAAATACATAGTCTCAAAACAGAATTAACTATCACTCAAAACGAACTAGAAAACAAAATTATAGAAAATAATCAACTTAATAGATCAGTGAAGGACTTAACCTTGAAAATATAAATACTTAAAGATATATGCCGGAACAGTGTGAACTCTTCAAAGCTAATTGAAGAAAGAAACTGCCCAATAGAAGAGATGCAAGAGGCTGGTTCTAATTTAAATTCTGAGCTAAGTTGTGAGTTAGTCAATATACCGGCTACACTAAAAGCAAAAAAAATACTAAATGATCTTGGCATACAATTTCTCGAAATGTCAAATAAATTGCAAGAAGCTCAAATAGAGGCTAAGCAAATGGAAATTACTATTAACGAACTACAAAAGCAGTTGATTACATACAATATTGCGAACATAAATAAAGATAACTCACAAAACTCAAAGACACATAAATTGATCTTTATATCAAGCAATACTAAAAACCAAATTTTAAAAATAACTGAAGACCTATACTCTGATAGTAAATATGACTATTGTCACTTTATAAAAAATGGAGCAACAGCACTGCAACTACTCGAAGGAATTGAATCTAAAGTAAAAGATTTTGATTTCGATGATTTCTGTGTAATCATATTAGGGGAGCATGATTTCCAACAAGATAATATAAACCATACAGATTTAATAACAAAAATAAGAAATATACTAAAAAATATTACACACACTAACATTATCATTGTTCCTCCAACATATATTTGCGGCTCACCAATTTTTAATTACAAGGTAGAAAACTTCAATAGATTGCTGTATAAAGATGCAAATGATAATAAATATTGTTATGGTATTGACTCTAATCGAGACTTGACACATGCAATGTTTTCCTTTCAAACTGGAAAACTTAATTTAGCAGGAATGCGATCTATAATGTCCAATGTCATGAAACTAATACATGAGATAGATATAGAAAATAAGCTTTTTCGTTCCGAAATGTAATATTACCGCGCAAACTTTTGATAACTTCTGTACTGTAAAACACAATGATTTTTCAATCGGTTTACTGCATTTGAATATATCAGGAGCCTTAAATAAACAAGATGAACTATTATGCTCTATAATTGATTTAGAAAAAAATGAAGAGTTCGCTACAGATGTAATTTGTCTTTGTGAAACGAATATGGAAGCAAGTTCAGAGTCTAACTTGAAAATGAAAAATTTCACTGTAGCATCATATTTTTCCAGAAAACGCAAAAAAATTAAAAACTATAAACAGCGAGGAGGAGTGGCTATCTTGATAAAGAAAGATATAGAGTACAAAGTAATTGACAATTTGGTGGATATTGCACAGGAGCAACATTTTGAATGCTGTGGAATTGAGTTAGTACAATATGGCATAATTGTAGTGTGTTTATATACGAATAAAACACCAACATCAACAACTTCTTTATTTTTCCTTAAACTCACTGACCTTCTCGATACATTGTGTAGAAGAAAACGTAGAAAGATTGTGTTATGTGGCGACTGGAACATAAATATATTGAAACATACAAATATATCTAGAAAACTTTGCGAAGTCATGTCTAATTATGACTTGCATATGAAGATAAAACACCCAACCAGAATCACAGAAAATACCCAAACATGTATTGACCAAATAGCTACAAATATCAAGGACAGCTTAGCTAAAATCCATGAACTAGGTCTGTCTGATCACTCAGCTCAATCACTCAAAATTCCAATTAAAGAAAGAAAAGCTCCAGTCGTCAAGTGGTGGTATGAACTACGAAGGGACTATTCCAAGGAAAATCAAATTAAATTTATGGAATGTCTTGCAAATGTCGCCTTTTCGGAGGTATATAATGCAGAAATAGGTGCCTTAGATTCATTTAACGAATTTTATAGTATATATAAGTTGTTCTATGATTTATGTTTTCCTGTAGTTAGAGTAAAGAGAACGTCAAAAAGGCACTCTACTTCAAGATGGTTTACAAAAGGTATTGCGAAAAGTATTAGTACCAAACGTTGTCTATATTTAAAACACCGCAATGACCGCGTTAGGTATAATGATAAATACAAAAGATACGTAACTATATTAAAAAAATGTATTAAATTCTCACAAAAAAACAATAACTTGAAATATATAAATAACTTTAATAATAAATGCAAAGCTGTATGGAATGTGATCAATAAATATACCAAAAATGTAGCAGATAATTCTATAAATAAGATATGTACAAATGAGAGTGACGTGTATGACCCACAGACTATATCTGAAGTTTTTAATCAGTTTTTCATAGACAGCGTTTTAGAGCAGCACTTAACAAGTAAAAACTCGAAACGTTTTGATGAGAGTGTACAATCAGTAGAGAAAACAATATTTCTGAGTCCAGTCAGTGAGACTGAGCTATTAAAAATTGTTAAATCACTTAAAAATTCTAAATCAGTTGGTTACGATGAAATTCGTACTGAAATCCTCAAAATTAGTATTAGTTTAATAATTCATCCATTTGTATTCGTAGTCAATAAACTTTTGGCTGAAGGCGTCTTTCCTGATAGTCTAAAGAAATCAGTTGTAAGGCCGCTGTATAAGAGAGGACCTAGAACGTCTGTTAATAACTATAGACCAGTAACATTAATACCGATTTTCTCAAAAGTCCTAGAAAGAGTCTTGTATGAACGTTTATTAAATTTCTTAGACATTAACAGGGTTATAAAAGATGAACAAAATGGTTTTAGAAAAAATAAAAGTACCTCTTTAGCTACATTCAAACTTTTTAAAACTATTACCGACTGTATAAATGATGGTATTCCTGTAACAGTTCTTTTTTTAGACATGACTAGGGCTTTTGATTTTGTATCTCATGAACGCCTTCTTAATAAAATATATAAATATGGGATTCGAGGTCCATGTTACGACTGGATTAGAACCTATTTGTCTCAGAGGGAACAATGCGTGGAAATCCAGAGATACTGCCCCAAAACTAAATATTTAGAAAAACATAAATCGTTCTTTAAAGTTAATCCAGTTGGCGTGCCTCAGGGAAGTGTTCTGGGTCCACTATTGTTCCTCTTATACATAAATGATTTACCTAATAGTATGTCGCATGAGTGTGTTTTATTTGCTGACGACACTACTGTTATAATTAAGGGGGAAAAAGCAGGAAAGAACGTTGAAGACTATGAAAAAAATATAAACACTGCCTTGTCCAACATCGTAGAATGGTTAGGTTGTAACAATTTAAAAGTAAACATTGAAAAAACAAAATACCTTCAGTTTGGTAGCTATAAACAAAAACGCCCGAGTCTTCGTATACAATTTAATGACAAAGTTGTAGAAGCGGCTACAAGTGCTAAATTTCTGGGTATTACAGTGGACTGCTTCTGCGACTGGAAGCAACATATCAGTGAATTGTGCTCTAAGCTTAATAGATTTGTATTTGCACTTTTTCGCATAAGTCAGATTGTATCAAAAGAAGCTGCTATTACCGCTTACAATGGTTACGTGAATTCTTGTTTAAGATACGAAATTATGATATGGGGAAACTCTGTTCATAAAGATAGGGTATTTATCTTGCAGAGAAAATGTATTCGTGCGATATTTGGATTAAAACAAACTGATTCATGTAGACCGTTTTTTAGACGCTTTAGTTTACTTACACTACCTTGTCTATACATTTTTGATATATGTCTGTTTGTGTATCATCATAATGACCTATTTGAACAAAATTGTCAAACTACTACTCGTAATCTTCGTTCTATGTATAAAAACAAACTCTTTAAACCTACATCTAAATTAACGCTCGTGTCTAGTAATGCATTTATGATGTGCATCAAAATTTACAATAATCTGCCAGATGTTTTCAAACAATATAACTCTACAAAATTTAAAATTGAATTAAAGAAATGGCTGGTGGAAAAATGTTTTTATAGTGTGCAAGAATATTTGCAATACAAATAATTTTGTTAAAAATGATTCAAAAATGTTGTGTGCATGTGTGTGTATACGCCTGAAAAGGTAGAACTAAGTGATGTGTACCTACTTATAAGAGCTTTTGTAACCTTTGTTCATATACACAATAAAGACTTACTTACTTACTTACTTACTAATATGAAAAATTCAAATCATGAGACTGTGTTTCAGAAAGAAACTTTATTGTTTTCTCCTTATTATTTTATTTACTTTATACATATTATCATTATACAAATTGTGAACTATTATCATATTGCTGAATGCACCGTTCAGTCATTCCTTTAAGTTATTCAAAAATTGAATTAGATGCTAGAAAATGACGATAATAGAAATTAAAGACTCGAAAACATATTGTAATGGAGTATAATGATGTTATTTGTAGAAACGAGGTATTAATTTGACAACCTCCGTGGTGTAGTGGCTAGGCACGCTTGTTTCAAGGCGTCGCCGCTCTTAGTTCCCGGGTTCGATTCCCGGTCGGGTCAATATAGATATCAAAATTTTCTATATTGTCTTGGGTCTGGGTGTTGTGGTACCAACTTTGTGTCTGATTTTCATAACACTGAACAATGTATGTGATTGGTGTCCAATAATTTGTTTTTTACTTACTTGACTGATATATTACTTTCTAAATCAACTGTTGTTTATGTAGATAAGGTCTCTTTAAAGTTAGGATCTTAAAACTACAAAAAGTTACCAATGAATTTCATTCATTCATCAATTTAAAAGTCAATTAAGTTAAAGATTCTTTCCATTTTGTTATCTTAAAATCAGATGTTTTTTTTTTTAAATTCCTATTAAATATATAAGAACATAATAGATTGTTAATAAATAAAATGGCTTCGATAAATGACCCTTTGTCATTCATAGACAGGAGTAAAAAATTGCGATCATAATTATAATAACATAACCATACTTAACCTTTTAGCCTTTAAAACGAAATAACCATGAAATTATAGGCACTGGATTAATACTTCACCCTTGATAAAGCGTAATCAATCTAAAGATTCAATAGATCAATCGATATTGGTCAAGTAAACCAAAAAAAATTTAAAATGATAAAAAGTACTAGAAATGTGATAATTGCTATTAATAAGAATATTTTGTAATTATGTATTACTGAGTGAGCTCAACAGTATAATTGTAGCATAACCTTTATTTCTTGTTAGACTTAAATGCCGAATGTGATGATTTTATAATGTGTACTCAACAGCTTAATTTTGGCATAATCTTTATTGCTTGTAATATGATAAATGTAGTATGCTGTAGTAGTATTGATATAAATGCGCCATTGTAAATATTTTATAAAATGCACCAGGAGGTGCATTAGGTCGGATGGCCGAATGTGATGATTTTTGTATTTAGATTCAATCAGTAGCCCTGTTGTAATCTTAACTCATTATAATAACAGCTGACGTTATTTATTTAAAAACGAGTATTGTTACTTTATCGAATAACGTTATCGCTATCGCTATTTAAAAATGGCAACACTGGCTGCCCCTTCCTTTCTTATTTTCTGACTTGCGGAGTGCACTCGAAAGGCGAGCGAGTCTAGTGCTGACCGCCCAAGCGAAAGGTTGAGGGAAGGAACCTATGTTAAATTGTAGTTATAATTATTAATGTGGCTAGAGGTAGTGATTTATATCATAGATAAGTGTGTTGATCGAATAAAGAAATTTATAAACTCAACCGAGTTTGATTCCCGACAAGTTAAACTTTTATATTTCAGTAACCATGAAATGAAATAATAATAAATGAATATTGTAGAAAAGGGATCAATCAACGACATAAATCATCAGTAAAATTATTAAGATTTACATTCCTATTTTCCTCGGTTGAATAATCGCAGTCGTTATTATCATTGCTACAGGTTCTTCTGCAGGAACTATCAGAAGTTGAAATTCTTTTAGGTGATTTTCCTCTTGATCGCAAACCGATCATCATCATCACCATCCTTATCAGCCAAAGGACGTCCACTGCTGAACATAGGCCTCCCCCAAGGCTTTCCACAGCGACCGATCACTAGCGGTCTTCACTCAGTTTGATCCTGTTATCTTTACAAGGTCGTCTGTCAATCTTGTTGATGGACGTCCTACGCTGTGTCTTTGGTCGAAGGGTCTCCAATCTAGAACTATCCTGCTCCAACGGCCATCAGTTCTTCGCGCTATGTGCCCTGCCCATTGCCACTCGAGCTTACTGATTCTCTACTGATTATGTCCGTTACCTTAGTTCTTCTACGTATCTCCTCATTTCTGAATCGATCCCGTAAAGAAAATAGCCCTTTCCATCGCTCGTTGTGTGATTTTGTTTTGAGCTTCTGTATAAGTCCCATAGTTAGGGACTATGTTTCGGATCCGTATGTCATCACTGGTAACACTTACTGGTTGAAGACATTCGTCTTCAGACACTGGTGTAGATGAGATGAGAAGACACTCTTGCGCAATTTCTCGAACGCTGCCCATTCGAGTCGGATTCGTCGATTGACCTCTTTCTCGAAGTTGGATCACTTGTCCTATGTAGACGTACTCGTCGACAACTTCGAGAATTGAGTTCCCAATGGATACTGGAGTGGGTACAACAAGGGAACTTGACATAATTTTCGTCTTCTCCTTGTAATTTTAAGACCCACTTGTTGGGAAACTCGGTCAAGGTCTTCGAGCATAGTGCCAAGATCGTCCAGCGTCCTTGTCATAACGACTATATCATCGACAAATCGGCAAATGTGATGTATTCGCCACTAACATTGATGACGATTCCTTCCCATTCCATAAGTTTGAAGGCGTCTTCTAATGCCGCAATACAGATACATTTATAGAATCATAAGAACTGTCACTGATATATTCATCAGAACCAGGTTTATAATCATCACTACTAGAAGAACCGAAATCACCATCAGTAATTAGTTTAAGAAGGACCCTGCTATAATATTTCCTTGCCATTAGACATACTGGTGTACCTATTCATTATTTTGACAAAAAAGAAGAAATGTTTTCATCCAGGCCACGGATACATCATCTTTTTCAGTCTCATTATTTATATTTAACATGTCTAACGTGCATTTTGCAGGGCAAGAACGACGCTGCAACAAATATAGTTTCATTGTAGACCATCATAAGACATAAATAAGAAAATAAAACAATATCAATTAAAAAAATAACACTAATAAATAGAAGATTTTAAACTTTCGCGGTTCATTACAATTAGTATTATGTAGACTTGACGGGTGGAAACGCGATTTATAAATATGAGTACCTACGTTTCGGCTGGATTGCAGTAGCCGTGGTCACAAGCTGACCACGGCCGGTGCAGTCCAGCCGAAACGGCGAGGAGTGAGTACCAAATGCTCGTATTTATAAATCTAGTTTCGGCCCGTCAAGTCTACCTTATACTAATATGAATAAATAGATTCGTGTATTTTGATGTAACTAGAGTAAATATTTAGTGTAAATTGATATTAGTCCCTGCTATTACGAATGCACGAAAAATATAAGAATTTTGTGTAAAATGATACATCTAATACGTACGTTGTTCCCCATGTTGGGCTGCAGCGACAGCGCGCGCGGGCACTTCATCTAGCAGTATGTGCGGCACTGACCCCGCGCGGATGCCGGCGCCCCTGCTGTAACGTCTCCGGCGCCCCGCACAATACCCGCGTTCGGAAGATGTATCACTTTTCACAAATTTTGGATTTAAACCGTTGTAATTTTTTCGTGATTATTGATATAACTTTACTTGTATCAAATCACACAGTAAATATTAGTTTCCCATGATTGTGAGCAAAGAGACAACTTTAGTTGTATGGATGCCGTGTAAGAATTTACTTTGTGTCAATTGATATAACTTAACATGTATCAGATGAAACCATATTAAAGGGTAATAAATATAATGTGAATAATGATATGACACAAGTATTTATTTCATAAATTGAATATTGGGAATGATACATGTCAACAAGTATTTATTTACACAGAAATATTTATAAAAACTCGCCATATTGTCTAAGATGTACCATATGATCTCGGAAACTAATAGACGTATCAAAACGTTAATAAGACATAAAAATAGAGTATTTTTTACTGATGAAGGTGCAATATTAATATCAAATTCGATATAAGTTGACTTATATCACTTTTCACAGGACACACAGAAATGTCATTATTGTTTATTTTTTGTATGAGAATCGTAAAGCGATTAACAGGATACATCTTCCTACCAAATTTCAACAGTGTGATGCTTACAGTTACAGAATAAAATGGCTGTGACATACGGACGGACAGACAGACAGACTTGACGAAACTATAAGGGTTCTGTTTTTAGCCATTCGGCTACGGAACCCTAAAAACGAGGAGACGTTATACCCGTCAAAAGCGAGCAAAGCTTAAAAATCTACTGTTCTAACCTCGATGCTGTAAGGATATTTATAAGATAGGCAATAGCAATATATAATAAACTAGCGGTCCCCCGCGACTTCGTCCGCGCGTTTTGGGTTTGCTCCCTCCCCTCCCGTCGCAGCGTCATGTTTTATATCCTAAAGCCTTTCTCGATAAATAAGCTATCCAACACAGAAATATTTTTTCAAATCGGTCCAGCAGTTCTTGAGATAAGCGCGTTCAAACAAACAAACTCTTCAGCTTTATAATATATTAGCGCAAGCGCACGTTGTACTTAAGCTGCGAACATTATTTTGGTGCGGAGTTATGTTAAAACTGTGATAGCTCCTAAGATATTTATTGAAATCAAATGATATAAAGGGCAACTTGGTTCTAACTGAAATGCTTGTGATGATGAATGTATTTATTTTGATAATAATAAATACCTGTGTGTATAATACACCTCTAAAAATAATGCATTATTTTTTTTCAAATTTATTAACATAAAAAAGGTTGTAGTAAGTCAACCATAAAAGATAGATATATGCTGTCACGGACTTTATTATAGAACTCTTAATGTTGAACAATCCTGTCATATATGATTTTTGTGTAACTTAAGCGGTATCTTTATGTTATATAGCCTAAAGCCTTCCTCGATAAATGGACTATCCAACGTAAAAATAATTTTTCAAATCGGGCCAGTAGTTTTTGAGATTAGCGCGTTCAAACAAACAAACAAACAAACTCTTCAGCTTTATAATATTAGTATAGATTACCGGAGGATCTGAAGGCACTTGAGGGTAATCTATTTAAGAAAATGTTAAATTTTTGGCTATTATGTAATTGTTTTTATAGTGTAAGTGAATATTTGGATTCAAAATATTTTTTTAAATTTATATGACATCCTCAATTTACTTATTATGGCATATGACACACCTCAATTTATTCAATAAGGACATGATTATTTTATTTAGTTGAATTGTATGGGATTTTAATATTTAATTCTTAATATTTGCATGCCTGCATGCAGGCTGGATACAATAAGGAAGACGGATTTTTGACCTTTGCTGTTAATTTTATATGATAATGTATTTTGGCAAACAAACAATTGTATTTGTATTTGTGCGTTAAGGACATGTAGGTGTAAAGATGAAGACAATCTTAAAATCATGGAGTGGGCCTCAGTGACCTGGAAGGTGAGGAGGCAAACTTACATACCATACCACACTCCACTTGACGTCGACTCAAGCTCAGCCGTTAACTAAGGGTTGTGGCCTTGCAAAAACCGTGGTCGAATGGTGGCATTCGGGCTAGCACCTCGCTTACTGCTACAATTTAAAGCGCTCCAGTCTCTTTAAGATTACAGCGTCTACCGGGACGTCCAGAAGCCCCCGGCCGAGCGCTTGATTGTCAAGGGGCCGTGGTGGATCCCCCAGATGCTGGCCGGCCGGCCTTGATACACAATCATTTCAGCTTAGCCCAAAGGTATGTCTAGTAGATAATGCCATAGGGCGTTAAGGCCAACTTTTGTAAATTGTGTAACTAGTGTAAATTGTCTGCTGTGTGACCGTAGATTCACGACCAAATCGGGGCTTGGCCTGCAAAAACGTAAAGGCCACCCTGTGGAGGCTAATATTGACGCGCGGCCGGCGCAGGTGAAGCGTCGTTGGCGAGAGTAAGAGTTGGACTTGCTAGTGCGGACAGAAGCCGAGATGGATCTTGAGGCGGGAAAGGCTGGCAGCAGTCTTCATGCAGCGTTGGGTTCGCTCTCCGGCGACGGAGACTTTTTTATCTGGGTGCGCAGGCTAGTTCGGGGTCCGACTTCCTCACACGCCGAAGACCAGTGCCAGTGGCCGCCACGCCTGAGAGATACCACTCTTGCGACAGCCGCAAATAGACAGATACGGGGTGCTCGATCGAGATGGAGCGTATATTCAAATCCTGGAATTGACGACCAGACAGAGTTGATGCAACACAGTGCAGGCAAATTAAGTATGCGCGCATACAGGAACTGTTCAAGACGTGTCGTAGTCGCGCTGCAACGGAGATAATTGATGGCCGATGCAAGAGTGTGAAGCACAGTTTTGAGGAGTTGGAAGCCTATTGACGACCAATTCTGGAGGCTGTTTCAAACGCTCCTGAACCCACACCAGAGGCTCTCAATGTTTCAGAAATAAGAAGTACTGGGTCAGCCATGATTATTCTCCGGGAACCCATAACTTAGGAAGAGGTTAAGGCTTCCAACGTCTACTTACAGGCAGCGCCAGGACGGGGAAAGGCGGGGCATTCCTGTAGAAATGAAAGTGGCCGTATTTAAATTTTTGGCTTCAATTTGATGAAGTAAATACCTGAGCCATTGCGACGGAGAAGAACATTTTTTGTAAAGTTAAAGCAAGCGAGCCCTTAAAAGTTGTCAAGGGAGTTCGCCAGGGATACCCACTATCGCCATGGCCCGTCAACATGGCAATGGATTGAGTTTTAGCGTCACTGCCGAAAGACGTTGGCTTGACATTAAACGTGTAACAGCGATGGCCTATGCTGACATTTAGTCCTCAGTGCATGCTCAAAGGCTAGGAAGCAATGCAGCTATCCATTGATATGTTAGTCAAAAGGGCTACTTGTGGTTCTAAAGCAGAACAGCGTAAAGTGCGCTATTTTGTCCATGGTACCCGACTTGAAGAGCAAGCAGCACCACTATTTAAACGACCGGAATTTCCATATAGAGTTGAGGTGGATTAAACAAGTTTCTTGCGTGGAACGTTGGAGGTACTTGGGCGTCGATTTTAAGAATATGTATCATTAGAAAACTATGAAAAAATGCCTCACGCATCTACGTCAAAATTTATTTTAGAAACTAACTCATTTGTAGTTAGCTAGCTAGTTAACTAGCTTCAATTTTCAATTTGATGAAGTAAATACCTGAGCCATTGCGACGGAGAAGAACATTTTTTGTAAAGTAAAAGCAAGCGAGCCCTTAAAAGTTGTCAAGGGAGTTCGCCAGGGATACCCACTATCGCCATGGCCCGTCAACATGGCAATGGATTGAGTTTTAGCGTCACTGCCGAAAGACGTTGGCTTGACATTAAACGTGTAACAGCGATGGCCTATGCTGACATTTAGTCCTCAGTGCATGCTCAAAGGCTAGGAAGCAATGCAGCTATCCATTGATATGTTAGTCAAAAGGGCTACTTGTGGTTCTAAAGCAGAACAGCGTAAAGTGCGCTATTTTGTCCATGGTACCCGACTTGAAGAGCAAGCAGCACCACTATTTAAACGACCGGAATTTCCATATAGAGTCGAGGTGGATTAAACAAGTTTCTTGCGTGGAACGTTGGAGGTACTTGGGCGTCGATTTTAAGAATATGTATCATTAGAAAACTATGAAAAAATGCCTCACGCATCTACGTCAAAATTTATTTTAGAAACTAACTCATTTGTAGTTAGCTAGCTAGTTAACTAGCTTGTATTATTGGACCAAATATAGTGAGCGTGATCATTATCAAGACTTCATACGTATAGGTAACAAATCAAACAAGTTTCAAACTAAGGTACAATTTTATTATGTATTTAAGTTAATCAATTACGTTCCAGACAAATATGCTAATAGAAAACTATGGTTTTTATTCAAAATCAAATACAAAGCTGATATTTTCTATGTAGGTATACTTTTTATTTTAATAGCGTATGGAACGCTTTAATGGCATCATCACGGTAAAAAAACAAATTTTCACACTGTCCTCCAATTTTAAAGCACGCGTTATACAGGGTTTCTGGTTAAGTCGACCTAAATTCTTTAAGACGTCATAGTTTACGTTATTTTTGACTGATCTGACTATGAATCCTCATATTCCAAACTTCATTCGTCATTCCTTCATCATTCCACTTCCATCTTCAAATCAGTCAGCACTGATGTGAACAACCACGTCTTAAAATATTTCGGTCGACTTAACCTGTAACCCTGTATAAATTCATATATATAAAAATGAATTGCTGTTCGTTAGTCTCACTAGAATTCGAGAACGGCTGAACGGATTTATCTTATCTTATCTTTATCTTATCTTGAAATGTTCGTGGAGGACTAGGGAAGGTTTAAAAGGAGAAAAAAAAGAAAAACGCGCGGACAATTTCGCGGGGACCCCTAGTGATAAATAAATAGATCATAAATATATGATAATGAATGATATATCAATAACAGTGTCGTCTGCGGGGTCGCTGTGCTGGTGGCGTAGCCGGTAATCCGGAAGGAGGTGGCAGCGATGGCGGCCCCACTGGTGGTGGGGCTACTGGTGGACCTACTGGTGGCGGTGCGGGCTGGCCGGCTACTGCTGTGGCAACGGCGTCGCCAGAGCCGCTCGCAATGGCGGTCGCTTGCGCATTCTGTGGCGCGGCCGTGACGTAGGTGAGCGCAGCGAGGATGCAAATCTGAAAAATGGATTGAAGATAGATACAATCCTGTTTTCAAGAGAAAACTAAAATAATGTTTTATACGCTGGACGAATATTTTAGCCGCGTTCGCTGCGTAAACCGAATGGTTAAAGTTACTCAAAATCATGTATGACGAGATTTTTTTGCATTAACAGTTCTACAAGAAAGTCCGCGACAGCATAATTTTGTCTATTTTATGTGGTAAATTCACTTTAACCTTTTTTAGGGTTCCGTAGCCGAATGGCAAAAAGCGGAACCCTTATAGTTTCATCAAGTCTGTCTGTCTGTCTGTCCGTATGTCACGCCCATTTTATTCTGTAACTATAAGCATTACACAATTGAAATTTGGTAGGAAGATGTATCTTGTTAACCGCTTACCGATTCTCATACAAAAAATAAAAAATAATGACAGTTAAGGGGGGGCTCTCATACATGAAACTAAAACTAAAAAAAAATCTTTTGTCAAACCTATGCGTGTGGGGTGTCTATGGATAGGTCTTTTAAAATAACATAGAGGTTTCTAAAACCATTTTCTTTTAAAGTCTAACGTTTGGTAGCTAGACGCTTCCAAAGTGGTAAAATGGGCGTCCCCCCCCCCATCTAATTTCTAAACCAAGCAAGTGTAAATTTTGAAAAAAAAACTGTGAAAGCACTCCGGGAGTGCCGGCAGAAGTGAAAACTTGAATATCAACGTTGTGCATTTTTGATTTTTTGGAATAGTTATTATCAATATAAAAGTACTGATAGAATACAGTAACATAATAATAATAATAATAATACAATAATAATAATATTAATAATATAATATTTTTATAGAATACAATATTTATTTATTGCGCTATCGTACACAAACATTACAATTTATATTATATTAAATTACATTAAAAAGTTTATCTCTCAGAAAAATCAACTTTCATCCATAATTTCGCCAACCGTCTTACGGTTTTTCGATCAGGTCACGTGTCCTGACGCGAGTTTAACATTTTTCCCCCATCCCACAAAAGTGCTCAACGCCGCTAAAGAAGTTTTCACTTCAAAATATATGATGTAGATCTTAATAAATACTTTCAACGAAAATTAGTTCGGACGAGATCGAACAAGTAATTTTTGAGATATAGCACATTTTCAACAACCGCAAACATAACTTTATACTTCGTACAAACGCTATGAAAAACAAAGTTATATTTGCAGTCGACAAAATATTGTGGTATTTACTTAGTAGAAGTAAGTGGATTCCCTAATTCAGTTAAAGTTAGCACGGAACCCTCAGTGCGCGAGTCCGACTCGCACTTGGCCGGTTTTTTATGTTAGTAAATTTGTTAAAAAATATGCACAATTTTTAAAGGTATACACACGGGTAATTCTTATCAAAATAAATACATTCATCATCACGAGAATTTCATTTTGAACAAAGTTGCCCTTTACATCATTTGATTTCAATCAATATTATAAAGCTGAAGTGTTTGAACGCGCTAATCTCCGGAACTACAGTGACGTAAAAATATTTTTACGTTGGATGGCTTATTTATCAAGAAAGTCTTAATGCTCAAACATCACGCTGCAACGGGAGGGGAGGAAGCGAACTCAAAACGCGCGAAGTCGCGGGGGACCGCCAGGAACTCCATTTTTAGGGTTCCGTAGCCGAATGGCAAAAAGTGTAACGTTTCATAGCTATACGCTTCCAAAGTGGTAAAATGGACGTCCCCCCCATCTAACTTCTAAACTAAGTAAGTGTAAATTTAAAAAATAATAATAATGTAGATCTTAACAAATACTTTCAACGAAAATTGGTTCGAACGGAATCGAACGAGAAGTTTTTGAGATATAGCACATTTTCAACAACCGCAAACATAACTTTGTACTTCATACAAACACTATGAAAAACAAAGTTATATTTGCTGTCAACAAAATATTGTAGATTTTACTAAGTGGAAGTAAGTGGATTCCCAAATTCAGTTAAAGTTGTCACGGAACCCTCAGTGCGCGAGTCCGACTCGCACTTGGCCGGTTTTTTGAATCACTCGCGTCAAGATGGCGTGTGATATATTCATTGATCAAAGTGCAACTTTGTTATGAAAATTAGTTGAAATCCATACAGAAAGGATTTGAAAAAGATAGCTCATTATTGTAAGTACTCACGTCTATATTTCGCGTGTAATTTTAATTGTTGATTTTTTATTTGTTTTCGAACGAGAATCACACACCATATCCAAGCGAGTGATTCAAAAATAGGGGCCCAGTTATGAATAAAACGTCGAATATGATTTACTTACCAAAACAACTTTCATCGTGTCCGATCGTCTTAGGTGACTGAGAAAAAAAGTGTCGTCGCCCACCTTTTATAGCTATTTAACAATAATGAGACAATAACATATTCATCATCAATTTGCAACACAGACGCAGACAGGTGGTAGAAGATGGCGTTTTTTGCGTCAATACAGCTGTTAGCTCCTATATACCAGGTATTGTATTGATTTCCTAAGAATATATGCATGTTTTGCAGAGTAGACTGGTGTAGGTAAGCTTGACATCATGCATCGACTTCAAATAAATTTGTTCCTTGTAGAGAGTAAATGTGTTATTTATAGGTAGTTTTTCGTAGGCGTTTTTTTTCTTTACAGATTTTTAGCTATTTACCCATATTTTATCTCAAAAACCACTAGATCAACTTACACCGTACCCTTAGTTGAAATATACCTATTCAAACTAAAAAATAATCATCTCGCTATGACTTGAGACGAGAAATCCGTAGACAAACATACAAATATTTGAACATAGATACACTTAAATAAAACTGCACACGTGTGTGCCTTTATAGATTAACATACGCAAATATTATCAAATCAGTTATATCCTTATCCTGAGCAATTAGTTTTTAAGCAAAAGAAAATATTTAAAAAAAAAATATTATGACATTGTATTTATTAAATCTATCACTGATACATATACAACTTTACGAGATCCTCCTCCCTCCTCCTCTCCTTTTATATGTATAAAAATATATTTAAAATGCATTTATTAATGTTAAATCTCCTAACAATATTAAAAATGCTGTTCTTAAGTGCCTGGGGCCCTATTTTTGAATCAGTAGCGTCAAGATTGCGTGCAATTTTCATTGATTATTGTCTAATTTTCGAATCAGATACAGTTGAACTTGAAAAACATAACTAAATTTTTATGAGTAGGTACGTCTATATTTTGCGTAATTGTCGTTGGATTTTAATTAGATATTGAAGGATATTCACACGCCATATTCAAACGATTGTTTCAAAAATATAGCTCCAGGACACAAAAGTCACTATAGAATGTTGCCATCTGAACAAATAAACGTATGTGCGGCTCGCATACCTACTCACATGCAGTCATGGGCCAAAGCTAATTGGAGTCTTTGACGTGCAGCTTTGTTATGATAATCGACTACATCTGGCGGCTACTAGGTGCGTCATTATTAGCTTAGTTGTAGACAAGGTGTCAAACAAAACAAAACCTTTTGATAAAAAACCAAAAATTTTGATAAAATTCTGTAACAAATACTTTGCTGAAAACTGAACCAAATCGGTTCAGTCCAAGGAGATAGTACTTCTATGGTTCAGTCTAACGCGTGGTAACCGCGGACAATCGTTTTTGAATACAAATCATAGACAAAACCCGGCCAAGTGTGAGGCGGACTCACGCAACGAAGGGTTTCGTACCCTTGGGCCTTGACTTCAACTAGGTGTCAACAACAGTAGCAACAATATTCAATGGTATTCGCGTAAACTTCAGAAACAAATATAAAACTATGCAAATATATACGCCGATTTTTAGGGTTCCGTAGCCAAATGGCAAAAAACGGATCCCTTATAGTTTCGTCAAATATTACAATTTGATAAGCTAAGGCATAGACATCTTGTTCACGGTAATGTCACACACACAAGTAAATCAAAGACAATAAGTAATCATAGAGAATTCTATAAGAAGATATAAAAAAAACGGCCAAGTGCGAGTCGGACTCGCGCACTGAGGGTTCCATGCCAACTTTAGCTGAATTAGGGAATCCACTTACTTCTACTTAGTAATATACCACAATATTTTGTTGACTGCAAATAAAACTTTGTTTGTCATAGTGTTTGTATGAAGTACAAAGTTATGTTTGCGGTTGTTGGAAATGTGTTATATCTCAAAAACTACTCGTTCGATCTCGTCCGAACCAATTTTCGTTGAAAGTATTTGGTAAGATCTATATTATTATTATTTTTCAAATTTTACACTTGCTTGGTTTAGAAATTAGATGGGGGGGGGGGGACGCCCATTTTACCACTTTGGAAGCGTCTAACTATGAAACGTTAGACTTTACGTACTAAACCTTTACGTCATTTTAGAAGACCTATCCATAGACTTTGACTTTGACTTTGAGGTTTGACTAAAAAAAATATTTTGGTTTTAGTTTCATGTATGGGAGCCCCCCCCTCCCCCCCTTAACTGTCATTATTTTTTATTTTTTGTATGAGAATCGGTAAGCGGTTAACAATACACATCTTCCTACCAAATTTCAATTGTGTAATGCTTATAGTTACAGAATAAAATGGCTGTTACATACGGACGGACAGACAGACAGACAGACAGACAGACAGACAGACAGACAAGACAGACAGACTTGACGAAACTATAAGGGTTCCGTTTTTTGCCATTCGGCTACGGAACCCTAAAAAGATGCAATATATTTCCTTAAATAGGTACTTGTAACATCACTTTTTGTCTGGCACGCTTATGAAGTTTGCTTCTCTAGTATTATCGTAATATTATAGTATTTATCTCTATGATTTTTAAGCACAGCAGTTGGTAATATCAAATTAATCTCTATATAATCTTGTGTTTTCAGGCGATGGCCAAGTCCCAATATATTTAAAAAAAAAAAAATTGAGACAATATATATATTTTATAAATATATTGACTCAATATATTTATAAAACATTAAAGAATTTTAATATTGATATGCGTCACTATAAGATGCTGTTAATTATTACGTAACAACTTAATGCTTCGAGTACGGAGATTCCAGATACAATTGTTTTTCAATTTCGTTTTCTAATTTTGGCGCCAATACATTTTATAATATTTTGCGATATTAAAATGGAATGGGGTGATAAAGAGAACCGGATCGCTGTGATTGCATAACACAATGTTGGTATGGAGCCAAATGCAATTTTTAAAACTCTCCATACGCTTGGTATTAGTCAAATGTTTGTGTACCGGGCTATCAATACGTACAATGAGATCTCCTTTGTTTGTGACAGAAAAAGATCAGGTCGTCCACGTAGTGTTCGTACGAAAAAGGTGGTCAAAGCAGTAAGGGAAAGAATTCGCAGAAATCCTGTCCGAAAGCAAAAGATTTTATCTCGGGAGATAAAGATCAGCACCCAGAACCATGTTACGTATTTTAAAAGATGACTTAGGACTTGCAGCCTATAAGAGACGCACTGGTTATTTTTAAACTGATAATTTAAAAAAGAATAGAGTGGTGAAATCGAAAAAACTACTGAGGCGGTTCGCAAAGGGAGGTCACAGAAAATTTTGTTTACGGTTGAGAAAATCTTTACAATAATTAAGCAACTTTTTAACAAACAAAATGACCGTATTTATGCTCAAACCTCTAAGGAAGCTTCCCAATTAGTCGGCAGAGTGCAACGCGGGCATTACCCGACTTCAGTAATGGTTTGGTGGGGTGTTAGCTATGGAGAGTGACTGAGACATATTTTTGTGAAAAAGGTATCAAAACATCGGCACAAGTGTATCAAGATACCATTCTCCAGAAGGTAGTTAGTTAAGCCCCTTAACAACACCATGTTCAATAAACAAGCATATGGTCCTTCCAACAAGACTCGGCGCCAGGTCATAAAGCTCGGTCCACGCAGTCTTGGTTAGAAGCGAACATTTCGGACTTAATCAAAGCTGAAGACTGGCCGTCGTCTAGTCCCGATCTTAATCCGCTGGATTACGAATTATGGTAAGTTTTAGAGAGTACGGCTTGCTCTAAACGCTATGATAATTTGGAGTCCCTAAAACAATCCATACGATTGGCAGGTAAGAATTTTCCCATGGAAAGAGTGCGTGCTTCTATTGATGACTGGCCTCAACGTTTAAAGGACTGTATTGCAGCCAATGGAGACCACTTCAAATAAGTTTTTATATTTTAAAATGTTTTATATTTATGTATAAAACTAATACACTGTATAAGTAATAAATATTATTTGCATTATTATTATTTTTCTTTGTGACAATATTTATGGCAAGACTAGGCATTTTGTTGACAGCAAAAATAACTTTGTTTTTCATAGTATTTGTATTTAGGACAAAGTCATATGTGCGGTTATTGAAAATGTGCTATATCTCAAAAACTACAAGTTCCGTTTCGTTCAAATCAATTTTCGTTGAAAGTGTTTGTAAAATCCACTACATCGTGGATTATTTTCAAAATTTTCACTTGATTCGTTCAAAAGTTTAAGGGAGGGGACGCCCCTTTTTTTAAAGACTTAAAGGTGGACTTAATGCTAAAAGCATTATCTGCCAGCCAAACCTTTAGGTCATGCAGAAAGATGACAACGTGTGCAGTGAAAAAAAAACAATAAATGAAAATAGGAACAAGAATCTTATAAATATATTACTGAAATAAATAAACTAAGTAAGTAACTATACCGATAAATAAATAACCTACAAAATATAATTAAGTATATGTATACATAAAAATAAATAAAGCATAAATAAATACATATAATAACAATATTATGCAATTATTCACTCTTTCAGAAATCTATGAACTTTATTCTTGAAAGACAACTTTGCATCGGTTCTCTTTATATCCACGGGAAGACAATTCCACAGTCGTGTTGCCGTCACTGTGAAAGACTTGGAAACGTACGAGGAACGATGGGCCAGCGTGCTCAGCCGGAGGTTGTCAGATGAACTAAGGGACGGATGGGTTTGACAGAGAAATAGAAACATATCTTTCTTGAAGATAAGAAGGAGAAGAGGGGTTATAAAGAATAGCGTGTAGAATGCAAAGAACTCGAGAGTCTCTACGTTGACGGATGGTAAGCCAATTCAGTTGTGCTCTGTAACTGGAGACATGATCGTATTTACGGAGGCCGAAGATGAATCTGATACAACTGTTGAGGAGACGTTCGAGTTTATCGATGAAGGCTTCAGTGAGATTAGTACAGCACAAATCAGCATAGTCAATGATAGTTATTACAAAAGTTTGCATAAGCAGAAGTTTTATCTTAAATGGGAGAAAGAATTTTAAGCGGTAGAGACTTCTCAAACATGTGACAACCTTACGGCTGACTTCTGTGATCAGTCCAACCCAGCGTAGTGTCAATGCTTAGACCCATGTTCTTGACACTAGAACATAAAGGAACTGCCGTGCCTTCATATGTTATCGGGTCAAGATCAACGGAACCAAGCCAGTCCTGGACCATACGATGATAGCCTGACACTTGGTAGGGTTAACTGAGATTCCAAAATTATGCGACCAAGATGAAATATATTCTAAAGTGTCATTCATAAGCTGCATTGCAGTGGATATGTCAGCAATTTCAGATTGCACATACAATTGAAGATCATCGGCATACAAATAATACGAGCAGCGAAGGTTGAGGGTGATTGATTATATTTATAAAAATTGAAAAAAGATGGGGCGGTATTATCCTACCCTGTGGAACATCAGCAGTCAGCTTGTGCCAGTTAGAACATGAATTCGAAGTTTTTATTGACTGCTGGCGACCACGCAGGTAGGATAAAAACCAATCTGGAGCTGAGGGAGACACCATTAAGTGAGATAAGACAGCCAGACAGTGTGATGCTAATATTTTCAGAATAAAGTGGCTGAAACATAAGGATTGACATACAAACAGACAGACAGACAAACAGAATTGACAAAACTATAAGGGTTCCGTTTTTTGCCATTCGGCTACGGAACTAAATTTTGATCACATTTTGGTCAAAGTCGACTTTCGCAAAGTCATTTTCGCTTTACGGCGACGATTTATTGTCAACAGAATTACATGATTTGTTGAAATTTCAAGCATCTAGCTATCGTGGCTCTTGACATGAGCTCTAATTTCTAAACCAAGCGAGTGTAAATTTTATCAAAAAATTGCACTCCGGGAGTGCCGGCATAAGTGAAAACTTGAATATCAACGTTGTGCATTTTTGATTTTTTGGAATAGTTAGGGAATAATTTTGAATGAATTGCTCTTATTATCAATATAAAAGTACTATCATTTTTGTGATAGAATACAATAATAATAATAATAATAATAATAATATAATATTTTTATAGAATACAATATTTATTTATTACGCTATCGTACACAAACATTACAATTTATATTACGAGTATACTAAATTACATTAAAAAGTTTATCTCTCAGAAAAATCAACTTACATCCATAATTTCGCCAACCGTCTTACGGTTTTTCGATCAGCCCACGTGTCCTGACGCGAGTTTCACATTTTTCCCCCATCCCACAAAAGTGCACAACGCCGCTAAAGAAGTTTTCACTTCAAAATATACAGGGTGTTGTTTTGGTCAGTGACATCCAACTCAGGGATAATAATATGAGTTATACCTTATTCTAAAAAAATATATTTTTTAAATTCTAAAGCAAGTTTTATACAAGAAAACCTCTTCACAACATTCAAAAAATGAGAAAACGAATGGGGAAACTCGCACCCTCACGCGTAGTTAGTGCTTATCTACGAAATACTAAGCCGTAGCTACTAAGCTACGAAGAGGCTACCTGGTGTTGGTAGTTTAGACTCGATCGCTGTATCGCATCAATAAATTGATTTTGTATTTTTTTTCGATTTCAAAAAAATATATTTTTATTTTATTTTTTGTGGGATCAGTATCGTTTGTACAGCCACTCCTGAGTCGCTCGTCGCTGACCAAAACAACACCCTGTATGTTGAAGATCGTAAAAAAAACTGTTTTGAACGAACGAAAATTGGTTTGAACGGGATCGAACAAGGTAGTAGCTTTTCAGATATAGCACATTTTCAACAACCGCAAATATAACTTTGTACTTCATAAAAACACTATAAAAGTGCAAGTTTAGATAAGTAGATTTTCTTATTAAGTTAAAGTTGGCACGGAACCCTCACTGCGCGAGTCCGACTTAGTCGCACTTAGCCGTTTTTTACAATAATGTCCTCCCTCTGTCGGTGAAAAATTACCGGACACCGGTAGAGTTTTGTCGCAACACTAGGGTTGCGTTCCGTATTGCGCTGACAGCGAAAATGACACTGATATCGCGCTTACAAACCGTTCCGATTTGGCGTTAGCGAGTCAACGAAAGCTATAGTCACGTCACGGCTGACGTCAATATCACCGCCATCTTGCGTTCGCAGTGCAATCGTTTTCCTGCGTTAGCACCGTGAGCGGCTGTGAGCGGACTGTCACATTGACGCATTTGACGTCTATTTGCTTCAAAGAACAGCAAATGTAATCTAAAACCGTTCCGAAATGAAATCGCGTCAACAGCGCTGTCAGCACGCTAATCAAATCGGAACGGCTTTTGACGCTCACAGTGCTAACAGTGATATTGGCGCAAAACGGAACGCAGCCTAGATGACGTAGGCGAGCGCCGCCATTTCTCGTTCTTTACTTTCTGTCATTTCTACTATCCGTGTGCGATTTTAGGTTAGTTTTCGCGTATTTATTGGATTATTTCAGTGTTTTATAGTGATTATTGCCCAGTGTTGACGTGATAATTCATATTTCAGATATCCAAAATGCAGAACGACGCCGGTGAATTCGTTGACCTGTACTGCCCAAGGAAATGGTGAGTGCCCACGTTTTAGGTTATTTCCTAGTTGTTATTACACTCTATGCATTATTTTCATTGATACAGTATCATGAAACTCCTATTTATGATGTAACTAATCATATTCTTATGACTCTCTGATTTCTTGTCCAAACAATGTTCAATTTTGTTCGTACTAAATGTTTAAGTGCCGCGTGTTTCATAGTAAACTCATTGTTTCACGTGCAATCCTCTAAACTTATTGCAAAGCAATTTGTATAACCTATACTCAAATTGTAGGAACATAACTTTTTTATAAATGTAATTCTTACTGAAAGATTACATGCATACAAACAATAAAAAGTAGCTGACATGATACAAAACTATAGCCGAAAAAACTCAACAGAAAATGTTATATGAAAGCTTTGACTGAAAATGAATATTACATCATTATTGATCTCCCTTTTTTATACTAAATTTATTTATTTAACTGTCTCCAGCTCAGCTAGCAACCGTCTCATCCATGCAAAGGACCATGCCTCCGTGCAGTTGGTGATCGCTGATGTTGACCCCGCCACCGGTCGTGCGGCTGACTCTGCGAAGATCTATGTTGTCTGTGGAGCCATCCGTCGCATGGGAGAGTCTGATGACTGCATTGTCAGGCTCACAAAGAAAGATGGGATATTGACTAAGTAAGTTGAAATCAATAAGAATAGCATATCTTTATAATGTATCTGCTCTGAAAATGCCATTTTGACTTTTTCAATTTACACCAAAAAATATGAAAATTCTGATTTAGACAGTTTTCCTACATATTTATTGTTTAAATTTAAAACACCAAAGACCACACTCTCAGAGCGCATCAACTAGTGTTTTTAAATGTTGTTCTCAAAATATAAACATTTAAAGAGATCTTTGCCTTGGCCATGATCTTACAATGATGCAAATACAATGAAACGTACAGATTACTTGTCACGATAAAATAGGGCACTCTTATAAAATCTGCTACTCTAAACCATCGTACAACGAAAACAAATGTAGGCATTGCATACAATTACTGCTAGTTACAACAGCACCTCAAGCTATTTAGCGATTAATATAAAAACTGATTGATATAATTTGACTAGCAAAGAAAAATCTGCTAATGCCATTGATGAATGAACTTGTGCCTGGTATCTGTAATATTCTGTGGTTTGATCATTTGGTAGGTACACTGATTAAGGTAAGCATTGTGGTCCGTATAATATTCACCACAAGCAAGCAATTTGGTATGGACCCGACCCCAGACCCCAACCAGTGTGCCAAATCAAGTTCCAATTTAGAATGAAATTGCCAAGATATGTTCCAATTTAGAATGAAATTGCCTATAGAATTGAGAAATTGCCAAGAAAATAAAATGATTTGATGATTATGAATTTTTCTAAGTTTTAAGGATAGTTCTTGTGAATGTTTACACTCTGTGGTATAAAGTACACAGTACTTTCTAATGGGCTGTTTGTTTTGTTTCAGGAATTACTGATGTGTATTCTAAGGGGCACTATTTTTTAAGAAAAAATAATAAAAAAATCACACAATTTAAGCAGCATTTTATTTATTACACTGCCTTAGTAAAAACATGAAAGTGTGCAAGTTACAACAAAACATTATAGTATATGCACTATTTAAAAGCCCAAATTCTTGAGCCTGAATAGAGTTTAGTTAGATGGAATAGGTATATAATTATAAATTGTCAAATGAAGTAGTTTGATAATAATAATTTAATACATTATTCTTAAAAATGAGTATCATCTTACGGGTTAGTCTTGCTCAGCTAATTCTGGGTTAGTATGAACAGTAAATCTGCAAAAGGAAAGGTCATCATTATGTTTCTTTCAGATTATCATTAATTTTGTCATTGAAAGTACAAAAACATGTATCAGTATTTTCACTAATTAAAATGACAGGCTGAACAGTTTTTCAATGAAACGAGATGGAAATTTAGCATTACTTCCTTATTCCACATACACACATCCCTTTTCTACCTACAGGTTAGTATGAAAATTAACCACCTTCCTACCAAGAGATTGAGACAAATGATTCTCATTTTGGTTTTTAAAATATACCACCATGTTTAAAAAAGCAAGGAAATTGGTAATTTTGTTCCTTACAAATGTACGTCTATCCTATTGCCACTCTGCATGACCTTAAGGTTTGTTTGGCAGATAATGCCTTTAGCATTAAGTCAAACTTAAAGTCAGCACTAAAGTATTAAGTATACATAATTATGATATTGTAATAATGTTTTTGCAATTTATTTAATTTTCATAAAACATGGTATAGCTAAAAATACTTTTTCAACACACTTGCTCATAACGACGTCTTTATTCCACCGATTTTTGGCTCATAATCATAGATATTAAACACGCGTGCTTTTTCATTATATTATTGCACTAGTGCCTTTAGTTTATTAACCCGACCAATTTAGGTTTGTACCCTAGTACCAAGTCGTAAGTAAGAAGAAGAAGCGATATAATTTAGTCGGGTTATACAATACATTTTTTTAGCAACAAACAGTATTTATGCGAAAAATAACAGTATCTACATATTTATTTAAATAAATGGTAAATCCAGATTTATTACTAAAAAATAGCTCAAACTCATTTCTGTGATTTGTGTTTTAAACACGAATTATTACATTTTTAATCTTGGCTTTTGGCCGATCTAGTTCGCGCGTAAGCCTTGCGCGAGCATCGGTACCTATCGCGGCAAGAAAAAAAACAATGCGCCATTTTTCGTAAATAATAACTGTCGGCTGTGACGAAGTTTGCATTATTTAAGAAGTTTAATATTAATGAAAATGCCTACTTCAAGTGAAGAAAACCTATTATTTACTCCGCCGGACATACGTGACGAGGCAAAAAACGCGTGCGAAAGTCTTTGCCATCAAAATCGAGTTAAATGTATTTTAACTAAATGTTTTAATAATTAAAAACTTAGTAAATGAAGAGTCTTGTTTTTTCCTCGCAAGTGTGTTGAAAAACGTCGTATGATACGCGTGTGCCTGTGACCATTATATACGCGGCTTTCTTATGGCGCACTCGCTTTCGCTCGTGCGCACACAATATCGCCTTGTATGTAATGGTCAACTTAGCACACTTGTATCATAATGTACTATTTCAACACACTTGCTCAAAACGACGTTATTATTCCACCGATGTTTGGCTCATAATCATAGATATTAAACACGCGTGCTTTTTCATTATATTATTGCACTAGTGCTTTTAGTTTATTAACCCGACCAATTTACATTTGTACCCTAGTACCAAGTCGTAAGTAAGTAAGAAGAAGCGATTTAATTTAGTCGGGTTATACAATACTTTTCTTTTAGTAAGAAACAGTATTTATGCGAAAAATAACAGTATCTACATATTTATTATAATAAATGGTAAATCCAGATTTATTACTAAAAAATAGCTCAAATTCATTTTACATTTTCTGTGATTTGTGTTTTAAACACGAATTATTACATTTTTAATCTTGGCTTTTGGCCGATTTAGTTCGCGCATAAGCCTTGCGCGCGCATCGGTATCGCGGCAAGAAAAAAAAACAACGCGCCATTTTTCGTAAATAATAATTGTCGGCTGTGACAAAGTTTGGATTAATTATGAAGTTTAATATTAATGAAAATGTCTTCTTCAAGTGAAGAAAATGAAGAAAACCTATTATTAACTCCGCCGGACATACGAGGCGAAAAACGCGTGCGAAAGTTTTTGCCATCAAAATCGAGTGAAATGTATTTTTACTGTTTTAATTAAAAACTTAGTAAATGAAGAGTCTAGTTTTTTCCTCGCAAGTGTGTTGAAAAACGTCGTATGAAACACGTGTGCCTGTGACCATTATATACGCGGCTTTCTTATGGCGCACTCGCTTTCGCTCGTGCGCACACAATGTCGCCTTGTATTTAATGGTCAACTTAGCACACTTGTATCATAATGTACTATTATTGTGGTGTTTATAAATACGTCAAAGCATGTTCTGTCTGGGTAAGACGTGGAAATTTGTCATTTTGTTGGGCATGCTTATAGTTCAATACAATGTCAAGAATACGGATTTTCATAATGTCATATTTTAGAATTATTATCAACGATGTGAAAGTAGTGCATTCATTAAAACACTAAATTTTAATTACTCTGAGGTTTCTTGATTTATTTAATTAATGGTAAAGTTTGATCATTCAGAAATTCGGAAATGGTATAATAGCATTTATCAGTTTTTTTTTTCAAAATAATGTGTTGTCTATAGCCTAGCTCTTTAAAAGATAAGGGTAAATTGTTTAAAATGTTAGGCGCCATGCTGAATATACTACTACTTCTCATATGACATACCTACTAGATAAGTATATAGAACTGCCACGCCAGTGCCCGGTGGCCCTTTTTGCCCTTTATGTGCATTGGTTGTAAGTATAGGATTCCTAAGCTAAGCGCCAGCTACGGTCAGCTAAGCGCCTAAAGGATAGACAGTCTAATGTAATCGTCAATGAACAGCATAAGCTGAATACACACTTATCCGACCCGAACGCGCCGAACAAAACGAATTTTAGAATTATTTATATGAAATCTATCTTAACATTGGCTCACTTCAGAATTAACCACAATTTCATTCACTGCTGTCGGTAATATTTTAATAGATGTCATCAATATCTTCACTTCCCTATCTGTAGTTTATTTTTTATTTTTTTATTAAATATATGTATTCTATGTAAGTTTATTAATCCAATGCTTATATATTTACAAATAATTTTGTTTATCTATGTAATTTTTGTATGTATGTTTATGTTAATGCATTTTAAATTTTTCTCCCTCTCAGTACTTTTAAATATTCCGTCACTGATTTAACTCTCTGCATTTCCCAAGCGGTTGACTGGTAGAGAATGCCATAAGGCATTAAGTCCGCCAATTGTACCATTAACAGTGCAATAAAGTTTAAATAAATAAAATAAATAAATCTAATGAAACCTCGCACACTTCGAGTGTGGAAGAACCCCTGAAATCATAGACGAATTCGGATGACGTCATCAGATTCGGCGCGGCTAATGCGGTCGATTCGGACGACTCGCTGGATAAAATTTTCATACTCACTCCCACCTTAGAAGTCGCTCAAAGCGCCTTCATTTCCTCGACACGGTCGATGCGGCAGAATCGGTCGAATCGCCGGATATAATCTTCAAACTCACTCCCACCTTTAGATGTCACTCATAGCGCTATCTCATTATTTCTTCGTCACGGTCGATTCGTCCGATTCGGCCGAATCGGCTAAGTGTGCGAGGCCTGCTTGACTTCGATTCGTTCGGCGCGTTCGGCTCGGATAAATGTGCGTTCACCTCACCATCTCCCGCGCCCCCCGCACCCCGGCGACCCCCCGGGCGGCGGGCGGCAGATCGTCTTCTTCTTGCAAGCGGACGCGGCGCCCACCACCAGCCACACGAACCACCACCACACCGCCCAAGCAGACCACGCAGACGGGTACGGCTCCTGGTTAAGATGTTGTAGCAATTACACATATATGGTACTTTGCCGTCCGCTCAGATAATGTTATTTTGGTGACGGTTTTCGATTTTAACACAATATGTGCTGTGTAATGAATGACAAAATTCAATCAAAATTTTTTATAAAAATTGGACCGTCAAAACTGCATTATCTTAGAAGATATACCAACCTGCCTTAGGCCCGATTTCACTAACGTCAGGGCCCCTATATTTGAATCACTCGCTTGGATATGGAGTGTTATTTATGTTTGAAAACAAATAAAAAAAATATGAAGATCACACGAAATAAAAACATATGTATTCTCAAAATACAGTTCTTTTTTTTATCACTCCCATGTGGAATTATACTTATTTTCATTTGAAAATCGTAAATTAATGCATATAATACGCCATCTTGACTAGTGATTCAAAGATAGAGGCCCAGATAAGGAGTATTCGACGAATATTATACAAAACGCCTAATTTAAAAACGTCACCTTTTATCAGCAATCATTTAGGTAAATGTCATTTTAAAATCGGTCCTTTAATACTTACCTATTCAGTCGGATAAGTCTTAACTGACGTTAGTAAAATCGGTCCTGAGGTAATTACTAGAGGTCTCCCCCGCAAATGCGTCCGCGCGTTTTGAGTTTGCAACCTCGGCCCCTCCCCTCCCGTTGCAGCGTGATGATTCATAGGTATCACGTAAGTAAAGCCTTCCACGATAAATGAGCGAACACAAGATTTTTTCCGAACGGTTCAGTAGTCTGAGATTAGTGTGTTCACACAAGTAAACAATGGACTCCGTTCCTTTAAGATACAACGCCCCCCTCCTCCCTCCCACCCAAATCTAACTTTTAAACTTAAGGAGTGTAAATTTTGAAAATGAACGATAACTGGTTTGGACGAGATCGAACTAGTAGTTTTTGAGATAGAGCACATATTCAATAACCGCAAACATAACTTGCTGCCAACATAATATTGTGGTATTTTGGCTAAGTGGAAGCACTCGAAAGAGGATCTCTAATACAGTTAAAGTTGGCTCGGAACCCTTAGTTACTCGCACGTGGCCGGTTTTTTAATTAAAATAATTACAAAGACATCTTGTCTACTCACCATGTCCGTTCAGGCACGCTCACAGCGCCTTCACCAGTACTTTGGTTTGCAGCCGCCCGGGCAGCGCGGCGGCCGACACGACCCCTTTCTACCTCCTTTTTTACACGCGAGAGCGCCAATCACCTGAAAAATATTTATATATAATTTAGCACTTCTCCCCAAAAGGTGCTCGTAGCGCAGTGGTAGCAGCGCTTTGGTAGTGATTCCGTAGTGAAGCAGCCTACGGCGCGGTCGTGTTTGAATGGGTGACCATTCCGTCTGTTAAGTGACGAACGTGATGTACATCACGAGCATCTCCGTGCTTCGGAAGGCACGAGCCGTTGGTCCCGGCTAATATCCAACCAAGACTGCGTGGACCGAGCTTTATGACCCGGCGCCGAGTTTTGTTGGAAAGACCATGATTGGTTATTGAACATGGTGTTGTTAAGGGGCTTAACTACCTTCTCAAGAATGGTGTCTTGATACACTTGTGCCGATGTTTAAATACCTTTTTCACAAAAATATGGCTCAGTCACCCCTTCATAGCTAACATCCCACCAAACCATCACTAAGTCTGGTAATGCCCACGTTGCACTCTGCCGACTAATTGGGAACCTTCCTTAGAGCCCAAACGAGGTTTGAGCATAAATACGGTCATTTTGCTTGTTACTATGTTGCTTAATTGTAAAGATTTTTTCATCCGTAAACAAAAATTTTCTATGACCTCCCTTTGCGTACCTACCGGTTTAGTGTTTTTTTCGATTTTACCACCCTATTCTTTTTTAAATTATCAATTTAAAAATGACCAGTGAGTCTCTTATAGGCTTAGTCGTTAAGCCTAGTCAGAGGCCTTATGGGCGGCTTGATAACATCTGACAGCAGGGTTAGTCACTTGCCTTGCAAATACCCCCCACCAACCCGCACTGAGCCCGCTTGGTGGAGTATGGCTCAAACTACCTCTATAATATGACGTTGACATATGCATTTCCGTTATGAAAACAACGGTGATACCACAACACGCAGACCCGAGACAATATGGAAAATATTGAATTCTACTTTGACCCGTACGGGAATCGAACCCGGGACCTACCAGCGCCGACGCCTGGAAACAAACGTGCTTAGCCACCACGGAGGTCATGTATGTTAGTCATTAAGAGGTACACAACGAGCTCAACGTTACACTAGACAGGCTGTTCAGAACAAAATTCGTGGTACAAAAAAACTTTTAGAAAATGTGACACAACATTTGTTCTGAACAGAGCGTCTCTAGTAAAAAATTCGTATAATTCTATGACTTGAAAATCACTTAAAGGGAGGAGAGATAACGACTGACCTGTATTAGAAAAAAAAGTAGCAACCAAAGTCCGCTTTCAGAATTCTTCATATTTGCTGAGCAGAGACTTCAAATTGTGTCCTATGCATCTCACTACATGTTCCTGTAATTGTATTTGTATTTCACGTGCAATTTATCTGATGACATGGCCGAAAATTTCAATTGTTCTGTTTCTGACTTACTGTCAATGTCTCATTTATTTTTTGTGGACAGCTCTGAGTTGTGCTGTCAGTCTTCTGAGAAGTTCTGTTGTGCTCATTTAGAGTAGTCTTAAAAGGTTTTGCATAGTGCTTCAAGACCATTCAGCAAGAAATAGGAAGGTTTTTCACGTTTGACGGCACGGGTCGCACATAAGGCCCTGTCCAGGAGGGCGATACCTCCGCGAATACACTATTAGTAGACTTGACGCACCGTGGAATTCTCTACCAGTCATATGTACCTACTTCAGCCACAAATTAGAGTAACAGCTCAAGGACAACGCAACAAATTTTCACAAAGGATCGTTAACCGATATAACCTTTTGGTGGTTGGCTCAATAGCACCTTTTTAATCGGCCGAAGTCACTAACTTTTTGGAATAAAGCTTGACAGTTTTATTATTATAGTTAGAGTAAGATCATCAACATCATAATCAACCAATGGACCACTACTGAATAGGCCTCCCCCACGGCTTTCCACAGCGACCGATCACAAGCGCTCTACATCCAATATGATCCTGTGATCTTTTTAAAGTCGTCTGCCTTTTTTTTGGTGGACGCTCAATCTTTGGTCGAAGGGTCTCCAATCTAGAGCTTTCTGCCCAACGGCCATCAATTCCTCGCGCTATGCGCCCTGCCCATTGACACTTGAGCTTACTAATTCTCAGGGCTAATATGTCCGTTACCTCAGTTCGACGTTTTTTTTTTTTTTTTTTATAACCCTCTCCATCGGCCGTTTTGTGATTTTGAAGAAAGTAAGATAGTGCAACCGATCCCTAGCAATAACTTAGTAATTATGAGATCTTGATCAAACTAATTTTCGTTGACTTGAAAGTGTTTGTGAAGATCTACATTACGTGTTTTTATAGTTATACTTTATTGGGAAACCAAAATATGTATAATATATGGACTTAAACCGGTTAGTCCATCTTTATTTTTCCACATTGGAAGTGTCTATCTTCCAAATGTAAGACTGTTGGAAATAAATTTTAGAGACCTCTATGTCATTTTAAAATACTTATGCGTTCAATCAACAAGGGTCTATATTTATTTAAAACACTTCATGCACAAACAAAAGGTACACATGGCAGACGTAACGCTAAAAGCATTCTCTACCAGTCAACCATAGCTCTTTACAGAGAATATGCTAGCGAAGGAAGTTATAGAGGGGCAAAAGAAATAGTTTGACGATTAAAACTACAATAGAACAATACAACTACAATATTTAAAACAAAAAATAAACTCTATTCCTTTCACTCTCATAGCCCGATGGGACAGCAATCTGACACGACCGGAGAGAGATCAGGTTCAGGACCAACGGCTTTGCGTGCTTTTCCGAGGCACGGGGATGAAACACCGCCTACTTCCAAACTCCGGGCTACCCTAAGAATTTCTGAACAGAAACACTCAGGTATATATTTTTGGCCCGACCCGGGGATCGAACCCGGGACCTCTGGCGCAGTCGTCGCTTTAGAGCTTGTCCAGAAAGGACGAATTCGCCGCGAATCGTATCGCGCGAATTCATACGCGCGTTGTCGAGGTACTAGACATCAATACATCGCGTCCACAAGCATCGCGCGAATTCAAAAAAAGCGCGTAAATCGCGTGCAATACGGCAGACTCTCGACTCGCGCTTGCTTCGCGCGTATTGCGCGCGAGTCGAGATACTAGGGACGCCTTGCTACGTCCAGTTAACGCGCGAACTCTAGAGCGAATGCACGTATTTTTATTTTATTTATTTATTTAAAGACTTTACTGCACAAATTTAGTGTACAAAGGTGGACTTAATCACAGAAAATATAATAGTACTACGTACAGAAGGATCACTGTGCTAAGAATGATAAAGTAAAAACAACTTTCGCAGCAACGCAATGAAGTGCAATTCACTTCGCACGATTTTAATTCAAGGTTGTTTCATCTACCTATCTATACCTGTCTCTTTCTAACACGTAACGCTTTCCCTGTTTCGCGGCCTTGAATGTGTCAGGGTTGCGAGCGGCGCGTGGCACGAACATACGCGTAGGTACACAACGCGCTACTCAAATAAAATAAATAGTCTAGAGGACCTAGCACATTTCTTGACTGTGTTCTATCGGAGAAAGTAATTGATAGTGTCAGCGTTCGTTTAATATTAAAATAAGTGTTTACTCTGTCTAATTTAATTATTTGGTACAAATTTACTGAATTCGGAGAAATGAAAGTACAAACCAAACACACATGTATGTACGGACAACAGCACGTCAAGGTAAACACTGCGGTATCTTATGCAGTAGTAATAAGGGTAAAAACTAAGGGTAAAATTGTATAGTAGAATTATTTTCGCCGTGCAGTTTGGGTCATAAATCATAGCTCGGCCTCAGCCCGATTAGGGCGGTGAGTATGTTACGCGGGCGCACCGCCGTTTTAAAATTTATATTATTTAAAAATTTTAGTTTATTATAAATAAATTCAATAAATATAAAATTTTATATTAATTTATTTTTTTATAAAAAAATATATAGTACATTCGCCAGCATCTTAGGTTACACACACTTTTGTTGCAAACTAGCCCTAATATCAACTGCATAAGATACCAGTGTTAAACTTAATTTGCTGTTGTCCGTACTTAACTATAAAAAGGGACTTTTGTTTATGTGAACCGTATCTATCGTACCTTTATAAATGCTATCAAAATCGAGATTAATTTTATTGGAATACCTAAAAATTAAGGGTGATATTATATAGCTAAAGTAAAATAATGAACTGTAGCTCTTGGACTATTAGATTTTGGACTACGTAAAATCCTAACACAAAATTACTTAGGTAATTTGGTAGGTAGGTACTTATAAATATCATGCTAAATTTAAAGTAAGTTTATTGACCTGTTTCCGTTTATTTTAAGTTAGATTGACGTAAGTAACTGGGTAGGTATCTTAAACTTAAACCTATTTCTTTGAACAAGAAATGTTGAATACCTACCTACAAAATTTGTTTTGATAAATAATGTCATAATTAGGAACACATATCTCAAATTACTAATAGTTATTTTGTTGTAACGAAGTCAGTCACAGGCTGAGAAAATAAACACAGTCACAGGCACGTGGCACGGTCCGAGAGCGGCAGCCCCGCGCTCATTTATGCTCGGCGTACCGAGTCGCTCGAACGTACCTAAACTTCGGAGTGACACCCCCCTGACTTAATGCTAAAAGCATTCTCTACCAGTCAATCTAAGAATACAATTCACTATTAATAATGATGACAAATGAAGTTTTAATAAATCTTAACTAACTTAATATAATGTAAACCTAGCTAAACATATATACATAAAAATAAAAAAGATGATGAACTTATATAATATAAATAAATATAATTTATATTTATATAATTTATTTAATATATATATATATATATATATATATATATATATATATATATATATATAATTATACGTACATGAGCATAAATAAAGCAATAATACATACATATAATAATAATATTACTATGCAATTATTCACTCTTTCAGAAATGTGCGAACTTTATTCTTGAAGGATAACCTCGAATCAGTCTTCCTTATATCTAGGGGAAGAGAGTTCCAGAGTCGTGTAGCTGTCACTGTAAATGACTTAGAAACATACGAGGAGCGGTGAGCCTGCGTACCTAGCCGAAGGTTGTCAGAGGAACGGAGAGAACGATCATGAGTTTGACTTAAAAAAGGGAACATATTTCGAAGGTAAGAAGGGGCAGAGGGGTTATACAGAATAGTGTAAAGAATGCAAAGAATTCGAGAGTCTCTACGTTGACGGATGGTAAGCCAATTCAGTTGTGCTCTGTAACTGGAGACATGGTCGTATTTACGGAGGCCGAAGATGAATCGATCGATGTATCGAGGGAAATGGAGCGCCAAAATTTTGACACGGAATTGTTTATATAGTCCATTGAATGAGTGCCTCCAAAGGGGGTCTAGAGTGCGTGAGTTAGTAACGTAAGATGTTTCTTCGGAAATAAAGAGTCCCTAGGTAATAAACATACTAAAACCCCGGGACACTAGGAGGAGCCCCGGAGTGGGGGGAGGGGAGGAAAGGGTCAATTTTTTCATTTTTCGCTTAAATCTCAAAAACGGTACATGTTAGAGAAAAACTTTCAAGGAAAAGTTGAAAGGCCATAAAATTATCTACAAGTTGTACCTTAACATTTTTTTCCTATACCATTTTTTTCCTATATAATTCGCCGCGATTCTCTCGCGCGTATCACGCGCGAGAGAATCGCGGCGAATTCATACGCGCGTTGTCGAGGTACTAGACATCAATACATCGCGTCCACAACCACAAGCATCGCGCGAATTCAAAATACGCGCGTAAATCGCGTGCACTATGCCAGACTCTCGACTCGCGCTTGCTTGGCGCGTATTGCGCGCGAGTCGAGATACTAGGGACGCCTTGCTGCGTCCAGTTAACGCGCGAACTCTAGAGCGAGTGCACGTATCGAGGGAATGGAGCGCCAAAATTTTGACACGGGAAGACCGATCTTTTTTCTATTTTGGGGTATGGGATATGGAATCACCTGATTATGCTAATAAGATTTTTAAGTTTCAAACATACTATGTGTCATTCTATCATTAAGAATTGGATGTACTAAATACATTATATTTTCCCTCCGTTTTTGTCTCTTCCAGCGACGGTAAGCTAACCACAACGTGACCGCTTCGTTCCAGTCCATGTTTCGTACTAATTTCCTCCTCAAATGCTCGCGCGTTGGTACGCACCTTGTGGACGCAATGGTCGCGCGTAATACGCGCGAGAGAATCGCGGCGGATTCGTCCTTTCTGGACAAGCTCTTAAAGTGCGACCCTCCTACCGCTGCGCCACCGAGGCAGTTGGCATTTACAGAATAAAGTCACAGCGACATGCGGACAGACAGACATTTTTTTCCATTCAACTACGGGACACTAAAAAACTCCAATTAAAACCAAGGACACAACCAAAAACATAGTTTAATAAACCACAATAATCTCGTCAAAACTCACACGGGGATCAAACAAGTTTAATATAAAAACAACTATCCACACGGGGTGTTAGTTTCCTCCGGGCAACACGGCAGCTGCGCGGCGACGAACTGCCGCAGCGCGCGCCAGTAGCCGCGGCACGCGCCGCACAGCGAGCCGCGCCGCGCGCCGAGCGGGGCCGCGCTGTGGCGACGGTGCGTGGTGGCGTGTAAAGCTTGCAGCCGCTTCGCTTGAGAGTACAGCTAGAGAATACAATTTGTTCACTTTTAATGACATTTTTACACGCCGAGTGTTGGCAAAACATGTTGATAGTGTGATAAAATCACTATTTAATTGTCATCATTTAACGACCCGTCTAGTGTAGTGGTCGAGAAATCGCCTACTACGCAGCGGGTGCGGGTTCGATCCCCGCACAATACAAACATTTGTGTGCATGCACATGTCCTCATGTATTGGTCTGGGTTTTTTCTATGTATATAATAAATTTATTTACAAACAAAAAGTATTTAAGTATTATATCCGTTGTCTGGCACCCATAACACAAGCTTTGAGTAGCTTACTTTGGGACTAGATGGCGATGTGTGAGAATGTCAAAAGGATATTTATATTTTTTATTTATGTACACACGTGTTTAGTAAATAAAAATCTTTATCTTTAAAACAATGTGAAAACAGCGTCACGTACTTGTCAAAAGGGTTGGTATAAGTTTAAGACGCCGCTCAGACGGTAGAATTTTAACCGACTTCAAGAAAGGAGGTTATCAATGCGCATGTATGTTTTTTTATGGTGTTGTTACCTAATATCGCAGTCATTTATTGATTAAAACTTTTTGGATTTTTTTTCTAATTTGATTTTTTTTTAGCTGCCTAGAGGTTACCTTCTAGTTGGTCCTGACTTTACCAAGTCGAGATCTGATGAAAGGATCTTGAAGCAATCGAGGGAAACCCTCAAATTTTAAAGGCACGTATAGTGTTTTCTTGAATACACTAGAATCTTAATCTTAATTATGGACCTTAGCAAGGCGTTTGACTCGGTTGATTGATTATACCTTACTTCTGCGGAAATTGTATAACTATGGCATTCGTGGCGAAACACTTGATTGGATATCTTCATGACAGAAAACAGAGTACTGATGTGACCAGAGTTATTCAAGATACCGAAAAGAACTTAATAAAACGAAATTTTAGTCATGAATGACTCTGGGGTGCCACAAGGTAGCAATTTTGGGCCCTTTATTATTTTTATTATTTATTAATGACTTGCCGAGACACATGACACAAAAATGCGTACTTTTGGCTGATGATACCACGTTCCTCACTAAAGTTGAAAACTAAGATCTTGCTCAAAAAACTTTGAACAAAACTCAGGTAGATATAACCAATTGGACGAATAACAATAAATTACGTATTATATAAATAAATCAAAAGTAATTCAATTCGATTCATACAATACCGCACTGCTTCAGCTTAAACATTGAATATAAAGATGAGAAGGTGTGTGAGGTGGCTACTTTTAAATTCTTAGGTATAACAGTTGGAATCGGAAGGAGCATGTTAATCTGGTATGCCAAAAACTTAGTAGGTATGTATTTGCACTCAGAAAAATACGTCAGTCTATTTCTTTTGATGCTGCTATTGCTTTTTATAATGCCTATGTATCGTCGGTGTTGGGCTATGGGCCTGTTGATGTGGGGTAAATCAGTAGATGCTGACAGAGCCTTTATAATGAAAAAGAGATGCCTACGAGTAATAAATGCGGCTTGGTATCTGGACAGTTGTAAACCGCTATTTAGGAAATGTAAGGTTCTGCCTCTGGCTTGCATGTACATAAAAGATGTCTGTGTCATTGTCAAGACCTATCCATTTTACTTTTTTTTCAGCGGATAGTTTTGTGCAGCGGACTGTATCCATGCAAGTCCAAAGAAAATCAAACTATCGGGCTATAAAAAGACTGCAGTCTGCGCGGGGTCTAACGTGTCTTTGTATCCGTTTGTGGTATTGTAGCTCCCAAAGAAAAGAACCGATTTTCGTTTAGTTTTTTTTTTTACTTCTAAAAATAACTCTGAGACTAACTTAAAATCGAGAAAGCCATCTCGCAACATTGATGACATCACGCAGCCTCCGCGTGATTATAGGAAGCCCCTGCAAAACCCGTATGGTATAGGCATGCGCCCGGTTATGTAAGACACAGGGTTCGATTCCTCGACTGACACAGCTGCTTTTGCATATAGCATACGCTTAATTGGCGTTTATACCCATCATGACTAAAACTTATTGCAATGCAACGCGAAATATACAAGGCATTCTTTAGCTTTTTTAAATCAATCCAAATGTTTACTTACATGTACAGGGTTATCGAGATCGAAGCCGCAGTGAGGGTCGCAGGCGAAGCACGAATCTTCGTTACTGGAGTCGCATTTGACTACACTGCAAACAATTATAAATAAATATTGGACACAATCATTTGATTACTTATTATTGGATCAGAGCATACATAATGTACATATATTGCACTGATCCCAAAATAAGTAGGTTATGCACTTGTGCTATGGAAATCAGACACAACGGTGGTACCACAACACCCAGACCCGGGTAATATGGAAAATTATGATTTCCTTATTGACCCGACCGGGAATCGAACCCGGGACCTCGGAGCGGCAACGCCTTGAAACCCAAGCATGCTTAGCCAGTACACCACGGAGGTCGTCATATCAATAATATAATATTACGGATTATAAAGTAAGAGACCCTTTTTAGGGTTCCGTAGCCAATGGCAAAAAACGGAACACTTAAAGTTTCGTCAAGTCTGTCTATCCGTTTGTCCGTCCCTATGTCACAGCCACTTTATTCTGAAACTATTAATATTACACAGTTGAAACTTTAGATATATCCTGTTAACCGCTATACGATTCTCATACAAAAAATAAAAAATAATGATGTTTAAGGGAGGGCTACCATAAATAAAACTAAAACCCAAAAAATTAAAAACTGACATTAAGGTTCCTAAAACCATTCTCTCTTAAAGTCTAACGTTTGAGACGTCTAACTTCCAAAGTGGTGAAATGGGCGTCCCCCATCTTACTTTTAAACTAAGTGAGTGTTAATTTTGAAAAAAATACAGTATGTAGATCTTGACAACAAAGACTTTCAACGAAAACTGGTTTGAACGAGATCGATCAAGTAGTTTTAAAGATAGCACATTTTCAATAAAGTTAAATATGCTGTCAACAAAATATTGTGATATTTTTGGCTAAGTGGAAGTAAGTTGTGCTAAATCGGCCCTTTAAATATTATCTACACCTAAAGGTTGTAACAAAAAGGCGAAATAATATTTTAGGGTATGTGTGGCAAACCGAACTCTTTTCTGATTTTATACTCTTTTTTTATGTATCAGTTTCCTTCTCTTTTATGACGTTTTTACTATTTACTCAGTTGTTTCTTTTACTTCATACGAATTACATCAATTTCTCATAAATATTATCCAAAGTTTATATTTTATCCTCTGAAATCCCCCACATCGCGTACAGTATGTATGTATGTAATGTGAACATTAAGTTAAAAATAAACAACTTTTTTTCCCATACTATGAAAATAAATTGTTTTTTACCGAAAGTGTTGACAACCCTGAATCTGCGGTCATTCGTTAGCGAACCCCCGCCCGCAACTTTCGCCCGCCGCACACACACACACCTAACAGCTGATATTTAAGGTTGTCACGGAGTAGTTTTTGTTAAAACTTGAGCATTAATTTACTCAGTAATTTATATTCGCACGAGTTTGAGGTTTTGCATAGGAACTACACATTTACTACTCTACACGTCCTTTAAATTTCAATGCGCCTTTTTGTTACACCTTGTATACACCGTGACATTTTAGTGGTTGTTTTCCCGCAGCAGGACAATTTACCTCAAGTAGTACTATCGAATCATGCGAGTTATTTTTCGAAAAATTTTTTTTTTTGTTTTCAACTCATCAAAAAAAAATATCATCAACTCGAAAGCGTGAGAAACGATAGTACTTTTTGCCGCACGAAATGAACGTGCAACGCCCAAGGATCAAAAGGCCGCTGTCGACATTAAAAAAGCATAACAAAAGACTGTTGGTAAACACATGCGTAAGGGAATTAAGGTAAAAGAAGCTCCCGCACTAAGTAATACAACATAAATTGCGCCGCACGCGCTCCGCAAAAAGATATTACTTTTTTCTGCACGAAAGAAATGTTCAAAGTAAAAGAAGCTCCCGCACTAAGTATTAAGTATTACATTGCGCCGCATGCGCTCTGCAAAGCGAGTCGCTTCACAACAAACAAAAACACTAACACAAAGGCACCGCCGCGCTTTCAGTTGTACCGCGATCGCCGGCCGCGCAACTACGCAAGCGCAATGCGCTATTGTTGCCGCCAAAATGGATCGCCATCCATTACAGTTTTTCCAATGTGGAGTACGTATCCATGGTGCAATTGTACGCGAGGGCGAATTATGATTCGCATGCCACCCGTCGACTTTTCGCGGAGCCGCAGCACGTGGAGTCGCTTCGTCTTCGCGGTGTTATGAACCCTCAAGTACCAGATGCCCGGACGATCGTAGCCGCAACTCAGCGGCTTCTCGATCACGGGCAGTTCCAGACGCCAGCGCATGCTCAAGGCAGAGGTCGGCCCGCCATTCATTCATCTTGTGGACGGATGAGGCAACGTTTACGCGAGTTGGACTTTATAACCAAAGAAATGAACATTTTTGGGCTTTTAATAAACCGCATGTTATTCGAGAGTGTGCGCATCAAGTTCGGTTTAGTGTTAACGTATGGGCTGGCATAATAAACGGCTGTTTAATTGGTCCGCATTTCGTGACAGGACACTTGACCGGTGAAACGTACATACAAATGCTACGTAGTGTTATCCCGGACTTACTGGACGATGTTCCGCTAGCCGTGTCCGTGGATTATTACCAGCACGATGGGTGTCCTGCCCATTATCAGCGCGCCGTGCGAGAGCACCTTGACTCGGTGTTTCCCCAGCGCTGGATCGGTCGCGGCGGGCCTGTGCCTTGGCCACCACGAAGCCCGGATCTTACTCCGTTAGACTTTTATTTGTGGTCTGAGCTCAAACGCCTTGTGTATCGAGAAGAACACGAAACGCGCGACGCGTTAATAAGTGCGATAGTGGACGCTTTTGACATGATTAGACGTGACAGAGAAACATTATTGAAATTGAAAGCCAATCTGTTAAAACGTGCACGATTGTGTGTGGAGCGCAGTGGCTTGCACTTGAACAATTACTCCGCTACCGAGAAGTGTAAGTACTTGTACATTTGTAAATAACGAACATTTAATAGGTTAGGTAATTAAAATCATTGTAATTAAGTTGATTCCCATTTTTAAATACGCCTTAAATACTTTTATACCTTATTAATTATTAAGTAATGAATTATTACTTTAGAAAAATATCTTGTTTTTTTTTATGTTCGTGTTTAATTAAGGGTGGGTAAAAGTATTTACGACAGTCCTAAGCCCGTTAAAGTATGAAGGGAAAATGGAAATCACTTGTTAGTAAATAGTGAGTTATCAGCGTATTGATAGGCGTGAGGGGCAACGACCCCAGCCGGTAAGCGGTCGCGGCGCGGCTCGTACTATTGGTTCGAGGTTGCTTTCGAGTTTCGTTTATCACAATCGTAAAACGTCTATTTTTTACTTAAATTAAATAAAAACTTCACGAATCTATTGTACTACTAATATAGAATCATTTTACTTCGGGAAAACAACCACTAAAATGTCACGGTGTATATATCACTGTCTCTTACCTCACCACGCCAAGCCTCAAACACACAGAACCTTTTGTAATAAGTATATGCAGTGACATCTCGTAGCAAAACCCAGAACTATTTCCTCACCTCTCAGTGACAATATTAGGCAGCTCCCTCTTCTTCGGCAGCGCGTCGTGCGGCATTATATCTAGCGCGTGCGCGTTGTTCACCGCACACAAAGAAGCAAGCCGAGTCGACCGCTCGGCGCACTGCTCGTCGCGCCGCTTGTCGAGCCGCTCGCCGTACCCCGATCGTGACTCGTTGCCGACCGCCCGCCCGGTTGGTTTGGACGCGGTCGATTCTACCTTCCAGTTTGAATCGAAACGTTTTGTTGACATCTGAAATTAATAATGTGGTAAGAGTTGGTTCGGCGGAGAAAACCACTGAATGCTATTAATATTACACATGAAATAGAAGGTTAGCTCCAGGCTAACCGCTTAGGTAAACCGGGGTTAAGAAACAGAATCCCTATTAAGTTTGGCAACAGAATATAAAATTAGCTCTGAGTTAACTAATTTTTTACAGATGAAACTAGAACTTTCTCGCGGAACAGAATATAATTGTCTCGGGGTTCAAACACTAACTCGGGGTTAACAAGTAAACTCAGGGTCAGTTTTTATATTATTTGGTTATCTGTGATCTGTCACAGATAACCCATATACAAAATTAATCCCGTGGTTTCAAACTTCGGAGTTAATTAACTCAGAGTTAATCTTCACGGAGCGGAGTCGCGTCGTACACGTGACGTGCCCGTGCTGCTAGCGTATGCCACGAGTAGGCGTTTCAGTTCGTCCAGCTTCATTATTATTATTTGGTACTAGGGTCTATTGGCGCCACTCACTTTACCTACCACCAACCTAGTGTAAGTGGCTGAACCTGAAGTTAATCTCTTGACTTAGGATTAAAAAGCATTCGGGATATTCCACTTAACCCCGGGTTAATATCTTAACCGGAGATCAACAATAACTCATGGTTATCATCTTAACCAGGGATCGAAAAAAGTCGTAATTATCTTCTTAGCCCCAGATTAATATCAATCATTTATAAGCGTTAGAAATGGTATACAAGAAAAAATAACCCCAAGTTAAAAAACTGGCGCAGGGCCACGTGTTTAGAAATTTTCTGAATTACAAATAAATTTTAATAAATTAACAAACGAATTTATAAATGTGCCCCAAAAAATGAACTAAGTTCTTCCGACTTACTGGCTGCCTACCTACCGATGGACGTCGTCCGAAAGACAGACCCAAAAAACGATGACAAGACGATCTGGACCACTTCTGTTAAGACTAGCCAGCCCAGACCGGTAACCACTGGAAAAGTTTGGTAGAGGCCTGTGCCCAGCAGTGGGACAATAACGGATAGCAAAAAAACTTCGTGTTATAACCGGACACCAAGATGGATGCGCAACACTACGCCGGCAAAATTGAGTATCTTTTTTTTATTTTTTAATCATTTATTACCTTAAAGACTAACATACATATAATAATTTATTTTTTAATATAATTATATGTATGTTAGTCTTTAAGGTATCTTTTGTATGGACCTTTGTAGCCTGAAATAATTAAGGGCTGATTTTTCAATAGTCAGATAAGAAATATTCGTTGAACAAAATACAATATGGCTTATTTGAAAACGTCACCTAACTGTCAGAAATCATGCGTAACTGTCTTTTTTTTTTAAATCTGTCGCTTTATAATTTATCAGTCTGATAAGTTTTATCTGGCCATTGAACAATCGGCCCTAAATTAAATTAAATTAAATAACCTGCACGGGCATGGCGACGTCGGTGCTCGGCACAGGCTCGGTTGCCACGAGTTTATCGGACACGGAAACGGACGCCGAGCCGGAGTCTTGCCGCACCCGCGACGTTCCCGCGCTGCGCGCGCGCGCCACGAACAGCCGGTTCAGCTCGTCCAGTTTGGTCATTATTATTTTGTATGTTTTGCACTCGTCTGTCTGGAAAATAGAGTAAGAAATGATGTTGTACAGTACCATACTGAAAAAGGTAAAAGTTTTAATCTGTTAAAAGAGTTTTTAAGATTTTTGTCATGTCTGTATGCAATAATAAATAAATAAATAAATATTTGACAACATCACATATATTGCTCCGATCCCAAGCTAAGTTGCTAAAGCACTTGTGTTATGGAAATCGGAAACAACGGTGGTACCACAACATACAGACCCAAGACAATATAGAAAAGATAGTTTTCTACATTGACCCGACCGGGAATCGAACCCGGAACCTCACGAGATGGCGACGCGTGAAACCAGCGTGCTAGCCGCTCGACCACGGAGGTCTGCAATGCTTTATATATATAGGTATACTTTGAGCTTTCTCCACAACGCTATGACAAATGAAGCTATATTCAAATGTCTGGAAAAGCTTGAATCCTGAGAATATAAACACTTGAATCCGTGAGTATGCTAAGATATTATGAGTTTCTTAAAAGCTACCAACTCAGACAGGTAATCAAACCCAGTGTCTTACGCGTGCGCAGCCTAGATTACCTACGGCGTGGTTTCCACCCGTAGCCTCTGTAGAATGCAGCTTTGTATGTGAAAAGTTAAAACAAATATATACATATATAGTCCCCCTAGCCGATTTCAACTACGGTGGCCAGTCGCAACGACTAACCGACTGCGCAGGACATATTATAGTGCACAAGTGTGCGCGCAAACACAGGTGCACTCTCTATTCCTTTTACTCTCATAGCCCGATGGAACAGCAATCTGACACGACCGGAGACAGATCAGGCGCAGGACCAACGGCTTTACGTGCTTTCCGAGGCACGGGGGTAAAACACCGCCAACTTCACTCCGGGCTGCCCCGAGAATTTTCAGAACAGAAAAACCCAGGTACATATTTTTGGCCCGACTCGGGGGTCGAGCCCGGGACCTCTGGTACAGCCGTCGCTTTAAAGTGCGACCCTCTAACCGCTGCGCCACCGAGGCAGTTAAAACAAATCTCACGACACGGTTTGCACTTGCGGCTGGCGCGGGTGAGAACCGCATCGTCGCGCGGTTTAGGTGCCCGGAGAAAAGCACCACTAAAATACATACCAAATCAGAATATGTAAATTTGGTTATGTCCAATCTGATATCACGTTATCAAGATTTGGAACGTATGTGGTGTACCCGCATTATGGCGAACAGAGCAATCTATCCATTGAAACTAGGAGCGTCCGTAGGTACGTTGTTGAAAAGGTGCAAAAGTTTTAAAAGTATGAAAACTGAAATAAGATTGTGGACTGCACACTTACCCGATGTTTATCCTTCCTCCCCTGATCCCCAGTGCTCCTGCTGCTCGTCGAGGTCTCACTGGTACCCGGCGTCGAGTTCTTCTGCTCGACGAGCCGCTCGCAAAGCTGCGCGACGCGCGCGATCGCCTGCTGCTGATCGCGCAACGCGCGCGAGCACGCAGTCTTGAACGCGCGCAGTGAGGTGGAAGACGCGGTCGCTTCGGCGGGCGCTGCTTCGCGACGGTTAGGGCTGTCTAGGCAGCTCACGCGTCTGTACAGAAAGCATATTACAAGAAGTAGAAGAACTGAGGAAACGGACATAGCCCTTGAGGTTATAAGTGCACTTCATGATTGAACATATCATCTAAGTAAATTAGTAACACCTAGTATTCATGCATTGCATGAATAAATGAATCAGTAAGCTCAAGTGGCAATGGGCAGGGCACATAGCGCGAAGAACTGATGGCCGTTGGGGCAGAAAAGTTCTAGATTGGAGACCCCTTGACAAAAGACGTAGGTAGCGTAAGAAGTCAGCGACAAGATAGACCGTCGACCTTGTAAACATCGCGTGATCACACTGGATGCAAGCCGCTTGTTCAGCAGTGAAAGTCGTTGGCTTTCTTATTTCAACTTATATAAGAAGAAAAAATAACACGGTGAGTGTTAAAAACATTCTAAACCATTACTGAAGCTAAGTTAAATTTTATATAACACTGTTGTTATCTTGTGCGATTGAAATAAGTTTTTTAACATAATGTATTATTAGCCAATGTGACTACATTTAGATGATACTAAATCAAACATCATCATCATTTTCAGCAATACGAAGTCCTAAATACAAGCCTCCCCGTGGTTTCCGGTCTATGATTGCGAACGTCCATTATAAAGTCCAATACCAGACCAGACAACGATGATGACAGGGGTGTTTCCCATAAATACTTAAACGCTCAAATGTTCGTGCTCATTACACGGACCCTACCCTTGCGGGATTCGAACCCGTGACCTGGTTTAGTAGTTAGGAGCGCTAACCACTGCACTAAACGTGTCGTCCATCTATCAATCTATCTGTAGGTCTTCTACCTCCCCGATCTTACTACTAACATAAATCAGGCACTTCCGTGTTCACAGTATGTACGAGCTAGCATCGTACATTGCGAGAACCACGGCGTCAGCGACCTACATCGCAGCGGCTCACGGATGGACCCATCAAGCACCGCCGGCACACAAACATAAAAACCTTCATATTCTTACATACCATAAATCGTAATGAATACACTAGTGGTCCCCCGCGACTTCGTCCCCCTTTTTTGTTTTTTTCTCGCCTTTTAAACCTTCACTAGACCTCCACGAACATTTCAAGACTAAGATAAGATAAATCCGTTTTCTGTTCTCGAGTTTTAGTGAGACTAACGAACAGCAATTCATTTTTGAAGTGGAAACTTCTTTAGCGGCGTTGAGCACTTTTGTGGGATGGGGGAAAAATGTGAAACTCGCGTCAGGACACGTGGGCTGATCGAAAAACCGTAAGACGGTTGGCGAAATTATGAATGTAAGTTGATTTTTTTGAGAGATAAACTTTTTAATGTAATTTAATATAATATAAATTGTAATGTTTGTGTACGATAGCGCAATAAATAAATATTGTATTCTATAAAAATATTATATTATTATTATTATTGTATTATTATTATTGTATTATTATTATTATTATTATTATTATTGTATTCTATCACAAAAATGATAGTACTTTTATATTGATAATAACTATTCCAAAAAATCAAAAATGCACAACGTTGATATTCAAGTTTTCACTTCTGCCGGCACTCCCGGAGTGCTTTCACAGTTTTTTTATATGTATAGATGTATCGTAACAAGCAATAAACTAGATATCAACCGTCCGTGTTTCATTTCCCAGTGATGCGGCCAAGACACCTTCAACCGTCACTGTGATTAGTCTGGTGAGCCTGCCAGACTAGCAATGGGTCCACGCCACCTACCTACCGTCCTGACGCCGCTTCACTGGGCGACCTGGGAGCAGGTCTCCTATCATAACATCCTTATTATAACTACGTTAGGCGGTATTCTATTTTAGTCTAATGTTAGGCGGGACTATGGCTCTAGGGACATACATAGTATCTTGGGGATAGGAATATCTACGTCACTAGGGAGGAAACGGGACTTCTTCTCGCCTGTACACAGTTATGACGGACTGCTGTCTCACCTTATTAATGAATGAGAATGAAGGAACAGAGGGTACTAGTGTATTGCGCACACATCTGGATACTATATTATCTCCTGCGTACCTGGCCTCTCTTCCATACTTATATTATAAATGCGAAAGGGCGAAAGTAACTGTCTGTCTGTCTGTCTGTTACTCAATCACGCCTAAACTAATGAACATGAACTGAATTTGCATGAAATTTGGTATGAAGATATTTTGATACCCAAGAAAGTACAAAGGCTACTTTTTACCGTGGAAAAATGACGCATTTCCATGGGAAAATTCAGGTGGGCAGATCGCTTTTACGCCTTAACTACTGAACAGATTAAATGAAATTTGGTAAGGAGATAGTTTGAGATTTAAGAAAAGACTTGAGTTACTTTTGATCGCGGGAAAACAACGCATTCCCCTGGGAAAAAATACTTTAATCTGATCGCTTTCACTCCTAAATTACCAAATATTTGAATTATATTTGAATATAATTGGTATTACGGGAAAACAACGCAATCCCTATTTTCCTATGACAATCACACTTAGTATGGCCTAATCCCATCTCAGCACAATTCAAACATACTATCCAAAAAAACAACCTAATGCGGAAGAAGTCGCGGGTAAAAGCTAAGTATTTATAAAGTTGATAGACATCACCTGTGTGGCCGGTGTCTCTTCCTCACATAACTGCCGTCAGACAGTCCAGAATCGTGGCTGAATCGCTTGTCCCTCGGCGCAGCGCGCGCTGGCGGCTGAGTGCGCGCGCGCTCGCTCGAAGTGCTGTCGCTGCTGCTGCTGGACGGACGGCTGCGGATCGTCTTGCGCGCGAGGCTGCCGTTGTCCACCACTAAACCGTTCCTGGGGACACCAGTTTAACACGTTTATGTACGCATACCACAATAGTCTTCTTTTCGGCCGTGGCGCATAAGAACCCATACTAAGTTTGAGGACGTTTACACTCATATCGCCGTATAGCAAACAAAATATTGCCTATTGCTTGTCGCTAACGTCCGTAGACGTTGACTGACAGTACAACCGAAAACGACGTTTGACAACGTTGTTCATTTGTTTGTGGGTATTTCTCAATGCGTGTGTGAATAATGTTCAAGTTACAAAAAAAAAATGTATTGTAGCGCTAGAACTTTGAACATTGGAAACGATGCGGCGCAATGACGTAGCTACCTGAAGATTGTTTACACAGAGATTCGACGTCGCCAGCCGTTGTGCTTTGAAATAAAATAAAAATTTGACGTGGTTAGACTATGTGCCTCATCGCGAAGATTATTTTTGGACGATCTATAACACAGAACACAGAAATTCTGTGTTCTGTGATCTATAACGTTGTCAGAACGAAAGTGTTAAATTTACTATTACACATCGGACATGCATATCCAGAAACATACATATGAGAAGAACTAAAGAGCACTAAACTAGAAAAATTTGATTCCAAGCACTGTCAACAATTTGCATGTGTAAATCTTTGGTTTGAGGTCTTCTCTCGAGTCGTAAATGAGTTCAAGGCGTGATCAAATAAGTGAATGAATATATTGTCATACACAATACACTACCACGGCAAACAATTATAAACTTTACATTAGTAGTGAGGTTACATAGAAACAGTAATAAAAGCGAAATTGCAGAGCTTTCGCATACATTACAATCACAGAGTAATGGGCTCTACACACGACCCTAAAATCAGACCCGATATCGGGGAAGTGGTGGGGAGGACCCTAGATCGTACCGTAAATCGCCTCGTGTATTGGCAAATCGGAAGCCTAATTTTAAAATCGTTCCAACTTTCATTGTCCCGATATCGGGTCTGATTTTAGGGTCGTGTGTAGACGTAGAGCCCATAATATTACAATCGCGCGCGGCGGACTGGAGCGCTGGCCAGAGCGGGCGGGCGTGCGGGGCGGAGGAGGCAAACTTCGCGGGAATATATTTAAAGGCGCGTTACACCCCGTGTGTTAAGGTCGCGTGACGCATGCTATTTCATTAGCGAAACATGAGAACCTTATACTGTCTGTCATATCAATTTATACCATATTTTGAGCAAATGAACGATTTATGATTTATGAAAACCATTTACACCGGCCAGCAGAAGAGCGGAAGAACCTGTAGTGTGTATGAGCTGAATAACTCTGTCTGTTTAATAATTCAAATAACGTACTACATCGTAAATAAACTGAGGCCGTGCGTCATACACTACAACCCACTCTACTTTTTCTTCTTGTTAGAAATTAGTTTCTTAAGAAAAGGTGGCCGGGATAGAGAACATCTACCTTTTGATAACTAACTAAAAGTCGAGAATAAAACGACTTTTGCCAAGATGTCATCATTTTCGCGTTTAAATTATTCAGAAGAACATGAATATGGAGGCTCTACTTTTGAATCATTTGCGTTTATTATCCAAATGATTTAAATTTGGAGCTCATTAATAATAATTAAAAGCCAACGAAAATCACCCTCAATATACAGACGGACGGAATAAATCCAAAAGACTTATTTCTTCAAATCACTGCTATGTGAATTTAAACTTGTTATTAAAAAGATATCCTATATGTCCCTAGTTATTATTTGGAAGTAGTAGGAAATAAACCATTAGGAAAAGGAAATCCTACACCATGTCGAAGCGAGTGTATAAATAATAAAGGTCCAGGACAGGCAGAATAACACATCGGTTAGATATATTTTGTTGACGACCTTTGTGGTGTAGTGGCTAAGCACGCTGGTTTCAAGGCGTCGTCGCTCCGAGGTACCGGGGGGTACAGTTCCCGGTCGGGTCAATATAGAAATCACGCTGGGTTGATCTCTTGAGATTGACCGCCATCATCAAAGAGATCGGTGGGAGAAAGAACTTCTTACGTCTGCTGTCGATGACGACTCGTCATCGACGAGTGAAGAATACGAAACCGCTTGGTAGTTAATACAGGTATAGTAATAATAAAACGATAAATATGTGCCAGACAACATACCAATTGTTTGGTTCCGAAGTAAGGAACTTTCTTCGTTGTGTTAGGAAGTACCAGACAATGAATATGACGAGGGCGTCTTTTGGTGAAATGCAGATGATGGAATTACATTATCCAGTCATGGCAAAGGCTGTGCTAAGTTTTTTTCAGAAATGAGGAGTCACGTAGAAGAACTAAGGTATGGGACGTAGACCTGCGAATTAACAAGCTCAAGAGTAAATAGGCAGGGCACATAGCGCTAAGAACTGATGGGCGTTGGGGGAGAAAAGGTCTAGATTGTGACCGTCCGACCAAAAGCGCAGCGTAGGACGTCCACTGAAAAGACGGACAGAAGACCTCGTAAAGGAGTGAACCTGTATTCAGATCGCTCACAACCGGTCGCTGTGGAAAGCCGTAGAGGAGGCTTATAATGATGATTTTAACTGATAATAATGATTCTTCTGGGCGAGCTCGTTCCATCTTCGACCTCGTCTATTCACTATTGGGCTTCGTCTAGCCAGAGTTTAGAGCAAACCCATACTACTACTTCTTTCTGGTCGTTCCCTCAATGCTGAGGATCGTGACTGTATGTCAATCTTCTCCACTCGGTCCGGTTCTGCGTCGTATGTACCGCTCCCTATATCTGGTAAACCCATACTAAGTAAAATTAAATATAAAATACGCTGATGATGGCAATTACTATTGTGTGCACACACACACACGCACACGCGCACACACACACACACACGCGCGCGCGCGCGCACACACCCACACACACACACACACACACACGCACGCGCGCGCGCACACACCCACACACACACACACACACACACACACACGCGCGCGCGCGCGCGCACGCACGCACACACACACACACACACGCACGCGCGCGCGCGCGCGCGCACGCACGCACACACACACACACACACACACACACACACACACACACACACAATTTCCTTACACTAACAGATTGCTATGTCTACTTAAGTGTGTAATTAATTATATGCGATATGTGTCCTGGAGGTGGAGACCTGGTGTCTTGTAGCACAGATTCAACAATCTATTTCAAGCGCCAGTCTTCACAAAAGGGAAATATATACTTACATTTTTATTGTTAATTGTTTTTTTTTTCATTTTCTGTTTTTCTTTTGTGGAGGAAATAAAGAGATATATTACTATTACTATATTACCTCTGCTCTCGGTGGGAGCTGCGGTGCGGGGAGCGCGTCGCAGGGGGCGCGGCGGGCGAGGGCCGCGCGGTGCGCATGAACCGGTCCAGGTCGATGATGTCGCCGGTTGCGCCCGCGCCGCCCGCCCACGAGGACGACGACGACATCACTGCTACCTGCACACGCATATTAGGAAGAAAGAAGCCAGCCAAGCAGTGCGTGCCGGCGCGCAATGCCGGTGCCGGGCGTCACTCAGCTTACGCAGGGCGTATGTAGGACTTGACGCTGGTTTTAAGTAGGCTCCTGCCGAGTGACCTTACACGGACAGTGAAGCCAACATCTTGTTAATATTCTTTCCATACGTATGCAAATCTAAACTTACTAGCGGTCCCCCGCGACTTCGTCCGCGCGTTTTGAGTTTGCTCCCTCCTCTCCCGTCGCAGCGTCATGTTTTATATCCTTAAGCCTTTCTCGATAAATAAGCTATCCAACACAGAAATATTTTTTCAAATCGGTCCAGCAGTTCCTGAGATAAGCGCGTTCAAACAAACAAACTCTTCAGCTTTATAATATATTAGCGCAAGCGCACGTTGTACTTAAGCTGCGAACATTATTTTGGTGCGGAGTTATGTTAAAACTGTGATAGCTCCTAAGATATTTATTGAAATCAAATGATATAAAGGGCAACTTGGTTCTAAATGAAATGCTCGTGATGACGAATGTATTTATTTTGATAAGAATTAATACCTGTGTGTATAATACACCTCTAAAAATAATGCATTATTTTTTTACAAATTTATTAACATAAAAAAGGTTGTAGTAAGTCAACCATAAAAGATAGACATATGCTGTCGCGGATTTTATTATAGAACTCTTAATGCTGAACAATCCTGTCATACATGACTTTTGTGTATTTTAAGCGGTTTCCGCAGCGTACGCAGCGGAAGCTCTCAAAAGAAATATCTTTCTCCCGTTTTCGCAACATTTTTCATTTCTGCTGTGGTCTTATGAGTCGTATCTTTATGTTATATAGCCTAAAGCCTTCCTCAATAAATGGACTATCCAACGTAAAAAAAAAAATTCAAATCGGGCCAGTAGTTTTTGAGATTAGCGCGTTCAAACAAACAAACAAACAAACAAACTCTTCAGCTTTATAATCTAATACTAATATTATAAAGTTGAAGAGTTTGTTTGTTTGTTTGTTTGTTTGTTTGAACGCGCTAATCTCAGAAACTACTGGCCCGATTTGAAAAATTAATTTTATGTTGGATAGTCCATTTATCGAGGAAGGCTTTGAGCTATATAACATAAAGATACGACTCATAAGACCACAGCAGAAATGAAAAAACCCGGCCAAGTTCGAGTCGGACTCGCGCACTGAGGGTTCCGTGCCAACTTTAACCGAATTAGGGAATCAACTTACTTCCACTTAGTAAAATACCACAATATTTTTTTGACAGCAAATATAACATTGTTTTTCATAGTGTTTGTATGAAGAACAAAGTTATGTTTGCGGTTGTTGAAAAAGTGCTATATCTTAAAAACTTCTCGTTCGATCCCGTTCGAACCAATTTTCGTTGAAAGTATTTGTTATGATCTACATTACATATTTTTTTCAAAATTTACACTTGCTTAGTTTAGAAGTTAGATGGGGGGGGACGCCCATTTTTCCACTTTGGAAGCGTCTAGCTAAGAAACGTTAGACTTTAAAAGAAAACGGTTTTAGGAACCTCTATGTCATTTTTAAAGACCTATCTATAGATACCCCATACGCATAGGTTTGACTAAAAAAATTTTTTTCGGTTTTAGTTTCATGTATGGGAGCCCCCCCTTAAATATCATAACTTTTTATTTTTTGTATGATAATCGTAAAGCGGTTAACAGGATACATCTCCCTACCAAATTTCAATAGTGTGATGCTTATAGTTTCAAAATAAATTGGGTGTGACATACGGACGGACAGACAGACAGACAGACAGACAGACAGACAGACAGACAGACAGACAGACAGACGGACAGACAGACAGACTTGACGAAACTATAAGGGTTCCGTTTTTTGCCATTCGGCTACGGAACCCTAAAAATGTTGCGAAAACGGGAGAAAGATATTCCTTTTGAGAGCTTTCGCTGCATACGCTGCGGAAACCGCTTAAGTTACACAAAAATCATGTATGACAGGATTGTTCAGCATTAAGAGTTCTATAATAAAGTCCGCTACAGCATATGGCTATCTTTTATGGTTGACTTACTACAACCTTTTTTATGTTAATAAATTTGTAAAAAATTATGCATTATTTTTAGAGGTGTATTATACACACAGGTATTTATTCTTATCAAAATAAATACATTCATCATTACGAGCATTTCATTTAGAACCAAGTTGCCCTTCAGATCATTTGATTTCAATGAATATCTTAGGAGCTATCACAGTTTTAACATAACTCCGCATTAAAATAATGTTCGCAGCTTAAGTACAACGTGCGCTTTCGATAATATATCTATACTAATATTATAAAGCTGAAGAGTTTGTTTGTTTGTTTGTTTGTTTGAACGCGCTAATCTCAAAAAGTACTGGCCCGATTTGAAAAATTATTTTTACGTTGGATAGTCCATTTATCAAGGAAGGCTTTAGGCTATATAACATAAAGATACGACTCACAAGACCACAGCAGCAATGAAAAATGTTGCGAAAACGGGAGAAAGATATTCCTTTTGAGAGTTTCCGCTGCGTACGCTGCGGAAACCGCTTAAGTTACACAAAAATCATGTATGACAGGATTGTTCAGCATTAAGAGTTCTATAATTAAGTCCGCGACAGCATATGTCTATCTTTTATGGTTGACTTACTACAACCTTTTTTATGTTAATAAATTTGTAAAAAAATAATGCATCATTTTTAGAGGTGTATTATACACACAGATATTTATTCTTATCAAAATAAATACATTCATCATCACGAGCATTTCATTTAGAACCAAGTTGCCCTTTATATCATTTGATTTCAATAAATATCTTAGGAGCTATCACAGTTTTAACATAACTCCGCACCAAAATAATGTTCGCAGCTTAGGTACAACGTGCGCTTGCGCTAATTATATTATAAAGCTGAAGAGTTTGTTGGTTTGAACGCGCTTATCTCAAGAACTGCTGAACCGATTTGAAAAAATATTTCTGTGTTTGATAACTTATTTATTGAGAAAGGCTTTAGGATATAAGACATCACGCTGCGACGGGAGGGGAGGGAGCAAACTCAAAACGCGCGGACGAAGTCGCGGGGGACCGCTAGTATTAGTATAGATTAACGCAAGCGCACGTTGTACTTAAGCTGCAAACATTATTTTGGTGCGGAGTTATGTTAAAACTGTGATAGCTCCTAAGATATTTATTGAAATCAAATGATGTAAAGGGCAACTTGGTTCTAAATGAAATGCTCGTGATGATGAATGTATTTATTTTGATAAGAATAAATACCTGTGTGTATAATACACCTCTAAAAATAATGCATTATTTTTTTACAAATGTATTAACATAAAAAAGGTTGTAGTAAGTCAACCATAAAAGATAGACATATGCTGTCGCGGACTTTATTATAGAACTTTTAATGCTAAACAATCCTGTCATACATGATTTTTGTGTAACTTAAGCGGTTTCCGCAGCGTATGCAGCGGAAGCTCTCAAAAGGAATATCTTTCTCCCATTTTCGCAACATTTTTATTTCTGCTGTGGTCTTATGAGTTGTATCTTTATGTTATATAGCCTAAAGCCTTCCTCGATAAATAGACTATCCAACGTAAAAAAAAATTTTCAAATCGGGCCAGTAGTTTTTGAGATTAGCGCGTTCAAACAAACAAACAAACAAACAAACTCTTCAGCTTTATAATATTAGTATAGATTAATACTATATTAATATTTAATAATAGAAAGCTGAAAAGTTTGTTTGTATGTTTGAAGGCGCATATCTCAGTAACTACTGGACTGATTTGAAAAATCATTTTTGTTTTGGATAGCCTATATAAAACGCTTATCACGCTGCGACGTGATGGGAGGGACCAAACTCAAAACGAGCGAACGCAGTCGCCTGGGACTGTAACATAAAAACATTTTTTCAAATCGGTCCAGTAGTTCCTAAAGTCAGCGCGATCAAACAAAGAAACTCTTCAGCTTCATAATATTAGTATAGACAGCACTCGGTTGGTACCTAGCTAGCGCTGGAGCAAAAGGACACAGCGAAAGAAACACAGTTCCGATTTTACTACCCTTAAAATTTGTTGGAATACTAAATTAGGCCGCTGCGAGACAGTCCACACATTCTTTCTATTCCAATCATCTAAAATAGCGTTATAAAGGTACCTACTTTATAAATCCCGGGTCTGGGCAATGGCAATTCTAATCGTTATATCTGAACTTATCTACCAACACTACTTCTTTAAACCATGTGCTTAGGTTACTCGCTAACCTATGTAACATAAATAAGGTACGAATTTTGAGAGTTACGATTTTTTATTGTATTTTGAAACATCCATTTCGATATGGTTATACAATATTACAAGAATGATGTTCAACGTTTTGGGGGAAAAATTCAGGGTCAGAGTGTATCCTTAGGGTAGGTTTATTCAAGATGATAGCAGAAGATAGGAAGGTTCATCTTACAGCTTATGACGGTGCAAAGCCTTCACTTCAGGAAACTGCCACTGGTGCTTGAAGGTCGTAGTTTCTAATAAATACATGGATTTAACACTGGGCAGCCCCTGACGGTGATGAGCAAACCTCCGGGGTGGCCCATCGCTCCGTCCTGCTGCCTGTCACTGTCATATCGGCATGTTTGTTTGACAGATCAATATCGGGAATGTTTTTTAAAATATCGGCCATTAACGGCTTTTTTCGCATCGAATAGACAAACACCTACCGTGAAGGTTCTATCGATCAATTCGTGTAGGTATGTCTATGGCGTGCGGCGGTTAAATTAATTAATCTATCGTGAATAAAAAGATCGTAAATGATGCGTTGTTACTCGTACCTTGAGATTGAAAACTATTTAGTAAAAACTATTGGACGTTTCAAGAAGACTCAGTACTATCGCATGAAGACCGTGAAACAGCGTAAAACCCATAGTTTGTTGAATGAAAAACATTTTTAGAACATATTTCCAGCTTCAGTTCATCAGCACAATAGCCACCATATTCCTCTAATGAACTTAAGCCTGATGTTTTTTTTTTTCATTTGGTCCATTCTGAAGGAAAAGTATCGGCAAAAAATATGAGACCTCGGATATCTTGAAGACTGCTCCTCGCTGAGATTTATAGAAAATACCCCAAGACTTCATTCTGCAGCGTGAGGAGCGTTTTCAAACTGACTCGATGGTGATATTTGCACTTAACGTGGCTACATTGAAAGCACTTTGTGTATTTTTAAGGTTGAAATATAGGGTTTATCAAAATTAAATGCATTTCTTTTTGGGGCGAATTCTGATGCCTTAATACAACTTTTTGAATGGGGTCAACATCATAATCCCAAAAAATATTTCCCTTTCCCATACCAGAGTGCCGATCAGCTAATGCTAGTTTGCATGGAAAAGTGATGTTTTTTTAGGGTTCCGTAGCTGCATGGCAAAAAACGGATCCCTTATAGTTTCGTCAAGTCTGTCTATCTGTCTGTCCGTCCGTATGTCACAGCCACTTTATGCTGTAACTATAAGTATCACACTATTGAAATTTGGTAGGAAGATGTATCCTGTAAACCGCGTTACGATGGTCATACAAAAAATAAAAAATAATGACATTTAAGGCTGGGCAAAGTTCTATTTGCTGACAACAAAATATTGTGGTATTTTACTAAGTGGAAGTAAATGGATTCCCTGATTCAGTTAAAGTTGGCACGGAACCCTCAGTGCGCGAGTCCGACTCGCACTTGGCCGGTTTTTTTTTGGGGATTTCGATGTTGGTCCCATACAAAAAGTTGTTGTATTGTAGCAACAGAATCACCTCCGAGTATGAATGCATGATACACATATTATAGTAACAAGCAATTACATTGAAAAAAAATTAAACTGAATAACTCTGTAATGTGTAAAGCCTAAAAATGAAACCTTCAACCAACCTGCTTCTTCCAGCTCAAGAGGTACGGGCTTGGTCTTTCGATATGTTTTGTTAACGTCGTAACTAGTACAAAGATACTAAAAAAAATTATGTGGCAAACGATTCCCTCAATAATCCTTCCTTTCTTAAGTTCTTTCTGACATTGAAGATATTTGACATGTACCTAATCCTTAAGCGTCTGTATTAAATGTACTGCTTCCAGGTAACTACGCTTTGGGTCACACTTGCGTTTAGACAAGAAAACACCATAAGGGTTCAGTTCATTGTTTAAACCAATGACCTTTTAAACAGCTGATGGTATTTATTCCCAAAAGGGATAATAATTTTAAGATTTATTCTTAGTTGTGATGAAGGTCACTTAAGAAACAATCAAACTAAACACGTGTTTACGTCAGAATTTAATTACATAAATAAAAATTAGAAGGTTAAGATTGTACGCAAAAAATATAAGTTTTTTAATAGTGAAGTTAAACAGTTTTTATTTAAAAACACTGTATTTGAAGTATTTGTGGCGTCCGAAAAGGATATCCCAGATGTATTCAGGCATGCTTCATGTGTTTGGAGTCTGCCTCAAAAGCCTACTAGTGCTTTCTTTTTTTGTTCCGACCTGAAATAAATAAATACAAAGTTTTGTCACTATACGAACTTAATATTATAAAATACACTTGAAAAAAGCAACTGTGTCAGACGAGGAATCGAACCCCGTGTCTTACGCTATCCGGGCGTATGCCTTTGCCACTCGGCCACCGACCTATTGGCACGCCTACACGCACCTACGCATTAAAGAAAGCACAAGAGTTGCAAAATTCAACAGGATTGCCAACGTGTCGGTGGCAGAGTGGCATAGGTGATAGGCATACGCCCGGATAGCGTAAGACACGGGGTTCGATTCCTTGTCTGACACGGTTGAAAACTGAGTTTTTTGAATTTAAATACTAAATTAATTTTATTCAATTATACCACTTATTTAAAAGTTATAAAATATTGTTGATATTATTGAACTACCAAAGAAAGACCGGCTAAGTGTTATTGAACCCCTTTCAGTCTGGTTTTCGTCCTGCACACAGTACTACCACTGCTCTAATCAAGGTCACAGAGGATATAAGGGAAGGTATGGACGCTTCTAAAGTCACACTTCTCGTATTAATCGATTTCTCCAATGCATTCAATACTGTTGACTATGATCTTCTACTGGCCATTTTATCCAAACTAAATGTCTCTTCACTAGCTTTGGACTGGTTTTCATCATACCTGCGGGACCGCAAGCAAGCTGTTAAGACTCCAAACGGCATTTCTGACTGGCTCAGCTTGACCTCTGGTGTACCGCAGGGTGGTATCCTCTCTTTTTTTTTATAAACCTCATCACTGTTAATCTTCGCTGCTCATATCATCTGTATGCAGACGACCTACAACTGTACGTACAATCCGATGTCTCAGAAATGTCTGCAGCGATCGATCTGATCAACGACAGTTTAAGCCATATCTCGTCCTGGTCTCGTGACTTCGGAGTTTCTGTCAACCCCACCAAGTGCCAAGCGATTATAGTAGGGAGTCCTGGACTCATCTCGAAGCTAGGTATGGCAGAGTTGGAGCCGGTTATGTATGATGGTACTGCTATACCTTACTGTACCAGTGTGAAGAATTTGGGCCTGATGTTAGACTCTACGTTGAGCTGGACTGTTCACGTGGCTGAGGTCAGTCGTAAGGTCATCACGTGTTTGAGGTCTCTCTATCGATTAAAATTTTTTCTTCCGTTCAAGACAAAACTTCTTCTCATGCAAACTCTCATTATCCCTATCATTGATTACGCGGACTCTTGCTGTACTAACCTCACTGAGGCACTCACTGACAAACTTGAACGTCTTCTTAACAGCTGTATTAGATTTATCTTTGGCCTCCGAAAATATGACCATATTTCCCGCTACAGAGCACAACTTAATTGGCTTCCCATTCGACAACGTAGAAACTCTCGAATTCTGTGTGTTCTGTACGGTATTCTCAATAATCCCTCATCACCTTCTTATCTTAAGGATATGTTCTCCTTTTTATGTCAATCACATGATCGTGCTCTCCGTTCTTCCGAAGATCTCCGGCTAGGCATACCGGCTCATCGCTCCTCCTATCAATCCAAGTCGTTTACAGTGACGGCTACGCGGCTGTGGAATACGCTCCCTCTTGAGATCAGGAAGTCAGAGACGAAACTGTGTTTCAAAAACAAACTGCGAAGGTTTCTGTTTCAATGATTGCGAAATATGTAAAATATGTATGTATGTATATTTTTAGTTATGTATGCATTTGGTAGTTATATATCTAAACTCTTTTATACTGTATATTTAGTTTATGTATATTATGGTATGTATATAATATTACACAATAGTATTTGTTGCAATTTTAATATCTATTTACAATATTCTCCTGCACCCATAACAATCTCTCTGCATGATCTGAAGGTATGACTGGAAGAGAATGCTATTAGCATTAAGTCCACCTTTTGTACACTTTTATTTGTGCAATAAAGTTTTTAAATAAATAAAATAAATAAGTGCGTGTCGGACTCGCGCACTGAGGGTTCCGTGCCAACTTTAACTGAATTAGGGAATCCACTTACTTCCAGTTAGTAAATACCACAATATTTTGTTGACAGCAAATATAATTTTGTTTTTCATAGTGTTTGTATGAAAAACAAAGTTGTGTTTGCGGTGTTTGAAAATATGTTATATTTCAAAAACTACTCGTTCGATCCCATCCAAACCAATTTTCGTTGAAAGTAATTGTTAAGATGTACATTACATATTTTTATCAAAATTTACACTCGCTTAGTTTAGAAGTTAAAGGAGGGGGGGGGGGGGGGCTAGATTTCCACTTTGTAAGCGTATATCTCGCAAACGTTAGACTTTTAGAGAAAATGGTTTTAGGAACCTCGTTTTCATTTTAAAAGACCTATCCATAGACTACGCATATAGGTTTGACTAAATTTTTTTTTTTTGTTTGAGTTTCATGTATGGGATATTTAAGGGGGAGGCCCCTTAATCATTATTTTCTATTTTTTATAAATGTTCTTTAATGACATTTTAAATAAATTAACCGGTAAGTTTACAATGGTCTGGTAGTTTATTGAAAGTTTTTATACATTTCCCCATGAAAGAATTACCAACCTTTCGAAGTCATTTATACATATTATGATCAATCGACAAATCTACTATACTCAACAATTTTATCCCTACTATTTAAAAAACCACAGTTAATTTAATTTTTCTCTTTGGTTTCTGAGTCCGGGTGCATTCGCTTATTTAGCAATATCTACCGATGAACAGGGCCCAAGTCCCCAACAAATGAATTCATTCAACAGCTAAAAGCGTATGAAATAAATTGACATCAAAAAAATATTAAAAGCTCCCATTACGATCGTCAAAAAACACTTGAAACGGTAAAAGAAAAAATATTTACCTATAGACAGTATTCTTTGCTAGTCAAATGTTGTGAATAATATTTTTATAATTTTGGGATATTCTCTTAACTAATGGGAACTTAATCCACCCGGACTCAGAAACTTAAAAAATAAAATAGCTCTACCTATATGAATAGTATAATAGATAATAGAAGATTTTTTATCCAGGGCGTAATGTGGTGTCTTTCTACGCGGGCGCTACCTTGAATCACGAGCTAGGCGTGAAGATTGCAGTTTTTAGACCCGAGCGAAGCGAGGGCACTAATGGTTATACTCCCGAACGTTAGCGACGGAGATAAAAGAAAATATTTAGTGAAGCGAAGGATTTGAGTTCGCCCAAGACACAGACACCTTTATGCCCGAGGTCAATACTCTGCTTTTCACACTTTTTGCGAGGCAATAAAATGATGATAGCCAATAAATTAGATGTATGCGCCAGTGCGCCAATCTGCTGTATCAAATAATTTAAACAAAATAAATGTGGTACAAGATTTTTGTGAAATGCACTACCCATATTTGCTTTTAACAAGTTGTTAGGAAGGCAAAGGGAAGCGCTTCCTACCGACCGGGTGTTATGGCCGGGGACCAAGGTCAAATGATCACCGTCTTGGTTTATTCATATGTAGTTAGTTCGCTCTAAATCTTTAATATCGCGGTTCAGTTTCCATACTTCGACTTTAGCGCCATCTAGTCGCGTCGAGCCGAGTCAGCGTGTTGCGTTGAAATGTAGTGACAGTGGTTGCTCATAGATGTCGCTACATCACTCCCCTCCGAAGAACCGGAGGTTGATTGAGCCAGGGAGGTTAAGCTCAGCGGTCTGTGCGTATAGTGAGCTTGCAAGTGCCAGTGTTCGACGATGAGCCGAAATGTGCATGCGCGATGTCCACGGTGAGTCGGGATGGGCACGCTTGATGTCCACGATGCGTGAGGATGAAGCTCGAAGTCCACGGCGAGTCGGGATGATGAGCTGGTGGGGTTGCCGAGGACCCAGGAAGAACCGGTGTGGTCTGCGGTGGTGTCCTTGAGGCTGGAACTGGCTTGGAGGAGACTGCTGGCTGGATGCTGCTGGCTGGTGGTGAGGAGAAGCAGGCGACGCTGACGACGACGGTGCGGCTCCACGGGTATGGATGGTATCACGTCGGGGTCACCAATTTGGCGCAACTGTGTTAGGAAGGCAAAGGGAAGCGCTTCCTACCGACCGGGTGTTATGGCCGGGGACCAAGGTCCAATGATCACCGTCTTGGTTTATTCATATGTAGTTAGTTCGCTCTAAATCTTTAATATCGCGGTTCAGTTTCCATACTTCGACTATAGCGCCATCTAGTCGCGTCGAGCCGAGTCAGCGTGTTGCGTTGAAATGTAGTGACAGTGGTTGCTCATAGATGTCGCTACAAAGTGATGCCAAATTTTATTGCACTATGATTATCCAATATTTATTTCTCCTACCGGCGCGTGGTGGCTCGATTATAGAACTATCTCCTCTACGCTGGATGATGGTGCAAGTGCGTGCCTCATTACCGACTATCTGTAATGGATTTTCATTCAATATTTCGGTCCGTAAGCCGAGATAAGTTACTTTATGCCAACATTACATGACATGTAATGGGACGTTGCCGATCAGGTAGCGAGAAAAATGTTTTATTATAGTAGTCTCACCACTGGTCACCTGTGCCCTAACGGGCTGAACACCGGTGACCAGACACACAAAAAAAAGACAACGTTATTCTCAAAATAACAGGATGGCGAACGCTACGCGTTACATCAATTTCTCATACGCTAATCTCGAGAAAAAAGGTTACCTAAAGTATAATTACCTAATAATCCACTGACACCATCTAATGCATCTTCAAGAAGTGTTTCTTTACCATATGCAGCAGGCACTGTAGCTAACAGAGCGAGAACGAGGGCGCCCAGGAAATACTGAAAAAAAAAACGTACTTAATAAGTAAACCTTGCGCAATCCGAGTTTAAACGCGGGCTAACTATTTACTATATTTTTTTACTTTATTTATTAACTTGAGACTACAAGGTCCATAGTGTATTTTAATATTAAAAAAAAACGGCTAAGTGCGAGTCGGACTCGCGCACTGAGGATTCCGTGCCAACTTTAAGTGAATTAGGGAATCCACTTAGTAAAATACCGCAATATTTTGTTAACGGCAAACATAACTTTGTTTTTCATAGTGTTTGTATGAAGAACAAAGTTATGTTTGTGGTTGTTGAAAATGTGCTATATCTCAAAAACTTCTTGTTCGATCCCGTCCGAACCAATTTTCGTTGAAAGTATTTATTAAGGTCTACATTATGTATTTTTTTTCAAAATTTACACTCGCTAAGTTTAGAATATAGATGGGGGGGAGGGGACGTCCATTTTACCACTTTAGAAGCGTCTAGCTATGAAACATTAGACTTTAAAAGAAAATGGTTTTAGAAACCTCGATGTCATTCTAAAAGACCTATCCATAGACACCCCACACGCATAGGTTTGACTAAAAATTTTTTTTTGGTTTTAGTTCCATGTATGGGAGCCCCCCCTTAAATGTCATTATCTTTTAATTTTGTATGAGTATCGTAAAGCGGTTAACAGAATACATCTTTCTACCAAATTTCAATAGTGTGATGCTTATAGTTACAGAATTAAATGGCTGTGACATACGGACGGACAGACAGACAGAGACTTGACGAAACTATAAGGGTTCCGTTTTTTGCCTTTCGGCTACGGAACCCTAAAAAGGAACCAAATAATTATACAACCCAAAGTGTGATGTAACTATGCGCTCTTATTATATAAGCCACTATATTCATATATTTGAGGCAGTAATAAACTGTATTTACTCGGATTCAGTTGTTTCCATAAATCTCGACGACGACGCCGGCCAACCTTACCTATTTGCTGTGCCGCGCGGTAAAACTCAACTGCTGGCAACGGCCCCCCTAACGCGGGCCATAAAAAATCTAAACCTTGCTGCCGATTGCCTCGATTTATTTATTTGTTCATGAGCTGAGTTTGAAAGAGCGACATTACACTTAATATGTTACAGAATTATTTAGAATTTTAACGTTGAATGACTGTAAATAATGAATTTTTGATCTGACTGGTTTATGTAAATTATTTTATATTTTTGTTTTATATTCAATAATTTTATTATGTGTTGTATTCTCTTTTTGTGTTATGAAATCTTATGTTTTAACTAGCGGAGCCAGCGAACTTTGCTTCACCCCTAGCACCATCCCGCCCCGGCCCCGTCTCGCACAGTCTCGTAATTTTAAAAGGTAAAAAAGAACACTACATATAATTGATCAAATGATAAACAATAAAACGGCTATAAAAAATAGGGGTTAGTGATAAAAAAGGTTGTATGTATTATTTAATGCCACATTATAAAAAAATAAAAACAAAAAAATTCGTCCAAAAATTAAAAAAAAAACTGTGAAAGCACTCCGGGAGTGCCGGCAGAAGTGAAAACTTGAATATCAACGTTGTGCATTTTTGATTTTTTGGAATAGTATTATCAATATAAAAGTACTATCATTTTTGTGATAGAATACGATAATAATAATAATATATTTTTATAGAATACAATATTTATTTATTGCGCTATCGTACACAAACATTACAATTTATATTATATTAAATTACATGAAAAAGTTTATCTCTCGAAAAAATCAACTTACATCCATAATATCGCCAACCGTCTTACGGTTTTTCGATCAGCCCACGTGTCCTGACGCGAGTTTCACATTTTTCCCCCATCCCACAAAAGTGCTCAACGCCGCTAAAGAAGTTTTCACTTCAAAAAATATTTAAGGGTGAACAACACTTATCACTTAGGGGTATGAAAAATAGATAGTATCTGACTCTCAAACCTACTGAATACGCATATAAAATTTGGTAAGAATCGGTAAAGCCGTTTCGGAGGAGTATGGGAACGAACATTGTGACACGAGAATTTATTTTTTGAAAGAAATTTATTATGTGTGTCTGCATCTATCGATTTGGATTGTTCTGTAAGGATAGGTGTATGTAGAAAATAAATAGACAAAATAAATAAATAAAATAAATCTCCCGATCCGCACCGTATATGGCGACCGGCGACCCTGCCACAGGAGTCCGCCTCGGGCGCTATCCGTGCGTTGTTAACATATTTGGACACTAGTGATCAATAACAATGTCGGAATTACCGCATTACGTTCGCGGACTTTGCTTTGTGGACTTGCAAAACGCTACAAATATTCAAAATGTGCCAGTCCAACCAAAATAAAGAAGAAGTCTTTCTAAACCATGATGCAGCTGATTCGAATGGAGACAATTTGTTTATTTATTTGAGAAAACCAACAGCTAAAAATTACATATACTAATTCACAATGTACTCATAAATAGTAAGCCAATACTAGGTTTTCCTTAATTTACAATTATTATTACAGTCGTGAGACTAAATTCTGACAGTAAATATTATAAGTCATTCAAAAAAGTACCTACTATCAATGAACAATAGCTGTGCTTAGATTACATCGCACGGACAATCGGACATCGTAGCAGGCAAAAGAAAAAATAAATACAGTAACCAAACATAGCCAGATTTATATGGCTGGTGGGCGACCGACATCAGCATGCCCAACAGCATGTCCAGGACATTGGTTGGCATCTAAGTGCTCATAATATCATCACCAGTGTCATCGCGCTTATGTTAGCCCTTATTTTGCTATTCTTCGTATACAAGGTGTACAAGAAATGCCATAGGCGTTGGATGAGAGAAAAGGTCATGCAGGTAGCATTACGGGGTGTTCGGTTCGCGTCGGGACGAGGACGACCCATTGGTTTCTACGTGCCACAGCCGGCTGACCAGCAGCCAAGCAGCAGCGGTTTGGGCGATAAAATGTGAAGTGAGTGAGTTAAGTGGTGTAAATAAAAATTAAAAGTGAGCGGAAATAAAATTTAATCATCATGTATACGCATATTTAGTGGACTTTAAGCATATTGACTGAAACAGGATAAAAGGTATATTTTTCTTTTATTTTATGTTAATGTGAATAACAATGTTTTGCTTGTTATGAAAGTGAGTAATGGAAAGTCTTGAAAAAATATTGAATGACTTAAAAATATCAAGACATATTTAAATAAATAAGGTCCTGCTAGGATATTAAAACAAAACTTGTAATGTAAGGTAAATTATCTGAAGCAATATCTTTATATAATGAGTATATTGTCACTTACGAATGTTTGAGTCAACAAGTTGATGCAAAATATATTTCTTTAGTGCTTGGTTTCTTTTGTGCTTGGTTGCACAAAATTTGTAATGTCTCAACGTTTTCTTAAGAAATATAATAATAATCAAGTCTGTTTATTCCAAGATTAAGGGACTTTGTTCGGAGCCTGATAATATTGTCTTTAATAAGGAAAGCACCAACATTGCAATTTGCAACCATGGCTAAATTCGATTTAAAAACCGCAGTATCTTTATTGCCGGTCATGACGGGAGACGAAGAAGTAACAAAGCAGTCCATCAGTAATATTGAAACGTTTGATTCAATGTTTACCAGCGAAGGACAAAAAACGCTTGTTACATTTTAAAATGTAGACTCTCGGAAAGTGCCAAGTTGCGCATGTGTCAAACTTACACTTCAGTTTCAGGTCTTTTAGATGACATGCGATCTTTTTTGTTATCGAAAAAATCTGATACACATCCATTCAGCAGCAATTGCAAAGGCCAAAGAAAGGCGGAAGAAGTGTCGAGGATTTCGGTAAGGAGATTGAAAAAATACGACTATAATATATAGACTTACGACCCGTCTGGTGTAGTGGTCGAGAAATCGCCTACTACGCAGCGGGTTGCGGGTTCGATCCCCGCACAATACAAACATTTGTGTGCATGAACATGTCTGTTTGTATTGGTCTGGGTGTTTTCTATGTATATCATGTATGTATTTACAAACAAAAGAATCCAAAATGCCGTATCCAAACTCTATGATGTTCTATATGACACTATAAAAAAACATACGCCTTTCGTAACTGTAAAAGATCGCAACTTTCCTATTTGGTTTAATTCCTTGTTAATACGCTTATTTAAAAACAAAAAGAAAGCTTGGATTGAATGGAAAAAAATTAAAAACGCTAGGGATTATGAAAATTTCTCCACCCTCAGAAAAAAATTTAAATCTGAATGTAATACCTGCTTCATAAAATACATAAAATCCGTCGAAGATAGCATTCATATTGACTCTAATTATTTCTGGAAATTCATACATAGCCGTAAAAGTAAATCAGGACTCCCATCTAACATGTACTACAATAACGTCGCTTGTAGTGATCCAATTGACATATGTAACACTTTCTCTCGGTTTTTTCAAAACGTCTATGAAGAGAGTACGCTCAATTTAGACAATTGGACACCACCTGACATCCATCACAACATAAATTATATAATAGATAACATACATTTCAAGGAATCTTCTATCGAAAAGGAACTGAAGGCCATGGACCCATCCAAAGGACCAGGGCCAGATGGTATACCTTCACTATTTCTGGTCAGAGCGGCTGGTAGCCTCTATAAACCCCTATGCATAGTTTTCAATAAATGTATGTCGGAAGGTATTTTTCCCGAGGTATGGAAAACGGCTAACATCACTCCTATACACAAATCAGGTTCTAAACATGACATAACAAAATACCGCCCCAAATCAATACTCTGCGCCATGTCTAAACTCTATGAAAGGTTAGCTCACAATGATATATATTCACAAGTTCACAAAGCCATAATCGATCAGCAGCATGGTTTCGTACAGCGAAGATCAACAACCACTAACTTAATGATATACACAACAGATCTCTTTGAAGGTATGGATATGGGGGTACAGGTGGATGCTGTGTACACAGACTACCAAAAAGCGTTCGATAAGGTGGATCATGAAATGCTATTGGCTAAAATTGCACAAAATGGTATAAGAGGTAACCTGCTACGATGGTTCGCATCTTACATAACAAATAGATGCCAAAGAGTTGTTATTAATGGTTTTCAATCTGATACTATTAAGGTAACCTCAGGGGTACCGCAGGGTTCCATATTGGGACCACTTCTATTTATCTTAATCATTAATGATATTAAAAAATGTTTCCTCCATACTAAATTCTTATTGTACACTGATGATTTAAAAATATATCGCCCAATAAAAACTATTAATGACAGTTTACTTTTTCAACAAGATCTTGACCGACTTTCTAACTACTGTTACCAAAATAAACTTTACTTTAATTTACAGAAATGCTGTCAAATTACTTTCACTAAAAATAAAAATAAAATAACATTTAACTATACGCTATTTGACACTACCCTCACACAAGTTACCGAATTAAGTGACCTGGGCATTCTTCTTGATTCAAAATTACACTTAGAAAAGCACATAGAATACATAATTAACAAAGCTTATCAACTTTTTGGATTCGTAATGCGAGCCTCCAAAGACTTCAAAAGGGCCGACACCTATATTCTGCTCTATAAATCTCTAATAAGATCACAGCTGGAGTACGCAGTATCTATCTGGGATCCCTATTATACTAAATATACTGAACTTATTGAAAAAGTTCAACGTAAATTTTTAAGAACTCTACATTATACTCGTAGATGCTACAGAAACCGCCTAAATTACACCAATCTACTTAAAATTTACAAGATTCCTACGCTAAAATCTAGACGAATCCTTTTACAAGCAGTCTTACTTTTCAAAATATGCAAAGGATAAGATAAGATAAGATAAGATAAGATTTATTTCTCACCATAAATGTTACAAAACAGTGATACAATTATGAACTATAGCTAGTGATATTAGCTTAACTTAACTAGATTAATTTAGATGCACATCAAATTGGTAAGTAAAAATATTGTAGTTGAACATATAAAATACACAGCAGACATTATGGCGGGCTAACACCTGAATTAGGAAAGCTCCTGTCGCTCAGGTTGCTAGCCCTCCACCCCGTATATAATCACAGAAATCTCTTAGTAAAATATTTATTTACACGTAAATAGTAGCAGAAAATACATCGCATAGATACCAAATACGGACACAAAACAGCACATGGAATATAATAATTTTAATCAATAACACAAAGGATAACACAGACATGTTGTATGCCGAGTTTTTACACAAAAAAAAAATTGAACAAATTGAATCGAGAGTAACATATAATTATAAACATTAACTACTAAAGTTATGAATTTATAATAAGGACTTGTTCCGTTGTCGAGTACGAAAGCGCATATAATTCTTTTTTGATTACTGATTTTAGCCTGAATCTATTCAGATTAAAAATTTGGTGGAGGTCATTAAAATATCTGTAAAGAAAGGGACCGGTGAAGATTATTTGACGCCGAGCAAACATCGTCGTAAAAGAGGGTACCTGAGAACGAACTCGTCTTTTGTGTCGCGGGAGCTGAGCAGGATCAATCGTTCTGTGGTGACGTAGGATTGAGTTGTAGATGAATAGTTGCCTAACGGTCAGTAGGTTCGCTTCCTTGTAAAGTTGTTCCGTAGGGTACCGTTTGGGTTTTTGTGACATGACCTTAATAACTGCTCTCTGCGCCCTTTCGAGTTCCAGAAGATATGTTGAAGCTGCACCACCCCATACTGGTATGCAATATGTCAAGAGAGATTGACATAGGGCATAGTAGACTGAAGTAATCAGTTTTGGGTCGGCCGAGTCTCGAAGGTTTTTGAAAATATGAAGAAGTCTGCGAACCCTCTTACTTAGTGCATTTACTTGAGGTTCCCAGTTAAGGTTCTTGTCAATAATAACACCTAGATATTTATGAGTATCAGTTTGAACTAGACAGGGGCAAGTACATGAGGAATTTGGAATGTCTGAGATACAAGTAAATGTGTGAGCTTTAATGGTGAACGATGGTGGTGGTTTTTTAGCATCGGTAATTCTAAAACAAACGAACTTAGTTTTCGGGACATTGATTGTAAGGAGGTTATCATCAAGCCAGCCTAAAACTTTTTTGAGACCATTTTCAGCTGAATGTTGAACCATAGGCCATGATTTACCACGGAATAGAAGGGCGGTGTCGTCAGCAAATGCCAGCGAGCTGCCATTGGTAAGACTGAGTTTGCATAGATTGTTAACATACACAAGAAATAAGGTGGGTCCGAGAGTACTACCCTGCGGAACACCATATGAGATGGGTACGCTAGAGCTGGTGAAATTTGACACTCTTACAACTTGCGTTCTATTTGTGAGGTATCCAGTGAACCAGTCCAGCGAAGTTCCACGAATTCCAAGATCCTGTAGTTTACGCAAGAGTAGAGGAATAGACACAGTGTCAAATGCCTTTTTTAGATCTAGGAAAATTGCCAAGCATAAATTACCGCTATCTAGAGAATAAGTAACTACCTCGGTAAGAGTTGCAATAGCATCTTCAGTATTTCTACCAGAGCGAAACCCGTATTGATTAGCTGCCAACAGTCTTCTACTCTCCAGATACCCCATCAAACGTGTGTTGACAACTTTTTCAATAATTTTACTTAATGTACTGAGCAATGAGATAGGGCGATAATTTGAGACCATTTCCTCACCACCACCTTTATAGATAGGAACGACAACTGCTTTTTTAAAGATGGCAGGGAAAATTCCTGAAGACATGCTGAGATAACAAAGGTGAGCTATCATGGAACATAGGATAGAGTGTGAGTTCGTAAGTACAACCGTAGGAATGTGATCTATGCCAGGTGCACAATTTGACTTGAGATTTAAATTTTTTTTATCTATTTCAATAAAATCAGTTGGGTACATACAGATTGATTCAACATTGCTGGTAGTTCCAGCCTTTTTTAACAGGTCAGACTCATCGACATTGTTCTTTGTCATTATATCGGATGCAAGTTCCTTGCCGATAGAAGTAAAATAAGAGTTAACAAGTTCAAGAGATTTTTCCGGGGATGGCATTAGGTTCAACAATTCAGTAGTGTGTGAACGATTTTTTTTTAAATTGCATAGGTCTTTTACGATCTCCCAAGTATTTTTATTGTTTTTGTAGTTTTGTGCAAGTTTCAGCTTATAATAATTGGATTTTAGGTTTTTTGCTAGTTGATTGCAGACATTGCGGTATTTTATGAATGTGTTTTTTAGCTCTATGTCATTTGGATTCTTTCTAACAAGTAAATTAATACGGTCTCTCTTCTGAAAGCATTTTACGATACTAGAGGTTATCCAGGGCTTAAGTGGACGGTTCTTTTTGGTAAACGTGATGGAGCTAGAATGTTGAACTATAAGCTCTTGAAGTGAGTCAATCAAGGTCTTTGCAGCTAAATCTGGATCGTTAATTGCTAAAAAGGGTTTCCAGTCGATAGTTTTTATTTCCTGGGCTAATGATTCATAATTAATCCTCGTTCTGGTCTTTGGGATAGAATTCGTGTTTTGGGATGATGCAGTTGAAATAGATATAAGTAGAGGATAGTGGTCTGTTATGTCAACAGCAAGCACGTAGCTTTGAAAGTGGCCTGATATTTTACACATAATATGATCCAGACAAGTGAGTCCGTGAGTTGGGACATCTATAGTATTTTGGAGGCCATGCGAACCCAAAATTTCCAGATAATCTATAACAAAAGATTCTTTAGTGCTAAGGGTATCTATGTTTATATCGCCTGTAATTACAATGTTACGACTTTTTATCGTAGCTAGTTGACTGTCGAGGGATTCTAGAAAAGGGGTTGGATTTGTAAAGCAAAATGGGCGATATATACCAAAGATTATCATGTTACTGATTTTTGCAACGAGACAATTGGATTCAGACAACTCAATTTCTTGAACAGAGGCCTTAATAGTGTTTGTTATGTACATGATAACACCATCATTTTGATTATAGGACCTTTTAGTGAAAAATAGATTATAGCCATCTATTGTGGGGGGAACCGAATATTCATCGCACCAGCATTCAGAGAGTATAATAATATGAGCGTTAATCTGTAGACGAGTTACGTATATAAGAAAGGCATCAAGATTTTTATTCACACTTCTTATATTAAGTGAAATTATGTTGAGCGTGTTATTACCGCCATAACCAGCTTTGCCCATTTGTAGCTTGAGACTATTAGGATCTTCGATAAGTTTGCATGAGGCGGTGCAAGATTCCTCAATATCATCAAATAAATGGTGGTTATTCATTATTGTTGTTTGCAGGAAGTTTAAGGTCTTTAGAAGCGTTGAACCCTATAATGATGCTGATGTGATTTACATTTGCACTATAAAACAATTTTATGAGTGAAAAAAGAGAACGTCGAATAATCTTGGTGGGGATGGTAGTACTCGTAGTTTTTATGTAGAAAAACAAGAAAGGAAAGGACTCACGATTCAAATTGTAGATAATGTGTGCTGCTATATAACATTCAATATCCAGGCGAGGTTTTGAACTTGTGTTTAAGGTAAGTTTTTCAAGTTCGAATTTAGCACTTATTGCTTCAAAGAATAGGTTCGAGTCGGCATCTAGTCATTTCTGTTTTAGTAGTTGTAGTTGTTCTTCGCTTTTGATCAAAATATATGGGTTCGATTGTCTCGCTTTAACCAACCAATTTTGCTACGTTGTCCCTATAACTGTACACCGTCGGGTATGCCGAACAAAGAAACTGTTTTTCATTAAGGCTTGCAGAACTAATGCTGGTAAAAGATCGCCATTGCGCAGATTGGTAGACATTTATAATAATCACTTTGAAAATATAGACATATTTGCGGTTACTGCACCTAAGTTTAAGGAATTAGTCAACAATAGTCTATAGGCAGGTAAATGACAGTGCACCGTACTGTATGTATTATTTTGTACCTACTCTATTAATGTTTTTTTTTCTCCTTTCTCTTACTACTGCTGTATGTTGCAACACCTAGCGACTTTGCGTAAACTCTGTTACCTAATTAGTGGATAACGTAGTGGGTTATACATTTAATAATCTTTTAGTTAACATATTATTTATAACATGTAATGTGTAACTGTTTGTTATTCCTTAATAAAGAAAATATTAAAAAAAAAAGTATTGTTCCGTTGTAAGTATCCGTTGTCTGGCACCCATAACACAAGCTTTGAGTAGCTTACTTTGGGACTAGATGGCGATGTGTGGGAATGTCCAAAGGATATTTATTTATACTTAACTATCTCGCAAGCACTGAGGGTTCCGTGCCAACTTTTACTGAATTAGGGAATCCACTTACCTCCACTTAGTACAATACCACAATATTTTGTTGACAGCAAATATAACTTTGTTTTTGAAAATGTGCTAGAACTCAAAAACTTCTCGTTCGATCCCGTCTTAACTAATTTTCGTTAAAAGTATTTGTTAAGGTCTACATTCTGTATATATTTCTAAATTTACACTCGGTGAGTTTGTAAGTTAGATGGGGGGACGCCGATTTGACCACTTTGAAAGCGTCAAGCTATGAAACGTTAGACTTTAAAAGAAAATGGTTTTAAAAACCTATATGTCATTTTAAAAGACCTATTAATGGACACCCCACACGCATAGGTTTGTCAAAAAAAATTTTTTTTTCGGTTTTAGTTTCATGTATGGGAGCCTCCCCCCCCCCCCTTAAATATAATCATTTTTTATTTTGTTTATAAGCAAATTACAACAGTGTGATGCTTATAGTTATAAAATGGCCGTGACATACGGACGGACAGACAGACAGACAGACTTGACGAAACTATAAGGGTTCCGTTTTTTGCCATTCGGCTACGGAACCCTAAAAACAACGCGCCATTAATCGTATATAATTGTCGGCTGTGACGAAGTTTCGATTAATTATGAAGTTTAGTATTAACGAAAATGTCTACTTCAAGTGAAAAAATATATAAGAAAAGCTATTATTAACTCCGTCGGACATACGTAACGAGGTAAAAAACGCGTGCGATAGTCTTTTGCCATCAAAATCGAGTGAAATGTATTTTTACTGCTTTAATATTTAAAAACTTAGTAGTGAAGTCTTTTTTTTCTCGCAAGTGTGTTGAAAAATGTCGTATGAAACACGTGTGCCTGTGACTATAATATACGTGGCTTTCTTGTGGCGCACGAGCCAAAATGCAGACTTATAAACCCAAATATAAAATAATTGTAAAAATAAATACATACCAGTATGCAGAATTTCATGTTGTTTGGTGCTGGGTCCTAAAAACTTTATGCTGAATTTAATCCGAAACCCGCCTTATATCCAAAAGCGCTTTAAAATATTTGTAATCTGCCTTTGTGACTGACAATGACGCAACTGGGTTCAACTGTGCAAACTAATTTATTTTTTGTCAGAAAAGTCTTTGTTGAACTAACATAATATTAATTGCAGTACCACAATGAAACAATTATTATTCATTAATTTGTGGTTAATCGACTTACAAAAATCCGTCGCAGAAATAAGCCTTTCAGTATGAAAATTATTGATATATCAAAATTGGAAGAAAATGGCCAGGCAATGAGGGTCCCGTACCAATAGAATCGAATAGAATAATAATAGAATATTTATTTGTATTTAGATAACACCTTATCATGATCTTACAATTATGTTCGATGTTCAGCCTGTCTAGCCATTGCCAACAGCATGCAAATATATATTTCATTACAACTTAAATTCTATTTTTTTACAAAAAAAGACATTTCTTATTCTTATTTTCTTTTATTATCGAGACTATAAATTCAAATATAGAACAAACGAGGAAAACCAAAAAGTATTAACAGCCATGAATAAAATTACTCAGATTGGCTTTGATCAATTAGCCATTTAGGTAGTTTTAAATTTATTAATATTTTATTATACGAAATTAGCCGTAGCGGATATTGAGCCATACGACAATACTAGCGGTCCCCCGCGACTTCGTCCGCGCGTTTTGAGTTTGCTCCCTCCTCTCCCGTCGCAGCGTCATGTTTTATATCCTAAAGCCTTTCTCGATAAATAAGCTATTCAACACAGAAATATTTTTTCAAATCGGTCCAGCAGTTCCTGAGATAAGCGCGTTCAAACAAAAAAACTCTTCAGCTTTATAATATACTAGCGGTCCCCCGCGACTTCGTCCGCGCGTTTTAAGTTTGCTCCCTCCCCTCCCGTCGCAGCGTGATTTTTTATATCCTAAAGCCTTTCTCAATAAATAAGCTATCTAACACAGAAATATTTTTTCAAATCGGTCCAGCAGTTCCTGAGATAAGCGCGTTCAAACCAACAAACTCTTCAGCTTTATAATATAACTAGCGGTCCCCCGCGACTTCGTCCGCGCGTTTTGAGTTTGCTCCCTCCCCTCCCGTCGCAGCGTGATGTTTTATATCCTAAAGCCTTACTCAATAAATAAGCTATCTAACACAGAAATATTTTTTCAAATCGGTTCAGCAGTTCCTGAGATAAGCGCGTTCAAACCAACAAACTATTCAGCTTTATAATATAATTAGCGCAAGCGCACGTTGTGATGTTAAAACTGTGATAGCTCCTAAGATATTTATTGGAATCAAATGATATAAAGGGCAACTTTGTTCTAAATAAAATGCTCGTGATGATGAATGTATTTATTTTGATAAGTATAAATACCTGTGTGTATAATACACCTCTAAAAATGATGCATTATTTTTTTACAAATTTATTAACATAAAAAAGATTGTAGTAAGTCAACCATAACAGATAGACATATGCTGTTGCGGACTTTATTATAGAACTCTTAATGCTGAACAATCCTGTCATACATGATTTTTGTGTAACTTAAGCGGTTTCCGCAGCGTACGCAGCGGAAGCTCTCAAAAGGAATATCTTTTTCCCGTTCTCGCAACATTTTTCATTGCTGCTGTGGTCTTATGAGTTGTATCTTTATGTTATATAGCCTAAAGCCTTCCTCGATAAATGGACTATTCAACGTAAAAAAGATTTTTCAAATCGGGCCAGTAGTTTCTGAGATTAGCGCGTTCAAACAAACAAACAAACAAACTCTTCAGCTTTATAATATTATTAGTATAGACTAGCGGTCCCCCGCGACTTCGTCCGCGCGTTTTGAGTTTGCTCCCTCTCCTCCCGTCGCAGCGTCATGTTTTATATCCTAAAGCCTTTCTCGATAAATAAGCTATCCAACACAGAAATATTTTTTCAAATCGGTCCAGCAGTTCCTGAGATAAGCGCGTTCAAACAAACAAACTCTATAGCTTTATAATATATAGCGGTCCCCCGCGACTTCGTCCGCGCGTTTTGAGTTTGCTCCCTCCCCTCCCGTCGCAGCGTGATGTTTTATATCCTAAAGCCTTTTTCAATAAATAAGCTATCTAACACAGAAATATTTTTTCAAATCGGTTCAGCAGTTCCTGAGATAAGCGCGTTCAAACCAACAAACTCTTCAGCTTTATAATATAATTAGCGCAAGCGCACGTTGTACTTGAGCTGCGAACATTATTTTGGTGCGGAGTTATGTTAAAACTGTGATAGCTCCTAAGATATTTATTGAAATCAAATGATATAAAGGGCAACTTTGTTCTAAATGAAATGCTCGTGATGATGAATGGATTTATTTTGATAAGAATAAATAACTGTGTGTATAATACACCTCTAAAAATGATGCATTATTTTTTTACAAATTTATTAACATAAAAAAGGTTGTAGTAAGTCAACCATAAAAGATAGACATATGCTGTCGCGGACTTTATTATAGAACTCTTAATGCTGAACAATCTTGTCATACATGGTTTTTGTGTAACTTTAGCGGTTTCCGCAGCGTACGCAGCGGAAGCTCTCAAAAGGAATATCTTTCTCCCGTTTTCGCAACATTTTTCATTGCTGCTGTGGTCTTGTGAGTCGTATCTTTATGTTATATAGCTTATAGCCTTCCTCGATAAATGGACTATCTAACATAAAAAGAATTTTCCAAATCGGGCCAGTAGTTTCTGAGATTAGCGCGTTCAAACAAACAAACAAACAAACAAACAAACAAACTCTTCAGCTTTATAATATTAGTATAGATTAGCGCAAGCGCACGTTGTACTTAAGCTGCGAACATTATTTTGGTGCGGAGTTATGTTAAAACTGTGATAGCTCCTAAGATATTTATTGGAATCAAATGATATAAAGGGCAACTTTGTTCTAAATGAAATGCTCGTGATGATGAATGTATTTATTTTGATAAGAATAAATACGTGTGTGTATAATACACCTCTGAAAATGATGCATTATTTTTTTTTTCAAATTTATTAACATAAAAAAGGTTGTAGTAAGTCAACCATAAAAGATAGATTTATGCTGTCGCGGACTTTATTATAGAACTTTTAATGCTAAACAATCTTGTCCTACATGATTTTTGTGTAACTTAAGCGGTTTCCGCAGCGTACGCAGCGGAAGCTCTCAAAAGGAATATCTTTCTCCCGTTTTCGCAACATTTTTCATTGCTGCTGTGATCTTGTGAGTCGTATCTTTATGTTATATAGCTTAAAGCCTTCCTCGATAAATGGACTATCTAACATAAAAATAATTTTTCAAATCGGGCCAGTAGTTTCTGAGATTAGCGCGTTCAAACAAACAAACAAACAAACTCTTCAGCTTTATAATATTAGTATAGATACATACGATCTTTTTTGATAACAAGACAGAAAATGCGTTTTATCTAATGAAAAAAGAAGCATAAACATTTAATTAATAATAAAAACGCTGCCCCTAAATACAAGGACACGTTATAGAATAGCCGAATTATTTTATTTGTACAGTCTCTCTTTGAGTGTTAAGACAATACGCGATAACAAGGTTTCCGTATCTGTTAATTATTAGTAAATAGTACCATTACCATGAGTTTACGAAGGTTTTACACGCTAAAGACGACGTAAAAAAGTATTTGTTAAGATCTACATAATATTTTTTTTTCCAAAATTTACACTTGCTTAGTTAAGAAGTTAGATGGGGGGGGGGGGGGGACGACGACGCCCGTTTCACGTTAGACTTTAAAAGAAAATGGTTTTAGGAACCTCTGTGTCATTTTTAAAGATCTATCAATATACACCCCACACGTATAGGTTTGACTAAAAAATGTTTTTTTTGTTTTAGTTTCATGTATGGGAGCCCCTACATGAGCCCCTCCTTATATGTCATTTTTTTATTTTTTTGTATGAGAATCGTAAAGCGGTTAACAGGATACATACTCCTACCTGATTGCAACAGTGTGATGCTTATAGTTACAGAATAAAATGGCTGTGCCATACGGACGGACAGACAGATAGACAGACTTGGCGAAACTATAAGGGTTCCGTGTTTTGCCATTCGGCTACGGAACCCTAAAAAGTAACGTCGTCGCCAGCGAGTAAAACCGTCTTCGCTATAAACTTATGGTACCGGTACTGATACGAAAAACTTGGTACGTACCAAACAATGTGTTCGTAGGTTTAGGTAAAGCGTGTAACATAAAAGGTGATTCTAGTGATCAAACTTCTTTTCACGCCATTAAGAACTGTTGCATAAGACCCCATACACACTTTTTTGGCATCGATGCAGTCACGCGTTTTGAAAATGCGATTCAGCATCGCGACGCATCACGCAATCGATGCTAACGCGCGCTATTATCGATGCAGTCCCCAAAATTCAGTACATAATTTGACAATTTCCAGCTTCTGCATCGCGACTGTATCGATGCTAACGCGCGTTAGCATCGCGACTGCATCGATGATAAAAGTAGTGCAGTGTGTAAAGGTTGACATTTTGCGACTGCATCGGTGCTAAAAGTGGCAGTGTGTTGAGGGTCTTATATGTAGCCGCACTAATTGTGTAGGGATCTGTCACCGTCATATTGTATAATAAATAAAACACAAACAATCACGGCAAGTTATTTTATTATTTAATCAGTACATTACACTAATTATTTCGTATGACCACGGCGACCGTGGTAAGGGAAAGTCGATCATATCGCAATGGCATTAAAACAAATATACGGTCGCGCGGTTCGTCACTTATTATAATACAATCTCAATTGTTCGACTTGTATCATCATATAAAAAGTGTTGCAAAACTACCCGTGGGGGATGAAAGAAATCGGAATTTGATAACTTATCAACTTTATTCTAGAAGTCGAAAAACGGTCACGTGACCCTGGTCGAGACAAGGGTGAACCGTCTGATTTCCATAGACCCGTTTTTTTGCATTCTTAATTTTTAGGGTTCCGTAGTCCAATAAGGAACCCTTATACCCTTAAATTCGTCTGGCCGTCTGTAAGCAGTTAAGCTCGGAGACCTAAAGTACTAGAAAAGTATCATTTGGCATAAGTATGTATTCTAATCTCCCCGCCAGTATTTTTTTTTGGTAACTCTCATACAAGTAACGAGGAGTTTTTTTTGTAGCCTAACCCATCTTTTCGATGAAGTGACTTGTTTCCGTAACATCCTGTTTTAAAAGGCGAAGGAGTCCATCGCGTTGAGAAGATATATATTTAAGATTGAGATTATAACTGGTTTTGTATCGTAATTTCGGATATTTTACTTTTTCAAGGGAATCAAAACCTTTTTTCTTTCTTTATTAAGGCCAGCAAACAAGGGTTTGTTTGCAAAAGGCAATCTCAATCATGTTCTACAGGACATATTATAAGGGCAATAATATTGGTTACATACACAATAGATACGGAACCCTTCGTGCGCGAGTCCGACTCGCACTTGGTCGCTTTTTTATTAACGGGTAGTTTTGGAACCTTGTAGAAAGAAATGGATATATTCGGTTCGGCCGTTGAGCGAGTGGGAAGAGTCTTCATTAAATTTTATTATAACCTTGTTAAATATTATTTCAGTCGAGTTCAATATTGAGTCGAAACAATCTAGCAAGAATCTACAGCTGCACTTTTGGTAGCGTATACGTCTCATGGTAAGAAAATCGTATTGTCTTCTGCAATAGCACTTTCAAATTAAAATCGCTTGCAAACACGTCACAATAACGGGCAAAACTTCAAATAAAACACGTCACGGGATGCAGGCAATTTTCGCTTTTAAAGCAGTAAGGCGGCGATAACCTTAATAGTATCTACCACATCTGAAAGTGTGTTTGGTGTGGACCAATTTTTGTGCATCGTTTCCTTATTTTTGAAGTGAAAACTTCTTTAGCGGCGTTGAGCACTTTTGTGGGATGGGGGAAAAATGTGAAACTCGCGTCAGGACACGTGGGCTGATCGAAAAACCGTAAGACGGTTGGCGAAATTATGTATGTAAGTTGTATTTCTGAGAGATAAACTTTTTAATGTAATTTAATATAATATAAATTGTAATGTTTGTGTACGATAGCGCAATAAATAAATATTGTATTCTATAAAAATATTATATTATTATTATTATTATTATTATTGTATTATTATTATTATGATAATAACTATTCCAAAAAATCAAAAATGCACAACGTTGATATTCAAGTTTTCACTTCTGCCGGCACTCCCGGAGTGCTTTCACAGTTTTTTTTTAATATAAGACCAATAAAAACCATTATTTATACATGCCTCTTTCTCAACTAAATAAATTAAAAGAAACGATTTCAAAAAAGACAACGGACCAAAAACAAACCTAGACTAATGACTCTCACTCTTTCTTAATTTGAATGTGATGTAACGTGAGTACTGAAACTTTTATAACTCAAATTAAGGGAGGAAAAATCTTATATAATAATACAATAATAATAATACAAAAAAATATATAATATTTTTATAGAATACAATATTTATTTATTGCGCTATCGTACACAAACATTACAATTTATATTATATTAAATTACATTAAAAAGTTTATATCTTAAAAAAATCAACTTACATCCATAATTTCGCCAACCGTCTTACGGTTTTTCGATCATCCCACGTGTCCTGACGCGAGTTTCACATTTTTCCCCCATCCCACAAAAGTGCTCAACGCCGCTTAAGAAGTTTTCACTTCAAAAATGAGTTTATTATATTTTAAGTCGCGTTTTAATGACCCAAAAATTAAGCAAGATACTTAATTGTGTCATTATAAAGTCTGCTATGATAATTAAAATAAAGTTTAAAAAGTTATTTCCTAAAGTGACGCTATCGCCATCTCTCGATGTTATGACAAGAAAACTGCTCATTGAGATGGTATATTACCAAATCTCAAATAATACTAATTCAGTGATAAACGTAGTGTAACAAAATACAAGTGTTCTTTTTCAGCTGGCGGCCGATTCTCTTTCTCAATACTATAGTTTTAAATTTTCCTAAATACAACTTGATATTTAATTTATGCTGTTATATCACTGAACTCCACAGTCAATTATATAATATAAAAAACCCTAATCACTCAAGTATTTGAACACAGACGACTCGTAAAATGATGATCCTGAATGACGGCTGATTAAAAATGCCGGAACGGAGGCATTTTGACTTATAACTAGGCCAGATTTTGCTTAAGAACTTGATAAACGTTTTTGAAGTGAAAACTTCTTTAGCGGCGTTGAGCACTTTTGTGAGATGGGGGAAAAATGTGAAACTCGCGTCAGGACACGTGGGCTGTTCGAAAAACCGTAAGACGGTTGGCGAAATTATGGATGTAAGTTGATTTTTCTGAGAGATAAACTTTTTAATGTAATTTAATATAATATAAATTGTAATGTTTGTGTACGATAGCGCAATGAATAAATATTGTATTCTATAAAAATATTATATTATTATTATTATTATATTCATATTCATATTCATTTATTCACTTCATAATATAACATTACAGCAGACAATATATAACATATAGGCAAAAGATGGTTATTTTGTTACATTATGACCTCAACGAGGTATTTGTGAATTCAAGTTATTAAATTCAATAAATTACAATTAAATCAATTCTTCATTAAAATAGTCAATAAGTATTTTGTCAAATTGTTAGTATGTCAAATATAAAGTCATTTCTATCTATCTAAATAATAATAATGCGGTCATGTTAAATTCAAATTAAAAGAAAAAAAAATACAATCAAATCATGTCAATTTTCAATTTGAATCACAGATTAGTAAGAGTTTAAATTATATAATGTCATATCTAAATATATTGAAATTTATCATTGAAATATTCATTTACATTATAATATGCCTATTTAACTAAAAACTTCTTTAATTCCCTATCAAATTTAATACCTTGGAGGGCTTTAATAAAGTTAGGCAAATGGTTATGTATCTTTATAGCCATATAGTAGGGACCGACCTTGAATAACTCCAGTCTGGCCGGAGGCAAAATAAAATCATTTGCGCGAATATATTAAATATTATTATTATTATAATTATTGTATTCTATCACAAAAATGATAGTACTTTTATATTGATAATAACTATTCCAAAAAATCAAAAATGCACAACGTTGATATTCAAGTTTTCACTTCTGCCGGCACTCCCGGAGTGCTTTCACAGTTTTTTTTAAGTGAAAACTTCTTTAGCGGCGTTGAGCACTTTTGTGGGATGGGGGAAAAATGTGAAACTCGCGTCAGGACACGTGGGCTGATCGAAAAACTGTAAGACGGTTGGCGAAATAATGGATGTAAGTTGATTTTTCCGAGAGATAAACTTTTTAATGTAATTTAATCTATACTAATATTATAAAGCTGAAGAGTTTGTTTGTTTGTTTGTTTGTTTGAACGCGCTAATCTCAAAAACTACTGGCCCGATTTGAAAAATTATGTTTACGTTGGATAGTCCATTTATCGAGAAAGGCTTTAGGCTATATAACATAAAGATACGACTCATAAGACCACAGCAGAAATGAAAAATGTTGCGAAAACGGGAGAAAGATATTCCTTTTGAGAGCTTCCGCTGCATACGCTGCGGAAACCGCTTAAGTTACACAAAAATCATGTATGACAGGATTGTTCAACATTAAGAGTTCTATAATAAAGTCCGCAACAGCATATGTCTATCTTTTATGGTTGACTTACTACAACCTTTTTTATGTTAATAAATTTGTAAAAAAATAATGCATTATTTTTAGAGGTGTATTATACACACAGGTATTTATTCTTATCAAAATAAATACATTCATCATCACGAGCATTACATTTAGAACCAAGTTGCCCTTTATATCATTTAATTTTAATAAATATCTTAGGAGCTGTCACAGTTTTAACATAACTCCGCACCAAAATAATGTTCGCAGCTTAAGCACAACGTGCGCTTGCGCTAATTTATAAAGCTGAAGAGTTTGTTTGTTTGAACTCGCTTATCTCAGGAACTGCTGGACCGATTTGAAAAAATATTTCTGTGTTGTATAGCTTATTTATCGAGAAAGGCTTTAGGATATAAAACATAACGCTGCGACGGGAGGGGAGGGAGCAAACTCAAAACGCGCGGACGAAGTCGCGGGGGACCGCTAGTTATATTATAAAGCTGAAGAGTTTGTTGGTTTGAACGCGCTTATCTCAGGAACTGCTGGACCGATTTGAAAAAATATTTCTGTGTTAGATAGCTTATTTATTGAGAAAGGCTTTAGGATATAAAACATCACGCTACGACGGGAGGGGAGGGAGCAAACTTAACACACGCGGACGAAGTCGCGGGGGACCGCTATATAATATAAATTGTAATGTCTGTGTACGATAGCGCAATAAATAAATATTGTATTCTATAAAAATATTATATTATTATTATTATTATTATTTCTTTAGATGACGCTTTGAACTGATCGGGGTCAAAATAGTTGTTTTCGTATAGGTACGATATATGTCAGTTTTGAACGTCAATAAAAATAAAGCCATGTTTGCCTGCTCATTGTATTTTAAAGTGTACTTTATTTTCGGTACTGCACTTTATACTTTACTTTTGGTCTGCTTGGGGTCGGAGCCAAAGGCATTTTAAATCGTAGTAATCTTCGTTTATTCGTCAATTTCTCATTTCACATAAATGCATTTCAAAAATATCCTTACGTATTCAAAATGCTGTATCATATTTCCGTGAACCAAAACGAAATTATTCCCTTAAGAAGCAAAATTTTCATTGATTCGACCTTCAGAACAAGCGATTCAAATCCAAATGAATCGCTTGCTACTGTTTTTGCTCCAAAATGGTTTCTGGCAATCTATGTCAAAAGTTGGTAAATGATATTCGATCGTTAGTCAGGGGAGTGAACTTCTAATTGTAACATCACTTGGAGTCATGTGTGTTCGGGAAATTTATGATACTGGCAAATATTATCAAATGTCAAATTATTTTCGACTGTGAGAAGAACTCTAGGGAGTAAAGTTCAAATTGTAATCACTTTGAGTCGTATGCGTCGGCAGGCGACAAACTAACAAAAAAATATATACAAAAGAACTTCATCGTTTAAAACGTTCTAAGATTTCACTTTCGTAATCAAAACAAGGGTGTCCTTTAAGGCAAAACATGTCGAAACATTCCATTAGATGTCAACCGTAAATCAAGGTAAAAATCATAACATTCAATGTAATTTCAAAAGGTTCACAAATGAATTTTCGACCGTAACTCAAGGGAGTAAAGTTCAAATTGTAATCACTTGGTGTCGTGTGCGTCGGGCGGCGAGGCGAGGGGGGCGCGGGGTCACTGGCTGTTCGCCAACTCGTCCATGCGACATCTGTTGACGGAGAATTAAATGTAAAAGACTTATTTATGTAACTATTCTAAACCAAACGTAGGACGTCCACCAACAAGATGGACAGACGACCTAATAAAGATTGCAGGATCCAACTGGATGCAGACCGCTAGTAATCGGTCGCTGTGGAAAGCCGTGGGGGAGGCCTATGTTCAGCAGTGGACGTCTTTTGGTTGATAATGATGATGATGATGATACTAAACCAAAAGACTCTACTAAAATAGATAGGAGCTTTTCCTTACACACGTATCAAAGGGTGGAAGAGTTTTGTGGTGTAATCAAGTGATTTAAAATAATGGGTATGTCTTCAATATACAGGTTGTTGTTTTGGTCAGTGGCATCCAACTCAGGGATGATAATATAATTTATGCTTATTCTAAAATAGTACATTATGATACAAGTGTGCTAAGTTGACCATTATATACAAGGCGATATTGTGTGCGCCATAAGAAAGCCGCGTATATAATGGTCACAGGCACACGTGTTTCATACGACGTTTTTCAACACACTTGCGAGGAAAACACTAGACTCTTCATGTACTAAGTTTTTCATTATTAAAACAGTTAGTAAAATACATTTCACTCGATTTTGATGGCAAAGGCTTTTGCTCGCGTTTTTCGCCTCGTTACGTATGTTCGGCGGAGTTAATAATAGGTTTTCTTCATTTTCTTAATTTGAAGTAGACATTTTCATTAATATTAAACTTCATAATTAATTCAAACTTCGTCACAGCCGACACTTACTATTTACGAAAAATGGCGCGTTGTTTTTTTTTTCTTGCCGCGATACCGATGCGCGCGCAAGGCTTAGGCGCGAACTAGATCGGCCAAAAGCCAGGATTAAAAATGTAATAATTCGTGTTTAAAACACAAATCACAGAAAATGTTAAATGAATTTGAGCTATTTTTTAGTAATAAATCTGGATTTACCATTTATCAAAATAAATATGTAGATACTGTTATTTTTCGCATAAATACTATTTGTTGCTAAAATAAAAGTATTGTATAACCCGACTAAATTATGTCGCTTCTTCTTCTTAATTACGACTTGGTAGATAGATAGAGATAGATAGATAGGTCGGGTTAATAAACTAAAAGCACTAGTGCATTAATATACTGAAAAAGCACGCGTGTTTAATATCTATGATTATGAGCCAAAAAATCGGTGGAATAAAAAGGTCGTTTTGAGCAAGTGTGTTGAAAAAATTTGTTTTCTTTAAATTCTAAGCAAGTTTCATACAACATTCAAAAAAATTACAAAACGAATGCGAAAACTCGCACCCTAGCGCGTAGCTAGCGCTTATCTACGAAATACTATGCCGTAGCTAGTAAGCTACGATAAGGCTACCTGGTGTTGGTAGTTTTGACTCGATCGCTGTACCGCATAAAAAATGATTTTTTGGGTTTTTTCCATTAAAAAAATATTTTTTGATGTGAAAACTTCTTTAGCGGCGTTGAGCACTTTTGTGGGATGGGGGAAAAATGTGAAACTCGCGTCAGGACACGTGGGCTGATCGAAAAACCATAAGACGGTTGGCGAAATTATGGATGTAAGTTGATTTTTTTGAGAGATAAACTTTTTAATGTAATTTAATATATTATTAATTGTAATGTTTGTGTACGATAGCGCTTTTTTGGCATCAGTATCGTTTGTACAGCCACCCCTGAGTCGCTCGTCGCTAACCAAAACAACACCCTGTGTTTACATGTCTCTCAAGTGCTGGCTCTTCAGTAAAAGTTTGGTAATTTAAACATTCGGTGTCATAAATCACTTTTTTTTAAAAATGCTGGCAAAACCCCATTTTCATTAGCATATTGTTATCGATAAATGCACGTAACAAACAACACGCATCTCTGTGTCTGTGTGACGTCACTCATAAACAGCGCAAGTGTAAGGGAGAAAATGATGTGCGTTGTCTTATTTGCACGGCTTTTTGCGCCGCCTGCCACTAGTCGGATTTATTATAGAGGCGGTACGAAACGGGGCGGGAAGTTTTGGTAATATCGTTTCTTACAAAATGAAGGCCATATATCAGGGAGTCTCGAACGGGAGGGAACGTGGAAACGTAAAAGCTTTGCGAATTTAAGGCCATTAGTCAAAAAAGTACCGATAACTTTCCTAGAAGAAAATGCTATTCTAATGAAAATTTTATTCAGCAAATTCTGTGATATTTTAAATATCATCAGCCATTTACAGGGTGTTTAAAAGTACGAGCCAAATTCAAGGAGGTGGCTGTCAATCAAGTTAATAATACAGGAAAGATATAATTGTTATAAAATTCAAGTTTTTTATTTATTTAAGACCGATAGTATGAATAATAATGTCTTACCTAACGGCCATCTCAGCGACCTCGAGACTCGGGTAGTCGAGCTCTTTCACAAGACACAGCACCGCTGAGAGCAGGTTCGAGTTCTGAAAACGTCAAATAAGGTTTCATGTTTTAGCAACTCTAAAAAAAGTGGTTAAACTATTTAAGTGTATGCATGTGACATTGTTGGAATACTATAATATTTGAGTATGTCGATCTAGTAAAGCTTCCAAATACGAGTGCTAAATTTTGTAAGTCTACGTCAATGCATGTTTGTATTATTGTCCAAGGATTTCTCGAAAACAAAAAGTCATAGTTAAAATTTGTTGGAATACTAAATTTGGCCGGTGCGAGACTGGCCACACTTTCTCTTTAGCCCAATCATTTAAAATAGCGTTAGAAAGGTACCTACTTTATTAATTCCGGGTCTGGGCAACGGCAGTTTTAATCGTTATATTTGAACTTTTCTGCTAACACTACGTCTTCTTTAAATCATGTGCGAGTAACATTACTCGCTAATCTATGTAATATGAATTAGGTATCCGCGAGAGTTAGGAATTTTTGAAGTGAAAACTTCTTTAGCGGCGTTGAGCACTTTTGTGAGATGGGGGAAAAATGTGAAACTCGCGTCAGGACACGTGGGCTGATCGAAAAACCGTAAGACGGTTGGCGAAATTATGGATGTAAGTTGATTTTTCTGAGAGATAAACTTTTTAATGTAATTTAATATAATATAAATTGTAATGTTTGTGTACGATAGCGCAATAAATAAATATTGTATTCTATAAAAATATTATATTATTATTATTATTATTGAAGTGAAAACTTCTTTAGCGGCGTTGAGCACTTTTGTGGGATGGGGGGAAAATGTGAAACTCGCGTCAGGACACGTGGGCTGATCGAAAAACCGTAAGACGGTTGGCGAAATTATGGATGTAAGTTGATTTTTCTGAGAGATAAACTTTTTAATGTAATTGAATATAATATGAATTGTTATGTTTGTGTACGATAGCGCAATAAATAAATATTGTATTCTATAAAAATATTATATTATTATTATTATTGTATTCTATCACAAAAATGATAGTACTTTTATATTGATAATAACTATTCCAAAAAATCAAAAATGCACAACGTTGATATTCAAGTTTTCACTTCTGCCGGCACTCCCGGAGTGCTTTCACAGTTTTTTTTTTATTATATTTTGTAACCTACATTTCGATATTGTTACATAGTAAAAATTGAACCTTTCTTTTAACTTACCTCCTGCGATAGTTTAGGGTTTTTATTGCATTCTTTCGTCTCATTCCTGCACTGCAATTCGTTTTATCATTAAATAGATTAATTTATTTACTACATTAATTAGATTATTTTATTAATCTTGAGATTGATTTGTAGCTAGCTTCCAAAACAAATATTTCATCAAGTTTGACACTGGCGTTGACAGCTTAGAAGTATTATTTTCCCGTTGCCACAGATTATGTAGCGATTCGGTTTGTTGAGCTCGTTAGCTCAGCAATTTCATCTTTCCAATTATTTTTGTTTTGATTCTTAATTTGTTTAATTTGCTTCCAATTAATTCAGAGTACAAATATTATCCCTTTTAAATATTTATTTAAAATTCAATTAGATTGTAATAGTTTTTATTCTACGTGTCTATGGTCGTTTGGTCAAATCAGTGACAGTGACAGTTGTTGATATAAAAGTACTCGTGTACAAAGTAGTAAAGTATAAGTCGTGAAGTTCAGATCAACCTTTCCACCGCCCAACAGTGCCACCAGCTTCATAGATCAGTCCCCGAGACCGTTACTCAATTTCAAATCTTTTATTGTAAGTATTCTCGCATTTTGTGCGATTTTCCAATTCACTTTGAGTTCGTTGAGGTTGTGTTGTTTCGAAAACTAACTTTTTGTGGTATTTCCCTCGTCCTCGCAGAATTCTTGGAGGTCACAGGAGACGGCGTGGCAGGCGTGATACAGCAGTCGACTCGGCGCTGAAATCCGTCATTCCAACCCCTTTTGAGGTAAATTTTTCATTTTTATTCTTGCTGGAGGGTAGATGAAAAGGTCGCGCCCTATTGTTACAAATTTAGGTTTTCCATTCCAAATTCACTTAATTTAATATTTCCCATAGCATTATTGAAGTAGATTCAGATTTGAAAAGCATTTATTTAAGATAATTTCCCCTCTTTATGAATATTTTTAGTACTGGTTGTGACAAACCATAAAATAGGTCTTTTGTCACTTTCCAGGGGTTTTTTTTGGTTTTGCTTTGATTGTATTACCTCATCTTCGGGTGCCTTCGGGATCTACGTTTGCGGAGAACCCCGGCCTGCCAAATCCGCTCCAGGGTCTCCGATTTCTCTCCGTCCCGAGGCATCTACCCCGGTAACCCGTATAGGGATCTTTACTCTTTCTTATAATACGGTGCTGCACCCAGCAGTGCCTGGCGCCCACACCTTCATTTTTTATTTAATTTTTACATTACTCAAAGTTAACATTGTGATTGCTCCCTAAATCATTTCATACGTCTCGGCTCCGGTCTCACCCCAAAGTCTACCCACAACTCCCTTTGTGTTCTGCCATACGCTAGACCGGCTTTGTTTATTTATACTAGATTTAATTATTTAGTAATATCTTAACCTTAACTAATTTTGTAATTTAAATTTAAATTAATTATTTAATAAAACAGATATTCAAAGAATTATATTTTTTTATTATTTAATAGTGGCGCCCAACGTGGGGCCAGTAGATTTTGGGGAGTTTGTGTCTTTTGCTACAAACTGAGATCGGTCCCGGACACCCCGTGTGGTTCTCGGGTAAGAATAAGGCCACCCCGGCACTTGCTCAGGGAGTCGTAGGAGGCGACTGAGAGCTCACCTGTTTTTGACAGTGTTCGACCTTAGGTCTGTTTTCTTTCTTTTAGGCCCTCAAGGCTTAATTGTTTTTTTTGTTTTTTTTTATTTTAAGCTCTTACTTTTCCGTAAGGCTTAATTTTCTTTTCCTTTTTAAGCCCTTACTTGTCCGTGAGGCTTAATTTTCTTTTTTTAAGCCCTTACTTTTCCGTAAGGCTTAATTTCTTTTTCTTTTTTAAGCCCTTAGGGCGTTAATAATTTTTTCTTTTCCGCCCCTCGGGCATTTATTTAAAAAAAAAAAACTTAATTTTCATTTAGGGAGCAAGCTTTTTTTAAACATTACTGTACTGTGACTGTACCGTAAACTGTACTGTTGTTATTGTATTAAGACTGTTTTTGTCTGCGGAGTTTTTTTATTTAAACGTCTGTACTGTTGTTCTTGTATTAAGACTGTTTTTGTCTGCGGAGATTTTTTTTAAACATCTGTACTGTTGTTATTGTATTAAGACTGTTCTTGTCTGTATTGTGAGGGACTTGAGCCGACCTTTTTTTTTAAAATTTTTAAATTTTTAAATTTTAATTCATTTTTATCAATTTGAAATGGAGCATCCAATTAATTTTAATCTTTTGAATAAGGATGAGTTAATTTACGAGGTTGAAATTCGCGGAGAAGTACCTGAGGCCACCGTTGAGGCACTTAAAAAACAAATTCGTGTTCTGGGAAAGGAAATACCCTCCGATGACATTGACACTACGTCGCGCGCCCCGGACGCGGAATTAGAGTTTGTCACCACCAGCCTCTCAAATATTGACGTCCTTATGACTGCTTCATCAAATTTTAAGAAATTTAACCGGGTCAAAGCTTTGGCTTGTCACCTATATCATCGTTTGTCGCGAATTGATGTGAAGCCAGACATCAAGGATCAACTGTCGACTCTGGAAGCGAGAGTTAATTCCCTCCTTTCTAGGCTCGAGAGGATGACCTTCAGTTTCCACAGTACCTTTAGTTCGGTCGACGAGGCTCCTGCTACCACCCCTGCCACCGCTCCATTGTGTTCGCCATCTCCAGTTCTGGTTTCGTGCAGTAGTGAGAAGTCCGTTAGAAACTTGAATCATCGTTTTGACGGCCACTCGTGCGTTCGCACTTACTTACAGACGCTGGAGGAGCTCGCGCACTCCAGGGAGATCAGCGAGGCGACTTTGTTTAGGTCAGCTTATGAACTTTTTACAGGTATTGCTTTGGTGTGGTACCGCAGTGTTAGGGATACCGTCCGCGATTGGTCATCGCTAAGGCGTCTCCTGATCGAGGAATTTTCTCCCCCCGATTTCGATAGGCGTCTAATGGACGAGATCCGGAAGCGTACTCAAGGCCCTACCGAACCAGCTTTCATCTATATCGCTATAATGGAGAATTATTTTAGTAGGTTGTCCTATTCAGTCAGTGAGTCTGAAAGACTTCACATTATTAGGTTTAATATGAGGCCTAATTATATTTCGGCGTTGGCTCTGCACTCTATAGACAATATTTCTCAATTAAAACACAAATGCAAACTGTTAGAACATAGTCTTGTTTACGCTGGTGATTTTAAAGAACCCCCTAAGCCTAATGACGCCACGCTCGCGAGTGACTTGTCCTATGTTGCGCCAAAGACTCGACTCAAGCTAGAGGAGGTGAAACAGGTAGATAATAACTACTGTAAAAGGTGTCGCAAAGAGGGTCACACACTTAGCGGGTGTAATTCCAAAGAAGTGGTATGCTTCAAATGCGGCAAAAAGGGAGCGTACGCCAACAATTGCTCTAATTGTCTGCCTAGTTCTAGTAAGTCTCAAAAGTCCGACTCTCCACAGTCAAAAAACTTGTAGGGCTGAACCGGTGTAATTTTTTTGACCAAAACGATTGGCGTAATAATTTAAAACAAGATTGTGATTCTAGTCATAAAGTTGCTTCGGTTCATTATTTAACTCATGGGGACGAGCGTCCTCATTTAACGGTTTCCATTTGTGGTTCTAAATATTTCGGTTTACTGGATTCTGGATCCGCGATTTCTATTTTAGGTTCCGATGCGGGTTCGCATTTTCTCCGAGCAGGACACACGTTACACAGTGACAATAATATCAAGAATATTGCCACTGCTAACGATTCTGTGGCTTCTGTCTCGGGTTATATTTCTTTGGTGGTAACCTTAAAGGAAACCACAAAAGTAATAAAATTTCACGTCGTTCCCGACATTTCCACTCCAATTATTTTCGGAGTTAATTTTTGGAAGGCTTTCAATTTGGCCCCAAGCATTTTTAATGATCTTCCTTTTGAAGTTTTTCCTTCTGATAAATTTTCTGTCTCTGAAGTTCGTAGACTTCACGCATTTGTTGAGCTAGACCCTGATCAGACTCTCCAGGCCAATGAGATTATTGAGCGTTTTAAAAAAGTTTCTTTTGAAAATAAAGGACTCGGTAGAACTCCGTTGATTAGTCACAAAATTGATACAGGCGATGTCGCACCTATCAAGCAGCGGTACTACCCGATGTCCCCAGCTAGGCTAAAGGAACTTAATCGTCAGCTCGATGAGATGCTTTCTTTAGACGTGGTCGAGCCCAGCAACAGCGCCTGGAATAACCCAACCCTAATGGCCCCTAAGGCAAATGGGGAGCTGCGCTTTTGCCTGGACAGCCGGAAACTGAACGCAGTCAGCAAACCGGATGCGTATCCACTCCCTTATATTTCTCGCATTCTAGATCGACTACGCGACGCTCGATACCTGTCCTCGATTGATTTAAAATCTGCTTTTTGGCAAATTCCTCTTGATTCCGTAGAATCGCGAGAAAGAACTGCTTTTACTGTCCCTGGCCGAGGTCTGTATCATTTCAAAGTAATGTGCTTCGGTCTTACCGGCGCTCCAGCTACTCAGCAACGGTTGATGGACAGGTTGTTCGGCCCTGAGTTCGACTGTAAAGTCTTTGTTTACCTGGACGATATTATTATTACGTCCGCAACTTTTTCAGAGCATATTTCTCTCCTTAAAAGAGTTCTTGAAAAATTAGATAAGGCAAACTTGTCAATCAACCTAAAAAAGTCTAGTTTTTTCCGTCGTGATTTAAAATATTTGGGTTACATTGTAGATGAAATGGGTCTTCACACAGATCCCTCCAAGGTCGAGGCCATTGTTGATTATCCGACTCCTACGAACCGTAAGGAAGTCAAAATGTTTTTAGGAACTGCCTCTTATTATCGTAGGTTCATCAAAAATTTCAGTTCTATCGCAGCTCCTCTTAATGCGCTTACGAGCACAAGTAAGAAAGCCCCACCGTTCAGTTGGACCCCGGAAGCAGAACAGGCATTCAATGAGTTGAAGTCTGCTCTTGTTTCAGCTCCCGTCTTAGCTTGTCCTGATTTTTCTCAACCTTTTGCAGTTCATTGTGATGCATCCAGTTACGGGATAGCAGGCACACTGACTCAAACGTTGGATGGGGAAGAACACCCTATAGCTTTCGCAAGCCGGTCCTTGAATTCCGCTGAACGGAACTACTCCGCTACAGAGCGCGAAGCCCTGGCCGTCGTTTTCGCGGTCGAGCATTTTCGTCCTTACCTTGAAGGAGGTCCTGTGTTTAAGGTTATTACCGATCACTCCAGTTTGAAGTGGTTTTTCAATTTGTCAAACCCTACGGGTAGGCTAGCTCGTTGGGGTTGTCGTTTATCTCCTTATAGTTTCACCATCGAACATCGTCGTGGCAAAGACAATGTCGTGCCTGATGCTTTATCACGTGCGGTACCCGTACTGGAGATTCGTCCATTGGAAAACGATACCTGGTACAACAGCTTACTCGATAAGTGCACCAAACACCCACGTTCTTTTCCTAATTTCGTGATAAAGGACAACAAGCTTTATCGTTACTCTAAAAATCGCTACGGAGTATCCAGCGAGTACGATTGGAAAGAAGTAGTCCCTGTCAGCCGTAGGGAGGAGTTGTTGAAGTCCTACCACAGTGGCGAATTGTCTCCGCACTTTGGAATTTTCAAAACCTATAAGCGGTTATCATTACGTTATTTTTGGCCAAAGATGTATGGAGACGTGGTTAAACACGTTGGGAATTGCGACGTCTGCGCCGCTTACAAACACTCTCAGCAACCCACCCCTGGTCTGCTAGGTGATCCTAAAGTTTGTTCCAAACCTTTCGAATGCATCAGTATCGATTTAGTCGGCCCTTTGCCTCGTTCTAAAGCAGGCTACACCTTTTTGTTGGTTGTGGTGTGTTGCTTCACCAAATATTGTCTGTTGTTTCCCCTAAGACGTGCCGTGGGTAAAACCATAGCGCAAAAGTTGGAAGATGGCGTGTTTCTCATTCATGGCATACCTCGCACAGTGATTGCTGATAACGGAACGCAATTCACTGGGCGGGAAGTGCAAGAACTCTTGAAGAAATACAAAATTCCCCAAATTCATCTTACGCCGCGCTATTGCCCCGCGGTTAACACCGTTGAGCGTTACAACCGTACAGTTATGACTGCTGTGTCCATACTCGTCGAAAAGGACCACAGATCATGGGATTGCAACTTGCCGAAAATTCAGTTTGCTATGAACACCGCCACTAGCGAAGCCACTCGTTTTACTCCATTTTTTTTGGTTCACGGGCGAGAAGCTGTCAGCTCGGGTGAAGTATTCGGTACAAATACTTCTTCTCTTCTCCCTTCTGATTTTGCATCTAGAGATTCTTATGCCCAAAACCTTGGTGTCTTAAAAGATATATTCGAGCAGGTTGAGCAAGCCTTGGTCACCGCCCATGGTCGTAGCGCCAAATATTATAATAAGGGTAGGCGACAGTTGGAATTTAAAGTAGGTGACACTGTGTGGAAGAAAAATTACCCGCAGAGTGACGCTTCAAAGTTCTTTATGGCCAAATTAGCTCCCAAGTACGAAAAATGTATGGTGGCTCGAAAAGTTTCACACCTGGTGTATAAGTTGGAGGACGCAAAAACGGGCAAGTCACTCGGTTCTTGGCACGTCAAGGATTTGGAGTCAAGCAGTAGTAGTACTGACATAACTTAATTATTGTATCATGAAATTCCTTGTTTAGCGTCTCGCGCTTTTATTTTATTTTAGTTTAGGGTCGCTGTTATCGACGGACGTGTGGCCCGCAGGTCATCCCTCGCTCGCCACACCGCCGCCGACGACACCACCTCTTCATTTCTGTCCGTCCTCTTTGTGGAGGGTATCTTTTAGTCAAGCTTCGGCTGTGCTTTCTCTTAGTGATGAGCTGGGGGCCAGCTCGAATTTTACTTACGTAAAATTCTTCTAATTGGGGGAATACTGTTACATAGTAAAAATTGAACCTTTCTTTTAACTTACCTCCTGCGATAGTTTAGGGTTTTTATTGCATTCTTTCGTCTCATTCCTGCACTGCAATTCGTTTTATCATTAAATAGATTAATTTATTTACTACATTAATTAGATTATTTTATTAATCTTGAGATTGATTTGTAGCTAGCTTCCAAAACAAATATTTCATCAAGTTTGACACTGGCGTTGACAGCTTAGAAGTATTATTTTCCCGTTGCCACAGATTATGTAGCGATTCGGTTTGTTGAGCTCGTTAGCTCAGCAATTTCATCTTTCCAATTATTTTTGTTTTGATTCTTAATTTGTTTAATTTGCTTCCAATTAATTCAGAGTACAAATATTATCCCTTTTAAATATTTATTTAAAATTCAATTAGATTGTAATAGTTTTTATTCTACGTGTCTATGGTCGTTTGGTCAAATCAGTGACAGTGACAGTTGTTGATATAAAAGTACTCGTGTACAAAGTAGTAAAGTATAAGTCGTGAAGTTCAGATCAACCTTTCCACCGCCCAACAGTGCCACCAGCTTCATAGATCAGTCCCCGAGACCGTTACTCAATTTCAAATCTTTTATTGTAAGTATTCTCGCATTTTGTGCGATTTTCCAATTCACTTTGAGTTCGTTGAGGTTGTGTTGTTTCGAAAACTAACTTTTTGTGGTATTTCCCTCGTCCTCGCAGAATTCTTGGAGGTCACAGGAGACGGCGTGGCAGGCGTGATACAGCAGTCGACTCGGCGCTGAAATCCGTCATTCCAACCCCTTTTGAGGTAAATTTTTCATTTTTATTCTTGCTGGAGGGTAGATGAAAAGGTCGCGCCCTATTGTTACAAATTTAGGTTTTCCATTCCAAATTCACTTAATTTAATATTTCCCATAGCATTATTGAAGTAGATTCAGATTTGAAAAGCATTTATTTAAGATAATTTCCCCTCTTTATGAATATTTTTAGTACTGGTTGTGACAAACCATAAAATAGGTCTTTTGTCACTTTCCAGGGGTTTTTTTTGGTTTTGCTTTGATTGTATTACCTCATCTTCGGGTGCCTTCGGGATCTACGTTTGCGGAGAACCCCGGCCTGCCAAATCCGCTCCAGGGTCTCCGATTTCTCTCCGTCCCGAGGCATCTACCCCGGTAACCCGTATAGGGATCTTTACTCTTTCTTATAATACGGTGCTGCACCCAGCAGTGCCTGGCGCCCACACCTTCATTTTTTATTTAATTTTTACATTACTCAAAGTTAACATTGTGATTGCTCCCTAAATCATTTCATACGTCTCGGCTCCGGTCTCACCCCAAAGTCTACCCACAACTCCCTTTGTGTTCTGCCATACGCTAGACCGGCTTTGTTTATTTATACTAGATTTAATTATTTAGTAATATCTTAACCTTAACTAATTTTGTAATTTAAATTTAAATTAATTATTTAATAAAACAGATATTCAAAGAATTATATTTTTTTATTATTTAACAATATGGTTGATGAAGTTTACACCTAAAGTCCAGCATAATATTACAAGAATGATGTTCAACGTTTTGGGAACAAATTGCAGGGTCAGAGTGTATCCTCAGAGAGGTTTAGTTAAGATAATAGCAGAAGACCGGAAGGTTCATCTTACAGCTTATGGCGGTCCAAAAACTTGACTTCAGGAAACTGCCACTGGTGTTTGAAGGTCGTAGTTTCTAATAAATACATGGATTTAACACTGGGCAGCCCCTGACAGTGATGAGCAAACCTCCGGGGTCATGTCGGCGTGTTTGTTTGACAGATCAATATCAAGAATGCTTTTTTAAAATATCGGCCATTAATTGCTTGTTTCGCATCGCACCGTGTAGGTTCTGTCGATCAATTCTTGTATGTCTATGGCGTGAGGCGGTTAAATTACGGTTCGGCAGCAGCTCGGTCAGGAAAGGAAGTCATGGAGGGGACCACTTGGAAAACAATTGCGTAAATTAGTTTGAACTAGTTAGGAGGTTAACATATCAAAATTCCGTATAATACGTGTCAAACAATATTTTATCCGATTTTAACTTTTAACTGTCTCGGTGGCGCAGCGGTAAGAGGGTCACACTTTAAAGCGACGGCTGCGCCAGAGGTCCGGGTTCGATCCCGGGTCGGGCCAAAAATATATACCTGGGTTTTTGAAGTGAAAACTTCTTTAGCGGCGTTGAGCACTTTTGTGGGATGGGGGAAAAATGTGAAACTCGCGTCAGGACACGTGGGCTGATCGAAAAACCGTAAGACGGTTGGTGAAATTATGGATGTGTAAAATTGGGTGACGAAGCAGAGGGAAACGAAATGGTAGGTTTGTATTACTCGTATATTGCCCAAGGTAAAAGTGAAGTGATTTTTCATACAATTTTTCTTAATAGTAAGGTGTAGTTACTGCCCACTAGTGTGAGTGCGTTGAACTACGTACATTGAGATATCGACTAGGTTAAATTACATTTAATACTAGTAGTTTGTAGGTTCTGGAATAGATGGCGCTGCTTGCCACTATTTGACATATTAATACAGAGACACCTATTAACGTACTTGTGAGATAATAAAGGTGATAAATTAAAAAGGTTGTTAGTAGCTCAGGTTTGAACTAGATGGAGCTACTAACAGGATATAAGTTGATTTTTCTGAGAGATAAACTTTTTAATGTAATTTAATATAATATAAATTGTAATGTTTGTGTACGATAGCGCAATAAATAAATATTGTATTCTATAAAAATTTTATATTATTATAGGTGTTTTTCTCTCTCCATTGTGGTAAGCAATGGGTAAAACAACTGTTACGCGGGCTTTAGCTAAGCGACACAGTATGCAATGAAGTGTCAGTAGACAAAAATTTTCTGGTGATACGGCATGTTCTGGTGATACGGCATTAATATTATTATTATTGTATTATTATTATTATTATTATTATCATTTTTTGTCTCAGCTAAGATGGTATGCTGGTATTTCAGAAATATACGGGCCTAAGCCAAGTATATTTCCACTTACATTTTATAGTATATATCAAGATGGGATTGTGAGTGTGCCTGGTGAATGCAAAAGTGGAGAGTTCGGTAGTGGTTGTGCGAGTGAGAGGTGGTGTGACTGTATGCTGCCTTGCGTGTGCTGTTGGAGTTCTTCGTGGTTCTGAAAGAATTTTCTTACTATTCTGCAAGTGTTTAAGATGACTGCTTTTTGGAGTGACAGGTACGTAAATTTCGGTATGTTGAGGGTGCTGAGTGACTGATGTAGTTGTTTTGGAATTACTCCTGTGGTTAATATTATTATTATTATTATTATTATTGTATTCTATCACAAAAATGATAGTACTTTTATATTGATAATAACTATTCCAAAAAATCAAAAATGCACAACGTTGATATTCAAGTTTTCACTTCTGCCGGCACTCCCGGAGTGCTTTCACAGTTTTTTCTGTTCAGAAATTCTTAGGGTAGCCCGGAATTTGGAAGTTGGCGGTGTTTCACCCCCGTACCTCGAAAAAGCACGTAAAGCCGTTGGTCTTGCGCCTGATCTCTCTCCGGTCGTGTCAGATCGCTGTCCGATCGGGCTACGAGAGTGAAAGGAATAGAGAATGCACCTGTGTTTGCGAACACACTTGTGATTAGATTTCAAATCCATCTATAATAAAAAGAGTATCAAAAGTTACTTTATTTTGCATTGTTATGGCTTTCAAGGGAATAATTTTGCAATATATGCCATACCGGGTCGATTAACTATTCCCATTTTTTTTTCAAATTTTTTTTTTTATTTTTAGGGATTTTTGCCTACAATACATGTGCCCCTAACTTTTCTCAAATGGATTGGTAGTTTTCAACTAGTTGCACAATGATTTGAGTGTATGCAATTTATGATTATTGTGTGCGTGCTATTATGATATAGGGAGGTAGTATTTTGATTACTCTAAACAAGTGCATTAGTTCTCTTGACAAGTGACTTACGAGTACTTTGGGATCAGAGCAATGTATGTGATTGGTGTCCAATATTTATTTATTCATATCTTAACGCCGTTTGCAGAAAGAAAAAAAATTTGCACTCCGGGAGTGCCGGCAGAAGTGTAAACTTGAATATCAACGTTGTGCATTTTTGATTTTTTGGAATAGTTAGGGAATAATTTTGAATGAATTGCTCTTATTATCAATATAAAAGTACTATCATTTTTGTGATCGAATACAATAATAATAATAATAATATAATATTTTTATAGAATACAATATTTATTTATGACGCTATCGTACACAAACATTACAATTTATATTATATTAAATTACATTAAAAAGTTTATCTCTCAGAAAAATCAACTTACATCCATAATTTCGCCAACCGTCTTACGGTTTTTCGATCAGCCCACGTGTCCTGACGCGAGTTTCACATTTTTCCCCCATCCCACAAAAGTGCTCAACGCCGCTAAAGAAGTTTTCACTTCAATAAACGAACTTTTAAATGAAAAAATAATTCTTTAAGTTTATGGACCACATCTCTGCCATGTGTTTACTTACCATAGCGTGGTCATTTTTCTTCTAAATTCATTGTGTATATATATATGCTACTGCTGTATTTTTTTTCACGAATCATCCTCCGTTTAGTTTGGGGAGGGGACATTGGAATCTAACAAAAGCTTGCCATTAAAAACAGAATGTTGCGGAAACAACCCACTTTATCACAAAATTATGATGGAAAACTCACCATCATTTTGAAAGACCTATTCAACGATACCCCACACGATGGGTTTGGTGAGACAAAAATCATTCCCACGTTGCTTGTAAGAGATACCCGAAAAATTCAAAATTTTTAAATCAATCAATTACAATCAAATTTTTATTGAAGTGAAAACTTCTTTAGCGGCGTTGAGCACTTTTGTGGGATGGGGGAAAAATGTGAAACTCGCGTCAGGACACGTGGGCTGATCGAAAAACTGTAAGACGGTTGGCGAAATTATGGATGTAAGTTGATTTTTCTGAGAGATACACTTTTTAATGTAATTTAATATAATATAAATTGTAATGTTTGTGTACGATATCGCAATAAATAAATATTGTATTCTATAAACATATTATATTATTATTATTATTGTTATTATTATTATTGTATTATTATTATTATTATTATTATTGTATTCTATCACAAAAATGATAGTACTTTTATATTGATAATAACTATTCCAAAAAATCAAAAATGCACAACGTTGATATTCAAGTTTTCACTGCTGCCGGCACTCCCGGCGTGCTTTCACAGTTTTTTTTAATCACATTGAAGGGGAGATTAGAATATAAATCTATCGATATATATATCTGCGCTGGACTGCGAACGGATAGATGGACAGAAGGACATGGCGAAATTATAAGGGTTCCTTTTTGGACTACGGGACCCTAAAAAGGAGGCTATCAATTCGACATGTATTTATGTGACGTCCACGGAATTGAATAATATTCAAGTGTGATGATCTATCATGGCAATTAAACACGTGTGCTAAATTTCGTTAGTGTACGTATGTTTCAAGTATGTTGTATGAACACAATTTCCTGTATCACAAAACTGATGGTCTTTAAGATAGTCTTGGCCGCGTCAACTGCTACAGAACGCTAACCACTCGTTATCATGGAAAAGGGTGTAAAGGTTAATTAACTAATCTATCGTGAATGAAAAGATCGTAAATATCCTTATATCCTTTGGACATTTCCACACATCGCCATCTAGCCCCAAAGTAAGCTACTCAAAGCTTGTGTTATGGGTGCCAGACAACGGATATAATACTTAATTTAATACTTTTTTTTTGTAAATACATACATGATATACATAGAAAACACCAGACCAATACAAACAGACATGTTCATGCACACAAATGTTTGTATTGTGCGGGGATCGAACCCGCACCCGCTGCGTAGTAGGCGATTTCTCGACCACTACACCAGACGGGTCGTCAAATGATGCGTTGTTACCTTGAGATTGAAAACTATTCAGTTAAAACTATTGGACGTTTCAAGAAGACTCAGTACCATCGCATGAAGATCGTGAAACAGCGTGAAACCCATAGTTTGTTGAATGAAAAACATTTTTAGAACATGTTTCCAGCTTCAGTTCATCAGCACAATAGCCACCATATTCCTCTAATGAACTTATGCCTAATGTTTTTTTTCTTCATTTGGTCCATTCTGAAGGCAAAAGTATCGGTAAAAAATATGAGACCTCGGATATCTTGTAGACTGCTCCTCGCTGAGATTTATAGAAAACTAGCGGTCCCCCGCGACTTCGTCCGCGCGTTTTGAGTTTGCTCCCTCCCTTCCCGTCGCAGCGTCATGTTTTATATTCTAAAGCCTTTCTCCATAAATAAGCTATCCATCACAGAAATATTTTTTCAAATCGGTCCAGCAGTTCCTGAGATAAGCGCGTTCAAACAAACAAACTCTTCAGCTTTATAATATTAGTATAGATTAGCGCAAGCGCACGTTGTACTTAAGCTGCGAGCATTATTTTGGTGCGGAGTTATGTTAAAACTGTGATAGCTCCTAAGATATTTATTGAAATCAAATGATATAAAGGGCAACTTGGTTCTAAATGAAATGCTCGTGATGATGAATATATTTATTTTGATAAGAATAAATACCTGTGTGTATAATACACCTCTAAAAATAATTCATTATTTTTTTACAAATTTTACAAAACGGGCCAGTAGTTTTTGAGATTAGCGCGTTCAAACAAACAAACAAACTCTTCAGCTTTATAATATTAGTATAGATAACCCAAGACTTCATTCTGCAGCGAGTGGAGCGTTTTCAAATTGATTCGATGGTGATATTTGCACTAATAGTGGCTACATTGAAAGCATTTTGTGGGCCATTATTTGAGCACCGTTTTTTGATGGTCACACGTTTGTAATTCCAAACATATTAAATGTTTAATTTAAGAATAAATTTTGTATGTTTTATCATGTATCCATCTATATGAATTTACTTTAAAATGTGTAATAATATTTGTAGTTTTGTAGGAAAAAATATTTTACCATCGGAATCGGGAGTAAAACTGCTGTTCTTCGCGCGTCACACCGAGTTGGCGCTCAGTTTTAACACTTATGTCTTGCTGAGCTTTTAAATTATACTAACATAACATATGTCAAAAAATTGGATATATAGTCAGGATTTCTTATATTGAGGTGGAAAAAATCCGTCTTCAGAATTAAATTTAATATAATTAATTTTGTGTCGGTCACACGATTTTAGCATTTTCGAAAATGTGACACATAAATGCTCATAACTTCAAAAAGGTTCAACCTATCGACACAAACCATAGGTCCGCAGAAACTTCAGACGGGTTAAAACACCAATAGAAGACAAATAAATATCTCACAGCAATGATATAGCTAATTACAGCTCCTTGCTTTTTATTTTTTTTTCTTCAGACCCTAGTTCATGTGACCCTTCATGGGTCATGTTTTAAAATTACAAGTCAGCGTTACGAATAAATGTATACTATTGAATCATAAAACTCATAGTCAAGATTCATTTGAGCTGATTAGATTACATAAGCGTTAGTTACTTAATTTAATATTTCTGAAAATGTAAAATTTTCGTCACTTGCGTGGCACAATTTTCGTGGTCAATTGCCCACGAAAGTTACAAATCATAACACGAAAGGTTATCAAAGTGTACTGATCTCACTAGAATTTACATTTTTTGGTTTGTAAATGCACTTAAAATAACCGCCTTAACGTTTTACACTTGAATTTTTGTACTAAGACAGTCTCCAGAGGCACAGATATGATTTATACAAATAATGGAGCTTACTAGAAAAATATGTAGAACATGACGTCTTAAATCTTGATTTTCATTCGGCTTTGAATCGCCTGATCAATCTTTTTACTATATATATAACAGCGTAAAGTAATCACAATAAGTTACTCTAAAAAACATACTCTTTAATTAATTAATTTTCGTGCAACTTTCCCCAATTTGTGTAGTTTACATGAGAAAATAATGAATATCACAAAAGCAAACCTTGAAAATAATTCTTAACTACTAATAAGAATGATGGCAGTTTATGCCAGTCGTCTTGATTTCATCAACCAAGCGGCATGGCTAAAATTTGACCCTGGTCCAAAGCTGGAAATCGTCCACTAGACAGATAAATGAGTCTTCTTTGAGGCTACTAGATAAAGACTTGAAATGATGAGTTTGCTTCACGGGACAAAAATACAATAAAAACTGATACTATAACATCCAAGGTTTGACAATAAGTGCGTGACGTCTGGTGTTTATTTCCAAAGATGCTAAAAAAATAAATTATTTCTTAATTGGATAAGAAAAGGTCGTATTTTGAATGCTCTTACAGCTATGATCCAGCAGCTAGTAGTCTCAATAGTCTCACTCCAGGCAAGAAAAATATCTGGAAGACTAATTTATTGCTTGTAAAGTTTATGAAGGGAATCACCTTATGCATTTGACTCCGAAAATGAGTTATGACTCTTCTCATAATAGCCGGCAATATCTGACTACTGAAATGCGGGGTTACCTATATGTAATTTGAGGCGCTACTTTGAAGGGTAAAGAGTTGATTGCTACAGATTTGCTACCATGTACCTTAGCTTACCCTTACCTTTATAACCCAGAAAATTTCGTCAGAATGGGAATACTTACCAAGATTGGCCAGGAAAGTGATTAGGATATCGGATACTCATAAATAATTTGGTAGCAATGTCGAAAGTAACAAACTATTCTTATGTAAGTGCTCATCATGAATGTTTAAAAATATATGTAATACCTGACCACATTACTTTTAGTCTCATCTTCATTTAAATGAATGATTATACTCATGGCTGTAAAATAACCAGTCATATTTATGGATTTATACTTAGATTTTAATTATTATGATGTTTGTAAGTTTCTAAAGGCTATTGGACCGATAATAACATTCTATTCACGTTATATCAAATTATCTTTTTAGCAGCTAGTATAATTAATGCAGGATTTAATTATGTATGAAGTTCAATATGAGGTAATATTTAAATTAATTGGTACTTTTATTTCCGAATTATCTATCCAAAAAGACGCTACGTCACTTTCGTGTCACAGTGAGTAACTTTCGTGGCTGACGAAATTTCAATATTAAATATCTACATGAATAATGAACCGATTTTCATGAACTTACAGATTTTGTTACAGTTTGATAGCTTCTTTAAAGCAGTATTTTTTTCATTTGAATAATCTATACTAATATTATAAAGCTGAAGAGTTTTTTTGTTTGTTTGTTTGTTTGAACGCGCTAATCTCAAAAACTACTGGCCCGATTTGAAAAATTTTTTTTACGTTGGATAGTCCATTTATCGAGGAAGGCTTTAGGCTATGTAACATAAAGATACGACTCATAAGACCACAACAGAAATGAAAAATGTTGCGAAAACGGGAGAAAGATATTCCTTTTGAGAGCTTCCGCTGCATACGCTGCGGAAACCGCTTAAGTTACACAAAAATCATGTATGACAGGATTGTTCAGCATTAAGAGTTCTATAATAAAGTCCGCGACGGCATATGTCTATCTTTTATGGTTGACTTACTAAAACCTTTTTTATGTTCATAAATTTGTAAAAAAAATATGCATTATTTTTAGAGGTGTATTATACACACAGGTATTTATTCTTATCAAAATAAATACATTCATCATCACGAGCATTTCATTTAGAACCAAGTTGCCCTTTATATCATTTGATTTCAATAAATATCTTAGGAGCTATCACAGTTTTAACATAACTCCGCACCAAAATAATGTTCGCAGCTTAAGTACAACGTGCGCTTGCGCTAATCTATACTATCTATACTAATATTATAAAGCTGAAGAGTTTGTTTGTTTGTTTGTTTGTTTGTTTGTTTGTTTGAACGCGCTAATCTCAAAAACTACTGGCCCGATTTGAAAAAATATTTTTACGTTGGATAGTCCATTTATCGAGGAAGGCTTTAGGCTATATAACATAAAGATACGACTCACAAGACCACAGCAGCAACGAAAAATGTTGCGAAAACGGGAGAAAGATATTCCTTTTGAGAGCTTCCGCTGCGTACGCTGCGGAAACCGCTAAAGTTACACAAAAATCATGTATGACAAGATTGTTCAGCATTAAGAGTTCTATAATAAAGTCCGCGACAGCATAAGTCTATCTTTTATGGTTGACTTACTACAACCTTTTTTATGTTAATAAATTTGTAAAAATTTTATGCATCATTTTTAGAGGTGTATTACACACACAGGTATTTATTCTTTTTCAAAATAAATACATTCATCATCACGAGCATTTCATTTAGAACAAAGTTGCCCTTTATATCATTTGATTTCAATGAATATCTTAGGAGCTATCACAGTTTTAACATAACTCCGCACCAAAATAACGTTTGCAGCTTACGTACAACGTGCGCTTGCGCTAATATATTATAAAGCTGAAGAGTTTGTTTGTTTGAACGCGCTTATCTCAGAAACTGCTGGACCGCTTTGAAAAAATATTTCTGTGTTGGATAGCTTATTTATCGAGAAAGGCTTTAGGATATAAAACATGACGCTGCGACGGGAGGGGAGGGAGCAAACTCAACACGCGCGGACGAAGTCGCGGGGGACCGCTAGTATATTATAAAGCTGAAGAGTTTGTTTGTTTGAACGCGCTTATCTCAGGAACTGCTGGACCGATTTGAAAAAATATTTCTGTGTTGGATAGCTTATTTATCGAGAAAGGCTTTAGGATATAAAACATGACGCTGTGACAGGAGGGGAGGGAAACTCAAAACGCGCGGACGAAGTCGCGGGGGACCGCTATCTATACTAATATTATAAAGCTGAAGAGTTTGTTTGTTTGTTTGTTTGTTTGAACGCGCTAATCTCAAAAACTACTGGCCCGATTTGAAAAATTCTTTTTACGTTGGATAGTCCATTTATCGAGGAAGGCTTTAGGCTATATAACATAAAGATACGACTCATAAGACCACAGCAGAAATGAAAAATGTTGCGAAAACGGGAGAAAGATATTCGATTCGAGGCCCGATTTGTTTTTTTTTTGCGTTGGATAGTCCATTTATCGAGGAAGGCTTTAGGCTATATAACATAAAGATACGACTCATAAGACCACAGCAGAAATGAAAAATGTTGCGAAAACGGGAGAAAGATATTCCTTTTGAGAGCTTCCGCTGCGTACGCTGAGGAAACCGCTTAAGTCACACAAAAATCATGTATGACAGGATTGTTCAGCATTAAGATTTCTATAATAAAATCCGCGACAGCATATGTCTATCTTTTATGGTTCACTTACTACAACCTTTTTTATGTTACTAAATTTGTAAAAAAATGATGCATTATTTTTAGAGGTGTATTCTACACAGGTATTTATTCTTATCAAAATAAATACATTCATCATCACGAGCATTTCATTTAGAACAAAGTTGCCCTTTATATCATTTGATTCCAATAAATATCTTAGGAGCTATCACAGTTTTAACATAACTCCGCACCAAAATAATGTTAGCAGCTTAAGTACAACGTGCGCTTGCGCTAATCTATACTAATATTATAAAGCTGAAGAGTTTGTTTGTTTGTTTGTTTGTTTGAACGCGCTAATCTCAGAAACTACTGGCCCGATTTGAAAAAATATTTTCATATTAGATAGTCCATTTATCGAGGAAGGCTTTAAGCTATATAACATAACGATACGACTCACAAGACCCGAGCAGCAATGAAAAATGTTGCGAAAACGGGAGTAAGATATTCCTTTTGAGAGCTTCCGCTGCGTACGCTGCGGAAACCGCTAAAGTTACACAAAAATCATGTATGACAAGATTGTTCAGCATTAAGAGTTCTATAATAAAGTCCGCGACAGCATGAGTCTATCTTTTATGGTTGACTTACTACAACCTTTTTTATGTTAATAAATTTGTAAAAAAATAATGCATCATTTTTAGAGGTGTATTATACACACAGGTATTTATTCTTATCAAAATAAATACATTCATCATCACGAGCATTTCATTTAGAACAAAGTTGCCCTTTATATCATTTGATTCCAATAAATATCTTAGGAGCTATCACAGTTTTAACATAACTCCACACAAAAATAATGTTCGCTGCTTAAGCACAACGTGCGCTTGCGCTAATTATATTATAAAGCTAAAGAGTTTGTTGGTTGGAACGCGCTTATCTCAGGAACTGCTGAACCGATTTGAAAAATATTTCTGTGTTAGATAGCTTATTTATTGAGAAAGGCTTTAGGATATAAAACATCACGCTGCGACGGGAGGGGAGGGAGCAAACTCAAAACGCGCGGACGAAGTCGCGGGGGACCGCTAGTATATTATAAAGCTGAAGAGTTTGTTTGTTTGAACGCGCTTATCTCAGGAACTGCTGGACCGATTTGAAAAAAAAATCTGTGTTGAAAAGCTTATTTATCGAGAAAGGCTTTAGGGTATAAAACATCACGCTGCGAAAGGAGGGGAGGGAGCAAACTCAAAACGCGCGGACGAAGTCGCGGGGGTCCGCTAGTATTTCATAAGAAGAAATGATTTGATAGACCCTAGTCTGTAGTCTATCAAAATTAAATGCATTTCTTCTTGGGGATAATTCTGATGCCTTAATACAACTTTTTGAATGGGGTCAACATCATATCCCAAAAAATATTTCCCTTTCCCATTCTAGTGTGCCGATCAGCTGACGCTAGTTTGCATGGAAAAGTTATGTTTTTTTGGGGATTTCGATGTTGGTCCCATACAAAAAGTTATTGTATTTTAGCAACAGAATCACCACCGAAAATGAATGCATGATACGCATATAACCAGCAATGACATTGGAAAAAAAACTGAATAAAAACAAATTTACTTTTTAATAGTCTCACCGCACCCAATATCTCTTAACCTTGGCTATCTTAAGAATAAACAACCATTTTCTTTTATTTTTGTTTTTTGGAAGTCGTCATTATCATCACGTTTATCTATACTAATATTATAAAGCTGAAGAGTTTGTTTGTTTGTTTGTTTGTTTGTTTGTTTGAACGCGCTAATCTCAAAAACTACTGGCCCGATTTGAAATTTTTTTTTTACGTTGGATAGTCCATTTATCGAGGAAGGCTTTAGGCTATATAACATAAAGATACGACTCATAAGACCACAGCAGCAATGAAAAATGTTGCGAAAACGGGAGAAAGATATTCCTTTTGAGAGCTTCCGCTGCGTACGCTGCGAAAACCGCTTAAGTTACACAAAAATCATGTATGACATTGGATTGTTCAGCATTAAGAGTTCTATAATAAAGTCCGCGACAGCATATGTCTATCATTTATGGTTGACTTACTACAACCTTTTTTATGTTAATAAATTGGTAAAAAAATAATGCATTATTTTTAGAGGTGTATTATACACACAGGTATTTATTCTTATCAAAATAAATACATTCATCATCACGAGCATTTCATTTAGAACCAAGTTGCCCTTTATATCATTTGATTTCAATAAATATCTTAGGAGCTATCACAGTTTTAACATAACTCCGCACCAAAATAATGTTCGCAGCTTAAGTACAACGTGCGCTTGCGCTAATCTATATTAATAATTTCGTCAAGGGCTACGGTAGACTCGATCGAAACCTTATATGAATAACAAAACATAAAAATATATTGATTTCGAGTCGACAACATATATCCGCAAAATTCGGATTATGGAGAATTTCGTTAAATTCTAATAGCGCTGACAAACAAACCGCAGTCGCCATTGACAATGATTGACAAGGCGTATAGTGCATAGATATGACAGGTATAGATTGGAAAGCTCTTGGAGCGTTTAGGACCCTTATATAGTTTGGGGAAGCAACCTGTGGTGTCGCTAGCGTCGTTTTATTTTTCTTTTATGCGGATGATATAAAGGCAAAGGTATAAAACCATCACACATTAATAAAGTTAAAATATTTTAATTCTTATTAACAACCGGCTTAGATATTAATTTATATTTAGGTATTTATAACTGGTAGAGAATGCCATTCGGCATTAATTACACCTAATGTTATGCAATAAAGTTAATAAATACGTTTTTGAATTTTTCATCATGTAGTAGAGATAGCAGAGAATAATTAAAAAATCAGAAGTGTTTATTTTTGTAAAAAAACTGAGCCGATTTAGCGCTTTAATGCTTCGTGAACATATTCGAATCTAGCGCTTAATGTTGTCAGCGCCAATTAGATGATTTTTTATTTTTAAAATTAGTAAGTACTCATCTACCCGCCAAAGTAGAGAAAGAAACTGAGTGCTTAAACAAAGCGGTTTACAGAGAATGAACTTTAAAAGTTATGTGTTTTGTTAATTTATGTTAGTTTAGTTAGAATGTTGATTTAAAATGAAAAAATATTGTGTAAAAACTATTGCAGCTTTTATTTAATATATTTATTAAACACAATGAACGAAGCTACACAAATCTATGGCTTGCCTTTAATATTCCTTGAGAACCGATGACTACAGAAATATTTACCTACATTGTGTACCTAGATGTGTATTATGAGTCTCATTTCACCCGAGCGGAGCCGGGTTTTTGTTTAGTCATTCATAAATTTGCATTTATTATATATATAAGTATATGTAATCTATGTATGTTTATTAGTCTTTTGCTTATGTATCCTATTATATATTTGTGTAATAATAGTATGTATGTTTATGTAAGTGCGTTTTACTTTTTTTTGTACACTTACTTATTATTAATATTCCGCCACTGATTAAAATTTCTGCATTCCCAGGTGGTTGACTGGTGAATTCCATCAGGCATTCAGTCCGCCAATTGTACAACTTACAGTGCAATAAAGTTTAAATAAATAAACCGTGTACCTGTATGAAAAATTAAATCCTTCTCCTCCTCCCAGCTCAAGAGGTACGGGCTAGGTTTTTCGATATGTTTTTTAACGTCGTTTGGAGTAGCCAAACAAAGAAACTAAATAAAAAATTGTGTTGCAAACGATTCCCTCTATAATCCTTCCTTTCCTAATGTTCTTTCTAACATTGAAGATATTGACATGTACCTAATCCTTAAGCGTCTGTATTAAATGTACTGCTTCCAGGTAACCACATTTTGGGTCACACTTGCGTTTAGACAAGAAAACACCATAAGGGTACAGTTCATTGTTTAAACCAATGACCTTTTAAACAGCTGATGGTATTTATTCCCAAAAGGGATAATAATTTTAAGATTTATTCTTAGTTGTGATGAAGGTCACTTAAGAAACAATCAAACTAAACACGTGTTTACGTCAGAATTTTATTACATAAATGAAAATTAGAAGGTTAACATTGTACGCAAGAATTATAAGTTTTTTAATAGTGAAGTTAAACAGTTTTTATTTTAAAACACCGTATTTGAAGTATCTGTGACGTCCGAAAAGGATATCCCAGATGTATTCAGGCATGCTTCATGTGTTTGGAGTCTGCCTCAAAAGCCTACTAGTGCTTTCTTTTATTGATCAGACCTGAAATAAATAAATACAAAGTTTTGTCACTATACGATCTTAATATTATAAAATGCACTTGAAAAAAGCAACTGTGTCAGACGAGGAATCGAACCCCGTGTCTTACGCTATCCGGGCGTATGCCTTTGCCACTCGGCGACCGACCAAGCAAATATTGGCAAGCCTACACGCACCTACGCATTAAAGAAAGCACAAGAGTTTCAAAATTTAACAGGATTGCCAATGTGTCGGTGGCAGAGTGGCATAGGTGATAGGCATACGCCCGGATAGCGTAAGACACGGGGTTCGATTCCTTGTCTGACACGGTTCAAACTGAGTTTTTTTAATCAAATACTAAATTAATTAAATTAGAGTTATTGAAAATATGCTATATCTCAAAAAATTGCACTCGCCTAGTTTAGAAGTCAAAGGAGGGGGGGAGGGGGGGGGGGGGGGGCGCAACAAACTCAGTCACTATTGTCAATGCCTCTTTTCAAAAGGTTTACAATGTTTGTGGTGATCATGCAAGTCTAATATTACTATCTTTTAAATAATCATCTATTTTCTGATACCCTTTCGTCATTATGGTTTCTTCAATGACATTTTTTAATTAATTAACCGGTAAGTTTACAATGTTCTGGTAGTTTATTGAAAGTTTTTACACAGTTCCCCATGAAAGAATTACCAACCTTTCGAAGTCATTTAACATATTATGATCTATTTTATCGACAAACCTACTATAATCAAACATTTTATCCGTAGGTACTATTTAAAAACCACAGTTAATTTAATTTTTCTCTTTGGTTTCTGAGTCCGGGTGCATTCGCTTATTTAGCAATATCTACCGATGAACAGGGCCCAAGTCCCCAACAAATGAATTCATTCAACAGCTAAAAGCGTAGGAAATAAATTGACATCAAAAAATATTAAAAGCTCCCATTACAATCGTCAAAAAACACTTGAAACGTAAAAGGAACAATTTTTGACCTATAGACAGTTTTCTTTGCTAGTCAAATGTTGAAAATAATATTTTTATAATTTTGAGATATTTTCTTAACTAATGGGAGCTTAATCCACCCGGACTCAGAAACGTAAAAAATAAAATAGCTCTATACGAATAGTGTAATAGATACCTAATAGATATTTTTTTATCCCGGGCGTAATGTGGAGTCTTTCGGCGCGGGCGCTACCTTGAATCACGAGCGAGCCGTGATGATTGCAGTTTTTAGACCCGAGCGAAGCGAGGGCACTAATGGTTATACTCCCGAACGTTAGCGACGGAGATAAAAGAAAATATTTAGTGAAGCGAAGGATTTGAGTTCACCCAAGACACATACACCTTTGTGCCCGAGGTCAATACTCTGTTTTTCACACTTTTTGCGAGGCAATTGCCCTAACGGGCTGGACACCGGTGACCAGACACACAAAAAAAAATGACAACGTTATTCTCAAAATAGTGTACGGGATGGCGAACGCTACGCGTTACATCAATTGTTCATTACGCTAATCTCGAGAAAAAAGGTTACCTAAAGTAAGTATAATATTACCAGATAATCCACTGACACCACTTAATGCATCCTCAAGTGTGTTTTTACCATATGCAGCAGGCACTGTAGCTAACAGAGCGAGAACGAGGGCGCTCAGGAAATACTGAAAATAAAAACGTACTTAATAAGTACACCTTGCGCAATCCGAGTTTAAACGCGGGCTAACTACTTACTATATTATTTACTTTATTTATTAACTTGAGACCACAAGGCCCATAGTGTCTTTTAATATTAAGAGCCAGTCCACAAAATTATTACGCGCGAGAATAGGTAAAAACTCCGTAATTGTTTATGTGTTGTTTAGTCACACTTACGCAACATAAGCTGGACGAGATGGACAAAAAAATCTTGAGCCCTGATCGTAATAACAATCGATAATCTTATCAAATAAACCCTTTCGAATATTCAACATTTATATCTATTAATGTTGAATATTCAAAAGGGTTTTATTTTAAAAATAAAATATTTTAAAATTAAAAAATTTTCCAAGCTATTTTTATTCGCATTATTAACAGATAAATGAATTTGCAATGAAGTCTACGACAATTTTTCAGTGAAATGATTGTGGGAGATTGGTCACTGACAGTTAATCAAATTAGTTTTAGTAAATGTGTTACATTAATGATCAATACAAAGGATAGAGATTCGGGAATCATAAATCTTAGAAATTCGCGCGGTAATGTGAAATGCCTCTTAAAAAGGGAACCAAATAATTATACAACCCGAAGTGTGATGTACGAGTACCTATGCCACTATATTAATATATTTGAGGCAGTAATAAACTGTATTTACTCGGATTCAGTTGTTTCCTTATATCTCGACGACGACGCCGGCCAACCTTATCGCTGTGCCGCGCGGTAAAGCGCAACTCCTGGCCCTGGCCACGGCCCCCCTAACGCGGACCATAAAAAATCTAAACCTTGCTGCCGATTGCCTCGATTTATTTATTCGTTCACGAGCTGAGTTTGAAAGAGTGACATTACACTTAATATGTTACAGAATTATTTAGAATTTTAACGTCGAATGACTGTAAATAATGAATTTTTGATCTGGCTGGTTTATGTAAATTATATTATATTCAATGATTTTATTATGTGTTGTATTCTCTTTTTGTGTTATGTTATGAAATCTAATGTTTTAATTTATTATGTGTGTCTGCCTGCGTCTATCGATTTGGATTGTTCTGTAAGGATAGGTGTATGTAGAAAATCTATACTAATATTATAAAGCTGAAGAGTTTGTTTGTTTGTTTGTTTGTTTGTTTGAACGCGCTAATCTCAGAAACTTCTGGCCCGATTTGAAAAAATATTTTTATGTTAGATAGTCCATTTATCTAGGAAGGCTTTAAGCTAAGATAAAAAGATAAAGAATAACATAAAGATACGACTGACAAGACCACAGCAGCAATGAAAAATGTTGCGAAAACGGGAGAAAGATATTCCTTTTGAGAGCTTCCGCTGCGTACGCTGCGGAAACCGCTAAAGTAACACAAAAATCATGTATGACAAGATTGTTCAGCATTAAGAGTTCTATAATAAAGTCCGCGACAGCATAAGTCTATCTTTTATGGTTGACTTACTACAACCTTTTTTATGTTAATAAATTTGTAAAAAAATAATGCATCATTTTTAGAGGTGTATTATACACACAGGTATTTATTCTTATCAAAATAAATACATTCATCATCACGAGCATTTTATTTAAAACAAAGTTGCCCTTTATATCATTTGATTCCAATAAATATCTTAGGAGCTATCACAGTTTTAACATAACTCCGCACCAAAATAATGTTCGCAGCTTAAGTACAACGTGCGCTTTCGCTATTTATATTATAAAGCTGAAGAGTTTGTTGGTTGGAACGCGCTTATATCAGGAACTGCTGAACCGATTTGAAAAATATTTCTGTGTTATATAGCTTATTTATTGAGAAAGGCTTTAGGATATAAAACATCACGCTGCGACGGGAGGGGAGGGAGCAAACTCAAAACGCGCGGACGAAGTCGCGGGGGACCGCTAGTAAATAAATAAAATAAATCTCCCGATCCGCACCGTATCACAGAAGTCCGCCTCGGGCGCGATCCGTGCGTTGTTATACATATTTGTCGGAATTACCGCATCACGTTCGCGGACTTTGCTTTGTGGACTTGCAAAACGCTACAAATATTCAAAATGTGCCAGTCCAACCAAAATAAAGAAGAAGTCTTTCTAAACCATGATGCAGCTGATTCGAATGGAGCTAATTTGTTTATTTATTTGAGAAAACCAACAGCTTAAAATTACATATACTAATTCACAATGTACTCATACAAAGTAAGCCAATACTAGGTTTTCCTTAATTTACAGTTATTATTACAGTCGTGAGACTAAATTCTGACAGTAAATATTATAAGTCATTCAAAAAAGTACCTACTATCAATGAACAATAGCTGTGCTTAGATTACATCGCACGGACAATCGGACATCGTGACAGGCAAAAATAAAAAAATAAATACAGTAACCAAACATAGCCAGATTTATATGGCTGGTGGGCGACCGACATCAGCATGCCCAACAGCATGTCCAGGAGATTGGTTGGCATCTAAGTGCGAAGTTGTGTAAATAAAAATGAAAAGTGCACGGAAATAAAATTCAATCATCATGTATACGCATATTTAGTGGACTTTAAGCATATTGACTGAAACAGGATAAAAGGTATATTTTTCTTTTATTTTATGTTAATGAGATTAACAATGTTTTTCTTGTTATGAAAGTGAGTAATGGAGTCTTGAAAAAATATGAACGACTTAAAAAATATCAAGATATATTTAAATAAATTAGGTCCTGCTAGGATGTTAAAACAAAACTTGCAAGGTAAATTATCTGAAGAAATATCTTTATACAACGAGTATATTGTCACTTACGGAAGTTTGAGTCAACAAATTGATGCAATAGCAATAGTAGATTGTTATACAAGGGGAGAGAGTGACCCATTTATTTCACTCGAGATGTTTTGGCGCTCGAACGGAGTGAGAGCGCTAATTATTCGAGAGTGAAATGGGTGCTTTCACCCGAGTTGAACATACTATTTTTCATTTCGACTGTGAGGAAAAATAAATAACTATGTGATTGTGATGCGATAATGAGATATAACGTGTTTGGCGAGAGATGAAACCTCAATTTTTTACATCACATATCAGTTTGTTTAATGTCGTTATACATAAAACACACGATTAGAAGGACAGTAACGGCACGGAAGACAACAGAGTACATAAAACGCGAACGATATGAAATATTTAAAATCATTGCTAAAAATATCGATCGATTGTTTCTCTCAGACAATAATAATAGTAGAAGAACGCAACCTTAACCTTGTGACCAAAACTACTACAGGTTATGTCAAATTCCAGATTCAATTTTGCCATAAGAGATAGCGCTATTAGTGACAGCTAAAGGTGGGAGTGAGTAAGAAGATTAATGAACAACAAAATCGCGGCAAGTCGCCTCCGCCTGCTTAATAATCTGTGCAATAATCGACCAAACTAAAAAATACACTGTCAAAGACAAATAAAATGTGACAATTTAAAATGATAAATAAAAGTGTATGGCAGGCAACCAATTATTATATTTGTAGATTTTAAATTGTCAAAAATTAGACCAATTGTACATTTTTTAAATAAACACGCTTTTAATGTTTAGCAATCTTATAAATATGGAAAGGTTTTTAATTTTAATAATATGATTTGACTCAATTACCTTTAGCTCCATGTGTGATCGTAGCAATTTAAACTAAATTACTTTCCACCCTAGGGATGGAAAAGCTATTTTCCACCCGTCTATCTTCACATGAAAGTTCAATTTTCCGAAGAGAAGAAATGAAAAAAAAACACTTGTTACATTTGTTTTAAAACCTAGACTCTCGGAAAGTGCCAAGTTGCGCATGTGTCAAACTTACACTTCAGTTTCGGGTCTTTTAGATGCCATGCGATCTTTGTTGTTATCGAAAAAATCCGATACAGCCATTCAGCAGCAATTGCAGAGGGCAAGGCAAGGCGGAAGAAGTGTCGAGGAATTCGGAAAAGAGATTGAAAAAATATTTGTAGATAACTATCTCGCAAGCCGGCGCCAACGCAAGCAAATTTGAAATCTTAAAACCGGCAAAGTGCGAGTCGGACTCACGCACTGAGGGTTTCCGTGCCATCTTTTACTGACTAGGGAATCCACTTAGTAAAATACCACAATATTTTGTTGACAGCAAATAATCTAACTTTGTTTTTGAAAATGTGCTATGTGTATATCTCAAAACTTCTCGTCCGATCCCGTCCAAACTAATTTTCGTTAAAAGTATATGGTTTTAGAAAGCTATATGTTATAATTATATTTTTGTTTTTATAGTATTTTGTCACTATACAAACTTAATAATATAAATAGCAAATTGCACTTGTAAAAAGCAACTTTGGCTGTGTGACAGACGAGGAATCGAACCCCGTGTCTTACGCAATCCGGGCGTATGATAGGTACGCCCGGATTGCTATTTATAACCTATATGTCATTTTAAAAGACCTATTAATAGACACCCCACACGCATAGGTTTGTCGAAAAAAAAATTTTTCGGTTTTAGTTTCATGTACCTATGGGAGCCCCCCTTAAATATCTAATAATCATTTTTTATTTTGTTTATAAGAATCGTAAAGCGGTTAGCAAGATACATCTACCTACCAAATTTCAACAATGTGATGCTTATAGTTATAGAATAAAGTGGCTGTGACATACGGACAGGCAGACAGACAGACAGACTTGACGAAACTATAAGGGTTCCGTTTTTTGCCATTCGGCTACAGAAACCTAAAAAGCGTAAATGAGAGAAACGCCATTGAACGTTTTTCTGACGGCCTGCGAAATAGTCGTATAAGTACAATAAAAGCGGCGCGTGACCACAGAAAATATAATAGTACCTACGCGTGACTACAAAACGTTTAAGGACGCCATTCGAGGGGCGCTGGACGAGACAAAGACAGATCGTCTTCACGTCCTGAAGGAGATCTTATGAGCTACCAACGAGGCCGAGGTAGGTCGTATGGTCATAATATTCAAGATCGTTATCAAAGACGTTTCAACAATAATTCAAGAAGCTCTTATAATAACACTTATACACAAGGCCGAGGTATACGTAATTTTTAGCAAAATAATTCGGCGAGTCAGACATCTCAAAGAGGTTTTCGCGGTAACCGTAGAGGTTCAAATCATTTTCGTGGAAACAATTCGTTTCAAAATAGGAATTTCCGGAACCAAATAGACATGGCTCAACCGAACACCGAAAATTGAGAATTCGGGTCAAACCGAGTCTTAGCCGTGAAATACGAGAATTTGATCTCGCATAATATTCCTTTCATATTCAGCGAGTTTGTATTCAAGGCATCGGAGGTAGCATCTACTCTTGAGGGAATGTGTATTTAAATTTACAGATTGGTGAAACACAAATAGAACAAATTTTACGTTTTTAAAAAAAAACCTGTCGAACGGATGGCATATGCCCTCCGTTATATATCCATATATATATAAGGGGAAGATTATTTAAGCAAATTTAATTGCATTATTAACTTAGAGCTAAGTACCTTATCGGTAAATACTAACTAAGGCCAGGAGGTTCTACATCTTGAAATGGGTAGTACAGGTTTTAACAACTACATTACATTACCACCGCGATACGAGTCAATTTATTATATTGATAGCAGTTGTAATCAGGATTGCATAATATTTCAAAGGTAACTATGTGACGGAAATTATTTAGCAGGTTCCTTAGTGTCCCCTACTAATAGTAAAATACCAATAAAAAAATTTAACACAAGGGATGACACAGTAAACTTATTTTTTTTCACACCAGTAATTGACTTTTAAATAATTATACAATTTGTAATTTTGAACGGGGTGTTGTGGTTAACGCGGATAGAGTTAAAAGTTTGTTTTCAACACACTTGCTTATAACGACGTCTTTATTCCACCGATTTTTGGCTCATAATCATAGATATTAAACACGCGTGCTTTTTCATTATATTATTGCACTAGTGCCTTTAGTTTATTAACCCGACCAATTTAGGTTTGTACCCTAGTACCAAGTCGTGAGTAAGAAGAAGAAGCGATATAATTTAGTCGGTTTATAAAATACTTTTATTTTAGCAACAAACAGTATTTATGCGAAAAATAACAGTATATACATATTTATTCAAATAAATGGAAAATCCAGATTTATTACTAAAAAATAGCTCAAACTCGTTTAACATTTTCTGTGATTTGTGTTTTAAACACGAATTATTACATTTTTAATCTGGGCTTTTGGCCAATCTAGTTCGCGCCTAAGCCTTGCGCGAGCATCGGTATCGCGGCAAGAAAAAAAAACAATGCGCCATTTTTCGTAAATAATAATTGTCGGCTGTGACGAAGTTTGCATTATATAAGAAGTTTAATATTAATGAAAATGCCTAATTCAAGTGAAGAAAATGAAGAAAACCTATTATTTACTCCGCCGGACATACGTAACGAGGCAAAAAGCGCGTGCGAAAGTCTTTGCCATCAAAATCGAGTGAAATATATTTTTACTAAATGTTTTAATTATTAAAAACTTAGTAAATGAAGAGTCTTGTTTTTTCCTCGCAAGTGTGTTGAAAAACGTCGTATGATACGCGTGTGCCTGTGACCATTATATACGCGGCTTTCTTATGGCGCACTCGCTTTCGCTCGTGCGCACACAATATCGCCTTGTATATAATGGTCAACTTAGCACACTTGTATCATAATGTACTATTAAAGTCTTACAACTAAATCATTTAAATTGGGAGGAAAGAGCTTCCATTGAAAATATTCGTACTAAGTACCCGGACGTATTTTATTTAGATGGCGATAAGTTGAGAGTAACTAATGTGTAGCAACAGTCGATACAGCTCAAAGAGAACAGTAGCCCAGATTACGTCAAACCTTATAGATTACCAAAATCACAGAAGTCAGAAAAAGATAGACAAATAGGTGACATGGTGAAAGACGATATAACTGAGGAATGGCCGGATTAACGGTCTAGCCCACTACTTCTTGTACCAAAAAAAGTGAGAATGCGGATGAAAAAAAGTGGCGAGTCGTATCGTAATCCACTATCGTAAGATGAATGAGAGAATAAAAGATGACAAGTTTCCTTTGCCAACTAGAGTCGAAAGATAGTAGTAGTGTAGCTAGAGCTTTTGTAGAAATTTTTATTTTAAGGTACGGCATACCACGAGAAATTGGGAGCGACCGAGGAACTGAATTTATTTCAAACACAATGTCACAGGTATGTAAAATCCTTCAAATTTATCAAATTTCATCCACAGCCTATCTACCATCACGAGTCATTAGTTGCAATAAAGAATACTCAATAAATCACTTAATTCCTTGTTGAGAATAAAAATAAATAATAACCCAAGATATTCGAGTTATTCGTTGCAATTCTGGTGTTTTTCCTATAACACAACTGTACATAGTGAAACTAAATATAGTCCGTTAGAACCAGTTTTCAAAAAAACTCTTACCTAGTAATTTAAATACTAATGTTGTAGATCCGTTATATAATACCGAGAATTATTCTTTAAAACTAAGGTATAGGTTGCAAAAAACGCAACTTGATGCAAAAAATAATTTAATAAAAAGTAAAGAGTGTAGAAAGCATGTATTTGATACCTATTTAAGCCCTGTTATGTATTAAAAAAAGGTGATTTCTTATTGTTAAAAAATTAAACGGGCAAAAAATTAACTTCTCCAGTGTATTCAGGCCCTTATGAACGTTGAAGACTTAACAACCAATATAAAAAATATTAAAGACAGTAAAGAAGAAGTTGTACCTACATAAGAACCGTACTATACTATAACGTAGTCAAGATATCCCAAATCCGTGTAATTTCAGGTTTGCTCCATACTCATACACAACAACCATAATGAAAAAAACTTCAAAGCATTTTTAGTGAATATCGAGAAAATATTTTAATATTGCTAAAAAATTTTTTCCTAACAAAAGTTGTAAGTAACGTTATGACGAGCGAATCGTAAAAAATTTAAGCAAACGTTTTTAAGCATTAGAACCAGGCTCTAATAAGATTGCTTTATTAATTAAGTTATTTAAAGTTTACAAGCTATTTTATGCAGACTTATAAACCCAAATAAAAAATAAATGTAAAAATAATGTAATAATAAATACTTACCAGTGAGAATTTCATGTTGTTTGGTGCTGGGTCCTAAAAACTTATGCTGAATTTACTCCGAAGCCCGCCTTATATCCAAAAGCGCTTAAAAAATATTTGTAATCAGCCATTGTTACTGACAATGACGCAAAGTAGGTTCATCTGTGCAAACTAATTTAGTTTTTGTCAGAAAAGTCTTTCTTGAAGTAACTTAATATTTACAGCGGACACACAAGGTATCACAATGAAACAATTATTATTCGTTAAATTGGGGTTAAACGACTTACAAAAATCCTTCGCAGTAATAAGCCTTTCAGTATGAAAATTATTGATGTATCAAAATTCGAAAAAAAATGGCCAAGCAATGAGGGTACCAATAGAATCGAATAATAATAGAATATTTATTTGCATTTAGATAACACTTAATCATGATCTTACAATTATTTTCGATATTCAGCCTGTCTAGCCATTGCCAACAGCATGCAAATACAGGGTGACTTTGTTATCAGTACCGAAATTTTGTGTGAAGACTCCACTGATGAATATGAACAACTTTTACTATAGGGGCAATAGTGAAATCGAGAAAAAAAAACAGCTGTTCCATACATTTTGACCGCGCGCCAATTGAACTTTTGTATGGAACACCTGATTTATTTTTCTCGATTTCACTATTGCCCCCATAGTAAAAATTGTTCATATTCATCAGTGGAGTCTTCACACAAAATTTCGGTACTGATAACAAAGTCACCCTGTATTTACTTCATTACAACTTAAATCCGTTTTTTTTTAAATTATAGAAAGTATACTTTATAAAATTTAAAAAAATATATGTTTATGAAACGTACTGGTAATGAATTAACTTAATTTACTTTAGTGGTATAGTTATGAAAGTTACAAAAGGTATGTTGTCAGTAGGCAAGATATTCTAATAACGAAGGCGAATGTAGAGTGAGTGAGTTGTCCCGTTGTGGTCCGTCGTGCTTTTATGCACGATGATCCTCAGTCGTAGTGGGAGCTGAAAACTAGGTGAGCATCTTGCAAGCGCTGTCCCATGTGACGTCACGCAGGATAGAAACGAAAGGCGCGCGCGGGGGCGGAGCAGTAACTATTCTCTAATCTGTGGCGGAGCTTAGAACTAAAGCGCGCGCGCAGCCATATTGCAGGCGGGCGGAGCGAAGTCGGGCGCGCAGGCATAGTTATGCGTAGACTATGCGAAAATCACCTGATAATCGTACGATCTTTGTGTATGGCTCAAGCTCATAGTCGGAAGAGGAAGCGGAAGCGGATTGGGACGCTACAACAATATTAATCTATACTTAATATTAAAGCTGAAGAGTTTGTTTGTTTGTTTGAACGCGCTTATCTCAGAAACTACTGGCCCGATTTGAAAAAATATTTTAACGTTGGATACACTGGTTGGATATTCCATTTATCGAGGAAGGCTTTAGGCTATATAACATAAAGATACGACTCATAAGACCACAGCAGCTATGAAAAATGTTGCGAAAACGGGAGAAAGATATTCCTTTTGAGAGCTTCCGCTGCGTACGCTGCGGAAACCGCTTAAGTTACACAAAAATCATGTATGACAGGATTGTTTAGCATTAAGATTTCTATAATAGTCCGCGACAGGATATGTCTATCTTTTATGGTCGACTGACTACAACCCTTTTTATGTTAATAAATTTGTGAACAAATAATGCATTATATTTCGAGGTGTATTATACACACAGGTATTTATTCTTATCAAAATAAATAGATTCATCATCACGAGCATTTTATTCAGAACAAAGTTGCCCTGTATATCATTTGATTTCAATAAATTCCTTAGGAGCTATCACAGTTTTAACATAACTCCGCACCAAAATAATGTTCGCAGCTTAATTACAAAGTGCGCTTGCGCTAATTGCTATGGTTGCTGGCTTCTTAGTTACAATAAAACTGCGTATGTTTTGCGTTAAAATATTTTACTATTTTTATTCGAACATTATTTTCGAAGGTGTTTTATACACACGGGTATTGATTCTTATCAAAATAAATACATTCATCATCACGAGCATTTCATTTTGAACAAAGTTCACATTATTTGATTTCAATAAATATCTTAGAAGCTATCACAGTTTTGAAATAACTCCACATCAAAATAATACTCGCAGCTTAAGTACTTACAACGCGAGCTTGCGCTAAGTAAGTATAGTTGGTGGCTTCTCACTTACATCAAAATACCTATGTGTTTTGCGTCGAAATATTTTCCTTTTACATACCTATTAGATTAATTTTATACAAAACTACCTACCCTTAACATAATTTCATTTCAATTTATATCTTAGAAAAAATTGCAATTTTAAATTTCTTCGCAACAAAATAATGCACGCGCTGGGAGCTCAAGTACGACGCGCGGCGCAGCGCGCGCATGCGCCATGCCGCTAATCGGCCGGCCAGTAGGTACCTCTGAAAGGCACCTTGGCCCCTACCTATTTTTGAATCACTCGCGTGACTCACAAGATGGCGTGTGAAATTCGTTGATTAATATTCATAAAGATGAAATAAGAAACCAAAAATTTGCACACGGGCGGGACTTGAACCAGCAACCTTTTGGCAGACCGGGCCAAACGCTCTTACCAATTGAGCTGTCAGTCCGAGCCTGTGAAATTTGTGGTGTCTTATGAAAACGTCAATTGCGTGACGCTTTGGAATTTTTGGTTTCTTATTTCATCTTTATGAGTATAAAATATAACACTGTGAGTGTTAAAAACATTCTAAAGCATTCATTGATTAAGGTCCGATTTCCCATTGAAAATTAGTATAATTCCACGGGGAAGTGATTTGAAAAAACATAACTGAATTTTGTGAGTACCTACGTCTATATTTTGCGTGATTTTTATTTGGTTTTCGAACGCAATTCACTTGCTTGAATATGGCGTGTTACTAGTATCGTTCGAAAACAAATTAAATACTTATCAATGAAAGTCACGCAAAATATTGTCGTTGGTACTCACAAAATTCATTTATCTTTTTTCAAATTACTTCCACGTGAAATTATACTAATTTTCATTGGAAAATTGGACATTAAACAATGAATATCACACGCCATCTTGACGCGGGTGATTCAAAAATAAGGGCCCATAACGCGTGGTTGAAATATTTCCCTTATACACACTATTAGATTAATTTAGTCGGCTCCCTACGGAACGTTTGTCCCGCGCAACTGCTTTTTTTGCGATACGTCAAGTGATTTCAGCGCGTACCTAATACATAGTTTTCCTTTCGCTACTCAGTAGTAAATGACTTGAGCTCATTATTTTGATTGCAGACATTTTCTATTAGGTAGATTCAGTAATACTTTTGGTTATAATTCTTTCTTCAGATTTATGCAGGTTAAGGTTTTCTTTTCGCTACTGAGTAGGTTTTAATTTGAATTGCATCTATTACTGCTGCAAATTAATATAAGTAGTGACAGTCTTTACGCACGTTTTATAAATTCGAGTACTCTTACCCAGTTTGATATTCTATTTAATTGTACTTTTTACTTAAAATCTATACTAATCTAGATACTTTAAAATTCAACCTACTATTTTTAGTAGACTAAAATAATGCATTTGACTTTTTGGAAAAACATATTCGTTTGAAGTCGGTGCGTGATGTGCGAAGACTGTTGGCTGACAAAAACATTTCACGCGGACGAAGCCGCGGGGGACCGCTATACTTTATATCTTGCGTACTCATACAAATACTTATGTATCTTATTTGTAAAATAATTAACCTAAATAATTAAAAATTCTACCCAAAGTCACTATTCCACGCGGACGAAGTCGCGGGCACAGCTAGTTAATAATAAAATCGCTATGCCTACATACAAGTAGGTACAGGTTATAGAATAGCCGAATTATTTTATTTGTACAGTCTCTCTTTGAGTGTTAAGACAATACGCGATAACAAGGTTTCCGTTTCTGTTTACTAATTATTAGTAAACAATACCATTACCATGAGTTTACGAAGGTTTTACGCTATCGACGACGTAAAAAAAGTCAATTGCACACCGCCTCTAGCGGTCACTGACAGAACTAAAATTTTCCATACAAAAAACCGGCCAAGTGCGAGTCGGACTTGCGCACTGAGGGTTCCGTGCCAACTTTAACTGAATTAGGGAATCCACTTACTTCCACTTAGTGGTTAGTTTAGTTTTCATAGTGTTTGTATGAAGTACAAAGTTATGTTTGCGGTTGTTGAAAATGTGCTATATCTCAAAAACTTCTCGGGGGGCGAGGGGGGGAGGCATTTTACCACTTTGGAAGCGTCTAGCTGTGAAACGTTAGACTTTAAAAGAAAATGGTATTAGGAACTTGTCATTTTAAAAGATCTATCAATAGACCCCACACGTATAGGTTTGACTAAAAAATTTTCTTTTGGTTTAGTATCATGTGTGGGCCTCTCCTTAAATGTCATTAATTTTTATTTTTTTGTATGAGAATCGTAAAACGGTTAACAGGATACATACTCCTACCAAATTTCAACAGTGTGATGCTTATAGTTACAGAATAAAATGGCTGTGACATACGGACGGACAGACAGACAGACAGACTTGGCGAAACTATAAGGGTTCCGTTTTTTGCCATTCGGCTACGGAACCCTAAAAAGTAACGTCGTCGCCATCGAGTAAAACCGTCTTCGCTATAAACTTATGGTACCGGTACTGATACGAAAAACTAACTTGGTACGTACCAAACAATGTGTTCGTAGGTTTAGGTAAAGCGTGTAACATAAAAGGTGATTCTAGTGATCAAACTTCTTTTCACGCCATTAAGAACTGTTGCATAAGACCCCATACACACTTTTTTGGCATCGATGCAGTCACGCGTTTTGAAAATGCGTTTCAGCATCGCGACGCATCACGCAATCGATGCTAACACGCGCTATTATCGATGCAGTCCCCAAATTCAGTACATAATTTGCAATTTCCAGCTTCTGCATCGCGACTGTATCGATGCTAACGCGCGTTAGCATCGCGACTGCATCGATGTTAAAAGTAGCACAGTATGTAAAGGTTGACATTTTGCGACTGCATCGGTGCTAACGCGCGTTAGCATCGCGACTGCATCGATGTTAAAAGTAGCACAGTATGTAAAGGTTGACATTTTGCGACTGCATCGGTGCTAACGCGCGTTAGCATCGCTGCTAAAAGTGGCAGTGTGTTGAGGGTCTTATATGTAGCCGCACTAATTGTGTAGGGATCTGTCACCGTCATATTGTATAGATAAATAAAACACAAACAATCACGGCAAGTTATTTTATTATTTAATCAGTACATTACACTAATTATTTCGTATGACCACGGCGACCGTGGTAAGGGAAAGTCGATCATATCGCAATGGCATTAAAACATATATACGGTCGCGCGGTTCGTGTCGTAACATACAATCTCAATTGTTCGACTTTTATCATCATACAGGTGACTTTTTTATCAGTACCGAAATTTTGTGTACAGACTCCATTGATGAATATGAACAACTTTTACGAGCGGCAATAGTGAAATCGAGAAAAAAAACAGCTGTTCCATACATTTTGACCGCGCGCCAATTGAACTTTTGTATGGAACAGTTGATTTTTTTTCTCGTTTTCCCTATTGCCCCCATTATAAAAGTTGTTCATATTCATCAGTGGAGTCTTTACACAAAATTTCGGTACTAATAAATAAGTCACCCTGTATACTAGTGTTGCAAAACTACCCGTGGGGGATGAACGGAATCGAAATTTAATAACTTATCAACTTTATTCTAGAAGTCGAAAAACGGTCAATCTGGTCTGATATCAATAGACCCGTTTTTTTTGCATTCTTAATTTTTAGGGTTCCGTAATCCAATAAGGAACCATTATACCCTTAAATTCTTCTGGCCGTCTGTAAGCAGTTAAGCTCAGAGACATAAAGTACTAGAAAAGTATCATTTTGCGTAAGTATGTATTCTAATCTCCCCGCCAGTTTTTTTTTGGTACCTCTCATACAAGTAACGTGGAGTTTTTTTTTGTAGCTTAACCCATCTTTTTCGATGAAGTGACTTGTTTCCGTAACATCCTGTTTTAAAAGGCGAAGGAGTCCATCGCGTTGAGAAGATATATTTAAGATTGAGATTATAACTGGTTTTGTATCGTAATTTCGGATATTTTACTTTTTCAAGGGAATCAAAACCTTTTTTCTTTCTTTATTAAGGACAGCAAACAAACCCTAAAAGGCAATCTCAATCATGTTCTACAGGACATATTATAAGGGCAATAATATTGGTAATATACACAATAGATACGGAACCCTTCGTGCGCGAGTCCAACTCGCACTTGGTCGCTTTTTTATTAACGGGTAGTTTTGGAACCTTGTAGAAAGAAATGGATATATTCGGTTCGGCGTTGAGCGAGTGGGAAGAGTCTTCATTAAATTTTATTATAACCTTGTTAAATATGATTTCAGCCGAGTTCAATATTGAGTCGAAACAATCTAGCAAGAATCTACGGCTGCACTTTTGGTAGCGTATACGTCTCATGGTAAGAAAATCGTATTGTCTTCTGCAATAGCACTTTCAAATTAAAATCGCTTGCAAACACGTCACAATAACGGGCAAAACTTCAAATAAAACACGTCACGGGATGCAGGCGATTTTCGCTTTTAAAGCAGTAAGGCGGCGATAACCTTAATAGTATCTACCACATTTAAAAGTGTGTTTGGTGTGGACCAATTTTTGTGCATCGTTTCCTTATTTTTGAAGTGAAAACTTCTTTAGCGGCGTTGAGCACTTTTGTGGGATGGGGGAAAAATGTGAAACTCGCGTCAGGACACGTGGGCTGATCGAAAAACCGTAAGACGGTTGGCGAAATTATGGATGTAAGTTGTATTTCTGAGAGATAAACTTTTTAATGTAATTTAATATAATATAAATTGTAATGTTTGTGTACGATAGCGCAATAAATAAATATTATATTCTATAAAAATATTATATTATTATTATTATTGTATTATTATTATTATGATAATAACTATTCCAAAAAATCAAAAATGCACAACGTTGATATTCAAGTTTTCACTTCTGCCGGCACTCCCGGAGTGCTTTCACAGTTTTTTGAAGTGAAAACTTCTTTAGCGGCGTTGAGCACTTTTGTGGGATGGGGGAAAAATGTGAAACTCGCGTCAGGACACGTGACCTGATCGAAAAACCGTAAGACGGTTGGCGAAATTATGGATGTAAGTTGATTTTTCTGAGAGGTAAACTTTTTAATGTAATGTAATATAATATAAATTGTAATGTTTGTGTACGATAGCGCAATAAATAAATATTGTATTCTATAAAAATATATTATTATTATTATTATTATTATTATTATTATTATTATTATTAAAGTGAAAACTTCTTTAGCGGCGTTGAGCACTTTTGTGGGATGGGGGAAAAATGTGAAACTCGCGTCAGGACACGTGGGCTGATCGAGAAACCGTAAGACGGTTGGCGAAATTATGGATGTAAGTTGATTTTTCTGAGAGATAAACTTTTTAATGTAATTTAATATAATATAAATTGTAATGTTTGTGTACGATAGCGCAATAAACAAATATTGTATTCTATAAAAACATTATATTATTATTATTATTATTATTATTATTATTATTATTAAAGTGAAAACTTCTTTAGCGGCGTTGAGCACTTTTGTGGGATGGGGGAAAAATGTGAAACTCGCGTCAGGACACGTGGGCTGATCGAAAAACCGTAAGACGGTTGGCGAAATTATGGATGTAAGTTGATTTTTCTGAGAGATAAACTTTTTAATGTAATTTAATATAATATAAATTGTAATGTTTGTGTACGATAGCGCAATAAACAAATATTGTATTCTATAAAAACATTATATTATTATTATTATTATTATTATTATTATTATTATTATTAAAGTGAAAACTTCTTTAGCGGCGTTGAGCACTTTTGTGGGATGGGGGAAAAATGTGAAACTCGCGTCAGGACACGTGGGCTGATCGAAAAACCGTAAGACGGTTGGCGAAATTATGGATGTAAGTTGATTTTTCTGAGAGATAAACTTTTTAATGTAATTTAATATAATATAAATTGTAATGTTTGTGTACGATAGCGCAATAAATAAATATTGTATTCTATAAAAATATTATATTATTATTATTATAATTATTATTGTATTCTATCACAAAAATGATAGTACTTTTATATTGATAATAACTATTCCAAAAAATCAAAAATAAACAACGTTGATATTCAAGTTTTCACTTCTGCCGGCACTCCCGGAGTGCTTTCACAGTTTTTTTTTTATTATATTTTGTAACCTACATTTCGATATGGTTGATGAAGTTTAGACCTAAAGTCCAGCATAATATTACAAGAATGATGTTCAACGTTTTGGGAACAAATTGCAGGGTCAGAGTGTATCTTCAGAGAGGTTTATTTAAGATAATAGCAGAAGACCGGAAGGTTCATCTTACAGCTTATGGCGGTTCAAAAACTTGACTTCAGGAAACTGCCACTGGTGTTTGAAGGTCGTAGTTTCTAATAAATACATGGATTTAACACTGGGCAGCCCCTGACGGTAATAAGCAAACCTCCGGGGTGGCCCATCGCTCCGTGCTGCTGCCTGTCACTGTCATGTCGGCGTGTTTGTTTGACAGATCAATATCAAGAATGCTTTTTTAAAATATCGGCCATTAATTGCTTGTTTCGCATCGCACCGTGTAGGTTCTGTCGATCAATTCTTGTATGTCTATGGCGTGAGGCGGTTAAATTACGGTTCGGCAGCAGCTCGGTCAGGAAAGGAAGTCATGGAGGGGACCACTTGGAAAACAATTGCGTAAATTAGTTTGAACTAGTTAGGAGGTTAACATATCAAAATTCCGTATAATACGTGTAAAACTATTGCTCTTTGAGTCCTTGGTTTATGACTATATATATTACCAGGTTTCGCCGCATTTGTCTGATAAACAACATGGTTTCGTTCGTAAGAGATCAACGGTGACAAATCTTCTAGTTTATAAGGACTACTTGTGCAAATCTTTTGCCTCTCGTGGCCAAGTCGACTCGATATACACGGACTTTAGCAAAGCTTTTGATAAGGTCAACCACAACTTACTTTGTAGTAAGCTTGCAGCTTTTGGCATACATGGGCAGCTACTTCGTTGGATATGTTCTTATTTAGAAAATAGGAGCCAACTAGTTGCTGTTAAGGGATTTCTTTCTTCGCCAAGGACTGTCACCTCCGGTGTTCCTCAGGGTTCCTATTTAGGGCCTCTTTTGTTCATAATATTTATAAAGGACCTCATTGATGCAATCAGGTGCCCTTGTCTTCTCTATGCCGACGATCTTAAACTTTACTCTGCTGTCAATGACGTAAATGATTGTCAAATGCTCCAAGATGATTTGGTGACAATCTTAAACTGGTGTGATCTCAATGGAATGCATTTGAACAAAAGTAAATGTTTCATTATTTCTTTCACTAATAAAAAATGTAAACTTTATTTTGAATACAAACTTCATGACCACATACTTGAGCGCAAGTCAGTAGCAAAGGACCTTGGTATATTTTTCGATGAACATTTGACATTTCGCCAGCACTATGAGTACATTATTAAGCGTGGTAATCAGTTGCTTGGTTTTATCCTAAGGTCCACCCGTCATTTCAAGAAGCCTGGTAGTATATTGACTTTGTTTTACGGATTGGTAAGAAGCATTCTTGAGTACGGCTGTCCTGTTTGGTCTCCTCACTACATAACTCACTCTGAAAACATAGAACGGGTTCAGGCGTGGTGCTTGAGAATAGTTTCCTTTCGCTGTGGGCTCGGTCGAACTGTCAAAGGTTACAATGCACGTTTGATAAGGTTTGGGGTGACTTCATTACATGTCCGTCGAAAGAAGTATGACATCATATTATTGCACAAAATTATACATTCGCTCATTGACTGCCCCTATTTAGTAGCTCAGTTATCTTTCAACACCCTGTATAGATGCCGTCGATCTAAATTGTTCGCTCTTGAAGTCTACAGGAATAACACCTCGTTTTATAATCCCCTTGTACGGATGCGTCGATTTTATGATGAATTGGTTGAGTCCCATCCGGACCTCGATATCTTTCAGTCCAAATTGCACTTGTTTCGTAAGAGAATTGACAGAACTCTTGATATCTGCCCACAACAATGAAAATATTGTGTTATTAGGTACACTTTTTTTTTTAAAGTAGTTTAAGTTTTGCTTGTAAACAGTTTTTATTATTATTTTCGAAATTCAGTTACTTTTTCGGTCGTAAATAATTTTATGTAATGTTATTTTAGGTGCACTATTTATAGGTTATAGTCTAGTTCTATAAGTGTCATTTGCATGTTTTTACGTCACCGGCTGTAACCTGTGTGTGTACTAAGCAATAAAAAATAAAAAACAATATTTTATCCGATTTTAACTTTTAACTGACACGGTGGCGCAGCGGTAAGAGGGTCACACTTTAAAGCGACGGCTGCGCCAGAGGTCCGGGTTCGATCCCGGGTCGGGCCAAAAATATATACCTGGGTTTTTGAAGTGAAAACTTCTTTAGCGGCGTTGAGCACTTTTGTGGGATGGGGGAAAAATGTGAAACTCGCGTCAGGACACGTGGGCTGATCGAAAAACCGTAAGACGGTTGGCGAAATTATGGATGTAAGTTGATTTTTCTGAGAGATAAACTTTTTAATGTAATTTAATATAATATAAATTGTAATGTTTGTGTACGATAGCGCAATAAATAAATATTGTATTCTATAAAAATATTATATTATTATTATTATTATTGTATTATTATTATTATTATTATTATTATTATTGTTGTATTATTATTATCATTTTTTGTCTCAGCTAAGATTAGTATTTCAGAAAAATACGGGCCTAAGCTAAGTTCGGGAGTGGTTGTGCGAGTGAGAGGTGGTGTGACTGTATGCTGCCTTGCGTGTGCTGTTGGAGTTCTTCGTGGTTCTGAAAGAATTTTCTTACTATTCTGCAAGTGTTTAAGATGACTGCTTTTTGGAGTGACAGGTACGTAAATTTCGGTATGCTGAGGGTGCTGAGTGACTGATGTAGTTGTTTTGGAATTACTCCTGTGGTTAATATTATTATTATTATTATTATTATTGTATTCTATCACAAAAATGATAGTACTTTTAAATTGATAATAACTATTCCAAAAAATCAAAAATGCACAACGTTGATATTCAAGTTTTCACTTCTGCCGGCACTCCCGGAGTGCTTTCACAGTTTTTTCTGTTCAGAAATTCTTAGGGTAGCCCGGAATTTGGAAGTTGGCGGTGTTTCACCCCCGTACCTCGAAAAAGCACGTAAAGCCGTTGGTCTTGCGCCTGATCTCTCTCCGGTCGTGTCAGATTGCTGTCCGATCGGGCTACGAGAGTGAAAGGAATAGAGAATGCACCTGTGTTTGCGCACACACTTGTGATTAGATTTCAAATCCATCTATAATAAAAAGAGTATCAAAAGTTACTTTATTTTGCATTATTATGGCTTTCAGGGGATAATTTTGCAATATAAGCCATACCGGGTCGATTAACTATTCCCATTTTTTTTTTCAAATTTTATTTTTAGGGATTTTTGCCTACAATACATGTGCCCCTAACTTTTCTCAAATGGATTGGTAGTTTTCAACTAGTTGCACAATGATTTGAGTGTATGCAATTTATGATTATTGTGTGCGTGCTATTATGATATAGGTAGGTAGTATTTTGATTACTCTACACAAGTGCATTAGTTCTCTTCACAAGTGACTTACGAGTACTTTGGGATCAGAGCAATGTATGTGATTGGTGTCCAATATTTATTTATTCATATCTGAACGCCGTTTGCAGGAAAAAAAAATGCACTCCGGGAGTGCCGGCAGAAGTGAAAACTTGAATATCAACGTTGTGCATTTTTGATTTTTTGGAATAGTTAGGGAATAATTTTGAATGAATTGCTCTTATTATCAATATTAAAGTACTATCATTTTTGTGATAGAATACAATAATAATAATAATAATATTAATAATAATAATATAATATTTTTATAGAATACAATATTTATTTATTACGCTATCGTACACAAACATTACAATTTATATTATATTCAATTACATTAAAAAGTTTATCTCATCATTAAATAATTCTTTAAGTTTATGGACCACACCTCTGCCATGTGTTTACTTACCATAGCAGTGGTCGTTTTTCTTCTAAATTCATTGTATATATATGCTACTGCTGTAATTTTTTTCACGAATCAACCTCCGTTTAGTTGGGGGAGGGGACATTGGAATCTAACAAAAGCTTGCCATTAAAAACAGAATGTTGCGGAAACAACCCACTTTATCACAAAATTATGATGGAAAACTCACCATCATTTTGAAAGACCTATTCAACGATACCCCATACGATGGGTTTGGTGAGACAAAAATCATTCTCACGTTACTTGTAAGAGATACCCGAAAAATTCAAAATTTTGAAATCAATCAATTACAATCAAATTTTTATTGAAGTGAAAACTTCTTTAGCGGCGTTGAGCACTTTTGTGGGATGGGGGAAAAATGTGAAACTCGCGTCAGGACACGTGGGCTGATCGAAAAACCGTAAGACGGTTGGCGAAATTATGGATGTAAGTTGATTTTTCTGAGAGATACACTTTTTAATGTAATTTAATATAATATAAATTGTAATGTTTGTGTACGATAGCGCAATAAATAAATATTGTATTCTATAAACATATTATATTATTATTATTATTGTATTCTATCTCAAAAATGATAGTACTTTTATATTGATAATAACTATTCCAAAAAATCAAAAATGCACAACGTTGATATTCAATTTTTCACTGCTGCCGGCACTCCCGGCGTGCTTTCACAGTTTTTTTTAATCACTTTGAAGGGGAGATTAGAATATGTATCTATCGAAATATATATCTGCGCTGGACTGCGAACGGATAGACGGAACGAGAAGGACATGGCGAAATTATAAGGGTTCCTTTTTGGACTACGGGACCCTAAAAAGGAGGCTATCAATTCGACATGTATTTATGTGACGTCCACGGAATTGAATAATATTCAAGTGTGATGATCTATCATGGCAATTAAACACGTGTGCTAAATTTCGTTAGTGTACGTATGTTTCAAGTATGTTGTATGAACACAATTTCCTGTATCACAAAACTGATGGTCTTTAAGATAGTCTTGGCCGCGTCAACTGCTACTACTCGTTATCATGGAAAAGGGTGTAAAGGTTAATTAACTTATCTATCGTGAATGAAAAGATCGTAAATGATGCGTTGTTACCTTGAGATTGAAAACTATTCAGTTAAAACTATTGGACGTTTCAAGAAGACTCAGTACCATCGCATGAAGATCGTGAAACAGCGTGAAACCCATAGTTTGTTGAATGAAAAACATTTTTAGAACATGTTTCCAGCTTCAGTTCATCAGCACAATAGCCACCATATTCCTCTAATGAACTTAAGCCTAATGTTTTTTTTTTCATTTGGTCCATTCTGAAGGCAAAAGTATCGGTAAAAAATATGAGACCTCGGATATCTTGTAGACTGCTCCTCGCTGAGATTTATAGAAAATAACCCAAGACTTCATTCTGCAGCGAGTGGAGCGTTTTCAAATTGATTCGATGGTGATATTTGCACTAATAGTGGCTACATTGAAAGCATTTTGTGTATTTTTAAGGTTGAAATACCTATATTTTATAAGAAGAAATGATTTGATAGACCCTAGTCTGTAGTCAATCAAAATTAAATGCATTTCTTCTTGGGGTTAATTCTGATGCCTTAATACAACTTTTTGAATGGGGTCAACATCATATCCCAAAAAATATTTCCCTCTCCCATTCTAGTGTGCCGATCAGCTGACGCTAGTTTGCATGGAAAAGTTATGTTTTTTTGGGGATTTCGATGTTGGTCCCATACAAAAAGTTATTGTATTTTAGCAACAGAATCACCACCGAAAATGAATGCATGATACGCATATAACCAGCAATGACATTGGAAAAAAAACTGAATAAAATCAAATTTACTTTTTAATAGTCTCACCGCACCCAATATCTCTTAACCTTGGCTATCTTAAGAATAAACAACCATTTTCTTTTATTTTTGTTTTTTGGAAGTCGTCATTATCATCACGTTTATCATTCATAAATTTGCATTTATTATATATATAAGTATATGTAATCTATGTATGTTTATTAGTCTTTTGCTAATGTATCCGATTATATATTTGTGTAATAATAGTATGTATGTTTATGTTAGTGCATTTTACTTTTTTTTGTACACTTACTTATCTTTACTAATATTATAAAGCTGAAGAGTTTGTTTGTTTGTTTGTTTGTTTGAACGCGCTAATCTCAAAAACTAGTGGCCCGATTTGAAAAATTATTTTTACGTTGGATAGTCCATTTATTGAGGAAGGCTTTAGGCTATATAACATAAAGATACGACTCATAAGGCCACAGCAGAAATGAAAAATGTTGCGAAAACGGGAAAAAGATATTCCTTTTGAGAGCTTCCGCTGCGTACGCTGCGGAAACCGCTTAAGTTACACAAAAATCATGTATCACAAGATTGTTCAGCATTAAGAGTTCTATAATAAAGTCCGCGACAGCATATGTCTATCTTTTATGGTTGACTTACTACAACCTTTTTTATGTTAATAAATTTGTAAAAAAATGATGCATTATTTTTAGAGGTGTATTATACACACAGGTATTTATTCTTATCAAAATAAAAACATACATCATCACGAGCATTTCATTTAGAACCAAGTTGCCCTTTATATCATTTGATTTCAATAAATATCTTAGGAGCTATCACAGTTTTAACATAACTCCGCACCAAAATAATGTTCGCAGCTTAAGCACAACGTGCGCTTGCGCTAATCTATACTAATATTATAAAGCTGAAGAGTTTGTTTGTTTGTTTGTTTGTTTGTTTGTTTGTTTGTTTGTTTGTTTGAACGCGCTAATCTCAAAAACTACTGGCCCGATTTGAAATATTTTTTTTACGTTGGATAGTCCATTTATCGAGGAAGGCTTTAGGCTATATAACATAAAGATACAACTCATAAGACCACAGCAGAAATGAAAAATGTTGCGAAAACGGGAGAAAGATATTCCTTTTGAGAGCTTCCGCTGCATACGCTGCAGAAACCGCTTAAGTTACACAAAAATCATGTATGACAGGATTGTTCAGCATTAAGAGGTCTATAATAAAGTCCGCGACAGCATATGTCTATCTTTTATGGTTGACTTACTACAACCTTTTTTATGTTAATAAATTTGTAAAAAGATGATGCATTATTTTTAGAGGTGTATTATACACACAGGTATTAATTCTTATCAAAATAAATACATTCATCATCACGAGCATTTCATTTAGAACCAAGTTGCCCTGTATATCATTTGATTTCAATAAATATCTTAGGAGCTATCACAGTTTTAACAAAACTCCGCACCAAAATAATGTTCGCAGCTTAAGTACAACGTGCGCTTGCGCTAATATATTATAAAGCTGAAGAATTTGTTTGTTTGAACGCGCTTATCTTAGGAACTGCTGGACCGATTTGAAAAAAATATTTCTGTGTTGGATAGCTTATTTATCGAGAAAGGCTTTAGGATATAAAACATGACGCTGCGACGGGAGGGGAGGGAGCAAACTCAAAACGCGCGGACGGAGTCGCGGGGGACCGCTATTATATTATAAAGCTGAAGAGTTTGTTGATTTGAACGCGCTTATCTCAGGACCTGCTGAACCGATTTGAAAAAATATTTCTGTGTTAGATAGCTTATTTATTGAGAAAGGCTTTAGGATATAAAACATGACACTGCGACGGGAGGGGAGGGAGCAATCTCAAAACGCGCGGACGAAGTCGCGGGGGACCGCTAGTTATTAATATTCCGCCACTGATTAAAATTTCTGCATTCCCAGGTGGTTGACTGGTGAATTCCATCAGGCATTCAGTCCGCCAATTGTACAACTTACAGTGCAATAAAGTTTAAATAAATAAACCGTGTACCTGTATGAAAAATTAAATCCTTCTCCTCCTCCCAGCTCAAGAGGTACGGGCTAGGTCTTTCGATATGTTTTTTAACGTCGTAACTACTCCAAATAAAGATACTTAATAAAAAATTGTGTTGCAAACGATTCCCTCTATAATCCTTCCTTTCCTAATGTTCTTTCTAACATTGAAGATATTTGACATGTACCTAATCCTTAAGCGTCTGTATTAAATGTACTGCTTCCAGGTAACTACACTTTGGGTCACACTTGCGTTTAGACAAGAAAACACCATAAGGGTTCAGTTCATTGTTTAAACCAATGACCTTTTAAACAGCTGATGGTATTTATTCCCAAAAGGGATAATAATTTTAAGATTTATTCTTAGTTGTGATGAAGGTCACTTAAGAAACAATCAAACTAAACACGTGTTTACGTCAGATTTTTATTACATAAATGAAAATTAGAAGGTTAAGATTGTACGCAAGAATTATAAGTTTTTTAATAGTGAAGTTAAACAGTTTTTATTTTAAAACACCGTATTTGAAGTATCTGTGACGTCCGAAAAGGATATCCCAGATGTATTCAGGCATGCTTCATGTGTTTGGAGTCTGCCTCAAAAGCCTACTAGTGCTTTCTTTTATTGATCAGACCTGAAATAAATAAATACAAAGTTTTGTCACTATACGATCTTAATATTATAAAATGCACTTGAAAAAAGCAACTGTGTCAGACGAGGAATCGAACCCCGTGTCTTACGCTATCCGGGCGTATGCCTTTGCCACTCGGCCACCGACCAAGCAAATATTGGCAAGCCTACACGCACCTACGCATTAAAGAAAGCACAAGAGTTGCAAAATTCAACAGGATTGCCAATGTGTCGGTGGCAGAGTGGCATAGGTGATAGGCATACGCCCGGATAGCGTAAGACACGGGGTTCGATTCCTTGTCTGACACGGTTCAAACTGAGTTTTTTAAATCTAATACTAAATTAATTACATTTAATGATACTACTTATTAAAAAGTTATAAAATATTGTTGATATTATTGAAGTACCAAATAAAGAGCGGCTAAGTGCGAGTCGGACTCGCCCACTGAGGGTTCCGTGCCAACTTTAACTGAATTAGGGATTCCACTTACTTCCAGTTAGTAAAATACCACAATATTTTGTTGACAGCAGCGGTTATTGAAAATATGCTATATCTCAAAAATTTACACTCGCCTAGTTTAGAAGTCAAATGAGGGGGGGGGGGGGGGGGGGGCGCAACAAACTCAGTCACTATTGTCAATGCCTCTTTTCAAAAGGTTTACAATGTTTGTGGTGATCATGCAAGTCTAATATTACTATCTTTTAAATAATCATCTATTTTCTGATACCCTTTCGTCATTATGGTTTCTTCAATGACATTTTTTATTAATTAACCGGTAAGTTTACAATGTTCTGGTAGTTTATTGAAAGTTTTTACACAATTCCCCATGAAAGAATTACCAACCTTTCCAAGTCATTTATACATATTATGATCTATTTTATCGACAAACCTACTATAATCAAACATTTTATCCCTACTATTTAAAAACCACAGTTAATTTAATTTTTCTCTTTGGTTTCTGAGTCCGGGTGCATTCGCTTTTTTAGCAATATCTACTGATGAACAGGGCCCAAGTCCCCAACAAATGAATTCATTCAACAGCTAAAAGCGTAGGAAATAAATTGAAATCAAAAAATATTAAAAGCTCCCATTACAATCGTCAAAAAACACTTGAAACGTAAAAGGAAAAATTTTTGACCTATAGACAGTTTTCTTTGCTAGTCAAATGTTGTAAATAATATTTTTATGATTTTGAGATATTTTCTTAACTAATGGGAGCTTAATCCACCCGGACTCAGAAACGTAAAAAATAAAATAGCTCTATACGAATAGTGTAATAGATACCTAATAGATATTTTTTTATCCCGGGCGTAATGTGGAGTCTTTCGGCGCGGGCGCTACCTTGAATCACGAGCGAGGCGTGATGATTGCAGTTTTTAGACCCGAGCGAAGCGAGGGCACTAATGGTTATACTCCCGAACGTTAGCGACGGAGATAAAAGAAAATATTTAGTGAAGCGAAGGATTTGAGTTCACCCAAGACACATACACCTTTGTGCCCGAGGTCAATACTCTGTTTTTCACACTTTTTGCGAGGCAATTGCCCTAACGGGCTGGACACCGGTGACCAGACACACAAAAAAAAATGACAACGTTATTCTCAAAATAGTGTACGGGATGGCGAACGCTACGCGTTACATCAATTGTTCATTACGCTAATCTCGAGAAAAAAGGTTACCTAAAGTAAGTATAATATTACCAGATAATCCACTGACACCACTTAATGCATCCTCAAGTGTGTTTTTACCATATGCAGCAGGCACTGTAGCTAACAGAGCGAGAACGAGGGCGCTCAGGAAATACTGAAAATAAAAACGTACTTAATAAGTACACCTTGCGCAATCCGAGTTTAAACGCGGGCTAACTACTTACTATATTATTTACTTTATTTATTAACTTGAGACCACAAGGCCCATAGTGTCTTTTAATATTAAGAGCCAGTCCACAAAATTATTACGCGCGAGAATAGGTAAAAACTCCGTAATTGTTTATGTGTTGTTTAGTCACACTTACGCAACATAAGCTGGACGAGATGGACAAAAAAATCTTGAGCCCTGATCGTAATAACAATCGATAATCTTATCAAATAAACCCTTTCGAATATTCAACATTTATATCTATTAATGTTGAATATTCAAAAGGGTTTTATTTTAAAAATAAAATATTTTAAAATTAAAAAATTTTCCAAGCTATTTTTATTCGCATTATTAACAGATAAATGAATTTGCAATGAAGTCTACGACAATTTTTCAGTGAAATGATTGTGGGAGATTGGTCACTGACAGTTAATCAAATTAGTTTTAGTAAATGTGTTACATTAATGATCAATACAAAGGATAGAGATTCGGGAATCATAAATCTTAGAAATTCGCGCGGTAATGTGAAATGCCTCTTAAAAAGGGAACCAAATAATTATACAACCCGAAGTGTGATGTACGAGTACCTATGCCACTATATTAATATATTTGAGGCAGTAATAAACTGTATTTACTCGGATTCAGTTGTTTCCTTATATCTCGACGACGACGCCGGCCAACCTTATCGCTGTGCCGCGCGGTAAAGCGCAACTCCTGGCCCTGGCCACGGCCCCCCTAACGCGGACCATAAAAAATCTAAACCTTGCTGCCGATTGCCTCGATTTATTTATTCGTTCACGAGCTGAGTTTGAAAGAGTGACATTACACTTAATATGTTACAGAATTATTTAGAATTTTAACGTCGAATGACTGTAAATAATGAATTTTTGATCTGGCTGGTTTATGTAAATTATATTATATTCAATGATTTTATTATGTGTTGTATTCTCTTTTTGTGTTATGTTATGAAATCTAATGTTTTAATTTATTATGTGTGTCTGCCTGCGTCTATCGATTTGGATTGTTCTGTAAGGATAGGTGTATGTAGAAAATCTATACTAATATTATAAAGCTGAAGAGTTTGTTTGTTTGTTTGTTTGTTTGTTTGAACGCGCTAATCTCAGAAACTTCTGGCCCGATTTGAAAAAATATTTTTATGTTAGATAGTCCATTTATCTAGGAAGGCTTTAAGCTAAGATAAAAAGATAAAGAATAACATAAAGATACGACTGACAAGACCACAGCAGCAATGAAAAATGTTGCGAAAACGGGAGAAAGATATTCCTTTTGAGAGCTTCCGCTGCGTACGCTGCGGAAACCGCTAAAGTAACACAAAAATCATGTATGACAAGATTGTTCAGCATTAAGAGTTCTATAATAAAGTCCGCGACAGCATAAGTCTATCTTTTATGGTTGACTTACTACAACCTTTTTTATGTTAATAAATTTGTAAAAAAATAATGCATCATTTTTAGAGGTGTATTATACACACAGGTATTTATTCTTATCAAAATAAATACATTCATCATCACGAGCATTTTATTTAAAACAAAGTTGCCCTTTATATCATTTGATTCCAATAAATATCTTAGGAGCTATCACAGTTTTAACATAACTCCGCACCAAAATAATGTTCGCAGCTTAAGTACAACGTGCGCTTTCGCTATTTATATTATAAAGCTGAAGAGTTTGTTGGTTGGAACGCGCTTATATCAGGAACTGCTGAACCGATTTGAAAAATATTTCTGTGTTATATAGCTTATTTATTGAGAAAGGCTTTAGGATATAAAACATCACGCTGCGACGGGAGGGGAGGGAGCAAACTCAAAACGCGCGGACGAAGTCGCGGGGGACCGCTAGTAAATAAATAAAATAAATCTCCCGATCCGCACCGTATCACAGAAGTCCGCCTCGGGCGCGATCCGTGCGTTGTTATACATATTTGTCGGAATTACCGCATCACGTTCGCGGACTTTGCTTTGTGGACTTGCAAAACGCTACAAATATTCAAAATGTGCCAGTCCAACCAAAATAAAGAAGAAGTCTTTCTAAACCATGATGCAGCTGATTCGAATGGAGCTAATTTGTTTATTTATTTGAGAAAACCAACAGCTTAAAATTACATATACTAATTCACAATGTACTCATACAAAGTAAGCCAATACTAGGTTTTCCTTAATTTACAGTTATTATTACAGTCGTGAGACTAAATTCTGACAGTAAATATTATAAGTCATTCAAAAAAGTACCTACTATCAATGAACAATAGCTGTGCTTAGATTACATCGCACGGACAATCGGACATCGTGACAGGCAAAAATAAAAAAATAAATACAGTAACCAAACATAGCCAGATTTATATGGCTGGTGGGCGACCGACATCAGCATGCCCAACAGCATGTCCAGGAGATTGGTTGGCATCTAAGTGCGAAGTTGTGTAAATAAAAATGAAAAGTGCACGGAAATAAAATTCAATCATCATGTATACGCATATTTAGTGGACTTTAAGCATATTGACTGAAACAGGATAAAAGGTATATTTTTCTTTTATTTTATGTTAATGAGATTAACAATGTTTTTCTTGTTATGAAAGTGAGTAATGGAGTCTTGAAAAAATATGAACGACTTAAAAAATATCAAGATATATTTAAATAAATTAGGTCCTGCTAGGATGTTAAAACAAAACTTGCAAGGTAAATTATCTGAAGAAATATCTTTATACAACGAGTATATTGTCACTTACGGAAGTTTGAGTCAACAAATTGATGCAATAGCAATAGTAGATTGTTATACAAGGGGAGAGAGTGACCCATTTATTTCACTCGAGATGTTTTGGCGCTCGAACGGAGTGAGAGCGCTAATTATTCGAGAGTGAAATGGGTGCTTTCACCCGAGTTGAACATACTATTTTTCATTTCGACTGTGAGGAAAAATAAATAACTATGTGATTGTGATGCGATAATGAGATATAACGTGTTTGGCGAGAGATGAAACCTCAATTTTTTACATCACATATCAGTTTGTTTAATGTCGTTATACATAAAACACACGATTAGAAGGACAGTAACGGCACGGAAGACAACAGAGTACATAAAACGCGAACGATATGAAATATTTAAAATCATTGCTAAAAATATCGATCGATTGTTTCTCTCAGACAATAATAATAGTAGAAGAACGCAACCTTAACCTTGTGACCAAAACTACTACAGGTTATGTCAAATTCCAGATTCAATTTTGCCATAAGAGATAGCGCTATTAGTGACAGCTAAAGGTGGGAGTGAGTAAGAAGATTAATGAACAACAAAATCGCGGCAAGTCGCCTCCGCCTGCTTAATAATCTGTGCAATAATCGACCAAACTAAAAAATACACTGTCAAAGACAAATAAAATGTGACAATTTAAAATGATAAATAAAAGTGTATGGCGGGCAACCAATTATTATATTTGTAGATTTTAAATTGTCAAAAATTAGACCAATTGTACATTTTTTAAATAAACACGCTTTTAATGTTTAGCAATCTTATAAATATGGAAAGGTTTTTAATTTTAATAATATGATTTGACTCAATTACCTTTAGCTCCATGTGTGATCGTAGCAATTTAAACTAAATTACTTTCCACCCTAGGGATGGAAAAGCTATTTTCCACCCGTCTATCTTCACATGAAAGTTCAATTTTCCGAAGAGAAGAAATGAAAAAAAAAACACTTGTTACATTTGTTTTAAAACCTAGACTCTCGGAAAGTGCCAAGTTGCGCATGTGTCAAACTTACACTTCAGTTTCGGGTCTTTTAGATGCCATGCGATCTTTGTTGTTATCGAAAAAATCCGATACAGCCATTCAGCAGCAATTGCAGAGGGCAAGGCAAGGCGGAAGAAGTGTCGAGGAATTCGGAAAAGAGATTGAAAAAATATTTGTAGATAACTATCTCGCAAGCCGGCGCCAACGCAAGCAAATTTGAAATCTTAAAACCGGCAAAGTGCGAGTCGGACTCACGCACTGAGGGTTTCCGTGCCATCTTTTACTGACTAGGGAATCCACTTAGTAAAATACCACAATATTTTGTTGACAGCAAATAATCTAACTTTGTTTTTGAAAATGTGCTATGTGTATATCTCAAAACTTCTCGTCCGATCCCGTCCAAACTAATTTTCGTTAAAAGTATATGGTTTTAGAAAGCTATATGTTATAATTATATTTTTGTTTTTATAGTATTTTGTCACTATACAAACTTAATAATATAAATAGCAAATTGCACTTGTAAAAAGCAACTTTGGCTGTGTGACAGACGAGGAATCGAACCCCGTGTCTTACGCAATCCGGGCGTATGATAGGTACGCCCGGATTGCTATTTATAACCTATATGTCATTTTAAAAGACCTATTAATAGACACCCCACACGCATAGGTTTGTCGAAAAAAAAATTTTTCGGTTTTAGTTTCATGTACCTATGGGAGCCCCCCTTAAATATCTAATAATCATTTTTTATTTTGTTTATAAGAATCGTAAAGCGGTTAGCAAGATACATCTACCTACCAAATTTCAACAATGTGATGCTTATAGTTATAGAATAAAGTGGCTGTGACATACGGACAGGCAGACAGACAGACAGACTTGACGAAACTATAAGGGTTCCGTTTTTTGCCATTCGGCTACAGAAACCTAAAAAGCGTAAATGAGAGAAACGCCATTGAACGTTTTTCTGACGGCCTGCGAAATAGTCGTATAAGTACAATAAAAGCGGCGCGTGACCACAGAAAATATAATAGTACCTACGCGTGACTACAAAACGTTTAAGGACGCCATTCGAGGGGCGCTGGACGAGACAAAGACAGATCGTCTTCACGTCCTGAAGGAGATCTTATGAGCTACCAACGAGGCCGAGGTAGGTCGTATGGTCATAATATTCAAGATCGTTATCAAAGACGTTTCAACAATAATTCAAGAAGCTCTTATAATAACACTTATACACAAGGCCGAGGTATACGTAATTTTTAGCAAAATAATTCGGCGAGTCAGACATCTCAAAGAGGTTTTCGCGGTAACCGTAGAGGTTCAAATCATTTTCGTGGAAACAATTCGTTTCAAAATAGGAATTTCCGGAACCAAATAGACATGGCTCAACCGAACACCGAAAATTGAGAATTCGGGTCAAACCGAGTCTTAGCCGTGAAATACGAGAATTTGATCTCGCATAATATTCCTTTCATATTCAGCGAGTTTGTATTCAAGGCATCGGAGGTAGCATCTACTCTTGAGGGAATGTGTATTTAAATTTACAGATTGGTGAAACACAAATAGAACAAATTTTACGTTTTTAAAAAAAAACCTGTCGAACGGATGGCATATGCCCTCCGTTATATATCCATATATATATAAGGGGAAGATTATTTAAGCAAATTTAATTGCATTATTAACTTAGAGCTAAGTACCTTATCGGTAAATACTAACTAAGGCCAGGAGGTTCTACATCTTGAAATGGGTAGTACAGGTTTTAACAACTACATTACATTACCACCGCGATACGAGTCAATTTATTATATTGATAGCAGTTGTAATCAGGATTGCATAATATTTCAAAGGTAACTATGTGACGGAAATTATTTAGCAGGTTCCTTAGTGTCCCCTACTAATAGTAAAATACCAATAAAAAAATTTAACACAAGGGATGACACAGTAAACTTATTTTTTTTCACACCAGTAATTGACTTTTAAATATTTATACAATTTGTAATTTTGAACGGGGTGTTGTGGTTAACGCGGATAGAGTTAAAAGTTTGTTTAAAGTCTTACAACTAAATCATTTAAATTGGGAGGAAAGAGCTTCCATTGAAAATATTCGTACTAAGTACCCGGACGTATTTTATTTAGATGGCGATAAGTTGAGAGTAACTAATGTGTAGCAACAGTCGATACAGCTCAAAGAGAACAGTAGCCCAGATTACGTCAAACCTTATAGATTACCAAAATCACAGAAGTCAGAAAAAGATAGACAAATAGGTGACATGGTGAAAGACGATATAACTGAGGAATGGCCGGATTAACGGTCTAGCCCACTACTTCTTGTACCAAAAAAAGTGAGAATGCGGATGAAAAAAAGTGGCGAGTCGTATCGTAATCCACTATCGTAAGATGAATGAGAGAATAAAAGATGACAAGTTTCCTTTGCCAACTAGAGTCGAAAGATAGTAGTAGTGTAGCTAGAGCTTTTGTAGAAATTTTTATTTTAAGGTACGGCATACCACGAGAAATTGGGAGCGACCGAGGAACTGAATTTATTTCAAACACAATGTCACAGGTATGTAAAATCCTTCAAATTTATCAAATTTCATCCACAGCCTATCTACCATCACGAGTCATTAGTTGCAATAAAGAATACTCAATAAATCACTTAATTCCTTGTTGAGAATAAAAATAAATAATAACCCAAGATATTCGAGTTATTCGTTGCAATTCTGGTGTTTTTCCTATAACACAACTGTACATAGTGAAACTAAATATAGTCCGTTAGAACCAGTTTTCAAAAAAACTCTTACCTAGTAATTTAAATACTAATGTTGTAGATCCGTTATATAATACCGAGAATTATTCTTTAAAACTAAGGTATAGGTTGCAAAAAACGCAACTTGATGCAAAAAATAATTTAATAAAAAGTAAAGAGTGTAGAAAGCATGTATTTGATACCTATTTAAGCCCTGTTATGTATTAAAAAAAGGTGATTTCTTATTGTTAAAAAATTAAACGGGCAAAAAATTAACTTCTCCAGTGTATTCAGGCCCTTATGAACGTTGAAGACTTAACAACCAATATAAAAAATATTAAAGACAGTAAAGAAGAAGTTGTACCTACATAAGAACCGTACTATACTATAACGTAGTCAAGATATCCCAAATCCGTGTAATTTCAGGTTTGCTCCATACTCATACACAACAACCATAATGAAAAAAACTTCAAAGCATTTTTAGTGAATATCGAGAAAATATTTTAATATTGCTAAAAAATTTTTTCCTAACAAAAGTTGTAAGTAACGTTATGACGAGCGAATCGTAAAAAATTTAAGCAAACGTTTTTAAGCATTAGAACCAGGCTCTAATAAGATTGCTTTATTAATTAAGTTATTTAAAGTTTACAAGCTATTTTATGCAGACTTATAAACCCAAATAAAAAATAAATGTAAAAATAATGTAATAATAAATATTTACCAGTGAGAATTTCATGTTGTTTGGTGCTGGGTCCTAAAAACTTATGCTGAATTTACTCCGAAGCCCGCCTTATATCCAAAAGCGCTTAAAAAATATTTGTAATCAGCCATTGTTACTGACAATGACGCAAAGTAGGTTCATCTGTGCAAACTAATTTAGTTTTTGTCAGAAAAGTCTTTCTTGAAGTAACTTAATATTTACAGCGGACACACAAGGTATCACAATGAAACAATTATTATTCGTTAAATTGGGGTTAAATGACTTACAAAAATCCTTCGCAGTAATAAGCCTTTCAGTATGAAAATTATTGATGTATCAAAATTCGAAAAAAAATGGCCAAGCAATGAGGGTACCAATAGAATCGAATAATAATAGAATATTTATTTGCATTTAGATAACACTTAATCATGATCTTACAATTATTTTCGATATTCAGCCTGTCTAGCCATTGCCAACAGCATGCAAATACAGGGTGACTTTGTTATCAGTACCGAAATTTTGTGTGAAGACTCCACTGATGAATATGAACAACTTTTACTATAGGGGCAATAGTGAAATCGAGAAAAAAAAACAGCTGTTCCATACATTTTGACCGCGCGCCAATTGAACTTTTGTATGGAACACCTGATTTATTTTTCTCGATTTCACTATTGCCCCCATAGTAAAAATTGTTCATATTCATCAGTGGAGTCTTCACACAAAATTTCGGTACTGATAACAAAGTCACCCTGTATTTACTTCATTACAACTTAAATCCGTTTTTTTTTAAATTATAGAAAGTATACTTTATAAAATTTAAAAAAATATATGTTTATGAAACGTACTGGTAATGAATTAACTTAATTTACTTTAGTGGTATAGTTATGAAAGTTACAAAAGGTATGTTGTCAGTAGGCAAGATATTCTAATAACGAAGGCGAATGTAGAGTGAGTGAGTTGTCCCGTTGTGGTCCGTCGTGCTTTTATGCACGATGATCCTCAGTCGTAGTGGGAGCTGAAAACTAGGTGAGCATCTTGCAAGCGCTGTCCCATGTGACGTCACGCAGGATAGAAACGAAAGGCGCGCGCGGGGGCGGAGCAGTAACTATTCTCTAATCTGTGGCGGAGCTTAGAACTAAAGCGCGCGCGCAGCCATATTGCAGGCGGGCGGAGCGAAGTCGGGCGCGCAGGCATAGTTATGCGTAGACTATGCGAAAATCACCTGATAATCGTACGATCTTTGTGTATGGCTCAAGCTCATAGTCGGAAGAGGAAGCGGAAGCGGATTGGGACGCTACAACAATATTAATCTATACTTAATATTAAAGCTGAAGAGTTTGTTTGTTTGTTTGAACGCGCTTATCTCAGAAACTACTGGCCCGATTTGAAAAAATATTTTAACGTTGGATACACTGGTTGGATATTCCATTTATCGAGGAAGGCTTTAGGCTATATAACATAAAGATACGACTCATAAGACCACAGCAGCTATGAAAAATGTTGCGAAAACGGGAGAAAGATATTCCTTTTGAGAGCTTCCGCTGCGTACGCTGCGGAAACCGCTTAAGTTACACAAAAATCATGTATGACAGGATTGTTTAGCATTAAGATTTCTATAATAGTCCGCGACAGGATATGTCTATCTTTTATGGTCGACTGACTACAACCCTTTTTATGTTAATAAATTTGTGAACAAATAATGCATTATATTTCGAGGTGTATTATACACACAGGTATTTATTCTTATCAAAATAAATAGATTCATCATCACGAGCATTTTATTCAGAACAAAGTTGCCCTGTATATCATTTGATTTCAATAAATTCCTTAGGAGCTATCACAGTTTTAACATAACTCCGCACCAAAATAATGTTCGCAGCTTAATTACAAAGTGCGCTTGCGCTAATTGCTATGGTTGCTGGCTTCTTAGTTACAATAAAACTGCGTATGTTTTGCGTTAAAATATTTTACTATTTTTATTCGAACATTATTTTCGAAGGTGTTTTATACACACGGGTATTGATTCTTATCAAAATAAATACATTCATCATCACGAGCATTTCATTTTGAACAAAGTTCACATTATTTGATTTCAATAAATATCTTAGAAGCTATCACAGTTTTGAAATAACTCCACATCAAAATAATACTCGCAGCTTAAGTACTTACAACGCGAGCTTGCGCTAAGTAAGTATAGTTGGTGGCTTCTCACTTACATCAAAATACCTATGTGTTTTGCGTCGAAATATTTTCCTTTTACATACCTATTAGATTAATTTTATACAAAACTACCTACCCTTAACATAATTTCATTTCAATTTATATCTTAGAAAAAATTGCAATTTTAAATTTCTTCGCAACAAAATAATGCACGCGCTGGGAGCTCAAGTACGACGCGCGGCGCAGCGCGCGCATGCGCCATGCCGCTAATCGGCCGGCCAGTAGGTACCTCTGAAAGGCACCTTGGCCCCTACCTATTTTTGAATCACTCGCGTGACTCACAAGATGGCGTGTGAAATTCGTTGATTAATATTCATAAAGATGAAATAAGAAACCAAAAATTTGCACACGGGCGGGACTTGAACCAGCAACCTTTTGGCAGACCGGGCCAAACGCTCTTACCAATTGAGCTGTCAGTCCGAGCCTGTGAAATTTGTGGTGTCTTATGAAAACGTCAATTGCGTGACGCTTTGGAATTTTTGGTTTCTTATTTCATCTTTATGAGTATAAAATATAACACTGTGAGTGTTAAAAACATTCTAAAGCATTCATTGATTAAGGTCCGATTTCCCATTGAAAATTAGTATAATTCCACGGGGAAGTGATTTGAAAAAACATAACTGAATTTTGTGAGTACCTACGTCTATATTTTGCGTGATTTTTATTTGGTTTTCGAACGCAATTCACTTGCTTGAATATGGCGTGTTACTAGTATCGTTCGAAAACAAATTAAATACTTATCAATGAAAGTCACGCAAAATATTGTCGTTGGTACTCACAAAATTCATTTATCTTTTTTCAAATTACTTCCACGTGAAATTATACTAATTTTCATTGGAAAATTGGACATTAAACAATGAATATCACACGCCATCTTGACGCGGGTGATTCAAAAATAAGGGCCCATAACGCGTGGTTGAAATATTTCCCTTATACACACTATTAGATTAATTTAGTCGGCTCCCTACGGAACGTTTGTCCCGCGCAACTGCTTTTTTTGCGATACGTCAAGTGATTTCAGCGCGTACCTAATACATAGTTTTCCTTTCGCTACTCAGTAGTAAATGACTTGAGCTCATTATTTTGATTGCAGACATTTTCTATTAGGTAGATTCAGTAATACTTTTGGTTATAATTCTTTCTTCAGATTTATGCAGGTTAAGGTTTTCTTTTCGCTACTGAGTAGGTTTTAATTTGAATTGCATCTATTACTGCTGCAAATTAATATAAGTAGTGACAGTCTTTACGCACGTTTTATAAATTCGAGTACTCTTACCCAGTTTGATATTCTATTTAATTGTACTTTTTACTTAAAATCTATACTAATCTAGATACTTTAAAATTCAACCTACTATTTTTAGTAGACTAAAATAATGCATTTGACTTTTTGGAAAAACATATTCGTTTGAAGTCGGTGCGTGATGTGCGAAGACTGTTGGCTGACAAAAACATTTCACGCGGACGAAGCCGCGGGGGACCGCTATACTTTATATCTTGCGTACTCATACAAATACTTATGTATCTTATTTGTAAAATAATTAACCTAAATAATTAAAAATTCTACCCAAAGTCACTATTCCACGCGGACGAAGTCGCGGGCACAGCTAGTTAATAATAAAATCGCTATGCCTACATACAAGTAGGTACAGGTTATAGAATAGCCGAATTATTTTATTTGTACAGTCTCTCTTTGAGTGTTAAGACAATACGCGATAACAAGGTTTCCGTTTCTGTTTACTAATTATTAGTAAACAATACCATTACCATGAGTTTACGAAGGTTTTACGCTATCGACGACGTAAAAAAAGTCAATTGCACACCGCCTCTAGCGGTCACTGACAGAACTAAAATTTTCCATACAAAAAACCGGCCAAGTGCGAGTCGGACTTGCGCACTGAGGGTTCCGTGCCAACTTTAACTGAATTAGGGAATCCACTTACTTCCACTTAGTGGTTAGTTTAGTTTTCATAGTGTTTGTATGAAGTACAAAGTTATGTTTGCGGTTGTTGAAAATGTGCTATATCTCAAAAACTTCTCGGGGGGCGAGGGGGGGAGGCATTTTACCACTTTGGAAGCGTCTAGCTGTGAAACGTTAGACTTTAAAAGAAAATGGTATTAGGAACTTGTCATTTTAAAAGATCTATCAATAGACCCCACACGTATAGGTTTGACTAAAAAATTTTCTTTTGGTTTAGTATCATGTGTGGGCCTCTCCTTAAATGTCATTAATTTTTATTTTTTTGTATGAGAATCGTAAAACGGTTAACAGGATACATACTCCTACCAAATTTCAACAGTGTGATGCTTATAGTTACAGAATAAAATGGCTGTGACATACGGACGGACAGACAGACAGACAGACTTGGCGAAACTATAAGGGTTCCGTTTTTTGCCATTCGGCTACGGAACCCTAAAAAGTAACGTCGTCGCCATCGAGTAAAACCGTCTTCGCTATAAACTTATGGTACCGGTACTGATACGAAAAACTAACTTGGTACGTACCAAACAATGTGTTCGTAGGTTTAGGTAAAGCGTGTAACATAAAAGGTGATTCTAGTGATCAAACTTCTTTTCACGCCATTAAGAACTGTTGCATAAGACCCCATACACACTTTTTTGGCATCGATGCAGTCACGCGTTTTGAAAATGCGATTCAGCATCGCGACGCATCACGCAATCGATGCTAACGCGCGCTATTATCGATGCAGTCCCCAAAATTCAGTACATAATTTGACAATTTCCAGCTTCTGCATCGCGACTGTATCGATGCTAACGCGCGTTAGCATCGCGACTGCATCGATGATAAAAGTAGTGCAGTGTGCAAAGGTTGACATTTTGCGACTGCATCGGTGCTAAAAGTGTCAGTGTGTTGAGGGTCTTATATGTAGCCGCACTAATTGTGTAGGGATCTGTTACCGTCATATTGTATAATAAATAAAACACAAATAATCACGGCAAGTTATTTTATTATTTAATCAGTACATTACACTAATTATTTCGTATGACCACGGCGACCGTGGTAAGGGAAAGTCGATCATATCGCAATGGCATTAAAACATATATACGGTCGCGCGGTTCGTCACTTATTATAATACAATCTCAATTGTTCGACTTGTATCATCATATAAAAAGTGTTGCAAAACTACCCGTGGGGGATGAAAGAAATCGGAATTTGATAACTTATCAACTTTATTCTAGAAGTCGAAAAACGGTCACGTGACCCTGGTCGAGACAAGGGTGAACCGTCTGATTTCCATAGACCCGTTTTTTTGCATTCTTAATTTTTAGGGTTCCGTAGTCCAATAAGGAACCCTTATACCCTTAAATTCGTCTGGCCGTCTGTAAGCAGTTAAGCTCGGAGACCTAAAGTACTAGAAAAGTATCATTTGGCATAAGTATGTATTCTAATCTCCCCGCCAGTATTTTTTTTTGGTAACTCTCATACAAACAGTAACGAGGAGTTTTTTTTGTAGCCTAACCCATCTTTTCGATGAAGTGACTTGTTTCCGTAACATCCTGTTTTAAAAGGCGAAGGAGTCCATCGCGTTGAGAAGATATATATTTAAGATTGAGATTATAACTGGTTTTGTATCGTAATCAAGTTAATCAAGGGAATCAAAACCTTTTTTCTTTCTTTATTAAGGCCAGCAAACAAGGGTTTGTTTGCAAAAGGCAATCTCAATCATGTTCTACAGGACATATTATAAGGGCAATAATATTGGTTACATACACAATAGATACGGAACCCTTCGTGCGCGAGTCCGACTCGCACTTGGTCGCTTTTTTATTAACGGGTAGTTTTGGAACCTTGTAGAAAGAAATGGATATATTCGGTTCGGCCGTTGAGCGAGTGGGAAGAGTCTTCATTAATAGTACATTATGATACAAGTGTGCTAAGTTGACCATTATATACAAGGCGATATTGTGTGCGCACGAGCGAAAGCGAGTGCGCCATAAGAAAGCCGCGTATATAATGGTCACAGGCACACGCGTATCATACGACGTTTTTCAACACACTTGCGAGGAAAAAGCAAGACTCTTCATTTACTAAGTTTTTAATTATTAAAACATTTAGTAAAAATACATTTCACTCGATTTTGATGGCAAAGACTTTCGCACGCGTTTTTTGCCCCGTTACGTATGTCCAGCGGAGTAAATAATAGGTTTTCTTCACTTAAATTAAGCATTTTCATTAATATTGAACTTCTTAAATAATGCAAACTTCGTCACAGCCGACAATTATTATTTACGAAAAATGGCGCATTGTTTTTTTTTTCTTGCCGCGATACCGATGCTCGCGCAAGGCTTAGGCGCGAACTAGATTGGCCAAAAGCTAAGATTAAAAATGTAATAATTCGTGTTTAAAGCACAAATCACAGAAAATGTTAAACGAGTTTGAGCTATTTTTTAGTAATAAATCTGGATTTACCATTTATTAAAATAAATATGTAGATACTGTTATTTTTCGCATAAATACTGTTTGTTGCTAAAATAAAAGTATTGTATAACCCGACTAAATTATATCGCTTCTTCTTCTTACTTACGACTTGGTACTAGGGTACAAACCTAAATTGGTCGGGTTAATAAACTAAAGGCACTAGTGCAATAATATAATGAAAAAGCACGCGTGTTTAATATCTATGATTATGAGCCAAAAATCGGTGGAATAAAGACGTCGTTATGAGCAAGTGTGTTGAAAATTTTATTATAACCTTGTTAAATATTATTTCAGTCGAGTTCAATATTGAGTCGAAACAATCTAGCAAGAATCTACAGCTGCACTTTTGGTAGCGTATACGTCTCATGGTAAGAAAATCGTATTGTCTTCTGCAATAGCACTTTCAAATTAAAATCGCTTGCAAACACGTCACAATAACGGGCAAAACTTCAAATAAAACACGTCACGGGATGCAGGCAATTTTCGCTTTTAAAGCAGTAAGGCGGCGATAACCTTAATAGTATCTACCTCCTCTTCCTCCTCTTTCGTCCGTGATCGCGCCGAGTGCAGACGTGCCGCGCGCGCTCAAGTATTCATTCCTTATCAGCAGTAACAAAACCGAACATAACGTGTGTGTGAATCATCGTGCGCGCCAAACCGCATTCCGCCGCGAAGGAAAGAGACATATCATATACGACAACACTGCTACGAGACTACGAGCTACGATATATACTCTGTCATACTCCCCGCAACCCCACCTCTGCGCTACGGATTGCTACGAGTTCGAGTGGCTACGGACAGCGGGCCTTTTCTGAATAATAACCTAAACGGGCATTATAAAAAATGAGTAACTCGTCATCGGAATCGGAGCAGCGTGCTGCGGCTTCGCCAGATCGCTCACCGCCTACCTTTGTGACATGCCGAGAACAAGGTAAAAGAAAGAGGGAAGATGAATTCTCTGCTGAATTTCAAACATTTAAGAAGGAAATAAACGACTTAAAAGAAATGATCGCAGGTTTGATGCATACACAAAAAAAAGAATTCCAAAAAAATGCTACAACCTTAAAAGAAATACAGCAGACGAATGTCAGTATTGAAAGTTCGATGTCATTCCTGGCAGCACAGAATGAGGAACTGCGAAAAAAATTAGATTCCCTAGAAATTCAGTCAAAAGAGGACAAGAAACATATAACATTTTTGGAAAATCGGATAGAGGAATTACAAAGAGAAAGCCGCAAGGCTAATTTTGAAATAAAAAATGTCCCGAAAAAGAGCAGCGAAACCAAAGATGACCTTATATGTATGGTCAAATGCCTATCAAAAAACATTGGTTGTGAAATCAACAGAGCTGATATAAAAGACATTTATAGAATTCGCAACAAAAAAGAAAATACGCAGAATGCGACCGTGATTGTGGAAACCACATCTACCTTACTCAAAAACGACGTCCTTAAATTGAGCAAAACTTACAATATTAAAAACAAATCAAAACTCTGTGCTAAGCACCTGGGCTTCAAGACCTCCGAAGATACGCCGATTTTCGTCTCGGAGCAACTTACCTCCCACGCCTCTCGATTGCACTTCCTGGCACGAGATCTTGTTAAAGCTAAATTATTTAAGTTCTGCTGGACCGCGTTCGGGAAGGTATACCTACGAAAAGATGAAACATCCCCTATTGTACTCATCTCGAATGAAGCGCAAATTCAGGCGCTATCAGTGAAAAAATGACTATGCCATAGACTGAATTTAACAGGTAATATCTACCCAGTCAGTGTAAAACAATTTATATGTTTAATATATCTAACGGTTCTAATTTGTTTCGACTTCAAACTCAATCAAATTTATGTACTAGCAATCTTACTTTATCTAAGCTTTATCCCACATTCAAGTTTAATCAAACTTTTTTAAGTTTAATAATTACATTACGCTACGTTAATAAGTCATCATTACGTAACCAAAAAATCCTTATACAAATGATTCATATTTCATTATTTGGGCAAACAAAAAAGATAATCATTATAATTAGATTGGTTTTAGCACTTCTGAATTATTATTATTTATTTATTTCTAAATTAAATTATGAATAGTTCGCTAAACACATTAAAAGAAATAGACTCAACAGAAATCGCGGTCTCAATAGAATGTGATCCACATAACCTAATTAACAAGAGTAATATATGCAATACAGATCTCACAGTTATTTCTCAGAATATAAGGAGTATTTATGCCAATTTCGATGATTTCCAAGTAACATTATCTCATACGAACCTATGCTTTGATATAATAATCCTCACGGAGTGTCGGCTTGAAACAAATAAAACTATACCTCAAATAAAAAACTATACATCCTATCAATCAGTTCATAACCTTAACCGAAACGATGGGGTAGTAATCTATGTAAATAATAATCTTAATGCTTCTGTAACTGAAATACGGCTTCATCATGCATCCTGTTTACAGCTAACAATGCCGAACACTACAATTATTGGCATATATCGCTCTCCTTCTCACTTGAATGCGTTAAAATTTATTGAGTCCCTAAATTCATATCTTAACTCCATAAAATCATGTGACAATATTATCCTTGCAGGTGACATTAATATAAATCTTATACCTAGAATTAATGCGCCATCTTATGAAATAAATAATAGAAATAGTTATCTAAATATGCTGCCTACCCATGGCATCTTACCTGGCCACTTGTTTCCCACGAGGTTAGGTAATTGCCTCGACCACTTCATGTTAAAACTAGACAAAACCAAGTTTACTGCTCCAGTAGCTGTTCTTAATACTAGTGTTACTGACCATCGAACCATATTGCTGGCCCTATCTAATCTAAAACTTAAAACTGTGTCACCTAAAATAATAAGGCCATTAAACATGGATCTGGCAGCTACTTACTTAGCCCAAAAGAATCTCTTTGAACTTTTAGATAGTGACAATCCTACGTATATTACAGAGCAGCTCATAACATCTTTGTCTGAGTCCCTTAACCTCAGTAGATCTGTAGTGTGTCTACCTAAAAGTAGAAGGAATATAAAACCCTGGATTACTCCGGGTATTATGAGATGCATCAGAAACAGAAATAAAATGCAGCTTAAACTTAGATCGGATCCTCATAATAATATATTAAAAATTACTTACACTAGATACCGCAATTTCTGTACTAAATTACTTAAAAAGCTAAAACGTAACTATGAACGAGAAGAATTAAAGAAATCTATTGGTAACTCTAAATTACTGTGGCATAACATTAAAACATTCACCAATCTAAAAACCCAAAAACAGACCAACTCTGAATTACTGAGATCGTCTGATTCCGCGACGACTGCAGTCAATTGTGTTAATAACTTTTTTGCAACTATCGGGAATAATTTGGCAAATAATATTCAAGCAAAGATTCCCACAGAAAAAAATATCCAAACAACATTAATTAAAGGTATTAACTCATCTTTCGTGCTGCTAGATACTGATTATCAGGAGGTAGAAAGTATAATCATGGGTCTAAAGGCTAGTAGTGCACCGGGGTGGGATGGGATCCCTAGCAGCTTCCTTAAATTAACTAAACATATAACTATTCCTGTAATTTGTCACTTAGTAAATCTGTGTTTTCAAAAAGGTGTTTTTCCACATATGCTAAAACTATCAATTGTCACACCAGTTTACAAGAGTGGGAAGAGAGACGACGTGAGTAACTATAGGCCGATTTCAGTGCTGCCTTCAATTTCTAAAATAATGGAGAAAATAATTAATACACGACTTCTAAATTTCCTTGATAAATTTAATTTAATTTCGGATTCACAATTTGGTTTTAGACGTAATAAATCAACGGAAGACGCAATTTTAAGACTCACTTCCTTGATTGCTGATAAAATGGATAGTAATAAAAAATGTATTACTGTCTTTCTAGACCTTAAAAAGGCGTTCGACACTGTCTCTCTTCCTATTCTTGTGAAAAAACTAGAGTTAAATGGTATAAGAGGCACACCCTTAAAATTGCTGTAGGATTATTTGTACGGTCGCACGCAAAGAGTCAAAATTGGTGATTATATAAGTGAGGAGGCTGAAATCACCTACGGAATCCCACAGGGAAGCGTATTAGGACCAACGCTTTTCCTCGTTTATATTAATGAGCTAACGAATATGTCTGTTGATGGGGGACAAGTATTTTCCTTCGCGGATGATACTGCAGTTGTGTTTAGCTCATCTTCATGGAATTCGGTATTCAAACTAGCTGAATTGGGTCTGATTAAAATTGCAAATTGGCTAAACTTGAACTTACTAACACTAAATACGACTAAAACTAACTTTATTTGTTTTTCTCCTACAATCAAAACACAACCTGATTCTTTGCTTACACTAAAAATACACGAATGTAATGATGATGATCGAATTAACTGTAATTGCCCTAAAATTGAAAAAGTGACTGCCACAAAATATCTTGGAATTTTTATCGATCAACGTCTTTGTTGGCATCCTCAAATTGAATTTATCAGCACCAGAATTAGAAAACTCATCTGGATTTTTAAGAGTCTTAGACATATTACAACAAAAATAATAATAACACAAATCTATACTGCATTGGTACAATCAATAGTAGGCTATTGCATCACTGTCTGGGGCGGTGCCACTAAAACAAAATTTCTAGAAGCCGAAAGGGCCCAACGCTGCCTTCTTAAGGTGATGTATTCTATGCCCTTTAGGATCCCTACTGAAGAGCTTTATAGCTGCAGTGAACTATTATCAATTAGAAAATTGTATGTTTATCAGATTATCTTGAAATTACATAAATCAATACCATATAATCCTAAAACATCTAAAAGAAGGAAAGATAAAGTGATAGATCAATATCCTACAAAAACAAAGCTGGCTAGAAATCAGTTTAAAACAAAATCAGTCCACATATACAACTTGATAAATAAACATATTGAAATTCATAAACTTACAACTAAAAAATGTAGAAAATTATTGATAGATTGGCTAAAAGTACAAAATTATAATAAAATTGAAGAATTATTGGGGGGTTATCAAAAATAAAATGAAATATAATCAAAAATAATAATAAAACAATATTATAGAAATACAGATGTATAAGTATAATAAACTTCAATTGTTCATTAAAGTAGCATGATATGGTGTAATAAAAATAACCATCTGTTAAAACTACATACATAATATAAAGTATTGTATGAGTATGAATAGTCATTATTTATTGGTAGTTAATAATAGATAAGCATGTATCTTATAAGTTATAATTTGATTGTTTCATTTCAAATCTTGATGTAATATTGATATGAAAGAGCGGGGCTACCTGCCACAAGTGTTATATAAATACTTACTAGGTAGTCTCAATTACAATCATTGTTATAGTTTTAAGCTTGGAATGAAATAAAATCTTTATCTTATCTTATCTTTATCTACCACATTTGAAAGTGTGTTTGGTGTGGACCAATTTTTGTGCATCGTTTCCTTATTTTTGAAGTGAAAACTTCTTTAGCGGCGTTGAGCACTTTTGTGGGATGGGGGAAAAATGTGAAACTCGCGTCAGGACACGTGGGCTGATCGAAAAACCGTAAGACGGTTGGCGAAATTATGTATGTAAGTTGTATTTCTGAGAGATAAACTTTTTAATGTAATTTAATATAATATAAATTGTAATGTTTGTGTACGATAGCGCAATAAATAAATATTGTATTCTATAAAAATATGATATTATTATTATTATTATTATTATTATTATTATTATTATTATTGTATTATTATTATTATGATAATAACTATTCCAAAAAATCAAAAATGCACAACGTTGATATTCAAGTTTTCACTTCTGCCGGCACTCCCGGAGTGCTTTCACAGTTTTTTTTTAATATAAGACCAATAAAAACCATTATTTATACATGCCTCTTTCTCAACTAAATAAATTAAAAGAAACGATTTCAAAAAAGACAACGGACCAAAAACAAACCTAGACTAATGACTCTCACTCTTTCTTAATTTGAATGTGATGTAACGTGAGTACTGAAACTTTTATAACTCGAATTAAGGGAGGAAAAATCTTATATAATAATACAATAATAATAATACAAAAAATATATATATAATATTTTTATAGAATACAATATTTATTTATTGCGCTATCGTACACAAACATTACAATTTATATTATATTTAATTACATTAAAAAGTTTATATCTTAAAAAAATCAACTTACATCCATAATTTCGCCAACCGTCTTACGGTTTTTCGATCAGCCCACGTGTCCTGACGCGAGTTTCACATTTTTCCCCCATCCCACAAAAGTGCTCAACGCCGCTAAAGAAGTTTTCACTTTCACACAAATTTATCATTGAAATATTCATTTATATTATAATATGCCTATTTAACTAAAAACTTCTTTAATTCCCTATCAAATTTAATACCTTGGAGGGCTTTAATAAAGTTAGGCAAATGGTTATGTATCTTTATAGCCATATAGTAGGGACCGACCTTGAATAACTCCAGTCTGGCCGGAGGCAAAATAAAATCATTTGCGCGAATATATTAAATATTATTATTATTATAATTATTGTATTCTATCACAAAAATGATAGTACTTTTATATTGATAATAACTATTCCAAAAAATCAAAAATGCACAACGTTGATATTCAAGTTTTCACTTCTGCCGGCACTCCCGGAGTGCTTTCACAGTTTTTTTGAAGTGAAAACTTCTTTAGCGGCGTTGAGCACTTTTGTGGGATGGGGGAAAATGTGAAACTCGCGTCAGGACACGTGGGCTGATCGAAAAACTGTAAGACGGTTGGCGAAATAATGGATGTAAGTTGATTTTTCCGAGAGATAAACTTTTTAATGTAATTTAATCTATACTAATATTATAAAGCTGAAGAGTTTGTTTGTTTGTTTGTTTGTTTGAACGCGCTAATCTCAAAAACTACTGGCCCGATTTGAAAAATTATGTTTACGTTGGATAGTCCATTTATCGAGGAAGGCTTTAGGCTATATAACATAAAGATACGACTCATAAGACCACAGCAGAAATGAAAAATGTTGCGAAAACGGGAGAAAGATATTCCTTTTGAGAGCTTCCGCTGCATACGCTGCGGAAACCGCTTAAGTTACACAAAAATCATGTATGACAGGATTGTTCAACATTAAGAGTTCTATAATAAAGTCCGCAACAGCATATGTCTATCTTTTATGGTTGACTTACTACAACCTTTTATATGTTAATAAATTTGTAAAAAAATAATGCATTATTTTTAGAGGTGTATTAGAGAAAGAATAAATACCTGTGTGTACAGGTATTTATTCTTATCAAAATAAATACATTCATCATCACGAGCATTTCATTTAGAACCAAGTTGCCCTTTATATCATTTAATTTTAATAAATATCTTAGGAGCTGTCACAGTTTTAACATAACTCCGCACCAAAATAATGTTCGCAGCTTAAGCACAACGTGCGCTTGCGCTAATTTATAAAGCTGAAGAGTTTGTTTGTTTGAACTCGCTTATCTCAGGAACTGCTGAACCGATTTGAAAAAATATTTCTGTGTTGGATAGCTTATTTATCGAGAAAGGCTTTAGGATATAAAACATAACGCTGCGACGGGAGGGGAGGGAGCAAACTCAAAACGCGCGGACGAAGTCGCGGGGGACCGCTAGTTATATTATAAAGCTGAAGAGTTTGTTGGTTTGAACGCGCTTATCTCAGGAACTGCTAGACCGATTTGAAAAAATATTTCTGTGTTAGATAGCTTATTTATTGAGAAAGGCTTTAGGATATAAAACATCACGCTACGACGGGAGGGGAGGGAGCAAACTTAACACACGCGGACGAAGTCGCGGGGGACCGCTATATAATATAAATTGTAATGTCTGTGTACGATAGCGCAATAAATAAATATTGTATTCTATAAAAATATTATATTATTATTATTATTATTATTATTATTTCTTTAGATGACGCTTTGAACTGATCGGGGTCAAAATAGTTGTTTTCGTATAGGTACGATATATGTCAGTTTTGAACGTCAATAAAAATAAAGCCATGTATGCCTGCTCATTGTATTTTAAAGTGTACTTTATTTTCGGTACTGCACTTTATACTTTTTCTTTTGGTCTGCTTGGGGTCGGAGCCAAAGGCATTTTAAATCGTAGTAATCTTCGTTTATTCGTCAATTTCTCATTTCACATAAATGCATTTCAAAAATATCCTTACGTATTCAAAATGCTGTATCATATTTCCGTGAACCAAAACGAAATTATTCCCTTAAGAAGCAAAATTTTCATTGATTCGACCTTCAGAACAAGCGATTCAAATCCAAATGAATCGCTTGCTACTGTTTTTGCTCCAAAATGGTTTCTGGCAATCTATGTCAAAAGTTGGTAAATGATATTCGATCGTTAGTCAGGGGAGTGAACTTCTAATTGTAAAATCACTTGGAGTCATGTGTGTTCGGGAAATTTATGATACTGGCAAATATTATCAAATGTCAAATTATTTTCGACTGTGAGAAGAACTCTAGGGAGTAAAGTTCAAATTGTAATCACTTTGAGTCGTATGCGTCGGCAGGCGACAAACTAACAAAAAAATATATACAAAGGAACTTCATCGTTTAAAACGTTCTAAGATTTCACTTTCGTAATCAAAACAAGGGTGTCCTTTAAGGCAAAACATGTCGAAACATTCCATTAGATGTCAACCGTAAATCAAGGTAAAAATCATAACATTCAATGTAATTTCAAAAGGTTCACAAATGAATTTTCGACCGTAACTCAAGGGAGTAAAGTTCAAATTGTAATCACTTGGTGTCGTGTGCGTCGGGCGGCGAGGCGAGGGGGGCGCGGGGTCACTGGCTGTTCGCCAACTCGTCCATGCGACATCTGTTGACGGAGAATTAAATGTAAAAGACTTATTTATGTAACTATTCTAAACCAAACGTAGGACGTCCACCAACAAGATGGACAGACGACCTAATAAAGATTGCAGGATCCAACTGGATGCAGACCGCTAGTAATCGGTCGCTGTGGAAAGCCGTGGGGGAGGCCTATGTTCAGCAGTGGACGTCTTTTGGTTGATGATGATGATGATACTAAACCAAAAGACTCTACTAAAATAGATAGGAGCTTTTCCTTACACACGTATCAAAGGGTGGAAGAGTTTTGTGGTGTAATCAAGTGATTTAAAATAATGGGTATGTCTTCAATATACAGGTTGTTGTTTTGGTCAGTGGCATCCAACTCAGGGATGATAATATAATTTATGCTTATTCTAAAATAGTACATTATGATACAAGTGTGCTAAGTTGACCATTATATACAAGGCGATATTGTGTGCGCCATAAGAAAGCCGCGTATATAATGGTCACAGGCACACGTGTTTCATACGACGTTTTTCAACACACTTGCGAGGAAAACACTAGACTCTTCATGTACTAAGTTTTTCATTATTAAAACAGTTAGTAAAATACATTTCACTCGATTTTGATGGCAAAGGCTTTTGCTCGCGGTTTTAGCCTCGTTACGTTTGTTTGGCGGAGTAAATAATAGGTTTTCTTCATTTTCTTAATTTGAAGTAGACATTTTCATTAATATTAAACTTCATAATTAATTCAAACTTCGTCACAGCCGACACTTTCTATTTACGAAAAATGGCGCGTTGTTTTTTTTTCTTGCCGCGATACCGATGCGCGCGCAAGGCGCGAACTAGATCGGCCAAAAGCCAGGATTAAAAATGTAATAATTCGTGTTTAAAACACAAATCACAGAAAATGTTAAATGAATTTGAGCTATTTTTTAGTAATAAATCTGGATTTACCATTTATCAAAATAAATATGTAGATACTGTTATTTTTCGCATAAATACTATTTGTTGCTAAAATAAAAGTATTGTATAACCCGACTAAATTATGTCGCTTCTTCTTCTTAATTACGACTTGGTAGATAGATAGAGATAGATAGATAGGTCGGGTTAATAAACTAAAAGCACTAGTGCATTAATATACTTACTGAAAAAGCACGCGTGTTTAATATCTATGATTATGAGCCAAAAAATCGGTGGAATAAAAAGGTCGTTTTGAGCAAGTGTGTTGAAAAAATTTGTTTTCTTTAAATTCTAAGCAAGTTTCATACAACATTCAAAAAAATTACAAAACGAATGCGAAAACTCGCACCCTAGCGCGTAGCTAGCGCTTATCTACGAAATACTATGCCGTAGCTAGTAAGCTACGATAAGGCTACCTGGTGTTGGTAGTTTTGACTAGATCGCTGTACCGCATAAAAAATGATTTTTTGGGTTTTTTCCATTAAAAAAAATATTTTTTGATGTGAAAACTTCTTTAGCGGCGTTGAGCACTTTTGTGGGATGGGGGAAAAATGTGAAACTCGCGTCAGGACACGTGGGCTGATCGAAAAACCATAAGACGGTTGGCGAAATTATGGATGTAAGTTGATTTTTTTGAGAGATAAACTTTTTAATGTAATTTAATATATTATTAATTGTAATGTTTGTGTACGATAGCGCTTTTTTGGCATCAGTATCGTTTGTACAGCCACCCCTGAGTCGCTCGTCGCTAACCAAAACAACACCCTGTGTTTACATGTCTCTCAAGTGCTGGCTCTTCAGTAAAAGTTTGGTAATTTAAACATTCGGTGTCATAAATCACTTTTTTTTAAAAATGCTGGCAAAACCCCATTTTCATTAGCATATTGTTATCGATAAATGCACGTAACAAACAACACGCATCTCTGTGTCTGTGTGACGTCACTCATAAACAGCGCAAGTGGATGTAAGTTGATTTTTCTGAGAGATAAACTTTTTAATGTAATTGAATATTATATAAATTGTTATGTTTGTGTACGATAGCGCAATAAATAAATATTGTATTCTATAAAAATATTATATTTTTATTATTGTATTCTATCACAAAAATGATAGTACTTTTATATTGATAATAACTATTCCAAAAAATCAAAAATGCACAACGTTGATATTCAAGTTTTCACTTCTGCCGGCACTCCCGGAGTGCTTTCACAGTTTTTTTTTTAATTATATTTTGTAACCTACATTTCGATATGGTTGATGAAGTTTAGACCTAAAGTCCAGCATAATATTACAAGAATGATGTTCAACGTTTTGGGAACAAATTGCAGGGTCAGAGTGTATCCTCAGAGAGGTTTAGTTAAGATAATAGCAGAAGACCGGAAGGTTCATCTTACAGCTTATGGCGGTCCAAAAACTTGACTTCAGGAAACTGCCACTGGTGTTTGAAGGTCGTAGTTTCTAATAAATACATGGATTTAACACTGGGAAGCCCCTGACGGTGATGAGCAAACCTCCGGGGTGGCCCATCGCTCCGTGCTGCTGCCTGTCACTGTCATGTCGGCGCATAAAATTATTATCCCTTTGGAATAGAACGACAAAAGCGAGATGTCACTAGCAGCAAACTGTGTGATAAAAAGAGATGGGTAGCAGAACCATTTTTGGCAGATGTCAAACAGTTCAGAGGCTTATGAAGGCTTGCTGAAAATTTCTCTCATTTGAGTTTTTGAAAATTTATATGAAATTGTGTATAATTTGAAGAAATATTTCTGTTGAAACATGGTGACTTGATCGGTGATTGATTGTTGTTCATTACAGCGGAATAACCCAACAAATAATCATTCAACAGGTAAATTAGTCCAAAGCGAAGCCTCTTAATATACGACTTATATTTACCAATGCGCTTCAAATTTAAAGTACGCAGTTTGATTATTCTATTCTACAAACGTTAATTTACGTAAAAAGTAAAGACAGAATAACACAGGGAATGTATATATGAATATTTTATATAATGAAATAATATTTAGTTTTACACTAGAGCTGCATGTTCAATATTTTGTGTCGGCTGTTTATCATGCAGTAAACTAATATGTTTATCTTAGGAACATTGTTTTTAATCACCTGATCGAAAGGTTATCTCATTTCAAGCTCTTAATGTTACTTACTTATGTTAGTTACTGACATCTTAAATCGGTTTCGTTTGACAGCTTTTACTTGTCCTTCTATTCCGATAGGAATATTAATTTTATGTGTCGGCGTGTTTGTTTGACAGATCAATATCAAGAATGCTTTTTAAAAATATCGGCCATTAATTGCTTGTTTCGCATCGCACCGTGTAGGTTCTGTCGATCAATTCTTGTATGTCTATGGCGTGAGGCGGTTAAATAACGGTTCGGCAGCAGCTCGGTCAGGAAAGAAAGTCATGGAGGGGACCACTTGGAAAACAATTGCGTAAATTAGTTTGAACTAGTTAGGAGGTTAACATATCAAAATTCCGTATAATACGTGTCAAACAATATTTTATCCGATTTTAACTTTTAACTGTCTCGGTGGCGCAGCGGTAAGAGGGTCACACTTTAAAGCGACGGCTGCGCCAGAGGTCCGGGTTCGATCCCGGGTGGGGCCAAAAATATATACCTGGGTTATTGAAGTGAAAACTTCTTTAGCGGCGTTGAGCACTTTTGTGGGATGGGGGAAAAATGTGAAACTCGCGTCAGGACACGTGGGCTGATCGAAAAACCGTAAGACGGTTGGTGAAATTATGGATGTGTAAAATTGGGTGACGAAGCAGAGGGAAACGAAATGGTAGGTTTGTATTACTCGTATATTGCCCAAGGTAAAAGTGAAGTGATTTTTCATACAATTTTTCTTAATAGTAAGGTGTAGTTACTGCCCACTAGTGTGAGTGCGTTGAACTACGTACATTGAGATATCGACTAAGTTAAATTACATTTAATACTAGTAGTTTGTAGGTTCTGGAATAGATGGCGCTGCTTGCCACTATTTGACATATTAATACAGAGACACCTATTAACGTACTTGTGAGATAATAAAGGTGATAAATTAAAAAGGTTGTTAGTAGCTCAGGTTTGAACTAGATGGAGCTACTAACATTCTGCCAGCCAGCTTAAATAATTTATTTATTAAGCAATATTATTGTTACAAGAATTAACAAGTCTGGCAGCATATTAGGCTAGAAAGTAAACTAACCTCCCTAATATGACTAACTAACTAAATTGGGTACGTATGACCAGAGACATTGAGAAAGGAATTTTAATTTTAAGTGAGAGGTAAGGAAGTTAATTAGTTTACTTTCCATGAAGAGGTTTCCTTATTAAAACCCAGGACAAAAACATATTTTTATTCTTAAACTTACATAATCAATTTAATCTGTATTAGACATAGGACATAATGGCCGTGAATTTAAGATTCCTTCCACCTGAATCAGCACTGTTACAAATTCTTCGTATGTCAGGAGTGCTGCACCTAAAATTCTTTTTAAAAAATATTTACAGCTTTTTACAGCTGCTTCGTAAATTCCGCCCATATGCGGACTGTAAACAGGCTGAAAACTCCATTTGATGCCGTCATTACTAAGTGAGGTCATAATTTTGTCTGAACTATCTCTTATAAATTGGTAGATTTCATTAATTTGGTTGTTAGCCCCTTGAAATGTGGTACCATTGTCACTCACCATTTGCTGTGGTTTACCTCTACGCGAAACGAACCTTCGGAAGGCTGCTAAAAATGCCTGGGTTTCGAGACCTGTAATTAAGTCAATGTGAATTGCCTTTGTGGCGAAACAAACAAATAATGCGACATAGGCTTTGTAAGTCTTGGCGCCACGTCCTCTCCAGGTTTTCAAATTAAACGGCCCTGCATAATCTACTCCCGTGGTTGAGAACGGAAGGGAGGGGGTCACGCGTGATGCAGGAAGCTCGCCCATTATTGGGGCACTAGGCTTCGGCTTAGCCTTAAAGCACGTGACGCATTCGCGTGTCACCTTGTTTACTAAACCTTTACCATGTATCGGCCAGTAGCGTTCGCGAATCGATGCCAGAAGTAACTGTGGCCCTGCATGCATGAGCCTTATGTGGTATGACTGTACTATAAGCCTGGTGAGTATATGTTGGTTATGTAACAATATAGGGTGTTTCTTATCATGAGAATATGGAGAATTTTCAATGCGTCCACCTACTCGTATCAAGCCATTTTCCATATAAGGTTTTAGACATAATATATTGGAAGTTTGAGGCAATGGTTTGCCTTTCTTTAATGTAAGATATACATTTGGAAATGATTGGACTTGGGCTACTGCGATAAGTTTATCATGAGATTGCTTTAACTCGTCGACCGAGAGTACATTTAACCACTTATTATTTTTGTTTTTTAGGTCATTAAAAAATCGAAGTACATAAGTAAAAACTCGTAGCAACCTTTCATACGTTGAATATTTTTTGAATAACCTTTCCAAAAAATCCATTGATTGGGGTTCCGTGATGATAACACAAGTAATACTTTCAACTTTATGTTGGTAATTAGATTCAGCTTGAGGTGGCCAGGAGTCAGTATTAGGTTGAGATAACCACGTAGGGCCTTGTCACCACAAGGTTACCTGTGCAAACTTAGCAGCCGGGACACCCCTGGATAAAAGATCAGCTGGATTATCCCTAGAGGGAACCCAGTGCCAGTCGTCCGACTTGGTACAATTTCTAATTTCGATTATTCGATTTCTTACGAATGCATTTAATTTGGATGGTGTATGTGTCTTTATCCATGACAATACAATATTTGAATCAGACCATAAAAACATTTCTAGAGATCTAATACATGACGAACCTTGAGCATCAAGTTGGCTAATAAATTCGCTGCTCTCAATTCTAATCTAGGTATAGTTTCATCACGAGCTATTCTCGTTTGCGCACATAACAAACGTACTAATACGTTTTCATAAGCATCTATAGACCGTAGGTAAACAGCTGCGCCGTACGCGGTCATCGAACTATCTGCAAACCCGTGCAATTCTATCACAATAAAATCAGATATTATGACGTGTCTAGGTATCACTAATGAGTTTAATGTAAACAGGCTATTATAGAAATTTCGCCATTCTTCCTCTTGAAAGGGAGGCAGTTTCTCATCCCAACTAGTTTTATTTTGCCACAATGTTTTTATGAAACATTTTGCGGTTATTAATATTGGTGCAATTAGACCTAATGGGTCAAATATTGCAGATACAACAGATAGTACCTTTCTTTTGGTTAGTGAATCATTAGTTAATTTATCACTGAACGAATACGTAATAAAATCTTCATTGTTGCACCACTGTAGGCCTAAAACCTTATGTGGACTTTTTGTGTGTGAATTTGTACTAGTGTTTTGCGAACATGGTTGTGGACTTGAGTGTGTGTCCTCGCCTTTACTAACAATCTTTACTATGGCATCCGAGTTCGATTTCCATTTTCTCAGTTTGAAGTTCGCAGTCCGTAATATGCGGTCGATTTGAACAGCTGTTTCGGCTACCTTCTGTTCATCATCTCCACTATGGACTAAATCGTCGATATAAAAATTGGTTAATATAGCAGTCGCCGCCTCAGGGTACTGCTCACGAAATTCATGTGCAAGTTGTCGTAGGCATCGAGTGGCTAGGTACGGCGCGCACTTCAAACCGAAGCTAAGTGTGGTGAACTGGTGAGTGTGTAAGTATGCAGTGGGTGAATAGGATCGTCGCGCCATAAAATACATTGCAAGTTATGTTGGTTAGGGTTGACAAAAATCATTCGGTACATTTTTTCGATGTCGGCGCAAATAATATACTTATGTTTTCTAAATCGCATTAAAATATTAGCTAATTCGTCCTGGTTCATTTCACCCTTATATTGTATGTCATTAAGTGATTTTCCTGTGCTAGTTTTATGGGATGCATCTATTACGACTCTAAGGGGTGTGGTTTCTTTTTCCAAATTAACCACACCATGGTGAGGTAGGTAGTTGCAGGGCTCATTGGAATTTCGTTTTATCATATGCCCTGACCGTTCAAAATATTGCATAAACTGGATATATTTTTAGGGTTCCGTACCTCAAAAGGAAAAAACGGAACCCTTATAGGATCACTTTGTTGTCCGTCTGTCCGTCCGTCTGTCAAGACCCTTTTTCTCAGGAACGCGTGGAGGTATGAAGCTGAAATTTATATCAATTACTCAGGACTACTGTCCCTTGAAGCTGTGAAAAAATCAAACTTCTAAGCCAACGCAATCAAAAGATACAGCCGTTTATGCCGCAAATTTTCGACACTTGCAAGGGAATCAAAACCTACAGGGTGCTTCCCGTGAACTCAGAATCTTGAAATTTGGTACGAAGCAACGACTTATAGCATAGATAAAGGAAAAATTACGAAAACCATAAATTTTTTGTTACATCACATAATATATTTTTATTTAATAATTTTAAACTTACTACCCATTTCCTCATAAACGCGTACAGGTATTAAATTGAAATTCATACCAAATACTCAGGTCTATAATACCTTTAAGCTGTAACAAAATCAAACTTCTATGTCAACGCAATCAAAAGAAACAGCAATTTAAGCTGCATATTTTGAAACTCGCAAGTACTCGCAAGGGAATCAAAACCTAAAGGGTACTTCCAGTCGACCTAGAATCTTGAAATTTGGCATGAAGCAACGTTTTATAGCACACATAAAGGAAAAATTCCGAAAACCTTAAATTTTTAGTTACATTACAAAATATATATTTTTTAATAAATATAAACTTATTACTTTTTATTTTTACTTTAAATACCATAGTTATGACTCGATTGTCGTAATGAACGAACTTTGTAAACCTTGCAGGTTTGTACGGAACCCTCGGTGCGCGAGTCCGACTCGCACTTGGCCCGTTTTTTTATTTTTTCTTGTAATCTGGGTCGCCAGAAAATTTTGATTCTAATGATTTAAAACGTTTAAACACAGCGGGTTTAGGGTGACCTAACGAGGTAATGGATTCCTTTAGCGGAATGGTCACCACAAAGTTTCCATCAGGTGTACGTAAGTGTTTTTCTCTTCCCACTTACGATGCAAGGAATTATCTAATTTGTTACTTAAGAGAAAGATTAATAAAACATCCCAGTTTTCTGTGTTAATAGAAAGCTTGTCTAAAGTTCTGAGATGCTTCGATAGCTTATCGACCAATGTTCTCAACGCTGATGGCGTTGATTGAATGGTTTCAATATTTAAAAGCTCTCGCAAGTGGTTAGTGACTAGTACCTTGGGATTGTTGAAACGTTCACAAAGCAATCGCCATGCGATTGCGTAGCTTTCTTCACAATAATCCAACGAAGCTATTACATTAAGAGCACAACCAGTTAAGCATCCTCTTAAGTATTTTAATTTTAATATAGGTTTTAAATCTGTGTCATTGACAACAGCATCAAACTGATCCCTGAATTCTAACCAATTAGTAACATTCCCGTCAAATGTGGGTAGGTTAATTTCAGGTAGTTTTACTGAATTACAATGTGGTTTATCATTATAACAGGATGGAGGTGGCTGAGCCTGTGGTTTGTTGTTCTCAAATTCTTGCATAAGTTTTTTACAGATAGACAGCTTGTTATAATAGTTGTTCTCAAAGGTCTCTCTCTCCTGAAGTTGCTCATCATAGTCCGTGCAAGTTGTTTCTATTAAATCTTGAACCTTTTCAAATTCATTAAGTATTTTAGTGATTTTAGAATATCGCAACTGTACGTCGAGGTATTTTTCAGTAGAAAGAGGACCTTCGAGCGCATCAACATATTTGACAAAGAAGGTTAGTTTTCCTTTAACAACGCCCCGTTTTCTATTCAGCTCCTTTAAATTGATTACCGGTTCAGCCATTGTAAAATTTGTGGGTTATAACTACTAGACAAAATAAAAAATAAATATCAGGTTGATCAGTACTGGTTAGGTGGAAAGAAGTAAAAAAAATCGCTCACTAACTTTGATAGGTAAGACTACTTATCTTGTTCTTCGTCGCACGATGACACTGGTGTATGTTGGTGATTGCACGTGACCAACTCGTGGTTAGCTCGCGTGGTCATAGGTTAGAAGCCGATTTTCGAAGATTTTCTCCCTTTCGCCTCGTCTTCCACAAATATAGGGTTGTTCCGAAGATCCACAGAGGAAAAGCAGGTCCCAGGCTATCTCTGGTCCTCAGCCATGCGCCACGTGGTCCGCTGAAAAACTCCGTCACGCTACTAAATTTCGATTCAAATAGCGGCCTTCGTGAATGCACGATATTACTCTGCACTTGACTCCAACTTTTCTCCAAAAATGAAGTCCAATCCTCGGATGGTCGGGGTCACCATGTAAAATTGGGTGACGAAGCAGAGGGAAACGAAATGGTAGGTTTGTATTACTCGTATATTGCCCAAGGTAAAAGTGAAGTGATTTTTCATACAATTTTTCTTAATATGTAGTAAGGTGTAGTTACTGCCCACTAGTGTGAGTGCGTTGAACTACGTACATTGAGATATCGACTAGGTTAAATTACATTTAATACTAGTAGTTTGTAGGTTCTGGAATAGATGGCGCTGCTTGCCACTATTTGACATATTAATACAGAGACACCTATTAACGTACTTGTGAGATAATAAAGGTGATAAATTAAAAAGGTTGTTAGTAGCTCAGGTTTGAACTAGATGGAGCTACTAACAGGATATAAGTTGATTTTTCTGAGAGATAAACTTTTTAATGTAATTTAATATAATATAAATTGTAATGTTTGTGTACGATAGCGCAATAAATAAATATTGTATTCTATAAAAATTTTATATTATTATAGGTGTTTTTCTCTCTCCATTGTGGTAAGCAATGGGTAAAACAACTGTTACGCGGGCTTTAGCTAAGCGACACAGTATGCAATGAAGTGTCAGTAGACAAAAATTTTCTGGTGATACGGCATGTTCTGGTGATACGGCATTAATATTATTATTATTGTATTATTATTATTATTATTATTATCATTTTTTGTCTCAGCTAAGATGGTATGCTGGTATTTCAGAAATATACGGGCCTAAGCCAAGTATATTTCCACTTACATTTTATAGTATATATCAAGATGGGATTGTGAGTGTGCCTGGTGAATGCAAAAGTGGAGAGTTCGGTAGTGGTTGTGCGAGTGAGAGGTGGTGTGACTGTATGTATGCTGCCTTGCGTGTGCTGTTGGAGTTCTTCGTGGTTCTGAAAGAATTTTCTTACTATTCTGCAAGTGTTTAAGATGACTGCTTTTTGGAGTGACAGGTACGTAAATTTCGGTATGTTGAGGGTGCTGAGTGACTGATGTAGTTGTTTTGGAATTACTCCTGTGGTTAATATTATTATTATTATTATTATTATTGTATTCTATCACAAAAATGATAGTACTTTTATATTGATAATAACTATTCCAAAAAATCAAAAATGCACAACGTTGATATTCAAGTTTTCACTTCTGCCGGCACTCCCGGAGTGCTTTCACAGTTTTTTCTGTTCAGAAATTCTTAGGGTAGCCCGGAATTTGGAAGTTGGCGGTGTTTCACCCCCGTACCTCGAAAAAGCACGTAAAGCCGTTGGTCTTGCGCCTGATCTCTCTCCGGTCGTGTCAGATCGCTGTCCGATCGGGCTACGAGAGTGAAAGGAATAGAGAATGCACCTGTGTTTGCGAACACACTTGTGATTAGATTTCAAATCCATCTATAATAAAAAGAGTATCAAAAGTTACTTTATTTTGCATTGTTATGGCTTTCAAGGGAATAATTTTGCAATATATGCCATACCGGGTCGATTAACTATTCCCATTTTTTTTTCAAATTTTTTTTTTTATTTTTAGGGATTTTTGCCTACAATACATGTGCCCCTAACTTTTCTCAAATGGATTGGTAGTTTTCAACTAGTTGCACAATGATTTGAGTGTATGCAATTTATGATTATTGTGTGCGTGCTATTATGATATAGGGAGGTAGTATTTTGATTACTCTAAACAAGTGCATTAGTTCTCTTGACAAGTGACTTACGAGTACTTTGGGATCAGAGCAATGTATGTGATTGGTGTCCAATATTTATTTATTCATATCTTAACGCCGTTTGCAGAAAGAAAAAAAATTTGCACTCCGGGAGTGCCGGCAGAAGTGTAAACTTGAATATCAACGTTGTGCATTTTTGATTTTTTGGAATAGTTAGGGAATAATTTTGAATGAATTGCTCTTATTATCAATATAAAAGTACTATCATTTTTGTGATCGAATACAATAATAATAATAATAATATAATATTTTTATAGAATACAATATTTATTTATGACGCTATCGTACACAAACATTACAATTTATATTATATTAAATTACATTAAAAAGTTTATCTCTCAGAAAAATCAACTTACATCCATAATTTCGCCAACCGTCTTACGGTTTTTCGATCAGCCCACGTGTCCTGACGCGAGTTTCACATTTTTCCCCCATCCCACAAAAGTGCTCAACGCCGCTAAAGAAGTTTTCACTTCAATAAACGAACTTTTAAATGAAAAAATAATTCTTTAAGTTTATGGACCACATCTCTGCCATGTGTTTACTTACCATAGCGTGGTCATTTTTCTTCTAAATTCATTGTGTATATATATATGCTACTGCTGTATTTTTTTTCACGAATCATCCTCCGTTTAGTTTGGGGAGGGGACATTGGAATCTAACAAAAGCTTGCCATTAAAAACAGAATGTTGCGGAAACAACCCACTTTATCACAAAATTATGATGGAAAACTCACCATCATTTTGAAAGACCTATTCAACGATACCCCACACGATGGGTTTGGTGAGACAAAAATCATTCCCACGTTGCTTGTAAGAGATACCCGAAAAATTCAAAATTTTTAAATCAATCAATTACAATCAAATTTTTATTGAAGTGAAAACTTCTTTAGCGGCGTTGAGCACTTTTGTGGGATGGGGGAAAAATGTGAAACTCGCGTCAGGACACGTGGGCTGATCGAAAAACTGTAAGACGGTTGGCGAAATTATGGATGTAAGTTGATTTTTCTGAGAGATACACTTTTTAATGTAATTTAATATAATATAAATTGTAATGTTTGTGTACGATATCGCAATAAATAAATATTGTATTCTATAAACATATTATATTATTATTATTATTGTTATTATTATTATTGTATTATTATTATTATTATTATTATTGTATTCTATCACAAAAATGATAGTACTTTTATATTGATAATAACTATTCCAAAAAATCAAAAATGCACAACGTTGATATTCAAGTTTTCACTGCTGCCGGCACTCCCGGCGTGCTTTCACAGTTTTTTTTAATCACATTGAAGGGGAGATTAGAATATAAATCTATCGATATATATATCTGCGCTGGACTGCGAACGGATAGATGGACAGAAGGACATGGCGAAATTATAAGGGTTCCTTTTTGGACTACGGGACCCTAAAAAGGAGGCTATTAATTCGACATGTATTTATGTGACGTCCACGGAATTGAATAATATTCAAGTGTGATGATCTATCATGGCAATTAAACACGTGTGCTAAATTTCGTTAGTGTACGTATGTTTCAAGTATGTTGTATGAACACAATTTCCTGCATCACAAAACTGATGGTCTTTAAGATAGTCTTGGCCGCGTCAACTGCTACAGAACGCTAACCACTCGTTATCATGGAAAAGGGTGTAAAGGTTAATTAACTAATCTATCGTGAATGAAAAGATCGTAAATATCCTTATATCCTTTGGACATTTCCACACATCGCCATCTAGCCCCAAAGTAAGCTACTCAAAGCTTGTGTTATGGGTGCCAGACAACGGATATAATACTTAATTTAATACTTTTTTTTTGTAAATACATACATGATATACATAGAAAACACCAGACCAATACAAACAGACATGTTCATGCACACAAATGTTTGTATTGTGCGGGGATCGAACCCGCACCCGCTGCGTAGTAGGCGATTTCTCGACCACTACACCAGACGGGTCGTCAAATGATGCGTTGTTACCTTGAGATTGAAAACTATTCAGTTAAAACTATTGGACGTTTCAAGAAGACTCAGTACCATCGCATGAAGATCGTGAAACAGCGTGAAACCCATAGTTTGTTGAATGAAAAACATTTTTAGAACATGTTTCCAGCTTCAGTTCATCAGCACAATAGCCACCATATTCCTCTAATGAACTTATGCCTAATGTTTTTTTTCTTCATTTGGTCCATTCTGAAGGCAAAAGTATCGGTAAAAAATATGAGACCTCGGATATCTTGTAGACTGCTCCTCGCTGAGATTTATAGAAAACTAGCGGTCCCCCGCGACTTCGTCCGCGCGTTTTGAGTTTGCTCCCTCCCTTCCCGTCGCAGCGTCATGTTTTATATTCTAAAGCCTTTCTCCATAAATAAGCTATCCATCACAGAAATATTTTTTCAAATCGGTCCAGCAGTTCCTGAGATAAGCGCGTTCAAACAAACAAACTCTTCAGCTTTATAATATTAGTATAGATTAGCGCAAGCGCACGTTGTACTTAAGCTGCGAGCATTATTTTGGTGCGGAGTTATGTTAAAACTGTGATAGCTCCTAAGATATTTATTGAAATCAAATGATATAAAGGGCAACTTGGTTCTAAATGAAATGCTCGTGATGATGAATATATTTATTTTGATAAGAATAAATACCTGTGTGTATAATACACCTCTAAAAATAATTCATTATTTTTTTACAAATTTTACAAAACGGGCCAGTAGTTTTTGAGATTAGCGCGTTCAAACAAACAAACAAACTCTTCAGCTTTATAATATTAGTATAGATAACCCAAGACTTCATTCTGCAGCGAGTGGAGCGTTTTCAAATTGATTCGATGGTGATATTTGCACTAATAGTGGCTACATTGAAAGCATTTTGTGGGCCATTATTTGAGCACCGTTTTTTGATGGTCACACGTTTGTAATTCCAAACATATTAAATGTTTAATTTAAGAATAAATTTTGTACGTTTTATCATGTATCCATCTATATGAATTTACTTTAAAATGTGTAATAATATTTGTAGTTTTGTAGGAAAAAATATTTTACCATCGGAATCGGGAGTAAAACTGCTGTTCTTCGCGCGTCACACCGAGTTGGCGCTCAGTTTTAACACTTATGTCTTGCTGAGCTTTTAAATTATACTAACATAACATATGTCAAAAAATTGGATATATAGTCAGGATTTCTTATATTGAGGTGGAAAAAATCCGTCTTCAGAATTAAATTTAATATAATTAATTTTGTGTCGGTCACACGATTTTAGCATTTTCGAAAATGTGACACATAAATGCTCATAACTTCAAAAAGGTTCAACCTATCGACACAAACCATAGGTCCGCAGAAACTTCAGACGGGTTAAAACACCAATAGAAGACAAATAAATATCTCACAGCAATGATATAGCTAATTACAGCTCCTTGCTTTTTATTTTTTTTTCTTCAGACCCTAGTTCATGTGACCCTTCATGGGTCATGTTTTAAAATTACAAGTCAGCGTTACGAATAAACGTATACTATTGAATCATAAAACTCATAGTCAAGATTCATTTGAGCTGATTAGATTACATAAGCGTTAGTTACTTAATTTAATATTTCTGAAAATGTAAAATTTTCGTCACTTGCGTGGCACAATTTTCGTGGTCAATTGCCCACGAAAGTTACAAATCATAACACGAAAGGTTATCAAAGTGTACTGATCTCACTAGAATTTACATTTTTTGGTTTGTAAATGCACTTAAAATAACCGCCTTAACGTTTTACACTTGAATTTTTGTACTAAGACAGTCTCCAGAGGCACAGATATGATTTATACAAATAATGGAGCTTACTAGAAAAATATGTAGAACATGACGTCTTAAATCTTGATTTTCATTCGGCTTTGAATCGCCTGATCAATCTTTTTACTATATATATAACAGCGTAAAGTAATCACAATAAGTTACTCTAAAAAACATACTCTTTAATTAATTAATTTTCGTGCAACTTTCCCCAATTTGTGTAGTTTACATGAGAAAATAATGAATATCACAAAAGCAAACCTTGAAAATAATTCTTAACTACTAATAAGAATGATGGCAGTTTATGCCAGTCGTCTTGATTTCATCAACCAAGCGGCATGGCTAAAATTTGACCCTGGTCCAAAGCTGGAAATCGTCCACTAGACAGATAAATGAGTCTTCTTTGAGGCTACTAGATAAAGACTTGAAATGATGAGTTTGCTTCACGGGACAAAAATACAATAAAAACTGATACTATAACATCCAAGGTTTGACAATAAGTGCGTGACGTCTGGTGTTTATTTCCAAAGATGCTAAAAAAATAAATTATTTCTTAATTGGATAAGAAAAGGTCGTATTTTGAATGCTCTTACAGCTATGATCCAGCAGCTAGTAGTCTCAATAGTCTCACTCCAGGCAAGAAAAATATCTGGAAGACTAATTTATTGCTTGTAAAGTTTATGAAGGGAATCACCTTATGCATTTGACTCCGAAAATGAGTTATGACTCTTCTCATAATAGCCGGCAATATCTGACTACTGAAATGCGGGGTTACCTATATGTAATTTGAGGCGCTACTTTGAAGGGTAAAGAGTTGATTGCTACAGATTTGCTACCATGTACCTTAGCTTACCCTTACCTTTATAACCCAGAAAATTTCGTCAGAATGGGAATACTTACCAAGATTGGCCAGGAAAGTGATTAGGATATCGGATACTCATAAATAATTTGGTAGCAATGTCGAAAGTAACAAACTATTCTTATGTAAGTGCTCATCATGAATGTTTAAAAATATATGTAATACCTGACCACATTACTTTTAGTCTCATCTTCATTTAAATGAATGATTATACTCATGGCTGTAAAATAACCAGTCATATTTATGGATTTATACTTAGATTTTAATTATTATGATGTTTGTAAGTTTCTAAAGGCTATTGGACCGATAATAACATTCTATTCACGTTATATCAAATTATCTTTTTAGCAGCTAGTATAATTAATGCAGGATTTAATTATGTATGAAGTTCAATATGAGGTAATATTTAAATTAATTGGTACTTTTATTTCCGAATTATCTATCCAAAAAGACGCTACGTCACTTTCGTGTCACAGTGAGTAACTTTCGTGGCTGACGAAATTTCAATATTAAATATCTACATGAATAATGAACCGATTTTCATGAACTTACAGATTTTGTTACAGTTTGATAGCTTCTTTAAAGCAGTATTTTTTTCATTTGAATAATCTATACTAATATTATAAAGCTGAAGAGTTTTTTTGTTTGTTTGTTTGTTTGAACGCGCTAATCTCAAAAACTACTGGCCCGATTTGAAAAATTTTTTTTACGTTGGATAGTCCATTTATCGAGGAAGGCTTTAGGCTATGTAACATAAAGATACGACTCATAAGACCACAACAGAAATGAAAAATGTTGCGAAAACGGAAGAAAGATATTCCTTTTGAGAGCTTCCGCTGCATACGCTGCGGAAACCGCTTAAGTTACACAAAAATCATGTATGACAGGATTGTTCAGCATTAAGAGTTCTATAATAAAGTCCGCGACGGCATATGTCTATCTTTTATGGTTGACTTACTAAAACCTTTTTTATGTTCATAAATTTGTAAAAAAAATATGCATTATTTTTAGAGGTGTATTATACACACAGGTATTTATTCTTATCAAAATAAATACATTCATCATCACGAGCATTTCATTTAGAACCAAGTTGCCTTTTATATCATTTGATTTCAATAAATATCTTAGGAGCTATCACAGTTTTAACATAACTCCGCACCAAAATAATGTTCGCAGCTTAAGTACAACGTGCGCTTGCGCTAATCTATACTATCTATACTAATATTATAAAGCTGAAGAGTTTGTTTGTTTGTTTGTTTGTTTGTTTGTTTGTTTGAACGCGCTAATCTCAAAAACTACTGGCCCGATTTGAAAAAATATTTTTACGTTGGATAGTCCATTTATCGAGGAAGGCTTTAGGCTATATAACATAAAGATACGACTCACAAGACCACAGCAGCAACGAAAAATGTTGCGAAAACGGGAGAAAGATATTCCTTTTGAGAGCTTCCGCTGCGTACGCTGCGGAAACCGCTAAAGTTACACAAAAATCATGTATGACAAGATTGTTCAGCATTAAGAGTTCTATAATAAAGTCCGCGACAGCATAAGTCTATCTTTTATGGTTGACTTACTACAACCTTTTTTATGTTAATAAATTTGTAAAAATTTTATGCATCATTTTTAGAGGTGTATTACACACACAGGTATTTATTCTTTTTCAAAATAAATACATTCATCATCACGAGCATTTCATTTAGAACAAAGTTGCCCTTTATATCATTTGATTTCAATGAATATCTTAGGAGCTATCACAGTTTTAACATAACTCCGCACCAAAATAACGTTTGCAGCTTACGTACAACGTGCGCTTGCGCTAATATATTATAAAGCTGAAGAGTTTGTTTGTTTGAACGCGCTTATCTCAGAAACTGCTGGACCGCTTTGAAAAAATATTTCTGTGTTGGATAGCTTATTTATCGAGAAAGGCTTTAGGATATAAAACATGACGCTGCGACGGGAGGGGAGGGAGCAAACTCAACACGCGCGGACGAAGTCGCGGGGGACCGCTAGTATATTATAAAGCTGAAGAGTTTGTTTGTTTGAACGCGCTTATCTCAGGAACTGCTGGACCGATTTGAAAAAATATTTCTGTGTTGGATAGCTTATTTATCGAGAAAGGCTTTAGGATATAAAACATGACGCTGTGACAGGAGGGGAGGGAAACTCAAAACGCGCGGACGAAGTCGCGGGGGACCGCTATCTATACTAATATTATAAAGCTGAAGAGTTTGTTTGTTTGTTTGTTTGTTTGAACGCGCTAATCTCAAAAACTACTGGCCCGATTTGAAAAATTCTTTTTACGTTGGATAGTCCATTTATCGAGGAAGGCTTTAGGCTATATAACATAAAGATACGACTCATAAGACCACAGCAGAAATGAAAAATGTTGCGAAAACGGGAGAAAGATATTCGATTCGAGGCCCGATTTGTTTTTTTTTTGCGTTGGATAGTCCATTTATCGAGGAAGGCTTTAGGCTATATAACATAAAGATACGACTCATAAGACCACAGCAGAAATGAAAAATGTTGCGAAAACGGGAGAAAGATATTCCTTTTGAGAGCTTCCGCTGCGTACGCTGAGGAAACCGCTTAAGTCACACAAAAATCATGTATGACAGGATTGTTCAGCATTAAGATTTCTATAATAAAATCCGCGACAGCATATGTCTATCTTTTATGGTTCACTTACTACAACCTTTTTTATGTTACTAAATTTGTAAAAAAATGATGCATTATTTTTAGAGGTGTATTCTACACAGGTATTTATTCTTATCAAAATAAACAGATTTATCATCACGAGCATTTCATTTAGAACAAAGTTGCCCTTTATATCATTTGATTCCAATAAATATCTTAGGAGCTATCACAGTTTTAACATAACTCCGCACCAAAATAATGTTAGCAGCTTAAGTACAACGTGCGCTTGCGCTAATCTATACTAATATTATAAAGCTGAAGAGTTTGTTTGTTTGTTTGTTTGTTTGAACGCGCTAATCTCAGAAACTACTGGCCCGATTTGAAAAAATATTTTCATGTTAGATAGTCCATTTATCGAGGAAGGATTTAAGCTATATAACATAACGATACGACTCACAAGACCCGAGCAGCAATGAAAAATGTTGCGAAAACGGGAGTAAGATATTCCTTTTGAGAGCTTCCGCTGCGTACGCTGCGGAAACCGCTAAAGTTACACAAAAATCATGTATGACAAGATTGTTCAGCATTAAGAGTTCTATAATAAAGTCCGCGACAGCATGAGTCTATCTTTTATGGTTGACTTACTACAACCTTTTTTATGTTAATAAATTTGTAAAAAAATAATGCATCATTTTTAGAGGTGTATTATACACACAGGTATTTATTCTTATCAAAATAAATACATTCATCATCACGAGCATTTCATTTAGAACAAAGTTGCCCTTTATATCATTTGATTCCAATAAATATCTTAGGAGCTATCACAGTTTTAACATAACTTCACACAAAAATAATGTTCGCTGCTTAAGCACAACGTGCGCTTGCGCTAATTATATTATAAAGCTAAAGAGTTTGTTGGTTGGAACGCGCTTATCTCAGGAACTGCTGAACCGATTTGAAAAATATTTCTGTGTTAGATAGCTTATTTATTGAGAAAGGCTTTAGGATATAAAACATCACGCTGCGACGGGAGGGGAGGGAGCAAACTCAAAACGCGCGGACGAAGTCGCGGGGGACCGCTAGTATATTATAAAGCTGAAGAGTTTGTTTGTTTGAACGCGCTTATCTCAGGAACTGCTGGACCGATTTGAAAAAAAAATCTGTGTTGAAAAGCTTATTTATCGAGAAAGGCTTTAGGGTATAAAACATCACGCTGCGAAGGGAGGGGAGGGAGCAAACTCAAAACGCGCGGACGAAGTCGCGGGGGTCCGCTAGTATTTCATAAGAAGAAATGATTTGATAGACCCTAGTCTGTAGTCTATCAAAATTAAATGCATTTCTTCTTGGGGATAATTCTGATGCCTTAATACAACTTTTTGAATGGGGTCAACATCATATCCCAAAAAATATTTCCCTTTCCCATTCTAGTGTGCCGATCAGCTGACGCTAGTTTGCATGGAAAAGTTATGTTTTTTTGGGGATTTCGATGTTGGTCCCATACAAAAAGTTATTGTATTTTAGCAACAGAATCACCACCGAAAATGAATGCATGATACGCATATAACCAGCAATGACATTGGAAAAAAAACTGAATAAAAACAAATTTACTTTTTAATAGTCTCACCGCACCCAATATCTCTTAACCTTGGCTATCTTAAGAATAAACAACCATTTTCTTTTATTTTTGTTTTTTGGAAGTCGTCATTATCATCACGTTTATCTATACTAATATTATAAAGCTGAAGAGTTTGTTTGTTTGTTTGTTTGTTTGTTTGTTTGAACGCGCTAATCTCAAAAACTACTGGCCCGATTTGAAAATTTTTTTTTACGTTGGATAGTCCATTTATCGAGGAAGGCTTTAGGCTATATAACATAAAGATACGACTCATAAGACCACAGCAGCAATGAAAAATGTTGCGAAAACGGGAGAAAGATATTCCTTTTGAGAGCTTCCGCTGCGTACGCTGCGAAAACCGCTTAAGTTACACAAAAATCATGTATGACATTGGATTGTTCAGCATTAAGAGTTCTATAATAAAGTCCGCGACAGCATATGTCTATCATTTATGGTTGACTTACTACAACCTTTTTTATGTTAATAAATTGGTAAAAAAATAATGCATTATTTTTAGAGGTGTATTATACACACAGGTATTTATTCTTATCAAAATAAATACATTCATCATCACGAGCATTTCATTTAGAACCAAGTTGCCCTTTATATCATTTGATTTCAATAAATATCTTAGGAGCTATCACAGTTTTAACATAACTCCGCACCAAAATAATGTTCGCAGCTTAAGTACAACGTGCGCTTGCGCTAATCTATATTAATAATTTCGTCAAGGGCTACGGTAGACTCGATCGAAACCTTATATGAATAACAAAACATAAAAATATATTGATTTCGAGTCGACAACATATATCCGCAAAATTCGGATTATGGAGAATTTCGTTAAATTCTAATAGCGCTGACAAACAAACCGCAGTCGCCATTGACAATGATTGACAAGGCGTATAGTGCATAGATATGACAGGTATAGATTGGAAAGCTCTTGGAGCGTTTAGGACCCTTATATAGTTTGGGGAAGCAACCTGTGGTGTCGCTAGCGTCGTTTTATTTTTCTTTTATGCGGATGATATAAAGGCAAAGGTATAAAACCATCACACATTAATAAAGTTAAAATATTTTAATTCTTATTAACAACCGGCTTAGATATTAATTTATATTTAGGTATTTATAACTGGTAGAGAATGCCATTCGGCATTAATTACACCTAATGTTATGCAATAAAGTTAATAAATACGTTTTTGAATTTTTCATCATGTAGTAGAGATAGCAGAGAATAATTAAAAAATCAGAAGTGTTTATTTTTGTAAAAAAACTGAGCCGATTTAGCGCTTTAATGCTTCGTGAACATATTCGAATCTAGCGCTTAATGTTGTCAGCGCCAATTAGATGATTTTTTATTTTTAAAATTAGTAAGTACTCATCTACCCGCCAAAGTAGAGAAAGAAACTGAGTGCTTAAACAAAGCGGTTTACAGAGAATGAACTTTAAAAGTTATGTGTTTTGTTAATTTATGTTAGTTTAGTTAGAATGTTGATTTAAAATGAAAAAATATTGTGTAAAAACTATTGCAGCTTTTATTTAATATATTTATTAAACACAATGAACGAAGCTACACAAATCTATGGCTTGCCTTTAATATTCCTTGAGAACCGATGACTACAGAAATATTTACCTACATTGTGTACCTAGATGTGTATTATGAGTCTCATTTCACCCGAGCGGAGCCGGGTTTTTGTTTAGTCATTCATAAATTTGCATTTATTATATATATAAGTATATGTAATCTATGTATGTTTATTAGTCTTTTGCTTATGTATCCTATTATATATTTGTGTAATAATAGTATGTATGTTTATGTAAGTGCGTTTTACTTTTTTTTGTACACTTACTTATTATTAATATTCCGCCACTGATTAAAATTTCTGCATTCCCAGGTGGTTGACTGGTGAATTCCATCAGGCATTCAGTCCGCCAATTGTACAACTTACAGTGCAATAAAGTTTAAATAAATAAACCGTGTACCTGTATGAAAAATTAAATCCTTCTCCTCCTCCCAGCTCTAGAGGTACGGGCTAGGTTTTTCGATATGTTTTTTAACGTCGTTTGGAGTAGCCAAACAAAGAAACTAAATAAAAAATTGTGTTGCAAACGATTCCCTCTATAATCCTTCCTTTCCTAATGTTCTTTCTAACATTGAAGATATTGACATGTACCTAATCCTTAAGCGTCTGTATTAAATGTACTGCTTCCAGGTAACCACATTTTGGGTCACACTTGCGTTTAGACAAGAAAACACCATAAGGGTACAGTTCATTGTTTAAACCAATGACCTTTTAAACAGCTGATGGTATTTATTCCCAAAAGGGATAATAATTTTAAGATTTATTCTTAGTTGTGATGAAGGTCACTTAAGAAACAATCAAACTAAACACGTGTTTACGTCAGAATTTTATTACATAAATGAAAATTAGAAGGTTAACATTGTACGCAAGAATTATAAGTTTTTTAATAGTGAAGTTAAATAGTTTTTATTTTAAAACACCGTATTTGAAGTATCTGTGACGTCCGAAAAGGATATCCCAGATGTATTCAGGCATGCTTCATGTGTTTGGAGTCTGCCTCAAAAGCCTACTAGTGCTTTCTTTTATTGATCAGACCTGAAATAAATAAATACAAAGTTTTGTCACTATACGATCTTAATATTATAAAATGCACTTGAAAAAAGCAACTGTGTCAGACGAGGAATCGAACCCCGTGTCTTACGCTATCCGGGCGTATGCCTTTGCCACTCGGCGACCGACCAAGCAAATATTGGCAAGCCTACACGCACCTACGCATTAAAGAAAGCACAAGAGTTTCAAAATTTAACAGGATTGCCAATGTGTCGGTGGCAGAGTGGCATAGGTGATAGGCATACGCCCGGATAGCGTAAGACACGGGGTTCGATTCCTTGTCTGACACGGTTCAAACTGAGTTTTTTTAATCAAATACTAAATTAATTAAATTAGAGTTATTGAAAATATGCTATATCTCAAAAAATTGCACTCGCCTAGTTTAGAAGTCAAAGGAGGGGGGGAGGGGGGGGGGGGCGCAACAAACTCAGTCACTATTGTCAATGCCTCTTTTCAAAAGGTTTACAATGTTTGTGGTGATCATGCAAGTCTAATATTACTATCTTTTAAATAATCATCTATTTTCTGATACCCTTTCGTCATTATGGTTTCTTCAATGACATTTTTTAATTAATTAACCGGTAAGTTTACAATGTTCTGGTAGTTTATTGAAAGTTTTTACACAGTTCCCCATGAAAGAATTACCAACCTTTCGAAGTCATTTATACATATTATGATCTATTTTATCGACAAACCTACTATAATCAAACATTTTATCCGTAGGTACTATTTAAAAACCACAGTTAATTTAATTTTTCTCTTTGGTTTCTGAGTCCGGGTGCATTCGCTTATTTAGCAATATCTACCGATGAACAGGGCCCAAGTCCCCAACAAATGAATTCATTCAACAGCTAAAAGCGTAGGAAATAAATTGACATCAAAAAATATTAAAAGCTCCCATTACAATCGTCAAAAAACACTTGAAACGTAAAAGGAACAATTTTTGACCTATAGACAGTTTTCTTTGCTAGTCAAATGTTGAAAATAATATTTTTATAATTTTGAGATATTTTCTTAACTAATGGGAGCTTAATCCACCCGTACTCAGAAACGTAAAAAATAAAATAGCTCTATACGAATAGTGTAATAGATACCTAATAGATATTTTTTTATCCCGGGCGTAATGTGGAGTCTTTCGGCGCGGGCGCTACCTTGAATCACGAGCGAGCCGTGATGATTGCAGTTTTTAGACCCGAGCGAAGCGAGGGCACTAATGGTTATACTCCCGAACGTTAGCGACGGAGATAAAAGAAAATATTTAGTGAAGCGAAGGATTTGAGTTCACCCAAGACACATACACCTTTGTGCCCGAGGTCAATACTCTGTTTTTCACACTTTTTGCGAGGCAATTGCCCTAACGGGCTGGACACCGGTGACCAGACACACAAAAAAAAATGACAACGTTATTCTCAAAATAGTGTACGGGATGGCGAACGCTACGCGTTACATCAATTGTTCATTACGCTAATCTCGAGAAAAAAGGTTACCTAAAGTAAGTATAATATTACCAGATAATCCACTGACACCACTTAATGCATCCTCAAGTGTGTTTTTACCATATGCAGCAGGCACTGTAGCTAACAGAGCGAGAACGAGGGCGCTCAGGAAATACTGAAAATAAAAACGTACTTAATAAGTACACCTTGCGCAATCCGAGTTTAAACGCGGGCTAACTACTTACTATATTATTTACTTTATTTATTAACTTGAGACCACAAGGCCCATAGTGTCTTTTAATATTAAGAGCCAGTCCACAAAATTATTACGCGCGAGAATAGGTAAAAACTCCGTAATTGTTTATGTGTTGTTTAGTCACACTTACGCAACATAAGCTGGACGAGATGGACAAAAAAATCTTGAGCCCTGATCGTAATAACAATCGATAATCTTATCAAATAAACCCTTTCGAATATTCAACATTTATATCTATTAATGTTGAATATTCAAAAGGGTTTTATTTTAAAAATAAAATATTTTAAAATTAAAAAATTTTCCAAGCTATTTTTATTCGCATTATTAACAGATAAATGAATTTGCAATGAAGTCTACGACAATTTTTCAGTGAAATGATTGTGGGAGATTGGTCACTGACAGTTAATCAAATTAGTTTTAGTAAATGTGTTACATTAATGATCAATACAAAGGATAGAGATTCGGGAATCATAAATCTTAGAAATTCGCGCGGTAATGTGAAATGCCTCTTAAAAAGGGAACCAAATAATTATACAACCCGAAGTGTGATGTACGAGTACCTATGCCACTATATTAATATATTTGAGGCAGTAATAAACTGTATTTACTCGGATTCAGTTGTTTCCTTATATCTCGACGACGACGCCGGCCAACCTTATCGCTGTGCCGCGCGGTAAAGCGCAACTCCTGGCCCTGGCCACGGCCCCCCTAACGCGGACCATAAAAAATCTAAACCTTGCTGCCGATTGCCTCGATTTATTTATTCGTTCACGAGCTGAGTTTGAAAGAGTGACATTACACTTAATATGTTACAGAATTATTTAGAATTTTAACGTCGAATGACTGTAAATAATGAATTTTTGATCTGGCTGGTTTATGTAAATTATATTATATTCAATGATTTTATTATGTGTTGTATTCTCTTTTTGTGTTATGTTATGAAATCTAATGTTTTAATTTATTATGTGTGTCTGCCTGCGTCTATCGATTTGGATTGTTCTGTAAGGATAGGTGTATGTAGAAAATCTATACTAATATTATAAAGCTGAAGAGTTTGTTTGTTTGTTTGTTTGTTTGTTTGAACGCGCTAATCTCAGAAACTTCTGGCCCGATTTGAAAAAATATTTTTATGTTAGATAGTCCATTTATCTAGGAAGGCTTTAAGCTAAGATAAAAAGATAAAGAATAACATAAAGATACGACTGACAAGACCACAGCAGCAATGAAAAATGTTGCGAAAACGGGAGAAAGATATTCCTTTTGAGAGCTTCCGCTGCGTACGCTGCGGAAACCGCTAAAGTAACACAAAAATCATGTATGACAAGATTGTTCAGCATTAAGAGTTCTATAATAAAGTCCGCGACAGCATAAGTCTATCTTTTATGGTTGACTTACTACAACCTTTTTTATGTTAATAAATTTGTAAAAAAATAATGCATCATTTTTAGAGGTGTATTATACACACAGGTATTTATTCTTATCAAAATAAATACATTCATCATCACGAGCATTTTATTTAAAACAAAGTTGCCCTTTATATCATTTGATTCCAATAAATATCTTAGGAGCTATCACAGTTTTAACATAACTCCGCACCAAAATAATGTTCGCAGCTTAAGTACAACGTGCGCTTTCGCTATTTATATTATAAAGCTGAAGAGTTTGTTGGTTGGAACGCGCTTATATCAGGAACTGCTGAACCGATTTGAAAAATATTTCTGTGTTATATAGCTTATTTATTGAGAAAGGCTTTAGGATATAAAACATCACGCTGCGACGGGAGGGGAGGGAGCAAACTCAAAACGCGCGGACGAAGTCGCGGGGGACCGCTAGTAAATAAATAAAATAAATCTCCCGATCCGCACCGTATCACAGAAGTCCGCCTCGGGCGCGATCCGTGCGTTGTTATACATATTTGTCGGAATTACCGCATCACGTTCGCGGACTTTGCTTTGTGGACTTGCAAAACGCTACAAATATTCAAAATGTGCCAGTCCAACCAAAATAAAGAAGAAGTCTTTCTAAACCATGATGCAGCTGATTCGAATGGAGCTAATTTGTTTATTTATTTGAGAAAACCAACAGCTTAAAATTACATATACTAATTCACAATGTACTCATACAAAGTAAGCCAATACTAGGTTTTCCTTAATTTACAGTTATTATTACAGTCGTGAGACTAAATTCTGACAGTAAATATTATAAGTCATTCAAAAAAGTACCTACTATCAATGAACAATAGCTGTGCTTAGATTACATCGCACGGACAATCGGACATCGTGACAGGCAAAAATAAAAAAATAAATACAGTAACCAAACATAGCCAGATTTATATGGCTGGTGGGCGACCGACATCAGCATGCCCAACAGCATGTCCAGGAGATTGGTTGGCATCTAAGTGCGAAGTTGTGTAAATAAAAATGAAAAGTGCACGGAAATAAAATTCAATCATCATGTATACGCATATTTAGTGGACTTTAAGCATATTGACTGAAACAGGATAAAAGGTATATTTTTCTTTTATTTTATGTTAATGAGATTAACAATGTTTTTCTTGTTATGAAAGTGAGTAATGGAGTCTTGAAAAAATATGAACGACTTAAAAAATATCAAGATATATTTAAATAAATTAGGTCCTGCTAGGATGTTAAAACAAAACTTGCAAGGTAAATTATCTGAAGAAATATCTTTATACAACGAGTATATTGTCACTTACGGAAGTTTGAGTCAACAAATTGATGCAATAGCAATAGTAGATTGTTATACAAGGGGAGAGAGTGACCCATTTATTTCACTCGAGATGTTTTGGCGCTCGAACGGAGTGAGAGCGCTAATTATTCGAGAGTGAAATGGGTGCTTTCACCCGAGTTGAACATACTATTTTTCATTTCGACTGTGAGGAAAAATAAATAACTATGTGATTGTGATGCGATAATGAGATATAACGTGTTTGGCGAGAGATGAAACCTCAATTTTTTACATCACATATCAGTTTGTTTAATGTCGTTATACATAAAACACACGATTAGAAGGACAGTAACGGCACGGAAGACAACAGAGTACATAAAACGCGAACGATATGAAATATTTAAAATCATTGCTAAAAATATCGATCGATTGTTTCTCTCAGACAATAATAATAGTAGAAGAACGCAACCTTAACCTTGTGACCAAAACTACTACAGGTTATGTCAAATTCCAGATTCAATTTTGCCATAAGAGATAGCGCTATTAGTGACAGCTAAAGGTGGGAGTGAGTAAGAAGATTAATGAACAACAAAATCGCGGCAAGTCGCCTCCGCCTGCTTAATAATCTGTGCAATAATCGACCAAACTAAAAAATACACTGTCAAAGACAAATAAAATGTGACAATTTAAAATGATAAATAAAAGTGTATGGCGGGCAACCAATTATTATATTTGTAGATTTTAAATTGTCAAAAATTAGACCAATTGTACATTTTTTAAATAAACACGCTTTTAATGTTTAGCAATCTTATAAATATGGAAAGGTTTTTAATTTTAATAATATGATTTGACTCAATTACCTTTAGCTCCATGTGTGATCGTAGCAATTTAAACTAAATTACTTTCCACCCTAGGGATGGAAAAGCTATTTTCCACCCGTCTATCTTCACATGAAAGTTCAATTTTCCGAAGAGAAGAAATGAAAAAAAAACACTTGTTACATTTGTTTTAAAACCTAGACTCTCGGAAAGTGCCAAGTTGCGCATGTGTCAAACTTACACTTCAGTTTCGGGTCTTTTAGATGCCATGCGATCTTTGTTGTTATCGAAAAAATCCGATACAGCCATTCAGCAGCAATTGCAGAGGGCAAGGCAAGGCGGAAGAAGTGTCGAGGAATTCGGAAAAGAGATTGAAAAAATATTTGTAGATAACTATCTCGCAAGCCGGCGCCAACGCAAGCAAATTTGAAATCTTAAAACCGGCAAAGTGCGAGTCGGACTCACGCACTGAGGGTTTCCGTGCCATCTTTTACTGACTAGGGAATCCACTTAGTAAAATACCACAATATTTTGTTGACAGCAAATAATCTAACTTTGTTTTTGAAAATGTGCTATGTGTATATCTCAAAACTTCTCGTCCGATCCCGTCCAAACTAATTTTCGTTAAAAGTATATGGTTTTAGAAAGCTATATGTTATAATTATATTTTTGTTTTTATAGTATTTTGTCACTATACAAACTTAATAATATAAATAGCAAATTGCACTTGTAAAAAGCAACTTTGGCTGTGTGACAGACGAGGAATCGAACCCCGTGTCTTACGCAATCCGGGCGTATGATAGGTACGCCCGGATTGCTATTTATAACCTATATGTCATTTTAAAAGACCTATTAATAGACACCCCACACGCATAGGTTTGTCGAAAAAAAAATTTTTCGGTTTTAGTTTCATGTACCTATGGGAGCCCCCCTTAAATATCTAATAATCATTTTTTATTTTGTTTATAAGAATCGTAAAGCGGTTAGCAAGATACATCTACCTACCAAATTTCAACAATGTGATGCTTATAGTTATAGAATAAAGTGGCTGTGACATACGGACAGGCAGACAGACAGACAGACTTGACGAAACTATAAGGGTTCCGTTTTTTGCCATTCGGCTACAGAAACCTAAAAAGCGTAAATGAGAGAAACGCCATTGAACGTTTTTCTGACGGCCTGCGAAATAGTCGTATAAGTACAATAAAAGCGGCGCGTGACCACAGAAAATATAATAGTACCTACGCGTGACTACAAAACGTTTAAGGACGCCATTCGAGGGGCGCTGGACGAGACAAAGACAGATCGTCTTCACGTCCTGAAGGAGATCTTATGAGCTACCAACGAGGCCGAGGTAGGTCGTATGGTCATAATATTCAAGATCGTTATCAAAGACGTTTCAACAATAATTCAAGAAGCTCTTATAATAACACTTATACACAAGGCCGAGGTATACGTAATTTTTAGCAAAATAATTCGGCGAGTCAGACATCTCAAAGAGGTTTTCGCGGTAACCGTAGAGGTTCAAATCATTTTCGTGGAAACAATTCGTTTCAAAATAGGAATTTCCGGAACCAAATAGACATGGCTCAACCGAACACCGAAAATTGAGAATTCGGGTCAAACCGAGTCTTAGCCGTGAAATACGAGAATTTGATCTCGCATAATATTCCTTTCATATTCAGCGAGTTTGTATTCAAGGCATCGGAGGTAGCATCTACTCTTGAGGGAATGTGTATTTAAATTTACAGATTGGTGAAACACAAATAGAACAAATTTTACGTTTTTAAAAAAAAACCTGTCGAACGGATGGCATATGCCCTCCGTTATATATCCATATATATATAAGGGGAAGATTATTTAAGCAAATTTAATTGCATTATTAACTTAGAGCTAAGTACCTTATCGGTAAATACTAACTAAGGCCAGGAGGTTCTACATCTTGAAATGGGTAGTACAGGTTTTAACAACTACATTACATTACCACCGCGATACGAGTCAATTTATTATATTGATAGCAGTTGTAATCAGGATTGCATAATATTTCAAAGGTAACTATGTGACGGAAATTATTTAGCAGGTTCCTTAGTGTCCCCTACTAATAGTAAAATACCAATAAAAAAATTTAACACAAGGGATGACACAGTAAACTTATTTTTTTTCACACCAGTAATTGACTTTTAAATAATTATACAATTTGTAATTTTGAACGGGGTGTTGTGGTTAACGCGGATAGAGTTAAAAGTTTGTTTTCAACACACTTGCTTATAACGACGTCTTTATTCCACCGATTTTTGGCTCATAATCATAGATATTAAACACGCGTGCTTTTTCATTATATTATTGCACTAGTGCCTTTAGTTTATTAACCCGACCAATTTAGGTTTGTACCCTAGTACCAAGTCGTGAGTAAGAAGAAGAAGCGATATAATTTAGTCGGTTTATAAAATACTTTTATTTTAGCAACAAACAGTATTTATGCGAAAAATAACAGTTTATACATATTTATTCAAATAAATGGAAAATCCAGATTTATTACTAAAAAATAGCTCAAACTCGTTTAACATTTTCTGTGATTTGTGTTTTAAACACGAATTATTACATTTTTAATCTGGGCTTTTGGCCAATCTAGTTCGCGCCTAAGCCTTGCGCGAGCATCGGTATCGCGGCAAGAAAAAAAAACAATGCGCCATTTTTCGTAAATAATAATTGTCGGCTGTGACGAAGTTTGCATTATATAAGAAGTTTAATATTAATGAAAATGCCTAATTCAAGTGAAGAAAATGAAGAAAACCTATTATTTACTCCGCCGGACATACGTAACGAGGCAAAAAGCGCGTGCGAAAGTCTTTGCCATCAAAATCGAGTGAAATATATTTTTACTAAATGTTTTAATTATTAAAAACTTAGTAAATGAAGAGTCTTGTTTTTTCCTCGCAAGTGTGTTGAAAAACGTCGTATGATACGCGTGTGCCTGTGACCATTATATACGCGGCTTTCTTATGGCGCACTCGCTTTCGCTCGTGCGCACACAATATCGCCTTGTATATAATGGTCAACTTAGCACACTTGTATCATAATGTACTATTAAAGTCTTACAACTAAATCATTTAAATTGGGAGGAAAGAGCTTCCATTGAAAATATTCGTACTAAGTACCCGGACGTATTTTATTTAGATGGCGATAAGTTGAGAGTAACTAATGTGTAGCAACAGTCGATACAGCTCAAAGAGAACAGTAGCCCAGATTACGTCAAACCTTATAGATTACCAAAATCACAGAAGTCAGAAAAAGATAGACAAATAGGTGACATGGTGAAAGACGATATAACTGAGGAATGGCCGGATTAACGGTCTAGCCCACTACTTCTTGTACCAAAAAAAGTGAGAATGCGGATGAAAAAAAGTGGCGAGTCGTATCGTAATCCACTATCGTAAGATGAATGAGAGAATAAAAGATGACAAGTTTCCTTTGCCAACTAGAGTCGAAAGATAGTAGTAGTGTAGCTAGAGCTTTTGTAGAAATTTTTATTTTAAGGTACGGCATACCACGAGAAATTGGGAGCGACCGAGGAACTGAATTTATTTCAAACACAATGTCACAGGTATGTAAAATCCTTCAAATTTATCAAATTTCATCCACAGCCTATCTACCATCACGAGTCATTAGTTGCAATAAAGAATACTCAATAAATCACTTAATTCCTTGTTGAGAATAAAAATAAATAATAACCCAAGATATTCGAGTTATTCGTTGCAATTCTGGTGTTTTTCCTATAACACAACTGTACATAGTGAAACTAAATATAGTCCGTTAGAACCAGTTTTCAAAAAAACTCTTACCTAGTAATTTAAATACTAATGTTGTAGATCCGTTATATAATACCGAGAATTATTCTTTAAAACTAAGGTATAGGTTGCAAAAAACGCAACTTGATGCAAAAAATAATTTAATAAAAAGTAAAGAGTGTAGAAAGCATGTATTTGATACCTATTTAAGCCCTGTTATGTATTAAAAAAAGGTGATTTCTTATTGTTAAAAAATTAAACGGGCAAAAAATTAACTTCTCCAGTGTATTCAGGCCCTTATGAACGTTGAAGACTTAACACCCAATATAAAAAATATTAAAGACAGTAAAGAAGAAGTTGTACCTACATAAGAACCGTACTATACTATAACGTAGTCAAGATATCCCAAATCCGTGTAATTTCAGGTTTGCTCCATACTCATACACAACAACCATAATGAAAAAAACTTCAAAGCATTTTTAGTGAATATCGAGAAAATATTTTAATATTGCTAAAAAAAATTTTCCTAACAAAAGTTGTAAGTAACGTTATGACGAGCAAATCATAAAAGTTTTAAGCAAACGTTTTTGAGCATTAGAACCAGGCTCTAATAAGCTTGCTTTATTAATTAAGTTATTTAAAGTTAACAAGCTATTTTATGCAGACTTATAAACCCAAATAAAAAATAAATGTAAAAATAATGTAATAATAAATACTTACCAGTGAGAATTTCATGTTGTTTGGTGCTGGGTCCTAAAAACTTATGCTGAATTTACTCCGAAGCCCGCCTTATATCCAAAAGCGCTTAAAAAATATTTGTAATCTGCCATTGTTACTGACAATGACGCAAAGTAGGTTCATCTGTGCAAACTAATTTAGTTTTTGTCAGAAAAGTCTTTCTTGAAGTAACTTAATATTTACAGCGGATACACAAGGTATCACAATGAAACAATTATTATTCGTTAAATTGGGGTTAAACGACTTACAAAAATCCTTCGCAGTAATAAGCCTTTCAGTATGAAAATTATTGATGTATCAAAATTCGAAAAAAAATGGCCAAGCAATGAGGGTACCAATAGAATCGAATAATAATAGAATATTTATTTGCATTTAGATAACACTTAATCATGATCTTACAATTATTTTCGATATTCAGCCTGTCTAGCCATTGCCAACAGCATGCAAATACAGGGTGACTTTGTTATCAGTACCGAAATTTTGTGTGAAGACTCCACTGATGAATATGAACAACTTTTACTATGGGGGGCAACAGTGAAATCGAGAAAAAAAACAGCTGTTCCATACATTTTGACCGCGCGCCAATTGATCTTTTGTATGGAACAGCTGATTTTTTTTTTCTCGATTTCACTATTGCCCCCACAATGCGAAAATCACCTGATAATCGTACGATCTTTGTGTATGGCTCAAGCTCATAGTCGTTAGAGGAAGCGGAAGCGGATTGGGACGCTACAACAATATACATACGATCTTTTTTTAAAACAAAACAGAAAATGCGTTTTATCTATATCTGAGTTGGGCCACTTCTAGTTCGCGCGCAGCTTATTCCGTGTTTTGTATTATTTGTATTATTGTTTACCGGCCAGTGAGCGCTTAGTGCAGCCCGCTTATCGGTGACGCAGAGGTATACTTATATTGCGCTTACCCGCAATCATTGTTATTTTCGTTTTCGATGTGCTGTTTTCTGTCTATTGTTCGGTGTTGTGTATAATTTAAAATTAGTACTTTGTAAAACCTAAACTGTTTATGCTCCTGTACGCAAATTACTTTGTTTTTATTTTATTTTGTTTAGTCACATAAGTGAATTTTTGTAATTCTTGTGAAATAAATATCTTAAACCAGATCTATAATGGAAAAAGAACCATGAACATTTAATCTATACTAATATTATAAAGCTGAAGAGTTTGTTTGTTTGTTTGAACGCGCTTATCTCAGAAACTACCGGCCCTATTTGAAAAAATATTTTTACGTTGGATATTCCATATATTGAGGAAGGCTTTAGGCTATATAACATAAAAATACGACTCATAAGACAACAGCAGCTATGAAAAATGTTGCGAAAACGGGAGAAAGATATTCCTTTCGAGAGCTTCCGCTGCGTACGCTGCGGAAACCGCTTAAGTTACACAAAAATCATGTATGACAGGATTGTTTAGCATTAAGATTTCTATAATAAAGTCCGCGACAGCATATGTCCATCTTTTATGGTCGACTGACTACAACCCTTTTTATGTTAATAAATTTGTGAAAAAATAATGCATTATATTTCGAGGTGTATTATACACACAGGTATTTATTCTTATCAAAATAAATAGATTCATCATCACGAGCATTTTATTCAGAACAAAGTTGCCCTGTATATCATTTGATTTCAATAAATTCCTTAGGAGCTATCACAGTTTTAACATAACTCCGCACCAAAATAATGTTCGTAGCTTAAGTACAACGTGCGCTTGCGCTAATTGCTATGGTTGCTGGCTTCTTAGTTACAATAAAACTGCGTATGTTTTGCGGTAAAATATTTTACTATTTTTATTCGAACATTATTTTCGAAGGTGTTTTATACACACGGGTATTGATTCTTATCAAAATAAATACATTCATCATCACGAGCATTTCATTTTGAACAAAGTTCACATCATTTGATTTCAATAAATATCTTAGAAGCTATCACAGTTTTGAAATAACTCCACATCAAAATAATACTCGCAGCTTAAGTACTTACGACGCGAGCTTGCGCTAAGTAAGTATAGTTGGTGGCTTCTCACTTACATTAAAATACCTATGTGTTTTGCGTCGAAATATTTTCCTTTTACATACCTATTAGATTAATTTTATACAAAACTACCTACCCTTAACATAATTTCATTTCAATTTATATCTTAGAAAAAATTGCAATTTTAAATTTCTTCGCAACAAAATAATGCACGCGCTGGGAGCTCAAGTACGACGCGCGGCGCAGCGCGCGCATGCGCCATGCCGCTAATCGGCCGGCCAGTAGGTACCTCTGAAAGGCACCTTGGCCCCTACCTATTTTTGAATCACTCGCGTGACTCACAAGATGGCGTGTGAAATTCGTTGATTAATATTCATAAAGATGAAATAAGAAACCAAAAATTTGCACACGGGCGGGACTTGAACCAGCAACCTTTTGGCAGACCGGGCCAAACGCTCTTACCAATCGAGCTACCGTGCTGTCAGTCCGAGCCTGTGAAATTTGTGGTGTCTTATGAAAACGTCAATTGCGTGACGCTTTGGAATTTTTGGTTTCTTATTTCATCTTTATGAATATAAAATATAACACTGTGAGTGTTAAAAACATTCTAAAGCATTCATTGATTAAGGTCCGATTTCCCATTGAAAATTAGTATAATTCCACGGGGAAGTGATTTGAAAAAACATAACTGAATTTTGTGAGTACCTACGTCTATATTTTGCGTGATTTTTATTTGGTTTTCGAACGCAATTCAAGGAGAACAATAGCTTTTTGGGACAGGTTTCTGATTGAGCAGTTTGGCACGTTGTCTACGCCAGGAGCTTTTCTAAGTTTCAGTTTTCGGATAAGACACAGAACTTCTTTGGGACGGACCAAGTCGCTAACAGCGTTATGATCATTTCCCACCCACACAGAGACTGCATCACTAACCTCTCGAAAAGTGGGCTCATCATGCCAATCTCTGGTTAATGTCATATTACGGTGAAATACTGATGCCAGAGCCTCGCATCGGTCATATGTAGTGAATGCCACTGTTCCGTCAGTACATTTTAATGGTGGGATAACGCAAGCAGATGGTGTTGATTTTACAGATCTTGCAAGGCGCCACAAGTCAGTACCAGGATTGTCCACTCTTTTAAGTTTGTCATTCCAGATGTTGTCATAATGTCTTTTTATGCTTGAGCGGATATTTTGATTTAAAAAGTTAATTTGTGGCGAAGATGTTTTCTAGCAGACAATTCTGATCCCGTCCGGCAGCGCCTTTGAAGTCTATTTCTAAAAGTTATTAACCTTTTAATTTTACGGGGGAGTTGATGTTTTTTATATGACACAGTTACCAAGGGCACAGAAGCATCTCTTGCCGAGATAATAGTACTAGTAGGGTAAAACAGGATAATACGCCCCAGTTGATAAAACGCCCCACAACTCTCATACGCAAACTAACACAGTCAGGCGGCGCCACTGACGCGCATTGAGTACACAACAGTCGTATGAGATGATGGCGGACGACTGCGCGTAATTGCTTTGCTGGTGACAAAATTATTCCTTATTTTCGGTTTTTGGTGTTTTGACAATTTGCGGTAAGTGTCAAACAATTTTTTAATATTAAAATGTTATGTTTTTCATATCAGTTTCATCCAAATACCCTGAAAATAGATAAAATAACCTTTCGTTTTCGAAACACTCGAGCGTAATAACCTTGAAGCTGTTGTCCAGGGCGCGGTGGGGCATATTAAAGACACATTTTTACAAAACGCCCCATGTGCCTGAATTTAAAATGCCCCACTTATAATATAAATTATAAAATTTGTCTGCCTGCCTATCATTCTGTCTATTGATTTATTGAAATGCGTTTTAATAAGTTTCTTGTATAATGTTTACAGACTATCCGGAAACAGTTCTTATGAACATGAGCATGAGCCTAATATTGATTAATCTGAAGAGGAAATCTCAGACGAGGACGTGAACATGTGTACAAAATGTACCGAGGATTATTATCAGACCCAATTTACTGAAGATTGGATTCAGTGTATATGTTACGGCTAATAGCCGAAGTGCGGCTACACCTAGTTTTAGCCGGCTACAACTAGGTGCAGCCCGTCACATGCGGTTAAACTTAGGTGTATCCTACTTATCTTCGGCTACAACTAGGTTTAGCCTTCATTATAGCGGCTAGAACTAGGTACAGCCGCACACTGGTGGTTAAACTTAGGTGCATCCTATTTATTATCGGCTAGAACTAGGTTTTCAGTTCAGTTAAGGATTTTGATTTTATTTTGAGATTCGTATCTTGCGTTTCTTGATTGTTTAGATTTTTAATTAAGTAGTAAAACTTTTTTTTTATGTTTTTTTTTTATCTTTGCGCTAAAGATGTCTAGTTCTGTTAGTTTATGAAGAGAAGATTTATAATATTTTGTGTTTTAATTACTTAAAATAACGTCTATTTTCGTTAATAGATATTTTCCAGCGAGATAAGACAAAACGTAAAATAATTTCCAATACTTTTCTAAAATAATAATACAATTATTATAGTTGTCATTCAAGTTTATCTTGTTCAAATAAGTGATAGACATTATTGCAACATGCTTTCAATATGAGTGTTTGCTAATTTTTGTATAAATAAAACTGAGTGAAAAACTTATCCTATTTGTTTTAACATAAAAATATGACAGAAGAAAACAAAGACTTAGTTGTTTTTTTCATAGTTAAAAAGTAAAACTTTATTTTTTATGTTTATTTTGTTATGTCTAGTTCTGTTAGTATATGTTGAGTTACTTATAATAACGCCTTTTTTATTAAAAGAAAAATTTTGCTGTCAAATAAGAAATAATAAATGTCACTTAAACATCACTTATTGTCTTTTATTTATTCCATGTAATCGAATCAATTGGGAAACGCAATATTAGAATCTCAAAACAACTGAACTGAAAACCTTGTTCTAGCCGATGATAAATAGGACACACCTAAGTTTAACCACCAGTGTGCGGCTGTACCTAGTTCTAGCCGCTATAATTAAGGCTAAACCTAGTTGTAACCGAAGATAAGTAGGATACACCTAAGTTTAACCGCATGTGGCGGGCTGCACCTAGTTGTAGCCGGCTAAAACTAGGTGTAGCCGAACTTCGGCTATTAGCCGTAACATATATCTTGTTCGGGATGGTTGCATGACTTTTGCACTATGTATAATCCTCTGTGCAATCGCTGTGGGCGACAAGCGAAGAGAGCTACTGTCGTACATACCTTAGAATGAGATATGTTTGATAACTAAATTATTTTTATAGACTGATTGGATCTCAAATATGATTACATTGTTAATGAGAAGTATTTTGCTGTTGATTAGTACTAAGTTAACTTTATTACTCAATTACTATCTGATATTATAAAAATAAAAAATGTGACAGAGATATAAGCAAACAAAAGACTATACTAGTGTTCCTTATAATTAAATTGTCATTAATCGTTAATAAATGTCATACATAATTATTTTTCTTTCTAAAATATTAAGTGGTGCTTAATATTTTGTTAAAAATGTTGATTTTTATGCTGGGGCATTTGGTAAACTACGTAGGGCATTTTACCCAACAGTCGTTAGGTAAAACGCCCCACCCCAAGTTTAATAAAAAATAATATTGTGTATGTTATTTTAGTTATACAGAAACTCTATATGTTCCATTTTACTTCTGAAATGTCAAACATTAATCAGAATAAAGCACTTTTTTGAATACTGAACTAGAACTAGTTTTATTCACAGTCAAAAAAAACTGTGGCATATTACCCTGTTTTACAGATAGCTAACAGCCTCATCAATGTCACAATCTGTCTCGAAGATTCTGCTTGACAGGTGGATGTTTTTATTCAAATATGAGCGATAATGATTCCAATCGGCTTTGGCGTAGTTGTGTCGTTGTATTGGTTTGCGTTCCACATTTGCCTGGAGCTTGAAGAACACTAGGAGATGGTTTGAGGACAGTGCATGTACTGTCTGAAGGTCTAAAACGTGAAAAACAGTGACGTCACGGACGTTGTCGCTGACACTTACGTTACGCTATCGTTGCGCGAATAATATTAATAACACTGGACTTACCTGGCCTGGACTACCGGCTATAGACTGCGGCACGTCTCTCGGTCGCGCAGTGTGCGCGGGCGCGGTGGTGGGGTAGGCTATTACGTTCGCAATGGATTATCTGCGCGAACCCTTGCTTATCCTCCCGCAGACAATCTTGAGCAGATGTGGCTATGCATTACGGCAGGAGGGAGAAAGATAGCAATAGGTACTGCCTACAGGCCGCAGTGGTTGAATGTTGACTTGTTTTTCGAGGCACTATCTGCGTCATTGGAGGCATTTGCTTGGTGCGATAATGTGTTTTTGTCAGGCGATTTTAACTTAACCACTAGCGATCATATAAAGAGACTAAATGATTTTTTATTGCAATATAGACTCGCTCAATACGTGGATACACCGACACACTTCACATCGCACAGTGAAAAAATGCTAGATTTAATTTGCACGGACTTACAAGGTTGCACAGTGGTTGTCGATTATGAACACAATCTTAGTCGGCATGCGTTCATAGTGTGTAGTGTGAACATTCCTAAGTATAAACTTAGGAAACAAACTGGCTAAATAAACTGGCTCCAACGAAAGTGATAAGCCGATCATTAAGGAGCATTGATGAAAAGTTATTTCAAGCTCACATTGAGGGGCTAGTAGACTGGCGTTGCTTTGATAGGCTTACGGATATAGATGATATGGTATCATTATTTAACAGTTACGTTCTAGGTGTATTTGATATTCACGCTCCTTTAATAACTAAATATGTTAGGGACCGTCAGTACCCATGGGTTACGTATAATATGCGGCTGTTAATGAAAAAAAGGGACGAGGCTTATGTCAGGGCTCGTAAGTCTGGGGTAATAGCACACAAAGAGTTCTATAAAGACCTTAAGCGTTGCGTTGATCAAGCTTTATTTAGAGAAAAGCAGGCTTACTTTGATCAATATGTAAATAAAAAGTCTCAAGACCCCCGTACCATCTGGACTCATATAAAGCAGCATGTGCGTATAAAAGCCAAGCCGGAACTACCGGGACACATGTTTACTGACCCAAACAAGTTCAATGAGCACTTCCTAAATATACCGGCAAGTCAGAACGTTAGTATATCTAATTTAACTTACTTTGAATACCATCGTAGTGTTGCTGATTCATTTAATATTCAAACTGTAGGGGAGGATAAGGTTCTAAAAATTCTGCAGAGCCTAAAATCAAATGCCACTGGACTGGATGGTATATCTTTGGATATGCTGATGATGACCTTGCCACATTCGCTGTCTGCGATAACGGCAATAATGAATATGTCTTTACTTTCTGGGTCTTATCCTGAAGTGTGGCAGGAGGCACTAATAAAACCGATACCTAAGAAAAATCTGCCTTCATCGCTAGCTGACCTGCGTCCGGTGAGCATCTTACCGTGCTTGTCGAAGGTCCTGGAGCGTATAGTAGCTGATCAACTTAAAGTTTATTTAGAAAACAGCAGCATTCTACCGCAAAAGCAATCGGGATTTAGGAAATCACACAGCACATCAACATCCTTGCTATGTGTTATAGATGACATTCTTACAGCTCAAGATAATGGTGAAGGTACTCTGCTTGCACTTCTTGACTTCTCCAGGGCTTTTGATTGTATGGATGTACCGACATTGCTATCTAAACTTGCTATTATGGTTTTAGTGCGCACGCAATAAAGTGGTTTCATAGTTATTTTAAGCACAGGAAGCAAAGAGTCGAGATAAGGGATGAAGGGGGGAATATCAAATTATCAGAATCCAGACCAGTGAGCAGAGGTGTTCCTCAAGGCTCAATTTTGGGGCCTATATTGTTTACAATATACAGTGCGGATGTGACAGCACATATTCTTAACTGTAAATATCACATGTACGCCGACGATTTACAGGTCTATATCTCACATAAACCCCAGAATACAGCAACAGCAACTCAAAGTCTAAATGAAGACCTGGACCGTATAGCGAAGTGGGCGAAAGCTAACTCTTTGGTCCTCAATGGGAGCAAATCCAAATATCTCATCTTAGGCTCAAGGGATCAGGTCAAGAAAATTTCTGGAGAAGGGGGTTAATGTAGCGATTGAGGGTCAACCTGTGCAACGTGTATCCGAAGCTAGAAATTTAGGGCTTATCATGGGTGAGAATCTACGTTTTGAAACACATATTAATACTATTATTGGCAGCTGTTTTTATAGGTTGAAGGTTTTGGACCAAATAAGAAAGTACTTAAGTCTGAAAAACCGCATTATGCTATGTGACTCGCTAGTGCTGTCTAGATTTAATTATATGGATGTTGTCTATGGTCCGCGGTTGCTGGTCAAAACTCAATATGCCATTCAGCGGGTGCAGAATGCATGTGCTAGGTACTGCTTTGAAATACCGCCTCGTTCACACGTAACCCCATACATAAACGGTGCCAATATATTAAAAATGAATTCTCGCAGAAAATTACATTACGGTACGTTATTGTTCGGCATAATAAAAAATAACTTTCCAATTTATCTGGTGGAGAGGCTGGAGTGGCGGCGCAATGTGCAGTCTCACAAAACTCGTCGCTTCAGCTTTTCCCTGGTCCTGCCACCTCATCGAACCGTAGCATTTAAAGGCTGCTTCAAGTTTGCCGCGTCCAAGTGCTGGAATGATCTTCCACCTCCATTACGGTGTCTGGAAAAATCAATTTTTACGTTTAAAAAGTCGTATAAAGAATATGTACTAAATGAACAAAAGAATACTCCTTAATAACTTACCAACAGGTTCCAGACAACAGGAGTAGTTAAGGTGAACGACAAAACACGAACATATTCACATTTTTTGCAACTCTGGGCGCCGCGGAAGGACGAGTCGATCCCAGTCGACTACTCACGTCACAAAGTTTCTTTTTTTTTCTTTTTATGGATTGATCATATTCGTAATATGTAGGTACGTTGACTGACATTTACTATTAACATTTTAATATGACTCTGAATTTTAATATTAAGATTATTATTGTTATTATTTTACGGTCCAAGCCACTTTCTTTTAAGCATATGTATCGTTTAATTTAGCGGAATGGTAGGTAGGTACGCCGTGCGCAGTGCCCGCGCTCGCTATGACCATGATGATGACTCACGAGGATACTCAAGCAATGTTGTTGTTGCAGCTCCCATCAATACATAACTTTATTTTCTTTTATTATAATCTTTATGTAGTATATGCATAAACTTATTTTACTTTTATATTAATTTAAGTAGTTTATAAACGCACTGTTGGCGCCAACTTCTGTGTGCTTCACTCAGTAGGGGCCCACTGAAAACCAGCGTCAGGTTCTCCAGGAGACCTGGCTTATGCTGAGTGAGGTCCTCTTGGGTATAGGCGTCATAGACACACACACGCACACACACACACACACACACACACACACACACACACACACACACACACACACACACACACACACACACACACACACACTGCAGCATGCACTGATTGGCTGGCATGGATACTTTTATGCATCGTAATACATATACATCGTATATTATTTTTCCTCTCATTTTTGCTTTTTTGTCTTTAGTTTTCTTTTTTTGTTAGTTATGTATAATCTTGTGTATGTGTGTGTTTGTGATGTCCTTCCAATAAATACTTTTTCTTTCTTTCTTTCTTTCTTTCTAAAATATCATGTACATTGTGTGTTAATAATAAGTCAGGCAACGAAAGTTTGAACCTTTCTGTATAGTGTATCAGAGTAGCTTCATCTGGCGCATAAATGGAGAAGTCATGGTTAAGAAAATGGCTATAGAGCAAGTTACCATTTTTGTTTTTTGAGCCAGGATACCAATATTCATGTTTGGCGTTTAAATCGCCCATAAGTAGAACATGACTATTTGATTCCAGAAGGGCATCAAGATCATTCATGAGAAATGGTAAATTTGGGGATTGGTAGACAGAGAAAAGTGCGTAATAAGACTTACCTACGTTAATTTTAATGCCTACTGCCTCGATATGATGAGTGTCGGGTGTAGGTATTGGCAGGTGGTCAATGTCTTCTTTTACGAGTATTGCAACACCTTGTCCTCTACCACTATGATGCTTATCCTTACGATAACAAACATAGCCAGGAAAGTGCAAATCGATTCGCTGTGTCACCCTAGTTTCACAAATTGCTACCACATCAATGGAAAGTACACTTACCAGGTCCAAGAGCTCGCACCGCTTTACGCTGACACCGTCGGCGTTCCAATAAATTACTCGTAAGCTTTTTTGTGTCTTACACATATTGATCTAAATAAGTTAATATCAGCACTACCTTATCTAACATTGTTTTACATTCCAAAAATTGTTCTCTGATGGTCTTAATTACTTTGATGATTTGTAACATCTGCTTCGTGGTGTCATCCCGGCCTGGATTTGTTGGTATTGGTGGTTCCGCTTGCTTAGAAGAGACGACGCTGGCCCACGTGTTTAGTTTTGTGTTATTATACACCAATTTTTCATAACTGGGAGGTATGTCACTTTTGGGTTCCTTCGAATGATTTTTATTTCGGTAATCAGAAATTTTTTCTTTAAGTCTATTCAGATATTTTTGACGAACAATACATTTTGAGTAGTTAGCTGGATGGTCTTCAAGACAATTGCAGCATTTAGCGGGTAGTGTACGGTCATTCTTAGGACATTCTTGGCTAGCGTGGGGTTCAGTACATTTAACGCATTTAGGAGGAAGGTTGTAGAGATGAGGGTTCGTTGAAATGAAGACAACCGATCAGCTTCGAGTCATCATCATCATCATCATCATAATCAGCCAAAGGACGTCCACTGCTGAACATAGGCCTCCCCCACGGCTTTCCACAGCGACCGATCACTAGCGGTCTGCATCCAGTTTGATCCTGCGATCTTTTTAAGGTCGTCTGTCCATCTTGTTGGTGGACGTCCTACGCTGCGTCTTTGGTCGAAGGGTCTCCAATCTAGAACTTTCCTGCCCCAACGGCCATCAGTTCTTCGCGCTATGTGCCCTGCCCACTGCCACTTAAGCTTACTGATTCTCAAGGCTATGTCCGTTACCTTGGTTCTTCTACGTATCTCTTCGTTTCTGATTCGATCTCGTAGAGAAACACCGAGCATAGCCCGCTCCATCGCTCGTTGTGTAATTTTGAGCTTCATTATAAGGCCCATAGTAAGAGACCACGTTTCGGATCCGTATGTCATCACTGGTAACACACACTGATTGAAGACTTTCGTCTTCAGACACTGAGGTAATTGAGACGAGAAGACGCTCTTGCGCAGTTTCCCGAACGCTGCCCAGCCGAGTTGGATTCGTCGATTGACCTCTTTCTCGAAGTTGGACCTACCCAATTGGATCACTTGTCCCAGGTAGACGTACTCGTCGACAACTTCGAGAGTTGAGTTCCCAATGGATACTGGAGTGGGTACAACAAGGGAACTCGACATAATTTTCGTCTTCTCCATGTTCATTTTAAGACCCACTTGTTGGGATACTCGGTCGAGGTCTTCGAGCATAGTGCCTAGATCATCCAGCGTCTTTGCCACAACGACTATATCATCGGCAAACCGAAGGTGTGTTATGTATTCGCCATTGACGGAGATGCCGAATCCTTCCCATTCCAGGAGCTTGAAGGCGTCTTCCAATGCCGCTGTAAACAGTTTCGGAGATATAACATCGCCCTGTCTTACACCTCTTCGCAATGGAATCGCCCTCGTATTCTGTTCCTGTACTCGGACCGACATGGTGGCGTTGTTATATAGACACTTTAACACCTCTATATACCTATAGTCTATGTGACACCGCTGAAGAGACCGAAGCACCGCCCAAGTTTCGATCGAATCAAAGGCCTTCTCATAGTCCACAAAAGCTAAACATAGAGGCATATTATACTCCTCGGACTTCTGTATAATTTGCCTTAGCGTATGAATGTGGTCTATGGTACTGTAGCCTTTTCGGAATCCGGCTTGTTCGGGAGGCTGGAAGTCATCAAACTTACGTGCGAGACGATTCGTGATGACCCTTGAGAACAGCTTGTAGACATGGCTCAGGAGTGAGATGGGTCTATAGTTCTTCAATAAGGTTTTGTCTCCTTTTTTGAAAAACAACACCACCACACTCCTGTTCCATGCCTCAGGCGTGATGCCCTCTAGCAGAACGGAATTAAAGAGTCTCTGAAGGACTTTAAGTACCGGTGTTCCACCCGCTTTCAGGAGCTCTGCTGTGATTCCGTCCTCGCCAGGTGCCTTATTGTTTTTAAGCTGTTTCAGGGCCATCCTAATCTCGTAGAGGCTGGTGTCCGGGATGTCTTCAGTGTAGTGTCGGGTCAGGATAGCTCGTGGGTCTCCGGTCGAGCTATCAACGGGTTTGGCTACTGAGGTGTACAACTGTCCATAAAACCTTTCGATCTCCCTCAAAACCTCTGCTTTCGTCGACGCTACACTGCCGTCCTCCGTCTTAAGCTTCGTCAACAGGCTTTGCCCAATAGACATGTCCCTTGCAAACACTTTGGAGCCTTGGTTTCGCTCTATTGTTTCTTTAACACTAGTCGTGTTAAAGGAACGAATGTCATGTCGCAGAGATTTCATTATTCGTCTATTAAGCTGCCTGTAGGTTTGAGCATTAACGGAGGTCTGCAGTGCCATAGATCGACGTTCTGCCATAAGGTCGAGAGTGTGGACCGAGAGTTTTTGAGGTCTATTTTTACGGCCAGGTCTAAAAAACTTAGACCGTTTGGACAGTTTCCACAAACCCGTTGTTTATTTCGTCCACTGATACGCAATTCTCTAGGCAATCAAAGCGGTTTGACAACTCGAGTTGAAAGCTCTCGGGATTTTGAATATGGGCACGAGTAGGTCGGAGCGTGGACTTCATCAAGCGGGACCTTTCCAATTTGACATTTATATTCAATATGCCTCGGACCATACGGTGATCACTACCGGTTTTTACCCTGTAAAAAGTAAACCCAGCTTCGAGTAAACATTTATTATATCCTTGATTTCCTAACTACAGTTTTTATATACTCTTATTCTAATACTATACTACACCTCCCATTTTGAAGAGGGTTCGTTGAAATGAAGACAACCGATCAGCTTCGAGTAAACATTTATTATATCCTTGATTTCCTAACTACAGTCTTTATATACTCTTATTCTAATACTTATACTACACCTCCCATTTTGAAAGAAAAAAAAAATGTCATACAAGTTTTTTTTTACAACTATTTTAGAGAAATAACATAGGTTCTTATGATCTAAAAGGCTTTGTACGGTTTTTATGAACAGTGTCTAATTTATTATCTTTGAATATAGTTACATTGGGTGAATCGTCTTGCACTACAGTGTACGGTCCATTGTAAACATTATCAAACTTTGTACCGGTTTCGTTTTTCAATAACAATAAATCGCCTGGCTTATAACTAAATGGATTTACATTCGTATCATAATATTGCTTCTGTCTATTTTTAGATTGTAACAAATTATTTCTAGCTTGTTCTAAAGAAGTTTGTAACTTATATTTTAAAACTAAAGGGTAATTTTCACAATCATACAATTTGTTCACATTCGTTTTTAAATTACTTGGTAATGTACATGTTTTACCAAAAACCAGCTCAAAAGGTGTGAACTTTGTGGAACTATGTACTGTGGTATTATAAGCAAAACACCAAAAAGGGATCCATGTGCTCCACTCTTTAGATTCATTGTTTGTCTGAATACGTAAAAATGAATTTAGACTTTTATGGGTATTCTCGAGCGCACCTATGGATTGATGATGATAAGATGTACTTGATAATTGGCTTATATTGAGTAATTTACATACCTCAGTCATCGTTGAAGATATGAACTCGGTTCCTCTGTCACTGGCTATTTCTCGAGGGATTCCATATCGTAAAATGAAGTTTTCGACGAAAGCCTTTGCTACGCTAATAGAATCCTTACGTTCTAGGGCATAAGCTTCTACATACTTAGTCAATTCGCATTGAATCGTTAGAATATATGACTTATTAAAATAATCCTTATCTAAGGGCCCAACTATATCTAGAAATATCTTATCGAAAGCAGTTATGGCTGTCGAAGTGATAACCATTGGCTGCTTTGTATGTACTGAATGCTTTTGCATTTGACACTTTTTGCATTTACTTACAAATTCAGTTACATCACGCTCCAATCCTGGCCAAAAGTAATACTTTTTATATTACTTAACATTCTCCTAATTCCTGCATGGCCACTTGTTGGGAGGAGGTGGAAGTCATTTAAAATTACGATTTTATCGTCTTTTGATATAATTCTTTGAACTTCTTGTATTAAAATAATGCGTGGTCCGGACCACTTATCACATTCATCTATTCCTTTGGTTAACCATTTTAAATATTCTTCATTACATTGATTTTTAATTATATATATATTTTTTATATAATTTATCTTACAAAACTGCTCTAACTCACTCATATAGACGTCTCGCGCCATATATGATCGTGAAGGAAGGCAAGTATATAATGTCATATCTATTGGCACAAAAACAAACAAGTTTTGATTTGACGTATTTCCTTTCATACTTATTAATTGACTTTCAGATATCAACCGTAGCTCAACAGAATTTATCGGCTTGGTAGCCATTTCCACAATTTTCGGTTGATCAGGCCGATCATTGGTGGAAATATTACCAGACGGTAAACCTCTCGTTTTTTCATCGTCTAATTTTTTCCTTTGTGCTCTAGTCATTACATTCACACTTTCACTCATATTTTTCAGTTCATCTGACGATATAATAATCCTTGACAATGCGTCCGCTACTACATTATTTTCTCCTTTAATGTATTCAATTTTAAAATCGTACTCATCTAAAATAAGTCTAAATTTCGTCAACCTACTGGAAGGGTTAGTCATGCTAAACAAATAAATTAAAGGTCTATGATCTGTAAATATTGTGAATTTTCGACCATACAAATACGGACGAAAGTACTTGACTGACCACACGACAGCAAGCATTTCTTTCTCAATAGTTGGATAGTTAATCTCGGCTTTGTTCAGTGTTCGGCTTGCAAATGCAACTGGAAGTCCATTTTTATTGCATAATACTGAGCCTATTGCATTGCCTGATGCATCTGTGTATAATTTAAATTCATTTTCTTCCGAAAAATCAGGGAACTGAAGGACTGGAGGGTTCACTAGACAATTTTTTAACTTTAAGAAAGAATTTTGACATTCCTCTGACCAAATAAAAGGTGTATTTTTTCTGCTTAAGTTGTTCAATGGCTTAGTAATTTCTGCGATTTTTTTAATAAAACGACGATAATAGTTAGAAAAAGCTACGAATCGTTTTACTTCATCTGCAGTCTGGGGTATGGGATAATTTTCTAAAATTCGGATTTTTTCAGGGTCAGCCTTAACTCCCTCGGCACTGACAACGTGACCTAAATACAAAATTTCTTTCTTAAGGAACTCACATTTCTTTGGGTAAAGTTTTAAGTTTTCTTCTCTTAACCTTGTAAAAACATCAATTAGGTTTTTATTATGCAAAGAGAGATTTCTGCCAAAAATAATAAGGTCATCCAAGTAAACAAAGCATTTCTCGTAATTTAATCCCGATAATGCAACCGTCATTGCCCTTGAGAAAGCACTGGGACTTGTTTTCAAGCCCATAGGCATTTTTTTCATCTGGTATTGTTTATCTAAAGTGAATGCTGTGCATTTTCGACTTTTTGGTTCAAGGTCAATCTGATAGTATGAACTTTGCAAATCTAAATGACTGAAATAAATTGCACCTGAAAGAGAATCGAGAATATCTACTATATTTGGTAAAGGAAATCTATCGTCCAAAATATTTTCATTTAATTTACGGTAATCAATTACAAGTCTATACTTTTTTTCTACCCCGTCCGTTTTTTTTGGTACAAGTAGTATGGGACTCGACCACTCGCTTTTACTTTCTTCAATAATATCATCATCTAACATTTTTTGAAGTTGTTGCTTTATTTCCCCCGTTTGAGATTTTGGTAACCGGTACTGCTTTTTATACACAGGCATTGCATTAGGTTTCAGATGAATAGATTGTTGGTAAATGTTACATGTAGTTAACTTGTCTCCGTCAAGATGAAAAATGTCTGAAAATTTGGCACAAATACTTTCTATTTCCTGTCTTTCATCATCTTGTAATCCATTTAAATCTAATTCTGAAAACAACCTTTTCACTCTGTCTCCGTTCACATGAGGCGAATCAAAACTTAGAATGTTATAGTTATTTAATGAGTCTATTTCTTGGCTAAAGAAACTCAAAGAAACGTCCTCATCTCTCGTATTTAATATTTGAATTGGAATACGATTATTAATGGGTTTCGCAATAGAACCTGCTAAGAAAACACCATCACACAATTCCGTTGGAAAAATCACACATTCGTCTTTAATACATGTGTAAACATAATGTATGGATTCGCATCGAGGTGGGACGCGAATGTAATTATTATTACTACTACTACCCGGTTGTAATTTTAATTTAATTTCGTCACAATAATTTCGTAATGTTAAAGTATTTAATTCCAAATCTAACTTTCCGCTATACTTCTTTAAGAAATCCAATCCTATGATACCATCACTCGTGAAACATAGATCTTTGAACACATGAAACTTGTGTTTGAATTCCTTTCCATTTAAATTTAGTGTTAAATAAACAAAACCTTCCGAATAAAGCTCACCACACACACCATTTATTTTGATAGAACCTAAATGGAATGGAATGTTGTACTGTATTAATTTCTCGTACTTAATCGCACTAAGCGAGGCACCCGTGTCCACTAACCAACTACATGACTCATCATTAATGTTAAGTTGCACTGAATTATGACTTCTGTAATAACAAAGACTATCGGCATGATTTTTATATTTATGATAAAGACCGAAAAAACTGTGTTTCCGAATTATGGTATTGCTGCTCGGTTTGTTCCTGAGCGGCACTTGTGGTGGGTGTTGAATTTTCATTAGATGTCATGACATTCACCTGAGGATTCCTACGAAAATTACCATTAAAACGATTTCCCGATTGGAACCTTGCACCTCTATTATTTGAGCGCACATTGTACGATGTTGTATAGCGCGTGTTATAATTCTGCGTACCGCGTGTGTGGCCAGTAAACCCGCGACTTGTCGAGTTTTGCCCGCGATTGTTTGCCCGAAATCCGCTATTATTATAACCACGCCCTTGGCCTCGGCGGTGGTTGTAAAAATTATGCCTACCGTTACCTCTTGTAACACTCATGATGGCTCCACTCGACGGCGATGACAGCTCCTCGTCTTTCGCTCCTCTTATGGCCTCTCGTAAGCTGGAGTAATTCCTAGCTGAAATAATAGTGCTAAGGTGACCATTTCGCAAACCATTAGAAAACGTTTTAATCGCTAATTTTTCGTTAAGTGGTTTTAATATTTCATATTTATTTGAATCTCCGTCTGATTGCGAAATCGTCAACTCAACAAATAAATTCTCAATTTCCTTACCGAATACTTCGATGGATCGCTGATTTTGCGTTGCACGGAGCAACTGTTGTTGGATAGCTGTAAAAGATTTTTTTACCAACAAATGTTTTTTCATATCAGCAATAAGATCCTTTACGGTCTTGTAATTTTGAGATAATCTTAATTTAGCGCTATCTGAGAGTCTGGTTTTTAGCACAAACGAAATCAAAGTATTTTTTGAACTTTCCTCTAAGACTGATTCATACATTTCAATTGCCGATATTAATTGTTTCGTAACCTCCTCCTTATCATTCATAACAGGTAATAATGACACAGCTGTTTTTAGATCAAACTTCTCCATTGTTACCATTGTATTTTCACTGTCTGTTCTACTCTCACACAAGATTTTAATATTTTCAAATATTGACTTAATATTAGTACACAATAAAGTAATCAATGATATTTCCTCAGGCTTATAATTTTTAATCTTTAAGTTTATAGCATTCAAATCTATCTCAAAACTCTTAATTAGGTCATTAGCTTCACAAAACTTCTTAGAACATATAGGTGTTTCACGCCGAATTGGGCCAATTTTAATCAAATATTTCCTTATCTTAACTAATTCTTCATAATATGCTTGTAACCTTATTGCCATAAATGATATTAATATGCTATGCTTTCACTTTTGGCACAAATTAATTAAACTAAAGAATAAATGCGATTAAAATGAAAAAGATTACACTTCCAAAGACATTTATTATAAATGTCTTTGGAAGAAGAGAAAAAAAATGGTTTACGCATACGTCCATTAAGGGTATGATGACGTTCACTGGGGCTCTGACATCATTGGCATCACACGTCCTCAGCCACACGTGGCGCAGCTCGGGGCGGCTCGCGACGACGGAACCAACTCGCAGACCGTTGCAAGTGGTGCTCAGTTATCTCTCTTCTTATCCATTTACCATGGCAGCTCCGGTACACTCGATAGATGCCGATTATTCCTCCAATCAATAGGACTGCACATATTATTTGGAGAGTGTGGGATGTTGTATGTGCATGATCGTTCAACTGGTCCAATGAAATCTCGTTTGCTCCTCCGTTCTGCGCGATTATGACCTCTTGGTCTTCCTTAGATTGTCCTTTTCCCATTTTTATAATATACTCGTAAATTTACAATGCGCGAGAGCACGAACGATGTAAGCACTATCACAGCTTGCACAAAAGTCACCATGTTTAATTTCACACTTACAGTTCGCGAGAGTTTATATGAACAGCACCTTATTTGGAATGGTACTTATTTGTCACGCGCGCTCAGTCTCCAATGGCAGGGTCGCCATGTAGAGATGAGGGTTCGTTGAAATGAAGACAACCGATCAGCTTCGAGTAAACATTTATTATATCCTTGATTTCCTAACTACAGTCTTTATATACTCTTATTCTAATACTATACTACAAGGTTGCAGTTTCTCGACGAGTGACCGAAGCCTTGACATCTAAAACACTGTGTTCCAGAAGAGAGACTGGGCTTGAATTTGCGAATGTCAACTACGCAATTTCCAATGAACTTAATTTGCCGGAATTTTGAAATATCTGATCCAGCAGGCAGTTGAACGAGGAAAGGAGGACATGAAGCTGGTTGCTTCGATGGTGTGGTTAGTTTAGTAACCGTTGCGTTTTTATAGCCAATTTTTTCCAGTTCTTCAGGAAGAGTATCTTCAAAATATTCTGGCAGTCCCCTTATGACGACCTTGAACGTCTTTTCGTCTTTACGCGTGTATGTATGGAAACGAGCATTTTCAATCCGAAGGCTTTCCTTGATGATCTGGTGGATTTCCGACGAGTAACAGTGTATGGCTACTGTGTTATTTCTTTTATATTGTAGGTGGAAGTTCTTGGTATGCTTCATGACAGACAATAGTATTTTTTCATGAGTCCAATCATCTTGGATTAATACAATTATTGGGGGAATTCTGCTTGGATTTTTCCTTGTGGATACAGCAGTAAGCATGGGCTCAGATAACTGATTTTCCTGATCAACAGTGAGGTCATCGAAGCGATTTGATGTCGAGAATATGGGTTTATTTGAGGTCGGCTTCTGTATCGCTGTACGTTTTGGATGTTGCCATTCTTCGCTAGATTCCTCCTCTCTGTCACGCTTGCTGCTTAAACTAGAATTGGAGTCACTTCTGTTAAGGTATTTGCGCATGGTGATGTTGACGAAGTATCGATAGTCTGAACTATCGATATTTTACCCCATTCTTATTGGCAAATATTGAAGGTAGTTGCACTTTTCTTAGGCGCGGATGATATACGTGCTTTCTGAACCGAGTCCCAACGATGAATGACACAATTAGTGCGGCTACATATAAGACCCTAAACACACTGCCACTTTTAGCAGCGATGCTAACGCGCGTTAGCACCGATGCAGTCGCAAAATTTCAACCTTTACACACTGCACTTCTTTTATCATCGATGCAGTCGCGATGCAGAAGCTGGAAATTGTCAATTATGTACTGAATTTTGGGGACTGCATCGATAATAGCGCGCGTTAGCATCGATTGCGTGATGCGTCGCGATGCTGAAACGCATTTTCAAAACGCGTGACTGCATCGATGCCAAAAAGTCGCAGTGTGTATGGGGTCTTATGAAAAGAAGTTTGATCACTAGAATCACCTTTTATGTTACACGCTTTACCTAAACCTACGAACACATTGTTTGGTACATACCAAGTTTTTCGTATCACTACCGGTACCATAAGTTTATAGCGAAGACGGATTTACTCGATGGCGACGACGTTACTTTTTAGGGTTCCGTAGCCGAATGGCAAAAAACGGAACCCTTATAGTTTCGCCAAGTCTGTCTGTCTGTCTGTCCGTCCGTATGTCACAGCCATTTTATTCTGTAACTATAAGCATCACACTCTTGAAATTTGGTAGGAGTATGTATCCTGTTAACCGTTTTACGATTTTCATACAAAAAATAAAAATTAATGACATTTAAGGAGGGGCCCACACATGATACTAAACCAAAAGAAATTTTTTTAGTCAAACCTATACGTGTGGGGTCTATTGATAGATCTTTAAAAATGACAGAAGTTCCTAATACCATACCCCCCCCCCCCTCGAGAAGTTTTTGAGATATAACACATTTTCAACAACCGCAAACATAACTTTGTACTTCATACAAACACTATGAAAACTAAACTAACCACTAAGTGGAAGTAAGTGGATTCCCTAATTCAGTTAAAGTTGGCACGGAACCCTCAGTGCGCAAGTCCGACTCGCACTTGGCCGGTTTTTTGTATGGAAAATTTTAGTTCTGTCAGTGACCGCTAGAGGCGGTGTGCAATTGACTTTTTTTACGTCGTCGATAGCGTAAAACCTTCGTAAACTCATGGTAATGGTACTATTTACTAATAATTAACAGAAACGGAAACCTTGGTTATCGCGTATTGTCTTAACACTCAAAGAGAGACTGTACAAATAAAATAATTCGGCTATTCTATAACCTGTACCTACTTGTATGTAGGCATAGCGATTTTATTATTAACTAGCTGTGCCCGCGACTTCGTCCGCGTGGAATAGTGACTTTGGGTAGAATTTTTAATTATTTAGGTTAATTATTTTACAAATAAGATACATAAGTATTTGTATGAGTACGCAAGATATAAAGTATAGCGGTCCCCCGCGGCTTCGTCCGCGTGAAATGTTTTTGTCAGCCAACAGTCTACGCACATCACCGACTTCAAACGTATATGTTTTTCCAAAAAGTCAAATGCATTATTTTAGTCTACTAAAAATAGTAGGTTGAATTTTAAAGTATCTAGATTAGTATAGATTTTAAGTAAAAAATACAATTAAATAGAATATCAAACTGGGTAAGAGTACTCGAATTTAAAAAACGTGCGTAGAGACTGTCACTACTTATATTAATTTGCAGCAGTAATAGATGCAATTCAAATTAAAACCTACTCAGTAGCGAAAAGAAAACTTTAACCTGCATAAATCTGAAGAAAGAATTATAACCAAAAGTATTACTGAATCTACCTAATAGAAAATATCTGCAATCAAAATAATGAGCTCAAGTCATTTACTACTCAGTAGCGAAAGGATAACTATGTATTAGGTACGCGCTGAAATCACTTGACGTATCGCAAAAAAAGCAGTTGCGCGGGACAAACGTTCCGTAGGGAGCCGACTAAATTAATCTAATAGTATGTATAAGGGAAATATTTCAACCACGCGTTATGGGCCCTTATTTTGGAATCACCCGCGTCAAGATGGCGTGTGATATTCATTGTTTAATGTCCAATTTTCCAATGAAAATTAGTATAATTTCACGTGGAAGTAATTTGAAAAAAGATAAATGAATTTTGTGAGTACCAACGACAATATTTTGCGTGACTTTCATTGATAAGTATTTAATTTGTTTTCGAACGATACTAACACGCCTCGTTAAGATTGTCCAGATTTCCACCCGCTTGGAAAACTGCAAAAGTTATAGCCATTAAAAAGCCAGGCAAGAATGGATCTGTTCCTATTAGTTACCGCCCTATTAGTCTTCTCCCGAGCCTTGGAAAAGTCTTCGAAAAATTTTTGTACGACCGGTTGTTAAAACACACCCTCTGTAGACTGATGAATGAACAGTTCGGATTTCGAAGTTCACACTCCACAGTACAACAGCTCGCAGGAGTCACTGAAACAATCGCAAACCAACTAAATCTTGGCCAGCATACGGGTATGGTGCTACTGGACATTGAAAAGGCATTTGATACTGTTTGGCATGACGGTCTCCTCTATAAGCTTATCAAAAACAATGTACCCCTGTCTCTGGTAAAAATCCTTCAATCATACCTCAGTGATCGCACTTTTGCCGTACATATAGGTAAAAAGACTTCGACAAGTCGCACTGTATCCGCTGGAGTTCCCCAGGGATCAATCCTGGGACCGCAATTGTTCTTGATATACCTGAACGACTTACCTAGACAAGCTAGAACCAACCTTGCGTGCTTCGCAGATGATACGGCATGCTTTACATTATCTTCTGACGTAGATCTGGTAATTGCTAGATTACAACTATTAGCTATAGACGGTCTCTGTGAGTATTTCGTCAAGTGGAAGCTAAAATTAAATGCTGCTAAAACTGAAGCCATAATCTTCAGTCGCATGAGAACTGTTGCAACTAAAAACTTAAAAATTGATGGACACATAATTCCTTGAAGTAATGCCGCAAAATATCTCGGCCTAATCTTGGACCGCAAGCTGCTATGTACTGATCACGTAACTCATGCACGCCTCAAAGCGATGAAAGTTTTCGGTGCCTTTAGCCCTTTGTTGAATCGTCGAGCAAATCTTAGCTGCCACACTAAAATAGCCATTTACAAAACTTTAATTCGCCCATGTCTCACGTATGGCTGCCCTGTATGGAGCAATACATGTAAAAGCAATCACGGAAAACTTCAAGTGATCCAGAATAAGGCTCTTAAAATAGCATATAATACTCCTTTTAAAACCAACCTATTAGAATTACACAAAAACATTATTTTCCCTCTTTTGTACGATCATGTATTAAAACTATCAAAAAACTTTTATTTTAGAATTTATAAAAATTATCATAATAAATTAATATCATCAATAGGTAAGACGCGACCTAAAGACTCTAATCGATATCGATACGTCACACAGCTACCACATCACTACACATTGACCGATGCCGGCGACTGACGGCCCGCATTCCGGTCCCAGCGCTCGCACTGCTTATCTATGCGACTCGAACAATAACTATAAGCAGTTACCAAGTTTAATCGAAATGATATATTGAAAGCCAAATTCTAACTTAATAGCCCTCTTTAATTTTGCTCGTAACCTTATTAAGTATAACACAGTACCTATTGCATGTAAATAGTCAGTGGAAAATAATGGTGTTAAATGTTATCAATAGCAACAAAATTATGATAATTTATACCTACAAGTTACTTCTAGTGTAAAAGTAAGACTGTGAGTGTGTTTGAATTTATTGATATTTGTGTTTCACAATTCTTAACAGAAGTCATCATAGGAAAGTGTAAAAGGTAGTACTTTTTAACCGACTTCAAAAAAGGAGGAGGTTATCAATTCGACTGTATGTTTTTTTTTGTATGTTTGTTACCTCATATCTCAGTCGTTTGTCGACCGATTCGAAAAAATTTTTCGCCTACACAGAGGGTATACCTTCTAGTTGGTCCCATTTTTTTCAATTTGGGATCTGATGATGGGATCTTGGTGTAATCGAGGGAAACCCTCAAATTTTTAAGGCACGTATAGTGTTTCTTTACTTGAATCTTAATGTTGACATGTTGTTACGTCTAATAGTCAACATCTTGTGGGGCTGAGCTGATGGTGGAACTCCTTAACGCTTAGAAGTTCAGTAATTATAATGAAAGAACTTATAAAAGGTAGTTTGTAGCTTCTTAAAAAACAGAGTCATAAGGTGCCCCCCCCCCCTTTTCCTGTAATCTCTAAAAATGAAGAAATAAAATTAACTTTAAAAAAAGTAAAAACCGACTTCAAAACCAAAATCTTAGACGAATAAACCACTGGACGCGCAATGACGGACAATTTTGCTTGTGCCCCCTTAGCCACGAAGCGGGCTTTTTGGCCTCACTTGGAGGTGACGTCTTGTCAGTACGATGATAGCGCTCAGTGAGAAACATTGTCGGAAAAAATGGGTAAATGTGCCGTATTTTTGTGTAAAAAATATAGCGGCAGGACAAAAAACATTTATTTTCATCCGTAAGTAACTTATTATCCCTATAAAGCTGTTAATTTCTTTTGAAAATAGTCAAATATGTTTTCCAAGAGAACTGTTACATTGTCATATAAAAAAGTAGTGGTCATTTACTACAAAATCAACAAGATAACGTATACTTAATACGAAAGGATTGTTGTATGTTCATCATTCGTTCCCTTGTCAATTTAGTTTTAATTGTGCTTGACAATTGTCGATAAATCATATCGATAAACGCACTATTATTAAATTATTAATATGAATACTTTTAAAATAAAATGATAAATCTTTAAAATGTTTCACTCGAGAGTAGATTACGAATCTTAAAAGTACAACAGTTTGCTTTAAAATTTTATGACAATACATATTTCAAATTGTTCGCGGTATAATAGTTATTTCGTTCATGAACACAGCGCCGTTGTACGCACTGCATAAATCTGCTACTTATTCCTATAGATATGTATTTGTTTCTAAAGCTCCGATGCTTTATATTGATGTTTCTACTCATTCATTTCAGTCGCTAAATACACTTGCAATTGTACACACATCTTTTTGATTTAATCATCCCGTGCCAATCAAAAGTCACCCTTATCACAACCACCATATGGTCCTTCGAGCCGGATAAACCAAGCGGAGGGAACGCGTACCTGCACAGGAGCTCGAGCGAGAACAAAAGGCGCCACATTCCATTGCCGCGATAAGGCTCAGATATGACGACTATCGAAGATGAACAAAAACAACTTCTATGCGTATTAGCAGATAGCTCAAATGCATTGCGGAAGGCGGAAATTAACTTCAAGAAATGTCCCAAGTCTAGATTAAAGCAAGGATATATCGAAGGACGTATACAATTAATAAATGACTATTGGATTACGTACAAAAACGCTCACGACTCGTTAGTTAAAATAACAGGTGAAGAATCTAAGGCGCAATTATCGCATTTTAAAAATGAATACTTTTTTTCGTGTGAAGAACTGTACAACGTATTACTGGGTGAATTAAAAGATTTGCTGTTGGATTTAAAACAACAATCACCTATGGAAGCAAGGTCACCAAATGCGAGTTTTACAGTGACGAATACGCAAAATAACATCGTGCATTTACCTAAAATATAATTACCTACATTTTCTGGCAGTTATGAGGATTGGCCTGCATTTAAGGACTTATTCATTTCGCTAGTGCATGATAACCCGCAATTGACTCACGTTCAGAAGCTTCACTATTTAAAAACAAGTGTTACCGCGGAAGCCGAGTTGTTATTGAAGCATTTTAAGATTACATCGAGCAACTATTTGTATGCATGGGATGCACTGAAAGCAAGGTATGGCAACAAGCGTTTAATTTTAAATTGTACTATGAAGAAACTATTTAATCAGAAAAAGATGACTACTCAATCAGCTATTCAGTTAAAAGGATTGTTGGATACAACAACGGAATGCATTAATAGTCTCAAAAATTTAGATATATCTACGAGCTCTTGGGATCCTATAATTATTTACCTTCTAGTACAGAAGTTGGACCCAGAGACTCACAAAAGCTGGGAAGAGTTTGCTTATAGAGAAGAACATGAAGCTTTGCCATCTTGGAATGATTTTAAGAGTTTTTTAGAGTCAAAGTTTCGTACACTAGAACTAATCACAAACACAAGAGATAACAAACCTGTAAGAGAACGTTCATATCATGTTGCCACACCAGTCACAAAAAGATCGTGTTTTATATGTAAAGATGACCACACGTTGTCACATTGCAAGGAATTCATTAAGATGGAACCTGCTGAGAGAAGCGAGTATGTAAAAAGCAAACATTTATGTTTCAACTGCCTAGTGCCAGGACATTCAGCATTCAAATGTAAGTTATCCATGTCCTGTCGTGTATGTAACCGACGCCACCATTCTCTGCTGCATGAACATAAGAACCTAGAAACCGCTGGAACTTCTGAAGCGTTACATCCACAACCGGTTTCTACACATGTAGTAGAGGAGGAAGAGGTACAAGTATATACAATGGTCGCGTCACAATCCAACACTAGACAGAGTGTAGCACTACTAGCGACGGCTATAGTGGAAGCAAAGAGCGAGCAAGGACATACCATTTCACTTCGTGCGCTAATAGATCCAGGTTCCCAAGCTACCTTCATAACAGAGAGGGCGACTCAACTTTTGAAGCTCGATCGACAACCTGCAAAGGGAAGTGTATTAGGAGTGGGGTCTACTAGGACAAACATCAAGCATGTGGTTCAGCTACAAATACATTCAAGATGTTGTAACGTTGTATATTTTTATATAAGTTCGCGTGAAACGAAAAGCTAAATGGATGTAGGACTCCAGTCCATATTTTGGCATAGATATGATGACACTGACATTTGTCAAGTGTGACAGCTGCTTTTTTCCGGTTCCGCACTGTTGGTCGTGCGTCGGAGTGGAACGTGTGTAAAAATGAAATAAATTAGATATTTGAATATGGGGCACGCCCCAAATTATTTTGTAGTTTGATAGTTATTCCTGGTAAGTATCTGCAGAAAGGTTTGCGTTGATTTTTGTTTGTTGCGAGACATTTCTTAGAGTCTGAGCACATGGTTCTTTTTATCGTTTCAGACGCCGCCAACATGTCAATTTGGATGAATTAATTTCGAAAATGATTTGATATAAATGACTGGAAAAATGGTAAGTATGTTGAGAAACTCCTTTGGAAATCCTTGTAAAGAAAATGTAGCCTACCTACATCTGGGCATATTGTATTGAGAGTTGTAATTTTTATCATTTCAGGTCTCAAATAGAATAATTAGCATAAATGTTTAGTAATCAATTCAGAAATTATATGGCGAGCCAGCTTGTGCAAGTATTAAATTGGTTTATTATAGATTTCATAAATAGGGTGATGAAAAGTATAACCACCCTCACTTAGAAAAAATTGGTTGTTAACTAGAACTTTCTTTCATTTCTAGGTTTCGCTTTTGATATGTGTCTGTAAGTTGAACAGTCACAATTTGGTGATCATGTTGTAACCTCAGGTAAATATTTATTATGAAAAGTTAGTGTTTTTTAACTTTTACTTTGGTTTGTGCGTTGAACTAACCTTTTGTAAATTCTTTTCAGTGACCTTACTTAGACCTTACTAAGACCTTACTTAGACCTCATTTGGATTAATTTTTGAAGTCAGAACTTCCTTATGGATTGATTTGCTTCTTGTCTGCTGTTTTGAGGATGGATCAGTATCGGTGAAATTTTGGGGTAATGTTGCAGAATTGTTTGTAGTTTGATGCAACAAAGATTTGAAATAGTAACCTCCGTTGAAATCAAAGGTTGGTTTTCCTTGTATTACTTTAACTTTAGTGAAAAGTGGGATAATTTAGCTATTAATTTAGGCATAATTTAGGAATCCCTTTGAGGATAAATTTTGGAATTTATTTAGGTAATTAAACACTTACATTGGTGGTTTATCTTTATGTAATTAGAAATTTGTGAACATTAAGATTTGTAATTGTATAGATATTGATAACTAAATTAGAACCTAACCTAGTCTCTACTGTATTCTGAGCTATTAAGTTTTGTATTTGATTTTTTTTTGAAGGTGTTAAAAGGTAATTGTGAAATAGCAAATTTGAATAAACTTTTGTTGCCAAATGCTATACCCGGATTTCTTTATTTCATTCGAATATTAGTACCTTTTTAAACACCCTTTGTCCACACTAGCCGGGAGCGACTGCGACAATGTGAGTGGAACTTTAGTCTACCTGTTCAAGCATACGTGATGGCCAAGCAACTGACCACAAGGATACCCACCAAAACAATACCGAAACAAGATTGGCCACATATAAAGGAGCTCAAGCTGGCTGATCCAACCTACTTTCAGCCAGGGTCTATCGATTTGCTCTTAGGCGTCAAGGAGTACTCACAAATATTGCAACAAAACTTAGTTCAAGGTCCGCCAGGCTCACCTTGCGCTCAGAAAACACGCCTAGGCTGGATACTTTTTGGAGAAGTAGACGCAAATCATGATGAAACGCTTGTTGTACTTCATCATCAAGATGACGTCGAAGACCTATTGAAATCTATATGGGAGATTGAAACGGATACAAAAAGAAACTTAACGAGAGAAGAAAAGCTATGCGAAGAAATATATGAGACTACAACAATAAGAAATGAAGAAGGAAGATACATCGTTAAGTTACCGTTCAAGACAGAGAATCCACAATCACCTTTTGGAGATACAAAGAGAATAGCCACGCAGAGATTCATTCAGTTAGAAAAGAAGTTGCAGAGATCACCAAACCTGAAAAAAGAATACACCAAAGTTATTGATGAACACATAGAAGAACAGTTTATAGAAAAGGTACCTAAAAAAGAAAAAGACACAATAATGAAAGTATACTTACCTCACCATGCTGTAGTCAGAACCGACAAAGAAACGACTCGCACCAGAATAGTATATGACGCATCATGTAAGGGTTCAAACAACATTTCACTAAATGACGAACTGCTTGTGGGTCCACAGCTGCAAGAAGACCTAAGAAACATTATAATGAGATGGAGAATGAAACATATTTGCTTTGTGGCTGACATCAAAAAGATGTATCTTCAGATCTATGTAACGAAAAGCGATTCTGATTATCAGCGCATTTTATGGAGATCAAATGATTCTGACGACCTAGAGGAGTATCGATTTTTGAGAGTGACCTTTGGGACCGCGCCAGCTCCATACTTAGCTGTTAAAACACTTCAACGAGTAGCCGATGATGAAGGAAAAGATTATCCACTCGCTGCTAAAACAATAAAAGAAGACTTTTATATGGATGATCTGCTTGGAGGTGCTGACTCGTCAATTGAGGCTATAAAGCTTGCAAAAGAAATAACAGATATTCTACAAAAAGGAGGTTTCAATTTGACTAAGTGGTCATCAAACGACATCGAGTTTATGAAGTCTATAGAAGACAACAAAAGATCAGCTAGTGCCAAAGTAGATTTGAATCTTGATGGAACAATCAAAGCGTTGGGTATTGAGTGGAATTTAAAGACAGATAGATTTCAATATAAAGTTAACTTACCTCAACTTGCAAAACCTATAACAAAACGTACCATTTTGTCAGACATTCAAAAGCTTTTCGACCCTCTTGGCTGGATAGCTCCGAGTACAGTCATGGCTAAAATTCTAATACAAAAACTTTGGCTTGAGAAAACCAATTGGGACGAAAAAATAAATAATGAGTTAGAAGAAGAATGGATACAAATACGAGAAGATTTAATTCACATTGACAATATACAAATACAAAGATGGCTTGGCACTGATAAGACTAACATAGACAAAATCCAAATACATGGCTTCAGTGATGCCTCTATGAGCGCATATGCAGCAGCAGTCTACATAAGGATAGAACAACTAAATGGCGAAATTCAAACCAAACTCATTGCAGCCAAGACTAGAGTAGCACCTCTGAAAACTGTTTCATTACCACGTTTGGAGCTCTGTGGTGCTTTACTTCTGAGTAAATTAATGAAACAGATAAGTCAAGCAATGAGAATACCCACTACACAAATGTTCGCATGGACAGATTCTAGCATTGTGATTGCATGGCTTTCTGGAGAACCGAACAGATGGAAACCTTTTGTTGCCAATCGCGTCGTAGAGATAATCGAAAACATAAACAACAAGCATTGGCACCATGTTCAATCGCATGACAATCCAGCTGATATAGCTTCAAGAGGAATGCTGCTTTTAGAGTTGAAGAAATGTGACTTGTGGTGGAAAGGTCCAAAATGGTTATCTGAAAAGGAAATAGAGACTAGTAAACAAGAAGTAATGACAACAGATTTGGAAATGAAAATTACAAAGATTAATACTTACCATAACACAGAAGACGTAATACAACCTATAACATCACAATTTGACAATTTTCAAAATCTAAATGAACTACAAAAAACAATTATAATTTGCAAAAGGTTTTTGAATTTAAAGAAAAATCGTAATGATTTACTTAATGATATAACGACACAAGAATTGGAAGATGCATTAAATATATGTATAAAGAAAGCACAAGAAGAAGAATATCTAGAAGAAATAGAAAGATTACAAAGTAATAAATCGGTTATGCAAAGAAGTCCATTGAGATCTCTCAATCCATATTTAGACAAGAATAATATAATCAGGGTGGGCGGACGTTTGAGACACACAAACTTACCAGATGAGAGGAAGCATCCTATAATTCTGGGAAATAAGAATTCGCTCGTACCATTGCTTATAGCAGACGCTCACCACAGAACACTTCATGGTGGAGTACAGCTTATGCTTTGCTACTTACGTTCCAAATTCTGGATAATAAAGGCAAAATCAATGGCTAAGAAGTTCGTACATAAATGTTTTATTTGCGCCAAATTAAATGCTACTGCCAAATCGCAAATAATGGGAGATTTACCTGAACAGAGAGTGACCAAATACAGACCATTTTTAAACAGTGGAGTCGACTTTGCGGGACCCTTTCAAATTCTGATGTCCAAAGGCAGAGGAAATAAAACTGTCAAGGCTTACATAGCAATATTCATCTGCATGTCCACAAAGGCTATCCACATTGAGCTCGTCGGAGATCTCTCATCCGAAGCCTTTATAGGCGCATTTAAACGTTTTGTTGCCCGAAGAGGCAAATGCAGCCACCTCTGGAGTGACCAAGGTCGTAATTTCGTCGGTGCAGACAAAGAGTTGCGAGAAGCCTGGAACGATGCAAAGTTGCAATTTTCTGGACAAATAGCGTCAGCACTAGCTACAGACGGCACTCAGTGGCACTTTATCCCTGTGGCAAGTCCAACCTTCGGAGGTCTGTGGGAGGCTGGAGTCCGATCAATCAAATACCACCTGAAAAGAATATTGACCACTCACCTTACATACGAAGAGATGACGACAGTGCTATGTCAGGTTGAAGCATGTTTAAATTCTCGGCCACTGTGCCCCATTGATGACAATGATCCTGAAAACACGAACCCACTTACACCTGGTCACCTGTTAATTGGGGAAGCACCAATTGTTGTCCCATCGCCTGATCTGAAAGACATAAGAATACATACCTTGTCACGCTGGCAGTACACGCAGAAACTGTTAAACGATTTTTGGCGGCGCTGGCAAGATGAATATTTATCACGATTACAGCAACGTCCTAAATGGCTGAAAAAAGAGGAAGAGTTTAAAAGCGGAGACCTTGTACTTATTAAGACTGACAATTTACCACCGGGAAAGTGGTCATTAGGACGAATTGTTGATAAACATCCAGGACCTGACGGTTTCACAAGGGTGTACAGCGTCAAGAGTCGTGGAGCTGTAACCAAAAGAACTGTAACCAAATTGTGTGCTTTGCCTATTAATGATTAAAATTGATTTGTCAATTTAATAGTGATGTGTCGTTCAGTGTTAGTGTCCAATATGATTCAAGTGCTCTTAATATCTTAGTATGTTGTTTGTAAACATATTTATGGGAATAAAAGGACCATCAGTCCTTTTGGTGGGCGGTATGTTCGCGGTATAATAGTTATTTCGTTCATGAACACAGCGCGGTTGTACGCACTGCATAAATCTGCTACTTATTCCTATAGATATGTATTTGTTTCTAATGCTCCGATGCTTTATATTGATGTTTCTACTCATTCATTTCAGTCGCTAAATACACTTGCAATTGTACACACATCTTTTTGATTTAATCATCCCGTGCCAATCAAAAGTCACCCTTATCACAACCACCACAAATATAATTTCAGATTTCCTGTGGATCCATTAAGGAATATAAAGTGGGTCGAAGGGAGACAAAATAGATCCCCACAAAACATCACCGAATATGTGGTATCCATTTAACACCAATGTGATTTAACGCCAACGCAAAAATCTACTGCTTAATTATCCCATAGGAGGATTTAATGCTTCAACACCCGAGCGGTTGCAGGCAACCGCATAACAAAAGAATTTCTATTGTGTCACGTTCACATACGCTTGAGGGATTAAATGGTGCTGGGCTGTATGTACTTATGGGCGGTTTCACAATGTCTTAGGAAGTTTTAGTTAGTGTTGCCCCAGATAATATAATACTGGTGTTACTTGCCAGACAGTTCATATAAACGTTCTATGTTTGTTCATTATGGTAATGTAACTTATTGTTTTAGTGATTAAAATTATACGTCTTTTTACTAAAGATTCGTTCATTCATTCGTTCCACACATATCGATAAAAAATATCGACACCTTCAAGCACTAAATGTCACAAATTGACACGACAAGCTCCCCCCGCCCCGCAAAAATTGGCTAATGATGTTTTCATACATTCGCTCTTGCGTTTCATATCCAGTGGTTAATTCATCCAAGACCAAAATGCACTAAAAAGTCTTAAATAAACTCTTGACTATTGAAAGGAAAGGAACCTATTTTAGGCAAACAATTTCTTTTTGGAGTCGGTGCCATCACTTTGATCATCAATTACTATTACAGCACCGACGCCAAAAAGAAATTGTTTGCCTAAAATGGGTTCCTTTCCGCTCAATAGTCAAGAGTTTATTTAAGACTTTTTAGTGCATTTTGGTTTTGAAGTCGGTTTTTACTTTTTTTAAAGTAAATTTTTACAATTTACCCACTTTATCACACAATGTCATAAACGAACAACTGGTGCAAAGTGTTCGTAGGTATGATATATTAATGAACAACGTAAGAAATATGTTATTTTATTTAATGATGCAAATAGTTATAATAGGCATGTAGCCTCATAAACTGTCTTGATTTCCGCTGTTTTAGACCTAGGAATAATGTACACTAGACCTAAGACTACCACTGTAATTATTTATATAAAAAATAAAGACCTTTGAAAAACAAACAAAACACTAATTGTGTAGGTATCTGTCACCGTCATATTGTTAAAACCGCTGGATGAATGTACCGAACTTCATATATTAAAACGTAAACTGGAATGACGTATCCTGAACAAAGTGGTAGGTCAGGCTAGGTGTAGGCGAAGCGTGTTAGATTGACATGTAAGTACTAAGTACCAATAAAACAACATAAATACTTAATCTTGTCGAGTTCGTTCCATAAAATTATTATCCCTTTGGAATAGAACGACAAAAGCGAGATGTCACTAGCAGCAAACTGTGTGATAAAAAGAGATGGGTAGCAGAACCATTTTTGTCAGATGTCAAACAGTTGACCGCCCCGCAGAAGCTCGCTGAAAATTACGTGCATTTGATTTTTTATATTTAAAAGTGAAATTGTGTATACTTTGGAAAAATAATGCGTCTGAAACATGGTGACTTGATCGGTGATTGATTGTTATGCATTACAGCGGCATAACCCCAACAAATAATCAGGTAGATTAGTCCAAATCGAAGCCTCTTAATATACGACTTATATTTACCAATGCGCTTCAAATTTAAAGTACGCAGTTTGATTATTCTATTCTACAAACGTTAATTTACGTAAAAAATAAAGACAGAATAACACAGGGAATGTATATCGACGAATATTTTGTATAATGAAATAACATTTAGTTTTACACTAGAGCTGCATGTTCAATATTTTGTGTCGACTGTTTATCATGCAGTAAGCTACTATATTTAACTTAGGAACATTGTTATAAATCACTTGATCGAAAGATTATCTCAATTAAAGCTACAAATGTTACTTACTGACATCTTAAATCGGTTTCGTTTGACAGCTTTTACTTGTCCTTCTATTCCGATAGGAATATTAATTTTATGGTTCGTTCACAATAATCAACAGGTTATCCGTCGGATTTAAAACCGTTACATTATAATTTCGCGGTTTTTCCAATATTACGGTGAAATATTCAATCCCGGATTAAGAATGTGAAAGCACGAAAATCTCAAGTTTACTTTATTAAATTATTTCCTTCTTTTGTCGTTATTGTCGTGTATATTAAGTACAGTACCTTCACCATGAGTTTACTCGCTAGCGACGACGTAACTTTTTGTATGGAAAATTTCAGTTCAGTCAGTGGCCGCTAGAGGCGCTGTACAATTTTCCACAGACTTTTTACGTCGTCACTAGCGAGTAAAAACCGTTGTAAACTCATGGTAACGGTGTGTGCAAGCGAAAGCTATGTCGAAAATAAAACACCTTAGAATTATACTTCAGTAATTTTATAAACGTATTATGTACCTACTCACCACATGACATTAGACATCGTAGTATAATAATAGTCCCTCCAGCCGATTTCGACTACGGTGGCCAGTCACAACGACCCACCGACTGCGCGGGACATATTATAGTACACAAGTGTGTGCGCTAACTCAGGTGCACTCTCTTATCACTCTCACAGCCCGTGGGACAGCAATCTGACACGATCGGAAAGAGTTCAGGCGCAGGACCAACAGCTTTACGTGCTTTCCGAGGCACGGGGGTGAAACACCGCCAACTTCCAAACTCCGGGCTACCGGAGTTTTTCTGAACAGAAAAACCCAGGTACATATTTTTGTCCCGACCCAGAGATCGAAACCGGGACTTGTGGCGCAGCCGTCGCTTTCAAGTGTGACCCTCTAACCGCTGCGCCACCGAGGCAGTTACATCGTAGTATTAAGTTTATTAAATAAACAACGCGCAAATAAACTTGTGCTCCTCCATTTTTACAGTTCGAGAAAACACAAAACAACAAAAGACAAAACACACACACACAACTCCAAAACAATAGCACAAAAAAATAAATGAAACAAAACGCAATATAAATAAATGCATGGCAGAAATTGAAATAACGTATACTCAACAAAAAAAATTGGTTGCCTGTAAAGTCGGTATACGGGCGAAAGTTTTACGTGACAACGACTTTTTATGTCTGTCTCTCTCGTTCTTACGCGTGCCTCTCACTCGCTCTCAGTGCTGCGCGCGCGGCAGACCGATCATAGTTGAGTGGGAGAGAGACGCAAGGCATTCGGCGGGCCTCTCTCTCGTTCGGTGACTCATCGTAACGTTACCGAGCGTTACACTTTTTCATAAGTGACTCCCAGCCGCAACCTAATTTAAGACGTTGTCACGTCAAAACATAATATATATATGTATAATGGCATAATATATAATGGCAAAAATAAAAATTAAGCGGCAACAAAACAATATCAAAAGATAAGATGAAACCATAAATTTCGCACAGGCCAGGCTCGAACCTGCATCTTCTGGCTAACCGGCCCAACTTTCTATCCAATTTAACTGCTATCGGTCCGACCGCGCGAAGTTCAGGTCTCTTATGGATACGTCATCACGCGTGACGACAGCGCAATCTACCGGTCTGTTTTGCGATCGTGGGCCAAGTAGTTTTTCATTACAGAATAAATTCAATTTGGAAATTGATAACGCTTGGCTATTCCAATGGTTTAGAACTTTTTAACAATCACAGTCATATTTTATATTCATAAAGATGAAAGAGAAAACAAAATTTGCGCACGAGCGAGGCTCGAACCTACATCTTCTGGCTAACCAGGCCAGCGTTCTTATAACATTTTGAGTGATAAAAGCATTCTAAGCCAGGAAAAATATTGAAAAAAAAATCAGGTTATCAGTCGAGCATTTCGTTTTTGTTGTTTTCTTTCTTATAATAATAATAAATAAAACACAAACAATCACGGCAAGTTATTTTATTATTTAATCAGTACATTACACTAATTATTTCGTATGACCACAGCGACCGTGGTAAGGGAAAGTCGATCATATCGCAATGGCATTAAAACATATAAACGGTCGCGCGGTTCGTCACTTAATATACAATCTCAATTGTTCGACTTGTATCATCAAATACAAAGTGTTGCAAAACTACCCGTCAGGGATGAAGGGAATCGAAATTTAATAACTAACAACTTTATTCTAGAAGCATAAGTCGAAAAACGGTCACGTGACCCTGGTCGAGACGAGTTTTTTTTTGCATTCTTCATTTTTAGGGTTCCGTAGTCCAATAAGGAATCCTTATACCATTAAATTCGTCTGGCCGTAAGCAGCTAAGCTCAGAGACATAAAGTACTAGAAAAGTATCATTTGGCATAAGTATGTATTCTAATCTCCCCGCCAGTATTTTTTTTGGTACCTCTCATACAAGTAATGTGGAGTTTTTTTTTGGAGCCTAACCCATCTTTTTCGAAGAAGTGACTTGTTTCCGTAACATCCAGTTTTAAAAGGCGAAGGAGTCCATCGCGTTGAGCGCCATCAAAAGATATATTTAAGATTGAGATTATTACTGGTTTTGTATCGTGATTTCGGATATTTTACTTTTTCAAGGGAATCACCTTTTTTCTTTCTTTATTAAGGACAGCAAACAAACCCTAAAAGGCAATCTCAATCATGTTCTACAGGACATATTATAAGGGCAATAATATTGGTAATATACACAATAGATACGGAAACCCTTCGTGCGCGAGTCCGACTCGCACTTGGCCGCTTCTTTATTAACGGGTAGTTTTGGAACGCCTTGTAGAAAGAAATGGATATATTCGGTTCGGCCGTTGAGCGAGTGGGAAGAGTCTTCATTAAATTTTATTATAACCTTGTTAAATATTATTTCAGCAGAGTTCAATATTGAGTCGAAACAATCTAGCACGAATCTACGGCTGCACTTTTGGTAGCGTATACGTCTCATGGTAAGAAAATCGTATTGTCTTCTGCAATAGCACTTTCAAATTAAAATCGCTTGCAAACACGTCACAATAACGGGCAAAATTTCAAATAAAACACGTCACGGGATGCAGGCGATTTTCGCTTTTAAAGCAGTAAGGCGGCGATAACCTTAATAGTATCTACCACATTTGAAAGTGTGTTTGGTGTGGACCAATTTTTGTGCATCGTTTCCTTATTTTTTTCATATAAGACCTATAAAAACCATTATTTATACATGCCTCTTTCTCAACTAAATAAATTAAAAGAAACGATTTCAAAAAAGACAACGGACCAAAAACAAACCTAGACTAATGACTCTCACTCTTTCTTAATTTAAATGTGATGTAACGTGTGTACTGGAAACTTTTATAACTCGAATTAAGGGAGGAAAAATCTTAAAATTATATTTACAATTCCAAAATTATGTAACCCTTATTTTAGTATAACCTAAACTATCACATATTACATTAATTTCAATCAATCATAACGAACAGAGAACAATGTGAATTGTATTATTATACTAATTGATAATTTTATTATTATTATTATCACACAGATTTGGACGTTATTCCAAAAATAATTGCATTTTCAAACATAAACAAAAGTTTATAAGAGTTAATAAAAAAAGTTCATTCACAAAAAAAAACAATGCATGGCCCAAATGTAAAAAAATAAAAAATGAGTAAATATAAATCTCAAATTAGCAATTTTCTCCCATCACTTAGCTCTCACTAGATGGCGTTTGGATGCTTTAGAATTATTTTTTTTATTTTACCGGACAACCATAGATAAAGAAAAAAAATGAGTTTATTATATTTTAAATCGCGTTTCAATGACCCTAAAATTAAGCAAGATGTGATGTGATTGTGTCATTATAAAGTCTGCTATAATAATCAAAATAAAGTTTAAAAAGTTATTTCCTAAAGTGACGCTAGCGCCATCTCTCGATGTTATGACAAGAAAACTGCTCATTGAGATAGTATATTACCAAATCTCAAATAATACTAATTCAGTGATAAACGTAGTGTAACAAAATACACGTGTTGTTTTTCAGCTGGCGGCCGATTTTCTTGCTCAATACTAGTTTTAAATTTTCCTATATACAACTTGATATTAAATTTATACTGTTATATCACTGAACTCCACAGTCAATTATATAAAAAACCCTAATTACTCAAGTATTTGAACACAGACGACTGGTAAAATGATGGTCCTGAATGACGGCTGATTAAAAATGCCGGAATGGAGGCATTTTGACATATAACTACGCCAGATTTTGCTTAGGAATTTGATAAACGTTTTTTCTTTAGATGACGCTTTGAACTGCTCGGGGTCAAAATAGTTGTTTTCATATAGGGACGATATAATTATGTCAGTTTTGAACGTCAATAAAAATAAAGCCATGTATACCTGCTCATTGTATTTTAAAGTGAACTTTATTTTCGGTACTGTACTATATACTTTACTTTCGGTCTGCTTGGGGTTGGAGCCAAAGGCATTTTAAATCGTAGTAATCTTCGTTTATTCGTGAATTTCTCATTACACATAAATGCATTTTAAAAAGTTCCTTACGTATTCAAAACGCTGTATCATATTTCCGTGAATCAAAACGAAATTATTCCCTTAAGAAGCAAAATTTTCATTAATTCGACCTTCAGAACAAGCGATTCAAATCCAAATGAATCGCTTGCTACTGTTTTTGCTCCAAAATGGTTTATGGCAATCCATGTCAAAAGTTGGCAAATGATTTTCGATCGTTAGTCAGGGAGTAAAGTTCTGATTGTAACATCACTTGGAGTCATGTGTGTTCGGGCAGTTTATGATAATGTCAAATATTATTAGTTGTCAAATTATTTTCGACTGTGAGATGAACTCTAGGGAGTAAAGTTCAAATTGTAATCACTTTGAGTCGTATGCGTCGGCAGGCGAGAAACTAACAAAAAATATAAAAGAACTTCATCGTTTAAAACGCTCTAAGATTTCACTTCCGTAATCAAAACAAAGTAGTGTCCTTTAAGGCAAAGCAAGTCAAAACATTCCATTAGATGTCAACCGTAAATCAAGGTCAAAAATCATAACATTCAATATAACTTCAAAAGGTTCATAAACGAATTTTCGACCGTAACTCATGGGAGTAAAGTTCAAATTGTAATCACTTGGTGTCGTGTGCGTCGGGCGGCGAGGCGAGGGGGGCGCGGGGTCACTGGCTGTTCGCCAACTCGTCCATGCGACATCTGTTGACGGAGAATCAAATGTAAAAGACTTATTTATGTAACTATACTAAACCAAACGTAGGACGTCCACAAACAAGATGGACAGACGACCTTATAAAGATTGCAGGATCCAACTGGATGCAGATCGCTAGTAATCGGTCGCTGTGGAAAGCCGTGGGGGAGGCCTATGTTCAGCAGTGGACGTCTTTTGGTTGATAATGATGATGATGATGATGATACTAAACCAAAAGACTACTATAATAGATAGGAGCTTTTCCTTACACAAGTATCAAAGGGTGGAAGAGTTTTGTGGTGTAATCAAGTGATTTAAAATAATGGGTACTGTTTTGGTCAGTGACATCCAACTCAGGGATGATCATATAAGTTATGCTTATTTTTAAAAAAATGTTTTCTTCAAATTCTAAGCAAGTTTTATACAAGAAAACCTCTTCACAACATTCAAAAAAAATACAAAACGAATGGGAAAACTCGCAACCTAGCGCGTAGCTAGCGCTTATCTATGAAATACTATGCCGTAGCTAGTAAGCTACGATACCTGGTGTTGGTAGTTTTGACTCGATCGCTGTACCGCATAAAAAAATGTTTTTTTTTTTGTTTTTTTCCATTTCGTTTCGTACAAAATGAAGACCATATGTCAGGGAGTCTCGAACGGGAGGGAACGTGGAGACGTAAAAGCTTTGCGAATTTAAGGCCATTAGTCAAAAAAGTACCGATAACTTTCCTAGAAGACAATGCTATTCTAATGATAATTTTATTCAGCAAATTCTGTGATATTTTAAATATCATCAGCCATTTACAGGGTATTAAAAATTACGAGCCAAATTCAAGGGGGTGGCTGTCAATCAAGTTTAGAATACAGGAAATATATAATTGTTATAAAATTCAAGTTTTTGTTATATAAGACCGCTACTATAAATAATAATGTCTTACCTGACGGCCATCTCAGCGACCTCGAGACTCGGGTAGTCGAGCTCTTTCACAAGGCACAGCACCGCTGACAGCAGGTTCGAGTTCTGAAAACGTCAAGTAAGGTTTTATGTTTTACTGACCTCAAAAAAAGTGGTTAAACAATTTAATGTCTATACATGTGGTATCGTTGGAGTTTTATAATAATTAAGTATGTCGATCTAGCAAGGCTTCCAAACGTGTGCTAAATTGCGTAAGCCTATGTATATTCGTATTTTTGTTTAAGGATTTTTCGAAAACGAGAAGTCATATCGAGATAATTCTTTTTTGGTTTCATCAGTTAGACTCCAACTTAGGGTACTGTGTAAGTTTCATCAAAAACAGTCTAGAAGTTTTTGAGATACGGGTCTTACAAAGTTTATTGTCTTAACATTGAAATATTAATAACAAATATTCACATTTTCAATCAAATAATGATAAAAAATTTAGGTTTTTTTAAATTGCTTTAATTGCCAGCAACTTTAGCAATGTTGATTCCATTCTTTCGCGGGAATGTTGCCGCCACATTTATTTATTAACTAACAATCACGACAAAAAAATATATTTCAAAACTTCAATTGTCTTCAACGAACTGTTTGGAGGTGCATGATGTCAATATTAAGTACACCAACATTCTATCTACACACATCATACGCCGACTCATAAATATTTATTTCTTTTAAATGGTTAATTCGTTCGTTTTAATCAGTAAGTTTTTTGAAAGCGATTTTTTTTTCATATTTTTAAACTTCAATCTGACTGACCAGTTATTAAATATAAGCTTAAAATAACTTTTTTTTTATCAAAACTTTTCACTGACTAGTGTTGGAAGTCTACGGTAGCCTACCAAATCGAACGGAATCCTTTCGATAGGATACGGAATACTACGATATACTACGTAGCTTTAATTAAGGACAACTTTCATCAAAGAATTTGCAAGATATCACCAAAATACCATGATTAAAACACGGTTTTCCTAAAAACAAATTTTGCATCCTATTGCTCATAGAATTCTAAGCGTACCATCATCGTCCGCACCCCGTGAAAATAAATAATAGTCACTATTCTAGTAAAAAGACCATAATTAATTTAAAATTGAAAGTTCAAGAACATTTATTTATTTGAATAACTAATTCGTAATACAATTAAATAATAACTACCGCACTGAATGAAAGGATTCCGAAGTCTACTGTAGTCTACCGGCCTAGGACTATATATAGGACTGACACCAGAAGTATGGACAATTATGAAGATTAAATTTGTATCAGTCCGTGTATGTTACACAATTATTTTCCGATCATTTGTAGCAGTACCGAAGACATATTAATACAAAATTTATAGCCATCTTTACGAAAAAGCGAGAAAAATAATAGAATTGCATTTCACACTCAAACTATTGGCATTAAAAGAACAATCTCGAGTGAAATGGGTCGCTTTCTTTCCTTGTATTTACTATTATATCTACTATTGCATCCACTAGCTAAGAGTGTGCCATCTTAGATCTCTTTTCATCTTACTTAACAGTCTATCTACCGTCGCATACTAACCCTCGCCACAGGTCTTCTCGTAAACCCTCTGTGTTCGGCCATCACCGCAGACGGGTACTCCCTGTCTCTCTCGCGGGCGCTATCCCTGTCCCGCTCCCACTCGCCCGCGCCGCTAGCGCCGCGCTGCGGGACTTGCTGGTATGACTCGCTTCTGTAAGTAGAAACATAATGAATTGTAATTAAATTTTAAAAAATGTTGAGCACTGAAATTCATATTTCATCGGTTAGTGCCGATGATCAGCGTGCGGTCAGCGTTACCTAGTGAGCCTGATTGGTCATAGAGTTAACAACCGATTCGTGAGGCCATAATGTCAATTCAGTTGGGAATATGCAACACGTCACTTGATTGGGTGGAGCAAGGGAGACGAGTTGTTTTGGACGGGATCGAACAAGCAGTTTTTTTTTGAGATAGCACATTTTCAACAACCGAACACATAATTTTGGGTTTTTATACAAACACTATGAAAAACAAAATTATATTTGCTGTCAGCAAAATGGGGAAGTAAGCGGATCCCTATTCAGTTAAAGTTGGCTCGGAACCCTCAGTGCGCGAGTCCGACTCGGACTTAGCCTTTTTTTTAATTTCTGCCACTTGTTTCATAATTATCCTTTTTCAACACACTTGCTCTAAACGACGTTTTTATTCCACCGATTTTTGGCTCATAATTATAGATATTAAACACGCGTGCTTTTTCATTATATTATTGCACTAGTGCTTTTAGTTTATTAACGCGACCAATTTACATTTGTACCCTAGTACCAAGTCGTAAGTAAGAAGAAGAAGCGATTTAATTTAGTCGGGTTATACAATACTTTTATTTTAGGAACAAACAGTATTTATGCGAAAAATAACAGTATCTACATATTTATTTCAATAAATGGTAAATCCAGATTTATTACTAAAAAATAGCTCAAATTCGTTTAACATTTTCTGTAATTTGTGTTTTAAACATGAATTATTACATTTTTATGTTGGCTTTTGGCCGATCTAGTTCGCGCCTAAGCCTTGCGCGCGCATCGGTATCGCGGCAAGAAAAAAAAACAACGCGCCATTTTTCGTAAATAATAATTGTCGGCTGTGACGAAGTTTGGATTAATTATGAATTTTAATATTAATGAAAATGTCTACTTCAAGTGAAGAAAATGAAGAAAACCTATTATTAACTCCGCCGGACATACTTAACGAGGCGAAAAACGCGTGCGAAAGTCTTTGCCATCAATATCGAGTGGAATGTATTTTTACTGTTTTAATAATTAAAAACTTAGTAAATGAAGAGTCTTGTTTTTTCCTCGCAAGTGTGTTGAAAAACGTCGTATGAAACACGTGTGCCTGTGACCATAATATACGCGGCTTTCTTATGGCGCACTCGCTTTCGCTCGTGCGCACACAATATCGCCTTGTACATAATGGTCAACTTAGCACACTTGTATCATAATGTACTATTCGAGCCCTGCCAACTGACCTGTCGGAGCGCTCCGCGTACTGCTCGTGGCAGCGCGGCGGGGAGGCGGGCGGGCCGGCGCTGTACCGGCACTCGCCGTTCGTAGAGTACGCGTATTCCTATATAACATCAGATTAGATTGTTGCCATAAAACTTTTTATTTGAGTGTTTAAAAAAAAGGGTAAGATTGATGTTTTTTGGTTCGCAAAAGGCCCATATAACACTTAGATGAAACATTTAAAAAATAAAATATGCATATGTCACCGTAAAAGTATAAATACTAAATATTGGACACCAATCACATATATTGCTCTGATCCCAAAGTAAGTAGCCAATGCACTTGTGTTATGGAAATCAGACACAACGGTGGTACCACAACACCCAGACTCGAGACAATATAGAAAAGATCGTTTTTCTACATTGACCCGACCGATAATCGAATCCGGAACCTCACGAGATGGCGACGCTTGAAACCAGGGTGATAGCCACTCGAAAATAAAGATAAATACCGATAGATAACAATCTCTTTAGCGATATTGTAAACTGTCGGTAGATTGTAAACCTTAACATACTTCTTACTAATTAACGCATTATTTCCCATAAGATCTTTCAAAGTGAAAACGTTTAATTACAAACTATCGCACTGACTTGCGCATTAAATTGTCAAGTTGTCTCTGATTGGTCGTTCTTGCAGTAGACTGTAGTGCTTTGGCAATACGCACCACAACAATGTTTTTATTCGATAATATGTTGACACCAAAACAATTTACAATCACCAAAACATTGCGTGTTTAAGTATTTAATATTTAAAACAATTATGGCGGTGCGGGGCTTCTGGCGTTCAACCAATCAGCGCGCGAGGTAAGTTCTTCTGTGGAGATTCGCATGCCATTTTACAATTTGACGGTTTCACTTCGATAGATTATAATCCACCGAAAACGTATGCATTAAATTGTAGACAGTTATTACGGTTCACAATCTATCGATAGTTTACAATATCGCGAGTGAGATCATAATCTATCGGTATTTACAATTATACGATGACAATATAAATTACATTCGTTTTACGAACGTTTTGGCAATAAAACCTTATAAAAGCTGTAGTAGTGAATGTTTTAATAAAAAGAATATTGTGGGTTAAGTTAATGTTAAGGTTAAATAAGCTAGTATGAATCTGGTGTATTTGTGTGTTAAGCTATTTTCTTACAGTGCAGCAATATACTGTGAATCATAATGGAGGCATATTACGTGAATAATGCTAATATTTAATGTTTCAACTTTGAATTTTGTGTGTATATGTATCTGTATGTATGTGTGTGTGTGTGTTGTGTCTCTGGTAGTGTGTATGCATTACTGAGTAGCAACTCAGATAATGTTATATTGTCGTTTTAAATTTTGAAAGAAAATGCATACGCAAATTGACAAAGTATGAAAGTTGGACATTATTTCCATACGTTTTGTCTTAAAATTTTATGTCAAAATAATTAATGATAATTGTAATTATTTCTTGTAAATGTTTTTCTATGCAGGTATAAGGTATATAATTATACAGGTTGTAACAAAAGGCTGTACGATCATTTTTCTTCAAAACTATACCTGCTAAATGACGCGTTTCTTAGATTTTGGCAGTCAAAGTGAATTTTGTTTTTCAGAGTAATTGAAAAATATATCTTCTATTAGTATACTCTGCGCGCGTCGCTTCTCCTGAGCGCTCCGTGCACTATACATTGCGGCTAATAAACAAATGATAATTTTGGATGCCAAAAAATAAAAGTTGTGTCCCAGAAATATTTTTTTATATATAAAATTTTCGTGTCACAATGTTCGTTCCCGTACTCCTCCGAAACGGCTTGACCGATTCTCAAGAAATTTTGAGAGCATATTGAGTAGGTCTAAGAAACAGCCAACATCTATTTTTCATACCCATTTTTTTAAGTTACTCTGAGACCGCTTAAAGTTTTAAATTACGGGACTGGGCGGGACGGGGCCGGGGCGAGATGAGAATGGGGGCGAAACAAAGTTCGCTGGGTCCGCTAGTTAAATATCCTTTGGACATTCCCACACATCGCTATCTAGTCCCAAAGTAAGCTACTCAAAGCTTGTGTTATGGGTGCCAGACAACGGATATAATACTTAAATGCTTTTTGTTTGTAAATACATACATGATATAATATACGGGTGCGGGTTCGATCCCCGCACAATACAAACATTTGTGTGCATGAACATGTCTGTTTGTATTGGTCTGGGTGTTTTCTATGTATATCATGTATGTGTTTACAAAAAAAAAAAAAAGTATTTAAGTATTATATCCGTTGTCTGGCACCCATAACACAAGCTTTGAGTAGCTTACTTTGGGGCTAGATGGCGATGTGTGGGAATGTCCAAAGGATATTTTTTTTTTTTTTTTTAAGGATATACATAGAAAACCTCCAGACCAATACAAACAGACATGTTCATGCACACAAATGTTTGTATTGTGCGGGGATCGCACCCGCAACCCGCTGCGTAGTAGGCGATTTCTCGTCCACTACACCAGACGGGTCGTCATTATTATTCTGATGCTTGTTTATTGATTTGTTCTATAACGTCAACTTGAGTTTGATTTTTGTCATTTTATTATTATTATTTTTAGTCTGTATTAAATATTCGCATGCTATCTTTATATGGCTGAAAAAGATGAACTAATAACTCAATGATTCCATCTAAACTGTACCCTTTTTCATAAGCAAATAAATTTCATTTCATTTTCATTTCGTTAGCCTTTCGTTACACCCTGTATCTCTGTACGTGTCTCTGTGTTGCCACAGTCTTGCGCGCGTATGTGTGTGTGTGTGTTTGTGTGTGCGTGTGTGTGTGTGCGCGTGCGTGTGTGCGTGCGCGTACCTTGACGCTGTGCGCGGAGAGCGAGTGCCGCAGCGGCGCGTCGGGCGAGCGCGGCGCGCGCGCCTGCAACGCAACCACAACCGCTACATACGCAGAAACAGCCTTATTCATAGCGACTTAAACAGTCTTATAAACCTATTTTAGTTAGTACACTGTTTTTTCGCTTTCTGTCAAATGATAGTGCCAAGAGAGAACGAGATGAAACAGTGTAATAGTAACACAGGTTTGTTAGACTGGTTGCGTTTTTATGAATAAGGGGGTAACTTTACACCACAAAAAATGAATTATAACAGATTGTTAATTTAGTCTGTGATGAGCAACTATCATAAGCTACTAACATAGTAGCTGCTACTAGTATTTCGTAGATACGTGCGAGCTACGCGTGAGGGTGCGAGTTTCCTCATTTTTTTTTAAATGTTGTAAAAAGGTTTTATTTTATAAAACTTGCATATAATTTAAAGCAAATATATTTTTAAGAATAAGCATAACTCATATTATCGTCCCTGAGTTGGATGTCACTGACCAAATCAACAACCTGTCTGTGGATCCTCTAAACTTGACGTTTACTAAATAAATACAGATGCATTTATTGGAACAATATATGAGTCAGATTTTGACAAATTTTAAAGGAGACGAGAACATCTATGTTATGTTAATGTGAGTGTCACTAAAGCGAATGAACTAGTGAATCATAAAAAACATCTTACTGAGGTTGCTATTAACTAACTAGTTGGATTATATTTAAATGGTTGGTTGCACACAGTAAAACATATGCCCATTTTTATTTTTAGGGTTCCGTACCTCAAAAGGAAAAAACGGAACCCTTATAGGATCACTTTGTTGTCCGTCTGTCCGTCCGTCTGTCAAGACCCTTTTTCTCAGGAACGCGTGGAGGTATGAAGCTGAAATTTATATCAATTACTCAGGTCTACTGTCCCTTGAAGCTGTGAAAAAACCAAACTTCTAAGCCAACGCAATCAAAAGATACAGCCGTTTATGCCGCAAATTTTCGACACTTGCAAGGGAATCAAAACCTACAGGGTGCTTCCCGTGAACTCAGAATCTTGAAATTTGGTACGAAGCAACGTCTTATAGCATAGATAAAGGAAAAATTACGAAAACCATAAATTTTTAGTTACATCACATAATATATATTTTTTTAATAATTTTAAACTTACTACCCATTTCCTCATAAACGCGTAAAGGTATTAAATTGAAATTCATACCAAATACTCAGGTCTATAATACCTTTAAGCTGTAACAAAATCAAACTTCTATGTCAACGCAATCAAAAGAATCAGCAATTTAAGCTGCATATTTTGAAACTCGCAAGTACTCGCAAGGGAATCAAAACCTAAAGGGTACTTCCAGTCGACCTAGAATCTTGAAATTAGGCATGAAGCAACGTTTTATAGCACACATAAAGGAAAAATTCCGAAAACCTTAAATTTTTAGTTACATTACAATATATATATTTTTTAATAAATATAAATTTATTACTTTTTTCCTCATGAACGCGTAGAGCTATCAAGTTGAAATTCATATCAAATACTTAGATCTAATTGCCTTTAACCCGTGAAAAAAAAATCTAAGTCAACGCTAAAACGCAAAACGCAAAAGTACAACCATTGATACCGATTGTCGTAATGAACGAACTTTGTAAACCTTGCAGGTTTGTACGGAACCCTCGGTGCGCGAGTCCGACTCGCACTTGACCGGTTTTTTTTTTTATTTGGTGGTAATCAATGATAGAAATGTTTAACTGATGCAAACATGAAACGTGTCATTGCTACTAAAAAATAATTTCTAAATTAAGCATTACTATCATATAATTTTTTTTTATAAGCATAGGACATTTTACATGCTTTTTAATTACACTCAGATGTATTTTCCTTTATTTTAATTCTGCTTCCTAAAATTTTCAAGTACCTCCTGCAATATTATAATCATCTAATGATGAGTATTAGCCAAAGGACACTGCTTAATCTTAAATGATTTAAAATTCTAATTTTAAACTAGTGGTGTAATTTAACTACTTATAGCTTACGAAGGGGTAATATGGACAGTCCGTGAATATGGTCACCTTCCTGAGGTATAGGGAAGGCCTTGTACAATGTCTTATCTCAGAAAGTACGTAAGAATGTAGCAATACCACTCGCAACACAACAAGTCTCGTCCGTGCAGTTTTAACCGATGCCATTGTAATGTATAAAATGAAAGCTGAAGTAGACCATTGAAAAAAAATATCGGACGCCGATACAAAAGTAGAGACTAATGCACCTGTGTTATGGAAATGAGCCACAACGGTGTTACCACAACACCCAGACCCGAGACAATATAGAAAAACATGATTTCTACATTTACCCGACCGGGAATCGAACTCATCGAAATATTACCCCCTCGTACCGTGCTCTTTAACTTTATACTATCTACTTATACTTTAAACGAACACAATAAATAAACTCACATCGTAATGTGACCTCGTCATGGCGGGGTGTTCGTACCGCTCATCCGTATCGGGGGACGCGGCCCGACGCGTCGGCGACAAAGGGCACTGCAAGTTCACATACAGAGATTATATAACTGAAATTATGGTAGATAAATAAATAAATATTTGACACCAATCACATACATTGCTCTGATCCCAAAGTAAGTATCCAATGCACTTGTGTTATGAAAATCAGACACAACGGTGGTAACACAACACCCAGACCCGAGACAATATAGAAAAGATCGTTTTCTACACTGACCCGATCGGGAATCGAACCCGGAACCTCTCGAGATGGCGACGCTTGAAACCAGCGTGCTAGCCACTCGACCACGGAGGTCGTCAAGATATCATAGATTTTAACCATAAACCATGACAGATACTATAGATTGGAAAGCTCTTGGAGCGTTAAGGACCCATATAAAGTTAGGGGCTGCAACCTGTGGCGTTGCTAGCGTCGTTTTATTTTTCTTTTATGCTGAATTTGGGCAGGCCAAGAAATAAAACCATTACAGATTACCCCTGCATAAAATTTTATTTCTCAATCATAGCCGGCTTCGATTTTGAATAACACCCTAATTTTCACACTTGTTACTAGTAATTAGAGTTGGATGATTTAATTTTAAAGCTTGTGCATTAATTTTAAAGCAAAATTGAATAATATCAAAATATTTTTTGAAAAACGAAACAGAATAACGTTATGTTATTATTTAGTGAAAGAACGCAGCCTTAACCTTATCGAGAAAACTTCCACAGATTATGTGAAATTGCAGATTCGATTTAGATCCATAACCCATATGGTAAGGACAGCTAAAGGTGGGAGTGAGAAAGAAGATTTAATAATGAATACATCTGTAGTGGACTCACTAGGACTGATGTAAGGGTACATGCCTAGCGACTGCCTACGCCTGGTAGATATCTCTACCCTTCGACCAAAAGCACAGCGTAGGGTAGCCACCGAAAAGATGGACAGATGACAAATACTTGGACACATAAACATCCATGACAGAAGTACAAATGTTCGTGATCATCACATGAACATTTGCATCTTGCGGGATTAGAACTCGCGACTGCCGGCATAGCAGTCCGTCAGGAATGTTTACCAATAAGCCTCACGCTTATATGATATTTAAATAGTAATTATATTATGTCTATATATAAGCAGTTTATTTTAAAATGTGTAGCTGCAACAGGCGGAATACACTTACAACCATAATTTTAAGAACAGCTTCTAAATATTGTATTCTCGGCAAATAAACGTATATTTTTTAATGGCTGAGTATAAAATTCAATAATTACTTTTGTAATAGAGACAAGTAAAAATACTATAATAACCAAAAGCACAAAACGACAGTTATTAAGCCAACAAAAAATCAAATAAATACGCATTCAACACAAAAAACGTGCAAGTTAAACCAATATAATTTAAACCAATATACATAATTTAATCACACACAAACGATACAAACCTGCTGGGGCTCCGGGCGAGGGGGCTCCGCCGCCGCGAGCTCAGCAGTCTCTGAGCTGTCGCTGCCCTGTCCGGATATCCGGGTTTTAATGACGGCAACCGATATAATGACCGGAATTTCGGACATCGTATCATGAGCAGCCGGTTTAAAAAAGTCAGATTAAGAATTCAACAGATAATTGTTCCCGATAACAGTTATGCATATCAAGAAGATGTCCGGATTTTGACAGAAGGTGTCCGGAAGATGCGGTAATCCGGACAGGCGTTGGCGGACGTCCGGATGAGCGAAGAGCGGCCGGAGCGGAGCGAGCGAGCGTTAGTGCACACATGGAAATGGGGTTAGCTTAGTTACACAACATGAAATATCAATAAATTAATATGAAGCTGGTACAAGAGCTTTCGTCATTTAAAGATAGCTTTTTTTTTGGCACTTCGTGCTGGCGGTTTACAATTACTCGTATATCATTGTATGGCTAGATTTAGTTTAAATGAAAAAAGCCCTTGTATTAAAGATAAACATAGTATGAATACATTAAATAACAGCGTCTGATGTAATGTCATAAATTCAAGTATTTGATAAATAGTTATGCAATTATTTTTAAAAAGAAAACATTATTTATTGATTATCACTTAACAATATATGCAGTTAAAGAAATCCTTGCAATTGTTCCAATAGACAAAGAAATGGCATAAAATTAAATAACGGTAGAGCTTATCTAATACGAAATGACGCGCCCCACTGCCAAAACGACTAAGAGATAGACCGAGTACTCGGTTAACACTCGGTACTTGGCGTACTCGGCGGGTTTTTTTCATACTCGTACTCGGCCAAGTAACACGGTTTTAATGCTGAGTATACTCGGTTTAGGTGAAACAATATATTAAGGTAGATATCATTTAAACAACAGGAGAGATCTTTCACACTCTCAAATATGATAATGAATAAGTAGCAATGAGGTAAAATGTGTCGAACTAGTTAACGAAAAGAAAACAATCTGTAAAATTTTATAAACTAAAATGATGATGCAGTAACATTAATTTCACATCAATTATGACAAGTTGGACAACAAATCGTTCGAGTCTCACCGGCAACTAAATGACCAATTACAACGGCATTTGTATATATAGTATAATATGTATTGCGTCCATATTTTAAATATGCTTGTGTGCGTTTATGCGATAGTGGGGCGCGTCATTTCAGCTTAGACAATCTCTAGTAACGAATAGCTAAACTGTCGTTAAAGTATCTCAAACCCTTACTCTGTTTATTATACTGAAATCATACAGCAGCCAATTTTTTCATGCATGATTTATGTAACTATAATTTACTTATCCATGTAATAATATTCAAATCAAAATCATGTTAGCAAAATAATACCTATCTCCACAAAATATCAAAGAAATCATACTATTTCACACCTAAAAAAAACTCCATATTCTTCCCTTAAAATACCACGTTACACACATGCTAAGCCTTAAACAATCATTGCAATACAGCCCGAATGTTACAAAGCAGGCATACAAACCTCGAGCCGCGGCTGCTGTCGGTAGTACTCCGTCTCACGTTCAGGACTCGAGTCGCACGACCGCTGCCGTCTGTACTGGCCGTATGTCTCTTGCTGGAAAGGGAGAGAAACATTTGAAATGTTACCATGATTTAAAATGACATCTTCAACATAAAACAGGACGACTACTGCTGAAAATGAACTCTTCGAAAGTATTTTGTCAGCGACCGGTTCGGCAAGCGGTCTGCATAGATAGATAGATAGATAACTCTTTATTGCACACCAGAAAGGTTAATAACAAATTAATTTTGAGAAAATGTACAATTTAGGCTGTCTTATCGCTATAAGCGATCTCTTCCAGACTGGGCAAAGAAATAATGAGCTTATAGGAAGGGGTATTATGTGCATAATAAATTAATACAAATTATGTTATTATTCTGCATCTTGGATTGTCCTCTAATTAATTTGTGTCTAATTTATGAATAATATTGTGTATGTGTGCCATTGATAAAAACCAATAAAAGCTTTTTCTTTCTTTTCTCTTTTTTTCTAATTATTTAGAGCTGATTAATCCACATAATATGTAAATTAAATAAAATGAAAAATCTTGGGACCCTGCAATCTTTTCAAGGCCATGTCGACGACGCGTTTAGGGCTAGCCACTGACATGCCGACGGCACAGGTTGACAAACCACCGTGGAAAAGGAAAATCGATAGTGCAGCCGTGGCCTTTCGGCGGCTGTGTTTACTTGTGTCATCAGCAGCATGCCGTTCATAGTTACCTGTTGTGGGTAGCCTTCGTCATCTGAGTCTGGTATGTGAACTCCTCGACGCATAGCTTCTTGAACCTGAAATATCGATTTCAAAGCTTATTCATTAATCATGCAGCCCTTATCTAAGGCCATATCAAGAATAGGGGCAAAAGAATAGTAAGGGAAGTCATCATCATCATTATCAGCCAGAGGGCGTCCACTGCTGAACAAAGACCTCTGCCACAGTTTTCCACAGCCACCGATCACAAGCGGTCTGCATCCAGTTTAATTCTGCTATCTTTACAAGGTTATCTGTCCATCCGGACGTCCTACACGCATTTGGTCGAAGTATCTCCAATCAAGAGCTTTTCTGCCCCAACAGGCTTCAGTTCTACGCGCTTTAATTATGTATGTGATATATGTAAGGGAAGTATCCCTCTCAATCGCAAGACCATGTCATCATGAGTAACATCTGTATACGGAGAGTTTACGGAAGAAGGACTCCCATCATTAGAAATGAGAATTTTGCTATAAATATACTACTCACTTCTTCAGCGTGGACGGGAACATTGTCTAGTTTCTCAAGATTAGGTAGATTCCTTAGCACTGTCATTCTGTATCTGAAATCATACAAAATTCTAATTAAGCATACAGAAGTTATAAACTTATCATAAATGCATTGCAATAGATACAACAACGACCGATTTTTAGTTCCAAGGCTATAAACAGCCAAGGAGAGAGAATCCTATAAATTTCCATAAAAAGGATCTTTCGTCTAACCAAGCTTCTCTTAAATTCGGTCACGTTTCGAGGTTCTTGGTGCTGAATCTGGCTGGATAGGATACCTACATCGCAATAGAGTTCTCATTGTGAGGGAAGCCGGTATAAAGACCAAAATAAGGTGGATGAGTGGAGCTCTCTGTACGATAAGATATCTTATCTCACCAAGATAGAGGCAAAATCCTAAATGATACAGACTCTCGTTTGATGGTGAGGTCTGGCAGACAGCTCGAGAACCTGATCTTGGTAAACAGATTACCACAACTGCCTCACTGTGTCCAGGCATAAGGTGGCAGACAAGGGGGAGGAGCAGTCATCTACAGACAGACTATTGAGTACGAGAAGGTGCTTACTCTGGATGCGTGGTGCAAGGGTTCTCGTCGAGCCACAGACTAGTCAAATCTGGTAACCGGCGGAGATGCCTGATCTCGTTTAGGTCCCGGATTTCGTTCTTGCGCACGTATAGCTCTCGCAGGCGTCTGCAGCCGGCAAAGTCATCGAGGGTTCTGATTTTGTTTATGCTGAAATTAAAGAAAAGAGACACATTCATTAAACTGGTCGTGGACCATAAGAAGGCTAGACTAGTTGCGTCACTACACTTTTGGAGCCTTTGAGAAACTACTTGAGAAATTGTGAAAGGTTGTTATTGGGGTAAACGCTGAATCTAATATCTGTTTCATTCTTGAAGGGCAAGTCATTCATACCGATTGAGAAAGCCAGTTTTATCGAGCTAGCGGTCATGAGACTGGCAATTAATAATCAACAATGTTCATTCTTCTTTGTCATTCTAACAACAATCTTTAAAAATCACCTTTTAATTCAATGACACCATTCGATTTGCAAAATTTCGCATTATCCTGCTTAATTACACCAACAAGGTTAGTAGTTAAAGCCCAACGGTCAATCGTCTGATTGAGCAAGCGCGCGCGCCGGCCGGTGATTGGTCAATACCGAGCGCCACGCTCTGATTGGTCGCGGCCTTGCCACTTGACGCGGATAGGAAGTTTGGGATAGGGTTGAGCGTTTACAGGTTGATTTCTAGTATACAATCGTCTTCGCGTGAGGATTTCAGGCACATCGAAATAAACAACAAACTGTTAGACAATGAAATGGTGGTCTATGTATTATATTTACTGTCGATGATTTGTTGTGACTAAGATTGCTGAGGTGCTTTTTTATCCTCAAAGGCTTTGACGCTCAGAATGCGTTCTGCGGTCTGGTCACAAATGTATTGACCTGATCGCAGACAACATTCAGTGTGACAAATCCTTAACTCAATTGGACACTCTCAAAATTCGATGTACTCAAATCCCTAAACAGCTTAGGCACATTTTATACGGAGCTTAGCATACAACTAATGAGAGCACGTTGTAATGTTTTGTTGTAATGTTTTGTCAGGTCGAACTAAAAAAATAGTCTACTGATATGGTTTCCGCAAACATCAAAACAATCTATCGACCTTTGTTCATAGTCCGACACTAGTTGTAAACCACAAAACCGATTGTTTAAAGACAATGTACAGTCATCAGTTCCAACACCGTTATTCTTCGAAGAATAGAGTTTGCTTTCGCCTGCATCATTTCAAGTGGGTGATGATGACAATGAACCCTGGTCAATTTGTCGCGATGTCGTGAACTACATCCAGCGTGACAAGTTCAATTGAACGTATTGTTCGCGCTGGTGCAACGTTTCCTTTGCTGATCACGATTTTATTCGCAACCGAACGATTTAGCATTTGTTAACTGGGTAATTTTGCTTTTATATTACAGTTAATAAAGTTCAAAGGCGAAATGATCTCCAAAATTTTCATAAGAGATAATTACAATATTTCAGACACGTACTTTGTTTGTAGATTAAATAGTCAAGAGCTAAATTAAAGACTGCAAACACTCTTGAGTTATGCCAATAAATAATTAATATCCGGCCCAAGGCGAAATTGAAACCTTAGCCAAACCATTATATGTCATGCTAGCACCAGCTCATAGACCAAACAAGGCAGCAAAATAATAATCGCGAAAACAATATAATTAAAAACTTAAACAGTTTCAAGCACGACCCAGAAGAACAGAAGGACCCTCATGAGCCACTAGATCAAAACAAGCAGCTTTAATATCGTAACCATCACATAAATCACAAATAAATCATGGAAATCTTTATTTTGGAACAGAAGTTAAAATGTTGAACAAAAGTTAAGGCACTGGCCGTGTCCTGCCTCTAGCTAGGGCGTACAATAATGAAGGCACAAGTTAATACAGTTATGGTACATTCAATCGATACCAAATTAAATTCAAATAATACAGTCAGAGGCTCTCTCCGTCAAAAAAACATTACTACTTTAGAAACAGTTTCACTTAAGAATTTTTTGAGTAATTTATGTCTCTGATTGTTTTCAGAATGTTGTCGTAAACCCGAGGTGCATTACCAAATACACTTACACTTAATAGGCTAGATCCAGCACATACTGTGCACAATTTATCCTGGTGGCTTTCTTGAGCCCTAAATTCCAAAACGTAGATGCAAGGCATGGTGAGATTATTTTTTTCAATAAAATAAGGCTTCGAGCAGCTCGAGATTCATGCCCATAGTAAGGCTAAGAACTCACAGCGCGATTTTTAGGTTTTCATCCGCGCTACTAATCCGCGCGACGACGCGCTTTTTGTCCCGCGCAACAGATTCTCAAAGAAACGGTTGAAACTATGATGTAATAAGGGCCTTACCGTACCCTGTTAGTGGTCCGATGATGCTCAAGGTCGACTGAGCCCTAAAGATACTCATTATACAAGGAGGAACCGAGCTCACCGGACCATTGTGGAGGTACCGCCCATTGATACAAAAGCAGTAGCTTAGTAAAAGGCACTTAGGTAATAAATAAATAAATAAAGTTTATTTCACAAAAAAGGTAGTTAATCAGTTACAAATCTAATTAATAAACCACAGAGAACGTAGTCCAAAATATGCTTGAGCTTGAATTAGAGACCAAATTCAACGACTGAACCTGATGGTAAAGAATGATGGCGTTACAGATGAAACTTTCAATGACAATACGTATGACAGAATTTCTAAAGAGAAGAAGAGAAAAGTGAATGCGAAGTCAAAGTTTGTTAGTTCAATATATTTTAGATTTTGTAAGGAAAGCTGAATTGTATCTAATGAGGATTCCGCCTGCCTCGTTCACGTTTGTTACATTACTAACTTAAAGAAATAAATAACCAAAAGGAAGCGTTGGCGAATTATTAAATAATATTATACCAGTTAATTATAAATTATATAATTGTTAATATATTGCCTGCTACTTGAGTGCGCTTTGCACCTTGGACAATTACTCGTATTACTTAACCACTGATACCTATAACCTTGGAGGTAGAGTTACTGATGTAGAAAAAACTTAAATATGTAACACATGTCTTGCTATAACCACTTCAGATAAATAATTAAAACAAGCTGTTGTGTTAGACTAGTTAAAATAGAAGAGGATAAGATAGATATTTGGTTAATTAAGGATTATCAAAATGGTAAAAAAATTAACTATAAAAGTACAACAAAGCTTTTAGCACTTGAATAAGTATAACACAAATTTTTAACAAATAGCTTTTCCTAATACAAATGAAAAAAAATACAGATGTGTATGACATAAAATTAAGTATAATCACACTAATCGAATCGACTGTTATCTTTGATAAGATCTTTAACAACGCTTAACGTAATTTGATGATCGGTGTGTTCATTGCGTTTTAGAACTATTATTGCAGCGTGAATTTGTATTTACAATACCCAAAACGTTTATCAACACGTTTTATAGTTTTCCATATTTATAATTCTACAAGTACTTACATCTTATATGAAAGAAAAGTTGGTTATCACGGCATATCATCAAGAAAACTGCCGGCAATTATTTCACGGACTAAACAGCAACGCGACTCGCGCAATGAACAGATTTTGGCATCGATACTAACGCGCGTTAGCATCGATGCAGTCGCGCAACCCTGTCATTCTTCAGATAACTTGGTGGTGTCTAGCATTAGTATGGATATAGTCGCGATGCGGGATCGATACTGCATCGCTACAATTTAATGGCCAGCTTCTGCATCGCGTGGCAACTGCATCGCTGCTAAAATCGCAGTGCGTAAAGGGTCATAAATTCATAATTTTCTTGCCCTGTCGACTAGGGTCAGCGCATGGTCCCATATACGGCGATTCATTTTAACATACGCAATCCACAAATATTAAAAGTCTTCAATAATATTTTACTATTTTTACATTAATTTAACTTATGTAATAAAATAATATTTGAAAGCTCTAACTGCCTTCAAAAGCTCAAAATATCACATCTGTTTAGGAGAAACAAATTCATTTAGAGTCGGTGCGTAGACTATCCTTGATGATGAAAATAAGCTTGAAATCATGCACCCACTCCAAATGAATATGTATGTATGTGTAGTATGTTTGTATGTGTGTCCAAATGTATATGTATGTATGTGTAGTATGTTGGTATGTGTAGTCTTTTGAAGGCTGTTTAATTATTATTTTTATATGTTTTTTTATATAAGTATTACCCATTAGCATTACTCAAAAACTAAAGGACCGCTTTTGATAAAACTTACACCGTACCGTAAGTTGATATGTATCTGATTGAACTCAAAAAGAACGATTTAGATATGACCTGTCGTTTCCGAGAAATACAAATATCCAAAGTGTATGTAAAATTTTGCTAGTGTTTGGAAGTCTTAATAGATCAACATAATCAAATATTATCAAATTCTAACGATATCACATACTAACACATTGAATTGATTACCTTCTTATTTCGAAGTTGGTGAAAATGAACTTTAAAGTAACTAAAATGATCAAATCAATCACCTTACATTACCATCGCACGAAAGGTTTCATTAAGTGTTAGCTGCATGCAACTCAATTCTGGTAATGGTCACACCTGCATTGGGACTGCACGGAAAGGTCATAGTTTCTTTAACCCTTATTCGATGAGCTTGTATATGAAAACTAGCAAACCCCGCGAACTCCGTTTCGCCACCAGATGGCTTCGTTTTATGTAACATTTCGTTTGGTGATTAAAAGAAGAAGATTTTTTTTGGTATACAGGGTGACTTTGTTATCAGTACCGAAATTTTGTGTAAAGACTCCACTGATGAATATGAACAACTTTTACTATGGGGGCAATAGTGAAATCGAGAAAAATAATCAGATTTTCCATACATTTTGACCGCGCGCCAATTGAACTTTTGTATGGAACAGCAGATTTTTTTTTTCTGATTTTTTTTTGCTGTATATTTGAATTTTCTTTGCTATAAACCTCATGGAGCCCGAGACCTTTCCAACGAATGCAAAACCGTGGAAATCGGTTCGTGCGTTCTGGAGTTATAGCGTCAGGAAGGAAAACCCGACTTATATTTTATAGTAAATATATTATTTTTTGTCAATCCTCAATTACGGTAGACAAGTTCAAATTATAAAGACTTTCACGTCGATATGCATCACTCGGTTTAAAACCAAACTTACAGACTTAAGACTTAAATTGTTGTAATTTTTCAACTTTAGTTTTTAGGATATCATTTTCCTCGATAACTGATGTTAGTCTCTTATCAATACTTTGTAGCACGCTTTTGGTTACTGATTCAGTGGCTTTTTTCTTTTTTTCAGTCTTAATTGTGGAAATCCTTTATTCGAAACCGAATTCAAAAAGAAGAATGCACTTTAAAGTTTTACTTGGTGCCCTAATAGTTGATGCTTGAAACCAATGCGATAGGACAGACACTAAAAAAATATGTAAGGGGGGTTGCAGTGGTCTAGTAGTTTTTGAGATATGAGTAAATACCAAAAAATCATAAAATTAACAAATAATTAACAATTAAACCGCCTTAAAAAAACAGTCTAATGAGCTCTTAATAAAATAATCTAATATCTCCAATAATAAGAAATAAATAAACACATTTGTTATCTACCTATATTTGACGACCTCCGTGGTCGAGTGGCTAGCATGCTGATTTCAAGCGACGCCATCTCGAGAGATTCCGGGTTCGATTCCCGGTCGGGTCAATGTAGAAAACGATCTTTTCTATATTGTCTCGGGTCTGGGTGTTGTGGTACCACCGTTGTGTCTGATTTCCATTACACAAGTGCAATGGCTACTTACTTTGGGATCAGAGCAATGTATGTGATTGGTGTCCAATATTTAATTATTTATTATCTGTTTAGGAGAAACAAATTCATTTGGAGTAGATGCATGATCTCAAGCTTATGGGCTTAGCTTTCATCTCCTGTTCCAACTAAAATCTAATTATCTTCGACTAGACCGTTCCTAACTCAGTTTATCCTATAAAAGGATCCAAAATCCATAGTGGAGGAATTGCAACATAGCGTCTGGAGTCTGGCCAGTTCACGACCTCTGAAGCTATGTACCACAAAAGTGCATCTTATGCAGCGGCAATAAAGGTGAGTTTGCGGCGAAAATGCGCAGTTTGATGTTGCTAGCATACTGTAACTATATCTAGGAATGGTGCAGAAATGTAGCAAAAAAGTTCTAGACAGCTCTGAAACGAGCGACGTATCTTGATGCTGAGATGTCGTTTAAAAGGTCGACGAACTCTACTCGTACTACGCGAGAAAATATTATATTTTCACAAAAAGCTAACATTAGAGACTTGTGTGTTATCAAATTAGGCATATTGTATTCTAGTCGAATATTTGACGACTTTCGTGATGTAGTGTCTAAGCACGCTAGGTTTCAAGGCTGGCCGCTCCGGAGTTCCGGGTTTGATTCCTATTGAAATCAAAATTTTCTATATTTTCTCGGGTCTGGGTGATGTGGTACCAATGTTGTGTCTGATTACCATAACACAAGTGCATTAGCTATTTACTTTGGGATATTTGTTTAATATTTCTTATCTGACTTTGAAAAAATTAGGAAAAAATTAGCTGTTGCTACAAATTCAATCGACACAAACTTATTTCTTTCTAACATCGTCATTTTTCAAATTTTGCAAAAGACACTACGAAATATTGGAGTTCGTATCGTTAAAAGAAATCTTTACCAGATAATTTCTGGCGCTTTTGGTAAATACGACGACTGTAACCCCAGCACATATTGAGACATTATTTGGATTCAAAATAACATGCATTGTAACTTATAGTGTTCTGCCTTCGTTTGATAAACGCTTCTCGTAGTAAAGTAGTTACATTTCCCACAAATGTAAATGAATCAGTTAAAAAAAACCGGCCAAGTGCGAGTCGGACTCGCGCACTGAGGGTTCCGTGCCAACGTTAACTGAATTAGGCAACCCACTTACTTCCACTTAGTAAAATACCACAATATTTTGTTGACTGCAAATATAACTTTGTTTTTCATAGTGTTTGTATGAAGAACAAAGTTATGTTTGCGGTTGTTGAAAATGTGCTATATCTCAAAAACTTTTCGTTCGATTCCATCCGAACTAATTTTCGTTGAAAGTATTTGTTATGATCTACATTATATTTTTTTGCATAATTTACACTCGCTTAGTTTAGAAGTTAGATGGGGGGGACGCCCATTTTTCCAATTTGGAAGCGTCTAGCTAAGAAACGTTAGACTTTAAAAGAAAATGGTTTTAGGAACCTCTATTTCATTTTTAAAGACCTATCCAAAGACACCCCATAGATTTGACAAAAAATTTTTTTTCGGTTTTAGTTTCATGTATGTAGCCCCCCAATAAATATCATTATTTTTTATTTTTTGTATGATAATCGTAAAGCGGTAAATAGGATTCATCTTCCTACCAAATTTCAACAGTGTGATGCTAAGGGTTCCGTTTTTTGCCATTCGGCTACGGAACCCTAAAAACGAGGCAAGTCTTTCAGTGCGTGAATCGTATCTTTTATTCAATTCGGTAATTGCGAACGATCGGCTGACATCAATCAAGTCTTGGCTGCGAAGGCAGGGCCGACACAATAATTAAGATATGCCACAAAATGAGGTGATTATATCCCTTATTCGAAAAGATATCGAAAAATTACAACTGTAAAAAAAGACCGATTTTCTTTGCTAGACGAATTTTCTAAACAATCTTGACATTCCTTTTTAACGAAATGATTATTTTCGAAATAAGATCATCAGACAAAACTTAAAACCGAATGTAAATCATTAGAAGTTTAAAAAGTAAATTAGTTTTATTCACTGATATTATTATAAAAGTTATAAAAAGTTTGTTTTCAAATTGGACTATCAAAGAAAAACGGACTTAAATATTAAACTCTTAAACGATTAAGGATACTATGATACATGTAATGTTTTTATACACAACTAAAAAATATATATACAGAATGAGGGATTTAATTTAAATTAGGATTGGGATTTAATTTAATTGAATTGAGGATTTAATTGAAAGGGAATGGAAATGAAATGTCAATTTGGTCAGTTCCTTGTACAAAAAACAGAAGAATGTATAAAATTCCACCGAAAAAATATACAAGACAGTCATTATCAACCCTGTGGGTTACAGCAATTAGAGCGGGCGCGACTAGCTGCGCGCACGCACCGGCGCGCGACACACGCGCTTCCCGCCGTGTGCGACGCGTGAAGCGTGCCGCATGCGTGACAGACAACGAACACGCCGATAAACAACGTTAACGAAAAGCGTTATTTAGCAGACAGCAAAAAAGGAGGTTCTCAGTTTGACTAATTATCTTGAGTTTGTCTTATCTGATTTGGATATGGATTCAGGAATGGTTCGAGTAACTATTTTGACCGACCTAAAAAGAAGGAAACATGGACAGTAACTTAAAAGTACTTTTTGAAGTGAAAACTTCTTTAGCGGCGTTGAGCACTTTTGTGGGATGGGGGAAAAATGTGAAACTCGCGTCAGGACACGTGGGCTGATCGAAAAACCGTAAGACGGTTGGCGAAATTATGGATGTAAGTTGATTTTTCTGAGAGATAAACTTTTTAATGTAATTTAAAATAATATAAATTGTAATGTTTGTGTACGATAGCGCAATAAATAAATATTGTATTCTATAAAAATATATTATTATTATTGTATTATTATTATTATTGTTATTATTATTATTGTATTCTATCACAAAAATGATAGTACTTTTATATTGATAATAACTATTCCAAAAAATCAAAAATGCACAACGTTGATATTCAAGTATTCACTTCTGCCGGCACTCCCGGAGTGCTTTCACAGTTTTTTTTTTATTAAACCGCTTTCAGTTCACGCACATAATGCACTGAATTCACAGGAATTTGTTTTTCTTAATTAGTAGTCAAAATTTTCACCTTTTAGTAAGGTTTGTTGAAGGCGGTTTTTTTCTTATATTTTTATTGTACAAATAAATTGAAGTACAAGTGGCATTATCTTCCATTCAACCATTGGGAGTGGGAGAGTTTTTTTCGCTTATAAATTTCAGTGATGATGGCAGAAATCGGCAGAAGGTGCAAGAAAGAAAACCCAGGATTAGCGTCTGGGACAACTTGGACAGAAGCCAGCAAACTAACCACTAGACCAAACAGGCAGTTTCTTATACTCCCACGGTGAATCTTTTAAAAGCAATTCGAATTATAAAAAGTACCTATTTCCATATCGGCCAATAAATGACCAAGTTAACTACACCTGAATCTAACACCTATTTATTTCATAGTCAAACGTAGAATGTCGCGCCGACCTTAATTTTTTATTGATAATGGAAAACAAATTGTTTGTTTCTACATACAACTAACGGTTCCCATTCCAGCCGTGGAAATAACTGACTTTTATTTATGTCGATGATATCATGGTGACACCTCGTTAATATTAGGAGCTTATTTGTAGATCATATGAAATTCAAATGGTTAATTATGAAAGCATTCCAATTTGTTTCTGCTAAATCCCTGTCGATTTTATCACAAAGGAGTTTAAACCATTTCATATTTTCTTACCTTAATTACAGGTTTGGGGTGTTTGCCAAAGGACCATGGAAAGGAGCGTGTTGGGTATTAAAAGGATGGATGGGATCCGATATACCACAATACGCTCCAGAACTGGCATATCGGATGTAGGCGAGAAAACAGTAAGTCTAAAGTAGCAGTGAGCGGGACATATAATATGTAGGATGCACCCGGATAGATGGGCCCAAATCGTGACACTATGGATACCAGCAGATGGCAATTGCGGAAGAGGCAGACCCAGTAAGCGGTGGTGTGACGTTTAATCAGTTTTTTTAAGGATTGGGAGTCCTTGACCATGAATCGAGATATGTGGAAGAGTTTGAGGGGATCTTTGCCCAGCAGCGGGATAGGTTAATGCAAAAAAATACAGGTAACCAATGTCGGGCTCAACAATGACACACGCCATTACATTTTCAGTGGCGATTCATAATAACATTAGGTCTACGTACAAAAGTGTACAATCGATGACCCTTTGTCAAAACCTCGAATTGGGTCACCTGGGGTTTTATAAAATGGGAGCGGGGCGATTAAACTGTGTTGCTGCATTGTGACAGCTCGGGAGCTGATAAAAGTCGGTTTCGACTGTAATAGGTGTGATCGTTATCCATACAAACAAACATTTAACAAAACTACGAGTTTGATCGAATTATGTATTGACATTTCAAAATTGTTATTTGTTGCAACCGAGCATTAGTTTTTTAACGGCATATTTAGATTCAGATTTAGCCAGTTTCTGACAGTGGAATTGACACGACCTTTTTCTGGGCTGTAAATGGCCTAGAAAAAGGTCGTACATTATCTATTTTGATTACCTCATGGGTCTTCCTTTATATTTTTCGGAGGAAGACTGGAAAAATTATATTTGCAAGAGCACAACTTTTAAGTTTAAAATGGTTGTTACCTTAGAGCCAATACTTCAACGTTGGGCATCCTCCGCAGCAGGCTGACGTCACCGAGTTCTGCACCCCTGGAGACAAAAGAAAATACATTGAGTCAAACATAAATACTTGAAAACTGTTAAATAATTAGTAGTTACATATCCGTTAAGTAGCCTGTACAAGATAAACACAGTAACACGACGCGCTTGGTGTAGTGGTTAGTGCTCCTGACTATTACGCCGGCTTTAGTAGCTTCGGATCCCGCAATGGGCAAATGTTTCTGTGTTTAGCACGAACATTTGTATCTAAGTCATGGATATTTATATGTATAAAACTATTTATAGGAGACGCCTCCGTCATGATCGTTGTCTGGTACTCATAAGACAAGGAAGAAAATTCCTTACTTCGAAATCACGACATTTCTGTGTTGTTTGGCGTATATTTATTTATTTATACAAAAAGACGAGGTTAAACGGTATGACCTGATGAGTTTGCATAAGGCCTCCCCTTGGATTTCTATCAGCATGTCGCGATCTGAGATCTGTACAAGGTTAAAGCCACGATGTAACACTAGCTAGACAAAACCGATTATTATTCAACAACAGCCTCTATTGTACCCAAAACTACTTTCGTATTCAACCGAAATTCCACCATTTTCAGCTACTCCGCCCGAAGAAAACTAGTCTATATACCTAATTCCAGCTCTATCGTGTTTCGATCGTATTTCAATTTTCATGTGTCATGTCTTCGATAGTCTTGGCATATCCTGGCGCGCTGCCAACCAGGGTTAATGGTCTGGAACTGGTAATTCGAAAAGGAATACTAATGTTTGCGATTAGGCGACCCAAGTTGTGTCATTGTGTTCTTTCATAGGAGTAGATCTTTTGTTCCTCCGTTATTAGTCATAGTCAGATACTAATTGTAGTGATCTATCAAATTGCATCATGCTCACATGACTATCTGAGGAATTAAGGCATTCGGTTATTTTCGAATCTATCAGAATTGGTGACCTACTGATATTATTCAAGAACACGAAAAGATGGTGGAATCAAAATTTTTGACAGCGCAACGTTGCTTCATGCTTGTAAGGGTCGATTTTACCATAGAAAAAATAAATAAGGTTAGAATGGCCGCGGTCGGTGCGGCAGCGTGCTAATATTGTAGGCATATGCCTGCATTGAGCCGTAGCTACTTCAGTCGCGTGACAAGAGCGTTGCATTATTTTTTGTCAAAAATGCCGTCTTTTGCTATAATTACTTGAAGAGCGTGAAGCCAGGTCATAAAAAATGAGAGAGAAAGTGTATTTTTACACCAATGAGTAATAATACGTAGTTATTTCGACATTATTTGCAAAAAATCACTTTTAATTATGATATTTCAAATGATAGCAGTTATCTTGCACTAAGTTCAAAAAAAATATTCATTGATGACTGTCCACGCATATTTTTAACAAATCTGCTATCTTAGTACGCAATGTATCGCGTCCAATTTGGTTGGTTCGCTTGCATACGCATCACTAGGGATGTAACTCATGGCACAGTAAAAATATCGATAAATGGTAATATCCCTACCGTTGTATTAAGAGATTAACAATAAATATTTGCAAAAAAAGTAATGTTTATATATTTTTTTAAATACAATAAATAATTAAATGCAATTAATCTGAAGAGTTTGTATGTTAGGACGCGCTTATCTCAGGAACTACTGGAGCTATTTGAAAAAAAAAAACTTTATTATATTCTTATTCATGCAACCAAAATAACGTATTCCTGCAATAAAAATATAACTCGGCAAAAACGCACTGCTTAATTCACAACTTTTGTACTTTCGTTGTTATTAATTTCGATTTTAATTTATCGGTTGATCTTTTTATTTGTAAAATAGGGTACGACATTTTAATAAACACACAGTTTAATAAATAAATAAATAAAATAAAATGTATTTAACAGAAACATGTCCATAAGTGTTAGTAACATTTTCTCTTAATAACTATGTCAGTAAAAAGTGATTATAATTATATTTGGTGTCTTTGGTGAGTTAAACCTGAATCCAGTGTCGTATAATGACACTGGATTCAGTGCAACCTCGCCGCGACCGATCTCAGGAGGCTGTTGGGGCTGCCGCTATAATATGGATATGTATTCTATACTCTTCCACAAGTTGTACATTGGTTTACTGTCACCAATGTACTTCCTTCGGTAGTGATATCGAAGTTAAACAACATACGGCTCGCTCGTGTTTTTAATGGGTGACCATTTCGACCATATAAGTGACTCTATATAAGTGCTCGTGGTTTACCTCGAGCATCTCCGTGCTTCAAAAAGCACGTTATGTTAGGTTAGCTAGTATCGGTTGATATTTTTTTACACCATCAAAAAGAAAATTTCCTCAGAAATGGATGAATTTTGACAGTACTATGGGGTTAAAACTGATGAAATACTTTTGTAAGACAGTTATTTGAAGTCAGTACCTACATATACATTTATTGTTAGTTTGCATATAATTCTGTAATTTTTCAAACCCCTACAACGCTCCTTTGGTGACATGATTAAAACACGAACAAAAACACTGCAAAGTTAATTGTTAAAATCATGCAGTTATACATTTCTTAAACTTAACCACCATACTAACTTGAGTCATATTTATCATACTTGGCCTACTGTTTCATAAACAAGACGGGTAGATGGCGCTAAATGTTACGCGTGATGACGTATCCATGAGAGACCACAAATTTCGCAAGGTCGAACAGACACCACGGTAGCTCAATTGGTAGAGCGTTTGGCCCGGTTAGCCAGAAACTTGCTGGTTCGAGTCCCGCCCGTGCGCGAATTGTAAGCATTGTAAGATATAATACCTGAATAATTTAGACCATGCAAATATCTTTAAACACTTTTCTTACCCTTTCTTTACATTGGAATCTATATGTCTTTTTTTAAACATAGAATGATTCAATTCTACTAATAAAATTATTTTTAGATACTACTCTTATGTTTATGCGTATTAGTTACTATATTTCAAGTAACGTTTAGCAACTCATTTTTTTCTTTTATTGTTTTTACCGAAAAGCAATAGTAAAACCCTTTGCTGCAATCCAATGAGCTGTGAAATCATCCAAATTAACTCAAACTTAAATCCTACATGTTGTTCATATTGAGAAACAACATTACACCGGTAATTGAGTTTATCAACGGAAATAATCGACTTTTACCACATCACTAGTATTTTGACATAAAAGAACGAACGTATCTGAATGAGGATTGGTGGTTTCACCGCTAGCAGCTCTGTGATTGGTAGTTGGTTTCAAGTACTAATGACACCAATCACAGAGCTCCTAGCGGAAAATGTGATTGGTTTGTAATATAGATGCGTTGATTCTTTGATTGGTACTTGAAACACTGCAGCAACAGCGCGGTAACTCCCACCGGCGACAGAGGTTCCCATACAAACGAGCGATCAAGCCCATTCTAACCTTATTCATTTTTTCTATGGATTTTACCAACTTCAGATAAGACTTATGCGACTGAATAAATATCAAACGACCGGTTTTAAATGACACTCACATTTATGTTTGCTGACAAATAGGTGACGTTTTCAATTTAGGCCTTTTATATTTTATTCGACGAATATTCGAAATCTACATCGACCTTCAGTTGTTAATTCGGAGTTTTTATCAAAATACTTGTATACAATCATAAACAAGAACAATACGACAGCGATGAAACTGGATAGACAGTACTACAATCAATCCTGGCAGAAACTAATGGGATAATCTCCTTCATAAATCTATGGAGTCTTCCTCAATCCCGCGACTTCCGAAACATTAATCTTACATAACAATCCAATACCAAGGTCACACACAATAACTGATTGTAATTGATATTCCGATCGCTACTGTACACGCTGCGTGCGCGCATGTGTCTTAATCCTTTGTAATTAGAATCATTTTTGATTGGGAACGGATTTAATAGCATTAGATCACGTAAAGCGGTTTTAGAGACGGTATGCTCAAGTTTTTTGTTTCATGATCACATGCCTTGATGCGCTTCTGAATGTGTTATGTGCAGGATACTTGCTCCATTATAATAAGGTTCACTTTTAAATAAACTTACAAGCTGGACTTTGATTGATACTGCGTGAATTTTTGAGTCCACTCACGTAATGTTTGTTATGGGAAGTGCATTGGAAGAGGGATACATTGCTAATGCACTTTGTGTCCGTGATCCGCCCATACCGATTCTTGGTGAATGACAATAGAAGCTATCCATACGAGTATAATTAATTAATTATGTACATAAAAGAAGACACTCTACACGGATTAAGTAGAAAGGAAAAGCTCTAAAATGAGAATCGGTCGTATTGAGAAACTTGTATGTACCTACTAAATGTACTAAGGGCTTATGACACGACAAATAAAAAACCGGTTAAGTGCGAGTCGGACTCGCGCAGCAAGTGTTTAGTGCCAACTGAATAAGGGATCCACTTACTTCCACTTCGGCGAAGTACTACAAAATTTATGACTGCGGTTGTTAAAAATGTACTGTATATCAAAAACATTTGTAATAATTTCGCCACTTTGGAAGCTCTCAAACGTTGGACTTTTAGAGAAAATGGTCTTATAACTTCGATGACATTTTAAAAGCATAAGCAACCCTACACGCATGTTGACTTTAAAAGTTTTAGTTTCATGTATTTTTTAATACCCCCCTACTTTTTTTTTTAAATGGGTCCGTAAAGCGGTTAGCAGGATACATCTACCCACGAAGTTTTTAACTGTGTAATGCTAATAGGTTCCGAATATTGTGGCTGTGACATACGGACGGACAGACAGACAGACATACTCGTACTTGATGAAACTATACTACGGAACCCTAAAAAGCTCGATCAACCAAACAATAAAACAATTTCTTGCTTTTATAACCATAATAATTTCCTTTGTTTATTATTAACCAATGACGTAACATCATAATTCATCATAAAGACAGCTTTTTGACGTAGAAGAAAATTAACCACAACCGCCATTTCAACGGCAAACTCTTCCGTCACTATGTTTGTCAAACATTTCATCACAGACTCAAATACCTAATACGTACAGTTACCCTCCTAAAACCGACCTTATCACAATGAGATTAGCCGCAGTGTTTTGCGTTGCTCGGTACTAACTCGGATCCCCCTAGTACAATCCACCACGTGAACTATCCACAATGCAAAATGACCCGTATGACAACGGAACACGAATCCTACTAGTCGTGATGTTTCCTCGGTACAAACGCCTAGATCCGCTCAGCGAATATCAACAAAGCGGTCGGTTTCACTTTCGTCCATGTCGACGACCTGAAGATATCCGCAGTACGCTGTTTACACTTTGCGTTTATGCATTGACGGGCTATTACTCTAATGGTATCTACTTATTTATTTATAGAAGCCTGTGGTGACTTACATAGATGGAAATAACTTTATGTCCTAAACATTGTTTTAAAGAACATAAAAATAAACAAATACTGAAACAAACTTGGGATATGCTATACTCATCATAACAGATGACGTTTGTAGAAATCACAAATTGTTACTAATAAGTATAATATGATAAGATGAACAATTTGTCTTGTTTTCGACCAAAAACTATTTATAGAAAACTGTGTCTTGGAGACCGGAAGTTACGAAGTCATCAGTATCAAATAAAAACCACAAAAAAATCCAATAAGATAATTTGTCCATAAAGTTTTTAAGGTAAAGGAAACAAGTTCATATGCTGTGATTTCAAAAAGCTACCAAAACTTACTCGTAAGTAAGTGTTTTTTCGTATATATGAAAAAGTTGATTAAGTCATCAATGTATTTCAAACACAGAGATAGACACACCAAAGCAAATACTTGAGAACATTATAATATTCAAATGAGAAACGTGATCTTTAATTCACAGTTTACAATTAAGTATAGTGTTTGAGGGGAAACACTATGGTGTAAACTGACTGGAAAGGATTTTTTAAATCTAAAGAAATCCTATGATTTCATCGAGCACGTTGCAGCGTTGGAATAACGGAAATTATCTTGTGTTCCAGTTTTTATTAAATGTTTTAGTATAACTATTATTTGAATCTAGGTGCTCTAAGTGTGTTCGGTTTTAGTCATTTGAAATGTCCTACTTTGAGGTATGAGACATCAGTTAGCTGCTAGATCCAAATTGCACACTCAGACTTTAAGAAAGAAAGAAAGAGAGAAAAATAATTCATTGGTGAATGGCCAGTCCAATCCCACACATACATACGCACGCTTACATTGAAAATTAAAATTTATAAAGGTTAGATAATAATAAAAAAACAATTCGACAAGAACATAAAACAGTTGAATGCCAGACTAGCACTGCGTGTCGGAACGCAATGTGTGTTAGTGATGTCCAGACCTGGAAGACCTCAGTCAGCATAAGTCAGGTCCTATGGGGGCACTGATGCTGGTTTTCCCACAACCACCACCAGGCTGGTTGGTTGGCTTTACATCTATTCTTAACTCTTTTACAACGAGATAATATGATTCAGATAATCATACGCGATCACTTTACTTATAACTAAATCCACGCACTTGCGAGCCACTAACCTCTACATACATAACTTTATCTTACGCACAAGCATTTCCATTTGCGTATAATAACTTAAAAAGACATCTGATCCACTACACAACGCCTTTTAGGCGTTCCCTAAGTATCTAAACCTACTATGCCGAAGTTACGCGATCGAAATTCCGCGGCTGATTTTACGTTTCGACGTATTCGGCTGATATGATACAAAACACCATCAGCGGCGAACTAACTAAAAGTGTGTGCTCTTCGTGTCTAATTACACACACTATGCCGAAGTTACGCAATCAAAGATCCGCAGCTGATTTTAAGTTCCGACGTTTCGGCTTAGGCTGCGTTCCGTATTGCGCTGACAGCGAAAATATCACTGATATCGCGCTAACAAACCGTTCCGATTTGGCACGGTTACCAACTTAGGGGTTTTCCCCCCAAATTTAGGGGGTAAATAAGTGGAATGGGATTTTTTTAGGGGTCTAATTTGTTTAGGGGTATTTTTAGGGTTATTTTGAATATACAATATTCTAAATATAACAGAACTATCCAATCAAATAAAAGTACATTTTCACCTAGTAAGTGACTCCAGATTGGGTGACATCGAGAGTATATTTTTAATTCCTCTTTCATTACTCTAGTATGCCTTCTTAGTCTATGATAGAAAAAACTTTGGTCTGTGACTGGAGTTTTCGAGGTTAATTATTTTATTTATTTATTTATTACTGCGGTGCGGTGTCAACTAGCTTAGGGGGATTTTAAAATAATTTAAGCAATTTTAGGGGGTTTTAACTCAGGGTTAGGGGTAAATATTTTAGAGAGTTGGTAACACTGCGATTTGGCGTTAGCGAGTCAACGATAGCTGTAGTGACGTCACGGCTGACGTCACTATCACCGCCATCTTGCGTTCACAGTGCAATCGTTTTGCTGCGTTAGCACCGTGAGCGTCTGTGAGCGGACTGTCACATTGACGCATTTGACGTCTTTTTGCTTCAAAGAACAGCAAATCTATACTAATATTATAAAGCTGAAGAGTTTGTTTGTTTGTTTGTTTGTTTGTTTGAACGCGCTAATCTCAAAAACTACTGGCCCGATTTGAAAAATTATTTTTACGTTGGATAGTCCATTTATCGAGGAAGGCTTTAGGCTATATAACATAAAGATACGACTCATAAGACCACAGCAGAAATGAAAAATGTTGCGAAAACGGGAGAAAGATATTCCTTTTGAGAGCTTCCGCTGCATACGCTGCGGAAACCGCTTAAGTTACACAAAAATCATGTATGACAGGATTGTTCAGCATTAAAAGTTCTATAATAAAGTCCGCGACAGCATATGTCTATCTTTTATGGTTGACTTACTACAACCTTTTTTATGTTAATAAATTTGTAAAAAAATAATGCATTATTTTTAGAGGTGTATTATACACACAGGTATTTATTCTTATCAAAATAAATACATTCATCATCACGAGCATTTCATTTAGAACTAAGTTGCCCTTTATATCATTTGATTTCAATAAATATCTTAGGAGCTATCACAGTTTTAACATAACTCCGCACCAAAATAATGTTCGCAGCTTAAGTACAACGTGCGCTTGCGCTAATATATTATAAAGCTGAAGAGTTTGTTTGTTTGAACGCGCTTATCTCAGGAACTGCTGGACCGATTTGAAAAAATATTTCTGTGTTGGATAGCTTATTTATCGAGAAAGGCTTTAGGATATAAAACATGACGCTGCGACGGGAGGGGAGGGAGCAAACTCAAAACGCGCGGACGAAGTCGCGGGGGACCGCTAGTGTAATATAAAGCCGTTCCGAAATGAAATCGCGTCAACAGCGCTGTCAGCACGCTAATCAAATCGGAACGGCTTTTGACGCTCACAGTGCTAACAGTGATATTGGCGCAAAACGGAACGCAGCCTTAATGTGTCGTCGTCAGTTTATAGCATTGTAGGCGTAATCATGCCGAACTTCGGTCGCGTAACTTCGGCATAGTGTATTTAGACAGTAATCCTTGACTGTATCAACAATTAATACAAAAGAAATTAGTCCAAATAAACCAATAAATCATTTCGTAAAATATGATCGGTGTAATTTTGTCGACATAATCGCTCTCCGACACGACACGCAAACGCTGTTGTTTGATACTGATAGCCGCAATTACGGTAAAAAAACAATTTACGCCTACTTACTTTTCGGTTGACCGAAGGACCAAAAACGTACACAGCAATTAAGCGTTTTTTTACGTACAAACGAAGTTTAAAGGATTCGGCACACTGGTTGCGGTATTTTTAAAAAAAAACACGTAGAAATTCTGCCTTAGAGGCGATCTATCTAATCTATACAGTATTATAATAACTTTTGGCATCAAATGAAAACTTCACTCGAAATTTCTCTAAATACGACAAAATCTATACTAATATTACAAAGCTGAAAAGTTTGTTTGTTTTGATCTTAGTAACTATTAAACCAATTTAAATCATTATTTTTGTGCTGGAAAGCTTACTTATCGAGAAAGGCTTTAGGCTATAAATAAAACACAACGCTGCGAGGGGAAGTAAGAGAGCAAACTCAAAACGCGCGGACGTAGGAAACCCCTAGTAACACATAAATTGATGAAAGAATAGAAAACCGGCCAAGTGCGAGTCGGACTCGCGCACCGAGGGTTCCGTACAAACCTGCAAGGTTTACAAAGTTCGTGCATTACGACAATCGGTATCAATGGTTGTATTTTTGCGTTTTGCGTTTTTGCGTTGACTTAGATTTTTTTTTCACGGGTTAAAGGCAATTAGATCTAAGTATTTGATATGAATTTCATCTTGATAGCTCTACGCGTTCATGAGGAAAAAAGTAATAAGTTTATATTTATTAAAAAATATATATTTTGTAATGTAACTAAAAATTTAAGGTTTTCGGAATTTTTCCTTTATGTGTGCTATAAAACGTTGCTTCATGCCAAATTTCAAGATTCTAGGTCGACTGGAGGTACCCTTTAGGTTTTAATTCCCTTGCGAGTACTTGCGAGTTTCAAAATATGCAGCTTAAATTGCTGTTTCCTTTGATTGCGTTGACATAGAAGTTTGATTTTGTTACAGCTTAAAGGTATTATAAACTTGAGTATTTGGTATGAATTTCAATTTAATACCTTTACGCGTTTATGAGGAAATGGGTAGTAAGTTTAAAATTATTAAAAAAATATATATTATGTGATGTAACTGAAAATTTATGGTTTTCGTAATTTTTCCTTTATCTATGCTATAAGACGTTGCTTCGTACCAAATTTCAAGATTCTGAGTTCACGGGAAGCACCCTGTAGGTTTTGATTCCCTTGCAAGTGTCGAAAATTTGCGGCATTAACGGCTGTATCTTTTGATTGCGTTGGCTTAGAAGTTTGATTTTTTCACAGCTTCAAGGGACAGTAGACCTGAGTAATTGATATAAATTTCAGCTTCATAACTCCACGCGTTCCTGAGAAAAAGGGTCTTGACAGACGGACGGACAGACGGACAACAAAGTGATCCTATAAGGGTTCCGTTTTTTTCCTTTTGAGGTACGGAACCCTAAAAATGGTAATAATCATGCGGAATATTTATGTAAAAGCAATCGTCAATCTGTCGGGACATCATCTGAATCTCATTTCCATTGAAGATTCATAGCTCGATAGCCAGCACATTGTATAATATCGGCAGTATCTAGGCCGCGTACACATTACGAGGCGACTTTCGATTTATCTCATTGTGTGGGCGTGATAGACCAGTGTTGGATCCGTATAGACCTCCTACGTATGTGGTTTTGATTGACCTCGTACGATTATGCGGCTTTTGGTTGACGCCTTAGTTGGCAATTACATAAGCAGACACATTTAATTTTACATTGTGTATTTCTATTTCTTCATAGATGTGGAGGACTATCGCCATTCATAAATACTGGTCACCAATCACATACATTGCTCCAATCTCAAAGTAAGTATGTAGCTAATGCACTTGTAAAATTATTTTGCTTGAAATTTCCGCGAAGCGACGCCGGCGCAGGCAACTAACTACACGAACCGTCACCGCGTTTAGTATTAGTTCAGGCAAATGCAGGATGCATTTGCCTGAACTTTAAAGCGCGGAAATTTAAAGCAAAATAATTTTATAAATTTCAACTTAATAATGGATTTCCGCAAAGTAACGCCTGATTCCATTAATGCACTTGTGTTATTATAACAACCAAACGCGAGACAAAATTGAAAATTTTGATTTATATATTGACATGACTGGGAATCGAACCCGGGATCTTGTAGCTGAGACTCCATGAAACCAGCGTTCTTAGCCACTACACCACGGAGGTCATCATTCATATTTTTGACTCGCTGACATATTTTGACTTTTGATGAATGTTAATCTCCGGTGGAGTCTTCTTTTCTCAGCGTAAGTACCTTTTTAGGGTTCCGTAGCCGAATGGCAAAAAACGGAACCCTTATAGTTTCGTCAAGTCTGTCTGTCTGTCTGTCCGTCCGTATGTCACAGCCATTTTATTCTGTAACTATAAGCATTACACAATTGAAATTTGGTAGGAAGATGTGTCTTGTTAACCGCTTACCGATTCTCATACAAAAAATAAAAAATAGTGACAGTTAAGGGGGGGCTCCCATACATGAAACTAAAATAAAAATAAAAAAAAATTGTCAAACCTATGCGTGTGGGATGTCTATGGATAGGTCTTTTAAAATAACATACAGGTTCCAAGAAACATTTTCTTATAAAGTCTAACGTTTCATAGCTAGACGCTTCCAAAGTGGTAAAATGGGCGTCCCCCCCATCTAATTTCTAAACCCAGCAAGTGTAAATTTTGAAAAAAAATGTATGATGTAGATCTTGAAAAATACTTTCAACGAAAATTGGTTCGGACGGGATCGAACGAGTAGTTTTTGAGATATAGCACATTTTCAACGACCGCAAACATAACTTTGTACTTCATACAATCACTATGAAAAACAAAGTTATGTTTGCAGTCAACAAAATATTGTGGTATTTTACTAAGTAGAAGTAAATTGATTCCCTAATTTAGTTAAAGTTGGCAAGGAACCCTCAGTGCGCGAGTCCGACTCGCACTTGGCCGATTTTTTCTTGGTGTACCTACCACAAAATTTGGACGCCCTCTCTCCTATTAAGGGGACATAGGACCTTAAGTAATTCACCACAAAATGAAATTGCAAGACACTCTTGGACGTACCACACTATCGAGAAATGTATGGTTTTCTTACCTTCCCCGATAAGCATATTAATCTAAAATACTTGACTTTATATTACCTATCAAACAGTATTGTTAACAGTCTATTTATCTTTTCTTTAATATCCATTCCATTAACGAGCCAAGCCCCCATGTTCTTTCACCGACACACCTTAGCAGGGGCGTGACACCCCGTGACGTCGCCACTTCACAGAAAACCACCATCATTTTCCATGAAAACCATTGACTTACACACTTGAAACATAAGGTGGATATTTCTTTGAGTGTAAAAGAAAATTCTGAAAGGGTTATGATGAAAACGTGTAAATACTGCCAAGGTGTAAGCAACTTTGATGCACGGTTATAAAGTTAGGTTTTTATGGGGTTTTGAGAAGTAGCAAAGCTCGACAAGGCAATTTGTGTAATGTGCCTTTAGAAACATGGTCTATTTGGCCAAAAGAGACGCTTGGAATTGACACTGATCATTCGGTTCCCCTTCAATTTGCTTGTAAATTTATAAAAGTTGCAAACAAGTCACAACTAGCTAGGCTCGAGGGAAATTTATTATGTCATTTGTGTAAGAGTTTAAAGGCTGTTTTTAGGGTTCCGTAGCCGAATGACAAAAACGGAACCCTCGTAATTTCGTCAAGTCTGTCTGTCTGTGACGTTTGAGGGGGGCTCCCATACATGGATATAAAACAACTTATTTGCTCAAACCTATGCATGTGGGGTGTCCATCTATGGATAGGTCTAATGACATCGAAGTTACTAAAACCATTTTTTGAAGTGAAAACTTCTTTAGCGGCGTTGAGCACTTTTGTGGGATGGGGGAAAAATGTGAAACTCGCGTCAGGACACGTGACCTGATCGAAAAACCGTAAGACGGTTGGCGAAATTATGGATGCAAGTTGATTTTTCTGAGAGATAAACTTTTTAATGTAATTTAATATAATATAAATTGTAATGTTTGTGTACGATAGCGCAATAAATAAATATTGTATTCTATAAAAATATTATATTATTATTATTATTATTGTATTCTATCACAAAAATGATAGTACTTTTATATTGATAATAACTATTCCAAAAAATCAAAAATGCACAACGTTGATATTCAAGTTTTCACTTCTGCCGGCACTCTCGGAGTGCAATTTTGTGTTTTTTTTTTAAACTCTTACATTTGGGCGATAGACGCCTCCAAGGTAGTAAAATGTGCGTCTCCCCTTCCCCTCTGGACGAAATCGAACTAGTTTTTGAGATATAACACATTTTTAACAACCGCAAATATAACTTCGTACTTCATGCAAATACTATATTTGCTGTTTACAAAATAGTGTGGTATTTTGGCTACGTGGCAGAAAGTGGAACCCCAATTTAGTTGTTGTAAAAGTTGGCCCAGAATCCTCAGTGGACAAGTCCGACTCGCACTTGGCCGGTTTTTATTACGTATAGTAGACAAACAGGTTTCTTATTTAACTTATGCAAATGAATGAAAACTATCGGATAAGTTTTAATCATTAGTAAAACGAGTTATCGTTTTCATTTTGTGGTGATCATAAATGCCGACAAAAGCCCAAAGCACACTTGTTATTTATTGAATCTTGTTATAATCCCATCTTTAAAAAGTGATAATACATGCTCGAAGCTGACTTTTATGATTGTTCAACTATTATTTGTAACATCGTGGCTTTTTAATTTTAATGTACAATCTTAATATTTCATTTTCTAAAAGGCAACTATTATTTGTAACATCGTGGCTTTTTAATTTTAATGTACAATCTTAATATTTCATTTTCTAAAAGGCATGTCAAACTCATGTCCACCAAGGCCCTTATGACTTTTTAACACAAGACGATGACGTCTTTTATCTGACAGACCTTGACCTATGAAAACCACATATCCTCGACCTTACTAACAAATTGATAATTAATATCATAGAAAAAATGAATAAGGTTAGAATGGTTTTGATCGTTCGTTTGTATGGGAACCTCTGTCGCCGGTGGGAGTTACCGCGCTGTTGCTGCAGTGATAAAAGTACCAATCAATGAATTAACGCACCAATATCACAAACCAATCACAATTTCCGCTAGCAACTCTGTGATTGGTGTAATTAGTACTTGAAACCAACTACCAATCACAGAGCTTCTAGCGGTGAAACCTCCAATCATCATTCAGATACGTTCGTTCTTTTATGTCAAAATAATAGTGATGTGGTAAAGGTCGATTATTATAAATTCAATTAACTATGTAATGTTGTTTCTCTTTGTGAATAAACATGTAGGATTTAGGTTTGAAATAATTTGGATAATTTAACAGCTCATTTGATCGCTACAAAGTGTACTACTATTGCCTTTCGGTAAAAACAATAGAAGTATAAATGAGTTGCTAAACGTTACTTGAAATAGAGTAACTTATACCTTTAAACATTAGTTTCTAAAAATAGTTCTATTAGTAGAATTGAATCATTCTTTGTATAAAGAATAAGTAATATTACTTATATACGACAAATAGATTCCAATGTAAAGAAAAATGTTTAAAGGTATAAAAGCATAAAGGCCATGGTCTACATTATTCAGGTATTATATCTTACCATGCTATTTATTCATTTGTATTCTTAGCTAATACCATACAGCCGAAGAGTTTGTATGTGTTTAATCGCGCTAATCTCAGGAACTACTGGACCAATTAAAAAAGTTTTTGTGTTGAATTGTTGAATTTAATTGTGTTGGATGTCTAATTTATCGAGAAAGACATTAGTCTTGAACTTTACGCAGGGACGGAAGGGGAGAGAACAAACTCAAATCGAAAATAGTTAAGATTACAATTAAAAAAACACAATATACACATAGACGTATGGTTGACCGGTATAGAATGCTTTTGGCATTAAGTCCGCCACAATTTTATGTTTCGTGCATGTGCAAGTTTTCAATAAATAAATATGACCCAAGTTAGTATGGTGGTTAAGTTAAAGAAATGTACAGCTGCATGATACAACAGTTAACCTTGCAGTGCTTTTGTTCGCATTTAAATCACATCACCAAAGTGTATAGCTGACTACAAATAACTCTTACCAAAATATTTGTATGCACGGTTATTGATAGTATGACCGGATCCTTCCAAGAGTTGATGGGGAAGCTCATTTGGGACAATCTTGATCCCAGAATATACTTTAAGTCAACCATTTTTAAGGAAATTTTCTTTTTAAGTTTTTGTAGGAAAACGAGATTTCGAAATTATGATAAAATTAATACCGAATGCTTAGATGCTGTAAGAAAATATCAACCAATACTAGCTTACTAGCTTAACGTGCTTCATGAAGCACGGAGATGCTCGATGTTTAGGTCACTTTAATATGGTCGGTATGGTCACTCATTTAAACACGATCGCGCCGTAAGTTGTTTAACTTCGGTATCACTGCCGAAGGGAGTAGATTGTTGACAGTAAACCAATGTAGAACTTGTGAGAGTATTGAACACATATCGATTTCAAACTGTGAATTGTCGTACCCTATTTTACAAATAAATAGAACAAACGATAAATTAAAATCGAAGATAATAACAGCGAAAGTAGAAAAGTTGAGGATTAAGCAGTGCGTTTTTGCTAAGTTATATTTTTATTGCAGGAATACGTTATTTTGGCAGCATTAATTGGAATATAATACATTTTTTTTTCAAATAGCTCTAGTAGTTCCTGAGATAAGCGCGTTCCAACATATGAACTCTTCAACTTTATTGTATTTATTTTATCATTATTATGTTTCAAATAATTAATAAACAAAACTTATTTTTATCTTTTAATACATCAGTGGGGAAATTACCATTTGTCGATAATTTTACTGTGCTGTGAGCTACATCCCTAGTGATGCGTATACAAGCGAACAAAGCAAATTGGACGCGATACATTGCGTGTTAAGATAGCAGATTTGTTAAAAATATGTGTGGACAGTCATCAATGGATTTTTTTTTAACTTAGTGCAAGAAAACCGCTATCATTTGAAATATCATAATTAAAAAGTGTTTTTTTGCAAATAATGTCGAAATAACTACGTATTATTACTTACCGGTGAAAAAATACACTTTTTCTCTCATTTTTTATGACCTGGCTTCACGCTCTTCAAGTAATTATAGCAAAAGACGGCATTTTTGACAAAAAATAATGCAACGCTCTTGTCACGCGACTGAAGTAGGTACGGCTCAATGCAGGCATATGCCTACAATTAAGCTCGCTGCCGCACTGACCGGGGCCATTCTAACCTTATTCATTTTTTCTATGATTAATATCGTAGCCAGAAATAGCCTCGTTACAACTTCTCTACTTAGAAATACATTTTTCATTACGACTGTTTCTATCCCTGTACCTCAACCTAGAATGAAAGTAGTAGTGACTGAAAAAGTTCTGTAAGAGATTGGAGATCTTTTCTTCTTTAGTATTGGAAACTTGCATTATTTTCAATGGTGTCCATGCCCATATCCCCTAGGAGGGGAATGAAAGCCTCAATTTTGGTAGGACTCGGCAGATCCTACTTTCTATGCCAAGATGAAGTAATAAGCAAACATTTTGTTGGTGTAAATATTTTGCCGCAAAACAGATTTTTTTTGATCATTTCTACCTGAGCTAATATATCTTCTTCTATGTACATAAAAGAAAGTCGAGTTCGTTACAACACCCATAAAACTCTAGACCAGGTGAATTGGTTTTAATCATTTTTACTTTGTTGCATTTGTCATAGCCCCGAGTAGGATAATAATCATAAAAGGGAACGGTAGCAAACGAGGGCAATACGAAGTTTTCTGGGTCCTCTAGTTCCTTATAATAACGGGACTTAAGTTATTTACGAAGACTCAGATCTCTTTAATTAAAGCGTCGAGTAGAACTGAGTACAGCTATTTTTTTTGGTTGGTCTTTTGAAAACAGTATCAAGGCCTCAAGTTTTATTACGATGACGGCTGAAGTCAAATATAGAGAGTATAGGATCACAAAATCATTCAAACTCAACTAGCCTCCTACACACTAACAACCCTCAATCAATAGGCGTATACGACTCGACAAACAAGTTTACGCATTATTATTCGAGCCGCCAGCAATTTGATATCAATTCAGAGAGAAATATGGTTCAGTTATAGCTTTTGCCCGCTCCGAGAGCTGAATAATAGATCAAAGTATCCTTCACGTTACTTTTAGTGAGTACATTTCTGGCTGGGCGACTTTTGTAAGCAATTCAAGTGTGGTTGCGGATCATAAATAAAGTAAATATATTGCTTCTGTGGCGCAGCGGTAGGAGCGTCGCACTTTAAAGCGACGGCTGATTCAGAGGTCCCGGATTCGATCCCTGGGTCGGGCCAAAAATATATATTTCCTAGCCTATACCACTGTTGGGTAAAGAACCCCTTTAAACTATTCCACATAAGGACAGGGACCTGTCTTTATCATTTCATCGCATTAAATATTAGAAGAAGAACGTTGAAACTTTATCTTATTCAAGGATGGATACGTCCAAACTCAACCGAACTTTAACTACTTCGGATAATCTATCATAAACATACACTTTCGAAACTTCCAAGGATATACTCAACATTTATTCGCAAACATTCTTCTCAAGGCTATCTTAGCTTATCCCATCTCACATGGATTAGACTATTGCAGATAGTATCGCGCACATCGTGCTCAAAAAGTGGGTCAGAGTCCCAACGCTGGACCTGTGCCAAATTGTTCAGCTATTACCGACTGGCAGGGCGATTATGTACTGATCACTGTCGCGTTACAATTTTTAGACCCACGTGTAGAGTAAGCTTAGCTTAAAGTTTAATCTGGGTCGGTATTTTGTCTATCAACATCAAAGAGAGTGAAAGCGCTCTGATCATTAAACCCAAACCGTGCTAGAGGTTGTCTGAGCTGAAATGACGCGCCCCACTACTCAATTAGTTAATTTTGATCGCATCTTTGACTGCTCCGCGAATTAAGTTGTGTCTGTATGCCTATTATTACTACTGAATTAAGTTGTGTACGACAACGCTCTCCTTAAGAGCAGCGCAGCAGTGGCACATTGCATGAAACAAAACGTCCGCTCTCTCGCGCTTTCACGTCAATTATGAAAAGTTTGACAACTTGACAAATCGTTAGAGTCATTTCAGTTTAGACAAGCTCTAGGCTTATCTCTACATGCGAAAGCATACCTTAGTATCGTTATGGTTTTGGAAGTATTTTTTTAACACAGTTTATGACCCTTTTGCTAGACACTGCATCTATCATATACATGCAACGTCTCGGTTGCACCATCTTTAACCTTTGCACACTGCGACTTTTAGCAATGCAGTCGCAATGCATAAGATGGCCATTAAACTGTAGCGATCCAGTATCGATGCCAAAGACCCAACAAGCTACCTGAAGAAAGACATATCATTATATGTCTTTCTTAGATTATGATATTAAGTCGTAGTGTTTAAAGGGTCTAAAATTATACTAACAATAACTGTCAGCCTTGTTTAAATTACACAAAAGACAATTCTTTTGTTTACCAGTCATCCAATTTGACAGGTAAATAATGCCCCTAGGCATTCAGTCCCCCAAATGTACAATTCAAAGTTCGATAGGCTAAATAAATAAGAATTGTGTGTGGCATACAAATATTGGTGTGTGGCACCCAATTGCAATCGCATTGCTATCGCTTACAAATTACTTAATCAACCTGCAGAAAAATGATAGTGTTGATACTGCTTAGGTAAGGTGTGCTCTAGTTTTAATCTTTAAAAGGTGGAATTAGGTGAAGAGCTGTTATCGTCATGTACCTTTTAACCGTTGTATTTAGAGTTTAAATAGAATATTAGTTTTTAAAAGAAAAGGCTTTATGTTATACACGCCAATTCCGTTTGAGTTAGAGACTGATGGCTGCTCAAGCAATTGCATTATTTTATAACTTGCTTTAACGATAACTAATATTGAACAGATTCACAGAGCTCTTACCAGAAATCAAGGGGACACAGAACGCAAAGTTCAGAGCAAAGCTCCTAAAACGTGACATCTTGTGGGTTTGCACCAAAGATATGTAAAAATAAATAAGTGCTTGTTGCGATTTAAATAAAGTTGTCAAAGATACCAGCATCGACATATTTCATACCAGTGTTACAGCGGTAAGGCGGCTGTAAGTGAAGTTTATTTTCAACGATTCGCAATTGCATTGCTAATTAAGCTACCTTAATTAGTTATTCCTTTAATCCCTCAAGCGTATGTGAACGAGACACAATAGATATTCTATTGTTATGCGGTCTGATGCGACCGCTCAGGTGTTGAGGTATTAATAAGGCAAAATATTACGATTGTTTTCGTGTACCTCGGATTGTGTTATATTTGTACGTTCGTTTTCTTTAGGTTGTTATCACTTGTGATCACCAATAAGTGGTTTAAAATTGTATAATTTGTAGCTCACTGATCACTAAACCCTGGTTATCCTAAATAAATAAAATAAATAAATATAGTTATTCTCATTATTATTCAAAATCATTGGTTTGTACGCATTGCGTTTTGGTAAATTGTAAAAATACAAATTGACATGATTAGACGTGGTGGAGCACCATTCAGATTAACTTTTGTCGAAAACTACAAAATTTAACACATATTAAAAGACCCGAAAAGCACCCCACTGTATTATACCAGGACAAAACAAACAATCATCATATATGAATGGCCTTACCAAGTAATTTAGATGCTTATCCTGATATTATTTGCACTATTACGACGTTGCCCTTGACAACACATCATCATGTATGTTACAATCAGTACATAAAATACAAAATTTTCGCAAAAACATAATTTGATGACATCCGTGGTGTAGTGGTTAAGCACGCTGGTTTTAAGGCGCCGCCGCTCCGAGGTTCCGGGTTCGATTCCCGGTCGGGTCAATATAGAAATCAAAATCAGCTATATTGTCTCGGGTCCTGGTGTTGTGGTACCACCGTTGTGTCTAATTTCCATAACACAAGTGCATTAGCTACTTACTTTGGGATCAGAGCAATGTATGTGATTGGGTCCAATTACAATATTGCAATATGATTTATAAGATGTTTCATTAAGATAATTTCAATGTCGAAGTATTAAAATAAGATAGTAACACTTGCGATCTATGCAATTTGAGAATATTGTTTTAACATCTGATTAAACAATGCTAACACTTTCTGTACAATGCTGATTACATCACAGCAAGTATCGATTAATTTTTAAAAACATGTAGGCTAAAAATTTCAAGAAGCGTCATCAATATAATAAAAATTAAACGCTTCTGATTGAATCAAACTTTTGAACATATACCACCTTTTTCTGATTTCCACAACACAACTGCATTAGCTACTAACTTTGGAAAGACAAGAAATCTTATGTCTTCAAAGCATTTAGTTTAGAATGTAAAGAAACAAATACAAACAATTAAATGACATAGTTCACACAAGGACATTGCCTCACTGCTATACCCCGATGACTTGCTCATTACTCAGACGCCATATTAGGTGACGCTGGGTGCGCGGGCGCAGCGTATTCGCGAACGAGACCTAATCGCCTTATAAGCTTGGACGAATTCGGCTTGTTTGGGTCTGAGCCTTATCGGGAAATAAGCGGTCATATACTGTAAATTAGAAGGCAGCTTGAAAATTGTTTTTGATCTTGTTTTCGACTTTGTTTGTTTTAATCCTTAACAACCAGTTTAAGACTTGCTTCTAAATTGAGCGGTCATATACTGTAAATTAGAAGGCAGCTTGAAGATTGTTTTTGATCTTGTTTTCGACTTTACGATTATAATCCTTAACAACCAGTTTAAGACTTGCTTCTAAATTACCTGTCTGGCAATAAGTATTTGTTACAAACCATCTATTTCAAAAAATATCCTGTCTCTTTCCAAGAATCTTAACGATATAGAACAAAAAGCTATTAGATACTTTACCGATAAATTATGATATATCTAAACTGGAGACCCTTCGCCGAAAGCGCAGCGTGGGTCGTCGGACAAGATGGACATACGACCTTGTAAAGATCTCAGGATCACACTATAGGCAGACCGCTTGAACCGGTCGCTGTGGAAAACTTTTGAGGGAGGCTATTGTACGCAATGAACGTCCTTTTACTGATAATTATGATGACGATGACCTATAAAAAATAATACCGACGTCAAACCCAAAATGCACAAAAAAGTCTTAAATAAACTCTTGACCCTTTAAAGGAAATGGTACATTTTAGGCGAACAATTTATTTTTGAAGTCAGTACTCTGATAGTTGATACTTGAGATGGTCAAAGTGATGGCTCACTCAGCTCGCCTACACATGATGATGACTATCAAATGTAACAATATGTCAAGATTAAGATTCTAGTACAAAAACAAATAGGTACCTTTAAAATTTGAGGTTTTTCCCTCGATTACGCCAAGATCCCATCATCAGATCTGGACTAGCCAAAAATAGGACCAACTACAGGCAGGCGAAAAAAATTCAAATCAGTCAATAAATGAGTGCGATGTGAGGAAACAACACCCAAAAAAACATACAGTCTAATTGATAACATCCACCTTTTTTGAAGTCGGTCAAAAAGATATCTTTGGATCTCGTTTGGCCGTATCAATGGTAGCAAAAAGCTTATTAAAAAACAGACGGCTTGCTTGGAATCCTGAATCCACAACCAGTCTCTTCTACAAACAATAAATAGTTAACAATTCCTTACGTCGACACGCGGAAATCTTCAACCGAATTACCATAGTTGTCAGCCTTGCGAACAGTACATCCATCACATACAACTGTTGTATGTAACGCGTATGTATGAGGACGTGGGTGCATGCACAATTGAACTGTGACCATATCGGTTTGATGATTATTGTTCATTTAATATACTCGTAATGTGCTTAATGATGGAGTCTTGGTACGAGTATTATGTTGGCGCACTAAGGTTTGTTGACAGTCCACAACATGGGAAGAGTTCCATAAAGAAGAGCTCATAGCATGAGCATACCCGGCGTACTTACACTATCCAACCAATGAGAAAAATTTATATTCGAAAGTATTTGTTAAGATCTACATTACGTATTTTTTTCAAAATTTACACTTCCTTAGTTAAGAAGTTAGATGGGGGGGGGGGGCGCCCATTTTACCACTTTGGAAGCGTCTAGCAATGAAACGTTAAAGACCTTTATGTCATTTTAAAAGACCTATCCATAGACATACCCCACGTTTTAGTTTCATGTATGGAAGGAGCCCTCCCTTAAATGTATTTATTTTTTACTAGCGGTCCCCCGCGACTTCGTCCGCGCGTTTTGAGTATGCTCCCTGAGATAAGCGCGTTCAAACAAACAAACTCTTCAGCTTTATAATATATTAGCGCAAGCGCACGTTGTACTTAAGCTGCGAACATTATTTTGGTGCGGAGTTATGTTAAAACTGTGATAGCTCCTATGATATTTATTGAAATCAAATGATATAAAGGGCAACTTGGTTCTAAATGAAATGCTCGTGATGATGAATGTATTTATTTTGATAAGAATAACTACCTGTGTGTATAATACACCTCTAAAAATAATGCATTATTTTTTTACAAATTTATTAACATAAAAAAGGTTGTAGTAAGTCAACCATAAAAGATAGACATATGCTGTCGCGGACTTTATTATAGAACTCTTAATGCTAAACAATCCTGTCATACATGATTTTTGTGTAACTTAAGCGGTTTCCGCAGCGTACGCAGCGGAAGCTCTCAAAAGGAATATCTTTCTCCCGTTTTCGCAACATTTTTCATTTCTGCTGTGGTCTTATGAGTCGTATCTTTATGTTATATAGCCTAAAGCCTTCCTCGATAAATGGACTATCCAACGCAAAAATAATTTTTCAAATCGGGCCAGGAGTTTTTGAGATTAGCGCGTTCAAACAAACAAACAAACAAACAAACTCTTCAGCTTTATAATATTAGTATAGATTTTTAGTATAAGAATCGTAAAGCGGTTTACAGGATTAATTTTCCTACCAAATTTCAACAGTGTGATGCTTATAGTTACAGAATAAAAAGGCTGTGACATACGGACGGACAGACAGACAGACGAACGGACAGACTTGACGAAACTATAAGGGCTCCGTTTTTTGCCATTCGGCTACGGAATCCTAATAAAAAACAGCGCGTATCTGCCGCGCTTGCGTCGTGCTGCTAAGTCGTCTAAATGTGAAAGCGCTCTTAGGCCCCTGAATCAAATGACTCATGGACTTGCTACGAATATGATTTTAGAACATGACACGATGATGTGATTTCTGCATCATGCACGATGCTTCAAAATGCCCAAATTCACTTTCAGACATGTCAATTATACTCGTAGTTATTACATTATAAGTGTGAAGTGCTTAACTTTAATTCTTACTTTTTTACTTTATAGTTGTTATGAGAATGCAATAAAGTTAAAGGTTGTCTGTTAATTCGAGATCGTTGTGTGACTAGACAGTGATAACAAAAAGTCAAGATCACACTTCATCTTCGTCACACGTTTGCTGTGTGTAAACATTATTTGATAAAGGAGACGATTAAATCCATTCATGTGGAAAATATTGTGACGTTGTTAGCGCCATTAGCGAAGTGCTGGACATATCCAATCATAAGGATTATCTTATCAGTCGCTGGTAATCTTGTACTTGAATATTTTATCAAAAATCCTAGCACTCAACATTTATATTTACAAACTGATTAGCACGTAGTTTGTAATTATAAATGTTGAATGAAGACTATAATTTATTTGACATAATTAATGATTGAGGTCTGAGTTCCTTTTTCTGCTAAATCCATAGTTTATGTTTGTGAAAGTCAGGTAAGTATTACTCGAGCCCAAGGCACTGCGAATTCGCTTAAAACACGGCAAAACATACAATAGTATCAACGATTCGATTGATCCAATTACAAACATGCAACCTTTACATGAGGTAGTCAATATAAAGTGTGCGCTGACAATAATGGAGCGTTACTCCGAGATTTCCCATTTCACACATATCAAGGTGATGTTGACAATAGAGAGATGAGTTTCCAAAGACATACTGTGTCAGTAGCTCAGCACACAAACATGCCATAAATACGTAAAATTAGGTCAAACTCCAAGACATGGTGCATAAATGAACAACTAACTAGGGAGAAATATAAATTTGTTATTTAAACGTATATCATCGTCCATCTTGTTTTAATAGTTGACATTTTACAAAATGGACGACGAATTAATTCCTAAATTATAAAATGTGTAAATTTTGGTTAATCAAGAGAAAGACGCATAGAATGTTAGTTTAGTATTATAATAACGTGCAGATCAGGTAATATCTTGATTAAATTTTAGATGACATAAAAAATAAAATAAACTGGAGAATGTATGAAGATATAACAGATTTTGAATTAAATGAGCCATCAAAAAGCAAGATTAAGTTTGAGAGAACAAATTAAAAGTCAGTTTATAAGCGACTTAACCAGAATAATAGAAATATATTCATTAAGTTATCATTTTAAAGGTTAAAGATGATATTAAGATAACAAATGACTTAAAAACTAATTGGTAACCAACTTTAAGAGATTACTATGAGAGGAACTCAACTTAATCAACAATAATCTTGGCATTTACCTCGTAAGAGCGCTCAGGGAAAGATATCGACACACAGTAAGAAATACTTGAAACCGGCCAAGTGCAAGTCGGACTCGCGCACTGAGAATTCCGTGCAAACTTTAACATTCAGTTATTCCACTTATCTTCCACTCAGCTAAAATACCACAATATTTTGTCGACAGCAAATACAATTTTGCTTTTCAAAGTGTTTATATAAATAACAACGTTATGTTTGCGGTTGTTGAAATAGTGCTATAAGTATCTCAAAAACTAATAGTTCGATTCCGTCCAAACCAATTTTCGATGAAAGTGTTTGTTAAGATCTATTTCATATATCTTTTCAAAATTTACATTCGCTTACTTTAGAAGTTAGGGGAAGAGGGGGGGGGGGGGGGACAAAAAAGTGGCTGAGACATACGGCCGGACAAGCAGACAGACTTGACGAAACTGTAAGGGTTCCGTTTTTTGCCATTCAGCTACGGAACCCTAAAAAAGATATTTCAATTATGGTTTTTCATCTTTACCTCGAACTTCATGGGAGCGTGGTTTTGATCCATAATGCCTAATTAACTATAAATCAACGTGCATGTGACTTTCCCACGGCGGTTTGACAGGGTGGCATGATTCAAGGAGGTACAGTAGTACCGTTGAGTTGTCTAAGGCCTAAGCACAAGACGTATTTTAAAAGCGCAGGCGACGCGCAGATGACTCTTGAAAATGCGACTGCTGCGCGTATGCAGCGTTGTGGTGGTTTTATATTAAAAGTACCGATCAAAAAGTCTTAAATAAATAAACTCTTGGAGAAGTGAAAACTTGAATATCAACGTTGTGCATTTTTGATTTTTTGGAATAGTAAGGGAATATTTTTGAATGAATTGCTCTTATTATCAATATAAAAGTACTATCATTTTTGTGATAGAATACAATAATAATAATAATAATATAATATTTTTATAAAATACAATATTTATTTCTTGCGCTATCGTACACAAACATTACAATTTATATTATATTAAATTACATTAAAAAGTTTATCTCTCAGAAAAATCAACTTACATCCATAATTTCGCCAACCGTCTTACGGTTTTTCCATCAGCCCACGTGTCCTGACGCGAGTTTCACATTTTTCCCCCATCCCACAAAAGTGCTCAACGCCGCTAAAGAAGTTTTCACTTCAAAAAACCTTCAGTCGAATTGATAACCTTCTCCTTTTTTGAAGTCGTTTAAAAACCAACACGCATTTTTATTAGACACTTCCTTTACAATTCACAAAGTATTTTATTTGTTTATTTATATAATGAAAGTGTATAAACGATCACAAATCTAAATAAAAACCAAAGAAGGCAAATGTAATTATTACAATGTTAAACGCTGGCAGCTCTATCGCATGTTTACGTACCGTAGGCATTTATTTCAAAGATACGGCCGAGTTATAATACTGTATAGATAACATTGCCATGTATATAGCGCGTTTTTGAAATGCGCGTTTAAAATACGCCCTGTGCTTAGGGTCTAAGGCTTATTTAAAAATATCTTATCTCTAGACCATGATAACAACAAACGGGCGACTTTTCGAGAAGATAAGTAAAGTAAAAAGTAATAATAAGACGTACAATATACACCTTTCATTATGACAGCGACGATTTTTCCAAAATGAACTGAAATTTGATATTCTAGCCACACTGTCTGGAAATTTACTTTAGCTAGTACGGTATCAGAAAACTTACTGAATCACGCTATATTGTATTGTGAGGATGCGGAGCAACATACATTAATTAATTTATACGGCAGACAAGTTTGAGCTAGTAAAATATAACTTTTACTTTTCATGATGCTTGAAGTAAGGTTAACTGCTGTTACATTGTTTCTTCGGGTTTTATTTTTGTGTTTTAGTTACTTCTACAATGATACAGTAGCAATACCAATCCATATATTAATATTATAAAGTTAAGTTTGTTTATGTAGTTGAATGCGCTAATTTCAAGAACTACTAGACAGATTTGAAGAATTACTTTTGTGTTGGATAGCTTATTTAACAATCACGCATCATCATAAAACATCACTATGCGACAGGAGGGGAAGGAGCAAAACGCGCGGACACAGATGCGCGGGACCGCTTAGTGTTATTATAAGCTTTTAATGAAATATCTGTCTATTGTTCAGTCTTTGTCTGTTTAGTTTTGAGTCATTTAGACGTGACGATAAAGGCATAGTGGCAAGTGCAACGCAGCGTTTGCGCTGCAGCAGATGCAATCATGGAACACGCTAGAGAAACGACAGCGAGCAGGCGGAGCTTTATAGTTAGGGAGGCGAATAGGGGAATTTTCGGTAATACTCGAGCGTGGCAGTTTAAGATATGAGAGATACCTTGGACCTAATAGAACAACCTTGTAAAGTATTTAGCTCTATATGTAGTGACGCGCGCCTAGGATAGACGATCAGATTAGTAAAAAAAAATCGATAGTCTGAAATACTCGAGCGCGTCAGATTAAGATATTGGGGGTTGATTTTAGTGTTTTAAGACTAAATTTAACTAATCTGACGATAAGTCCTTGACGCCGCCGAGTTATAGGGTCGCGAACTTGTAAAAAAAAAACGTTAATCCGGCATTCTCGAGCGCGATTTTTTTTATTTTTATTTTGAAGAATATAATCTAAAACGTACTAAAAATACAAAATCTGCCGGTTTCCGCATGACCAGGAGTGTGGAGGAGCCATTTCGTCTTCCGAAAAACGGGTTGCGGCATATAAGTCGCGAACGATACATTTTACAAAAAAAAAGTTTAAATAAACAAAAAGGTAATTTTATTTTACACAAAAAAGGTCTCTTTACATTTTTGTCTAAAGTTAAAACTTTTTGACTTGAAGCTTCATAAAAACTCAAACTCCCGGTTTGTTGAGTATATCTTGAAAACTGAGGGTGTTAACAAAATGATATGAAATAACGATGATTAAATTATGTTACTTTAATCTCAAAAAAAAAAAATTTTTTTCTAAAGCTTCTCGACAATTTTCGTCGACTTGGAAAAGGTTACGCGTATCTGTATACAAAAGTATTATTAACATGTACAGTTTCATGTATGTATATTATTCAATAGCCTGTTGATCCTCAAATTGTTTTTTGGACGTACCGTCAGCAAAACGAAGTGAAGAATAATTAAAAAGAAAGAAGAAAGGAAAAAACAAGAAACCAAAAAACCTTTCCGGTCAGATTAAGAGAACCCACCAACATTTTTGTCAGATTAAGAAAATATGCTTTCAGGATACCGAGATGAACCTCCCCTATGAAAATCTGACGCGCTCGAGTATTTCAAAATAACTATTTTTTTTTGCATTTTCAAAAATTCATCATAACTTATGGTCACGCCAAAATCGTCAGTTTTTTTTAAGGGAGCTTCCTTGGGGCCTACTTAGCACCCCTTCCAAAAATCTGACGCGCTCGAGTAATTTTTTTTTTTTTGCATTTTTGACTACTTTATATGCCTACCCCCACCACGCAAACTGGCAGATTAGTATACCGTTGTTATCAGAGGCACTTGGGGCATACGTAGTATGAATATCTGACGCGCTCGAGAATGCCCAAGTAACTGTTTTTTTTTACATTTTTGAAAAACCGTACACGCCAAACCCACCGCTAAAATGGTTTTTACCATACGAGCTTTTCTTTTCGAAATTATTTTATCTTTCGATTTTGATAGGTCTCGACGGCGCCGTTGAATTACGCCATTTAGCTACCTCGCCTCCCTAACTATTACATGACAATCGTGTTAACAGGCAGAGTTTAATTAATCAGAGTTTGGAATACCGGCCAATATTTTTTTTATAATATTGGACACCAAATACATACATTGCTCTGATCCCAAAGTAAGTAGCTAATGCACTTGTGTTATGGAATCAGACACAACGGTGGTGCTACAACACCAAGACCCGAGACAATACATAGGTAGATAATTTTAATTTCTTTATTGACGCGATCGGGAATCGAACCCGGGAGCGGCGACGCCTTGAAACCAGCATGCTTAGCCACTACACCACGGAGGTCGTCATAATTTATTGTTGACGTACAACAAACATCATAAAAATCTCGTATGTTGACGCTATTATTAAAATGTATCAATTAACAGTATGATGAATAACATATTTGTTGTATGTTTTTTTGTAAATTTTAACACCCGGTAACAATATTATAACAACAATAATGTGTTATGATGATGATATCGATTACAGTTGCTATGTTCGAGATCGGCAGCGGATTCAACGTGGTGGGGCAAAAACATAAGGGAGGTTTTCTCTGTCAGGACTCACCTATTATCCGCCAATAGCTGATTTGATGACCCGTCTGGTGTAGTGGTTGAGAAATCGCCTACTACGCAGCGGGTTGCGGGTTCGATCCCCGCACAATACAAACATTTGTGTGCATGAACATGTCTATTTGTATTGGTCTGGGTGTTTTCTATGTATATCATGTATGTATTTACTAACAAAAAGTATTTAAGTATTATATCAGTTGTCTGGCACCCATAACACAAGCTTTGAGTAGCTTACTTTGGGACTAGATGGCGATGTGTGGGAATGTCCAAAGGAAAGGATATTAAATAGCTGGTTTCCAGGGTTGCAGGTGATTACCGAGTACACAGGCACAGTCACAGGTCTTCAGGTAAGTTTTAGAGGAATACACAAGCGAAATTGAGCCCAGTTAGTGTCTGGGAGAAAAAAGTCTCGAAAACGACTACTTTACGGGGTTCTCAAACAAGCAAAAAAAATGGTAAGTATTCAAAATGATGTGTCTACGACTACTAGTATGGCAACACAGGTATCGATGAAATTATTGTAGTAAACAAACAAGATAGATTTTGACTTTTCATAGTGATCTCAAACTTTTTTTTAGTGTGTGTAGTTATTAAAATTAGGTCTTTAATCGCCTCACGCGCAATACATCTCGATAGCAATCTACCTGCAAGCAACTGCAGTCGACCTTGCCCCGATTCACTCGGATGCAGAATCGATCTGATTCTGTGATACTGCACTCTCGATACCTCGCCTTTGTAATCTGACCGCGCTTGTATTGTTAGCTAGTATAAACTTGGATCAGGTGAACAGTGACCATCACATCAGGTTACCCACTTTTGTTGCAAACTAGTCCTTATTAAAACTGAATAAGATACCGCAGTGTTTACCTTAACGTGCTCTCGTCTGTACAAAGCCTTCATTGAATGAGAATGTATTTTGTTGATCAGCAATGAAGCACTTATCGGAAATTATTCAATCGAGCTAATTTTCAAAACAGTGCAATGAAGCATATTGTCACAAGTTCAATTGTCTGTGTCATTCACATAACACATACGTAGAGTTTGTCTAAGCTGAAATGACGCGCCCCACTATCGCATTAACGCACACAATACAGTAGTTTTGGTCAGTGACATACGACTCAGGGATGATAATTTGAGTTATGCTTATTCTAAAAAAAAAATTAAATTATATGTCAGTTTTATAAAATAAAACCTCTTCGCAACATTCTAAAAAAAATACTAATGGAGAAACCCGCACCCTCGCGCGTATCTACGAAATACTACGCCGTAGCTAAGTAAGCTAGTGTGAAGAGGCGACTTGGTGTTGGTAGTTCTGATTCGCTCGCTAGTATCGCAATAATAAACTGATTATGTTTTTTTTTTCTTTAAAAAAATATCTTTTTGACATCATTATCGTTTGACCAAGGGTTTGGAATTTATTGGATTTATATTCTAAAAAGACTCAGTCGTGTTTAAAGTGATAATTTTTTCTATGGATTGAGCAGCAAGTTGTTATTACTACGTATAGAGCAGCTATGCCAATCAAAAAAAACCGGCCAAGTGCGAGTCGGACTCGCGCACTGAGGGTTCCGTGCCAACTTTAACTGAATTAGGGAATCCATTTACTTCTACTTAGTTAAAAACCACAATATTTTGTTGACTACAAATATAACTTTGTTTTTCATAGTGTTTGTATGAAGTACAAAGTTATGTTTGCGGTTGTTGAAAATGTGCTATATCTCAAAAACTACTAGTTCGATCCCGTCCGAACCAATTTTCGTTGAAAGTATTTATTAAGATCTACATTATATATTTTTTTCAAAATTTACACTTACTTGGTTTAGAAATTAGATGGGGGGGACGCCCATTTTACCACTTTGGAAGCGTCTAGCTATGAAACGTTTGACTTTAAAAGAAAATGGTTTTAGAAACCTAACCGAAACAGACAGACTTGACGAAACTATAAGGGTTCCGTTGAAATTCATAAAATTATTTTGCTTTAAATTTCCGCGAAGCGACGCCGGTGCAGGCAACTAACTACACGAACCGTCACCGCGTTTAGTATTAGTTCAGGCAAATGCAGGATGCACCACCCGCCCTCCCTCAATACGCATGCGGCACAGCTGATGCAATTAATAGTACCCAACACCAACGTGCAAAAAACCTCGACGCGTTTCGCCACTACACGTGGCATCCTCAGGAGAAGGCGAAACGCGTCGAGGTTTTTTGCACGTTGGTGTTGGGTACTATTAATTGCATCAGCTGTGCCGCATGCGTATTGAGGGAGGGCGGGTGGTGCATCCTGCATTTGCCTGAACTAATACTAAACGCGGTGACGGTTCGTGTAGTTAGTTGCCTGCACCGGCGTCGCTTCGCGGAAATTTAAAGCAAAATAATTTTATGAATTTCAACTTAATAATGGATTTCCGCAAAGTAACGCCTGATTCCATTAATTATAAGGGTTCCGTTTTTTGCCATTCGGCTACGGAACCCTAAAAAATGTGATAAGTTATTGTGGGCTTTTTGGATAAGCTTTAAGCCTTGCTTTAATTCAGCTTGTGACATAACAGTTAAAGGAACATCGTATGTACACAAACACTGGTTAAAACATCTTGCTCTCAGAATTTCTGAACCGTTAGTGGGACCATACAACGTCATACCGCAGCAGTCAACCACACCGTTATGGATAAATCTTCACATTATTCTACTGTTATGGCTTGACATTGTTACCAGGTCGGCTGTTATAAATTCGCGGCCTAAGGTACTTAACAACGATACTACGTCTCAATACTCATACCACTTAGTGCTTGACTCAGTATTACTCGTATCATAAATTATTGGTATTTTTGATTTGCTAAAGTAAACACTAAACCTTTGGAGCAAGCGACAACAAATTCTTGCAATTTGGCGCAGCGCGCTGTGATTAAATTCCTGTTCAAAAAGAAAGGACTCCCAAAAATGTCTTCAAAGAGATGTCGTTAGTCCTTCAGGATCCTGCATCTTCATAATAAAAATGACAAGAAATAGACTCCGCTATTTTAACAAGGCAAGGGAGGCATGTGATGACGACCCTACCCCGGCTCGCCCTATAAAGGTCCTGGTTAAAGAATATGGGAAATTATCAAAAAAAAACTATCTGGTCATAAAATTAACTGTGATAGATAGCAGAAGAGCTAAAGATAGCAAAAAATTAATTTAAGACTCTTGAGATTTACTTTTGCACACTAAAATAAAATATTCGCGGTACACAACAGTTTTTGCCAGACGCTGTGGCCGAGGTTGATCAGGTCTTAAGCTACTTCGTCTTACATCTTATATGAGATGTTGTACATCATTTATTTCAGCTACTGCCATCCCTGAATTCAAGTGCACTAATCAGTTTAGAGGCCGAGTGATTCAGACTCAGCCGACCCTCCGGAATGATGTCAGAGCGTCTAAGTGTTTCATGAATCTAGTGGAAAATATTAGATAATCTTATCAAATTATGCACTCAGTGTGGTTGCTTCTTTAATCTTTTTGTGTGTGGTCCTTTGATGTTAGTTCGACACAAATAATCAAAATCTATTTAATAATGCTTTAGAATGTTTTTTAACACTCACAGTGTCATATTTTATATCCATAAAGATGAAATAAGAAACCAAAAATTTGCGCACGGGCGGGACTTGAACCAGCAACCTTTTGGCAAACCGGGCCAAACGCTCTTACCAATTGAGCTACCGTGCTGTTAGTCCGACCCTGCGTAATTTGTGGTTTCTTATGAAAACGTCAATTGCGTGACGCTTAGCGCCATCTAGCCGTCTGTTTATGAAACAGATGGCCCAAGCAGTTATTCTTTACAGAATAAATTCAACTTGGAAATTGATAGTTTAAACGTGAAGTAACAAACATACAAACATCCTCACAAACTTTCGTAAATGATCGATGTCTACAATAAAAAATCAGTAGCTTATCTAAATTGGGCTAAACAAATTAACAACACCCGTTTGAGCTTAGGCATTTAACCTTTCTAAAATTGAATTATCTAACTGAACAATCAGAAGTACTATTTCTATTTAGAGCCGTTCACAGTGCCGACTGCCAAAGGTTCAAAGCTCCCGTTGAATTTTACGAGGAATCGATACCACGGCAGTGCCGTTATTTACTTTAGTACAATATAGTCCTTGCCTCAGGGTGACTGAGGGTTTGGTCCAATAAATTATGGGTTGAAACAACGTTGAAAGGTCCATAGGAGAAAATGCCAGTCGCTTTGTCCATAAAAATAAATAGGAAGCAAAACCATCCTTTTAGCTCGATTCCATTTTGAGATCACACTTTTTTGTCTAGTTTGCTAATTTCTACATTATCAAAATATTTCAAAAGCTGAGATGCTGATATAAACACTGTCAACACAGTTTAATGTCTAGACCCACTTTGAGCGTTTAGAATGTATGATAGATGTAAATTCTTTTTATTGCTTATCTTTAGAAATCAGCACGGTTTTATTTTCTGCTATCATAGACTCCCATGGTAATTTGTGGAAAATCTAAGAAAAGGGCATTGTAGTGTTTTCTGGTCCTGAACAGTTCTCTGACCTGACCTTGTGTATACGACACTAACTATTTGCTCTATTAAAATAGCATCAAATTTGTTTATCCACATACCCAGTTGAGTCATCACGTGAAGAGCCCACGCGCGGAATCCGATTGACCTTGCGAACGTTTGCTGGTATAGTAGGAACAAACAGTGTTATGGTGTTATTCTGATTGTTAATGTGTTTAGCTATTCATAAATAACATCCGTAGTCGCGGTATTTGATAGAGAAACTCAAACGGCATAGTCTCTTTTAGCATCTTTGTAGCGCAGTAGCAGCAGCGCTTTGGTAGTGATACCAAAGTTAAGCAAACTACGGCGTGGTCGTGTTTAGATGGGTGACTATTCCGACCGTATAAGTGACGTTTATCGCGAGCATCACTATGCTTCGGAAGGCACAGAGTTCAGCTTAGTCAGCGGCCTTATGGGCGGCATGACAACATCTGATAGCAACTCGCCAACCCGCACTGAGCTCGCGTGGTGGAGTATGGCTCAAACTACCTCATAGTTGGGGTAAGACCTTTGCCCAGCAGTGCAATGTTACAGGCTAACTTTACTTTACTTTTACCTACTTATTCCTAACCCCTAGCAATATTCAAAGTGCTAATAATTTTGTGGAAATATTATCTTTATTTCGAGTCAGTTCGGATAAACTGTACTAAACAGGACGCTGACTTTGCGTTTCATAATTTTTTGTCAGAAACTACATGATGCAAGAAGTCTTTTGGTGAAGTCGTTTTTTGAAGCAACCTAGTTGTTTTCGAGAAATAAATTTTTAAAAATCGCAAAATTAGAACAAAATGTATGATTTTACGTCAATATTATGATTGACTTATAAAACTACGATCTGTCAGTTGTGATTCATTACGTGAATGTTGATTCTATCAGTCAATGTACCTAAACATCAAGTCCTGTAGGCCACTAGATAGGTTAGAAATTCAAGGCGAGCGCGAAGCGTGAGCCTTGAATTTCGTGGTTATTTTTTTAAACAGACACCAGTAATCTCTCTAAACCCCTGAAAATAGGCAATTGCCCACCTTTGCCAAAGTCCTGTAGGCCACGTGATAGGTTAGAAATTCAAGGCGAGCGCGAAGCGTGAGCCTTGAATTTCGTGGTTATTTTTTTTTTAAAAGACAACAGTAATCTCTTTAAACCCCTGAAAATTGGCAATTGTACACCTTTGCCAAAGTCCTGTAGGCCACGTGATAGGTTAGAAATTCAAGGCGAGCGCGAAGCGCAGCGGAGCGTGAGCCTTGAATTTCGTGGTTATTTATTTTTTAACAGACAACAGTAATCTCTTTAAACCCCTGAAAATAGGCAATTTTGTAGGGAATAGGCAAGTCCCCCCTCTTTACTACACCTTCCCCTCCACTCCCTCTCCCCCCACCCTTAATTTGATGATCCAAAACTGAATTTTAACACTTTTAGTCCAGTCATAACCTCAAACTTCAATCATGAATATCTCAGAAACCAAAAGCTTGCTTCAAGAGGGGAGTGTATCAGGGGGTACCCCCCTTCAACCCCCTCCCCCCAACACCCCTCTCCTCCCCCTACCCCGCGTCCTTTATTGTACAGTTTTACCGTCAGTTCTTGTGACTCTTGCTCTATAAGGCAATAACTTTAAAGCAAGGTTATATGAAAACTTGGAGATTTTCTAGCTACAAACTGAAAGTGCCAATTTGGGATATTATTCCACCAGAACTGTGCGGATCTAGGTCATGTGCAAATGAGTGCAATTTCTAGTTTGTTATTTTCTTCAGTCGTTGAAGTAACATTTGATTTAAATCGACAAAGTGAAATTTAAATAATACGTACCTATACCTTCTTTGATAAGTAGTCAACAAACTTTTGATAAATCTCTATAAATTTTGTAAGTACTTTTCAAGAATTTGTGCACACACCGTGAAATCATCAACCGCGTTAACTGTTCGTCAACAAAACTATTATGTTTTTTAAACCTTCAAATTATTGCACAAATTACGAGTGTGACTGTAGATTCGCAGCGGTAAATTTTAATTTAATATCGACTTTCGCCACTGGATGAAGAGAGATGAAGATTTGAATGTGTCGATTCATCATTTTGTCGGATTGTAGTTTGACGGTAAACGGAGGTTAAAAACTGAATGTGACATACGAGTGAACTACAAACGTTGATGATTCCAATGTCACAGGTATTAAAGTCGAAGATTTTATTTGAGTCAACGTAGAGGAACACGAACACTCACTGTAAGGTGAGCACGAAGAACTCGCGAAAAATATTGTATACAAATTTGACAGCGGTTTTTTGTAAATGTAGTAATAATTTCATGCCCCAGCGAACCCATTCAAATCTGTAACGTCTTATTGCAAAAGAAATCTGATCAACCCTGAGTTATCTTAATGAAACCAAGAAATATAAGACATCATGAAATTATAAAAAAGAAACTTAAAATCTATTCTAAATCGAAACCGATTCCTGAGTTTCAGAAACGGGAAGTCTAGTATACTCACAAGCACAACTATGGTTAAAAGATATAGATGATAACTATGGTTAAAAGACATATAAACTAACACTATATACAGAGGAGATTTACAACTACGGTAGTGATGAGCAGTTGAACAATACGACTAATTAGGTTCAAGTACGCTCACGTAAGCCAAGGCGAATATAATATGCGCCGGCACATACAATACTCTTACTTTCTATTGTGAAATTTTGGAATAAACCGACTTGAAAGACGTCTGATGAGTTGACGATAGTTATTGTATTCTTTGTAAGAACATTACACACGAGATGTTTTATGTTTTGATCTCTGGAGGAACGTTTTAACAGTCTGAAGAGAAACAAATCCGATTCCCGGTCGGATAATGATAGACATCACTCATAATATTCTAGAAGTATATATTGTCCTGTGTGTCGTGTTGTGGTACTACCGTTGTTTCCAATTCCCATATCACAACTGAATTAGTTACTTGCTTTGGGATCAGATTCTGATTTCAGAGCAATGAACAGAGATATTGGTCTGTAATATTTATTAATTTGAGTAAAATCCGAGTCTTTCGCTTCGCTGATTACAAAAATAATGTATGGCTAACATTAAGCGGATAAAGTTTGACCTAACAAACTTTATCTATCATAACAAAGTCAAACATGGACTCCAAATGAGTTCAGCCTATCTAAACCTAACCCTATCCCTAACCAGTAACCAGTCTTGCGTGAAGTTCTACTATTTGGCACCCAATCATAAGCAAACATCAGGCACGATCCTGAATACCAAACTACTTTCATATTCATCATCGAAATACCACAATTTCCACAAACATCACCCAATTCCACCATTCAGTTCAGTCCCCTATGCAAATACCACCGTGCGTGTGGAGAACGCGCTTATCCTGATGCTACACGCGACGTATTCAGCCTGTCCTGAATGTGGGACAGTGGCCAGTCTTACTCATTGTCCGTTTCTGTGGATAGAGCGAAATATCAACGGCGAAATGTACGTACATTCACGGAGTCTTGTCTTAGGCTGAGCCGTAACTGGGGCTGCGCGATAAGAGTCCATTTTGGGAAAATAAAAAACATCACACCAGACACAGGTAACGAACTTTTTCACTCACATTACTGAATATGTAGGTACAGTGGCCAGCACATCAGGTTACCCACTTTTGTTGCAAACTAGTCCTTATTACGTGCTGTTGTCCGTACATTCACGGAGTCTTGTATAAGGCTGAGCCGTAACTGGGGCCGCGCGATAGGAGCCCATTTTAGAGAAATGAAAACCATCACACCAGACACAGGTAACGAACCTTTTCACTCACATTACTTAATATGGATGTTGGTTGTCAAATCAATCACCGAAAAACTGCATTTCGAGAAGCTTTGCCGTATTATATTTTCCTTTTCGAAATTTCGCTGCCATATATTTTATGCTGAAAATAGTTTATTGTTGCGGCTTTTGACCTGAAGTATTGTTTACTCCAGAAGGCTTACGGGCGTCACAGCTGATTAGGATATGCCATCTTAACCGTAACCGTACAAGCCAGAACCACCTCTTAGCTGTTAAGAACGAATTGTAAAAAGTCCTCAGACCATCAAGACTTTTGAAACATCCGGCATCCCAACCAGCTCTAAAACGATTTTCAACTTTTTTATCGATTCTCAACCCAATTCCATTCCTCTACGTAAATTCGTTTCCGTGCGTGCGTTTATCGCGTGTCTCATCGGTGACTGACAGACATTGCATGCAGGGAGCGCTTGTCTTCAGTAGTTATGCCAATTTGCAAATGGTTATGTTTGGTTAAACTCAGCTCTTGTATGAATAGTCTTTTAGTGGGTTGTTTCGGATACTTGATAAAGGTTTTTGTGTTTATTTGGTAAGATTTTGAAACTTATAAATCGCAAATATTAGGCCTTACCCTTGGACGAATAAACCACTGGACGCGCAATGACGTGCCATTACGCTTGTGCCCCCTTAGCCACGAAGCGGGCTTTTTGGCCTCACTTACAGGTGACGTCTTATCAGTACGGTGATAGAGCTCAGTGAGAAACATTGTCGGTAAAAATGGGTAAATGTGGCTTATTTTTGTATAAAAATTATAGCGGCAAGACAAAAAATATTCATTTTCATCCGTAAGTAACGTTTTATCCCAAAAAAGCTGATATTTTTCATGAAAAAAGTGAAATGTGTTTTCCAAGAGAAAAGTAACATTGCCATTTAAAAAAGTGGTAGTCAGTTACTACAAAATCAACAAGATAACGTATACTTTATACGGTAGGATTGTCGTATGTTTATCATTCGTTCTCTTGTCAGTTTAATTTTAATTGTGCTTGACAATTGTCGATAAATCATATCGACAAACATTTATCAAATTTTTAATATAAATTCTTTTAAAATAAAACGATAAATCACTAAAAAGTTTCACTCGAGGGTAGATTAAGGGAATCTTAAAAATACACACATCAAAAGTATCTAGGGATCAAGCATTTTTATGCGGATTTCTTGAGATTGAGATGTGGCTTTGTAATAAATTTATGATTTTATAAATGTCTATGGATCCTTTTTGGTGCATTTCATAATTTGAAACAGGAACTGTCAATCAAATTCGAGTAAAAGATGAAAATCAGCTGTCAATATTTTCCCTATAAAAACATACAACGCATTGAAGACATTATTAGTGCTACCGTTTCCCTACTACTGATTAAAATCAACGTTATTATGGAGCGGCGACGTCATTTAAGCAGGGAAGAAATGCTCAGAGGCGTGGGAATGATAGAAGCTGGTTCCCGGCGTCAGAGTGTTATCAGTCGACTTTGGACACGTTACCGAAGCACTGGTACCGTGGCTGAGTGCCATGGAGGACGGTGTCGCTGCACCACACGGAGACAAGACTGATACATTCAAATCACAGCTCGAAGAGCTCTAACAATAACCGCCATGATGTTAGCCGTGAGGCTTCATCACTCTTCAGGGAACTTAATTAGCGACCAAACAGTCAGAAACCGCTTGCATGAAGTGAACCTTCATTCCCGAAGACCGCTACGGGTACCACCTATAGCAATGCACAATCGTAGGATTCGATATCAATGGGCTCTTGAACACAGAAATTGGGCAGAAGAACAATGGCGTTTCGTGTGCTTTTCTGATGAGTCTCGTATTCTGGCAGGATACTTTCTGGCAGGATTTTAATCGCTGTTGGCGTCTAGGGGTTCTCCAGTGTCGTACACGTCTTGTATCCGGTCTCATACCAATACATCATTATGATGTATTGGTATGAGACCGGATACAATACATCATTATGATGTATTGGTATGAGACCGGATACAAAACGTATACGACACTGGAGAACCCCTAGACGCCAACAGCGATTAAAATCCTGCCAGAAAGTCCATCCTTATAGTGGTGGAACCATCATGGTATGGGCGGGTATTTGAACTGATTTAATTCGGATCAGAGGCAACCTCAACGCTCAAATTTATGCTGAGACGATTGTATCAGACGTCATCATTCCTCCACAAGTGCAAATCGGTCCCTTATTTCAGTTAATGCATGATAATACACGACCGCACACCGCAAGAGTTGTAAGACAGACTCTTGCCGCAGCTAACATCAATGTCCTGCCCTGGCCTGCTCAGTCGCCAGACTTGAACCCGATTGAGCATGCATGGGATGCTACAGAGAAGAGCTCTGCCGAATATGGAGGGTATCCAGTCGCAAGAAGACCTTTTTTTGTTGTTGCAACGAACATGGGCGGCCATTCCTCAGCGTGATTTGGATGAACTCATTTTGAGTATCCCAAACCGATGTTCTTGTGTTGTTAGTGTTCGCGGTAGAAACACGGATTATTAATTGTTTAAGTTACCTAATAAAATTTTAAAGAAAACTGTTATTTCAGTCTTTTTTTCGAACTTTAATGTTAGTGGTTCAAATGTCAATAATCCCTTTATTAGGAAAATGGCAAATTTCTTAATTAATGCAAAGGTGACTTGGTTTATCGTTACTGTAGACAAACGAAAACACTTTATTTGATGAATCCTTAAAGAAAATTTTAATTAATATAAATCAGGAGAAAAGTTATTGCAAAAATATATGTTGATCCCTAGACACTTTTGAATTGTGTACAATAGTTTGCTTTAAAATTTTAAACCTCATTTTTATGACAATACGTCTTTAAAATATAATTTCAGATTTCTTGTGGATCCATTAAGTAATATAAAGTGGGTCGAAGGGAGACAAAATGGATCCCCACAAAACATGTATTCATTGTGAAGTCGTATATTTTTGTGTTTGTTTTAGATACTAACAAATTGTACAGAATAACATTGACTCATTCCCCACAAACAGTGTAAAACCTATACTCACGTGACATTGGCGAAGTGACAACACGATTAGCCATCAAAGAGAAGAAGAAGAATATAAAGTGGGTCGAAGGGAGACAAAATGGATCCCCACAAAACATCACCGAATATGTGGTATCCATTTCACACCAGTGTGATTTAATGCCAACGCAAAAATCTACTGCTTAATTCTCCCATAGGAGGATTTAAATGGTGCTGGGCTGTATGTACTTATGGGCGGTTTCACAATGTCTTAGGAAGTTCTAGTTAGTGTTACTTGCCAGACCGTTCATAAAAACGTTCTATGTTTCAGTTGTTCATTCGATGGTTTGTGCATTAAACATGTCCATAATGTAATTTATTATTTTAGTGATAAAAATTATGTTTTTTTACAAAAGATTCGTTCATTCATTCGTTCCGTATATATCGATAAAAAAATATACACGAAAATTGACACGACAAGCTCCCCCCGCCCCACAGAAATTGGCTAATGATGTTTTCATACATTCGCTCTTGCGTTTCATATCCAGTGGTTAATTCATCCAAGGCCTTACCTTATATTGTGCCACTGCCACACACACCACTGCGACTTTTTAGAAGCGATGGAGTCGCGATGCAACATCGATACAGTCACGATACTGTCGCACGTTAGTATCGTTGCAGTCGCGATGCAGAAGCTGGCCATTAACGACTGTCTGTATATTGGCGACTGTATCGATAGTAACCCGCGATAGCAGCGATCGAGTCTCGCAACTGGATCAATACTTAACGCGCGATGGCATCAATGCAAGTTCTGTTCTTTGCTGGTGTGATGCTAAAAGACTGCCACTTTTAAAGGACCTTAGACTTGCATAGTCAAATGTACTAGCCTTGCAGATAAGTATGAATTATTATTCGTCTTTCACACCACACTTACTTTAAAAAAAATGTAGGGTCAAAACATTCATGCTTGTTTCATATTTGTCAACTTTAGAAATTTGATAGTTAAAAACAAAATCATCTAAGAATGGAACTAGGTATTATTCAGTACACTCTTCAACATGTTAAGAAAATACTAAATTCATGAAACAACAGTGGTATATTTGTTAAAAATTAACACAATTATTAACTCAATTTTAAATGCACAAAGTTATAAGAATATAAAGTGGCACAAAGCTTTAACAATTTTCTCAGTAAATTGAGTCATCATACAATAATACAACTAACACATTACAAAACTGCATCAACAAAGGTGACTCAGGATCGTAACCCACGGCTAAAAGAATTACACGTTAAGCTTATTGGAATCTTGTTACAGAGCAATGCACTTTGACTATACTGTCTTGTGTGTTATAGCTCGTTTAATGATAAGCAATTGTTGTTATGACTTAATTTAATGCAATAATTGTCATAAATGGAAGCAGTAATTATTTTGATAACCATAAGTTGGTATATAATAAAATTATTAAAGAGAGAAGTGTTGGAATGAACTGCTTAAAATCTGCACTAAACTTTTTATAGTGTAAGGATAAACTCAAAATGTTTGCAAGTAACGAGACAATAACATAACTTGACCAAATAAAATAGGTAAGCACATTGAGAAGACAAAGGCATTATTCAAATTATAATGGTCCCAGGATGAGGCTGATCAGAATGGTAAGATAATAAAGATGTTTCGAAACTAATCTTGAAAAAAAAAAGATGCTTATCAGAGCTTCTGATCAACAAAATATGTCCAAACCATCGAAATGTGACACCAAAGTACGACCAAGCAAAAAACTACTCCAACTATCTATTTGTTATGGTTGGGTGAGCACTTTAAGGCAAGCATGTACTGGTTTTAATAACAGACTGCAGTATCTAAAGATCTTGTGGGAAGTACGAATTCTAACAAGATACAACCACGAAAATATTGGTTAGCTTTCTTCTAGGCAACTATCACACGGATGCGTCGCTTTAGCTGAGATTTATTTGGTAATAGTGGAAAATCATGGCTTAAACATTAGAAATACTATTCAGGCAAACTCACCAGCAATTTAACTTTTTGATGGCAGACAAATCAGATTGCTTCGAGCGGGCGATGACCATTTCTTCCGTGAGACGAGCCATTTTTAATATCACTGCACTAACAATGATTTAACAATTTTAATGATTTGAACACTGGATTACGCGAGGGATAGACCAAAGCTGGACATTTTTCCAACACGACAGTAGTTGGCGGACGCTGCGGGTGACTAAAAACAAAGCACAATCGGTCTCCTTTCGACAGGCAGGCGGTGGCACTCCACAGATTACAGTATGTGGCACTCCGTAAGGTACAATAGCAGTGCGCAGGTCCACAGACAGTTTATGACGATACGACATACGAGATTATCCGCGTTAGCTTACGAATTTGACCAATTGCAACCACAAATATATTTTTCATCATAAATGATTTCATCACAACACGTGCACTATTCACCTTTCAATTACATCTTAGTAATAATGATGATATGATCTTCTTATTAAATTTATGGCCGATTGTATGCTTTATGATCATTCACAAGTAACCAAGAAATCAATGTGCCTAAATTTGTATCTTTTTTTTATTCGAAATGGGTTTGCTCTTGACTCAAGCCTAGACCTATTTGGGCTTAGACAGACAGTGACGACGAGTCCTTGAAAGTTTTCGGGTTATTTTCCCTTGGGAAATCTGATACAGGTAAAGAGTTCGACAGCATGAAACTCTTTAGACATACTCTTACAATCAATGATTTCAAAAGGAAGGATGCGCCCATGCGAACATTTTGGTCAGAAATTCTGAGTTCAACAGAAATAGCGACATCTGTGACAATTCACACAAACTACGTGGTTGCCGCGGTGCATAGATAGACTACGTAACCTTGTACGCGCGTACAAGTTTCTGAATTTTTGTTTTTTAGCATTTCAGATAAATTATGTCAATGGCATTGGCATGTTGTATTTGTAGGTAGGTAGGTAATTTTTTGCGATGATGTTCTACAGGTCTCGGTAAAAAGGTAAGTAAAAAAAAGTCTGTCAGTTTACTTTGCAATTGTAATAAAAAAAATAAAAAAAATATTATAATAATTACTGCCCTTTAAATAAAACAATTTTTTTAAGTTTTTGTCTTTGCCTTTTCCCGTGTTTTCCGTGATAGACTCATGATGCATTCTGACATTTATATATTTTTTAATGATGGCTCGAATAAGATGCAATCTATGATTAAATGTAGCCGGCTGATCAACAGAGTGTGAGTTTAAAATAGTGAAAGTGCTTTTTCCTAAAAACTTTTCTAATGTTTTTGTGGATAGGAACATGTGGTCTCTTTTTGCCATAAATTGGGGTCTATTAATTTGTCTTATATTTTTTTCGGTTTCTAAGCACACTTCAAATAGGTCAGGAGAAGGAAAATAAAGTCCGCCCATATTTGTCAATTCTATCAGCCTATGAAAAAATATTTTTTCGTTACTCACTAGACTGTCTACACAAATTTCACACTTAATCTTTTTTGTTAAGCTTTTGGCTACCCATCCTGCAATATACCCAACAATGAGTTCTATATTCTCGAGCAGGTGTCCAAAAACGTTCTCAGTTGGATTATCCAAAGTATGCGATAATTGTGCACAGTTATTGTAAAAAACTTCATTACTTTCCTTCGTATCCATTAATATCTGGTTCATGCTCATTAATTCATCTTCTTCTTCGTGACGGCTCATTTCAGAAGTACAATTTATGGCTTTTACTGGTGAAACCTTTAAAATGGGAAAATTGTCCAAAGGAATGCTGTTTCCAGTAAATGAAGATTTTAGAGACAAATGATTCATGCAACGCCTGTACGCTCCTTTTAGTTGTATAGCATTTGGGTTATCATTATACCCGCCGTGCTTTCTTATCGAGCTAAAAAATAGCTCCAAATGGTCTTGAGATAGGCGGTACGTCGAAATGTACTTTAGTTTATATTCCGACTCAACTAAATTTTCGTACAGTGTTTTCAAACTCTCCAAACACACAATCAATCCTAAGAACCCCATTTTGCTTTTGGATTCCAAAATGTTTTTTTTTTTAATAATCAATACGATTCGTGGCTGTCTGTTGCGTTTATTAAAAAATTCTTTTCACGTTCGAGAAAATTTTTAATCCTCTAATAAAAGTAATAGCTTTCTTAATAAAATTAAATATTTTCTCTTTATTTTTTGGGGAAATGGCTCTCTTGTAGCCAGATTGATTGAATCTGCGAGAATTCAAAATATCGAATATATCATTGAAAAAAATAATGAACTCTGCTGTAGCACTGCTTTCTGCAAAATAGCTACTATGTAATACTTCATTGCAGAGTGTCAGTGATTTTGCAATACTTCGGCTTAGCAATTGTGTTGCTAATTTTACCTTCATAATCTGATTTTTAAAGTATATGTGTCTGTATGTTAATTTATTTGCAAAATTAAGCCGCTGATTTGTTTGGAGTTTTAAGAGCCGAATCAAAAATTTCCATTCAATTCGCTGACCCTGCTCGTTGAAAATTATTTTTTTTTTCCAAACACGTTCCTAACTAATTTAATCATGTGACATGCGTCCATGAAAACTACAATATTCTCTTTTGTGACTGGGTGGGTGAAAGTTGTTTTCAATTGACCTTTACTACTTATATTGCATCCCAGAATGTTCGCAGCTTTCACGTTTGTGGGACATCCATCGAATGTCAGGGCTCTGACATTGACACCAACAGAGTGACATTTTTCAAGACAAATATTGACAGTATTTGCTATAAGTTCACTCGTAAAACCATCCACTAAAAAATAACCGACTGTAATTTTCCAATTTTCAGAGAGACACTTTTCACTTTGTGCTGGCGTTGAAGGCCGGAGTTGTTTATTATCACAAACCTGTAAATAATTATATTATATTAAGTAGATAGGATTAAGCAAACAATATGTATTTAGTTATATTTAAGAAAAATAGGTATATCTGAGTCTGTACCTTAATCTCAAATCGCGGTATAGCCGATCCTTTTAGTCTCCGGAGCCCGCTTTTTGAAATATCAATATCATTGTCACAAAAATGAGCAGAACATACTCTTGTGTTTTTATGAGGCTTGAAATAAGGCTCCTTTCGTTGTTCCCTTATAATGCGACTCCAAATTTCTTTACGCTTAGAATCATTTGGAAATCTGTAATTCAAATATTTTATGAATCCGTAATTCTTCATACATACATTTTGACTTTTAGGGTGCCGTACACAAGGTAACGGGACTCTATTACTACAACTTTCCTGTTCGTCCGTCCGTCTTTCAGTCTGTCTTCAGGCTTTATCTAATGAACCGTGAAAGATATTTAAAACTTTCACAGATGATGTATTTCTGTTGCCGCAGTAACCATAAATACTAAAAAAACAGAAAATAATAAATATTTAAGGGGACTCCCATACAACAAACGTGATTTCTTGCCCGTTACCATTGGATAGTACCAAAATTCAAATTACTGGCACTAAATTCTACTAAAAATAAACAATTAAAAATTACGTTTGTACAATGTTACTTCGTTCATTTCGCGCTTTGTCAATGACGCCATTTGAATTTGCTAGTAAAATAATTAAAATTTATTCCTAATTTGTTTATTTAATAAAATGGAAAAAAAAAATTGTATAGTCACTTACCGATGATACGATATCCCATGTTTCTTTTTAACCTTTGTGTCGTAATTTTTGCAGCCTTTTACCACACAACTAGGCATTTTTATGACAAGCAAATTCGTTCACTCTCGCACACGGTCCGCTGTCAACTGAGTCGCGTTGGCCCTAAACTGTAATTTTAGGGCCAGCGCGCTGGTGCCATTTTTCGCGCGGTTGGCCTGGTCCTTACGCAGTAATATATAAGTCAATGCTTACAATACTAATCTGTGATGAAACCGCTTACCGAAAATGTAAAATTTGACAGTAAATAATTGTCAATTTTTCGGAATATGGTGGAAATGCGCACATACTTCAACTTACTTTTTAAAATAATATTCATTAGCATTGGGCCAAAATATATTCATCCATCCTGAGCTCTATAAATTGATTTGTCTTCTTAAAAAAAAAAAACACCAGCTGTCAGGCAGGTTGTCAAATGTCAATACCAATCGGTCTTCTGCCTGTGCTGTAGTGATTGCTGTCATTCATTTGCTAAGCAATGTTCTTATTTTTTTAAGCGTTTTTTGTTATAAATGGATTCCACGGACATTCTTGATGATAAGGACAGTGGTCCTGAAGTGCAGATTAATCTGCCAAGCTCTGTGATGAGCCGCATTGAAGAACTGATGGGAGGAACGGAACAATTCGATAGTGACGAAGTTAGTCTAATTTTTCTCTTTTATCTTTAAATTCTTAACGAAAGATTGTGTAAATAGCGTTTTAATTGCTGTAAACAATAAAACCTAACTATGACATAGAAATAAAGTTAATATTTTACCACCATCCTTTGACCAAAATTTTAAATATTTTGTTTTTGGATTCTATTACTGATTTCATCTGTTTGGTACATAGTTCGATGCGGTGGCGTATATCAACAGAGTGTTTCCAACTGAGCAGTCACTATCCGGAGTGGAGAGCGCCGCAGCTAGATGTGAATTTAGACTCCAAGGTACTTTTCTACCATACATTGTTACAAAATACCGCCGTTGGGGCAGAAAAGATCTAGATTGGAGACCCTTCGACCAATAACGTAAGACGTGCCAAGGACGTCCACTGACACAATGGGCAGACAACCTTATGAAAATAGCAGGACCAAACTGGACACAAACCCCATGTGATCGATTACTTTGGAAAACAGTGGGGAGGTCTGTGTTCAGCAGTAGACATAATGATGATGGTATAAAATAGAAGTTAAAGCCAATAATACCATATTGCTTTTATTGTTAACACACTGAATGTACAAATGGCTAATATGTTCTGTGAAAAAGGCTTTTAGAATATTAGTAAATATTTCCAATCCATGTAATCTTACAAAAAAATCACAACTAGAACTTATTAAGTGCCCATCTCTTTCTCAGGTGTAGAACATGACATCCGTCGACTAGTCCGCGCTCAGGCTGAGCAAAGAGAGGCAGGGCAGAAAGCCCTGCTTGACGCACAGAGATGTATTGGAGAGTTGGCTCTGCAGGTAACTCAATAATTTTATGCTGTGATGCGATAATGATATCTAAAATAGAAGAAGACAGGCATTACTGTACATGAAAAGCCTTGAGATATACTATACCCTTATATTCAACATAGTAATAACAGTATGTAGTCATACTGTGTAGCCTGACACAAGTATAATCTCTCTTATTAGAATTTAAACTCTAACCGTAGAGAAAATAAATACCTTGTATAAAATAAACTTTAAAAAAAAGTAAAAACCAACTTCAAAACCAAAATGCACTAAAAAGTCTTAAATAAACTCTTCACCATTGAAAGGAAAGGAATTCGTTTTAGGCAAACAATTTGTTTTTGGAGTCGGTGCTGTGATAGTTGATGCTTGATGGTCAAAGTGATGGCACACATCAATATTTGGAGTGATTGACACACGTCAACATTAAGATTTTAGTAAAGAAACACTATACCTGCCTTTAAAATTTGAGGGTTTCCCTCGATTACACCAAGATCCCAAAATGGAAAAAATGGGACCAACTAGAAGGTACTCGCCTCGCCTCTAAGTAGGCGAAAATTTTTTCGATTCGGTCGACAAACGACTGAGATATGAGATAACATAACATAGGTAACATACATACAAAAATAATAATAATAAAAAAACATACAGTCGAATTGATAACCTCCTCCTTTTTTGAAGTCGGTAAAAAATATAGGAACAATTTCATACAATGCTTTTAGAATGTTTTTAACACTTAGTGCGTGTACAAATTTTTGGTTTCTTATTTTCATCTTTATGAATATAAAATATGACACTGTGAGTGTTAAAAACATTCTAAAAGCATTAGATAGCGAAGCGTCATCAATTTCCAAGTTGAATTTATTCTGTAAAGAATAACTGCTTGGGCCATCTGTTTCATGGACAGACGGCTAGATGGCGCTAACCGTCACACAATTGACATCTTCATAAGAGACCACAAATTTCGCAGGATCGGACTGACAGCACGGTAGCTCAATTGGTAAGAGCGTTTGGCCCGGTCAGCCAAAAGGTTGCTAGTTCAAGTCACGCCCGTGCGCAAATTTTTGGTTTCTTATTTTCATCTTTATGAATATAAAATATGACACTGTGAGTGTTAAAAACATTCTAAAAGCATTAGATAGCGAAGCGTCATCAATTTCCAAGTTGAATTTATTCTGTAAAGAATAACTGCTTGGGCCATTCGTTCATGGACAGACGGCTAGATGGCGCTAAGCGTCACGCAATTGACGTCTTCATAAGAGACCACAAATTTCGCAGGATCGGACTGACGGCACGGTAGCTCAATTGGTAAGAGCGTTTGGCCCAGTCAGCCAAAAGGTTGCTGGTTCAAGTCCCGCACGTGCGCAAATTTTTGGTTTCTTATTTTCATCTTTATGAAATTTCATACAACTTAATTGTGGTAGTGGTAAACAGACAAGGTATGAAATACTTTGGTTCACATGAATTGTGTCAAGTGTAGGTAAAGCATGAAATAATGTTCATTGTTTTATTAATTATGTGTAATGTCACTAAGGAGTATTTTATAATAGATAATAGGAGCGTTTTACCTACCAATAAAACGCATATTAATTTACTTACCTTATTCGAAGCTTATTTAATTGAGATAGGCACTACCTTTCCCGCCGGATGTTGCTGTCTCTTTCTACCCTATACATCTGTCTCTTTCTACCACCACTACCCGGCAGTGGGGGGCGACCGTTGAAGGGAAGTCCGCCATTTCTGTAAATCATTGAGTCGAAAATCTACCAGGCAGAGTTGATTCATAAGCTTCGAATAAGGTAAGTAAATTAATATGCGTTTTATTGGTAGGTAAAACGCTCCTATTAATTTGACTTGACCGTTATTCGAAGCTTATTTAATTGAGACGTGTTTGTTATCGCCTGGTGGTGGTAAAGACGCCCAATGTGACAATAATTTATATTTAAGAAAGATAATTTAATATATTCGTTATAAAAACATAGTTTTCAGAGTTAATTAATGTGTTCTGGAATCTGGATACTTACAATGTATTTTAGAATAAAACATTTTTCGCTCATAAATACATTGTTTTTATTTTTTAAATACAAGGAAGAAAATAAATCATGTTTAAATTCAATGTTAATGATTTAAATAAATCTTATTTAATCAGCTACATTAAACAAAGCCGTAACAGATGGTGTTGCTGATGAGGGCATAACTTCTCGTCTATAAAATTTACAAAAGGTGTTTGTTGAACGCCAGTTGCCCCTTGACAATATATCTTCTAATGGGTGATTGTCTAACCAGCTCTTAGAGGCGACTGCAGAGCGTACACTTCCTGGGGTTGCTTTTATGCCTGCATCCTTTAAGAGGCTCTTAATCCATCCCGCAATAATCGCCCGTGAAGCAGATTTGGGCACACCTTTAGTGCTAATAAACAATGAATTACATTTAGCAGATTCTCTATGAATTTTAAGTAAATCAATTGTATGTTTTATCCAAAATATTGGGTTCAGATTACGGCAACCTGGATTAGCAATCAATCTCCAGCCTGATTGCCTGTAACTTGCAGCATCGGTTTTAGAACCGAAGACTGGCCAAAGAACCACACTATCGTCTGTAAGGGAACAATGATCAGAATCAATGCTAAGTAAAGTTAAATCATGAATTCTACGTCCCGAACTCAACAATAGCAGTGTTGGGGACAGCTCGATCTGCCACCAAACTGACTGAGGGTTCGTAGGGGCGGTGGTTGGTCCGACTCGGCCCTACTGGCGAAAGTGGACTGTATGTTTTCTTATAAGAATGCTGGACCGGTAGGAAGCCGCCTGTCGTCTTGTACTTCGGAGGTAGTCTCGGTTGCTGTCGATGAATAAAACAAGTCTTCACGGACAAACTTGCAGATTTATTACTAACATATCACAAATAGTTCACACAAAAATCTTCTTATTAGAATCACTTATCTAGTTCAACATTTACAATTACCACTAGAATTCAATAAGACACTGACACACTGTTTTAGCACTTTAAACACTTACACTTGAAAACAGTAACTTAAAACCAGAGAACAGAAACTCTGAACACTGAAAACAGAAACTGAAACTCAACTGAAGACTTTAAACAGAAACTGATTTGCGCGCCCAGGCGATCGGTATTTATACTGAAAACTCGGGGCCAAAAAAACTCCACCCATTTTCTCGAACTTTCAGTGACCCGCCTTCCTTCGGGAACTCGCAGGTAGTTTTCGTCGAAAGGGTCATTTTGGGTCTACTCTATCAGTCGAAACTCGAACTTATGGCCTAGAGCGCAAGACTCATTTTCCGGTGTGCCTCAGACAATAGACCATTTCAGAATACGCAAAAACAACATGTTTGCTCGCACAAGCTTCCGCGATCGAGTACTTTCTTAATGAGTGGCCCAATACGCGTTTTTCTGGAAGGATCCAAGCCACTCCATAGAATTTAACTTGTGGGAAAGAGACATATCATCTTTCCGTTCTGCGCTCGAGTAGTTTCTGTGCGAGGTCCGGCACTATCCTTTCTCTAGAAGAGTCCGCGACATGTGTTAATGTTTTGAATGTTTTTGTTAACCTTAATTGTTTTAGTCTGAGGCAATTCGCACCGTATTCGAGATTTTTCTAGCGCCTATTATAATTATTGCTCGTCGCTAACAGTCTCCCCCGCAGTGCGAAGCACTCCACTATTTGGTTGCGACGATGCAGCAGGAACCAGGACTATGACTCGGCGTGTAGGTCTTCGTAAGACTCCTCCAGGTGTTCGCACGTCGAGTACGCGTACTCTTCCATCTGGCCCTGGGTAGACGCGTTGCACTTCTCCTCGTGGCCAAGTGTTTCTTGGCATTGATGCGTCGACAATTAGCACTATGTCACCAATACAAGGATCTTCAGTGTCCCTTCCGGCAATTTTTCTCGGCATGAGGGTAGGTAGATACTCCTTGATCCATCTTTTCCAGAAGTGATCAGTTAACCGTTGTACTGTTCTCCAGCTTGCCTTGCCGATGAGGTCACGATCTTCAAATTCTCCCGGAGCCATCATTCCACAGGATCTTCCGAGGAGGAAGTGATTTGGTGTAAGACTCTCTTCGTCGTTGGGGTCTGTACTGATCTCGGTGAGTGGACGCGAATTAACAATGTGCTCCACCTCGGCCAGCAGAGTGTGAAGAACTTCTTCTGGTGGCGTCTTGGTTTCTAGCACAGCCATGAGTGCCGTTTTCACCGAGCGCACCATACGTTCCCATGCGCCCCCCATGTTTGGGCATCCTGGCGGGATAAACTTCCATTTAATTCCCTCTTGACAAGCTGCTTCCTCCAGTTCTCGTTGTGCTCCAATGAAGTTCGTGCCGTTATCACTGAAGATTATGTTCGGCGTTCCTCGTCGTGCCGCCATCCTTCTTAGCGCCATGATCATAGAGCTGGTGCTCAGCGAATTAACTAACTCAAGATGCACCGCTCGCGTAGTCAAGCAAGTAAATAGTGCTCCCCATCGTTTTTCTACTCTTCTTCCGATGGTCACGTTCATTGGGCCAAAATAATCCACTGCCGAACATGTAAAGGGCGGCTGATGATGTTGCAGCCGCTCGGCAGGTAAATCACCGGTTGGTGGAATCTGCGGGATACCCTTATGAACTCTGCACCATTGGCACCGGTGGATGACTGCTCTGACTGCAGTTCGAAGACCCAAGATCCAATACTTTTGCCTGACTTCGTTGATGACCGTAGCAGAATTGCCATGGTAGAATTTCTTATGATAGAATTCTATTATCAGGCGGCAAATGTAATTCTTTCCGTCCAATATGATCGGATTTATCCTCTGATCTTGTGTTATTTTCCTCGTCCGAGTACGTAACTTGATTATGCCGCGGCTGTTCAGGTACACGTCGATTCTCTTTAGTCGACTCGAGTTCTCAATTGGTTTCCCTTCCTTCAGATAGTCTAATTCCTTGCTGAAGCTTTCTCGCTGGCTCTCCATGATGAGCAGTTCCTCAGCCTTTCGGAGGTGTTCACCTTCTAATGGTAGGTAACTCCTCTTCTCCTTAGCTCTGAAGGGTTGCAAGGCTTCATCCTTCTTGGCGGTGCGCTTGTAAGGTTGCCAGCTATCGGTCTTCGTGACGTTCACTATCTGTTTACTCTTGACTCGAGTTCGCAGCACCTCGATGAATTGGAACACACGTGCCGTGCTGCGCAGCAGTCGTATCCACCTGGAAAACCTCTCTGGAGCCGTTATGCGAGGAGAGGTTATTCTTGTTGTAGCTACAGTGTGAGTATTCTTCACCTCCCCCGCGACCGTTGCAACGGCTTTAAGGCGCTTCGTAGGCCGATCTTCTTTATCACGATGCAAAATCACCGGACCAACGAAATATGCCGTTTCATCCTTGAACTCGTGGGGTGTACCTTTAGCAACATTTCTTGAGCGGCGTGATAGCACTCCTGTGGGCTTCATCTTCGAACGTCGACTGAACAAAGCCTTTTCTTCTACCACTCGGGCGTGGTTACCAATACACTTAACTGGTACTTGGTTTCTTGCGTCACAACCGTGTAATACCCACCCTAAGCTGGTGAGTGAGGCTACTGGTTCTGAGGGCTTCCCTTTGCGAAGTCTTCTTGTGACAATAAGCCCCCAGTTATCTTGCCCAATCAACAGTTGTGGTTCTTCCTTAGCGTAGACCAGTTGTGCCATGATACCTTGTAAGTGATGGCATCTTCGGAGTGTCTCTTCTTCGACTCCTTGTTTCGCCAACTTTAAATTGTCAATGGTTCTTGCTTCCATCTTGTTTCTCTGCTGGCAATGGGCACCTTTAATCTTCAGCTGAACCCTTTGAGAGTCATTCTTCCTTATTCCTTTCCCTCCGAGTGTCTCGATGGTGATGGACTCCTTTTTACCTTCTGCCCCAATCTTCTTGGCGACCGATGAGTCAAGCAGTGAAACGGTGGATCCTTCATCCAGTAGGGCTAAAACACGGGCTTTCCCTTTCGGGCCATACAAGTCTACTGGAACCATCTTCAAATAGGCCTTTCCACCGTTCGTCGTATTCACCGATGAGACTACTTCCTCTACTTCGTCTTCTTTATGGAGGGTGTTGCAATTATCCATCGCTGGAGATACGTCGGAATGGAGAGTGATGTGGTGCCATCTCGAACATTTTTTTGCAAGCCAAACTCTTGCAGGTGTTTCTCGCGTGCTTGAGGCGTAGACACTTGAAGCAAACTCTTGCCTTCTTCGCCATCTTCCATCTGTCTTCAAGAGTGGCGTTCTTAAACCTCTTGCACTCATACAACCAGTGATCTTCATCGCATTCAGGACACTTCTTTCCCTTTGGTCTCGTGTCACCGTCATCTTCCTTTCTTTCCTTTATATTATGGACGGTTCGTTTGAATGCGCCTCTTCTCGGCTCACACGATACTTCAGGCGGGGCGTAATCACTGTTGATCTCCGCTTCTATCTTCATGAAGTCATACATATGCTCAAGCGCGGGCTTCCCATCCTCACGGTGAGCTCTGTGATACAGCAACCATCTTGACTTCATGGTAGGCGGCATCTTCAATATAAGACATTCGACAGTGCCTGGTGCGCTGAGGTAGTCTGATTTCCCAAGTGCTCTTATTGTAGCTACCGTGTTGCGGACTCGATTCGCGAATACGCAAATCTCACTGCCAACATCGTTTACCCTAGGTAGCTTCTCCAATTTCTTCAACTCGTCCAGAGCAATAGCTGAAGGTCTACCGAAGGTGGCTTCCAGGCTTTCCATAACTTCGTCCGGATCCATCGCAGTGAAGAGAAGATTCCTCACAGCTTCTCTAGCTTTGCCTCGTAGACACTTCCTAAGCCTTCCCAAATTCTGTATGGGTGTGAAGGCGCTCGCAGTATCGTCGTAGGACACCAACCATTCTTCACTGTCGCCGTCAAACTGTGGTAGCTCAATCAACTGCCTCGTGAGACTGCTCTCCGACTTATGACGAAGATCTTGAATGGCCAGGGTTAACTCTTGCATTTCTGACTTCTCTTCACGTCGTGGTAGCACTGGCGTTGGCTGGGGCAGCTGTGGTTGTAGCGGCGTTGTTGGCAATGACTGCGGTTGCGGCGGTGGCGTCTGAGTCTGCGACCGTGGTGGTGGCAGTGACACAATTGTTGGTGGTTGCTGCGATGGTGTTGTTTCGGAGCTTGGTTGGTTGACCCAATTCTCTTCTTGCACCTGTCGATGTTGATTCTCATATTTTTCCTCTTCGGCTTCAAGTCGAATCAATTCCAACTTAGCTCTAGAAAGTTCTAACTCTTGCTGAGAGATTCTGATGCGCAGTTCTAATTCAGCTCTCCTTCTCGCTGAGCGTGCTGAACGTGCATCCTGACTTATTCTAGTCAGTGGCGTCGCCTGCCTATATGCTTCAGCAGCGGGCGGCACATACTGACTACGTTTCCCAAAAACAGTGACAGCAGGAGCAAAGCCATCGGTTGTGGCAGGAATGATAGATTCATCTGCAGCAGTCACGGCACATCTTCTTTCTGCTTCTGCTACACGGGCTTGAAGACTTTCGTGTGCCTTCACAATGTCTGCATAGTCCGTGGTCGTAGAGCGTAATGGTTCCCCCTTCTCTGCTGGCACGACGGGGTCCCCCAAAGAACGTGCAGGCGATCCAACCCGGGTGCAAGCCGTCGTGACGTCCCCTGTGACGTCTCGTTGTGGAGTGTCCTCCCCTGGGGTCAGCGTCGGCGAAGTCTCTGTCTCCGTCGGCATGTTCACGCTCGAATCCATCGTAGTAGCAGCCTTCTTTTGCGTCTCCGATCTAGTGACAGGCATTACTCCGTTATTCCGCGATCCGGCTCGAAGGATCAAGAAAATTGTTGGGGACAGCTCGATCTGCCACCAAACTGACTGAGGGTTCGTAGGGGCGGTGGTTGGTCCGACTCGGCCCTACTGGCGAAAGTGGACTGTATGTTTTCTTATAAGAATGCTGGACCGGTAGGAAGCCGCCTGTCGTCTTGTACTTCGGAGGTAGTCTCGGTTGCTGTCGATGAATAAAACAAGTCTTCACGGACAAACTTGCAGATTTATTACTAACATATCACAAATAGTTCACACAAAAATCTTCTTATTAGAATCACTTATCTAGTTCAACATTTACAATTACCACTAGAATTCAATAAGACACTGACACACTGTTTTAGCACTTTAAACACTTACACTTGAAAACAGTAACTTAAAACCAGAGAACAGAAACTCTGAACACTGAAAACAGAAACTGAAACTCAACTGAAGACTTTAAACAGAAACTGATTTGCGCGCCCAGGCGATCGGTATTTATACTGAAAACTCGGGGCCAAAAAAACTCCACCCATTTTCTCGAACTTTCAGTGACCCGCCTTCCTTCGGGAACTCGCAGGTAGTTTTCGTCGAAAGGGTCATTTTGGGTCTACTCTATCAGTCGAAACTCGAACTTATGGCCTAGAGCGCAAGACTCATTTTCCGGTGTGCCTCAGACAATAGACCATTTCAGAATACGCAAAAACAACATGTTTGCTCGCACAAGCTTCCGCGATCGAGTACTTTCTTAATGAGTGGCCCAATACGCGTTTTTCTGGAAGGATCCAAGCCACTCCATAGAATTTAACTTGTGGGAAAGAGACATATCATCTTTCCGTTCTGCGCTCGAGTAGTTTCTGTGCGAGGTCCGGCACTATCCTTTCTCTAGAAGAGTCCGCGACATGTGTTAATGTTTTGAATGTTTTTGTTAACCTTAATTGTTTTAGTCTGAGGCAATTCGCACCGTATTCGAGATTTTTCTAGCGCCTATTATAATTATTGCTCGTCGCTAACAAGCAGAGCTGCTGTATGTTGTTGTGTTTCAAAGGTATTTGTTATATTAACATTGTGATTTTCTAGAAATGAAGCTAAAACATTTATATTCCAAACCGGTGGTTTGTGACATATAGGTTTTTGTAAGGATATTGATTTTAAAACTTGTTTAATCAAAAAGTGGGAACTTAAGGCACCTGCACATTCTGCATTGCAAAGAGTACAAATAGCCGATTTATGTAACAAAATGGTGTTATATGATAACTTGTGTATCAAGTGCAAATCTGACAAGTACCTAGCCACATCATTACCAACCGGGTTAGAGGGGTCAACATTATGCTCCTTGGCCCAACTAAGCCATTTTCTCCAAGCACAATCATACGTTTTCCTAGTTGAAGGCCGCCAGGATTTTTGGAGAAGAGAAATTTGTTCACTGTTCCAGCCTGTCAGATTTTTCGTCCACCCCCACATTTCCATATCTCCAGTGTCATGTCGGCCACATTCGGAGGTGGAAGGCCCGTTGATATATCTACCAGGATCTCTTCTAGATTCATAAGCGTGAAAGGAGGAGCTATTGCTCGTGCTTTCACGTCTGCCCTCCAATATACTCGATCCCAACGTGGTACGACTAACAGGTACGTTCCTTGACACTGACCGAGGTGACTCAACACTCTGGGAATGAGAAAGGGTGGAGGAAAAATCCATGCCAGAGGATAGTTCCAAATCTGCGAGAAGGCGTCGTGAAACAACGCTTGATGGTCGTGTTGGTCCAAGGAAGCATAATTGATCACTACATGAGCGCGATCTGATGCAAATAGATCGACTTGGGGAATCCCCCATTTGGAAAATACCTTTTAAGTGCCCTTTGGAAGAATGTGCCATTCCGGGACTGGCCGAAGTCTCGATAGATGATCGGCGTGACCGTTGTAGATTCCTGGAATGTGATATATTTTCACATGTATGTGATATTCGTCGAGAATTTGGTAAACTTGACGAGTCAGATTTAACAGGGGAGCTGATTTGGTACCTCCTTCGTGTCGAAGATATGCTATAACTGTCCTGTTGTCGCACTGTATCAACAGAGTGCTGTGGGTCAGGTGCTGACAATGATCTTGTAAAACTTTTAGTATTGCCAACATTTCCTTTTGGTTTCAATGAAGACCTTGTTCGTAATCCGTCCAAAATCCCGTTATAGACAGGATGTCCAAACGAGCTCCCAATGCTAGATCCGAAGCGTCGGTGGTTAGGTAATGTGAGGGTGGTGGTATGTGAATTGGAGAAGGTTGTCTGCAACTCTCTAGCCACCACCTCAAGTTCTCTCTGGCGTTCAGAGGAATTTAGTGTGACTGCCTTGGGTTCGCTTTCAATATTACATTGAGTAGGTTTAACAGTTTCCAATAGTGCAGCTGACCCTGAGGTACGGTGAAACTTGTAAAATTGAGAAGACCTACCAGGCTCTGCAATTCCGGGAGACTTGTCTTTTCTTGATCTAACATCGCAGTCATTTCTAGCAATTCGCCTTGATACATCAAGTGAAGGAACCTTCTGTGGCAGCGAGCAACAGGTAGGTGAAAATAAGCTTGCGACAGGTCGATCTTGCAAAGCCAATCTCTCGATTGAATAAAATCTGGTATACGGGTCACATTGAGCAAGCGGAATTCCTCTGTTAATATGAATTGATTGAGGGCCTTCAAATTGAAAACAGAACGGAACGTGCTGTCGTTCTTGGGAACAAGAAACATTTACGATAGGAAAATTGGACCGTGTGCAGCTCTTGTTAATACCTCTTGATTTTTCATTTGTTTTATTAAATCGCACATTTCGTTTGATTGTGGCACACTCATGTGGTTGCTTATTATATTTGGATGAACAAGAGGTGGTTTTTGGCAAAAGGGTATGCGATACCGATACCTCTTTAGAATTTCGAATATCTAGCCTGGTGCTTGTAACCGCTCCCATTCGTGAACATAATTCTTGAGACGGCCCGATCGAGACTGATTCGAGTCAAAATTTTTTCCGCTTGTTATCCTGGTTGTTTCGAGATTGTGATGATGCTCGTTTTTGTCCAGCCTTATTTTGTCCTTGACCTGTTGTGTTTGGTCGAGAGGAACGGCCACGAAAGGAATTCTGACCATTCTGAGCGCCTGAATGATGACTATAACCTTGCGAAGGATAGTACGAGTTACAACCACCTTGCGGAGGTGGGTTGTGGCAACTGGTGGCATGTGAACAATGCGCACCGCTAAATGGCCCATGAGAATAACCTTGCGTAGGTTTTTTGCGAGACGCAACCCCCTGCGAGGAGGTGCTTCGTTTGTTATGCTCAGCCTGCGAGGTAGAGCTATTATTTGTCTTCTTCAAAGGCCAGAAACATTTCCGAACACCACCGGCCTTTTCAATGGCAGCTGAGAATTTTTCAGTGTTGACTAAATTCGTGGCTGTAGGTGGGATCTTTTTTAAATTGGTTTTGACTAGTGGATCCTTCACCTGTTTAGTGACACAATCTCTCCGCATTTGAATAATCTCGGCTCGGTGGCCACAAATAAGCTGTAATAAATCTGAGGAAGTTTTAAGAAAATCTCCAGCTGAAAAAAGATCATTAATTTTCGCGTTGAGGGAGTCATAAGAAAGGTTGTCTGAATCTTTTGCCCAAGACAACAAATCACCCAAGATTGTCTGCAACGAATCCCTTTGCTTTACAGCACACATAGTCAACGCCGCATATGCTCTGTCAGCATGTATTAAATGGCGCGGGGACTCATAAACTTTAACCTCTTCATTTAAATCGATATCTGTATAGCCAGGGGTACAATTGTATAATTTTTGCGTATCTAAATATCTAATCGCATTCCAGTCATTACTATCTAGATGCTGAAAATCATTTAGCAATTTTAGATGAACGAGGGATGTCTTTTGCATGCTCGGTTCCTTGAGTTTAGTTTCGATATCGAAAGCGAAGGGTTTCGAGATATTAGCGGCTTCACTACTATGCGATAATTCTGAGAAATCGTTATAAAGATTATGGCTGATTCCAGATAAAATAGAAACAGCATCATTATCCGAATCATTGCAATGTGTACTCACATTTTTTTCTTCTGTCCTCGTTAATTGTTCTCGAAGGCTTCGTATTTCCTTTGTTAGTTTACGCACTTTACGTCCAGAACGTCGCTTTCTGTACCTCCGCCCTCTTTTTTTCTTGCGGCGATTACCATCCGTGGAACTCGATTCGCTTGAAGAGGAACTGCTGCTGCTGCTTATGGATGTACTAGTACTGTTTTTCCGCGAACGCTGAGTACTGGCAATAGAAGGTCCCGGCAATGGTTCAGGGACTGATCCAATGTCTGTATTTTTATTATTCACATCCATTCTACAAAGATAAAAAATATTAAAATAAAAACAATTTCGGGTAGAATTTCTGAAATAAACAAAAAAAACTAACGATTTCATATTCGAACGAACTACTCGTATCGTTATAATTCAAATGGTTATCGAAACCGGAAGATATTTTAAATAAGACTTTCCAAAAACAATACACTATTATTGCATTGTCACTGCAAATACACTTGTGCTCGATAGGTTGAAGCTTGACTTTGAGTAACCTCAACATTAAAAAGAGAAAAATTAGTTGCAAAATTTGACGCAATGAAAAACACCACTGCAAATTTAATAAAAGCTTGTAAAAAGTGATTTCACCACACTGCTTATAATATATTTTCCGTTAAATCAAACGAAAACTTAGTAAGAATCGAAAAACGGTTATGATTTTAAATAAATCTTGCATTTCAACGAGCACTTTTTGCAGGTCAATGACGTTAAAGTAAAAGGTTTATTACTTACGTGACTGTTGTTACACTCAGCACTTACACTTTTAATTTCGTTTAATTTGGACTTAAAAGTTTTTAATTCCGTTTAATATTGCCTATTGGCACCTAAAACACTTTATGCTTTGTGTTTTACCTCACAATAAAAAAAAAATACCAGTGCAGGTTTGCATGCACATCTGCACTCGGCGGGAAACAAGACGCCAATGATTTACAGAAATGGCGGACTTCCCTTCAACGGTCGCCCCCCACTGCCGGGTAGTGGTGGTAGAAAGAGACAGATGTATAGGGTAGAAAGAGACAGCAACATCCGGCGGGAAAGGTAGTGCCTATCTCAATTAAATAAGCTTCGAATAACGGTCAAGTCAAATTAATGATGCAATATTATTTTTAATGTTGTGAATTTTGCTTTTGATCATTATAACCAATCATGCTTTGATCCATATAAATGTTATTGACCATTTTTAAAACAAATAAATATTACGGATTGTTTATTCAAATAAAGTGAATGGGATTTTGGCATAGGTAGTAAAAATAACTCATAATCATTGATACTTTTGAATCAATCCCACTTTCTGACATCTGTCGGTGTCAGGCTTCTTACTGTATAATATTAGAACTTTGCTTCTATTTGAATTTCCTGTGGTGCTAAAACAGATTAGCACGAAAACAAAGTAATTATAGGACAGCAGCATTCTCTCCCAGTCAAACCATAATTCTTCTTCTCATCATTTTAGTTTCAGCCCCGACCCCATCCCTGCCCAACCCCATAATTTTAATTATTATCATCTTACTCAGGATGGTGAGAAATCCAACAAAGTGATATTCAAGAAAATCAGTCCCCTTGCTCAATTTCTTCTATCATCAGAACCTTCTGACAATAACATACACAAAAAATAATAATAAGTGAAATCAGTCCATCACGTGATGCCGTGACCAAGGGAAATATGGATCCGTTTTTATATAAAAAAACGAATACAATTAACTTAACATTTTGTCTGTAATCCTCCCACTTTAACCTTGCAGGTAGCGGACATAAACAAGAAGGCTGAACGCAGCGAGAGCATGGTCCGCGAGATCACGTCAGAAATAAAGCAGCTGGACTGCGCTAAATGGAACCTGACCGCAGCGATCACAGCGCTGAACCATCTGCACATGTTAGTGGGGGGAGTGGACTCGCTGCGGACTATGACCCGCGCGAGGCAGTATAAGGAACTCGCGCTGCCGATGCAGGCTATTATGGAGGTAAGTTAAGACTTATGTATTACCTGGTTAACGTAAAAATAGACCTGTCCCTGTCACTGCATAGTGGAAAAGTGTGCCAAAACTGACGTTCATGATTTCAAACTTACCAACACCAACAGTCTACACCGTAAAAAGTTAAAGCTGTCAAACGAAAGCGATTAAGGATGACAGTAACTAACTTAAGTAAGTAACATTTGTAGCTTAAAATGAGATTACCTTTCGTATTTTCAGTTAGTATGCAGCCGTAAATACCAATAAGAAAAGTATAATTCATGCTTAACTTCCCCAAAAATAATTATAGTTAATTAAAACCTTGAATTTCACTAAGAACTATTAAAATTTAAAAAACCGGCCAAGTGCGAGTCGGACTCGCGCACTGAGGGTTCCGTGCCAACTTACCACTTACTTCCACTTAGTAAAATACCACAATATTTTGTTGACAGCAAATATAACTTTGTTCATAGTGTTTGTATGAAGTACAAAGTTATATTTGCGGTTGTTGAAAACATGCTATATCTCAAAAAGTACTCGTTCGATCTCGTCCAAACCAATTTTCGTTGAAAGTATTTGCTAAGATCTATATTATATATATTTTTCAAAATTTACACTCTCTTGCCCATTTTACCACTTTGGAAGCGTCTAGCTAAGAAACGTTAGACTTTAAAAGAAAACGGTTATAGGAACCTCTATGTCATTTTTAAAGACCTATCCATAGATACCCCACACGCATAGGTTTGACTAAAAAAAAATTTTTCGGTTTTAGTTTCATGTATGGGAGCCCCCCCTTAAATATCATAACTTTTTATTTTTTGTATGAGAATCGTAAAGCGGTTAACAGGATACATCTCCCTACTAAAGTTCAATAGTGTGATGCTTATAGTTTCAGAATAAATTGGGTGTGACATACGAACGGACAGACAGACAGACAGACAGACAGACTTGACGAAACTATAAGGGTTCCGTTTTTTGCCATTCGGCTACGGAACCCTAAAAAGAAACTTAAAACTTTACACTACATTACAGACTGCGGATATTAATATTTGTTCCAGTATACAAAATAATAGTCACAATTTAGGGATTTGTTTCATCGCTGTCCGTGGCTTGGACGTAAATGGTCATTTCCTTTTGTGCAATGAAGTCTATATAAATAAAAATCAAAACAAGCTGATGCAGTGCCACTAGAGGAGTGCTAGTACTGTATCAACAACAGACGGTAATATTAAAAACAATTGTCTCCAGGTCCTCCAGCACTTCGAGTCGTACCGCTCCATCCGTGAGCTGAGCACCTTGAGAGACGAGGTGCACGCCATACGAGCCGAGCTTGCCACGCAGATATTGGCAGACTTCAAACAGGCATTTACTGGTAATAAAAGTCACTGAGATTTTTAGGGTTCCGTAGCCGAATCGCAAAAAACGGAACCCTTATAGTTTCGTCAAGTCTGTCTGTCCGTCCGTATGTCACAGTCCCTTTATTCTGTAACTATAAGCATCACACTGTTGAAATTTTGTAGAAAGTTGTATCCTGTTAACCGCTTTATGATTGTATGGGTTCCTGGACGCCCATACAATTTCTTGATAGACTTGATAGTAGTGAAAGCAGTAAAAACACTTCTTGATACTTGATGAATTATTCTTGATAAGGATGTGTGCACACATTAAAAATTTTACGTGAACTAACTTAAAAGCAATGAATAAAATAAGCGCCTTAAAAGGTGTTAACAAAGGTAAGCAAATAAATTGCTTTTACTTTTTATGACTTTTTTTTACACAGAGGTTTCTAAAACCATTTTCTTGTAAAGTCTAACTTCTCACAGCTAGACGCTTCCAAAGTGATAAAATGGGTGTATAGTTCAACTTAGGGTACAATGTATGTTTCATCGAAACCGATCCAGTGATTTTTGAGATATCAGTAACTAAAAATTATGAAATAAAAAAAATATTTAAAAAATAAAACCGCAACCGAAACTGACTATAAAGCCTATCTTCTTCTATTAATTCTTTTTGAGTCGATGCATTATTTTTGTAGACTGTTAGTGTAGGTTAGCTTGACATCATACACCGATATTCATAAAGATGAAATAAAAAACCAAAAATTTGCGTGTGGGCGGGACTTGAACCAGCAACCTCTTGGTCAACTCAAGTCCCGCCCGTGCGCAAATTTTTGGTTTCTTATTTCGTCTTTATGAATATAAAATATGACACTGAGTGTTAAAAACATTTTAAACCATCATACACCGACTCTATAAAAAATTAAGATGCGTTATTTAAAAGCTTTTAGTGAAAATTTTGTTAATTTTTTCTTCGCAGGCGGCAGCAAGAGCACGATCTCGCACCGAACGCTGTCGGAGGCCTGTCCGGTGCTCGACATCCTCGAGCCCAAAGTGAAGCGAGAGCTGCTGCAGTGGTTCATAGGCGTTCAGCTACAGGTAAACTTGGATATTAACTACAAACAGAGGTGGAATTGTGTAAAGCAATCGTATTCATTTGACAGTTCAAAACGTACGATATGATCTGTCAAACGCTTTGTCCCTTGCCGTTTGATAGATTATACCGTACGTTTTGAACTGTCAAAAGAATACGTTTGCTTTACTCAATTCCACCTCAGAACCCCACAACTTGTGTTTAATAGACGACCTCTGTGGTGTAGTGGCTAAGCACGCTGGATTTCAAGGCTTCACAGCTCCGAGGTCCCAGATTTGATTCCCGGTCGGTTCTATATAGAAGTCAAAATTTATTTTATTGTCTCGGTTCTGGGTGTTGTGGTACCACCGTTGTGTCTGTGTCTAATATTAAATATTTAAAGATTGTCTAATAATAAGAATTCCATTCTCTTTAAATAAAATATTCGAAATTTTGAGACAAAACCGGTTGTTCGATTTTTTACAGCAAAAATAGACAATCACTACCAATATTTAAATACAGTTTCATATGACGACGACCTCCGTGGTGGAGTGGCTAAGTGCGCTGGGTTTCAAGGCGTCGCCGCTCCGAAGTCCCGGGTTCGATTCCCGGTCGGTTCAATATAGAAATCAAAATTTTCTATATTGTATCGGGTCTGGGTGTTGTGGTACCACTCTTGTGTCTGATTTCCATAACACAAGTGCATTGGCTACTTATTTCGGGATCAGAGCAATGTATGTGATTGGTGTCCAATATTTAATTTAATAATTATTAGGCTAGTTTCCTCTAAAAACAAATCACAATGTTGGTAGTTTTTAGATAGAAGATATTTAATAAACTAATTTATTCCTAAATTTTAAATACGGATTATTTTATTTTTAAATTTGATTCCATGTGATGAAAATGTAGTCAAGACCTAGTTACTGAAAGGTTGAAAAGATGTGCATGCTATTTTATCAGAGAAACATGAGCACCTTTTGCTGTTTGTAATATCAATTTATACATATATACTATATACATGTTTTAGCCAAATAAATTTTTGATAAGTTTGTCCAAAGCACACATTTTTGTCACGTGACTGTAAACGCTAGAAAAAGGATGTGACGTCACGCCTTGCACAATGGCGGACTCTTCTTGTCATAGACAACTCTTCATAGTATTTTGCTCTCAATTTTCGTTTGATTATTCAATTTTTTTAAATCATAACTGAATCATCTTAAAATTTTGTATAAATATTTTGATTAATATATTTTTCTAATGTTAAGTCAACTAGCCTATTAACTTTATTATAGAGCGTTATTTAAATCTCAAAAGAGTCTACTAACTGGAACACATAACAAGTGGGTTAGACATCCCATCCTTTATTTGTGCCCGACTGCATTAAATCCCGAGAGAGATCTACGAGAATTTATCATCATTATATCAACCAAAAGACGTCCTCTGCTGACACTCCCACGGTTTCCACAGCGACCAATCACAAGCGGTCTGCGTCTAGTTCGATCCTGCGATCTTTACAAGATCGTCTGTCCATCTTGTCAGTAGACGTCCTACGCTGCGTTTTTGGTCGCAGAGTCTCCAATCTAGTACTTTTTTGCCCCAACGGCCATCAGTTATTCGCGCTAAAACGAGTTTTATGTATTTATTATTATGAGTGGATTTTAATAATCTCACATCTGTCATCGACGAGGTACCTGACATCTACAACTTGTCTATAAATAAATTTAAATCAGCTATAATTTTTTTTTGACTAATTATAATTTAATTATTTTCTTTTATTGATGTTATATAATGTTTAATTCAATTCAATTCACCCAATTATACTGTTGGCCTGATAAGCATGCTGTGTGTAAGCGCTCTTAGAGCTGCAACAAATTATAATGTAAAATTTTGTATTATATGTTTGTAATGAAATGATTTTAGATCTCGTAAAGATGAAATAAGAAAATAAAATTTGCGCACGGGCGGGACTTGAACCAGCAACCTTTTGGCTGACCGGGCCAAACGCTCTTACCAATTGAGCTACCGTGCTGTCAGTCCGACCCTGCGAAATTTGTGGTCTCTTATGAAAACTTCAATTGCGTGACGCTTAGCGCCATCTAGCCGTCTGTTTATAAAACAGACGGCTAGAAACCATTGGTTTTAGATCTGTTGTTTGCACCAAATAAAATGAATAAAAAAAATTTATCCATATCCTTTTCTCCAGGAATACCAACACCTATTCTCCCCGGAACAAGAATGCGCGTGGCTGTCCCACATCGAGCGTCGCTACGCGTGGCTCAAGCGACATCTGCTTCAGTTCGAGGACTCGCTCGCCAACTTGTTCCCGAGCGATTGGAGGCTTAGCGAGCGCGTCGCGGCGCAGTTCTGTAAGGTGAGTCATATGTGATACACGCGTGAGTCACATGTGATACTCGTGTGAGATATATAAGGTCACCTCGTTTTAAGTGATAATATTTAAAAGGCTGATTCAGCACAATAAATGGATCATTTTTTGTAGAAAACACTTTGGGTTCTTATACGCTAGTTTTTGAGAAAATTAATGATTAAGATAATTATTTTTTTCAGTAACTTACTTTTTATTAAATAAGTATGAGATCAAAGAAAAAGAACGATTGGGCATTGAATTGAGAGAGGTGAAGCCGATGACGTAGATAACTTTAAAAATCGTCAGGGTGCTGTTTTAAAAAGATGATATTTGCTTAGTTAGAGAAAATAAAAATAAAAAAATCTCAAATTTTAAAAAAAAATGATAGTGTCCTGTTTCTAGGATGTAAACAAATACACAGTTAAAATATTATCACTTAAAACGATTTGACCTTATATATGACGCATGCGTGATTCATATGTGACTCATAGGTCAAGTGACATCTCCTTCAGTTCGAGGACTCGCTCGCCAACTTATTCTCCAGCGAGTGGCGGCTCAACGAGCGCCTAACAGCACAGTTCTGCAATTTGAGTCATATGTGATACATACGTGAGTCACATGTGACTCATGGCTTAAGCGACATCTCCTTCAGTTCGACGACTCTATCGCCTGCTTGTTCCTGAGTTAGTGACGGCTCAGCGAGCGCGTCGCGGCGCAGTTCTGCAAGGTGAGTCATTTGTGATGCATGCGTGAGTGATATGTGACTCATGGCATGGCTCAAGCCACATCTGGTTCAGTTCGAAGACTTGTTTAATAACTTGTTACTAAGCGAATTGCGACTCAGCGTGCGCGTCGCGGCGCAGTTCTGCAAGGTGAGTCATATGTGATACATACGTGAGTCATATGTGACTTAAGCCGCATCTGCTTCAGTTCGAGGACTCGCTTACTAATTTGGTCCTAAGAGAATGGTGGTTCAGCGAATTGTGAGCGGGCAATGTATGTAGTTTAACTTCTGTTCTAGGTATTACTATCCATATTTTGTGCTAGAATAATAAGTCGAAGATAGAGATGTTAAGAACTCGAGTTTATTAGTCCTAAATTTTGAGCTCGACTGACAAATTGCGCGATTCGACTCGTTAAAACAAGACTCCCAAGACTAGAGAACTGAACTCAAGTCCTATTTTAGCGCTCGAAAGACTGAAGCTCGGTTCGACTCAAGACTGAGTTTAGTTAGTTCACTGAGTCGTGTAAAATTGAGCCGATTCTAAGAATTAGGACTCAAAAGACTCGAGTTCTTATCTCTAGTCGAAGATGTTGTAGATGACATCAAATTATGTTACAGATAACAAAGCAAGAGCTGAGCAGCATAATGGCGTCGCGTCGCAGCGAGATAGACGTGAAGCTGCTCCTGTACGCCATACAGAAGACTTACAACTTTGAGTTGCTGCTCCATAAACGATTTACGGGTCAGCCATAATTTATTTGTTTATTATAACATTTAATTACATGCTCCAAGGTATTATACAGTGTCCATTAAGTGTTTACTTTATTATTATGTTATATTACAGAATTCATTTTTTGTAAATATTAACCAAACAAAGCTTACGTAGCATGGTTTCTTATTTAGTTATTATATTGTCTTAAAATTACATAAATATTTTTTTCATAACTACAAACATCAATCATATTTCGAATGAGGAATTATAACGATTATTTCGTATCGGAACAAGAAAGCATAATGTATTTATTTTATAATATTCAGTTTAAAATAACGTAAATTATCAATAGTGTCCAATACAACACCGGAAACAATAACAACACTAAATGTCAAAGTGACAGCTCAAGATCGTTTGAATACTTTTCTGCATAAGATGTCATTATAAAGGTGTAACCTGTGAAATGCCTACTTCCATGTTGTTTTCAGTCTTTTTCATAAACTTTTAATAAATATTTAAAGAGTTTACAATTGCAAAGCCTTTAAATGGTTTTAGAATTTTCATACCTTTATAAAAATTAAATGTCGTTTATTACAATAACAGTAAATTAAACTTGTGTTTTACTTATCACGATTGTAAATAATATAAATTGCATTTAGACAAATGGAACTAGTATAAAGAAGACAATAAAATATTACAGGAACGGATTTGGGTTCTGAAAATATAGATGCCAATGCGCTGGACAAACAAGCGACTTTCGACCCAGATTCTAAAGAGGTAAGTGAGAAAATATGAATATAATGATACACATATGATTGAACATTATGGAAAATCTAGGGAATTAATGAACGGTCTGTGATTATTCTATATTATTTCTCTAAATAACAGTTGTTTTATATAAAATATCTATACAAATATTATAAAGATTGTTTGTTTGATTGAACGCGCTAATGTCAGGAACTGCTGGACAAATTTGAAAAAAAAAATATATATTGAATAGCTTATTTATCGAGGAAGGCTTCAGGCTATAAAACATCACACTACGACGGGAGGAGAGAGGAACAACTCATAACCGGTACTTTCATCTATGAAAAGAAGTCATTGTCTGCCACTATTCGCAGCTTAATTGGAAGCTTATTTATGATGACAATTCAAAACATAATATTAATCATTTTCCATCCAGTCGTTCCCGGAAACGGAAACGGCATCCGAAACTGGCGGTGACACCCCGGTGGGAGGGGAAGTGACGTCATCGTGGGTGCGCTCCATCGGCGAGTGCTTCGAGCCGTACCTGTCGCTGTACATACACAGTCTGGACGCCAACCTGAGATCGTTCATGGATCGGTTTGTGCAGGTAAGAATTTTAATAAATAAATAAAATGCGTTTATTGCTTCCCATACAAAAAAGAACTTATCTCTATCACAATTTCTTAAAATTATAGCTTAAACTAGGAGAGCAAATGGATGTGGCTCAGCTAATGTTGGCAGAAGTCAACGTTGATTTTCAGCCACTCCTATCCCTCTTAGATCTTGTGCGAGGGCTTAAAATATACAAATAGCAACAAATTTAAATGAATTAGGAAAAACTAACTAACTATCTAAAAAAAATGCACTCCGGGAGTGCCGGCAGAAGTGAAAACTTGAATATCAATGTTGTGCATTTTTGATTTTTTGGAATAGTTAGGGAATAATTTTGAATGAATTGCTCTTATTATCAATATAAAAGTACTATCATTTTTGTGATAGAATACAATAATAATAATAATAATATAATATTTTTTATAGAATACAATATTTATTTATTGCGCTATCGTACACAAACATTACAATTTATATTATATTAAATTACATTAAAAAGTTTATCTCTCAGAAAAATCAACTTACATCCATAATTTCGCCAACCGTCTTACGGTTTTTCGATCAGCCCACGTGTCCTGACGCGAGTTCGACATTTTCCCCCATCCCACAAAAGTGCTCAACGCCGCTAAAGAAGTTTTCACTTCAAAAAATATAGAATTTATACTACTATTGTCATAATGCCGCCATTTTGAAGACCAAGAAGCAGCCCACACGATCGGTTCCTATAGTTTAGTCTTGTTCTTAATCGGGCACTCCGCTCCGAACTAGTAAAATTTCTCAAATGAACTAGTTCGGTCATTTAGTTCAATGGTTCAGCGAATATGGTCGTACGTCAATGTCGTTCAATTTAGTACATCTTCTATCACGCTCTGGCACACGCGTCCGTCTCGTTCTCGCTTTACTAGTTCAATTTCCGTCACACTCACGCACACGCGTCTGTCTCGTTCTCGCGCAATCTAGTACATCTTCCATCACGTTCACGGACGCGCGTTTGTAATCGTCCAACTCACTCTGACACTTGGAATTATTCGTTCTTAGCTTAGTCGGCTCTTGCGAGCTAAACTGAACTATAGACATACAAGATTTGCTTAATGAAATGTCCTAAAGACCGATTTGAACGACCAGAAGTGAATAGTTCGTACTCGTTCACATGCATGAACTAGTTCCTAATAGTACATCGTACATGTACTACACAAGCCTACTATATTTTGGCCCTGGTCGTCATAGCGTTAACATCTCTTGCGCATAATAAATTTGTGTTCTAGTTATCCTATTTTCTTGATTTTGAATATCATTTGTTCGTTTAGATTATTTACTGTAAAATGTAGAATATTATTTTTAAGTTTTGTTTCTCATAAAGTACAGTTTATTTGATGTAGATTTAGTTTAAATTCATATAACCTATTCCTTGTGGTCGTTTTTATTTTATTTTTAAATTATTTTTCTAGTTAACGCTTAAACTACATTAACAGTGAGCTGTTATTAGTACGAGTATGATGCAACACGAATACTACGTACGTAAAATGTTATAATTAAAAAAAAAACTTAGGATGCAAATTTTCACACCGACAAATTGACCGTGATAAAAGATTTGTAATCTTAGCTTCCTTCATCTTAACTTAAAATTTCCTTCGGATATTGTGAGAGCAATCTCGAACATTGATAATATCACGCAGCCTACGCGTTAAAGTAAGCGCTTGCAAAATTCTACAGGGTTGATAATGTGACGGCGGCCGAGTGGTATAGGCATACGCCCGGATAGCGTACGACACGGGGTTCGATTTCTCGTCTGTCACACAGCCAAAGTAGCTTTTTACAAATGCAATTTATATTTGTACTCGTAAGCTCAAGACTATACGTTAAAGAAAGGTTCGTGATCGCAAATCTAGTATAATCACTATAGTAATCGTTTACGTGTCGAAGAACTAAGGTTACGGACATAGCCCTTAGATTCAGTAAGCTCAAGTGGCAATGGGCAGGACATATAGCGCGGAGTACTGATGGCCGTTGGGGAAGGAAAGTTTTAGATTGGAGACCCTTCGACCATAGGTGCAGCGTAGGACAAGATGGACTTAGAAAACATAGCTGTAAAAAGCCTATGTTTAGCACGCCCTTGGGCTGATAATGATGAAGTAATACGTTAATTACTCCTTAGGGGAAAGGATTCACTAATGATTGCAAAATTTCTCCTCGCAGGACGCGAAATCATCAGAAGTGGGTCCTGGCTGCGGTGCAGGCGCGGTCATAGCGTCGTGCGGCGAGCTGTTCCTGTTCTACAAGAGGTGCCTCGTGCAGTGCGCCAGGCTCACCACTGGGGACCCCATGCTGGGTGAGCAGTTCCGTGGTCACAGAGCGTCTGCAGCGAGCTGTTCCTGTTCTACAAGAGGTGCCTCGTGCAGTGCGCCAGGCTCACCACTGGGGACCCCATGCTGGGTGAGCAGTTCCGTGGTCACAGAGCGTCTGCAGCGAGCTGTTCCTGTTCTACAAGAGGTGCCTCGTGCAGTGCGCCAGGCTCACCACTGGGGACCCCATGCTGGGTGAGCAGTTCCGTGGTCACAGAGCGTCTGCAGCGAGCTGTTCCTGTTCTACAAGAGGTGCCTCGTGCAGTGCGCCAGGCTCACCACTGGGGACCCCATGCTGGGTGAGCAGTTCCGTGGTCACAGAGCGTCTGCAGCGAGCTGTTCCTGTTCTACAAGAGGTGCCTCGTGCAGTGCGCCAGGCTCACCACTGGGGACCCCATGCTGGGTGAGCAGTTCCGTGGTCACAGAGCGTCTGCCGCGAGCTGGTCCTGTTCTACAAGAGGTGCCTCGTGCAGTGCGCCAGGCTCACCACAGGGGACCCCATGCTGGGTGAGCAGTTCCGTGGTCCCTTAGCGTCTGCGGCGAGCTGGTCCTGTTCTACAAGAGGTGTCTCGTGCAGTCACCACAGGGGACCCCATGCTGGGAGCAGTTCCGTGGTTAAAACGTGGTGACAAGGCACCCAATGCAACCATCCATCTTCCCCGTTAATGTGACGTATGCCTCCTGTCTGGTGCCAGAATAGTCAAAGCTAATTTATTTTTTTCCAACATCTTGTTTATATTATATTTTTATGATCATGACTGAGACACTTCTTGACATGACATATTCTTCCGTTTCACGCATACTACATTCCGAGAGCGAAAATCTTGTTGTACAAAGTAAATAGAATCACTGTTGCCAAAATATATGTAAACCAAGCCTTATTAAATTCATTTAGTTTGATCTACCGTGAATAATTTGAAAATTACTTTTCTTATAAAGAAGATGTATAATTATGCATGTAACGGAACTCTTAAAATAGTTTTTGAAAACGACAAATCGGTGTACAAACACAATACACAGTTGCAATTTGACAGGCAGCAGCTTCTTATCAAAACAATTTCAATAACTTAAACAATTAAGTACAACGAAGATTAAACACTTACTAATCGATTACTTTGTACAAAAAACATATTGGGTTTCATCACTAAAACTTCCGAAATGACAACGTCTCATAGAGTTCATTTTTCTGCTAGTCGAATATTTTAAACAATATTTTTTAACAAAATGATTTATTTTTAAATAAAATCAATATAAAACTCTTATCCTACTTAAGCAATTAATCGTTAAACCCTGAGATCATTTTTGATAAGATGGTAAATAAATTTTATTCACTGACATAATTATTTGTCAGAAAAACGGACTTTAACTATTTATGTAATATATGCTAATTAGGTTTAAAGAATTTATTCTCAAAAAAGATTACAAAATCCACTTACATGAAAAAATATTAATTCTAAGTTTATTCTAGGTTACCACTAGTACATAATTAATTTATATAACCCTTTAACTATATATTTATTTATATGTTATCCTCCACAGAGCTAGCAGGTGTGTTCCAGAAATACCTCCGAGAATACGCGTCGTCCGTGCTTCAAGCGGCGCTGCCTCGCGCGCATGTTGCGTCCTCGCTGTCGCTCTCATCACTAGGACCTAATGTTCCCAGCCTCGTGTCCAACCTGCACACGCTGCTGAAGGACGAGGGAGGAAACCAGGGCAGCCATACTAGGTGAGATCGATTTTGCATAGCTTGGACTAGTAATCGCGTTGTAAAGTACAGCTAACACCATCTGTTGATCGCGCGAAGTACTTAATTTCTTATCTTTCCCCCGAGTTTACACCACTAGGTCTTATTGTGCCTAGCCTCGTGTCTAATCGACAAACATTGCTGAAAGACGAGGGAGGAAACCAGGGCAGTTATTCTAGGTGAGATTGTATTCACATGTTTTAAGGGTATTTAAGAATCACTGGACTAGCTTCGGCGATAAAAAGTACAGCTAACTGGCGTTAGTAGAAGTCTTCAAATCGCACGAGGAACTGATATGCTTTTCTCCGGGCATATGGATTCACTATCATCACAACGACCTAACCTATTGCGTCTAGCCTTATATCCAATCTAGAGACTTTGATAAAGGACGAAGGATGTCATACTAGGTAAGAAAACTTCAAAATCCTGCCTGGCTGTATCATATCAAACACCAAGGGACTTGACTTCAACGATTTGCAAAAAAATATATTAAATTATTAATACAAAATAATGTCTTTAGTTTGCTTCTATCTAGCGGGGTTTGAAAGAACAAAAACAAGAGTCGATATAGAAGTGCATTCTATATTAGCCAACACCTTAAAATAAGTAAAGATACCTTCACTAGACTTATTTATAAAGTTATTTAAAAAATAATTAGTTAATCTCGCAATCCCGGTATTTTTAATTTAAAAGTGCATTTCATAATATCCATCAACTCAACTTTAGTTAAATATGCATTCAATTATCCGATCACTGTTTAAAAATTTAATCGTATTATTCTCTCCTCAGGTACACGAAGCAAGAAATAGCAAAGATCACAAGCGTCATCACAACCTCAGAATACTGTCTAGAAACGACCATACACCTCGAGCAGAAATTAAAAGAAAAAGTGGCGCCCGGTCTCGCCGACAAGATAGATCTCACTCCCGAACAAGATCTGTTCCACAAAATGATCAACAATTGCATACAAATGCTCGTACAAGACCTGGAACTCGCTTGCGAACCAGCTCTGCAAGCCATGACCAAGATATCCTGGTTGAATTTTGACAATGTTGGCGACCAGAGTTCTTACGTCACTCAAATAATAATGCACCTGAAAAACACAGTCCCAAATCTAAGAGACAACTTGGCATCTTCAAGAAAATATTTCACTCAATTCTGTATAAGATTCGCGAATTCCTTCATACCGAAATTCATTCAGAATATCTACAAATGCAAACCAATTTCGACTGTTGGTTCCGAACAGTTGTTGTTAGATACGCACATGTTGAAAACAGCATTGCTAGAGCTGCCATCTATCGGTTCGGAAGTGAAACGCCCTGCGCCCGCGATGTATACAAAAGTTGTGATAAAACTGATGACAAAAGCGGAAATGATTTTGAAATTGGTGATGGCTCCTTTAGATGGCAACGTGGAAGGTTTCGTAGCTCAATTTGTGCAATTATTGCCAGAGTCGACAGTAGCAGAGTTCCATAAGGTTCTGGATATGAAAGGCGCGAAGCTTTCTAAGTCGCAACTGTCTGCGTTAGACGCACTTTATAAGGAAACTAGTAAAGTTAATAGTGACGCTGGCAAGTAACTATGTCTAGTCGATAATGAACTCTCGGACTTGTGTAATAAGTCAGCTTATGTGTTGCGAGACCCAGCCAGCTCCTCCATTCAGAACGATTCGGTTACGGATTCGGTAAAGATTCGATAACGTCCACATATTAATAAAATTATAACAACGTGGATTTATCGAATGAAACTATTTCACTATGTTCTTGTATTATATTTGTTACCGAACTGACATATGGATATCCGATCAAACTGCGACATTTATTTAAAAATAAATAAAAAATCTAGCCGAAACCCAAGCCTTATACAACGTTCTGAATCGCCCTACAGCATATATTAATTCTTCTCGAATAATCCAAAATAGTAAAACATATGATATTTTGAGTTGGCGTTGGTTTTTCTTCATTATGTTAAATAAATACACGTTTTTTATAAAATCTAATTGTAAATACAAACGATTATTATCATTATATTAAAGCTTTGTGTTTGTTTGCAGGTTACAAACCATAATTGTTAAGACTGTTATACAAAGTCTCTGCAATAACCCATTGGAATTATATTTCTGGTCATAAATACGCCTAATGTGATACATAATATATATTGGTCAGTCTGATAGTTGGATAATTAATTTCATATTATATCGGATGGTTCATAATGTCAACTTATATAACTTAACTATACCTCGTGACTTCTTCCGCGCGTTTTAAGTTTGCTTCCTTCCCGTCGCAGTGTAATGTGATGCTTTAATCCTTCCACGATAAATAAGCTATCCCACACAAAAATATTTTTTCAAATTGGTCCAGTAGATCCTGAGAATAACGCATCCAAAATAACAAACAAACTCTTCAGCTTTATATCACTAGTATAGATTTTAGGTCAAGTGACATTCAGTACATGTGCTTATCCTATTTGACTGACGCTTTTCTTACCTAATCATTTTATTATTAAAATATAATTAGTACTGCAAACAGTTCCTGAAATTTATAAAAATCAAATTATTTATTTACTTTTGTAACGGTGCTGTTTTTATAAATAATTTATTTATATGTTAGGAGTATATATTATGTTTAGATCATCGTGTGTCAAATCAAAACTGCAATTGAGAGGTCATCGTCACAGGGCCAAGGAAGTCGTAAATTACAAAAGGCTAGTATATTTATTTCTTCTAAAAAAAGTGGAACCCTTCGATTATATAGATTTTCATATAACACACGATGCTCTAAACACCATATATAACCAGCGTATTAGATGTTTCTGTACTTAAATGTAACATTCCAAATTATTCCCCTTTTTACTGTGTTCTAAGTAGGTAGGTATTATGAACTAGTTATGATTATACTTGAGTATTGTGCGTTTTTGTTGTATTAGTTGAATGAAATTATTTATATTTTTGTGAATAAATGCTATGATAAACTGTAAAATATAGGACTTTTTCTTTATCGAATTTCAATAAAATATTTTTTTTGCACTGGACAAAAGTTAATAATTTAGACTTGCTTTTTCCGTCCATAGCTCGCGGTGATCACTGGTGCCAAAAACAATAAAAAAAGGAGCGATAAATTATTAAAATTAACGAAGTCATAAGTTATTATTAATATTCCGCCACTGATTTAACCCTGCATTACCAGGTGGTTGACTGGTAGAGAATGCCATTGGGCATTAAGTCCGGCAATGGTAAAACTGACAGCGCAATAAAGATAAGTTAAATAGATAAAGTACCCATTAAATGAAAAAGGTTTCTGCTTCATAACTCATGACATAAATATTCGCATCAACAGTTATTTTCATCAGGATTTATCAAGATGAGACAGATCAGACCCTGATAAATCCTCAATGGTTCAGACACGTCTATCTATTTTGCTCCGAATTTTTCGACACGAAGGAAACCGATACCTAACAGTAATATCCACAAAAAGCTAAAAATACATTTCCTCAACCTGATAAGGCTGAATGGTTTGTTTGCTTTTGCCTTTCCTGTTTTGAAAAACACAAGTCACAAACCGTAAACAAAACAAACATGGCGACCTAATGTCAAAGTCAGTTGTTCAGTACTCACCGCCGACGCCGATCGTCGATGTTTCGCCGGTCTTTTAAAATATGCATTTTCCGGTGAGAAAGTGCTATTATGCGGTGAAAATCGGCTTTGTATTAGGACTAGTGGTGTCTGTATTAGCTTTATTCGAGCAATGGCGTGGTGGGAAGAAAAATGCGCAAGCACAATACTCTGATCCCACGGAAGCCGATTATGAAAAAGAAATACTTGAAGATGAGGCCAGGATAATAGCGGGTCTAGGTGAAGGTGGCGTAGCTGCCCACCTGACGGGCGAAGACAAGCGTCTCGGCGAAGAATCAGAGAAGAATCTCGCTATTAATGTCTATTTAAGTGACCGGATAGCTTACAACAGAACTTTAAAAGGTTTGTGTATTTTACGCTCATAATTACTACAAGAAGTGATCAAAACGCATGCAATAACTGCCGGCCTTATCATCAGCTTCATTGTATTTTTAATTAGGTTGTCTCGGCTGTTAATTCGTTTTAAATCAAAGTTATGACCACTGAAGTCGAAAAAAATGTTTAGAAAGTCTAAAAAACTTGTTTAGAATTTTAAAAAAGTTTATGATAACAGAATTTTAGTCACATGTCTTGATCGCTTTTTTATACTTTATTATTTCTATTAAACAAGTCATTGTTATTGTCATTTGCCTATTTGCTTCAAAACCTATTATGTTATAAGCCTGAATTCCATGACCAGGCAAATCTAAATCTTGTTGCACATAACCATAAAAGTTATGGAATGTCTTTGAAAATGTCTTTGAATCTCTTGAAAAAAACATAAGTTGGCAACATAATATTTAAGTTTTCATACTGTACATACTATATTTGAAAAATATTTTTCTTTTAATCATTTTAAATTCAAGAAACCATATTTCTTACGATGACATCTAACCAAACAAACTGAATAAAAAGTAGTTGTTTTTCTGACCCAATATCCAATGATAAATTGTGCAAATAAGAATATTACCTTTAGTACAGACGTAATTGTGTAGTAATTTATTCTGTTAACATTTGTTCAAGTGTACAGTTTACATGACTTCTGGATGTCCTTAAGTATTAATTAAAATGACACTTATGCAAACATTTACTAGACAAATAAGAGCTGTAATTGGATATTTTTTGCTATATATCCATGATTTGAAGGAGATAAGGAGTGGATAATTAAGTAAAGTGGTTTTAAGATTGTATGTAAGATAAAATAGTTATATTCTCTATGAAACAACCCCAGATGAACTGGAAGTAGGGCAAGAAAGTAATGATGATCCATGTTTTCATGAATTTTCCACTACTAACTCATCAACGAAGGCTAAACATAGGTCTGAACCAACTTTGACAGATATTGGTTTACATTTATAAACTTTGTCTTTAATCCCTCAAGCATATGTATATTGTATTGTTATGTGGTTGCCTGCAACCGCTCAGGTGTTGAAGCGTTAATCCAAGTACCTATAAAGTAAAAGTTAAACAAGCCTATTAACATACCACTGCTGGACAAAGTTGTTGGACAGTTTAAGACATACTCCCCAACGCAGGCTCGATGCGGATTAACAGAGGATTATATGCTAAGTACCTATACAAAAACAAAAGAACATCCGAAGCTTCTTCTTCTTTTTCGTTTATGGCGTCCGAACTTAATGTTTTTGACACTTTGTTCCACCAATGTCACGTTAAAGCTTCATTACCAGGTACTTATAATTATGTTTCAACCAAGTGCCATGCAGCACATGTTTTTATTCCAAACCAACTCATCAAAACTGCTTTACCTATTAGCGGTCCTTTTCTGCTTTCACTCACCATTGTCAAAATATACTAAAACAGACCCCAAGCTTGCTTCTCTATTTCCATTCTACAGATGGAAAAATACCTTCCTTTTTTTTTAAGTAATTTTATTTCTTCATTTTTAGTGATGACAGAAGGGGGGGAGGGGGGGGGGGTGCACCTTATGACACAGTTTTTTAAAAAGCTACAAATTACCTATCATAAGTTCTGTACTTAAAATCACTGAACTCCTAAGCGTTAAGGAGTTCCACCATCAGCTCAGTTCCCCACAATGTTGACTATCAGACGTAATAACACGTCGACATTAGGTTTCTATTAAAAAGCACTATACGTGCCTAAAAAAATTTGAGGGTTCCCTCGATTGCACCAAGACCGCAAATCCCGACTTGGCAACATTGGGACCGACTAGAAGGTATAACCTCTAGGTTCATAATTATCATTATCAGCCAAAGGACGTCCACTGCTGAACATAGGCCTCCCCCACGGCTTTCCACAGTGACCGATCACTAGCGGTCTGCATCCAGTTTGATCCTGCGATCTTTACAAGGTCGTCTGTCCATCTTGTAGGTGGACGTCCTACGCTACGCTACCTCTAGGTTGGCGAACATAATTTTTAAAATCGGTTTTAAAATGATTGTGATATGATGTGAGGTGGTGGTAACATAGCCACAAAAAAAACAACATACAGTCGAATTAATAACCTCTTTCTATTTTTAATTCATTAGCTGTAATAAATTACACATAGTGCATGGCTCGTTTAGTGCGCGTTTAAATGCACGCACCTGCTACTTTATAATTAGGTAGATACTGTAGTGTTGAACAAAACGAAGAACGAAGAGTAGTAGTTTTATATGGGACATTATGATGAGTTAGTGTTTCACGGTTTCTTCAGGTGACCTAAATCTGTCGATGCGGTCGGTATCTTGTTATTTATTACGTGAAAATACATTAATTAATCTTGTGCTGACTTCACGTGGTCTGTGAAGTCAGCACAAGAATAAATAAAGTGTATTATGTTTATACGAGGGTCAAACTGAAAGTTCTTAGAACTGGCCACTTATAAACAATATAATAAAAAAAATATTCTAAAATTTGAAAATAGAACTCTTTGCCAATATTACTGAGTATATATTTCATTCATTTGTCATTTGTTTTACGATTTGGCGGCAAATTGAAAATTGTCTGTGTCACGTCAACATGAATTTAACACGAGAAAATTTTCGTGCAATGATTTTTTATGACTTTCGATGTCATTTAAGTCAACAAGAAAGTTATGATAGACTACGATTGGCCTTTCACGATGAAGCCCCATCTCGTGCGACTGTTTACAACTGGTTTAATGAGTTTAAACGTGGTCGCACTAATCTCACTGATGATGTACGTGAGGGACGGCCTTCTACGGCGACGACTGAAAATAACATCTGTGTTGTGCGGCGTATGACAGAGACTGACAAAAGAGTGACCTATCAGCAGATTCGGACAAGCTTAGGCATCGGTATGAGTCAAGTGCACAAAATCCTCCACGAACATTTAGCGGTCAGGAAGCTTTGCGCCCGGTGGATACCTCATAATTTGACTAAGGCTCAAAAACTCCATCGTGTGGATTGGTGCCGTAAAATGATTGAAAGATTTAACGGAGGTGACTCAAATGCTGTGTTCGACATACTAACAGGTGACGAAAGCTGGATTTACTGTTATGATCCTGAAACCAAAAGACAATCTGCTCAGTGGGTGTTTCCTTTCGAGGAGTTGCCAACTAAAGTGAAGAGAGATCGAAGTGCGGGAAAAAAAATGGTGGCCTCGTTCTTTGGAAGGATAGGTCATTTCGCAACGATTGTGTTAGAGGATCAAAAAACAGTTTCTGCAGAATGGTACACTACCAATTGTTTGCCACTTGTCTTGGAAAAAGTTCGAGAGAAACGACCTCGCAGTAGGATCCTCCTTCACCACGACAACGCCTCGTCGCACACCGCCAAGCGAACGATCGACTATTTGGCGACATCAAACGTTGAATTACTGGGTCACCCGCCGTATAGCCCCGACCTCGCGCCTTGTGATTTTTATTTATTTCCAAAAATTAAAGAAAAACTTAAAGGAAAGCGGTTTATGAATGCTGAAGAAGCGGTGGCTGCGTATCGCGATGCCATTGAAGAGACCCCTAAGGACGAGTGGGCAAAGTGCTTTTCCCAGTGGTTCCATCGCATGCAGCGGTGTATTGACGTCAATGGACAATATTTTGAAAAGATATAATAAAACTAATAACTGGCTAATGTAATCAGTTTTTGATTTTCTAAGAACTTTCAGTTTGACCCTCGTATACAACGTGTTGCGTTAAATCCGCAAAACCTGAAAATAGGTTGATTGGGATAACGAGCAGAATCAATTGAACCACTTTTTAATAGGTACTAGCGGTCCCCCGCGACTTCGTCCGCGCGTTTTGAGTTTGCTCCCTCCTCTCCCGTCGCAGCGTCATTTTTTATATCCTAAAGCCTTTCTCGATAAATAAGCTATCCAACACAGAAATATTTTTTCAAATCGGTCCAGCAGTTCCTGAGATAAGCGCGTTCAAACAAACAAACTCTTCAGCTTTATAATATACTAGCGGTCCCCCGCGACTTCGTCCGCGCGTTTTGAGTTTGCTCCCTCCCCTCCCGTCGCAGCGTGATGTTTTATATCCTAAAGCCTTTCTCCATAAATAAGCTATCTAACACAGAAATATTTTTTCAAATCGGTTCAGCAGTTCCTGAGATAAGCTCGTTCAAACCAACAAACTCTTCAGCTTTATAATATAACTAGCGGTCCCCCGCGACTTCGTCCGCGCGTTTTGAGTTTGCTCCCTCCCCTCCCGTCGCAGCGTCATGTTTTATATCCTTAAGCCTTTCTCGATAAATAAGCTATCCAACACAGAAATATTTTTTCAAATCGGTCCAGCAGTTCCTGAGATAGGCGCGTTCAAACAAACAAACTCTTCAGCTTTATAATATATTAGCGCAAGCGCACGTTGTACTTAAGCTGCGAACATTATTTTGGTGCGGAGTTATGTTAAAACTGTGATAGCTCCTAAGATATTTATTGGAATCAAATGATATAAAGGGCACTTTGTTCTAAATGAAATGCTTGTGATGATGAATGTATTTATTTTGATAAGAATAAATACCTGTGTGTATAATACACCTCTAAAAATGATGCATTATTTTTTTACAAATTTATTAACATAAAAAAGGTTGTAGTAAGTCAACCATTAAAGATAGACTTATGCTGTCGCGGACTTTATTATAGAACTCCTAATGCTGAACAATCTTGTCATACATGATTTTTGTGTAACTTAAGCGGTTTCCGCAGCGTACGCAGCGGAAGCTCTCAAAAGGAATATCTTTCTCCCGTTTTCGCAACATTTTTCATTGCTGCTGTGGTCTTGTGAGTCGTATCTTTATTTTATATAGCTTAAAGCCTTCCTCGATAAATGGACTATCTAACATAAAAAGAATTTTTCAAATCGGGCCAGTAGTTTCTGAGATTAGCGCGTTCAAACAAACAAACAAACAAACAAACAAACAAACTCTTCAGCTTTATAATATTAGTATAGATTAGCGCAAGCGCACGTTGTACTTAAGCTGCGAACATTATTTTGGTGCGGAGTTATGTTAAAACTGTGATAGCTCCTAAGATATTTATTGGAATCAAATAATATAAAGGGCAACTTTGTTCTAAATGAAATGCTTGTGATGATGAATGTATTTATTTTGATAAGAATAAATACCTGTGTGTATAATACACCTCTAAAAATGATGCATTATTTTTTTACAAATTTATTAACATAAAAAAGGTTGTAGTAAGTCAACCATAAAAGATAGACTTATGCTGTCGCGGACTTTATTATAGAACTCTTAATGCTGAACAATCTTGTCATACATGATTTTTGTGTAACTTTAGCGGTTTCCGCAGCGTACGCAGCGGATGCTCTCAAAAGGAATATCTTTCTCCCGTTTTCGCAACATTTTTCATTGCTGCTGTGGTCTTGTGAGTCGTATCTTTATGTTATATAGCTTAAAGCCTTCCTCGATAAATGGACTATCCAACATAAAAATAATTTTTCAAATCGGGCCAGTAGTTTCTGAGATTAGCGCGTTCAAACAAACAAACAAACAAACAAACTCTTCAGCTTTATAATATTAGTATAGATAGCGGTCCCCCGCGACTTCGTCCGCGCGTTTTAAGTTTGCTCCCTCCCCTCCCGTCGCAGCGTCATGTTTTATAACCTAAAGCCTTTCTCGATAAATAAGCTATCCAACACAAAAATATTTTTTTCAAATCGGTCCAGCAGTTCCTGAGATAAGCGCGTTCAAACAAACAAACTCTTCAGCTTTACAATATATTAGCGCAAGCGCACGTTGTACTTAAGCTGCGAACATTATTTTGGTGCGGAGTTATGTTAAAACTGTGATAGCTCCTAAGATATTAATAGAAATCAAATGATATAAAGGGCAACTTGGTTCTAAATGAAATGCTCGTGATGATGAATGTATTTATTTTGATAAGAATAAACCTGTGTGTATAATACACCTCTAAAAATAATGCATTATTTTTTTACAAATTTATTAACATAAAAAAGGTTGTAGTAAGTCAACCATAAAAGATAGACATATGCTGTCGCGGACTTTATTATAGAACTCTTAATGCTGAACAATCTTGTCATACATAATTTTTGTGTAACTTAAGCGGTTTCCGCAGCGTATGCAGCGGAAGCTCTCAAAAGGAATATCTTTCTCCCGTTTTCGCAACATTTTTCATTTCTGCTGTGGTCTTATGAGTCGTATCTTTATGTTATATAGCCTAAAGCCTTCCTCGATAAATGGACTATCCAACGTAAAAATATTTTTTCAAATCGGGCCAGTAGTTTTTGAGATTAGCGCGTTCAAACAAACAAACAAACAAACTCTTCAGCTTTATAATATTAGTATAGATTTGTTTTTCAAAAAATCATAATTAAAATGTCCAATCTATTTCTTAATAAGACAAACTATCACTGCGCAAACTCGCCAAAATACGAACAAGTAGTCTTGTTTTGATGAATACTTGCATATCTAGGTATGGGTACAAAGACGTAGCATAGATCATCGCCCATGCACAATAAAATTTAACTTTTATAAAAGTAAAAACCGACTCCAAATACACTAAAATGTCTTATAAACTCTTGAAACGAATCCATTTTAGGCAAACCATTTCATTTTGGAGTTTTATCCATCGCATATTGGCCATCTTAAGCGTCATTCATCTGGGCACCGGCTCCAAAAAGTGGTTTGCCAGCAGCTCACGGTCTTAATTTGGATAACTCATTTAACTAGTGAATGAAACAGACGGGTTCCCTCTATCTGGCAGAATCTTTTTGCTCCGAAAGTCATTTGGCATAACACACTTGGCATAATTTTCTTTAGTCGAATATTATTCAGGCAGAATTTTCTGTAAGCATAATTATTGTTTGGTCGAATATTTATATGCCCGAATTTACAATGGCATACTTTTAAGATAGCAGAAATTTATAAGGCATAATTACCTTTGGCAAAATTTTACTTTGCATACTTTCGCTAAGCATAATGTTTATTAAGTCCGATATTTATTTGGCATAATTTGACTAGGCATACTATGAAGAAAGCAGAATTTAGTATTTTAGCCTAAAATTGAATTAAAAGTCATTAAGTTGTGGTACAAAAGTTAGTGACAGAAACGAATCGGTGCAAAACCGACTCCACGCAGTCTTGTTTGCCCCACCCCTAGAGTGTAATTCAAAATCGCGTAGGCGTGGAGGGGCGAGGCAGCCCGCGAGCTGAGGAGCAGGTGGTTTGAAAGCTCGCCGCCGCGGCTGAGGCTGGCCGGCTAGCCAGCCAGCAAGCCGAAGCTGCGGTGGTGAGCGAAAACCATCTGCGACGATAAGCTCGCGTGGGACTGCCGGAGCCCCGCAGCGCCGGAGCCGTGACAAAAACCATGCATGCTGCTTGCATGCTTGCATGCTGCATGCTTGCTTGCATGCTGCATGCTTGCTTTCTGCATGCTTGCTGCATGCTTTGCTTGCTCGTTTGCATGCTGAATGCTTGCTTGCATGCTGCATGTTTGATGCCATGCATGTTGTATTAAATTAAGGTTCATAGGAGAATATTAAATATGAAAAATATGCCACAAGACGATTCTATCTCTGAACTTTCTGCGTTAGGATGATTCTGCTTTAAGACTATAATGGATATTAAATTTCTGCCTAAAGATGATTCTAGCTTACACGATTATGCGTTTTGAACGTCTGATAAGTGATTGAATGCAAATTGATGTTCTGCGAAAGGAAGTTTATGCTATTTGATGATATGCCAAATAAAATTATGACAGTAAAAATTCTGCGAAACAAGGTAGACCCGAAACAGACACCACGAACACACTAGTCGCCATGAATTGACGCCACTGGTTATCAACTCATACATCACAAATGGTTTCATAATCGAAATCAAAATTTCAAGGAATGCGTTATAATTTTGACGTTGGTTGTATTTCCGATACATTCTTTGCTTGGCATAGCTTCTCTATATGAAGTTATAATAACTCACTGGGATAACATTACCATTTAGTTTTTTTTTTTGTTATTCTAATATTCAACACTAAAAACATACAAAAATCTAGTACTTTTTACAAACAAATACCCGATATACTCTTTTTGGACACCCAGTGGACCTAGTTTTAGTGTATCCACTCATGTTCGATTGCCAGGACTGCCAGTGCGTTAGAATTTTGTATGGAGAAGTTACGCCACATACCTCAACTTATTGCCATACAAAATGTTTCGAAATTTTAAAACTCAAACTAGGGCCTGTGTAAAGTCTATTTTTCTTTGCTAGTCGAATAATGTAAACAATCTGTTTATAACTTTTAAAATAATATCAGTGAACAAAATTTATTTACCATTTGATTGCTCGTAGCGCAGTGGTAGCAGCGCTTTGGTAGTGATACCGAAGTGAAGCAACCTACGGCGCGAGGGTGTTTCGGCGCGGATGGGTGAACGTTCGGACCATATAAGTGACGTACATCACAAGTATCTCCGTGATTCGAAAGGCACGTTAAGCCGTTGGTCCCGGCTAATATCGGTTGATATTAGTCGTTAAGCCTAGTCAGAGGCCTTATGGGCCTTATGACCTTATGGGCGGCTTGATAAAATCTGACAGCAGGGTTAGTCGCTTGCCTTGCAAACACCCCTCTACCAAGCCGCACTGAGTCCGCATGTTGAAGTATGTCTCAAACTACCTCATAGTTGAGGTAAGACTTTTGCCCAGCAGTGGAATGTTACAGATTAACTTTTCTTTTTACCATTTGATCTAAAATGTCCTCAGTGCTAAAAGGAATGTCTAGATTGTTTACAATATTCGACAAGCAAAAAGAAACGGACTTTAAGAAAAGATGCTTTGGTTGTGGTAAATCTGCAAAGTTATTGCGTGGGTAACCCGGATAATATAGTTTTATTGTATCAGCAAGGACGTTTCGTTGACCAATCACCATAGTCCGCCGTACGTAGGGTAAGCCGTTGTTGATGCAAATATTTTTTGCATTTTCGTGGAAATCTATAATAACACTAGCGGACCCAGCGAACTTTGTTTCGCCCCCATCCTCGTCTTGCCTCGTCCCACCCAGCCACGTATTTAAGAAAAATGTTAAGGGTGGACAACCCATATCACTAATACTAATAATAGATTTTGGCCGATTCTCAGACCTACTCAATATGCTCACAAAATTTCATGAGAATCGGTCAAGCCGTTTCGGAGGAGTACGGGAACGAACATTCTGACACGAGAATTTTGTATATTAGATTATAAAGCTGGAGAGTTTGTTCACGAAGTCACGGGGGCAGTCCCCCCCTAGTAGTTTAATATAGTCTAACTAAATAATTGAGTTTAAAGATTTTTTTTTATCGATTTCAACTTTTTTGCTATCGGTTTTCCGATTTTGTGTATGTTTCTGTATAAGGTCACTGTTTCAGTGAAGGATTCGCTTCGTTGAAATTAATTACGGTTTTTACGGTGAATGTGTTTGTTTAGTGATAGAAATGCAATTTTCTACTTAACCACACACCAACAATTTTGTAAATACCTAACATACTTTTTACTCTACCAATGCCTAAAAAAACATATTCAAAAAGCAAATTCATTTGGAGTCGGTGCATGATCTTAAGCCTGTAAACACCCACAGTAAGAACAGTAAGTATTACTGCCTCGGTGGCGCAGCGATTAGAGGGCCGCACTTTAAAGCGACGGCTGCGCCAGTGGTCCCAGGTTCGATCACCGGGTCGGGCCTAAAAAATGTTTAGCCCGGAGTTTGGAAGTTGGCGGTGTTTCACGTGCCGTCCCGTGCCTCGGAAAGCACGTAAAACCGTTGGTCCTGCGCCTGATCTCTCTCCGGTCTAGTCAGATTGCTGTCCCATAGGCTATGAGAGTGAAAGGAATAGAGAGTGCACCTGTGTTTGCGCACACACTTGTGCACTATAATATGTCCCGCGCAGTCGGTTAGTTGTTGTGACTGGCCACCGTAGTCGAAATCGGCTAGGGGGACTACTAGTGCACCAACAGTCTATACACATCATGCATCAACTCCAAATGAATTTGTTTCTCCTAAAATAGTAGAAAAAGCGTTATTTTAAGCTTTTTAAGTCAGTTTTTAGGGTTCCGTAGCCGAATGGCAAAAAACGGAACCCTTATAGTTTCGTCATGTCTGTCTGTCTGTCTGTCTGTCCGTCCGTATGTCACAGCCATTTTATTCTGTAACTATAAGCATCACACTGTTGAAATTCGGTAGCAATATGTATCCTGTTAACCGCTTTACGATCCTCATACAAACAATAAAAAAAAATGACATTCAAGGGGGGGTTCCCATACATGAAACTAAAACAAAAAAAAATTTTAGTCAAACCTATACGTGTGAGGTGTCTATAGATAGGTCTTTTAAAATAACATTGAGGTTTCTAAAACCATTTTCTTTTAAAGTCTAACGTTTCATAGCTATGGGCGTCCCCCCCCCCCCCCCCCCATCTAACTTCTAAACTAAGGGAGTGTAAATTTTGAATAAAATATATAATGTAGATCTTATACTTTCAACGAAAATTTGTTCGGATGGGATCGAACGAGTAGTTTTTGAGTTATAGCACATTTTCAACAACCGCTAACATAACTTTGTACTTCGACCAAACACTATGAAAAACAAAGTTTTATTTGTTGTCAACAAAACAAACAAACACAACAAAATATTGTGGTAATAAAGAAGTAAGTGGATTCCCTAATTCAGTTAAAGCTGGCACGGAACCCTTTAGTGGACGAGTCCGATTTGCACTTGGCCGGTTTTTCAATACTTTCCTCGTCCACAGATTACCGCAACCCAGCGTGCGAGCGCGTCACCTACGACGCTGAACTCCCCTCAGCATCGGTGATCCTGATCTTCCACAACGAGCCGTATTCGGTGGTCGTTCGGACCATATGGAGCGTGCTGAACAGCGCGCGCCGCGACCGACCCTGGTACGCTCATGCGAACTACGTGGAGAGGGATACTGGACGGAAGATGGTGCTAGGTGAGCTGAAACATTTATATGATGACCCGTCTGGTGTAGTCGTCGAAAAATCGCCTACTACGCAGTGGGTTGCGGGTTCGATCCCCGCACAATACAAACATTTGTGTGCATGAACATGTCTGTTTGTATTGGTCTGGGTGTTTTCTATGTATATCATGTATGTATTTACAAACAAAGTATTTAAGTATTATATCCGTTGTCTGGCACCCATAACACAAGCTTTGAGTAGCTCACTTTGGACTAGATGGCGATGTGTGGGAATGTCCAAAGGATTATTTATTAATATTATTTTACATTGCGACCTCCGTGGTGGAGTGGATGAGCATGCTGGGTTTGAGGCGTTGCCGCTCAGAGGTCCCGGGTTCGATTCCCGATCGGGTAAATGTAGAAATTTGAAATTTGTACATTGTCTAGGGGTCTGGGTGTTGTGGTTCCACCGTTGTGTCTGATTTCCATATCACAAGTGCAATAGCTACTTGGGATCCGAGCAATGTATGTGATTGGTGTCAAATATTACTTTACTATTACTTTATTGTACAACTAAAATTTGGATAAAAGGTAAACTTAACGCCATATAGCATTATCTACCAGTCATGCCTTTCATTTCTTTCATGGAACTTAACCACACGAACGGATACTCGATTGAGTATTCGTTTAGGTAAATGCTAGGCAAGCTACCAGCTTCTTCATTTAGATCTCTTTCACACAGCGACTTGTATCGTCGCCGTCGCGTCGATTACTAAACGCGCGACAGCATCGCGACTCACGCAATGAACAGATTTCGGCACCGATGCTGAAGCGCGTTGGTCGCGGATATACACATACACTTATCAATGTTCACCTTCTGCATCGCGACTGCATCGATACTAACGCGTGACAGCATCGCGACTGTATCGATGCTAAAAGTAGCGCATGTGTGTTAAGGTAAACCACTTGCGACTGCATGACTGCTAAAAGTAGCAGTATGTAAGGATCTTTAACCCAACAGACACACCTCACTCTTATGGTCCGCTGCAGAGAAATCTGACCGTTTTGATCTGGGTCCTAGATTCCAGGAGATCGGGCTAAAGACATTCTGCCTCTTTGCTGCTGCTGCCTTGTGTAGGTATGTCTTAAAGGTTCATGATTCAAATGATGAGCTAGGCTGGTTAGTGAGTGTGTCTTTTTACGGTTCCGTAGCCGAATGGCAAAAAAACGGATCCCTTATAGTTTCGTCAAGTCTGTCTGTCTGTCTGTCCGTCCGTATGTCACAGCCACTTTATTCTGTAACTATAAGCATCACACTATTGAAGTTTGGTAGGAGGATATCCTGTTAACCGCTTTACGATTGCCATACAAAAAATAAAAAATAATGACATTTAAGGGGGGGTCCCATACATAAAACTAAACCCAATTTTTTTTTATTAAACCTATGCGTGTGGGGTGTCTATGGATAGGTCTTTTAAAATCACATAGAGGTTTCTAAAACCATTTTCTTTTAAAGTCTAACGTTTCATAGCTAGACGCTTCCAAAGTGGTAAAATAGGCTTCCCCCCCATCTAACTTCTAAACTAAGCGAGTGTAAATTTTGAAAATAAATAAATAATGTAAATCTTACTAAATACTTTCAACGAAAATTGGGTCGGACAGGATCGAACGAGAAGTTTTTGAGATATAGCACATTTTCAATAACCGCAAACATAACTTTGTTCTTCGTACAGACACTATGAAAAACAAAGTTATATTTGCTGTCAACAAAATATTGTGATATTTTACTAAGTGGAAGTAATTGGATTCCCTAATTCAGTTAAAGTTGGTACGGAACCTTCAGTGCGCGAGTCCGACTCGCTCTTGGCCGGTTGTTTTTTAAATACACGTGGCCCAAAACGTGGCAATATTTCACTCCGGATTCCGGTGCCTCCGACAATACCAAGCCTGTAAGCCTGGCCTCCTTTTCTCTTTTCTTTTTTAACTCACTTTATTCAAACGGAAAACAGATTTAAAAGATTTAAAAAAAAAACGGCTAAGTGCGAGTCGGACTCGCGCACTGAGGTTTCCGTGCCAACTTTAACTGAATTTGGGAATCCACTTACTTCCTCTTAGTAAAATACCACAATATTTTGTTGACAGCAAATATAACTTTGTTTTTCATAGTGTTTGTATGAAGTACAAAGTTAAAGTTAGATGGGGGGGGGGGGGGGGGAGCACATTTCACCACTTTGGACTTTAATAGAAAATGGTTTTAGGAACCTCCGTCATTTTAAAAGACCTATCCAGAGACCCCACACGTATAGGTATGACAAAAATTTTTTTTGGTTTTAGTTTCATGTATGGGAGCCCCCCCTTAAATGTCATTATTTCTTATATTTTGTATGAGAATCGTAAAGCGGTTAACAAGATACATACTCCTACCAAATAACAACAGTGTTATGCTTATAGTTACAGAATAAAATGGCTGTGACATACGGACGGACAGACAGACAGACAGACAGACTTGACGAAACTATAAGAGTTTTTTGCCATTCAGCTTCGGAACCCTAAAAACAGACTACTCGAGTCGAAAAGGCCCCAAGCCGGCTAAGTCGTGGCGGCGGAACGCATACTACGACGCTGATTCTTTTCTGATTTTTACTTGTGAAATATATTTGTGTAAGTTAATAAATTTCTTTCTGTTGATTTATCGTTATCCTATCAAACACAAATACGCTATGAGAAGAGTTTATTTAAACAATAATATTAATATTTTCCTTACTGCCTCGTTGGCGCAGCAGTTAGAGAATCGCACTTTTAAGCGATGGCTACACCAGAGTCTTGGGGTTGGGCCAAAAAAATTTACCTAGATTATTCTGGTCGGAAATTCTCAGAGTAGCCCGGAGTTTGGTAGTTGATTAGGTACCTAATGCCCTTAGTCCTGCACCTGATCTCTCTCCGGTCGTGTCAGATTGCTATCTTATCGGGCTATGAGAGTGAAAGGAATAGAGACCTGCAACCACAGGCGCAGTCGATTAGTCGTTGTATCTGGATACCGCAGTCGAAACCGGCTAGGGGACTATAACTATAACCCTTTTCTTATTTGCCATCAGGGTATCAAGGCCAGGATCCCACCTCACCGTACGTGTACCTCAAAGAGATTATTCTGGTTGACGACAACTCGACCCTGCCTGAGCTGAAGGGAAAGCTGAGTCATTACGTGCGCACGCGACTGCCGCCTGATATGATCAGGATACTGAGACTGCCCGATCGGTGAGTCTGTTATTACTTTTGGGGAAAGGAACTAATGTTATTTTACTATAAGGCATTTATTTCAGAGAAAAATATCATTATTATTTGTTTGGGCGTTGAACTTGACCAGATTAGGTTCACTGTGGGAGAAAATTTGTAAGCTTAAAACACTCAGTATTAGATCAAACGATCAAACTAAGCGCTATTCGTCGTCCTTTATAATGCGCACAGCCTAATAGTTAAACTCTTTTTCTGCATCGGTGTTCCCAAGGGAATATAAACGGAAGGCTTTCCAGTCAAAGTGAACAGGCTTCTTCTGGGTGAGGTCGCTCCATCGTCGACTCTGTCTAAGTTCAATTAGGTCTGGGCTACAGTCAAGTGCAAGCCCATTTCGAATAAAAAATAATATTAAAAAACCTTGGAAATACAACAACAAAGGAAATGATATGCATTGTCTGCATGAACTTAAGGTAGGTCATTAATAATAGTGTAGTTTGCTGGTATCTATAGACAGGTAGATACACATCGTCTGGGGGCAAACCGCACGGGTTGCTATATTAGTGACATAGTCTTTAAAGGTCTGGATGTCTATGGTCACAACACGAGAGCCGCGGGCAAGAGTGGATGAGGCGAGCCGGTGTTGGTAGTCATGTGTGGGTGAGGAAATGAGGAACGTTATAATATGCTAATAGGAGGATGTGTAACGGCTACTAGAATCCTTTGGGAACTTTAAGTCCGTGAATGAACAATAACTTATAAATAACTAGCGGTCCCCCGCGACTGCTTCCGCGTGTTTTGAGTTAAAGTCGCAGCGTTATGTTTTATAGCATCAAGCCTTCCTCGATAAATAAGCTAGCTAGCTGCTTTTTTGTTTGCGCGAGTTGGCTCAGAAGGAGTTAGCAAAAGATGCGCAAACAGCATTCAAAAAGCGTTTAGCTCCAATTTTAGATGTTTCAAAGTATTTATATTGACCATTTAGGGTCAGGCGGAGACTTAAGCTACTAGATAATTAAATGAGCTCCTTACTCCACGTGGCTCTAGGATGATTCTGAATTTACGTAGTGAATAGAATTGAAAGGTTTCATATCTATCCCTGGGCTTTAGGGGGAACAAACTCTCCATACAATTGTATTATTCAACCAGCTCAGCGTTTAGGTCTCTTAACCTATTTTAGACACAACGAAAAAGGATCATGTTTAATGTTAGGATCAGGCAGAGACTTAAGATACTAGATCATTTTACGAGTCATAAAACCATGTCCACACGCAAGAAGGACAGACACACTGGATGCACATCGCTCACAACTGGTCGCTGTGGCAATCCATGAGGGCGGCCTATGTTCAGTGTCGTTCTTTGACTGATAATGATGATGATGATGAAAATCATGTCCCTAGCTGTAAGTGGGCCTGACTTGCGCTCGTTCCCGCGTAATATATCCTAGATACAACGTAAAGGGTTTATATAAAATGTTAGGGTCAGGCTGAGACTAAGTGGAAAAATTTATGAGTCCAAATACCATGTGTCTGGCTGTAGGGTGGGACTGACCCGCGCTCGGTTGGCGGGCTCACGGGTCGCAAACGGCGACGCGCTGATATTCCTCGACTCCCACTGCGAGGCCAACATAGACTGGCTGCGGCCGCTGCTGCAGAGACTCAAGGAGGCCCACAGTGCTGTGCTGACACCCATCATTGACATGCTCGAGCCAGGAACCATGGAATACAATAACGGGGGGAGCAACGTTGAATTTGAGGTCGTATCTTGGGGTTTTGGGTATTTAGACCAGTATTTTGGGCATTTAGACGAGATTTCGGGTAGTTTAGGGGTTAAAAACGTGTTTTGATGGAATTTTGGATGACTGATCAGTATTTCGTTGGTAGGTTTAGAGATATGTATTTTGGGTGTTCAAATAGTTCTTCCGCTGTAAATAGCATCGTAAATGTAGGCTATATTTATGGGTACTTAAAGGATTGAGTAGCAATGCATTTTGGGGCATATATTCTAAAAGATAGTGTGTTTCATGCTTACTCCATGATTTCATGGGTCATTTGCATCATCAGTTTTCATTCAAATTCAAAAAGATCATCATTATCACAAGAATGTGTAACATAGTGGGCCAACATAAGCAGGCCGTCTTTTATTCTGATGTTCTGCCGAATAGGTTATCTTATTTCAAAAACAGTGTCTGTTAGGTCTAAAGGATCCAGAAAAAGAAGAGCGATCTTTAAAAAGTATAATAGGGAGTTTCATATTAGGTCTCAGATCTTACCTCTGCAAAAATCTAGGTCTCTACATGAATCGTCAATATCACATGGGGTGGATAAAACATGATTGTTAGGATACTCTGCCAGATCGTATCTCGATGAATATACACTTCTTCTAGTGGAGACTGATAGATAGCGACTGAGGGACACAATGTTGTGCATTAATTTTGACGTCAGTCTTAAGCTATTACGCCTGACCACAAGGTGAAGATGATAATAATGTTCAAATTACTTAATATTACTTAGTGGGACTCAACACTTAAGTATCTTATTAGAACAAAAAAGATATTAAGCTCCAAACGTTCCAAAAATATGGAGAGTAGGCCTGACGTACGTTGTGATACGTAGCAGGCAGGCAGTCAGCAACTTTGGGATAAAGTACGAATTAGGCTAGGATCAGATCAGATGCACTGATCACTGTTAATTATTGTAATTTTACCGAATTTGCTTTAATTTGTCTGCTCCTGAGATCGATGTTAAGTTAATCACGCTGTGTGTGCAACACACCTCTGGACTTGTATCTTACTCGTTCTTTTTGATTTGCCAAGCAGCTGGTATAAATCTGTACTATTTACCTAATAAATTAAATACAATGAAATACTTCAGGTCATGCAAAAGTGGTCTCCTTTTGTCTGCTGAGTTTATATTACCCACGACCCACAGATAGGCAGTAACTTTGACGGATGGGTGAGACTCATTGATCAACAATAGGCTGCCAAATAATTGAAGGTTAGGGTGTTATCCAGGAGGATATGTAGCATTCTGCAGAGCAGGAGTTGAGCCTCCTCTATTTCTGCAGAGTTGGTCTAACGCGAGCTCGGCTGGCGGGCGCGCGATATGCCACCGGTGACGCCCTCGTATTCCTGGATTCCCACTGCGAAGGCCAACCCGACTGGCTTCGCCCGCTGCTCCAACGCGTCAAGGACAATCCTCACGCGGTCGTGGTGCCGATCATCGACGTCATCGACTCCTCCAGCTTCTACTACAGCGTTCAGGACCAGGTCACATTCCAGGTTGTCGGATGTTTCTGATGCACGTTTGTTTTTGGTAGGCACACCTTTAGTTTTGTCCTGGGCGGTCCTTAGGTTGAAATCTTATCAGGTACAGTGATATATAAATGTTGTTAGAGCATTCACATTGTACTATCTTATTAAATACAGTTGTTTTCGAAACACATTGGGCATGAATTATTACATTATTATCAATATTAGACATTGTGACCAAAGATGTGCCTTTTAAAAAAATTTAGCCTCCCAAAAAAATCAGAGAGAGCTTTTAAGTACTCTACTTTATGGCAACTAAGGTGTGGCTGTTCAGCCTAAAAATGGTCACAACTTCAATAGGTAAACCGCGAAACTGAAACGTTTCTGACGTTTTTCGTCTTCTCACAATTTATGTACTTCATATTATTATTATGAATTAAATGTTCACCTTTTAGGTGAAAGAGAGAGATCGTTTAATAAATAAGGATGATACGGAGTACATTAATTGGGAGGGAAATGAAAACTAAGGCGACAAAAGTGTCATCAGAAATGTAAGAAATAAAGAAAGAAACACTTTATTCGACCGAATACATTGAGAGAAAAAAAAAACATGCAAAAAAAAAACAGGACTGGACTATTCGAGTCGAAAAGGCACCCGCTCAGTATAAGTCGTGGTAGCGGAACGCATACCACGACGCTGATTTTCAACGGGTGCCTTTGTAGTAAATGTCTCAGTATGCGGTCGACTTATCGCCTTGGTACTTACATGCGCCAAAATTTTAAGAATTAATGAAATAAATAATGATAATATCACATATTGTAAACCATAGGACCACCCAAAATCTATGTCGCACTAGCACAGAGTGTCTGTCGTTCACCTATTCGTCTCCAAGTCGTTTGACCGACATCACAAGTCCTGAATCTTGTCACGTGTGATTTTGCCTAAAGTTCTGCTCTGTACGACAGTGTCTGTATCTAACTGTCCCAGTCACTCATGCCGACTTGACGGTGCAATTGAGTGCTACAGCCGTAGATGGAAGACAACATCTTCGGCTACGTTTCCACAGGAGCTGAGCAGACACTTGCTAAGTTGACCAATGATATTGCTTGTCTTAATTTGAGCCATATCACTGGTCAGTTTCGAAAGTGGCGGCTCGGTTCCACTCAGTTCATCATCTGTGGAAACGCAGGCTTACGAATTAGGGCATAGTTTTTCAGTTTTCGCTCACCACCACCCCTTTCTTTTCTGTCATTTACTTTGAGTGGGAAGAACATTCCTTTCGAGGCCTTTTGTTTGTAAAATTATCTTTAAATTTCTACAGATTTTGTCCAGTTTCTTGAGTGAAATTTTAAAAGTGTGAAATGTCTAACAATATTGTCAATAACAAAATTATGATTCAATCTACCGTGCACTCTCCAAATAGTCAGGAGCACGAAACGACATCCAAAGAAACTGGACAAATTTACTCAAATTCACAAAGGTTCTTCATACTTTTTGCGTTTGGTTAGATTTTATTTTTCCTCACTTACTTCATCATCTTTTTTGCGTTTCGTTTGATTAACTTTATCCATTTCATCTTCGAGTTTCATTTCTCATTGGCACATTACACCATCTTTTCTGTGTGTTGCTTTTGTTGTTACGTACTTGTGTTTTGTATTTGTACAGTTGTTTCTTGTTGTTGTTGTTTTGTGCTGTTGCTCTTGTATGTTCGTGGGTATTATTTCTTTGGATGTATGTAGTGTAGTGTAATTTATAGTTTTCTTTATTGACTTGATAATAATTACACAATTACTTTTCTCACTTATTTTCTTTTCTTTCAGTTTCAATACTTCATAAAATATTTTAGGTAAACTGAACATAAGAATTTATCATATGTAAAAACAGTATTACGTGTTACTGGCATCTTTAATCATTCATGACAAACTAATACAATCACACCAAACCATTTACCAATTATTTACGACAAGCCTGAGGACTTTTAAAACCGTAGGTATACTTTTAGCGGTGATACATGTATTTTACAATTATTGGTACACAAATTACGTTCTATTTATTTAGGACAACGTATACAGGTATAATTCATTGAAAAAAAATATCCTATTCAAATTCTATCGATTTATTGACATTAAGTTTATTTTTAACACAATTGCAAATTTGCAATGTCTGTTTTGAATATTGTTGATGATAATTGATGGAGTCGTTTTTTTATAAAGTTGAGCTTTCATTTGTTTTATAATTTTATTTGACCCTGTTTTTTGGCATACTAAATACTGAAACCACTTCCGAAACAAGGAACTATTTTTTTTGTCGCGTGCGCGCATTGTCTGTCAGGTAATGTCAGGTTCTTGATTTACCGGTCTCTTAGAGTGAAATCACCATTGTTAGATTTCGCTGGGCTGTTCTTTATTGAGTTTTGTCTTCGTATATAAAATTAACCATCTAACGGCTTGCCCAATCTAGTACGTTTTGCATGAGATAAAATATCGACCGATTTGTACCTTAGTTCTGCGGTAAAAAAATACTATAATTTGTTTCGAGAGCTATGCGAAAAAGAATAGCATCCGCTTTTGGTTAATTTACTGCACAAAGTACATAAAGATATAATCACGAGGACTTGACTTCTGAACTCTCTTCCGAGACCGCAGACCGCTAAGAGCGTACAAGAATAAGACGAAAATATTGTTTCTCTTCGAAATGTAACCTAGATATATGACGTTGTAAACCAATCAAAATGCGATCAATGTCCTAACTTCAGAAGTAGAGCTGAACCAGAGATGCGTCGAATGCACACTCGCTACAATTACGTTGATCCAAATATTTGTCATGTTTAGCTTCTCATGTATTATTTTAGCATAAGATCTTTGTCACATCTCTTCTCAGTTCAATTTCCATGGAAGCGCAGCCTAAATTCTTTCATCATCACTCCAGGCAGGGTCTCATCCTTGCACGAGTGGCCGGTGCCAAAGCAGCTCGCGGTGACGTCCTCATTTACCTGGACGCCCACTGCGAGGTGGGCCAAGATTGGTTGCGGCCCTTACTCCAGAGGATAGCCCACAAGAGGGACACAGTCGTCACCCCTCTGATTGATGTGCTCGACCAGTCCACCTTCCAGTTGGAAGCCGCTGAGAACTTTCAGGTCTAGAGTTATTATTCTAATGATGGAGATTGGTCTTGTGGTGCCGAGTAACTAATGCTTTGCTCTAATTTTGGTAAAAGGATTATTCGAATTTCAGCTTCATGCAGCTTATGATTTAAGCTGAGTTTAATGCTATGGGAATGATGGTGCATCGCCTGTTGATTGCGTGGCTGTTCCAATTTGATCAGTAGATCGAAACAAGCATGCCCCAGCAAATAGTCACCGTTCTGCTGCACCGTCGTAGTTCAATGCAACTCCTGGCTTGTCCCAGGTTTAGCTTAATTGTATGTCTAATCTAGTGGTCTAGTTGTGACGCGTGGTAACTAACGCTTTGCTGTAACTCTCAAATACGTGAAAAATGGTGGAAATAATTTAGAGGTTAGTATAACATTGCATTTCGAAGCTTGATGCTCGGTGGGGCATAATTGTAGTGGTCGCGCCACTACTGCAGAGGATAGACAACAAGAGGGATGATGTCGTGATAGATGTCATCGATCAGTCCGCCTTCCAGTTTAGATGCCGCTGAAACTTTCAAGTCTTGATCTTGGTGATAGCATAGCTTGAGACTAGCATCTTACTTTGTTTTATTTAAATTTTTAAATTTTCGATAAAAAACACTATCTTCTGAGGATGGTGGTGAGGTGTAGTGGCGAAACGCGTCGAGTTATTTTGTTGGTGTTGGGTTCTAACAGTTGCATTAGCTGTGCCGCATGCGTATTGAGGGATGCGGTGCATCCTGCATTTGCCTGAACTAATACTCAACGGTTTGTATGGTTAGGTGCCAGCGCCGGCGTCGCTTAGCAAAAATTTATCGCAAAATAATATTTTAAATAATTCAATGTAGTAATAGATTTCCGCAATGTAACGCTTGATTCCATTCATTATGAGTAACATACTCTTTAGTCTAACTCTTTGTATTATATAATTCTTTGTGATAGACTAGTTTATCCAGCTGAGAATTATCAGGTCTAGGTTTGATATGCTAGTGATTGCATGATCTAGTGGTGCCAAGTGTTTAACGCTTTAGTCTAACTCTTAACACACTGTTAGAGTCGTGATTCAGATATTTATTCGTAGTACCAGCGATGTGCAGCAGATAAATAAGTTTTGAGTGTAGTTTTGTTCTTAATATTGGTTAAGGAGAATTGTATTTTTTTTTGGATGACTAGTCCATCTTTTTCCTGGTGATGGAAGATCTCCAGTTCGGCATGGTCAAACGATGAAGCTGTAAAAAAAAAACTTACTACAACGTTCTGACTAATTTACTATTGTGTTTGTAATTCAGATATGTTTAATTGGATAATTTGTAATGCATATTGTTATAAACGCTATGGTGAAAGAATCAATATCTTTAATAATTTTATGAAATGAATAAATTAAAAGACTTTACTCGACACAAATTTAAAAGAAAACAACGACAGTAAAGAAAAATACAATAATAAAATGACATGAGACAAATAAATTTGTGCCGAAAAGGTCAGCATAATAACAACAATAGCATAATAACATACTAACAAAAGCCCGAAGTACGTCAGAAAGAACTTGGGCACGTGGCTGAAACCTAAAAGTGTGTTCCGACTTCCGATGAAACATCTATCATCAGAATCGGAATGCTTCCGATGCTGATGATGCTGCTGAAATAGTGCGTTTATTGAAACTTAGCTAAACTATTGTAGGTATTAAATGTTTACAAAATACCGCAGTAAATGTTTGTATATTGGCTTATCTCGCGCTATTTGCTGTCGATAATACGTATAAACAATATAGGTATAACTAATAATATTTGCTATCTATGATACAAACAAATGAACGGACGAAAGCACGTCAAGGTAAACACTGCGGTATCTTATGCAGTTGTAATAAGGGCTAGTTTGCAACAAATGTGGGTAGCCTGATGTTATGGCCACTGTAGTTTGAATAAACAGATGCATGTTAACAAGTTATCATCGATATGGTTGTTGCATGCTATTACTTTCTCCACGAAAGCATTTAATTGGTTATTATGGAATAACTACGCATGTCATTACATGTATTTAACTATTCAATTTTATTATATTACTTCATTGTTGCTATAATAGTTTTTTTTATTAATTCTCATTGGTATTTTAAATGACTACTTGATAGCAGAGATACAATACTTGATAGCCTATCAATAGTTCCCACAGAAAAACTAAACTATAATATTATTGATACTTACGATAATTGCTGATTCTGAGACATTTTAAGTATTCTTTTTTTAATGATTTTGATAAATGTACGTATTTTTGAAGTGACAACTTCTTTAGCGGCGTTGAGCACTTTTGTGGGATGGGGGAAAAATGTGAAACTCGCGTCAGGACACGTGGGCTCATCGTAAAACCGTAAGACGGTTGGCGAAATTATGGATGCAAGTTGATTTTTCTGAGAGATAAACTTTTTAATGTAATTTAATATAATATAAATTGTAATGTTTGTGTACGATAGCGCAATAAATAAATATTGTATTCTATAAAAATATTATATTATTATTATTATTATTGTATTCTATCACAAAAATGATAGTACTTTTATATTGATAATAAGAGCAATTCATTCAAAATTATTTTAGTTTTCACTTCTGCCGGCACTCCCGGAGTGCAATTTTTGATTTTTTTTTCATAAATAACCTAGCAGGATCGCTTACAGTAAAAAATATTTAATCAATAGGTCCCCCGGGACTTTGTCACGCGCTTTGTATTTGCTTCCTCCCCTCCCGCGTGATGTTTTAAAGCCTAACAAAGCCTTCCTCGATAAATAAGCTAGCCAACACAAAAAGATTTTTTCAAATCTGTCCATTAGTTTCTGAGATTACTGCATTCAAACAAACTCTTTACCTTTAAATATTACATTTTGTTTTATCGTCCTTATACTTATGCTACTGTTTTGAATATTTTTATTAACACCTCAGCGTCCTTAAAAATATTGAGCAATCGTTAAGTGCCCAGCCTCCTATATAAATAACTTCTAATTAAAATACAACTGAAACAGTTATTCCTTTGTCATTGCATTGTTTGCACGTTTCAATGAAGACCGGCGGGCGTATAGCGTAACTTGAATGCGATCGCTAAGCGATTGTAATTTGTGCGTGGAAGAATGAAGCGCATAAAGCCGTAAAGTGTTAGCAAACGCTCCATCAAGCATATCCCATACTTATAAAACAGCGGCGCTGCTGTCACGCTGTTAAAGTCGCCTAAGATATTAGGCGACTTTAGAAGCGCCACGGTCGCGCGACAGTCGCGCTGCTGATAATTTAGAATGGAATAGAATAGAAAAACGTTTATTGCCTTCATAAAAAAATGTTACAAAAACATGAGCAATTAAGGCTAAGTAAAAAAGGAAAGCAAATGGTCAGCGGCTCAGCTTGTGCTGATATGGGCCACTCAGCGCTGGTTTTCAGCCACGTCCATCACTCCATAGATATTAGGTGAGAGTTAGGTCATGAGGCTTACTTAATTTCATACATAAATGGCAGCAGGTTTTTTAACTATCTAACATTAATTTTCAAACTAGCGGTCGCCAACGACTTTGTCAGCGCGTTTTGAGTTTGCTCTCTCCTCTTCCGCCGGAGCGTGAGTTTTTAGCCTTCCTCGATAAATAAGCTGTCCAACACTTAAATTATCTTTCGAATCGGTCCAGCGGTTCCTGAGATTAGCGCGGTCAAACAAACAAACTTTTCGCTTTATAAAATTAGTATAGATTGGCGGCCACTCTGCAAATCAATCAAGAGGTAAATAGTTTTTTTTTTAAACCTCTAATAACGTCAGGATTTCGAGTTATAAGCTACAAAATAATATGTAATTCCAAGCTCAGGTTTCATATATGGCCATTATAAAAAAAACAATGGCGAACAAGTAGTGTTCGTCCCCTTTTTGAACGACACTATGTAACTGATGAAGTAAGTTCACCTCTAAGTGGAAATTGAAGTTGAAAATGATAGCAATGTGATTCTCGTCGAGTTAGGTAGTTAATACGTTGCGGTTGATTGTTAAAGAACAATGAACGCATGCGCCGTTCGCACGCGATTAGGTGCGTGTGAGTTTGTTTATGACCAGTGATGAGTTTTTATTATGCTATCGAGAGTTGTCATGTCAATTGTTCGTTATATATCTTCGTCGCTATTTTATTATTTGGGATTTTTTTGTATATACAAAAAAACTGTATGTTAGTTAACAGTGTATTGTCTGAAACTGCAAAAAGAAAACTGTGAAAGCACTCCGGGAGTGCCGGCAGAAGTGAAAACTTGAATATCAACGTTGTGCATTTTTGATTTTTTAGAATAGTTATTATCAATATAAAAGTACTATCATTTTTGTAATAGAATACAATAATAATAATAATAATACAATAATAATAATAATATAATATTTTTATAGAATACAATATTTATTTATTGCCCTATCGTACACAAACATTACAATTTATATTATATTAAATTACATGAAAAAGTTTATCTCTCAGAAAAATCAACTTACATCCATAATTTCGCCAACCGTCTTACGGTTTTTCGATCAGCCCACGTGTCCTGACGCGAGTTTCACATTTTTCCCCCATCCCACAAAAGTGCTCAACGCCGCTAAAGAAGTTTTCACTTCAAATATCTTAGTGCGCCTTCACATTAGAGCGACAGCAGCGTGACAGCGCTGTCGCTTTAATGTGAAGGCTAACTGCTGCCTTTTATGTACGAAATTTTCCCTCCTAAAGTCGCCTAAATATGAAAGCGCACTCAGCTTTTAAAACCAAATGGTTGGTGTCTTAATGAAAATGCTCCAAACAATTTATCAATATAAAACAATCGATATCTTTGAAAGACTTCACTAGTTGGGAGAATTTACGCTCGAGTAAGCAGTAGTATCTATGTTTTATGTCATAAATGGAAATAATTATAGGTTTTACCAGGAAAAGAGTTAATTGAATTTATTGACAGGTAAAATATTCAGCACGTTTAATATTTACCTACGCAAAATAATGTTATAACTATAGCACACAATAAAAATACAGGGTAATTTATTAACATTCAAAACTGATAATTAAATTAAAAAATAAAAGAAATGCTCGTGAAAAATACTCGATAAATAAGCAATTTCTAAATGTGGAAGTAGTAAAATATGTTTTCAGTTTATACACAAAACCACATAAAGTGACCGCCGGTTGCTGTTGACGACTTATTATCGGTACGAGCGTGCAAACTTGTTTCGGAAACGAACGTTTGACAACAAAACGCATTTTGAAAACAATAGTTAACGTGGTAGCACGTGATAAACTAAAACGCAACAGGAAAATAAACATACCTTTTGTTTTCTGAATATCCCGTATATTTATACCAGATAATTTATGATGACACATAAAAAAAGTGTTTTTCGTATTTTGTTAACATTGTTATACTGAAAAACAAATATTACTAGGCATTTTTCCACTCAAAAATCTACACATATCTGTATTTTTCCATTTATAAAATTATTTTTACTTTTCACATCTCCAAACTTTTATTCCTGTTATGCTTATCTATTAATATGTATTTTGTATTTACGCAAACTTACATTAACACATTTAACATTCAAGGTAAGTGATTTCTTTAATTTTGAGCCCATTCAATGTTCCCTAATTATTTACTTGGTTACGAAAACATGATTCAAAATTTTCCAATTTTTACATCATTTATTTATAAAAAACTTGCCAGTTATCAATCTAAGTCATCATTTATTTTTAAAACTTGCCAGTAAGCAATCTACTCGCTAAAGAAACTTAACAATTATGTTTTATTTTTGTTTTAACCTTTTATCTCTGTTACCAGGTGGGAGGGTTCACGTTTATGGGGCACTTCACGTGGATCGAGGTGCCGGAGAGGGAGAAGAAAAGGAGAGGGTCCGATATAGCACCTACTTGGTCAGTATACTTACGTTGTTTAATTTGTTTTTTCTCCTTTACAAAGATAAGATACAGGGTAACTTTGAAAACATTTGCAACATTTGAAACTAAGAACCTACTCATGATTAATAATCCCATCCACTTAAAATTCATATCAATTGTTTTAATATATTATTTGATGAAACAAAGATATATCATATTGAACAACTTTTAATTTATCAGCGCATGGGCGGGACTCTAACCAGCAACTTCTTGGCTTACCGGGCCAAACGCTCTATCTATTGAGCTACCGTGCTGTCGGTCCTACCTTGCGAAATTTTTGGTCTCTTATGGATACGTCGTCGTCGTCGATTTCTTCGCCCTTTCTAGGCGGTTGGGGTGACGGGCGGTAGCCCTTTTCCCCGGCTTCAACTCAGGGGCCCCGCAGGACCCCCGGTGTTCTGGGACGGCCGCACGTTGCCGAGCAGCCTGCAAGGTGCTGGATGTGCCCCAATCGCAACAGCGCCCTCTCCCTGTACCCATGAGCGTCTACCATTTCGCCTCCGGCGGAGTGACCAGGGTGATTGGGCTTGTCCAGGCCCCGGAACTCTAGCCTTCTTTGGCAAGACAGCGACACCCAGGGTTAAGGAAGGTGATGGGGGGGGGGGGGGGGGGGGGGCGATAATGGGGCTGTGTATCAACAGTCCGGTGTGTGCATGTCGATTGCTGTGCCGGTGAGCTCAAGCCTCGGAGCGTGTCCGGGCGAACATCAGCCGGCATGAAGGGGTCGAGTCCGTGGAGTGGCAATTTCGGTGGTGGGCGCTGAAAGGCTGGCCTCCGCTTACGGGGGCAATTCTGTGTCCTCGTCAACCAGGAGCATCCTGGGCAACGGCCGTCTGGGCTGGACGTCAGGAGGTCGCGCGTGCAGAGGCGCGATGCCACGTAGGTGACGGTGGGGGCCGTTGTCTGCGCGGTCGAACATACGACGCGCGAGTCCGACAACAAACTCCTTCACCGTAGGCATGCACTTATGGATACGTCATTACGCGTGACGTTTAGCGCCATCTATCCGTCTGTTTATGCAACAGTGGTCCAAGTAGTTATTCTGTAATTAATTTCCGGGTCCCGCCCGTGCGCAATATTTTGGTTTCTTATTTTATCTTTATGAATATTGCCAATGTTTTCAAAGTCCCCTGTATCTGATGAACTCATAAAGGTCATCATCATCCTCTTGCTCTTTTCTCAGTTTATCTGGTTTCGGCCGAAACATGTTTCTCTCTTCCACACTTATTTTGTGACCGATGGAAAAGTACCCTAATTGTATTAACTTGTGCTTTTATCATTGTACACCGTACCTAAAGGCAGGACACGGCCCGTACCTAACTTTTATTCAACATTTCAACCTGTGTTCCTCATCCTGTGTGAATCACCCACTCCTTTCACACTCATATCTTGCTTCACGTAGTCCATCCATCCATCTATCACTTGGTTTGGTAGTTTTGTATACTGTATTTTCAACACTACACTGGACTATAATTTATTATTATTTTTCTTCTATATAAGAAGCGAATTAAATCGCCATCCTAAAATTCCTGATGCTCTGTAGTTTATCATACTCTGCTTTAATCCTCAGGTCTCCAACCATGGCCGGCGGGCTATTCGCTATTAACCGCGCGTACTACTGGGAGCTGGGTGCTTATGATGAGCAGATGGCAGGCTGGGGAGGCGAGAACCTCGAGATGTCCTTCAGGATATGGCAATGTGAGTTATCATCATCATTTTTAGGGTTTCGTAGCTGTATAGTTTCGTCTAAGTCTGCATTACACAGTTGAGTCTTGATTGGTAGATATATTCTGTTAACCGCTTCACTATTCCCATACAAAAAAAGAAATAATGATGTTTGAGATGATTATAGATAGCAAAAAGGTATAAACTAAGAGGTATGCACGTTGGCAGCCGCACACTAGCGACAGCGCTCTCCACTTTGAAGATTTACTTCAGAGGAGACTTATTTATGATTCAATAAAGAATTACATGAAAATGAATGGGTTACGAATAATTAAAGACAAATATTGTGCCGTATGTGTGTGTGTGTGTGTGTGTGTGTGTGTGTGTGTGTGTGTGTGTGTGTGTGTGTGTGTGTGTGTGTGGCGAGTCTATTTGCGACATTATATACACGGCAACTGCATACATAGTACTGAGATACCGATTTTACTCAAACCTATACGTGTGGGGTATCTATAGATAGGACTCTCAATGACATTGAGTTTCCTAAAACCATTTTTTAAAAGTCTTAACACAAATGTTAAATATATCCCAAAGGATATAAGCTTCCAAAGTGGTAAAAGGATAATAAGTTTTTATAATTTTGGTTTATATTATCATCAAGCTAATTTTACAAGTTGCATAAATTATTTTTGCAGGTGGTGGCACGCTGGAGACCATTCCTTGTTCGCGAGTGGGCCATGTCTTCCGCAGTTTCCATCCCTACGCGCTGCCGGCCAATTCGGACACGCACGGTATATATTATAAATTTTTAATGAAGTAATTAATATAAAGTACGCCTGGTAGAAAAACTTTAATGATAATTTTGATAAAAAAGTTATGTACTATTTTCAAAAGTATTTTAATGCAAACGGGTACATTTATTCTTATTAAAATAAACGTTTTCATTATCATGAGCATTTCATTTTGAACAAAATTGCTCTTCACACCATTTGGTATCAGTTAATATCTTAGGAGCTATCACAGTTTTGAATTAACTCCGCAAATGAATTAATGCTCGCAGCTTCATGACAACACGCACTTGCGCTAACCGCTATGGTTTCTGACCTTTTACATCCGAAGAAAATATGTGTTTAACGTTGAAACATTTATCTTAAAATCCGCAATGTAGATAGATAGATAACTCTTTATTGCACATTATATAAGTTGATTTACAAATTCGTTTTAGGGAAATGTACAATTTAGGCGGTCTTATCGATATAAGCGATCTCTTCCAGGCAACCTTTGGGTAAAGAAATAATGAGTTTTATATGAAGGGGTATTTTGTGCATAAAAAGAAAAGAAAAAGAAATAGAAGAGCTGAATAAGTGGAATAGAAATATATCTGTATAATAAAAATAATTATATAAAAATAAAAACAAGTAAAGAATAATATTTATAAATAATATACAACTTTATAAAATATAACGCGGAAATAATGTCCGCGGAGGATAGCTAGTAATTAATAATATAATCAATGGAACACTTTTCTTAACAGGAATAAACACAGCGCGCATGGCAGAAGTGTGGATGGACGAATACGCCGAGCTTTTCTACTTGCACCGGCCAGACCTTAGGGTGAGTGTCACACCGAATACGTCAAAGTATTGTATTGTTTGTATGTGTTTGAGAAAGTAAGCTGATCATGTTGAGTACCAACCGATCGGATACGCGCCAATTGACAACATTTCATTTGTGTAAAGGTATGAAAATACGAAAACCATTTCAAGATTTTGCATTTCTAAACACGTTGAACATATATTCAGATTTTTTTTCGCTTTATTTTTGAACTTAAATGAAAAAGACTAAAAAGAACATGGAAGTTGGCATTTCACAGGTTACGCCTTTGCAATGACATTTCATGTAGAAAAAAATTGCTTTTGAATTTTGAGATTGCTGTCAGTTGTCACTTTGACGTTTAGTGTTGTCGTTGTTTCCGGTATTGTATTGGACATTATCGATAAATTACGATGTGGTAAATTGAAGATTATTAAAAAAATACATTGGTTTTCACTCAAACAAATTTTTAGTTCAGATACAAAATAATAATGATAATTCCTCATTAGACATATGATTGATACTAGCGGTCCCCTGCGACTTCGTCCGCGCGTTTTGAGATTGCCCCCTCCCCTCCCGTCGCAGCGTCATGTTTTATATCCTAAAGCCTTTCTGGATAAATAAGCTATCCAACACAGAAATATTTTTTCAAATCGATCCAGCAGTTCCTGAGATAAGCGCGTTCAAACCAACAAACTCTTCAGCTTTATAATATACTAGCGGTCCCCCGCGACTTCGTCCGCGCGTTTTGAGTTTGCTCCCTCCCCTCCCGTCCGAGTTTTTCTCGATTAATAAGCTATCCAACACAGAAATATTTTTTCAAATCGGTCCAGCAGTTCCTGAGATAAGCGCGTTCAAACAAACAAACTCTTCAGCTTTATAATATATTAGCGCAAGCGCACGTTGTACTTAAGCTACGAACATTATTTTGGTGCGGAGTTATGTTAAAACTGTGATAGCTCCCCAACTAGCACACTAGTGGAAATAGCAGCCTATTTTGCAACTTGCAGCTGTACAGTAGCGCTTTAGGGGTTCAGAAAGTGGTTTTAAGTTCTACTATTGCTTCCGTTATTGCCCATAGCTGTGAATATCACTAAGGGTAACAGCAGTTGAACCAAATACCACTCTAGGCTTTACAAGAGTTCATTTTACATCCCATATACCGTCTATAGCTTTAAAAGAGAGTTTGATCGTGTATGTTACAGCTTAAAGCTGCTAAAAAGTTTCTAATGCCGCTGCTGTACGCTTCACAACTGCATAAAGACTGTTATTGCCGACTTTTTAACGGAACTGTAAAAAATACATATTTATCACTGTTTTGCCACTGAAAGTTACATTGCAGAAGTTTTTTGCACTTTTGCGCAGACTTAAGTAGCAATTTTATCAACTGTGTTACTAATAGTGACACTAAGGCACAAACAAAAATAATGCGCTAAATTCGAGTTCAACAAACCCAACGAGGGTCCCGTAGATTTGGTTTTCTCAATTAGTAATAGCGGACTAGTTACAGAGGAAAAGTAAGTTATAGCCAGGGCTTGGAAACCGGTATTTTTTTTGAACCGGTTTGACGAAAATACAGGTGGAACTTTTTGAAAAAGGTTATGTTCCTTTAAACCGGTTTTTAAACCGGTTTGGAAAAATATGGGTATTTTGCATTAACCGGTTCAACTTTTCGTTCAGGCAGGACAACCACTCTGAACTTCGTTAAGATCTGCAAGCGGTGAGCGCATCTGACGTTTGTTTCTGAATCTGATAATAAGTTTAACATCTTTTGAAGAATATTCGGTCTAAAAACAAGTCGCGTTGCGATCGTCGCGAGCGGCTACGAATTAACCGGTTTATTGAGGTTCACAGTTTCGCTCTTATTTGGTTCCGCTCCGGAACGGAATTTTACGATAAAACCGGTTTAACCGTTATAATACCGGTAAATCTTGAACCGGTTTCAAGCCTTGGTTATAGCTTGGTGTGGCAAATTATAAAAATAAAGTAATTTAAATGTTATTGTGTTTTTTTTTGGTTTCTTGCTTCTAGGTGCATTCAATTTAATTTAATTTAAAATTCTAAAGTTTAAGATGTATCTTTATTAATAACAAACAAGAAGAAATAAAACTAAGACATGCTACATAAAAAAAAAAACTTAAAGTCTACCTATTCAAAAACGAAACCATTTCCTTGAGGCAAGGAGGCTATGATGCTGGCTGCGTTGCCGCGTTGAATAGCTATGCTAATCCTTTGAGCGAGGAACCAGCCAGCTTTATTATTGGCTGTGACAGAATTTAATTTTGGTGCAATTTTACCAAACAGCAATTTAGCAGAGGGTCCCCACGGCCCAAATGTTTCAACACCAAACGGCGCAAACACATAATCACTTGCAAGTGAGACGTACTTGCGACGCTTGGCGTTTTCAGCCAACTCCGCTGCTGCTCCAGCTTTAAGGGCTGATTCTCTGAGATGGGATGGGGCCAAAGTATCGACACAAGTTGCATCCCAAACTAAGGCCCGACCCCGTTCCCAGGGAATAAGCGTGAGGCCATCGGGTCTCCTGCCATCGTCACGGACCAAACCACGTGGTTCCAACGTGGAAGGTACATTAATGGTGGCAAGAGCTCTTCTGATGGCTTCTAAGTTTAAGTGGAAAAAATATCCATTTTAGTAAACATACACGGAGTACCTATTTACAAAAGCTCCAAACAAGATTTTTTGCCTAGATTGTGCAGTATTTTTGAAATGCCTCACTTAAGTCCTATAATATGTGCAATTTATCTGGGTTCAGCTAAACCAAAAGATTTGTATGAATTTTAAAAAGTTTTTATTATAGAAATGGGCTATTTGCTTTACGATGTTAACATACGAAATAGAAAAAAAAACTGTCTCACTGAGATGCTTTGTATGCGACTCTCCTGCCAGAGCTATGATAAAATGTAGGTATACACCTGTATCTACTTGCTATCTGCCAGAATGTGTTATTAACAAGTTGGAAGAAAAATTTTTTTTTCCTACTTCACGTCTTATAATTATGGGGTTTTATAATAACTGCTGAGTTTATTCAAGACGATGTTATATTTTCATTTACAGTTTTTCGGATCTTATCTCCCTTGTATGATTTTTTTTCCAGGTGTGTTAATATAATAGTAAACATGGTTGCCTTAAGTGTACAGTTGTGGAAGAATATTTCCATGTTTTGCACACTGTGATATTTCCTGACACTAAAATGTTCAAGTTATTTGGATGGTCCGAGAAGATGTGGCGAGGGTGCTGGTAACAGTTTTGTAGCTTATTGATCTGGTGTCGAACAATCTAATATTTCTATCAACTGCTTGTCAGCAATTTCATACGTCATAATATTGTTCCTTTTAACAATGCAGCTTATTTGAATCCAGTTCGGTTTTGGCGTTAAATCTTCTAGATTCAACGCCTATCCTACGTATTTTTTTACGTCTGTCCTACGTATTTTTTTACTTTTTTATTCGGCCAGTGTAACACTATGTTTTTCCCATTTAGATGAACAAATTGAAAGTTCTTGTTTATATTGCTTTTCGTTGTAGGTTTGAATTATTTTGAAAGGCATTCTGAAAACATGGTAAAAAAACATAGTTAAACAATTCAATTGGCGAAAACTATAGAAGCAGCTGCAAACGATCATCGTATTTTAAGGTTTTCAACGAGTTTTACGGATCTCCAAGCAAGTAACCATTAATGTGGTTCGATATCTGCAGTAAGTATGAAATAAAAGTTAATGTAAGGACTTGAACTGCATTAGTGGTCCAGTTATTACTTGGACCTTCAGAAGAGTGAAACTTAACGCTTTGACGCGCAGAGAGGAAGTAATGAGGTTGAAGTTGCAACTCAAAGCTGCTTCTCATAGCCGCCATGTTTACAGGACAATATTCATCAGTATTTAATAATTTTATAAGTTTATATAAAAAAATGTAGTAAAATATCACTAGATATAGAACCAGAAACTTACAAAATACAAATGTCGTCAAGTATGTAATTTTTATATCGTGTAGGTATGTGACATAATATTATTTGTATAATGAAATTTCACATATTTTAGGATATTATGAGATAATTATTGAGGCGCGTAAAAAATACTCTAATAATATCAACTATTGGCACGATAAACTGATCTGCGTTTTAGCCACTTGCATATAATACGAAACATAGCTCAAAAAAAATCTTACTTCACTTCACTGAATTATTTATTTATATTCTGTAATGTCTGACGAACAACAGCTGTGAGATTTAATAAATGAGAGACAAGGTGAATGATCAGTGATCTAGTTAGTACACACAAACCTGTCATTCATTCAATAAGCTCCACAAGAGCTTCAGTATGGTGATAATTATTCGTTGCAGCTCCTACAGCGCTTTTATGCCTAGTGGCATAAAAGCGCTGTAGGTTTGAAGTTCTAATGGAACTGTAGGTTGCAAAAAGTTGTGCCTCTTTGGCTGCAAAGCGGCTGCATTAGTTCTGCAGTGGACGCTTTAGAGCTTGAGCTTGGCGCCTTGAGTAATAATCGGATTGGCTCCAAAGCTCTTAAGCAACTGTTTTGTGCTAGTTGGGTCCTAAGATATTTATTGAAATCAAATGATATAAAGGGCAACTTGGTTCTAAATGAAATGCTCGAGATGATGAATGTATTTATTTTGATAAGAATAAATACCTGTGTGTATAATAGACCTTTAAAAATAATGCATTATTTTTTTACAAATTTATTAACATAAAAAAAGTTTTAGTAAGTCAACCATAAAAGATAGACATATGCTGTCGCGGACTTTATTATAGAACTCTTAATGCTGAAAAATCCTGTCATACATGATTTTTGTGTAACTTAAGCGGTCAGTGTTACGCGCGACGGCACACGGAGCGCACGTATCAGTAATTGCAGTACCTTAGTGACGGCGCGCGCGATTTTTTTACTTCTACCTTCAATCTACGGAGATGGAAGAAGCGAGTGAAGACGATAGTAGAAGTGATTCGGAAATTATAACTGAATGTGAACGTGAAATTGAAGCGATGCTAGAGTGGGATAATTCGGAGATAGAGTACAATAATACCAAAAATGTTGAGAAGAGAGTACGCGAAGAAAGTGGGGAGAATAGCGAAGAAGGGTTTGTTACAGTGACAAGAAGAAAAGCCAAAAGATTACTTAGAAGCAACTCTCTAATTTTACAAGCAAATGCAAGTCATAAATCCAACATAGGAAATGCTCCAGACATGGAAAACACATTCCAAGTATGTATTACTTCTTTAACGGCACTACCAAAACAGTTTGCGTTGGCTAAATTAATGAAAAATGAAAACATAGTTGGCATTAACAATATCAAATATAAAAGTCCATACAAAGTGCTCGTTCAATTTGATACCAAAGAGTGCGCTGATAAATTACTTAGCTGCTTAAAAATGGTTGATTATGGATATAGATGTCAATTAACTACCGAAAATAACATCTCATACGGAGTCATTAAGAGTGTTGATTTGGATATTGATACCGAAGAAATTAAAAAATCACTGGAAAGCCCGTACGAAATAATATCTATAATACGACTTAAACGATTGGATCTCAATGGGAAGTGGGTCGATAGTGAGTCAATACGGGTCGGTTTTAGAAGTTCTACCTTACCCTCGTATGTGCACGCATATGGGTGCAGGTTTAAGGTGGATTCATATGAATTTCCAGTAACACAATGCTCTCTTTGCTGGAGATTTGGCCACATTGCGAAATTTTGCCCTACAAAAAAAGTATTTTGCCCTAAATGTGGAAAAGATCACGATAATTGTGAAACACAAATCTACCACTGCTTAAATTGTAAAGGTCCTCACATGGCGTTAGATAAAATGTGCCCTATATTTATCAGAGAAAAAGAAATAAGGAAAATAATGCGTCTACAAAATTCGACATATAGAAAGGCTCTACAAATGTACCTGCAAAATCAATCCGCAAAAGATAAAACTTCTTTCAGTGCAAATGTGAACTGCAGCCCTATTATACCAACGAATAATAAGAAGTCGTACAGCAGCGTACTAATAACACAGGCACAAGTACATGAAGAAAAATCACTTTCAGACAGTGCACTAGATATAGAAGAGGAAACGCAAGCATTGAACTCACAGGATAGGACTGAAATGAATAAGAAGAAACGTAAGAAGAAGAATAAAAACGAAGTTGTACAAGTGAAACATTAAGAAATGAAGAACTGCAGGACATTGACGAAGTAAAGAAAACTAAACGTTCAGAAGAAAATAAGCAAAAGTTTGAATTCAAAAAGTTTTTGTTAAAAGTTAAAGCAATCATTATTAACGATAGTTCCTTTGAAGATAAAATAAGTTCATTTGTAAAATTAGTAGTAGAGGAAATCAAAAATTATCTAATAAGTTTTGTCAGCAATGGAGAGGCCATAGACGTATTATTAAAAAACATTTTTAATGGATAAAAGGCCATCTAAGTGCTCCATGATTAATATATTTCAGTGGAACGCACAATCTATACGACCTAAACTGGCCAGTTTCGGTGCTTTGCTTAATCAAGAACGGATTCATATTGCTGTCTTAAGTGAAACATGGCTGGAACCTGAAGCACCTATCCATCTTAGCAATTATAACTTCTATAGGAACGACAGGTATGACGGTTATGGTGGGGTAGCTATCATTACTCATAAGTCCCTACAAGTACAGGTATGTCCCATAAGATTAAATAATTCACACATAGATATAGTTAAAATTAGATTGCTAAATTGTAGCTTTTTAGAGTACGTAGTTTCTATTTATTGTCCGTCGTATGTACAAACCTCTCAAACAGACTGGGATAACATCTTTGCACTTTGCCCAAATAAATCATTAATTGCTGGGGATTTTAACGCGCACCATACAAATTGGTCATACAAAACGGATACAAGAGGTACGCAGATTTCGGACTCTGCAATAGATAATAACTTTATCTACCTTAATAATGGCCAATTCACTAGGGTTAAATTAGTTGATGGCAACATGCAAGAGAGCGCTCCAGACATTTCCTTTGCCTCATCTGATATTGCAATAAACTTTGAATGGCAAGTATCTCAGGAGAATTTAGGTAGTGATCACCTTGTTATTAAATTGCACATGAATTACAGTAATAACCTTCCATTAATTAAGCGTCGCAATTATAGTAAAACCGATTGGGCATCATATAGGAAATATCTAGAGGAATCGCTTACTTCAACTGATATAATTGAGAGAAATTCCATCCAAACTAAATATGATCACTTTCAGGAACAACTTATTAATGCCGCTGATCAGAGTATACCTTTTACTAAAATAAACCCTAACCCAGAAAATAATTTTAAGCCCTAACCCTATTGGACACCCGCCTTGTCTCATGCAGTTGCTCAACGTAGGTTATTATTAAAGTATTTTCGACGCAATCCAACACCTGAAAATCTTAATAAATTAAATGACAAAATTAAAGAAACCAAACGTCAAATTAGTCAAGCAAAAGCACAAAGTTGGCAAAAATTTTGTAACAGTATTGGCGTATCGACATCAGCTAGAGAGGCATGGCAGAAAATGAGATGGGCGAAAGGTCTTAGGCGGACGTTTTACAATCCATCGGACGAACAAAGAAGTGAGCTCTTATTATCTCTAACACCTGAATCGGTTTCTAATTCAACGCCATTTTTTAATTCCTCTAACGAGCTTTTGGAATCTGATTTCACTATTCAGGAAATGAAACATGTTTTAAAAAAGAAGGACACTGCACCTGGTGAGGACGAAATCTCTCACTCTATGATATTCAATCTACCCGAGACCGGAAAAATGTATTTACTCAGTCTATATAATGCAATTTTTAAGTTTAGCTATGTGCCTATACAATGGAGAAATGTGCTCATTATTCCTATTCCGAAAGCAAGTAGTGACCCTAATGCTAACCCGAAGCTAAGACCAATCTCCTTAATGTCATGCCTATGTAAAATCTTTCATTCTATGTTAGCTCGACGACTGGAGTGGTTTGTAGAAAAAAAACACATTCTTCAAAATTATTCCAATGGATTCAGGAAGTCTCAGTCTAGCTTAGACTGTTTGGTTCGTCTTATTTCATTCATACAAATTAATTTTATGAAAAATGCTCCCACTGTTGCATGCTTTTTGGATATAGAGAACGCGTATAATAATGTATCAGTTTTACAAGCTACCACCTTCTTAAATGAGCTTCAAGTAGGAAAGAAGATATGTAATTACCTCTGGTCTTTCTTAAATGAGAGGCACCTAAAAATAAAAAAACAAAAAGGTGATGATGTCATAGTTAGATGGACAGATAAAAGTTTGGCACAGGGAGACCCTATATCCCCTCTTATTTTTAACATTATTACCTCTAAAATAGCTCAACAAATAAGAAATGTATATGTTTGTCAATATGCTGATGATTTTGTCTTTTATGTTAGCAACAAAAATATTAAAACCTGTGAAAAATATCTACAACATGCATTAAATAATGTAATTAAGCAATTAGAAAAACTGGGATTAGAACTTTCAGCGGTAAAATCAAAATACTGTGTTTTTAGAAAAGGTAGAAGAAACAATGAAGTACTATTAAAAATTAATGATCAAACATTGATGTCTGCAGAATGTGTTAAATATCTAGGACTCTGGCTAGACAGGTCTTTGCTTTGGAGGAAACATATCAACGAAACAATTGAAAAGACATCGAAATTTTTGAATATTTTAAATGTTTTAGCTGGATCTGGTTGGGGCGTTCATCCTAGACATTTAAGGAGAATCTATGTATCTCTGATTAGAAGTAGATTTGACTATGGCAGTTATTTATGCAAGTTGCGCAAAAACTCACTTGTCTAAGATGGATAGGATTCAAAATCAAGCCTTACGTATAATTGGAGGATTTATCAAGAGCTCTCCTATACATGTTATGGAGGCAGAACTCTGTATCCCTCCACTTTTTATAAGAAGAAGTTTCTTGGCTTACAAATACTGCATAAAGGCAAGTGCACCGACAGCTGCTGTTCTTGAAGAACTTTCATCGACGTATCACGGCCGACATTTGTCTAGAGACAAAACTCCATTACTTAGTATTGCTTTTAGTGAAACTAGAAATGTTGCAGTGATGTTGTCATACCCGTTGGAGATGTATAGTCTTGATATCTGGGTTACTCGGGTCGATGCATTCAATATTATAAGAGCTTATCTAGATTGTGTTAAAGAAGCAAAAAATTCATTAGAACCTAATGCTTTAAAAAGTAATATTATTAAGGAACTTTCCGAAATATATGACGAAAGCTATTGCAAAATATTTACGGATGGCTCTAAAGATAAGAGAGGGAACGGTGCAGCCTTTTGTGATGTCGAAAGTAAGCATGTTGAAATATTTAAAATAACTACAAATGTTTCAATAATGACGGTAGAACTGGTTGCGATTTACAAGGCTCTTGAGTACGCAAAGAATACGAATCGTAAAAAAGTTGTTATTTTAACAGATAGCAAGAGTGCGCTGCAGCATATTGCTCGGTGCGCCTCTGGCGAAAGAGGTGTATCGATAGCATATGACATACTGCAGCTAATATACGAAAGCGTTGAAAACCGCAACTCGTTATACTTGCAGTGGGTTCCCTCCCATGTAGGTATTAAAGGGAACGAGGAGGCTGATCGACAAGCCAAAAGAGCCATACTGGACGGATTTGAATTTCCAATCAATCCCTATTATTCTGAGGTTCTATGTATTTTTAAAAAACAACACCATGATATGTGGAAGGAACACTTTAATGAAATATCTTTGGTAAAAGGCATTTGGTTTAAAACCATTGTAAGTGAGCCTCCTCGAGTACCGTGGTTTACAAATGTTAATTTAAGTAGAAAAATAATCATACTCTTGTTCAGACTTCGTTCTGGACACGTTCCGACCAACAGGTTTGCACATCTAATGAAAAAGTCTGACTCGCCAAACTGTTCTATTTGTAATACGATAGAAGATGTACAACACTTGCTATCGGAATGTGTCAAAAATCAAAGAGAACGCCAATCTTTGATGAGTCAACTACATATCTCAACATCTGATGTTGGGATTTTTCAAACTATTTTAACACAACCTGCATCAGACGCTGCGAAACTTGTATGTAATATGGTTTTAGTGACTCATCAATGATAAATATTTTTTAAGTAAATTATTTTGTGTATATGTTTTAGGGTATGATGGGACTGACGTACGTTTATGTAAAAGTCCCTTAATAAAATAAAGAATTAAAAAAAAAAAAATAAAAAAAAAAAAAACTTAAGCGGTTTTCGCAGCGTACGCAGCGGAAGCTCTCAAAAGGAATATCTTTCTCCCGTTTTCGCAACATTTTTCATTTCTGCTGTGGTCTTATGAGTCGTATCTTTATGTTATATAGCCTATAGCCTTCCTCGATAAATGGACTATCCAACGTAAAAATAATTTTTCAAATCGGGCCAGTAGTTTTTGAGATTAGCGCGTTCAAACAAACAAACAAACAAACTCTTCAGCTTTATAATATTAGTATAGATTTGTAGTTATGGGAAAATATTGGGGTAATTTTCAGACATAATAATAATATTAAATGAGAAAGGTTGATGTGTTGTTTTATTTTGTTACTTTTAACATAACTTTAATTAGGTATTGTTCAATAATAAAGTAAAATCCACTGGACTCAATGGATATACCATTGATATCGACATCTTAATTCTACAATTGATACAGACCACAACACTATAAACGTCAGATATTTTTTTTTATCGAATATAGCAAAGACGTGACGTGGTAACATCCAACTTCCTGTACTTACGCTCTTTTAGAATGAAGAGTTTTTAAACAATTATTATAAGAAAAAATACTGAAAAGAAATGAAAATGAAAAAATATGGTTGCCCTCATTTTTGAAGTTCTTTCAGGAAAAAAAGAAAAATGTGCATATAAAATTTTGAAATGTTGTCAATTTTGTATTACCGGTGTGTGTGAGAGAGAAACACATACTTATCCACACTCAAGTAATGACACAACATTCTTATGAGCAGTGTAATTTTTTTTATCAGATCTAGAACCTTTATCTATACTTATATTATAAAGCTGAATAGATTTTTTTCAAGGGTAAATTTTAGGATTTAATGGACCGATTAGAAATGTTTTTTGGTGTTAGATAGCTTACTTATCCAGGAAGGCTTTAGGCTATAAAACATCACGCTGCGACGGGAGGGGAGGGAGGGAGCAAAATAAAAACGCGCGTCCTTTTTATTATTATTATTTATTTATGTTGAAATCAACATGGTACATTTTTATAAACAAAATCCTACAAAACTATTCACTCAGTTTGTTAGGATCAAGTAAGTCTCATTTAAAGTTATTTACAGATTATATTTATGTACCCAATGTGATGAAACTAAGTTTAAATTTATTCTTATCTCTTTCTCGACGAATGTCTTCCGGCAAACATTTTAAACATCCCATTCAAATGATGTCGTGTCAACTCCTGTCAGTGGCATGTTTATCTCGCTTTCACGTCCCGAATATTCTTTTCTTTATTAACAAAAAGGCCTCAAGACTGATGCTTATGGGCTGACTAAACACCTTCTTTTTTTCCAGAATAATCCCAAAATCGGCGACGTCACCCACCGCAAAGTTCTCCGCGAGAAACTGAAGTGCAAGAGCTTCCAGTGGTACCTCGACAACGTTTACAAGGAGAAGTTCGTGCCTGTCAGAGATGTGTACGGATACGGCAGGTATGGATGACACTTAACGCGACATCCTGTGTTGTATTGTGGGAAAGAAAATTGCAAAATATCATTGGTGGATCCAAATAAGTGTATTTAATAAGGTTTGGTTGGTTATATTTTGGCAACAATATTAAGGTTTTATTCTATTTATTTTGTAAAATATTATTTTCTTGGAATGAAGTATGCGTAAAACGAAAGGATGTGTCATGTCAAAAAATGTCTCAGCAATCATCATAAATAAAATGGTTTATAATAAAGTGTAGGGTTATTATTAGTTGCAGTTTACATTTCGCTATGCTATGCTTTAAGATATGATCAGTGATCGGATAATCGGATGCATATTCACCTTAAGTTAATTTTAGGCTAAGATATTATGAAGGCGGCTTTTAATTAATACGTTTTGTATTAATATGTTCTAGTAAATTCGGGAATGTAAAACTAGTCTCTAATATCGTAAGGAAACGACAACCTTACCATGTGATATTTATTTAAAAAAAAAACAGGACTCCAGCATTACATCATTATAATTAATGTGTATTAAGGTAATTTAAAGCTCCGCATTAATTTATGAGTATGTTGAGTGTAACAAAAGCAGTAGACAGTACATAGACACACAATAGTACTACACCCGATTTGGTTCTATAATAAAATACAAGAAATCTTGTCTTCGATTTAGGAATCCCGTTTTTTTTTATTCAAAAGTGCGTTTCATATTAGCAAACACCTTAATACAAGTAAAAATACCTGCACCCATTTTAATTCTATAGAAAAGAAACTAAATTCGGCGATTCCGCATGCCGGATTTTTTTCGATTCAAAAGTGCACTCCATAATAGCCAACACCCCAACTTTAGGTAAATATACATATGATTATCCGATCACTAGTTGTTATTGATATATTTTCCAGATTCCGCAACCCCTCCACCCACATGTGCCTGGACACGCTCCAGCGAGAGGGCTCAAACGTGCCCCTTGGAGTGTACCCGTGCCATCAGCAGCTGCAAGCCACGCAGTACTTCAGCCTGTCGGCTAAGGGCGAGCTGCGCGACGAGGAGTCCTGCGCCGAGCTGCAGCTGTCCAGGTGAGCGGGACGGATAGATACAGCCGTGGCGGGAGGGAGCGAGACAGTGTACCCCCATCAGCAGCTGCAAGCCACGCAGTACTTCAGCCTGTCGGCTAAGGGCGAGCTGCGCGACGAGGAGTCCTGCGCCGAGCTGCAGCTGTCCAGGTGAGCGGGACGGATAGATACAGCCGTGGCGGGAGGGAGCGAGACAGTGTACCCCCATCAGCAGCTGCAAGCCACGCAGTACTTCAGCCTGTCGGCTAAGGGCGAGCTGCGCGACGAGGAGTCCTGCGCCGAGCTGCAGCTGTCCAGGTGAGCGGGACGGATAGATACAGCCGTGGCGGGAGGGAGCGAGACAGTGTACCCCCATCAGCAGCTGCAAGCCACGCAGTACTTCAGCCTGTCGGCTAAGGGCGAGCTGCGCGACGAGGAGTCCTGCGCCGAGCTGCAGCTGTCCAGGTGAGCGGGACGGATAGATACAGCCGTGGCGGGAGGGAGCGAGACAGTGTACCCCCATCAGCAGCTGCAAGCCACGCAGTACTTCAGCCTGTCGGCTAAGGGCGAGCTGCGCGACGAGGAGTCCTGCGCCGAGCTGCAGCTGTCCCGGTGAGCGGGACGGATAGATACAGCCGTGGCGGGAGGGAGCGAGACAGTGTACCCCCATCAGCAGCTGCAAGCCACGCAGTACTTCAGCCTGTCGGCTAAGGGCGAGCTGCGCGACGAGGAGTCCTGCGCCGAGCTGCAGCTGTCCAGGTGAGCGGGACGGATAGATACAGCCGTGGCGGGAGGGAGCGAGACAGTGTACTCACCGGCTGCTGCAAGCCACGCAGTACTTCAGCCTGTCGGCTAAGGGCGAGCTGCGCGACGAGGAGTCCTGCGCTGAGCTGCAGCTGTCCAGGTGAGCGGGACGGATAGATACAGCCGTGGCGGGAGGGAGCGAGACAGTGTACCCCCATCAGCAGCTGCAAGCCACGCAGTACTTCAGCCTGTCGGCTAAGGGCGAGCTGCGCGACGAGGAGTCCTGCGCTGAGCTGCAGCTGTCCAGGTGAGCGGGACGGATAGATACAGCCGTGGCGGGAGGGAGCGAGACAGTGTACCCCCATCAGCAGCTGCAAGCCACGCAGTACTTCAGCCTGTCGGCTAAGGGCGAGCTGCGCGACGAGGAGTCCTGCGCCGAGCTGCAGCTGTCCAGGTGAGCGGGACGGATAGATACAGCCGTGGCGGGAGGGAGCGAGACAGTGTACTCACCGGCTGCTGCAAGCCACGCAGTACTTCAGCCTGTCGGCTAAGGGCGAGCTGCGCGACGAGGAGTCCTGCGCTGAGCTGCAGCTGTCCAGGTGAGCGGGACGGATAGATACAGCCGTGGCGGGAGGGAGCGAGACAGTGTACCCCCATCAGCAGCTGCAAGCCACGCAGTACTTCAGCCTGTCGGCTAAGGGCGAGCTGCGCGACGAGGAGTCCTGCGCTGAGCTGCAGCTGTCCAGGTGAGCGGGACGGATAGATACAGCCGTGGCGGGAGGGAGCAGGAAAGAGGCAGTTGCTGTAGTAGACAACCCGAAGCGATGACGACTCTCGCGGTGACCAAAACAAAAAACAACGTTGGAGGACTTTCACCATTTCTCTAAAAATGTTATTACAAAATTTACGTATCCGTGAATTATATTTTATTATTAAGTAAAACTTGTCAGTTTACGTAATTGAATAGAAAATAAATATATAAAACATCATTATTACTTTAAAATAGCTATGGTTTAATTACATTTCGTTTACATTGCCAGCCATTTCAACGTCCGCTAATAGTTTGTGACGGTATCGTCGCGCACGATTTGCATAGCGGAAAGAGATATACATCCTCATTGAAAATGTCTTCTGTCCAGCTATCGATGATTCATGAGATACACCCTGGCGAGAGGGACAAACAGACAGGCAGACGAATAGTCAGCGAAGTCTTAATAATAGAGTGACGTTTAAAGGCCTATCCACACATAACAGTGCTGACACAGTGCACGGCGCTTTCTGCACTCGTCAGGGACAGTGACGTTCAGTGATCACTGACACTGACGAGTACAGATAGCGTCGCTCAAGATGTATGCTACAATATCTCATTTTTCACTGACACTGATGACGACGATGATTGACGGACTCCGTGGTGTAGTGGCTAAGCACGCTGGTTTCAAGGCGTCGCCGCTCCGAGGTTCCGGGTTCGATTCCCGGTCGTGTCAATGTAGAAATCAGAATTTTCTATATTGTCTCTCTAGAATTGTCTGTTGTGGTCAACACCCAGACCCGAGACAATATACGGTGGTGCCAACCACTGTTATGTCTGATTTCCATAACACAAGTGCGTTAGCTACTTACTTGGGGATCAGAGCAATGTATGTATGTGATTGGTGTCCAGTATATTAATATATACTGATGGATACGTTACTAATCGGCACAGCGCTGGCACTGTTGTGTGCAGCCTTTACCCTTTAAGTGCGGAACCCAAAAGGAGAGTACAATAGAGTATTTGTTGCAGGGACGAACCGATCGAGAAAGGGCGTCGCGTGCTCATGTCAAACTGCCACGGAAAGCTCAGAGGACAGGTGAGTGACAACCAGAGTTCGGATAATCGGATGCATATTTACTTAAAGTTCCTTGTTGGCTATGATATTATGGAGGCGGCTTCTTAAAACAACATATTTTTTAATATAACTCTCGGGATTTCAATATTTTAGGAAATGCGAAACTAGTCCGTAACATGGTGAGAAAACGACGTCTTTAGCGTAGTTATTATATAGTGGTATTTTATTTTAAAAAACAGGACTCCAAGATTGCATATTATTAATATGTTTGCCTGTAAAGTTTTTTTAAGCTCTCAGGTTTATGAGTTTGTAAAGTTTAAAAAGAGCTGTAGACAGTGCATACACACACAGTACACTGAATTTGGTTTAATAGTAAAAACACTGTATTTGTCGATTTAGAAATCACTTTTTTTTTTCGATGAAAAAGTGCATTCTATATTATCCAACACCTTAAAATAAGTAAATATACCTGTTCCAGATTTTTTTCTATAGAATGAAAAACAAATTTTTTTATTTTCAAAAGTGCTTTCCATAACAGCAACATCTCAACTTTATGTAAATATGCATCCGAATATCCAATCACTAGTGATACTGTATTCGTTGGTAAATAAACCGCAACCAGTGTGCCAAATCCTTGAACCCAGTAATTATACACTCACACTACAGCGCCATCTAATCGTTCGATTCGTAGATGTCGCAACATTTCAAAATTTTTACATGCACATTTTTTGAAGTGAAAACTTGTTTAGCGGCGTTGAGCACTTTTGTGGGATGGGGGAAAATGTGAAACTCGCGTCAGGACACGTGGGCTGATCGAAAAACCGTAAAACGGTTGGCGAAATTATGGATGTAAGTTGATTTTTCTGAGAGATAATTTTTTTAATGTAATTTAATATAATATAAATTGTAATGTTTGTGTACGATAGCGCAATAAATAAATATTGTATTCTATAAAAATATATTATTATTATTATTATTATTATTGTATTCTATCACAAAAATGATAGTACTTTTATATTGATAATAAGAGCAATTCATTCAAAATTATTCCCTAACTATTCCAAAAAATCAAAAATGCACAACGTTGATATTCAAGTTTTCACTTCTGCCGGCACTCCTGGAGTGCAATTTTTTTTTCTGAAAGAACTATTTTCTCTAATAATACCTAATTGTTTAAAAACTCTCCATTCTAAAAGAGCGTAAGTAAATTCGGTTGGATGTAACGAAGTCACGTATTTGCTATTTTCGATAAAAAAAGTATATTTGACGTTTATAGTGTTGTGGTCTGTATCAATTGTAGAATTAAGATGTTGATATCAGTGATGCATCCATTAAGTATTTAAATTAACTTTACTATGTAACATTACCTGATATGAGTGTAACAAAATAGAGCTAACGTAGCATCCTTTCTTATTTAATATAATTATGATGTCTGAAAATTACTCAAAAAAATTGGCATAAATACAAAAATCATTCATTTTTCGGATGAATAATTATGATAATTACTAGCGGTCCCCCGCGACTTCGTCCGCGCGTTTTGAGTTTGCTCCCTCCTCTCCCGTCGCAGCGTCATGTTTTATATCCTAAAGCCTTTCTCGATAAATAAGCTATCCAACACAGAAATATTTTTTCAAATCGGTCCAGCAGTTCCTGAGATAAGCGCGTTCAAACAAACAAACTCTTCAGCTTTATAATATATAGCGGTCCCCCGCGACTTCGTCCGCGCGTTTTGAGTTTGCTCCCTCCCCTCCCGTCGCAGCGTCATGTTTTATATCCTAAAGCCTTTCTCGATAAATAAGCTATCCAACACAGGAATATTTTTTTCAAATAAGTCCAGCAGTTCCTGAGATAAGCGCGTTCAAACAAACAAAGTCAGCTTTATAATAATATTAGCGCAAGCGCACGTTGTACTTAAGCTGCGAACATTATTTTGGTGCGGAGTTATGTTAAAACTGTGATAGCTCCTAAGATATTTATTGAAATCAAATGATATAAAGGGCAACTTGATTCTAAATGAAATGCTCGTGATGATGAATCTATTTATTTTGATAAGAATAAATACCTGTGTGTATAATACACCTCAAACATAAAGCATTATTTTTTTACAAATTTATTAACATAAAAAAGGTTGTAGTAAGCGAACCCTAAAAGATAGACATATGCTGTCGCGGACTTTATTATGGAACTCTTAATGCTGAACAATCCTGTCATACATGATTTTTGTGTAACTTAAGCGGTTTCCGCAGCGTATGCAGCGGAAGCTCTCAAAAGGAATATCTTACTCCCGTTTTCGCAACATTTTTCATTTCTTCTGTGGTCTTATGAGTCGTTTCTTTATGTTATATAGCCTAAAGCCTTCCTCGATAAATGGACTATCCAACGTAAAAAAAAATTCAAATCGGGCCAGTAGTTTTTGAGATTAGCGCGTTCAAACAAACAAACAAACAAACAAACAAACTCTTCAGCTTTATAATATTAGTATAGATTAACGCAAGCGCACGTTGTACTTAAGCTGCGAACATTATTTTCGTGCGGAGTTAAGTTAAAACAGTGATAGCTCCTAAGATATTTATTGAAATCAAATGATATAACGGGCAACTTGGTTCTAAATGAAATGCTCGTGATGATGAATGTATTTATTTTGATAAGAATAAATACCTGTGTGTATAATACACCTCTAAAAATAATGCATGATTTTTTACAAATGTATTAACATAAAAAAGGTTGTAGTAAGTCAACCATAAAAGATAGACATATGCTGTCGCGGACTTTATTATAGAACTCTTAATGCTGAACAATCCTGTCATACATGATTTTTGTGTAACTTAAGCGGTTTCCGCAGCGTATGCAGCGGAAGCTCTCAAAAGGAATATCTTTCTCCCGTTTTCGCAACATTTTTCATTGCTGCTGTGGTCTTATGAGTCGTATCTTTATGTTATATAGCCTAAAGCCTTCCTCGATAAATGGACTATCCAACGTAAAAATATTTTTTCAAATCGGGCCAGTAGTTTCTGAGATAAGCGCGTTCAAACAAACAAACAAACAAACAAACTCTTCAGCTTTATAATATTAGTATAGATTTCGTATCTGAACTAAAAAATAATTGGAACACTTTTTTTTAATAATCTTCAAATTACCATATCATCGTAATTTATCGATAATGTCCAATACGACACCGGAAACAACAACAACACTAAATGTCAAAGTGACAACTGACAGCAAGCTCAAAGTTCAACAGCATTTTTTTTCTGCATGAAATGTCATTGCAAAGGTGTAACATGTGAAATGTCAACTTCTATGTTCTTTTCAGTCTTTTTCATTTAACTATTAAAAAAGCGCAAAAAAAACTGAAAAAATGTTTGACGTGCTTAGAATCGCTAAGTCTTGAAACGATTTTCCAATTTTCATACCTTTACAAAAATGAAATGTTGTCAATTGATCGAGCGGGATGAAAAATGATCAAATTACTAAAATGACTTTGGTTGGTGATAAAAAAGTTAAAATGTAGGGTTGTATGTATTTTTTAATGCCACATTATAAAAAATTAAAAATTTCGTCCAACAATTAAGGAAAAAATGTTTATTTTTTATTTATTTATTTAATAATTTATTTCAGGCTACAAAGGCCCATACAATAGATACCTTAAAGACTAACATACATATAATAATATTAAAAATATAAAGAAAAAACAAATGAATCACTATTTTGCCGGCGTAGTGTTGCGCATCTTGGTGTCCGGTAACCGTCCGCGAAACCGACGATACAAAACACCCTTCGGCCAAAATTCTGCTTGAATGAAGGTCGACAGCTGTTCGGTCGGAACCCTCACCACAAACGAATTGAAATTCGTATTATGACGAGATTCCAACCGTTCGACCCTCAGTGAGTATTTGGTCTTGATACGGATGTACTCTACAATCTCCTCGACCTTTGTAGAGTAATGAAGCCAGGACACGTATAACAGCGTCACAGGTATAGCAGGCCGCAGTAGGTGATTCGGACCGGTCGGTGCGGAGCCGCACTGGTTGCGAGTGGAGGGCTTCTTTTTCTTCCTCTCAACCTTAGTGAAACCCTCTTCATCACACTTATCAGCCTGTGATGCCAGCATCTTCGGAGCAACCGTTAAACTGCTTTTTCCAGCCACAGCTGAAGCATATGCACGTGTTGGAGTAGACGTCAACACGCGTGATGTTTCCCGCGGCGCTGCGGGCGGGGCGGCGGGGCGCGCAGTAGCGCCGACGATGTCAGTGACCGCGCCGGGTGACATATCATTTTGCACCGCCTCGAAACTGCTGACCGATGCATTTTGCGCCCCGCGACGTGTGTTGATATTGCAGGCCTCAGGTGACCTACTTACCGGAGCAGTGTTGCTTAATAGCGACACTTTGGCACGCAAGTCACTGATGGTTTTCTCTGAGGCCTCCAGCTTGGCATGCACTTCGACCAGGCTCGCTTTCAGGAACGTGATGTCCTTTAACAGCCTGGTGACGTCGACATGGTCAAACGTGACAGGGGGCAGCTTGTGCAGATCCTTCGCCACGAACGCAGGCACTTCATCAGGATCGGTCTCCTTCAGCAGGGTTATTATGTCCTGCACACTTCTTTCGCCTCCATCTCTCCGGCGAGACGGCATTTGGGCACTCTTCCCGAGCGTCTGGAACAGCAGCGCCTTGCCACTACAAATCTCTTCCTCCTTGAAATTGGATTTGCAGATCTGCATGATGCTGACCTCATCCATGGTGTCGATGGCATGTTGTATAAATGCCAACAATTCGTTAACAATGAGTTGAGGCGAACCCATTGTTTACTGGTAGCGCAGCGCTAGTCGCGAATTAAAATAATTCTGATGTGCAACGGACACGTCCGCCTCCGATCGCACATAGCGGCGACTTTTTTTGAGGTTTAGTTTGGACCACCCTTATCATTAAGGGGTATGAAAAATAGATGTTGGCCGATTCTCAGACCTACTCAATATGCTCACAAAATTTTCATGAGAATCGGTCAAGCCGTTTCGGAGGAGTACGGCAACGAACATTGTGACACGAGAATTTTATATACAGGGTGTTGTTTTGATCAGCGCCGAGCGACTCTGGGGTGGCTGTACAAATGATACTGATGCCAAAAAAAAATACAATGCAGTGATCGAGTCAAAACTACCAACACCAGGTAGCCTCTTCGTAGCTTAGTAGCTACGGCTTAGTATTTCGTAGATACGCGCTAGCTACGCGCGAATGTTGTGAAGAGGTTTCCTTGTATAAAACTTGCTTAGATTTTTTTTTTTCAGAATAAGTATAACTCATATTATCATCCCTGAGTTGCTTGTCACTGACCAAAACAATACTCTGTATAAGATTTATTTAATATCCTCCCCAGAAGTGGCGGTACCTGCCGTCCGGGCAGCTGCAGCACGCGGACACGGGGCTGTGCCTGGACGCGGGGCTGGTGGCCATGGAGGACGTCATGGCAAGGCCGTGCCGCGGCGATGAGCCGGCGCAGCGCTGGGCCATCGACTACAACGAGGAGAACGACTTTAAACTCAACAGTGAGTGGTTTACAATGTCTTAACATTACCATCTATTGAAACCATGTTTTGAGCAAATAAATATTCATTCATTCATTCATTCATTCATATATATATTATACTAGCGGACCCAGCGAACTTTGTTTCGCCCCCAGCCCCGTCCCGCCGAGTCCCGTAATTTTGAAAGTTAAGCATTCCCAGCGAATTTTGTTTCGCCTTTAAATTACTAAAATGGCTATTAAAAAATAAGGGTTGATCGTAGAAGGGTGAAAATTGAGGATTGTATGTATTTTTGTATGTTGTATCATAAAAAAATTAAAGAAATTAAAAATTTTGTCTATAAAATAAACAAAAAATTAGGGGTGGATACCCCTAACATGATGAAAAATAGAAGTTGGCCGATTCTCATAGATACCGGATAGGCACAAAAAAATTCATCAAAATCGGTCAAGCCGTTTCGGAGCAGTATGGCAACGAAAACTGTGACACGACAATTTTATATATTAGATTCAAAAAGATGAAATAAGAACCAAAAATTGGCGCACGGGCGGGACATGAACCAGCAACCTCTTGGCTGACCGGGCCAAACGCTCTACCAATTGAGCTACCGTACTGTCGTCAATAACGAAGCGTCATCGATTTCCAAGTTGAATTTATTCTGTAAAGAATAACCGCTTGGGCCCACTGCTTCATAAACAAACGGCTAGATGGCGCTAAGCGTCACGCAATGACGTATCCATAAGAGACCACAAATTTCGCAAGGTTGGACTGACGGCACGGTAGCTCAATTGGTAAGAGCGTTTGGCCCGGTCAGCCAAGAGGTTGCTGGTTCAAGTCCCGCCCGTGCGAAAATTTTTGGTGACATCTTTATGAATACGAATAATATCTTTAAGATTTTTTACTTACTATGTTAAGCTATTGCATAGCTTTTATCACGGGCCTTGAGCGTGGAGACTGAACCCAGAAATTCCGTAACGAAAATAACCTAACGCCCCCCACTCCGACCGGCACAGCGGTGATACTTTTTAGTTTTTCCATTTATCGATGAAAAGCAGAACTTTTAATGACTTTTTGAAATATTACGCTTGGCTCTTTAGTTCAGCTACCCCGCCTTTAGGTGGTTGTAATAGAAGTAACTAGTTTGTAAAATAATAATTGCAGTTAAATAGTATTGCATAAGTTGATAAAAAATGCCGGCAGTCTCCGAGTGCCACACGTCTTTTTTTTAATTTTATTGGTGTATTCTGTCAAATAAATAATTGTATTTTCATTTGCGATAAGAGTTTAAGAGCCTGGAATTGGATTTGTGAAAACCTATTTTACAGGTCGCCAGGCAACATCAGTTGATATGAAACTTCAATTATTATTCACGAAATGTTATTTCTTTTTCAGAAGACGCACAACCCAGCGAGCAGGAGCAAAGACTGAGCAAACTCAGAAAAAACAGGTATGGATAAAGCTCTCCACAATTTAGATTAAACCCAGGACCTTTTCGACACAAATTCAATTCGTTTCACGTTAAAAAAATATTGTATTTTTTTTCCTGTTTTTTTTTTAAATATATTTATGTCGAATAAAGTAATTTCATTTTATTTTCAGTTAGATAAAAAAATACTATATATTGGGTTGTCATACTTTTAAAACTTGTTTCAATACGTCATCGAAAGTAAATAACCCAGAACTTGTTCACGTGTGTCAATATCGAAAATAGCTTGTTTTTTATTTGAAGCAAATTAAATATTTGACCACACATCTGTGTTGGAAGTCTCGACATATTTTTCCTGTCGAACAACCAGATGGCTCTCAAAAACGCTGAAACAAACGGCTGTATTCGTGTATTTTTTAACTATTTTTTATATTTGTAAATCGTGTTTCTATTTCATTTTGTTTGCCCGATTTTTCTTTTCTCAATATTTTTATTTTATTTTTATAGAAACGATGTACAAAACAGGTTACAAACAATATTTTAAAAACCAAATGTGGAATATACCAAGTAACAAGTTTACAACCCTTAGTGTGTACATACTATTATAAATAATTTAAGCAAACTAGACGCTAACTACATATAACATGATACAAAAAGTAAAACTAAAAATACAATAATTGGAGTAAAATCTAATCGTTATAGCTTAAAATAAAATAAAAAAGTAAATCTAAAAACAATAAAATAATTCTTAATCTATCTATCTCTAAACTATAACCCTGGCAATATCTCTCCTGAATTTATATCGACTGCTATTAAAAATATCATATCAACATAAATTTATATAATACTAGCGGACCCAGCGAACTTTGCTTCGCCCCTAGCATCGTCCCGCCCCGGCCCCGTCTCGCCCAGCCTCGTAATTTTTAAAGTTCAGAAGAACACTATAATTGATCAGTTATCGAGCGGGATATAAAATAATCAAATTACTAAAATAGCTATAAAACAATAGGGGTTGGTGATAAAAAAGTAAAAATTTTGGGATGTATGTATTTTTAATGCCACATTATAAAAAAAATAAAAACAAAAAATTTCGCCCAGAAATAAAATAAAAAAATTAAAGGTGCATAACCCTTATCACTTAGGGGTATGAAAAATAGATAGTACCCGATTCTCAGACCTACTGAATACGCATATAAAATTTGGTAAGAATCGGTAAAGCCGTTTCGGAGGAGTACGGGACACGAGAATTTGAAATATAAGATATAAAAGAAAGTCGTGTTAGTTACACTATTTATAACTCAAGAACGGCTGAACCGATTTGGGCGGGGCTGGGGTCGAAACGGTAGGGAGGTAGCTTAGCTAGAGCCAGGACAAGGACATGGGATTGTTGTAAGCTATTGCATAGCTTTTATCGCGGGCCTTGAGCGTGGAGAGCGAATCCAGAAATTCCGTAACGAAAATAACCTAACACCCCCCCCCCCTCCCCCACTCAGACCGGCACAGCGGTTCCATCTGTCGATGAATAGCAGAACTTTTAATGACTTTTTGAAATATCACGCTTGTCTCTTTACTTCAGTAACCCGTCTTTAGGTGGCATTGGTTGTATGTAACTTCAATTATTATCAAAGAAAAAACAAAGAGAAAAAATACTTCATAAATATTGATAAAATTTCCCAAGCGGTTGACTGGTAGAGAATGCCATAAGGAATTAAGTCCGCCAATTGTACCATTAACAGTGCAAAGTTTAAATAAATAAAAAATAGTATGCAATAGCTTTACCGCGGCAGTCACCGAGTGCCACACGTCTTTTTAGAGTTCCGTAGCCGAATGGCAAAAAACGGAACCCTTATAGTTTCGTCAAGTCTGTCTGTCTGCCTGTCTGTCAGCCATTTTATTCTGTAACTATAAGCATCACACTGTTGAAATTTGGTAGGAAGATGTATCCTGTTAACCGCTTACCGATTCTCATACAAAAAATTAAAAATGACATTTAAGGGGGGGGCTCCCATACATGAAACTAAAACAAAAAAAAATTTTTTTGTCATACCTATGCGTGTGGGGTGTCTATGGATAGGTCTTTTAAAATAACATAGAGGTTTCTAAAACCATTTTCTTTTAAAGTCAAACGTTTCATAGCTAGACGCTTCCAAAGTGGTAAAATGGGCGTCAAGCAAGTGTAAATTTTGAAAAAATATATGATGTAGATCTTAATAAATACTTTCAACGAAAATTGGTTCGGACGAGATCGAACAAGTAGTTTTTGAGATATAGCACATTTTCAACAACCGCAAACATAACTTTGTACTTCATACAAACACTATAAAAAACAAAGTTATATTTGTAGTCAACAAAATATTGTGATATTTTACTAAGTAGAAGTAAATGGATTCCCTAATTCAGTTAAAGTTGGCACGGAACCCTCAGTGCGCGAGTCCGACTCGCACTTGGCCGGTTTTTTTATTATATTATTGCACTAGTGCTTTTAGTTTATTAACCCGACCAATTTACATTTGTACCCTAGTACCAAGTCGTAAGTAAGAAGAAGAAGCGATATAATTTAGTCGGGTTATACAATACTTTTATTTTAGCAACAAACAGTATTTATGCGAAAAATAACAGTATCTACATATTTATTTCAATAAATGGTAAATCCAGATTTATTACTAAAAAATAGCTCAAATTCATTTAACATTTTCTGTGATTTGTGTTTTAAACACGAATTATTACATTTTTAATCTTGGCTTTTGGCCGATCTAGTTCGCGTCTAAGCCTTGCGCGCGCATCGGTATCGCGGCAAGAAAAAAAAACAACGCGCCATTTTTCGTAAATAATAATTGTCGGCTGTGACGAAGTTTGGATTAATTATGAAGTTTAATGTTAATGAAAATATCTACTTCAAGTGAAGAAAATGAAGAAAACCTATTATTAACTCCGCCGGACATACGTAACGAGGCGAAAAACGCGTGCGAAAGTCTCTGCCATCAAAATCGAGTGAAATGTATTTTTACTGTTTTAATACTTAAAAACTTAGTAAATGAAGAGTCTTGTTTATTCCTCGCAAGTGTGTTGAAAAACGTCGTATGAAACACGTGTGCCTTTGACCATTATATACGCGGCTTTCTTATGGCGCACTCGCTTTCGCTCGTGCGAACACAATATCGCCTTGTGCATAATGGTCAACTTAGCACACTTGTATCATAATGTACTATTTGAAGTATCACACTTGTCTCTTTACTTCAGCAACCCGCCTTTAGGTGGCATTGGTTGTATGTAACTTTAATTATTATCAAAAAAAAATACTGCTAAAATAAACTAAATAAATAATTATAATTGCATAAGTTGATAAAAAAATAGTATGCAATAGCTTTAGTCGGCAGTCACCGAGTGCGACACGTCTTTTTTATCTTGTTCGACGGGACCGGAGCTAAATAGTATTCGCTGGGACGGCTTAACTTTTAAAATTACGAGACTGGGGGCGAAACAAATTTAGCTGGGTTTGCTTCTAAATAAATTTAATAGACCTTCTATCAACAGAAGGATCTCGCGCTCCCTGCTATCTTACACGGAGGAGCCAGCCGAGGCGGCCTCGACCGTGCGCCGCCACTCGCACCGCAAGCGACGCAAGCACGCGCGCAAACGCGGCCACCGCAGACACGCCAAGAACAAGTTCATACTGAAGCTGGTCAGGAAGCTGGCGAACAATAGCGAGGAGCATTTGGAGGTGGACATACACTGCAGCCACAAGAAGCTGTACCCGAACAACAGCTTCGTCAGGGATCTGGTTACAGTGCTCAATGATAAGGATATTAAGGTAAGACCGGTTAAAGGTGTGCTTTGTGAAAGCGACACAATACGATGCCTCGCTGACTGAACGCATTTACAGCGTTCCGTCTCACCGTTATATCGAGCGAGAGCGAACCAGACGACGGTTTTTGTCGGTGACGGTACGGTCTAGTATGCAAAGTCACAAGGGTCATATATTTCAAAACATTTTTTTTCCCTGACATGTTCCAAGCACGGACACTTCATGCTACGGTGTAGTGGGAAAACACCATTATGTTGAAGTTTATCTCTTGCTATCATCACAATTAACCTAGATTCGATGTAGTGTCTTAAGCTACCATTCAATTAATTTACTCCTCCACTTTATCTACAATGGAATTTGCTTTACACAATCCGTTTATCTTCTTGGGTCATACTCTTTTAATTTCTCAGGGTTACCCCAAAAAAAACCGGTCAAAAAATGAATTTGGACCCTAACTCAATGGGTTAAATTTCAAAATATGGTGGCAATATATTTGACACTGTAAGGGGTCAATAATAAGCAACATGAAAAACGTTAAGAACAAGTTGATACTGAGGTTGGTTCTTCTTTTTCAACAAAATCCCTTCGTATCTCGCAAAACATTCATTTAGCAGATATGAATATTGTATCATTCGATTCAGCACTGAAAATGATTCTTGACTTGCCTAATTTAATAAATCTTCTTCGTCCTCGCCTTTTCCCGTCACACGAGATCGGCTTTCGTTATAATGCTGCGCCATGTAGTTTGCTGGCTGGTATCACCTTACAAAAATCCAAGACACCTTATGTTCCTCTAGACATTCGTTAGCCAGATCGTTTGAGGTCTGCTCCTTCCCCTTTTTCTGGTAGAAAGGCACTTTTTCACGACATAAGCGTCGGGTCTTCTCATCATGTGACCGTACCTGAGCCTGGCTTCACACATTTTTCACATATGGGTGCAACCGTAAAACTTTCTTCTTCTTCTCGAATCAATGGTAATCAAACCTTCTGCGCCCAAAAAGTGGCAACATCAATGGCCCTCTGGTTGGCGCTGAAAAGGTCCTGTTGCGTGCAGGTGGCAGGAGAGGTTGGGCACGACATTAAGTGTGGCATAGGTTGTAAGGCGCCACACTCGCACGTGTGAACGAAGTCTGTTCAACGCCTTCCAAATGGTCCAGGGAAGATTGTGACCCGGCGGCAGCTTCTCAGCTATGGAGATGTATGGGTTGTTGGGGGCTAATTTATCTGACCACAGCTGTTCTCTGGCCTTAAGTGGATCCACGCTAAGTGGCGGTGGTGAAGGTGTATGTCCATACAACGAGTGCCTGCTATCTTCTTCTCGTAAAACTTTACCTTACACATTCGTCTATTTATCTAATCTGTATTTGTTATTGCAGGTAATAAACAACGGGCGCGTATTCGAGCGCAACCGCGTGACGGAGCTAGGCCGCGAGGGGCACCGGCACGAGGAGCAGAAGGTGCTGAACAAGCTGGACGTGCCGCCCGGCGAGCCGACGCAGCCGCCGCAGGTGCCGATGCAGCAGCCGCTGAACTCGCCGCTCAAGGTACGCTCGGTGTTCGCGAATGTAAAGATTCCGTGGTGGATGCTTTGATGTTCCGTGCTCGAATAACGGTCAGAAAAAAGAAAAGAATAAAGCATTTTTGTGTTATTTCTTTTTTTACTTAAAACATTTGTTAACACTATATTATTGGGCAGGTATACAATATATTGTAGCTAGTTTTTCTGTGACATAACTGTGTTATTAACGAATTTTATGGAAAAGACCCTTAGGCGTCCCCCCCATCTAAATTCTAAACTAAGCGAGTGTAAATTTTGAAAAAAATATGTATATTACAACTTAACAAATACTTTCAACGAAAATTGGTTTGAACAATATCGAAATAGTAGTTTTTGAGATAAAGCACATTTTCAAAAACCGCAAACACAACTTTGTTCTTCATACAAACACTATGAAAACCAAAGTTATATTCGCTGTCAACAAAATATTGTGGTAGTTTCGCTGAGTGAAATCCCTAATTCAGTTAAAGTTGGCACGGAACCCTCAGCGCGCGAGTCCGACTCGCACTTAGCCGGTTTTTTTTTGTAAAATTACTTTACTGATGACCGCACCTAACAGCGATGTCCACCCTTATGTCTTAAATATACCAGCGATACGCACCAAAGTAGTAGTACGAGTAGATAGATATATAGCTCTTTTACATTTCACTTGTAAAAAGTGACAGTGTCAATCATAGAACCCTACGTCTTACGCCATCTGGACGCATGCCCATACCACTCGGTCACGGACACACTCATAAACCTGTTGAATTTTGTAAGTGTTTTCTAAATATTTCTCTCAGATGTTAAGAGTGTGTAATCTCGTAAGTCCCAACATCGATCGGGATGACTTAAAGAAAGCTCTTGTCTAATTCAACAGGCTTGCCGAGTGGCCGAGTGGTGTGGGCATGCGACCGGATAGCGTTACAAACAGTGTTAATTTGCTTGTCTGGCACAGTTGCTTTTTACAATATTTTCAATATCAAGTTTGGCTAAATAAAATTATATATAGTTATGATTACACATCTTAAATGTTTATCTATGCGTTAGATGTTCCGTTGCCGGCAGCATTTCTGAGCCATAGAAAGGAAAATTTAACACGCAGCTTAAACAGTCGGTAAAACAAAAAAGTATATCATCTTTGCATTAATATATTATTTATAAAAAAAATATTTTAAACAAAAAATACAAATAATTTTATGTTTTCTCAAATAGCTAAAGTTGCAGGCATAGGCTTATCTTCACTTGACCAATACAATGTGTATTTTCGATACTTGATCAAACGAAATTAGACCAAAAAATTTTCGTCAAAAAATATAAGTTAATTAAAAGGTCTTCTTTTTATTATTTCGTTCTTTTTATTGAAACGGTGTATTTTTTTTCAAAATAGTCTCATTTGAAAGCGAAACAGTTTATCTTCCTAAAAAGATAAAAAATACAACATACCTAACAAATAACTGAAAAAAAAAACTAAATTTTTTTGAGAACAAGTTATTTTTTTTATTTTTGATCTGACCAAAAATATTTTTTTTTGTATTTCTAATACCTTTAATCTAATTTGCGATTATTATAAAAAAAATATGTATTTAATAATAATATAATAAAAAAATATATTTATATAAGTAAAAACTTCATTTTTTTGTCGATTTTGGGTCAAATTTTTTCGTTTCGTTTGTCACACATTGCGTTTGATAAAGTATCGAAATAAGCTGAAGGCGTGTGTTTGTTCGCGTAGAAGAAGCGGTACCACGGACGCAAGCGGCGGCCGGAGTACCCGCAGCAGCCGGCCGCCGTGGCGCCCGCGCACAACAAGATCATCATCGAGGACTTCGTCGAGCTCGCGCCCACGCCGCCCGCGCAAGACGACAAGCCCGCCGTGAGTCACCTACACTTATTACAAATATTAATCTTTTTATCTACTCTTATATCGTTAAATCCAAAATACAAAACTCAAAACGAGTTTATATAGACGTGCTTTATAAATAGTATATCGAAATGAAATTAAAAAAATTAATTATGACACTATTTCTCTAACAAAATAATGTTATAATACAATTTTTTTTCATTACGATACAGATTACAGATCATAGATCATCATCATCATCATCATTATCAGCCAAAGGACGTCCACTGCTGAACATAGGCCTCCCCCACGGATTTCCACAGCGACCGATCACTAGCGGTCTGCATCCAGTTTGATCCTGCGATCTTTATAAGGTCGTCTGTCCATCTTGTTGGTGGACGTCCCACGCTGCGTCTCTGGTCGAAGGGTCTCCAATCTAGAACTTTCCTGCCCCAACGGCCATCAGTTCTTCGCGCTATGTGCCCTGCCCATTGCCACTTGAGCTTACTGATTCTCAAGGCTATGTCCGTTACCTTAGTTCTTCTACGTATCTCCTCATTTCTGATTCGATCCCGTAGAGAAACACCCAGCATAGCCCTTTCCATCGCTCGTTGTGTGATTTTGAGCTTCATTATAAGGCCCATAGTAAGAGACCATGTTTCGGATCCGTATGTCATCACTGGTAACACACACTGGTTGAAGACTTTCGTCTTCAGACACTGAGGTAGATGAGATGAGAAGACACTCTTGCGCAATTTCCCGAACGCTGCCCAGCCGAGTTGGATTCGTCGATTGACCTCTTTCTCGAAGTTGGACCTACCCAATTGGATCACTTGTCCCAGGTAGACGTACTCGTCGACAACTTCGAGAGTTGAGTTCCCAACGGATACTGGAGTGGGTACGACAAGGGAGTTCGACATAATTTTCGTCTTTTCCATGTTCATTTTAAGACCCACTTGTTGGGATACTCGGTCAAGGTCTTCGAGCATAGTGCCAAGATCGTCCAGCGTCTTTGCCACAACAACTATATCATCGGCAAATCGGAGGTGTGTGATGATAAATCGGAGATCATAGATACATCTATTTAATTTGGAAATCTTTATCTTTTATTTGATATGTTCGTGTTCAATGAGAGTAGATAAAGTAGTGTATGAAACTGCACATAACTAGGTATTATACACTCGTGTGATACTTTTAAAAAACTCGCTTCGCTCGTTTTTTAAACTCACACTCGTGTATAATACCTCTCATTATGTACCAGTTTCATAAACTACTATTACAACACACTTGCTCCAAATGACGTTTTTATTCCACCGATTTTCGGCTCATAATCATAGATATTAAACACGCTTGCTTTTTATGTACATTATTGCACTAGTGCCTTTTGTTTATTAACCCGACCAATTTACATTTGTACCCTAGTATTAAGTAGTAAGAAGAAGATGAAGCGATATAATTTAGTCGGGTTATAACTTACACAACAAACAGTATTTATGCGAAAAATAACAGTATGTACATATTTATTTCAATAAATGGTAAATCCAGCTTTATTACTAAAAATAACTCAAATTCATTTAAAATTTTCTGTAATTTGTGTTTTAAATAACGAATTATTATTTTACAACCTTGGCTGTTGGCCGATCTAGTTCGCGCCTTAACCTTGCGCGCTAATGCGCGAGTTTCGCGGCAAGAAAAAAAACAACGCGCCATTTTTCGTAAATAGTTGGCGGCTGTGGTGTGACTAAGTTTGGATTAATGGCAAGTGCGTTGAAAAACGTCATATGAAACACGTTTGCCTGTGACCATAATATACGCGGCTTTCTTATGGCGTACACAATATCGCCTTGTATATAATGGTCAACTTAGCACATTTGTATCATAATGTACTAATATATAAAAACTAGCGGACCCAGCGAACTTTGTTTCGTCCCCATCCTCGCCTTGCCAGGCCTCGTCCCGCCCAGACACGTAATTAAACAAAAATGTTAAGGGTGGACAACTCTTATCACTAAAGGGTATGAAAAATAGATGTTGGCCGATTCTCAGACCTACTAAATATGCTCACAAAATCTCATGAGAATTCTGTTTGTGCTATCTAAAACATTAATTTCAGTAACTGTGTCTGTACGCTCTCTGTCACTGAGCTAGAAGGACCAGACTATTGAGCCGTATTAGACGATAGAGAATGAGTGAAGGAACTAGATTTCTGAAGTAATTTAGGAACTACCTACCTAATTCTAATGATATATGTATGAATTCAAGGTTCGAAAGGATAATTATCAATGATAATTGTAACGATAATTATCATGATGATAATCTAGAAGTGAAATTATCTAGATGATTTCGAATCCTGTGTATTATTTTATTTATTTTTATTTAAAACACTACATGCACAAACAAAAGGTACATATGGCGGACTTAATTGACTGATTGAATAGACGGCGGGTGAACCTATTGAGGAATACAGAATGGATTCTGTATTTTACCGAGTTGTTTTTCACCGAGTTACATGTTACTAAATGTGCAAATCGGTGAACCTATCTTGCCTGGCCTTAATTAATTTAAAAAATGTACTACCAAACTAACATAGTTTTTAAGTATTTGTTGTTACTAACCCATATGGACACTGTTGGTCTGAAATAAAAGTTTTTTTTTTTTAAATTATTTAATGCTAAAAGCATTATTATCTGTGCAGCGCTCGAAGCACCGCAAGCGCAAGCGGCAGCGCACGAGCGCCACGCCGCGCGCGGGCGCGGAGGGCGAGGGGATGCCGCGCGGGCGCGAGCACGAGCGCGAGCCCGAGCGCGAGCACGAGCGCGAGGCGCTGCTCAAGCTGCTAGATAACAAGAACAGCATCGACAGGAAGGATGACGACAGGTCAGTGTTATCAGAATACTAGCGGACACAGCGAACTTTGTTTCAGTACGGCCCCGTCCCGGCCCCGCCTCGTCCTGCCCTGACCTTGAAATTTAAAAGTTAAGCAGTCCCAGCGAACATTGTTTCACTCCAACCCCGTCCCCTCCGGCCTCTTCCCGCCCAGCCCCGTAATTTTCAGAGTTAAGCAGTCCCAGCGAACATTGTTTCACTCCAACCCCGTTCCCTCCGGCCTCTTCCCGCCCAGCCCCGTAATTTTCAGAGTTAAGCAGTCCCAGCGAACATTGTTTCACTCCAACCCCGTTCCCTCCGGCCTCTTCCCGCTCAGCCCCGTAATTTTCAGAGTTAAGCAGTCCCAGCGAACATTGTTTCACTTCATCCCCGTCCCCTCCGGCCTCTTCCCGCCCAGCCCCGTAATTTTCAGAGTTAAGCAGTCCCAGCGAACATTGTTTCACTCCAACCCCGTTCCCTCCGGCCTCTTCCCGCCCAGCCCCGTAATTTTCAGAGTTAAGCAGTCCCAGCGAACATTGTTTCACTCCAACCCCGTTCCCTCCGGCCTCTTCCCGCCCAGCCCCGTAATTTTCAGAGTTAAGCAGTCCCAGCGAACATTGTTTCACTCCAACCCCGTTCCCTCCGGCCTCTTCCCGCCCAGCCCCGTAATTTTCAGAGTTAAGCAGTCCCAGCGAACATTGTTTCACTCCAACCCCGTCCCCTCCGGCCTCCTCCCGCCCAGACCCGTAATTTCAAAAGTTAAGCGGTCCTAGCGAACATTTTTCATCCCGACCCTGTCCCGCCCCGGCCTCGTCCCAGCCTGCCACGTAATTTTCAAAGTTAAGCAATCCCAGCGAACATTGTTTCACCCCGGCAACGGCCCCCTCCGGCCTCTTCCCGCCCAGCCCCGTAATTTTCAAAGTTAAGCAGTCCCAGCGAACATTGTTTCACACTTTCCCCGTCCCGCTATAAAAGTATCCTTAGTCCATCTCCTGGTTTCTAAGCTAACTCCCCTCTGTTTCGCCCCGGCCCGTCCCACCCCAACCCCGGCCCCGTCTAGCGGGATAAACAGTATCTTATTCTAAGCTACCTCCCCTCCGTTTCTTTTAAATATTATTATTTTATTTAATCACTTAATTGATTTTCCATTGTATGATCTCTGAAATGTCATTTCGTTAATTTTAGTCATGTAACCTAATAAAATTTAACCGATGTTTTTTGTAAAATAATCGATTAGTGTGTTAGGTATTATTTATGTCATTAAATTATTTATATTTCGCGTGTATTTAAATCTCCTTTAAGACTTAGGGCATATAGAGAAATATTATTTTAAAACTTATTGTCTAATCATTCTGCTGTAAACAAGTAGAAAATCATTAGTGAAAAAATAAACTTTAAAAAAAAGTAAAAACCGACTTCAAAACCAAAATGCACTAAAAAGTCTTAAATAAACTCTTCACCATTGAAAGGAAAGGAATCCGTTTTAGGCAAACAATTTCTTTTTGGAGTCGGTGCTGTGTTAGTTGATGCTTGATGGTCAAAGTGATGGCACCGACTCCAAAAAGAAATTGTTTGCCTAAAACGGATTCCTTTCCTTTTAATGGTGAAGAGTTTATTTAAGACTTTTTAGTGCATTTTGGTTTTGAAGTCGGTTTTTACTTTTTTTTAAAGTTTATTTTATTTCTTTATTTTTAGTGATTACATAAGAGGGGGGGGGGGGGGAGTTGCACCTTGTGATTCTATTTTTTACGAAGCTACAAATTACCTATCATAAGTTTCGTCATTATTATTACTGAACTCCTAAGCGTTAAGGAGTTCCACCATCAGCTCAGCCCCACAAAATGTTGACTATCTGACGTAACAACACGTCAACATTAAGATTCTAGTAAAGAAACACTATACGTGCCTTTAAAATTTGAGGGTTTCCCTCGAATACACCAAGATCCCATCATCAGATCCCAAAATGGAAAAAATGGGACCAACTAGAAGGTATACCCTCTAAGTAGGTGAAAAATATTTCGATTCGGTCGACAAACGACTGAGATATGAGGTAACATACATACAAAAAAAAATAATGATAAAAAAAAAACATACAGTCGAATTGATAACCTCCTCCTTTTTTGAAGTCGGTTAAAAATAAAAAGTAGGATACCATTTTTTTTAATAAATGTAGTGTATCGATAGAGATCAAATTTTTTATGCGGTTTTCATCAAAAGATATAGTGCTTGATTATCTACGATTATCGGACGTACACGATGTGACGTCGATTAGGTTTTGTCTAACAGTATAGTTCGAATTCCGTGCCTAAATAATTTATGATTATGTATAAGAAAAAAAAGTACAAATCATTCACGCACGATGGATCAAAATAATATTTATATTTAATAAGCCATTCTTTTGTAATATTTTGTCAACTTTTTTTTTTCTATTTACTTTATAAAATAAGATTTTCGTTCTTGGAATGTAATATACGTGAAATGGAAGAATGTGTGATGTCAAAAAGACTATAATCATACATGTAGCTAGCGTTGTAAGTCTACCATAGCCTGCCAAAACGCACGGAATCTTTCCGGTAGAATACGGAATACTACGGCATACTAATCTATCGTGGATAACTTCTTCTTTCTTTCTTCTTTTAAATTATTTTATGTTTAAAATGACACATTATTTTTTTTAAGTCACTATTTTAGTATAAAATACAATAATTTGTTCAGATTCAAGAACATTCATTTCTCAAAAAATAATTCGTGATACAATAAAATGAAATCTACGAAAGCAACCGAACCTAACGCTTATCGGGTGTCTACTGCATATTTTGGTAGGATACATTGGACTTTCAACTCTAGCCAGGACACAGTTGGTAACACGCCCACTGTGGTATGTCATACTTAGTAGGAAATTTATTTAACCCCTCAGACACAACTCAGACGAAGACACGCTCAAAGTGGAGCCCGCGTCGGGCGAGGACGTGCCCATGGTGTCGGAGCAGGACGGGGAGACGATGGACAACGCGTTGGACAGAGGCAGCGGCGAGGAGTGGCCGATGGGTGAGTGGTTTGCACTAAACACTGTTTGTTTTTGTTTTTTTAATTATTTATCATGGCGCAAAAATAAATCGATAAAAAAGCATGAATATTCAATACGACATTGTTCAGATCTAGATCGGAATCCAAAAATTTGTAATAAGAGCTTTCAAATTTAAATACAATCTTTAACTAAAGAACGCTATAGTTGTAAACTACGGAAATAATCAAATAATTCATTTTTGTGTGTAACCTAACTTACACCATATTTAATCTAGGGTTTGAGATGGAATATAGATATAATCACAATATAGAACAGATCATTGCGATAATTACAGAATCGTAGGCACACTTGATAATATGTCATTTCCATAAAGGTATGAAATTTCTATGACAATTTCGAGACTTAATGAATACGCCAATTTTTCTCAGATTTTCTTTTATTTTTAGACTTCAATGAAAAAGACTGGAACGCCTTTGCAATGACATGTTATGCCGGATAAACATTAAAACGAACATTTTTTTATTTATCAGTGTTTTATACACAACTGCCTCGGTGGCGAGGTTGGGTCGCGCTTTAAAGTGACGGTCCGCGCCATAGGTCCCGGGTTTAATCCCAGGTTCGGGCCAAAAACATATAACTGGTTTATCTGTTCAGAAATTATTAGGCTAGCCCGGAGATTTGAAGTTGTTTGTGTTCCACCCCCGTGTGTATATATGTAAGTGTATATTTACTGGAGGTGTGCCGAGTAGTACTTTTGCCGAGTAACGAGTTTTACTCGTTTATTTTTTTTCCAACCGAGTATTCGGCTGGGTAACTCGGTTTAAAATCAAATTCCTGTTTCGGGTGTGTAAACAAGTACACACAGGTTCGCGCAGAATAAGCTTTCATCTAGCCGCTAGAGTGCGTTGATATTAAAAGCCCCATTACTTTAGAATAAGCTGTCAAAAGACAAAAGTCCTTTCGAGTGGTGGGCAGGGCACCAAATAAGGTATCCAGGACTGGCACGTTTAGCACGAGTGTTACTATGTGCACTTGCAAGCACCGTGCATAGCGAGTGATTATTTTCGGAGGCTGGTAACGTTTACGACGAAAAAAGAAATAGCTGCAGCTGTTACCAGAACGTGCAGACATCTGTGTTACTGCATCATAATTTTCTTTGTAATTTTGTCTCATTATTACTCGTTTAGTTTCATAATTGAGATTGTACTCGTAAAAGATTTCCCCTGTTGTTCAGATGATTATGTACCTAAATATATTGCTTTACTTAAACCAAGTATACTCGGCACTAAAAACGAGTTACTCGGCTGAGTACGAGTATCAAAATACCCGCCGAGTACCGAGTATTAACCGAGAACTCAGCCCATCTCTAATATTCACCTTTTGAATACATTGTATCAGCATCATTCCCCATCCGCAGGCGAGTCCCGTTTCCGCGCGACCAACGACAGCGGCTTGCACCGCACCAGCGAGATCGAGTTCCGCTCCAGCGACAGGTACGCGAGCGAACGCGACCGCAGCTACCACGAGCGCGAGCGGAAGCGGGAGCGGGAGAACGCGGAACGAGAGCTCGAACAGAACGTCGTGGATGAGGTGATTGCTGTGTTCTAGAATATTTATAACATATTTCTAACTGCCTCGGTGGCGCAGCGGTAAGAGGGTTGTTCGTAAACGCAACGGCTGCGCGAGAGGTCCCGGGTTCGATCCCCGGGTCGGGCCAAAAATATATACCTGAGTTTTTCTTTTCAGAAATTCTTGGGGTAACGCGGAGTTTTTCACTGCTCGTTTCGCTTTACGTGCCTCGAAAAGCACGTTAAGCCTGGCCTGGCCACCGTAGTCGAAATCGCCTAGGGGGACTATTGATATTTATAATTAGCGGTTTTAGTGATACGAAATACGTGAAGCAATGGTTAGTTCTTTATGAGCGTAGATAGTAATAAATATAATAATAATGTCCTCTCTCGACAAAGCGTCATTAGCAAAGCAAGAAATGACCAGAAGTGTTAGTAAATCTAAAAAACCACATAAAACCTTAAATTATTTTTCTTTAAGAATTAGGTCAATTAAATAAAAATCATTTGGGGTGTCTAAATTTGATTACACGTTGTACACAAGGTTTCTATTGTATGGACCTTAGTTGCCTGAAATAAATAAATTAAATAATTGTAAGTAAACAATCACGTATGTAAATTTCTCTAATGTATGTATGGATGAATGATGGTGATGTGTTGTGTAATGAAATAGTAATGTACTGACGCTTCTGCTCTCTCGCAAAGGTGCCAAAACTCGTTTACATTGTGTGTAAAAATATATATATTTTTGTCACCTAAACTGTGTGAGGTAGTTTAGGCCATACTCCACCACGCAAATTGGCGGAGGGGTGTTTGCAAGGCAAGCGACTAACCCTGCTGACAGATGTTATCAAGCCGCCCATAAGCCATACGACTTGGCTTAACGACCTATATCAATCGATGTGATGCATTTATGTGATGGTTATTACATATTACACATATACATATACACATATTATATTTTATTATATTGGTGACAATAATATGCAATAAAGATTAGTATAGAATAGAATATAATATTTTTGTTTGCTTAAAACATGGTAAATTTGTAAATATAATTTTCATCTAAGACCATCATGGTTTGCCACAGGCGGCATGCAAAATTTAAATATGAAAGTTAAAACAATTAATTAAATACAGCATTTCATTATACACTATACTGTCGCAGTCACTCCCGGCTAGTGTGGACAAAGGGTGTTTAAAAGGTACTAATATTCGAATGAAATAAAGAAATCCGGGTATAGCATTTGGCAACAAAAGTTTATTCAAATTTGCTATTTCACAATTACCTTTTAACACCTTCAAAAAAATCAAATACAAAACTTAGTAGCTCAGAATACAGTAGAGACTAGGTTAGGTTCTAATTTAGTTATCAATATCTATACTATTACAAATCTTAATGTTCACAAATTTCTAATTAAATAAAGATAAACCACCAATTTAAGTGTTTAATTACCTAAATAAATTCCAAATTTTATCCTCAAAGGGATTCCTAAATTATGCCTAAATTAATAGCTAAATTATCCCACTTTTCACTAAAGTTAAAGTAATACAAGGAAACCAACCTTTGATTTCAACGGAGGTTACTATTTCAAATCTTTGTTGCATCAAACTACAAACAATTCTGCAACATTACCCCAAAATTTCACCGATACCGATCCATCCTCAAAACAGCAGACAAGAAGCAAATCAATCCATAAGGAAGTTCTGACTTCAAAAATTAATCCAAATGAGGTCTAAGTAAGGTCTTAGTAAGGTCTAAGTAAGGTCACTGAAAAGAATTTACAAAAGGTTAGTTCAACGCACAAACCAAAGTAAAAGTTAAAAAACACTAACTTTTCATAATAAATATTTACCTGAGGTTACAACATGATCACCAAATTGTGACTGTTCAACTTACAGACACATATCAAAAGCGAAACCTAGAAATAAAAGAAAGTTCTAGTTAACAACCAATTTTTTTTTCTAAGTGAGGGTGGTTATACTTTTCATCACCCTATTTATGAAATCTATAATAAACCAATTTAATACCTGCAAAAGCTGGCTCGCCATATAATTTCTGAATTAATTACTAAACATTTATGCTAATTTTTCTATTTGAGACCTGAAATGATAAAAATTACAACTCTCAATACAATATGCCCAGATGTAGGTAGGCTACATTTTCTTTACAAGGATTTCCAAAGGAGTTTCCCCGAAATACTTACCATTTTCCAGTCATTTATATCAAATCATTTTTGAAATTAATTCATCCAAATTGACATGTTGGCGGCGTCTGAAACGATAAAAGAACCATGTGCTCAGACTCTAAGAAACGTCTCGCAACAAACAAAAATCAACGCAAACCTTTCTGCAGATACTTACCAGGAGTAACTATCAAACTACAAAATAATTTGGGGCGTGCCCCATTATAATTTTCACTTCTAATACATTATTATAACAAACGTTCCACTCCGACGCACGACCAACAGTGCGGAACCGGAAAAAAAGCAGCTGTCACACTTGACACATGCCAGTGTCACCATCCATCTTATCTATGCCAAAATATGGACTGAAGTCCTACATCCATTTAGCTTTTCGTTTCACGCGAACTTAGACAAAAATATACAACGTTACAATACCCCCCTCCCAAAGAAAAGAGGTTCACTACAGTGAACCGAAAGCTGTCCCCAGCTTCCGTAACTGTAAAAATATGTACTGTTACCAAATGCCAAAACAAAATCTACATAATCTCCTTTCACCATCCAACAAGTCCTAACTGACACTAAAAGGCAAACAATTTCACAAGAAGGATTCAAACTATTACTGTAGGTCCAAAATTAAATACCAAAAAAAATGTGTCCCAAAGGATCTCAAAAAAAACTAACCTTAAGTTATTTAAGGGTGCTCTGCTAAAATTATTCAAAAGACCTACAAAAACAAAAAAAAACGCTATTTAAGAATATTCTATTCCAAAATATCGACAATACCTCAAAGAAATCTTAACGTCAACTCTAAGATTTTCTGTTCAAAATAAACAAAATACCTGAAAAAAAAAACTCAAAAACGCCGTTTTAAATTTTTTTTTTCAACTAAAAACATTCATAAATACCTAAAGATCTCAACGTCAACGCCATTAAATATTGTTCTGTTCAAAATAATCCAAAAGCTCACAAAAAAAACAAATTAACTACATTGAATGTTCTGTTCAAAATTATCCAAAAGCCCTCAAAATAAAATCTCAATATCAAAGTAATTTCTTTATCTTTTCTAAATTTACTCATAAAGTTAATTAAGTCCAAAATCGGGCAAAAAACACATTCAAATAATTCCAAAACGACCTCATGCTAGACAACAATTCAAAATCATAAGTTTCAAGCGACTTAACTTAAGGGTTTCCGCTAAAACATACCCACAAACAAATTAATTTCATTCTTCCACAAGCAAACCATCTTATCAACCTCGCCTTTCATACTTCATCATACAAAAACTAAACAGTTTTATTTCTCAATCTAAATAAAACTGAACCCTTTCACTTTTGTGTTTAGAATTTTCATCAATTTAAACACAACCAAAGAAACTCTAGTCGAATCAAAACTTATGTCTTAATATCCTTAATATGCCACGAACCGAGTGAACGACCATCCATAGCCTCCAACTCGTAAACAAAATGGTGAAAAATACCTCAGTGATCCCACACCAAACAAAAAACAAACAAACTGGTGCCAAATTGGGCATCACTTGAGTGTAGCTGGACTCCCAAACTACATCACCAACCAAAAATCAAAACGCATTTCTGCGCCCTAAAACAACAAAATTGTGGCATGTCTAGCACGGACACTAAAAACTTCAAAAAAATTTCTTTAAACAACCGAACTCACCGACATAATACTCCTTAGGCATAGTTACTGCGTACTCCGTCGCGGTATCCCTGTAAAATTATGTTAAGGAATGTTGTAACAAACCAGTGCTTCCCTGAATCACGATCCCATAATATGTGTCCAATTAACCACAATCACGGTTTCAGTAACTCATGAATCACTATAAATGGTTTCTAAAATTTTTGGCAACATCCGTACCAGTAGCACGCCTAATAGGAAACAACAGAGTCGATTTACCAAAACAATGCGTTACACCGAGAAAATTGTAACTGATTTCTTGGTTTATATACAAAACAGACGCAAGTAACCTAATTTAATTCGTTTTCAGAACAACTCCAATAACGCTGACGCGTAACCACAATGACCCTACATTTACTTCATAACTCATTTATCAATGTACCCATAACAAAAGCAATAATTAAAATGCAAAATTAATTCAACTCATTCACAACTCAAACTTATATAAATTACTGTTATATCACTGTTAAGTTACATTAATTAATCATGTCAACTATTATTTGGTGGTTTATATTTTTACAAGTTTTCATACAAAACAATATAAAGTGAGTCCAAAATATTACAACCAAAACAACTCAAATATCTCACAATACTTAAACAGATTGTGAGTATTTTAAATGCTAAATAAAATCAAACACAACAAATTGGGATTTCACAAAATAAGGTTTACACCATAACAACAACTTTTATTTGGTTAGTACATACAATATTGTTTGATGCAACACTAAACTTGTGGGATAATTCCTAACCAGTTAGTAACACAGGCAAAATAAACCTAAGCTAAATAATATGGTGGTTAATTAGCATTCCAAAAAAATTCTAACAACAAAGTGCTCAAAATTGTACTAATAACTAATTCTAAAGTTGGGCGCCATTTGTCGCAGTCACTCCCGGCTAGTGTGGACAAAGGGTGTTTAAAAGGTACTAATATTCGAATGAAATAAAGAAATCCGGGTATAGCATTTGGCAACAAAAGTTTATTCAAATTTGCTATTTCACAATTACCTTTTAACACCTTCAAAAAAATCAAATACAAAACTTAGTAGCTCAGAATACAGTAGAGACTAGGTTAGGTTCTAATTTAGTTATCAATATCTATACTATTACAAATCTTAATGTTCACAAATTTCTAATTAAATAAAGATAAACCACCAATTTAAGTGTTTAATTACCTAAATAAATTCCAAATTTTATCCTCAAAGGGATTCCTAAATTATGCCTAAATTAATAGCTAAATTATCCCACTTTTCACTAAAGTTAAAGTAATACAAGGAAACCAACCTTTGATTTCAACGGAGGTTACTATTTCAAATCTTTGTTGCATCAAACTACAAACAATTCTGCAACATTACCCCAAAATTTCACCGATACCGATCCATCCTCAAAACAGCAGACAAGAAGCAAATCAATCCATAAGGAAGTTCTGACTTCAAAAATTAATCCAAATGAGGTCTAAGTAAGGTCTTAGTAAGGTCTAAGTAAGGTCACTGAAAAGAATTTACAAAAGGTTAGTTCAACGCACAAACCAAAGTAAAAGTTAAAAAACACTAACTTTTCATAATAAATATTTACCTGAGGTTACAACATGATCACCAAATTGTGACTGTTCAACTTACAGACACATATCAAAAGCGAAACCTAGAAATAAAAGAAAGTTCTAGTTAACAACCAATTTTTTTTTCTAAGTGAGGGTGGTTATACTTTTCATCACCCTATTTATGAAATCTATAATAAACCAATTTAATACCTGCAAAAGCTGGCTCGCCATATAATTTCTGAATTAATTACTAAACATTTATGCTAATTTTTCTATTTGAGACCTGAAATGATAAAAATTACAACTCTCAATACAATATGCCCAGATGTAGGTAGGCTACATTTTCTTTACAAGGATTTCCAAAGGAGTTTCCCCGAAATACTTACCATTTTCCAGTCATTTATATCAAATCATTTTTGAAATTAATTCATCCAAATTGACATGTTGGCGGCGTCTGAAACGATAAAAGAACCATGTGCTCAGACTCTAAGAAACGTCTCGCAACAAACAAAAATCAACGCAAACCTTTCTGCAGATACTTACCAGGAGTAACTATCAAACTACAAAATAATTTGGGGCGTGCCCCATTATAATTTTCACTTCTAATACATTATTATAACAAACGTTCCACTCCGACGCACGACCAACAGTGCGGAACCGGAAAAAAAGCAGCTGTCACACTTGACACATGCCAGTGTCACCATCCATCTTATCTATGCCAAAATATGGACTGAAGTCCTACATCCATTTAGCTTTTCGTTTCACGCGAACTTAGACAAAAATATACAACGTTACAATACCCCCCTCCCAAAGAAAAGAGGTTCACTACAGTGAACCGAAAGCTGTCCCCAGCTTCCGTAACTGTAAAAATATGTACTGTTACCAAATGCCAAAACAAAATCTACATAATCTCCTTTCACCATCCAACAAGTCCTAACTGACACTAAAAGGCAAACAATTTCACAAGAAGGATTCAAACTATTACTGTAGGTCCAAAATTAAATACCAAAAAAAATGTGTCCCAAAGGATCTCAAAAAAAACTAACCTTAAGTTATTTAAGGGTGCTCTGCTAAAATTATTCAAAAGACCTACAAAAACAAAAAAAAACGCTATTTAAGAATATTCTATTCCAAAATATCGACAATACCTCAAAGAAATCTTAACGTCAACTCTAAGATTTTCTGTTCAAAATAAACAAAATACCTGAAAAAAAAAACTCAAAAACGCCGTTTTAAATTTTTTTTTTCAACTAAAAACATTCATAAATACCTAAAGATCTCAACGTCAACGCCATTAAATATTGTTCTGTTCAAAATAATCCAAAAGCTCACAAAAAAAACAAATTAACTACATTGAATGTTCTGTTCAAAATTATCCAAAAGCCCTCAAAATAAAATCTCAATATCAAAGTAATTTCTTTATCTTTTCTAAATTTACTCATAAAGTTAATTAAGTCCAAAATCGGGCAAAAAACACATTCAAATAATTCCAAAACGACCTCATGCTAGACAACAATTCAAAATCATAAGTTTCAAGCGACTTAACTTAAGGGTTTCCGCTAAAACATACCCACAAACAAATTAATTTCATTCTTCCACAAGCAAACCATCTTATCAACCTCGCCTTTCATACTTCATCATACAAAAACTAAACAGTTTTATTTCTCAATCTAAATAAAACTGAACCCTTTCACTTTTGTGTTTAGAATTTTCATCAATTTAAACACAACCAAAGAAACTCTAGTCGAATCAAAACTTATGTCTTAATATCCTTAATATGCCACGAACCGAGTGAACGACCATCCATAGCCTCCAACTCGTAAACAAAATGGTGAAAAATACCTCAGTGATCCCACACCAAACAAAAAACAAACAAACTGGTGCCAAATTGGGCATCACTTGAGTGTAGCTGGACTCCCAAACTACATCACCAACCAAAAATCAAAACGCATTTCTGCGCCCTAAAACAACAAAATTGTGGCATGTCTAGCACGGACACTAAAAACTTCAAAAAAATTTCTTTAAACAACCGAACTCACCGACATAATACTCCTTAGGCATAGTTACTGCGTACTCCGTCGCGGTATCCCTGTAAAATTATGTTAAGGAATGTTGTAACAAACCAGTGCTTCCCTGAATCACGATCCCATAATATGTGTCCAATTAACCACAATCACGGTTTCAGTAACTCATGAATCACTATAAATGGTTTCTAAAATTTTTGGCAACATCCGTACCAGTAGCACGCCTAATAGGAAACAACAGAGTCGATTTACCAAAACAATGCGTTACACCGAGAAAATTGTAACTGATTTCTTGGTTTATATACAAAACAGACGCAAGTAACCTAATTTAATTCGTTTTCAGAACAACTCCAATAACGCTGACGCGTAACCACAATGACCCTACATTTACTTCATAACTCATTTATCAATGTACCCATAACAAAAGCAATAATTAAAATGCAAAATTAATTCAACTCATTCACAACTCAAACTTATATAAATTACTGTTATATCACTGTTAAGTTACATTAATTAATCATGTCAACTATTATTTGGTGGTTTATATTTTTACAAGTTTTCATACAAAACAATATAAAGTGAGTCCAAAATATTACAACCAAAACAACTCAAATATCTCACAATACTTAAACAGATTGTGAGTATTTTAAATGCTAAATAAAATCAAACACAACAAATTGGGATTTCACAAAATAAGGTTTACACCATAACAACAACTTTTATTTGGTTAGTACATACAATATTGTTTGATGCAACACTAAACTTGTGGGATAATTCCTAACCAGTTAGTAACACAGGCAAAATAAACCTAAGCTAAATAATATGGTGGTTAATTAGCATTCCAAAAAAATTCTAACAACAAAGTGCTCAAAATTGTACTAATAACTAATTCTAAAGTTGGGCGCCATTTGTCGCAGTCACTCCCGGCTAGTGTGGACAAAGGGTGTTTAAAAGGTACTAATATTCGAATGAAATAAAGAAATCCGGGTATAGCATTTGGCAACAAAAGTTTATTCAAATTTGCTATTTCACAATTACCTTTTAACACCTTCAAAAAAATCAAATACAAAACTTAGTAGCTCAGAATACAGTAGAGACTAGGTTAGGTTCTAATTTAGTTATCAATATCTATACTATTACAAATCTTAATGTTCACAAATTTCTAATTAAATAAAGATAAACCACCAATTTAAGTGTTTAATTACCTAAATAAATTCCAAATTTTATCCTCAAAGGGATTCCTAAATTATGCCTAAATTAATAGCTAAATTATCCCACTTTTCACTAAAGTTAAAGTAATACAAGGAAACCAACCTTTGATTTCAACGGAGGTTACTATTTCAAATCTTTGTTGCATCAAACTACAAACAATTCTGCAACATTACCCCAAAATTTCACCGATACCGATCCATCCTCAAAACAGCAGACAAGAAGCAAATCAATCCATAAGGAAGTTCTGACTTCAAAAATTAATCCAAATGAGGTCTAAGTAAGGTCTTAGTAAGGTCTAAGTAAGGTCACTGAAAAGAATTTACAAAAGGTTAGTTCAACGCACAAACCAAAGTAAAAGTTAAAAAACACTAACTTTTCATAATAAATATTTACCTGAGGTTACAACATGATCACCAAATTGTGACTGTTCAACTTACAGACACATATCAAAAGCGAAACCTAGAAATAAAAGAAAGTTCTAGTTAACAACCAATTTTTTTTTCTAAGTGAGGGTGGTTATACTTTTCATCACCCTATTTATGAAATCTATAATAAACCAATTTAATACCTGCAAAAGCTGGCTCGCCATATAATTTCTGAATTAATTACTAAACATTTATGCTAATTTTTCTATTTGAGACCTGAAATGATAAAAATTACAACTCTCAATACAATATGCCCAGATGTAGGTAGGCTACATTTTCTTTACAAGGATTTCCAAAGGAGTTTCCCCGAAATACTTACCATTTTCCAGTCATTTATATCAAATCATTTTTGAAATTAATTCATCCAAATTGACATGTTGGCGGCGTCTGAAACGATAAAAGAACCATGTGCTCAGACTCTAAGAAACGTCTCGCAACAAACAAAAATCAACGCAAACCTTTCTGCAGATACTTACCAGGAGTAACTATCAAACTACAAAATAATTTGGGGCGTGCCCCATTATAATTTTCACTTCTAATACATTATTATAACAAACGTTCCACTCCGACGCACGACCAACAGTGCGGAACCGGAAAAAAAGCAGCTGTCACACTTGACACATGCCAGTGTCACCATCCATCTTATCTATGCCAAAATATGGACTGAAGTCCTACATCCATTTAGCTTTTCGTTTCACGCGAACTTAGACAAAAATATACAACGTTACAATACACACATTTCAGGTTACATTGATTCAGTGCTATATGATACTAAACATTTCTATTTAATATACTATATCTATTTATTCACGTCATTATAATAATAAATTATTTATATCAAGTATTCAGTCAGACTATAAAAACATTCTTCTATAACAAATTTACGCAATCTTGTCACAAACATATTATAAGGAAGCTGTCTTATATCATAAGGTATTCTATTACATAAGTTTAAATAATTTTAAGTGATAATATTTTAACTGTGTCTTTCTAAACATCATAGCAACACGATTCTCTCATTATTTTTTGGAAATTCGAGATTTTATTTTTCTAAATTATCTTGAACAAAGAATTTTTTTTTTTAAACAGCCTCCTGTAGATTTTAAAAGTTATCTATGTCATTGGCATCGCTTTTCTCAATTCAATGCCTATTCCCTATTTTGCTATAATCTGAACCTTAATTAATAAAAAATAAAAATCTGAAAAAAATAATCACCTTCATCTTAAATTTTCTCAAAAACTAGCGCATGAAAACCCCTTAGTGTTCTGAACAAAAAATGTTTCCTTTATCGTGCTGTAACGGCCCTTTAAATATTATCACTTAAAGCGAGGTGACCTTATCTTTCAACAGCCATGGCCCGGCAGATTTTTTGGTAAAATGCACTCTTCCTCAAAGGAATCGTATTTAAAGTATTATTATTAAGATGAATCTAAATCGTATTTAAAGTATTATTAAGATAAATCTGAATCGTTTTTAAAGTATTATTTAGATGAACCTGAATCGTATTTAAAGTATTATTAAGATGAATCAGAATCGTATTTATAGTAAGCGTGTTGTTGTTCAGCGGCGCGGGGACGAGCGCGGCCGCCACACGCCTCGCCCGAGGGCCCTGCCCACTGACACAGGTATGTATAGTCATCACTTATTTTATACTAGCGTTTTGAGTTTCTCTCCCCTCCCGTCGCAGCGTGATGTTTAAAGCCGAAACATTTTCTCGTTAAGTAAGCTATGCAACACAAAAATATTTTTTCAAATCAGTCCAGAAGTTTCTGAGATTAGCGCGTTTAAATAAACTCTTCAGCTTTATAATATTTACTTCCGTAAGTATAACAAAACATTTGTAAAATTTCATCAAAATCCATTGAGTTGTATAGCGTGGTAGGTACTTAAAACTATAAATGACATTTTATATATCAACTTAATTAATCAAACGCCATTGAAGAAGTTCATCGTCGTACCTTCAATAATGACTTATTTCCATCCTAAATTTAATTACGTTTTTTAACCCCTTAAGGGTATTTGTGTATCATATCTATTCATACCTAATCAAGAACCTTTAAATAAGTTTCTAGCATTGAAAATTACGAAACTTCAATATGATCTTGAAACATGAAATGAAACAATCAGGAATTTATTTCTATAACTTTACACAAACAAAATAAATAAAATACCTGAAAGAATAAAATAATTAACGTTTGTCACAGGTTACTATTTGACGACCTCCGTGGTCGAATGGCTAGCACGCTGGTTTTAAGCGTCGCCATCTCGTGAGGTTCCGGGTTTGATTCCCGGTCGGGTCAATGTAGAAACGATCTTTTCTATATTGTCCCGGTTCTGGGTGTTGTGGTACCACCTTTGTGTCTGATTTCCATAACACAAGTGCATTGGCTGCTTACTTTGGGATCAGAGCAATGTATGTGATTGGCGTCCAATATTCATTATTTATTTATACTACAACCGACATTTTTAAAAACACAAGTAACCATAGACTAACTAACCAAAAGTATTTGTGGTTACAAACTCGTATGTGTGATAGTTTATAAGGTATTCGTTTTAAGGGCTTAATCTTTTACCTGAAATTACTTTTATTTCAACTTATCTATCCACATTTCCCTTCAGGCATAGACGACTCCCGCAAGCGCTACTCGACGGCGACGGAGACGCAGCCCGTGAAGGTCGTGATGAGGAGCAACCTGACCTTCAACCTCGGCGACGAGTTCTTCGCTTGGAAACGACAGCCGGACAACGTCGCGTGAGTATACACACACTAGCTGTTCCCGGTGACTGCGTCTGCGCGTTTTGAGTTTACTCCCTTCGATCGAAGCGTGATGTTTTATTCGGTAGTTTCTGAGATAAGTTCCTTTAAACAAATAAGCTCTTATGGTTTTCTAATATTTAATACTAGCGGACCCAGCAAACTTTTTTTCGCCCCCATCCTCGTCTTGCCCGGCCACGTAATTAAAGAAAAATGTTAAGGGTGGACAACCCTTATCACTAAGGGATATTAAATAGATGTTGGCCGATTCTTAGACCTACTCAATATGCTCACAAAATTTCATGAGAATCGGTCAAACCGTTTCGGAGGAGTACGGGAACGAACATTGTGACACGAGAATTTTATATACGAGATGAGTTGATGGATACATTATCCCTTTTTTTTATTATCCCTTGGACATTCCCACACATCGCCATCTAGTCCTAAAGTAAGCTACTCAAAGCTTGTGTTATGGGTACCAGACAACGGATATAATACTTAAATACTTTTTTTTTGTAAATACATACATGATATGATATATTTTACTTACTCGATCAAGCGCATCGAGCGCGTAAACGTGAATTTATATGAGATTGTTGTAGTGAAAATGTTAGCCACTAGACGGCGCTGCTACTTGCACTTTCAAAATGTTTGTGAGATGGGCACGAACATTTGTACCTACGTCATGGATTTTTTATTATGTTTATAAGTATTTATGGGAGACGCCCCCGTCATGATCGTTGTCTGGTATTCGTAACTCAAGGATGAAAATTCCTTACTTCGAAACCACAAGGAACCCTCTGAAAATCAATGTCGCGGCATGCATTTTGCGGCCACGATTAATGCTGAGAGGGTTACATTCACGTACTCTATGTAAATGTGTAATGTAAGAGGACCCGTCTGGTGTAGTGGTCGAGAAATCGCCTACTACGCAGCGGGTTGCGGGTTCGATCCCCGCACAATACAAACATTTGTTTGCATAAACATGTCTGTTTGTATTGGTCTGATTGTTTTCTATGTATATCATGTATGGATTTACAAACAAAAAGTATTTAAGTATTATATCCGTTGTCTGGCACCCATAACACTAGCTTTGAGTAGCTTACTTTGGGACTAGATGGCGATGTGTGGGAATATCCAAAGGATATTTATTTAATAAGTGTGTATGTTTGTCTGTTTACTGTGTATGTGTTTACGCGTCTTGTCGAATAAATTGATTTTCTTTCTTTCCAAAGTCCCAAATGAATCTCAAAAAAAAGTCTCGATGCGTTTGATCGATAAAGTCTCGCTCTGACTCGCACTACGGCCACTGGTCTCCATACTTCGACTACAGCGCCACCTAGTCGCGTCGAGCTGAACCAGCGTGTTTGTGACTAAATGTAGTGTCAGCGGTGGATGATAGATGTCGCTTCATCTAACATGTAGTAGTGTCAGCGGTGGATGATAGATGTCGCTTCATCTAACATGTAGTAGTGTCAGCGGTGGATGATAGATGTCGCTTCATCTAACATGTCGTAGTGTCAGCGGTGAATAATAGATGTCGCTGCATCTACCATGTCGTTCTGTAACATGCTGTGTGCTTGCAGCGAGCTGTTGGGCGAGCTGAGCATCCCGACGAACGCTTCGCGAGCCGCGCCGCCCGTACACGCGTGGCAGGCGCCCAGCGCGCGCGCCAGGCACGAAGGTAACACTACTTTTTAGGGTTCCGTAGTTCCAGCGTGATGTTTTATAGCCTTAAAGCCTTCCTCGATAAATATGCTATCCAACACAATAAGATTTTTTCAAATCGGTCAAGTAGTTCCTGAGATTAGCGCGTTCAAACAAACTCTTCAGCTTTATAATATTAGTCTAAATTATTTGTTTATTACTTCTTACTCTATCTAGAAGACCTCTTTTTCTCGTTTTACCCGAATAAATAGTTCTCGAAAAGTACTTTATCGCGATATAAGTCTGTACTGTCATAGAAACGTAGTATATTTGTTTTTTATTTTTAACACATAAACGTATGTTAGTTTTGTTATATGATACGGGATTGCTACCATGTACCATATTTTTACAACCTTTCAATATTTCTGCACCGTTGCAGACGCCATAATCACGGAGTAACTGACAGAAATATAAGAAACAGCTACCTAGCTAAAATTAAGATTACAAAAGTTTCAAAACAAACCTCGATACCAAAAAAATGGTATATTTAGATAGCCTAGCCATAGCATAGGATGGAGGTAAGTATCACGCGCACCCATATGTGAATTTAATTTAATATACCTACTTTATTACTGAACTTTTGATAATTCGATATATGAATTAAATAAATAACTACCGGTCGGAGATGGCGACCTGGTGACCTGTAACACAGGTTTTTTACCTACCGCAGGCACCAGCGATCCACAAACTAGATGATTAAAAGCAAAAACCTATGTTTTCTTTCTATTTTCACATGTATTATTTTTAAGTTCTCATGTCATAGCTGTACTGTGTTTTAGATTAGTTTGTGGTGACTAAATAAACAATGTTTTTATTTATTTAAGTAATCCAAAAAAAATTGGACGAGACTGTTTGGTCCATACTGTATAATACGGCTACGTAAATTATGTACTAAAATTGCTACAGAAACGGACAGAAGTCCAACGTTGTACACTTTTTGGTCACTGAACAAGCGTTGCCATCGAATCCGGTACCACCCCCACCGCCATCTTTTCACTTATCGAATATTGTTTTTGATCACTGCAATCGCTGTCATCGAACCCGGTCTTATCCCCCACCACCTACTTCTCACTTATCAAAATCTATTATATTTTAGTTACGCCGACTCGCAGCGAGAGCGTCGAGGAGTCCAGCTCGTCGGAGAGCAGCGCCGACAACTGACGGACGCGACCGGCGCGCGCGCAGACAATGACACATTCACAAGATGGCGGCCGCCGAGGTGAGGTGACAAGACATTACAGGATCTCGCGTTAATAATAAGCTTTTCGAAGCAAAATAAGGCCTGGTTTTTCCAGCGTCAGGTATGGGATATTCGTTGAATATGATACAAAACGCCTTATTTGATAATGTCACCTATTTATCAGCAAATTCAGCCGGATAAATCTTATATGACGTCATATGACGTTTATTAGCAAATTCAGTCGGATAAGTCTTATATGACGTTGGTAAAATCGACACTAAGAGCACAGCATACGTGACGCGTATCTTGCGCAATATCTCTTGTATTGTGAATCACTATTACATAAAACTAGCTGATGTTTTCACCTTTCAACATCTTTTTACCGCAAAAGAAGGCAATTCTGCGAATTGTTCTTTCGCACGATAGTCTTAAGGATTTCGCACTCTGATTGCGGTCTGCGGTCCGATCCGTATAATATCAACCGCATGCGGGCAAAGGACATGTTTACATTTGTATGGGGAAAATGCCAACACCTTGTATATGTCACTAAAAAAAGCTTATGTAAAGCTTAATCGATTGAGAATAATTTTCGTCCGTAAAATATTCAACTTTAAGGTAATATGTACTGTCAAGTACGTGACAGCCAATCAGCTGTGTATAAAGATTGAAAGCGGAAAGCAAAATGACATTTGACACTGACTGATTTACTTTTTTTTGCAAGTTTTGACGCGATTTTGGCGTTAGAATAGACAGATGGAGTTTCAGGATTTTAAAAGTTCATAACTTTAGTCTGTCTAAGTACCTGTATTTTTGGCTATTTTCACAGATACTGTACATGGTCTTAGCATTTTATAAACATCTCCTTTGTATGGACCGGACTGCAACCAGTGTCCTAAATCCTTTAACGACTCTGCATACCCACTTATAAATACCACTTCGCATTTCGAATCTCTAGAAGACGTATGCTAACACATCTCCTTTGTATTGACCGGACTGCAACCAGTGTCCCAAATCCTTTAACGACTCTGCATACCCACTTACAAATACCACTTCGCATTTCGAATCTCTAGAAGAAGTATGCTAACAAACAGTATGGCGTTGATATTTTGTTATATTTATGTATAAATGTGGGTTTGTATTAATAGTACATTATGATACAAGTGTGCTAAGTTGACCATTATATACAAGGCGATATTGTGTGCGCACGAGCGAAAGCGAGTGCGCCATAAGAAAGCCGCGTATATAATGGTCACAGGCACACGCGTATCATACGACGTTTTTCAACACACTTGCGAGGAAAAAACAAGACTCTTCATTTACTAAGTTTTTAATTATTAAAACATTTACTTGTAGTAAAAATACATTTCACTCGACTTTGATGGCAAAAGACTATCGCACGCGTTTTTCGTCTCGTTACGTATGACTGCCAGAGTTAATAATAGGTTTTCTTCATTTTCTTTACTTGAAGTAGACATTTTCGTTAATTTTAAACTTCACAATTAATCCAAACTTCGTCACAGCCGACAATTACCTATTTACGAAAAATGGCGCATTGTTTTTTTTTCTTCCCGCGATATCGATGCGCGCGCAAGGCTAAGGGCGAACTAGATCGGCCAACAGCCAAGATTAAAAATCTAATAATTCGTGTTAAAATCACAAATTACAGAAAAATTAAATGAAAAATCTGTATTTGCCATTTATTGAAATAAATACCTATGTAGAATACTGTTATTTTTCGCATAAATAATGTTTGTTGCTAAAATAAAAGTTATAACCCGACTAAATTACATAGCTTCTTCTTCTTACTTACGACTTGGTACTAGGGTACAAACCTAAATTGGTCGGGTTAAAAAACTAAAGGCACTAGTGCAATAATATAACGAAAAAGCACGCGTGTTTAATATCTAGGATTATGTGACAAAAATCGGTGGAATAAAAACGTCATTTTGAGCAAGTGGGTTGAAAATATATTTGAGATGCCGGCTGTACGTTTATTGATTGGCGAACGAAACCTTAACTGCCGTGATTGGTGCAGTATTAACCAATCACAGTAGTTGACCGTACGCAACTAGCCAATCACAGAAGTGTACGTGGATTCCTGATTTCACTTTTGATTCACGAAAGAAAGCATAATAATAAGGTTTAAAAAACACGAAAAAGGGCAGGTGTGTGCACCAGTCTGATATGCAAGATACGAATTAACCTATCTTTGCTATTAATTCTAAGAAATTGTTTTAACATATCGACGTACAGGCTGGTTGCATAAAATACTGTTTCTTTTTTTTTTAAACACATAAGAAACTACCAATTTGAAAGCACACATTAACGTATATTTGTGGAAAGAAATTTGATTTTAGGAAATCTTTTTAATTAGTCAATAGGTTTTTTTTTGTTTGTTTATGCAATCAACCTGTACATTTAGTTGTAGTGATATAATAAAATATGGTGCTCATAAGTGTACTTATTTAAGATAAGCTCAATTTTTGTTGTGTTTAGGTTGTTATAACAGTGACTCGCACCGAATGAAATGTCAAACCTGTATCTATGCCTCATTTATTTGTTTACTATGAATAAAGATTGTGGCGATTACTTTCATTAACTTTTCATACGAAGAAATAAATCCTGTAGGCATTTTTTTGTAAAATAAAGTAGAAATATTAATTAAATTGCTCAATTTCTTCGAAAGTGTGTTTTAAGCATTCCATACGATGATTTCGCACGCGTAGTAATTAAAAAGTATTAAGCTTATAAATATATATTTGTAAATTTAAAAAAGAAACCTAGTGGTTAGGTTTTATTTTTGTGAAATGCACTTGAACATGTTTTAGAAAAGTATGAAATTAAAATTGAATTGTTTTGGTAAATAAGGTCCACTTGAGCTGTTAACATTTAGTCAGAGCTTAAATTGTAATCGCGTCTTTTTGTCTCTATCAACATCAGGTAAACTGACCGCAACAAATGAATTAACCTAGAGTAAGCTTATCCGTTTTATGCTCAAGTGGTCTTAAAAATATTGAATTGTCCTCTGTTTAGTTTTTATATGTGGTATAAATATGTGTTGTAAGAATAGTTGTTGCTAGATTAGTTAATAGAAACATTCTCGAGGCTCTATTCATGTAATATGTTGTATTATTTCCCTATCTCACTATATCGAACTCATATTATAGCAAGACTCATGTTTCGTCTTACAGGTTATGTCATCCGTACCGTATCATGCTAGCTAGGGACGTAAAAAAATCTATGGAAAAATGTACAGCGCCCCTAGCGGTCACTAACAGAACTATTTTTTTTTTACGTTGTAGCTAGCGAGTAAAACAGCCGTAAACTTATGACAACGGTACTGTTCCATTTCTTATGCCCAGTTCTTCTAAGTAAAAATTTTATTTTTACTGTAAGTTTATGTATAAATTAAGTTGACCTACTAGGGCACGGTTCGATACTTCGAGCTAGTTGTTGTTATAATAAAATAGGATTTATTTATTATGGCTGGTATTTAACAATAATAACAAATATAGGAACTGGGAATTTATATTATTTTTATGTGTCAAGATACTTACAAACGGTTTCCACTGAAATGGTTTCAAGGACAATTATATTGTTGTTTAAGCTGATATTCTTTGAAAACGAGAATCTCGCATGTTCCGGCCTTACTGTAGTATTTTAAGAAAATAAATAATGACATTGTGTTCCTTAAAAAAAAAAAAAAAATGTACATCCGAAAAAATATTGATACACAAATTTGCTTTCATTTTAAAAATAGATAACTTGATCGGATATGTTTTTAATTTACGTTTAATTCAAATACTTATATCATGTGTTCACTAAAATCAATATTTTATGTTTCAAATACATTACTCAAGATCATTTTTTAATACAAGGCACAAGTCAAAATTTTGGTAGAAAATAATTACAATTTCGTTTTTTAATAGTTGTACAAACAAAGCTTATTAATAAGCATATTTGAACTGTCACCATATCTTAATAATTTAAATGATACAGTATGTATATTTTTAGTTGTGAAACATATTAGAATTATGACGTTTATTTTTGTTCGGCAAGTGGCAATAAACTAAGAGTAAGACTGACGATTTGTTTCATTTCACAAATAAAACTTCAAAATACGTACAAAAAATAATTTAATATCACAATGATATTCAGTTTGGCATAACATATAATACTAGTTATTACACGTCGTCAGACTGTCTGACATCTGACCATCATTTGAGCATTTGGTTGCGATTAACTTTATAACCGCTTCCCTTCTCATTACACACAGAAATGCAAAACCACGTTTAAGGATTTGGCATATTGATTGCGGTCTGAGGTCCGGTCCATATAAAATTGCTCACATCTATACGGATCGGATAGACCGCATCCAGCAAGCCAAATACTTATGTCTACAAACTCACCATACAATATAAAATCAGCACCACAAACATTTTTATATTTAGAAAGAAGGACAGTAAGTCTAAGAAAACCTGTTCAAGAATATTTCTATGATAAAGAAAAGTAGCACTTAATAGTATTTCACTCTTGCTATGTAGGTAAAAACTGGTGTTATTCCGATTTTCCACACTACAAATCAACAATAATGTGTTTTTATTTCCATTTACAGTTTGGTGCAAAAAATTCACCACCACTTTTTTTTAGAAACGTTATTCCACTATTTGACAAAACATTTATATGAATATGTGTTTTTGTGAAATAACGGTATTTTTTCGACAAGTTTCGATAAGTTTTGTCATTTTTTTTGTTGATTCTGAAGCTAACGATTGATCAATAAAACACTTATTTTATTTACAGATATTTCTCGCGAGTTATTCAAATACAATGAAATCTTCTCGTTCTTTTTGTTATAAATTGTGTTGTAATCAATAAGTTTGTCGTCAGTAATTGAATTGCATTTTAAAAAAAGTATAAATTACATACGTAATAATCTTAAGTAATCAATTTCCATAACTCACTGACTGATGTGGAAAAGTGGAATATTTGTCAATTTCACCTCACTAAGCCCTTCAGTTTGTCCAATTTCCCACACTAGTGTTGATTTTTAGTGCGGAAAATCGGAATATCCCAAATAGGAACAAGAAGCACTTGACAATTTGAGAAACAGAAATTTTTCATCTGTGTAGATTAAGTTTTGTTTAGCGCCATCTCTGTCGTGACACACGACCTTGTGATCAAGGTTCTGATGAATTACAGAAATAATACTCTACAAAATATGCCAGCGGTCTCTATCTTACATAATAATAATAAACTTACAAACTACTAAAGATTTGCAAAATCAACTTCAAATAAACTATTTATCATAGAACTAGTAAATTGTACTTTAGTTTTTAAATCACATCAAAGTATAGGAAGAAAATAAAGTAAGGTCACGTATCAGCTAACTTCCTATAAATTACTTTCTACTCATATTATGTGACTATGGAGAAAGTGAACTAATAGAAAGTAATAAGGTGAGATATTACGAATAAGCGGTATCATTTTACAAATCGGTCTACTTTTTAACCCACCTTTTCCAAGTAATAAATATATCGCAAGCTTTTTTCTATCACTTTATACTCTCTAAGTTGGAACACAAATAAAGGCATATTTTGCCAAATGCAAACATTGTACATATTTTATTTAATAAAGATCTTCCCTTGAAAATATGGCACGTACCAAATTTTCTACTAAACATTACACAGAGTTAACAGTAACAATAATACAATAAAGAGATCAAAAAGTTGAGTTTTTATTTTTCAACCCTACACTGGGTTGAAAATAACATAACTAGTGTTTTATGTCCACTAGTAGTTATTTCTATGTTTCTTTATTAGATTTCGATTAGATTGATAACTCGTTTTCTATTGCTTAATTTTTGGATACAACAACGGGGTTGAAGTAAGGATTAAACGGAATTTGTAAATATTATTAACAGGCAAAAATATTTTCAAATCAATGTTTCAACCCCTTATTTGGTAGACATACAAAATACATTGTTTTTAACCGTTGAAAATAAATTTTAAAAAAATATCACTATTTCGAGAATAGAATCTTCCGTCAAATGGAAACTTTTGTTTTTTTTATTCAATAATTTACGTAACTAAAAATAAACCTTAAATCAAACCATGTAGCAACTAAAAATTAAATTAAAAAAAAACGATTTACTTACCAAACATCACAGCCTATAAGGTCTTCCCATGCCGATGCCTATTAGCCTCTCTCTGTGCAGCCTGCCTCTGCCCCGCCCCAAAGGTTCCTGGTTTCTAAAAGAGCCAGCGACGAAGGGATGTTTCAAGGTTTGAAAAGGGTCGACGTCTCGAGTCGGCTTCTCTTCGCAGTTCAGTTCGCACGCGGTGGGAGTTCGGTAGTCTATGGAGAGGGTTGAGCGGGGGCGGTGCTGTGGAAGATGGTAGAAATTAGATTTATCTACTCACTAGCGGTCTTCGCACTAGCAACTTCGTTCGTGCGCTTTGCGTTTGCTGCCTCCCCTCTCGGTGCAGAAAGCTTACTAGCCTTGCCTAATAAATAAGCTATCCAAAATAAAAATATTTTTTATATTGGACTAGTAATTCCTGATCTTTAGCGCGTTCAAACAAACAAACTCTTCAGCTTTATTATGTTACTATAGATATTTATTTTTCACTAGCAGTTTCGGACGGTTTTGACCGCGTAAATATCGCATCTCACGAAATATCATTTCTCCATTTGGCATTTCTCATCTTCAATTATCCATTTGGTATAATCCATATGCTATTACAAGGTTTGAGCCTTACTTCTGTAAAATATCATCATCATTCAGTAGTTTTAGCTTGAATGACTAACAAACATGCATCCACACAAACTTGCGTAGTTGCATGTTTGTTATTTTTTTGTTAGTAGTGGACCCCTGGGACGACTGACGGGCTCAAGTGAGCCCGGGTGCCCTGCTGGAGTAGTTGACCCCTGGGACGACTGACGGGCTCCAGTGAGCCCGGGTGCCCTGCTGGAGTAGTTGACCCCTGGGACGACTGACGGGCTCCAGTGAGCCCGGGTGCCCTGCTGGAGTAGTTGACCCCTGGGACGACTGACGGGCTCCAGTGAGCCCGGGTGCCCTGCTGGAGTAGTTGACCCCTGGGACGACTGACGGGCTCCAGTGAGCCCGGGTGCCCTGCTGGAGTAGTTGACCCCTGGGACGACTGACGGGCTCCAGTGAGCCCGGGTGCCCTGCTGGAGTAGTTGACCCCTGGGACGACTGACGGGCTCCAGTGAGCCCGGGTGCCCTGCTGGAGTAGTTGACCCCTGGGACGACTGACGGGCTCCAGTGAGCCCGGGTGCCCTGCTGGAGTAGTGGACCCCTGGGACGACTGACGGGCTCCAGTGAGCCCGGGTGCCCTGCTGGAGTAGTTGACCCCTGGGACGACTGACGGGCTCCAGTGAGCCCGGGTGCCCTGCTGGAGTAGTGGACCCCTGGGACGACTGACGGGCTCCAGTGAGCCCGGGTGCCCTGCTGGAGTAGTTGACCCCTGGGACGACTGACGGGCTCCAGTGAGCCCGGGTACCCTGCTGGAGTAGTAGACCCCTGGGATGACTGACGGGCTTTAGTGAGTAGACTTGTGTAGTACATGTACTATGTGTTATTAGGAACTAGTTCAATGATGGTTTGGTCTTTCAAATCAGTCTTTAGTACAGATCGGTTCAAATCGGCTCGCGAGTGCAGAGTAAGAACGAATAATGCTTTAGAATGTTTTTAACACTCACAGTGTCATATTTTATATTCATAAAGATGAAATAAGAAACCAAAAATTTGCGCATGGGCGGGACTTGAACCAGCAACCTTTTGGCAGACCGGGCCAAACGCTCTTACCAATTGAGCTACCGTGGTGTCAGTCAAATTTTTGGTTTCTTATTTCATCTTTATGAATATAAAATATGACACTGAGTGTTAAAACACCACGGTAGCTCAATTGGTAAGAGCGTTTGGCCCGGTCTGCCAAAAGGTTGCTGGTTCAATTCCCGCCCGTGCGCAAATTTTTGATTTCTTATTTCATCTTTATGAGTAAGAACGAATAGTTACGAGTGTCCGAGCAGAGTGAGTTGCAAGATTAGAGCGTGATGCGAGATGTACTAGATTGAGCGAGAACAAGACAAACGCGTGGGCCTGAGCGTGACGGAAGATGTACTAGTTAAGGGAGAACGAGACAGACTCGTATGTTTGAGCGCGATAGAAGATGTACTAGATTAAACGACGACCATTTTCTCTTTGTCGATCGGACGACTTATGCCCGAATAATCGGTGAACTATTGAACTAATAGTATTAAAAGACCGAAGCTGCAAGAGAGCCGATTACGGTGGTTTGGCCACATCTCGAGACGGCCCCCTGACTGCACAGCCAACAAGGCCTTAAATTTCATCATCATCCCCGGCCCTCAACGTAGAGGTAGACCGAAAACAAAGTGGTCCGACGTAGTAAAGCGAAACCTCGTTGCCTGCAACGTCGCTGTGAGCGACACATCCGACAGGGGGAGATGGAGAAGGAAGAAAGAAAGGCAGACCCCACCATTATGTGGGAATAGATAATGCCAGGAAGAGAGAGAGAGAGAGTACTAAAAGACAGAACTAGTTTCTTTCAACAATTATACTAGGGGCCGTCCATTTATCACGTGAGGTCGTTTTTCTCATTTTTTTACCCCCCCCCCCCCTCCCCATCGTGATTTTTGGTGATGTTTGGGACCACTCCCCCCCCTGAAATACACGTGATCCAGGAGGGTTCCTGGATCACGTGTATTTTTTTGGAAGTCTATGTATCTAAAAAATATTTTAAAAATGGTGATTCTAAAAACATTTATATGTATTTGCAATAAAATTAATGAATAATAAATTAATGTTGTCTTCATCCCACGGAGTTGCAAGACTTTCATTTAAGGTTACCACTGGTAAAGCTTCTTCTTCACTGGCAGTTGTTATTGGCAAAGAGGTTTGTGACACGTGATGTCTAACGACACTCCCCCCCCCCCCTCCCCCCTTGTGATGTTTCGTGAAGTTTTTCGTACCCCCTCCCCCCCTCCTTTTGAGCCTCACGTGATTAATGGACGGCCCCCTAGTTCGGCGCGCTCTGTTCAGTGTCCGAATAAGAACAAGACTACTAGTGATGCCCTGGTGCTGTACCTGCGTGTCTGCGCGCGCGGAGGCCTCTCGCAGCAGCGCGCGGAGCGCGGCGGCGTGCCTGCTCACGGCGGACGCGAGCTGGCGCGGCGAGAGGCAAGCCACTGCGCTCGCTGACTTGTCGCTGTCGCTGCCTGTAATGATTAATAAAATAAAACACGCTCTAAAAAGTACGAAACAAGAAAATAGTTTTAAAGGATATCCGTGGTCGTTTTCCACTTTGATTACACAAGGTGGAACTTTGCAATGTTGCCAAAATTTTGGAGGTGAATGATTATCGTCAATGTAGCTGACTGATTTTGTATGGGGCACCTGAAATTTTATTTAAGATTTCGACCATGACCCCATAGTAAAAGTTGTTCATATTGATGGTCTCATTCACCTCCAAAATTTTGGCAACCTTGCAAAGTTCCACTTTGTATATGAATCTGTTTTGCTACAGTAGGTGGCATACGACTATTTTCTTGTTTCGTACTTTTTAGTGCATGTTTTAAGTAGTCGGATTTTAGTTTTATAAACTTTCTTTTTATTGAACTTATTTTGGAGTTATGTAAATTTGTGTTAGGTATGATTAGCAGACCTAGGATAGTACCTAACACCAAACTAATTTAAAGGTAACTTTATAAATTCTTGCAATTATCAGGTGATTGCAAGCGAAGCCGTAAGCAACAGCTATTATTGATTACAGATTTAAAATGTGCTTAAAGAGCTTTACGAGCATTAAGCTTTACTTTAAGTCTCCTAGAGGGCGCTGTAGTCAATTCAACGTAACTTCATGTAGCCTTTAACCAGCAGACGATTAAGAGGGTTCTAACGACACCTCATTTGTCTAATCATGATAAATAGTTTAGTAGTTATGAGGAAACAGATAAACATGCATACCCACATTCATTCATACATACATACATACAGGCCAAAATCATGACCCCCCTTTTTGTATCGCCGTAGTGGGGTAAATATTGTTTAAATTGATTGATGATTGTTTAACCACAGCAATAAAGTTAGCGTAACAATGTTAACTTAATAGTAGATTGTTATACAAGGGGAGAAAGTGACCCATTTCATTCGAGAAGTTCTTGGCGCTCGAACGGAGTGAGAGCGCTAATGATTCGAGAGTGAAATTGGTTCTTTCACCCGAGTTATACATACTATTTTTCATTTCGACTGTAAGGAAAAATAAATAAATTTATTTAGATATTATGTCGTTTCGCGAGAGATGAAATCTCAAGTTTTTAACCGACTTCAAAAAAGGAGGAGGTTATTACATAACATATCAGTTTGTTTACTATCGTTATTTATTTATTTATTTTATTTATTTATAATTGGAACACAAACAGAATTACAATCAATGCATATACAATTAAATCACTAAGTTAAGTAAAGACTGGACTGTAACCTAATTACAGTGTTCACAGCTTGATTATTTACAATTAAAACTGAGTACAGGTATCAAATAAATTTTATCAGAATTAATTAGGAATGAAATTACAATAATAGACAATTCAAATAATAATAATACAAAATTAAAATTAATCGTTAGTATAAAAATATTTTAAATTAAATAATTCAATGTTACAATAGCTATTTCGTAAAATTAAATAATAAGTACAATTCAAATTTAGTTAAGTCCGGGGACTTTTGGTGAGACCATCGCTGAGGACTTGGGATACAGCTTTCTTATAAACTGAGAATTTATTATTAAAAATGTCGACATCCCTGCCACTACGAGCCAATTCATTATATGCACGGCACATTCTAACCAGTGGGTTATAGTAGGAAGTATTGTTTCTGTACACTTGAATTGAGAACACGTTTGGACGACGTGATCTATACAGAGTATTGATACTAATTGACGACAGAAGATTAGGTGAGTGTATGGTGCCATGCAAAATTTTGTGCAAATAAAGGAGGTCATATCTTTCACGTCGAGAGCTTAAAGGGACAACATCAAACTTTAACAACCTATCCTTATAACCCACGAGAGAGCGACCAAAACTATGCTTACGCGATATGTATCTAAGGCATCTCCCTTGTATCTTCTCTATGGCTTCACTGTGTACTTTATAGTGTGGAGACCAGACTGGACTACAGTACTCAAGGACACTTCTGACCAAGCTATTGAAGAGATAAAGAGTGCTAACTGGTTTTTTGAGGTGTTTAGTGGTTCTTATTATGAAGCCTAGGGTTCGATTTCCTCTCTTGATAATATTTTCATAATGAGGACGGAAAGTTAGCTGCTCATCAAATAGCACACCCAGATCCCTTACTACGTCCTTTCTACCAATTGACATGTCGTTAATAGAGTAAGAGTGTAATATTTTGTTTTTTTTTGCTGGTGAAAGAGATCACACAGCACTTATCTATATTAATGTACATTCCATTAGACGTGCACCAGTCAGCCACAACGTTTAGATCATTCTGTAGAGAAATACAATTTATTTCGTCCTCAATGTTTGCAAAAATCTTTAGGTCATCAGCGTAAAAAAGTAACACACAAGAATACATGTAAAACACAAGATTAGAAGGACAGTAAAGGCACGGAAGACAACAGCGTACTACATAAAACGCGGACGATATCAAATATTTCAAATCATTGTAAAAATATCGATCGATTTTTTCTTACAGACAATAATAATAGGAGAAGAACGCAACCTTGCAAAATGATTCTCATTGTATATTAGTTCTTCTACGTTCTCCTCATTTCTGATTCAATCTCGTAAAGAAACACCAAGTACACCCTCTCCATCGCTCGTTGTGTGATTTTGAAGTAATATTATTTGTAGAGTTCAAATATCAATATCCAAAGAGCGCTCTCGGAGTCACTCGGTATAATTTTGCTCATACACGGTCTTCATTCCGGAGAACTTAACCAGAGAAAAAGCTAGATCACTAAGGGTGGATTTGAACAAACGGGAATAAATGTTCAACCTTACAATAAATCGCTAGCTTTATCTGAGAGTAAATCAATTTTCTATTTAACCATCTACTGTTCTATAATATCGTGTTTAAAATATTTGCTAACGCACGTTACCATCGCGAATGCATCGATGCTAAAAGTAGTGCAGTGTGTAAAAGTTGACAGTTTGAGCCTGCATCGATGCAGCATCGCGACTGCATCGATTATAAAAGTAGCGCCGTGTGTAAAGGTTGACAGTTTGTGACTGTATCGATGTTGCATCGCGACTGCATCGATTATAAAAGTAGCGCCGTGTGTAAAGGTTGACAGTTTGTGACTGTATCGATGTTGCATCGCGACTGCATCGATTATAAAAGTAGCGCCGAGTGTAAAGGTTGACAGTTTGTGACTGCATCGATGCTACAAGTAGTGCAGTGTGTAAAAGTTGTCAGTTTGTGACTGCACCAATGCTAAAAGCAGCGCAGTGTGTAAAGGTTGACAATTTGTGACTGCATCGATGCTAAAAGAAGCGTAGTGCAATGGTTTTAGAATGTTTTTAACACTCACAGTGTCATATTTTGTTTATAAAGATGAAATAAGAATAGTAAAAGAAAATAAGTAAGCCAGATTAGTGCTGGTCAAGTCCCTCCGCAAATTTTAGGTTTCTTATTTCATGTTTTTAACAGTAGCGTAGTGTGTTCGGGACCTAAGGCTTCGTTAAGCGTTTCGTTACACCCTGTATAGATAGACTCACGCGACACGTTGATGTCGAGCTCGGTGGAGTGCGGCGCGGCCGCGGCGCCTCGCATGAACGACACCACGCTCTCCGACGACACCGACTGGTGATCCTACGTCAAAATTTAATATGTATACTCCATTTTCATTTAACAAAGATAAAAAGTTTCAAAACAATTTTGACGACCTTTGTAGTGGCTAAGCTCGCTGGCTTTAAGGCGTCGCCGCTCTGAGGTCCATGGTAATGAATTTTTTTCTATATTGTCTCGGGTCTGGGCGTTGTGGTACCACCGTTGTGTCTGGTGTCCAATATATATTGAATTGACGAATATTTTTAACAATCTATACTAATATTATAAAGCCGACTACATTGTTTTCTCAGGAACTACGCGCGGACGCAGTCATGGGTCCCCCACGCGTATTTTCATAATAATAAAAAGATGTAAATAAAAAAAGTAATTTGATTTTAAAAGTTCTCAGTGTTTAACGATGAATTACATATGTAGGTTGCAAGTTGTGTGTTTGTTTTATTTTAAAATAAATTATTTCGTTGAAAAGGATGGTCAAGATTGTTTACAATATTCGACAGACAAGAAAAAACGTATTTTGGAAAGTTTATTCTCTACTTCATCACACTTTTTTCAATCTAAGGTAAAAGGTTCAAAAAGTGAACTGTACATAGGGAAGAAACCTCGTGAACAGGAAAGAAACAAGCTCAAAGATAGAGATATTTGAGCTTGTAAATTTAAAAGTTACCAGCTGGTTAATTACTAGCAACAAAAAAGAAACTTAGGGGCATTAGGTCGTCAGGAGAAGACCGCTTCAAGCGATAACCGCTTAAATCAGTAGTACTCTACATTTTTTTAAAGAGACACCTTAAAAGTCTCTCTTAAAAGTATAGTACGGGACGCAAAACGAATTATAGCTTATTCATTAAGCTTACAAAATATTGTACTTTTAAGTATATCAAAGACAAAAAATGTGTTAACTGATATAGTCTGTCAAACATGTTTCATCTCAGGCCGTATAATAGGTGAACTTGTGCCCAAATATCCGCCTAAAAAGAATAAAACAGATATACAGGGTGTCACCTCAAGTTGTGGGCAGTGCGCGCGCAGCCACGTATCGGCCTCGCTCAGCACAGCCTCCGGGAGCACCGGCGAGCCGTACGCGTTGTCTGCCACTGGATAGAAAAAAATAGATACCTACCTAAATTTAAAGTTCTGCCACTAAATATGGATAATACCTAGCATAGAAGACAAACTCAAACAAATCGCGCTCGAGCAACGCACACGTAGACATCGTTCACGGACAAGAGATTTCGGAACTGGGAACTATTACAAGATGTAGGCTACAATATCATTTTTCACAGACTAATACGCTACTGTACCGTTACAATGGTTGTACTCGCTAGCGTCATTTCAAACTTCAGGTTAACCAAAACAATAAATTCATTCCTGGGAAATTGTGTCAAATTTTTCAACAATATACCTAATAATGTCATCGAAATACCTATTCATAAATTTAAGTTACGTGTCAAAACTACCCTACTGTCGAAAGGGTATTATTAGGGTATCAAGACTATCTTCATGACGAGAATGTATGGAGAGTCCAGCCTGCACCAAACTGATGTACCTACCTACCTGTTTATTTTAATTTGTATCATTTTTGAGGCAGCTAGGGGTAACCGAGTTTGTTCCGGCGTTTCTTATCAGCCATCAACCAAATTGTCTGTGTTTTGTCTCGAAGCACTAGTAGGGCCCAAAGTAAGGGGACATGTTCTAGCCCCATACGAGCCATAATTGATTGATATTACACTAATAATTATTGACGTTCATAAGTGGCATTTTGTGTCCTAAATTGAATAAATTCTTTTTCACTTTGCCTTCGACGACGTAAAAAAAGCCTATAAAAAATGCACAGCGCCTCAAGCGGTCACTAACAGAACTACAATATTCATACAAAAAGTTACGTCAGCGCTAGCGAATAAACTCGTCGTCGCTAGCGAGTAAACTCATGGTAACGGTACTGATCGGCACGTGTCGGCACTGTTGTGTGCGGATCGGCCTTAAGTGCTTACACAGCTGTATTTCTTTTGTTTAATCTTATGGATCTTACCTTGAGGGCATGGTGTGCCTGCCTCGTAAGCGCTTAAGGGCTCCGTGGCCTGAGGGCAGTACGCCTCTTCACTGCCCCACTTCTAAAACGACACACATTCCTGAATGTTATACGACAACCACATTGATCATCCGTACCGTTACTATGAGTGTACGACGGTTTTTCTCACTACCGACGAAGTAAAAAAAAGTCCATGGAAAATTGCAGAGCGCCTCTAGCGGTCACTAACATAACAAAAATTTTCCATACAAAAAGTGACGTCGTCGATAGCGTGTAAAACCGTAGTCGCTAGCGAGTAAACTCATGGTAACGGTACCGAAGTGTGTAACTGTAATTGGTTAACTGCAATCGGGTCCATACAAAATTATTTGCATGCGGATAAAATTATACGGCCCGGACCGCAGACCGTAACCAGTGTGCAAAATCCTATCAACTAGTTGGCAAAGTAATCTTTTAAGTCAATGCTTGTAAAAACAAAAATTGGAAAGACATTTAAAAAAAAATACAATTTATGATATTTTCATATGAATAAACATAAATATAAATGGCGCCAGAAAACACACCAACTGTCGTGGTTTCGTACGAAGGAATTTTCTTTCTTGTGTTGCGAATGCCAGACGATTATTACAGGGGCATCTCCCATTATTACTTATATACATATAAACCGTGGCGTGCTGTGGTAGGGCCCTGTATAAAAACTTGTTTGGGGGCCCTTATCATGGGTAAAGATTTCTCACAGAAGAAATAAGAAATGCATATTTTTTTTACCACGCTTTTAATAGCTTGGGTTGTATCTATGAATGTATGTTTGTAATTTATATACATTTATCCAGATTTTTAACGCTAAATTCACGTTCGCGGGCCGCGGCGCGGCTCGTTACGACGTACATGAGAGGTCCCTTATCTTATGTAGTTAAGCGCCCACTTTGAAAATCTATTTTTCAAATATGGTTTGACCTTCAAAACCTCAATAGCATTACAATTTGAACAAACAAGAAAATCAAAAACGTTGATGCTGATGTTAATGTTGACGGCGCTTATGATTGTTGGTATGCCAGGGCTTTGAATACCGTTAAAATTCAGGTATCGTTACTTACGCCAGACGAAGGTAACGTTAATGGCAAAGGTAATGTTATGCTTGGTAACGATACCTAGGATGACCGTTTACCGTTAAATTAACCTAACGTTATCGTCAATTTTATCGTTAAGTGATAATGTTACCATGGCCTAGGCTTGATAACGATACCAAAAGTATCGTTAAACATACCGTTATCATTATGTGTACTACAAGAAAAATCAACAAAACTTGGCACCAAACACTAAGCACGCGTTCGCGAAACCAAACCGTGTGTTTGCATCTATCTACGGCTGACGGTGTTGCCATTTTGCCGATCTGCCGACTCGCGTAGCGTGGAATCGAGCACGTCGCCGCGCCGGATGGCAACATCGCTTTATGTAACGATAAAAGTAACGATACTTTTAACGTTAAATGTTAACATTATTATACCGGAATCAATACTAAACTACCGTTACCCGTGTAACGGTTAAAATTGTAACTTTATGAAAGTATCCTTATTTAACGATAATTATAGTGTGAATTTGGTATCGTTAACAAGCCCTGTGGTATGCCACTAGTGTCCCATCGAAGTTCTTATGTTATTTTCTATTAATTATTGTTTACGCACGTATAATTTATGCGGCAGATACGACGCTAGCTACGCCCCTATAAACATTCATGACTTAGGTACAAATGTTCATGCTTATCACACAAACATTTGGCACTTGCGGGATTCGAACCCGCGACGGCCGGCGCAATAGTCAGGGGCGCTAACCACTACACCAAACGCGTCGTATGTATGATATATCAATATATGATAACATAGAAAACACACAACATTAATTCTGTAAGATAAAGGTCATCTACATCTACGATTTTGGTATCATTAAACAAAAAGACAAAGTTTCAAAACAACAAGCTAAGAGTTTCCTTACCTGTCCGACGTTAAGCCATCCCTGTTCAGGTACCTCTGGCACAGACCACACCCTTGTTGAATCCGGCCAGGTTGTGGCCACTTTAGGCCAAGGTCGCTGGGGCTCTGGCCACTGCTGAGATTCTGGCCACTGTATCTGTGATTCGGGTAACTGTGTCTGTGGTTCTAGCCACTGCGTCTGTGTTTCTGGCCACTGTGTCTGTGGTTCTGACCTCTGATTCGGCCACTCCTGCGAAGGCTCTTGCCAGTTCTGGTCTAATACTCCAGGGTCCGAGATGAATTTTGAGGTATTTTTGATTGTTTGTTTGTTAGAAACATCTGGCAGTGTAGTTGGAAGGGTTTTGTCTACAATAATACAATAATGTGTAGGCACAATGATGACCAGACCATATATTTGGCATACAAAGTGTACAAAAGACATAAAAATATTCTACGTCGGCTATTATTTTCAGTGTAAAAGTGTGTGAGGATGGATGTAAAGTGTGGGTAGGAGTAACAAGTAAAAATAACTGGATGGCTTTTGATGAAACCTTACAATAATATAGCTCATATATTAGAATAGCACATAGGCTATAATTCATTGAGAAATCTTTTGAAAACTGAATGTCAGATCTCAAAAGAACAGGTACCACAAGAATAAAATATTTTCATGATGACTTCTAAGGCTATATCTAACTGAGAGATAATGTAGAAATATAAACTATAGATATATAACCAACTTACCAGGATCTGGTTCAAAAAATGCATCATTCAAGTCTGATGGAAGTATGTCCGGGTTCAAATTATAAGTTTTATTTAGGATTGATCTGAAAAACAGTATTTTTTTTATATCAAGACATATTTCAATTATAAAATAATTATTGGAAACAAATGCAGCAGAGGTAGACCAATTACAAGATGGGTCCACAACATAAACGAAATTGCAGGACCAACCTGGACACAATCACCCAGAAACAACAGAAAATGGAAAGCTTTGCAGGAGGCCTGTGTCACACGACAGAATGCTACATAATAACTGTCTTAACTATAATTAACTATAAATGTAAAATATACATATGGAAGAATTAATGTACAAGTATTTATGGGCTATAAATTAGGCTATAAAGGGTTTTAAATTAAACATATAATACTATAAGCAAACACATTAAAGTTATGGAAAAACTTTTTGTTACAATATTGCTCTAATATATTTGAAGAGATAATAGTATTTCGCCAACTTTGCAAAGCGTTGAGTAAAAATATGACGATAAATCTTGCTTGATTTATTACTAGAATAAAATAGTTTTTGAGTATAAAATTGAAGTAAGAAAAACAGTTTTAGTTAAGTACTTACTTTGTACTGTTGGCACTTTTCGCCAGTTCTTTACATGCCGCGGGTGTCTTGGCAGGTCCTAGAGCGTCTTTCTTGCACCTATCCTTGCAAAACTTCCAATTCTTCTGCTTTTTATAGAATTCTAACCGGTAGATAGCTACTAATTCGACTTCTGACGGACTTTTGTACGACGCCATCGCAACGAGAAGAATATAAGAAAACTTTCCGAAACGGATAAATCTAGAAGATGTTAATTACGAAAGATTTAAATAATCATCATTTGTGAAAACTGCAAACTAAACTTTACCTATTTATAGTTCTACGGATTACCGGCATTTGGGATGAAGGATGAGGGTAAACAAAAACATCTGTCAAAAATGAATGGGTTTAAATTGAGGTTAGCAGAAAACAGCTATTCTCAGCGCTATGATGTTATGGTGTATCAACACCGCCCAGCAGCATTGCCGGCGGCATATGTTAAGAAACTGTCACTCACTCAGATACTGATTTGAGATAAGGTAAATATGGAAAATGCTGCTGGCTGCGCCATAAGCCAGCATGATCGGCATGGCCGCCGGCACATGCCGTGCACCATTAGCGTACTGCCAGGACAGTACACTTGCCATTTTATACATTTCAAGGTAAAGACGTAAAGAGGCGGGTACCGACATGTATGTACCGCAAATAATAAAATAATACTACGGGAATGAAATTTGGATATTTAGGAATCCTTTTCAAAGTCTTCCGACTAGAGTTCTTATTCCAATCTTGTTCTAACAATATTCTTGTGTTCGTTAAATAAAGTCTTCTGACTCTGGTTCTTATTTAAATTTAATTTAACAAAAGACGATTTGGCACATCATCAGTCCGTAGTTCGGTACCGGTAAGTAGAAGTGGGTACGCTATGTTTTCACTTTCAGTAGCACTGTTGTCTTTCACTGCTGCCAGGGCGGATGCTTTTGCCATTTTAATTTACTTCATTCCTTACAAGCCCTATAGTAAGAGACAATGTTTCGGATGCGTATATCATCCGTAATTTAGACGAGAAGACACTTGCTCAATTTCTCTAACGCTACCTAGCCGAGCTGGATTTGACGATTGACCTCTTTCTAAAAGTTAGATCTACCTTTTTGGATTACTTGGGCAAGTAACTTACCTCGCCTTGATCATTTTTCTGATTTGCTGTCACTGTGCTGTTAGCAAACCTCAACATTTTGTTCGCATAATAATACATATTATTATATCGTGCTCGTGCGCGTCCCGTGTCCTAATGGCTGACTATGACAGCGCTTACTGCCTAGTAGATCTCCATTATGTTCCCTAGCGCTTAAAGAGCTGCTTTCTACTAAAACCGCCCGATGGGCTCACTGTGCAAAAAATAATACATATACAGGGTTACAGGGAAAGTCGTACAGAATATTAATAGTACATTATGATACAAGTGTGCTAAGTTGACCATTATATACAAGGCGATATTGTGTGCGCACGAGCGAAAGTGAGTGCGCCATAAGAAAGCCGCGTATTAATGGTCACATGCACACGTGTTTCATACGAAGTTTTTCAACACACTTGCGAGGAAAAAAGAAGACTCCTCATTTACTAAGTTTTTATTTATTAAAACAGTAAAAATACATTACCACAATAGTAACAGAGCTTACCTCGGTCGCGACTAAAAATAAAATACTGGAAGGAGTGAAAGCATTTAACAAGACAAACTACAACAGCAAGCTTTATGTGACAGAAAGTTTAACAAACAGAGGACGCAAGCTTTTTTCAATAGTCCGTAATGCAGCCAAAACTTTAAACTACAAGTTCTGTTGGACTAGAAATGGCCGGATTTATATGCGAAAAGCAGAGGGTCTATCCCGTGTCGAAGTTAAAAATGAAGGAGATATTGAGAAACTGAAGAAAAACTGACAAGGTATTGTCATAATAGTCATCCTCTTAATTTTATTTACTCCGAAAGTTATAATTTTACTTAACTCTCTGTGTATCACTACCCTTAAAAACATGCATCAATAAACACATGTTACATTCTAAAATCCTCACGTAATAATTACAATTATACACTTAACAAAACCTCATCTTGTACATTTTACATAAATAACACACCAACAAAAATATTTTACGTGCTTAAGTCAATTTCACTGATTCTTTTCGCAGTAATGCGTCATAATATTTACGTTTACCCTCATTGCACAAATAATTTAACATTACTATTCGTAAGCTTTTACGTACAGAATATAAAAGAATATCTATATGAACCTTTTTTCATGCGCTCATTTGAGTTTATTTTTTATCCAGACACACTTTTATGCGAACATTGTAATAGTCCCACACAGAGCTTGCCGCCGTAAATAACTGGCAGTCATGCCTGGACAATGATATTTGTGAAGCGTTTTCATGTAGCCCTGACGATTGTCTTTCCTTACTGCCTATGCCGTCCTCTTCATTCATACCTATCCATTCTCTCGCAAAATATACGTAGTTTAGGTGCAAATTTAACTGGTTTCTTTACTTTAATGGATAGAATAGTGATATCATGCGACATTATCGTATTGTCTGAGTGTTGGCTATCCTGTAACCCAATCATTCCGGTTCTAAATGGTTACAATTCATATAAAACTCTTGTTAATTACAACCAGAATGATGGTGTTGTTGTGTACATAAAAAGTGATATCACCAAAATAAAAGTAAGTGAACCAAATGTCGCTGATGCTAACTGTCTTCTCATCACTATGGGCAATGATCTTGTTATACTGGCTATCTATAGGCCATACGCTTTTAAGGACCCATCCAACTTCATAAATTCTATTGACCATGTACTATCGGGGTACAAATGTTTTAAAAATATAATTCTTGTGGGTGATATCAATATAGATATCTCTGCAGGTTGTCAGAACACCTATACGCTAGATTATCTTGATGTTCTTAGTCAGAATGGTCTCTTTCCTGGTCATATTCTTCCAACACATGGTAACACTTGTTATGACCACATGAACTTGAAAACACCGATGGAGGCGAAAATTCTGGTGTTGGAAACAACCCTTACAGACCACTATGCTGTCTTACTTGCTTTGAAGAAATCCAAATCACACATAAAAAAGAGAACAGCCACAAAAATTGATGAAGATAAACTTAAATTAGCCTTAAGTAGTATCGACTTTGCTCCAGTTTTTAATACAGTTGACCCAAACCGTGCGACAAATTTTTTTATAGACCCAATAATATTAGCTATTACCAATTGCACCAAACTTGTATCTTTACCTCGCAGGCGCACGCCGCGTAAAGCTTGGATTACCACAGGTTTACTTAAATGTATGCGGCATCGTGACAATTTATACAAGCAAACCAAAAAATACCCCTCCAATGAAATCCTACAAGTATCCTATAAAAGATGCCGTAATTTTTGCACAAACATTATAAGAAAGGCAAAAATCGATTATGAGAAATTGGAATTTTCAAAAGCTGGCAATAATTCTAAACAATTATGGAGCGTAATTAAATCAGTAACAAACATTGCAAACTCAAAATCAACGGCGGACGATCTGATTGATCAAAACAGTAATCTAACCTCGTCTATAAATGAAGTTAACTCCTACTTTGTTAATATAGGTAGACAACTAGCTGAGAAAATAAATACCAACTCTGCGTACTTGCATAAAAAAATTGCTCCACACATAAACTCGTTTACACTCCTTGAGACCGATGAAACTGAAATAAGCAGTTGATAATATCCATGAAAAGTGACTGTGCGGTTGGTTGGGATGGAATCTCCTCCAAATTTTTAAAAAAACATATAGATGTTGTAATTCTTCCACTTACCTACATTTGCAATTTAAGCTTGAATACTGGTATATTCCCCGATCTACTAAAAAAAGCTATTCTTCATCCCATCTTTAAATCAGGGGATCGATCCAGAGTGGAAAACTACAGACCAATCTCTGTCCTTCCGGCTATTTCGAAAATCTTACAGAAAATTATTAATAAGAGACTCATATCTTACCTTGAGAGTTGTAACTTATTGTCACGGCACCAGTTTGGTTTTAGAAAGGGTATGTCTACCGCCGATGCTGTTCATAACTTAGTTGACCACATAGTTCAGAAACTTGATCATACACAGAAATGCGTTGCGCTCTTTCTGGACCTAACTAAAGCGTTCGACACGGTGTCAATCCCAATCTTATTGTACAAACTGGAATCTATGGGCATAAGAGGAATTCAACTCTCATTATTTCAAAGTTACCTAACAGGTAGAACCCAGCGAGTCAAGATTGGACAATGCATTAGCTCTGAACTGCATACTACGCATGGTGTCCCGCAGGGCAGTATACTCGGGCCTACCCTATTCCTCTGTTATATTAACGACCTTTGCAACCTTAGACTGGAAAACGGTGCCATTTTTTCGTATGCTGACGACACGGCTCTTGTGTTCTCTTCGGACACTTGGACCGACACTTATCGAAGCGCACAGAAGGGATTTGACACTCTTAGAACGTGGCTTTCAAGCAACTTACCTACATTCAACCCGTCGAAAACTAAGCTTGTCAATTTTTCAATCAGAGACTCATCATCTGATAACATTTTGCGAACTTTAAAAGTAGTAACCGAATCTTCCCCTGATAATATTCATTCTGTTTCTGCCCAGAGTCATGTGGACGTAGAAGCCTCTGTAACATATTTGGGTGTCACTATTGATTGCAATCTCAATTTTACACCATACATTGACCAAGTTTCAAACCGTGTTCGGAGGTTAATATATATATTTAAGTTACTCCGACAGTCGGCTGATGCAGAAGTAATGAAAATGGTTTATGGAGCTCTCTGTCAGTCTATTTTGAGCAATTGTATTACGACCTGGGGTGGAGCTGCGAAAAGTCATCTAATTCAAATTGAACGTGCACAGAGAGCCGTTCTGAAGGTCTCCTGTTTTAAGCCTCGCATATATCCAACGGACAAACTCTACGAGTACTTCAAGTGCCTACGGTCAGGCAACTTTTTATATTAAAAACTGCTCTTAAACAACACTCCTTTACATTTTACGATAGGCAACATATCCGTCGTAATCCGGTAATAAACGCTGTTCACGTAAGAACATGTTTTAGTCATAGATTTTTTCTCTTTTTGGGGCCATTTCTGTACAAAAAACTTAACAAAACCTTATCGTTAAATAATCTCAACAGACACAAATTCAATTTAACTCTTCTGAACTGGTTACTTAGTAGATCCTATGATGATACGGAACAACTTCTCCAAATATTGACTAAGGCCTAAACTCTATCAACTACAATACTCTCTCTCTCTCACACACACACACACACACACACACACGTGTTTATTTTATACATACACATTAAACACTCGTCTCATTTTTCCTATTTGTACATTTTATTGATACGATGATCTAAAGCCAGTCCGGTCTTTTGCCAGGGATGGGGGCCTGGTGACCCGTAACTAGAGAATACAATCCCGGGATCCCGAATCTCGGGATCCCGGGATCCCGACCGTTTTCTGGCCCCGAAAATCCCGGGACTGCACTTGGCTAATCTCGGGATTTTCGGGATTGCCACATACAAGTTTAGTTTATATGCCGTAGTCCGTTGCGCCTTGACGATAACCTTGCCTAGGTTATTTAATAGCATTTAATACATAACGACAAAAAACACTTTTAGATACGCCGTCATACGATACGTACTATTCACTACACACACAGGTACAGTCTTAATATGTTTGTTGTAAACTTAGAAGGGACTTCCCCACTCTGAGTACTTCAATACAATACTCTTAAGGTAATTCCCCAATGAATGAACTAACAGGGGAATCACCCGATCATCTCATAATATCATAATATTTTTGCGGGTATTTCCCGTCGGGGTTTCCCTGTACGAAAGTATTAAATATGCTACTTTTAAGGTGATTCCCCAAGTCCCCAACGAACCAACAGGGAAATCACCCGATCATCTCATATCATAGTATTGTTGCGGGTATTTTCCCGTCGGGGATTCCCTGTATGAAAGTATAAATATGCTAATCAGATTTTATTTTTTTCATTTATTATTCTGTCAGTGACGGGTTACGAAGGTTTCGTCATTTAAATTTAAAGTAAATTACCTGAAATTAAGTATTTCAAATGGCGGCAGACTTTGTTAAACATAAAAAAGACAGTGATGCGACGTCAGTGTGGAGTTATTTTTTAGTCGCGAAGGATGGGAATAGTGCTAAATGTAAGCGGTGCCCAGCCATTCTCAAGACTTTGGGTGGATCGACTAAGGGATTACATACACATTTGTTATCAAAACATAACATCAAGGTTATATCAGCTTCAACAAGTCAAGATTCTGAAAATATGAACACAGCTCCGCCGCCGCCAACCAAGCGAAAGTTAGATGATTATTTTACTAAAAGTGCCGACGATAGCCTGGATGATGTTTTGGCAAGAATGGTTGCATTAGATGGATTTCCATTCAGTGTATTCATAGCTTCAGATGATTTGAGAAAATTGCTCTTAGCAAAATACCCGGATTTACCAAAGTCAGCCGTCACTGTTCGAAAACGTGTTATGAATTACAGTGAAAAAATCAAAAAGCAAGTAATTGCAGAATTGAAACAATTGAAAAGTGCAGGTGAAAGATTTAGTCTTTCTTTCGACGAGTGGACTTCAACTTCCAATAAACGATACATGGCTGTCAACGTTCATTCATATAAAAAATTTTGGAACTTAGGACTTGTTCCTATTTACGGAAGTATGACAGCTGAAAATTGTCTTCGTATATTGAAAGAGTGTCTCAGTGAATTTGATATTTCCCTGGAAACTGACATCGTGGCTATTGTAACCGATGGACCGAATGTTATGATAAAGGTGGGGCGGCTTGTTTGCACCGAACATCAACTGTGTCTCGCACATGGTATCAATTTGGCGGTCTGTGATGTGCTTTATGGAAAACATAATTATTTGCAACATAGCCCTACCTCAGATGATACTCTGAATGAACCAGCTGTTACTGTTGATTATATGGACGACAGCGATGATGAACACGATTTAGAAGACTTAGACTGTCCAGAATCAGGTTTAATCGTAATGTCACAAAATGATCTTGCGCCAGAACACGTACCAGAGTTAACACAATATGAAAATATTAATGAGCTGATAAAGAAAATCCGCAAAGTTGTAGTGTATTTCAAAAGATCACCATTTAAAAATGAAACAGTACTTCAAAAATATGTGAAAATTGAACATGGAAAAGAGCTGTCACTTCTTTTGGACTGTAAAACCAGATGGAATAGTCTTTTAACAATGCTGGAGCGATTTTATCTTTTAAAAGCATGCATTCAAAAAGCTCTTATAGATCTCAATCATCCAATTCGTTTAGAAGATGTTGATTTTGAATTGGTAAATAAAATTGTTGATGTGCTGACCCCAATTAAATTGACAGTAGAAGCAATCTGTAGGCGAGATGCTAATTTATGCACAGCTGATGCCGCTTTGAAATTTCTTATAAAACAACTGTCTAGCAAAAACTCAGCACTTGCCAAAAAAATGAAAACATCCTTAGTGGAACGTATAAAGCAACGACGAAGTGATAATTTAACTGGTGTATTAAATTATTTACAAAATCCACGAATGAATGATGAAAATCAGTTGTTATCGGATTTGGAATGGCATGACTTATTTCCAGTTCCGACACAGGCTATAGTGAGGAAGCAAATAAAGAGTATTGTTAAAAGACTTAATAGTCGAGATGGCACAGAAGAAGAAGAAAGGTCAGGATCACAAATAGATGATGAGCTAAGGCCAGAAACCTCCCAACCCCAATTGACATTAAAGGAAAAGTTACAGCTGGAAATTAACAAGAGTATGAAATCCCCAGATCCTGATGTACAAGTACAAAATGAATTGGGGTTGGCAAATAGTATTAGACGTGAAATGAGCCTGTTCGAAAATGGAGGAGTTCGTGGATATCACTTAGAAACAGCATACAAGTATCTATTGTCTATTCCTCCAACCAGCGTTGAACCTGAGCGAGCGTTTTCAGCTGCCGCTTATGTTGGCAATAAACTACGAAGCAGGCTTGGAAGTCAAACATTGGATGCTTTGATATTTCTGCGATTATATTTTCGAAATACTAAATAGTATATTTATGTTGTCTTTTTAATTTCTTGCAAAAGTATAATTTTTTTGTTTTGTCTTTTTTATTTTCTTATTATTATTGTGATTTGTGTTGACTGTTGTGCAAAGACATTATAAAGTTTTTTAATTACTCAAGTTTTTTTTTAATTTGAGCCCAATTAGAAACCACATAGTCTAATCCCGGGATAGGCCCGGGATCCCGGGATTACGGTTCAAAAATCCCGTAATCCCGGGATTGAAAAACATGCTCGGGATTGTATTCTCTACCCGTAACACAGGTTTCTTACCTACCACGGGCATCAGCGTTCCACAACCATTATATTGTAATTTTAAGTTATGGCATTGTACTTTAGTATTAATGATGTTTTGGTTTGTGGAAAGAAATAAACGATTATTATTATTATTATTTCACTCGATTTTGAAGGCAAAGACTTTCGCACGCGTTTTTCGCCTCGTTACGTATGTCCGGCGGAGTTAATAATAGGTTTTCTTCATTTTCTTCACTTGAAGTAGACATTTTCATTAATATTAAACTTCATAATTAATCCAAACTTCGTCACAGCAGACAATTATTATTTACGAAAAATGGCGCGTTGTTTTTTTTTCTTGCCGCGATACCGATGCGCGCGCAAGGCTTAGGCGCGAACTAGATCGGCCAAAAGCCAAGCTTTAAAATGTAATAATTCGTGTTTAAAACACAAATCACAGAAAATGTTAAATGAATTTGAGCTATTTTTTAGTAATAAATCTGGATTTGCCATTTATTGAAATAAAAATGTAGATACTGTTATTTTTCGCATAAATACTGTTTGTTGCTAAAATAAAAGTATTGTATAACCCGACTAAATTATATCGCTTCTTCTTCTTACTTACGACTTGGTACTAGGGTACAAATGTAAATTGGTCGGGTTAATAAACTAAAAGCACTAGTGCAATAATATAATGAAAAAGCACGCGTGTTTAATATCTATGATTATGTGCCAAAAATCGGTGGAATAAAAACGTCATTTTGAGCAAGTGTGTTGAAAAGGACGTTATTATTCAGGTCATTTCTGATGGAATTGATCCTATAGTATGGTATCCGAAACTTAACCGTTATGGAGATATAGAAATTTAAAGATTAAAAAACTGTGAAAGCACTCCGGGAGTGCCGGCAGAAGTGAAAACTTGAATATCAACGTTGTGCATTTTTGATTTTTTGGAATAGTTATTATCAATATAAAAGTACTATCATTTTTGTGATAGAATACAATAATAATAATAATAATAATACAATAATAATAATACAATAATAATAATAATAATAATATATTATTTTTACAGAACACAATATTTATTTATTGCGCTATCGTACACAAACATTACAATTTATATTACCTATATTAAATTACATTAAAAAGTTTATCTCTCAGAAAAATCAACTTACATCCATAATTTCGCCAACCGTCTTACGGTTTTTCGATCAGCCCACGTGTCCTGACGCGAGTTTCACATTTTTCCCCCATCCCACAAAAGTGCTCAACGCCGCTAAAGAAGTTTTCACTTCAAAAAAAACCTTTTCAACACACTTCTTAAAAACGACGTTTTTATTCCACCGATTTTTGACACATAATCCTAGATATTATACACGCGTGCTTTTTCGGTATATTATTGCACTAGTGCCTTAAGTTTATTAACCCGACCAATTTAGGTTTGTACCCTAGTACCAAGTCGCAAGTATGAAGAAGAAGCAATGTAATTTAGTCAGGTTATAACGTTTATTTTAGCAACAAACATTATTTATGCGAAAAATATCAGTATTCTGCAAAGGTATTTATTTCAATAAATGGCAAATCCAGATTTTTCATTTATTTTTTTCTGTAATTTGTGTTTTTAACACGAATTATTAGAATTTTAATCTTGGCTGTTGGCCGATCTAGTTCGCGCCTTATCCTTGCGCGCGCATCGGTATCGCGACAAGAAAAAAAAACAATGCGCCAGTTTTTGTAAATAGGTAATTGTCGGCTGTGAGGAAGTTTGGATTTATTGTGAAGTTTAATATTAACGAAAATGTCTACTTCAGGCAAAGAAAATGAAGAAAACCTATTATTAACTCTGCCGGACATACGTAACGAGGCGAAAAACGCGTGCGATAGTCTTTGCCATCAAGGTTGAGTGAAATGTATTTTTACTAAATGTTTTATTAATTAAAAACTTTTTTATATGAAGTCTTGTTTTTTTTATCGCAAGTGTGTTGAAAAACGTCGTATGATACGCATTTGCCCTTGACCATTATATACCACAGATGAGTAAGAGTATAATTATATACGCATATGGATGTTTCGATACCATCAAAGTATCGATACCTACTCATTTCGATAGTACTCAAATCTTCTTTCGATACTACTTAAACAAATACTCCTGAAGTATCGATACTTACTTATATCGATACTTTACGAAAAACTATTATATATTTTTTATTTTGAGGATGCTCACAATGAACGTTGAAGAATATTTTTAAAAAAATAAGAAGAAAAATAATCTACTTATTTAAAATGTTTTTCGTCACATGCTTACTTTAAACATAAAACTCTTGAGCATTAAGATTGCCCAAAAACAGTATCTGTTTAAGGTATTTTGGAGACAATTTTTTATCATAAGAGACCACAAATTTCGCAAGGTCGGACTGACAGGACGGTAGCTCAATTGGTAGAGCGTTTGGCCCGGTTAGCCAGAAGTTGCTGGTTCAAGTCCCACCCGTGCGCAAATTTTTGGTTTCTTATTTCATCTTTATGAATTTCTTTTTCTTCTTGTGCCCATGTGCTAACTCCATATGATGTTTCCCAAAATCGTATGCAGGTGTTGCAGTAGACGGAACATCATGTTCTGACTTACTCAGGGCTACTTAGTTGTCTTAGGTTTTTTTAAAAGATGATATGCTGATTCGATTTGATACCAAGTACTTTTGTTTCGATACCGAGTAGGTATCGCAAGATTGATGCGATGCTATTTTTACTTGGTATCGAATCAAAAGTATCGAATACCTACTCGTATTTACTTGTATCGGAATGTCCCTATATACGCAGCTATCTTATGGCGCACTCGCTTTCGCTCGTGCGCACACAATATCGCCTTGTATATAATGGTCAACTTAGCACACTTGTATCATAATATACTATTATCTTTTGGCTATTCTATCGTTTTTTTGCGATTGGAGCTACTAGTAGGGTCCGGTTTTGTTATGTGTATAGTTAGAAGACATGTCATTTAATAAAAATAAACAATTGTTTTAGCGTTAACACAAATGAAACAATATTATTATTGGCACATTTTTATTGTTGAACAATAAACAATGTATTTCCTATAATTATTATCGTATTTTACAAATTCGATATGGAAAATAGACACCGAATCCTGATTTACCTGACAGCACTGAACACATTTTATTACACTTGATAACTTGGAATGATGTTGCATTTTTTATTATTTTAGGTTGTAACAAAATGTGTTGAATACTAAAATTTTGAATAAGGCTAATAATTCTTATTTTACAATAGTATCTTTGCCATTTGAACTTCAAAAAATATTTACGTGAAACAAAATCAAGAAAATATTAATAATGCCACAATATTTTAATAAAAAAAACTTAAAAATTTAGTAAATACAACCACTTTTTTCTAAAAGAATTGAGAGCGTAAAAATACATAAAATATACATAGAGAAATGGAAAAAATAAATATTTTTATGTACAAGTAGAATTATATTATTTGTCTTACTTCTCAAACACACTCAGATGGTAAAAAATTGAATACTAGGTAACTATTTAGATACCACTTGCCAGGACATATGAGTTGTTTTTATGTATTTATGTATGTTTTAAAATAAAATGTATCAAAAACAAACAATTGTATGTTTTATTTACCGAATTAAATACAAAAATAAATAAATGCAGGAAGACAAAATTAGAAATAACAGTAACATATAAATATTGCATTTCCTTCGGTAAATAAAATTGAAATAAATAAAAAAAGGATTCACATAACTTGTTTGGACTATTAGTTCTCCCCATTTAGTAGGATTTGGGGAGGTGTGTATTTTGTGACATAGAGGCAAGCAGTACACAAATAGACGCTATAATTACATACTCTATCTTCAGAAGAACTTCTTCGCTTGAGCTTCTTTTCTTTCTCTGTAAGCAGAAAGAGTAATTCATTAGCAATTATTATACTTACATTTTTTTTCATAAGAATATTTAATGTACAATTTCTTAGATATAAGTAGTCATTTGCAAATTCACTGTAACACGTGAGTAAAGCATGGAATTACATGGGTCCGGATAGCGTAAGACACAGGGTTCGATTCCTTGTCAGACACAGTTGATTTCTACAAGTGTATTTTATCTTTATGTTAATAAGAATTTTCATTTTATACAAAATTACATTTGCTAGTCATGAAATATTCTATGACTGCTGTGAGTGTTAAAAGTATTCAAACTATTGAATGTAAGTCCGTTTATAATGTAAAGAATATTGACATTTCTTTTTATCGAAATGATTAATATTAAAATAAGATAAACCCAAAACTAACAACGTTAAACTGAAACCTTTTTAAATCAAATAGTTACTTAAATTTATTCGCAGATATAATTTTAAAAGTGATAAAAAAAATGTTAATATTATTGGACTAGCGAAGGAAAACGGACTTCAGTATGGTATACTCATAAAGATGAAATAAGGAACCAAAAACTGCGCATATAGTATATGACACTGTGAGAGTTAAAAACATTGTAAACTGTTGGATAGCGAAGCGTTTTCAATTTCCAAGTTGTATTTATTCTGTAATAAATAACTACTTGACCCACTGCTGTTGTAAAACAGTTGGGGTGGATAGCGCAGACGTCACGCATATTGACGTATTCATAGGATACCACAAATTTCGCAAGGTCGGACTGATAGCACGGTTCCTCAATTGGGAGAGCGTTTAGCCCTGTTAGCCAGATAGTTGCTGGTTCAAGTCCCACTCATATGAAATTTTAGGTTACATATTTCATCTTTATAAATACTATGGACACTGTGAGTGTTAAAAACATTCTGAACCATGGTATACTGACTTGTACACAGAGTAGAATAGCATCATCGTGAGCTGAGCGGCGACCACGACTAGAAGTCCTGTCAGACTCACGCAGGAGACTGAGGGGCATGACGTCAGAGGCTGGGGCACCACTTGAGGGGCATTCGTCATCCTGGAGTTATTTACATTTACATATATAGGTATTTACTTTCCAAAACTTATATCTTTTATCCTATAATAATCATAACACGCAATGCGATAGTATTTTATTTATATTTTGTTGCACAACACAAAAATATGTACGAAAGGTGGATTTTTAGGCTTATGGCATTGTCTACCAGTCCTACTTTTGGGTTAAGCAGAAATGATTGTGGGCTGTGCGATAAATATAAAGAAAATGAGTTACGAATAAAAATAAAATTTACAAGAAGCCCTAAATCGAGTCTATCCAAATATATCCTATGTCTGCTATCGAATTAACGTAGTTTTCGAGATATTAACGTTTTTCGCAAAGATTTAAAAATAATAATAATTCCTGCAGATTTTATGGTGTTATGTCGGTTTATTCTGCAGTACGATCCTTATAAAATAATTTTAATCAGATAAAATTATGAGCTAGCTAAAACTAAGACTAATAAAAGTTAAAAAAAGCCTCTAAAGCTAAAAATATTTGGATATAAAAAAAAAATAAAAAAAAAAATTTTTTGACGTTTCAGTTTGGGCCATCCTGTATAAATAAATTTAAAAGGCAGAAAAATAAACAAATGTTTCAATTCCAAGGTGCCTTACCTCTGCGCGACTCCAGCCACGCTCTGCTTGAGCTGGTGTATGGAGTCTCTCATCTCAGTGAGGAACTGTGGGTTGACTCCCGCGCCGGGCACTCCCGCGCCGCTCGCCGCTATCAGCGCGTCCGACTTGCGCGCCACTTCGATTATGAACCCTCTGTCAATGGAAATAAGGTTGCAAATCGTATGTTTACGTCACCATAATTTTTAACTACATCGTCAAAGTAAAAAATAATTTATTCAATTTAGGACATAAAATGCCACTTATGAACGTCAAAAATTACTACAGTTTTTTTTTTCATGATGAATGCTGAGACATTTTTTTACGAACCTCGAACTACCGTGATTGACAAAACCTGATCTTAAACAAATCCTAGTCTAAATAGTGTGTGTCCGAGTAATCGGTATGGCCGTAATAATTAATCAATCACTATGTTTATCTATGAAAGAAAAATATTGGTATTCTATGAAGGTAAAATATTGGTCAAATTTGATTGGATTACATCACTAAAAATGTCAAAATGACAACGGGTCAGCGATCATCATAAAATAAACTCTAAACTATAGTTGTCAAGTAGTAGTTACTCTAATAAATCAAATTTTATAAATGTTAATGACAATATTATTAAGCTATTGCATAGCTTCTATAGCGGGCCTTGAGCGTGGAGACCGAATCCAGAAATTCCGTAACGAAAATAACCTAACACCCCCCACTCCGACCGGCACAGCGGTGATAAATAAATAAATATTCTTTTGACATTCCCACACATCGCCATCTAGTCCCAAAGTAAGCTACTCAAAGCTTGTGTTATGGGTGCCAGACAACGGATATAATACTTAAATACTTTTTTTTTGTAAATACATAATATACATAGAAAACACCCAGACCAATACAAACAGACATGTTCATGCACACAAATGTTTGTATTGTGCGGGGATCGAACCCGCAACCCGCTGCGTAGTAGGCGATTTCTCGACCACTACACCAGACGGGTCGTCTTATGTTTTCAAAGATATAATTGTTACTCTACTCTGTGTCTTACTTGAGCTCAGCTATCGTGTTGATCATGATCTGGTTGTTGGCCACTAGCCCATCCCAGTCGTGGCGGCCGATCGGCAGCGAAGGCATCTGGAATAGATACAGGGTGTCTACAGTAATAACGAAATTCATTCAGTTTTTTTACTTACTTCGCTGGCTCAGCGACGCGAAGTGGATCTTGGCCTCCGATATTAAAGTCTTCCCTATTATGTGTCAAATCTGACCAGTAGGACACTTCTAGCTCTTTCAGTTTTTTTTAGTCGATTTTTAAAGTCAACACGTTTAGCACATATTTACGCTAAAACGGTGAAAATTTCAAAGCGTTTCTCCTATCCTGCTACCTGCGAGCACTAAGCTTACTTGAATTAACATTTTTTTAATGCAGTGTTTTTTTTTCTAATATTTTATCCCTAAATTTGTTCGGACATTCAGATTTTTTATAGTGTTGTGAACAGAGAAATGAATTTCATCAATGTCATTCATTCTCTCAAACATTTGCCCGCTGCGAATTTAATCTCATTTTTATTTTATTTACTCTATAAAGCAATCATTTAGGCAGTTGCTGGTTGAATACGTTTTTATGCAAGTGCAGTTATTGTGCAATCATTTAATTATACCGCGACACTTGCCTCAATGAAATTAGAGAAGTCTAAAGTAATTAACATATTTATTACTAAAAATACTACTGCATTCTATGCATCACTCTAGTTAAATCAGTTATTCTCTTTTTTTAATGATACCCGTACCGGGTAAACCGTAATTTTATGATATGATACCCGTACCGGGTATCATATCATAAAATTACGGTTTTTTTAAATAAAATAAAAAATAAAACAATTCTAATGTAAGTGGGCACGGATAAAGCATATATAAGGTTACCTCGTTTTAAGTGATAATATTTAAAGGGCTGATTGAGCACAATAAATGGAACATTTTTTGTAGAAAACACTTTGGGATTTTATACGCTAGTTTTTGAGAAAATTTGAGATTAAGATAATTCTTTTTTTCAGTAATTTATTTTTCATTAATTAAGTATGAGATTAAAGAAAAAGAAGGATGGGGCATTGAATTGAGAGAGGTGAAGCCGATGACGTAAATAACTTTTAAAATCGTCAGGGTGCTGTTTTAAAAAAAAAATTTTCTTCGTCAGAGAAAATAAAAAAATAGAATCTCAAATTTCCAAAAAAAAAGATAGTTTCCTGTTTCTATGATTTATACAAATACACAGTTAAAATATTATCACTTGAAACGATTCGACCTTATATACGTAGTAAGCGTGTATGCACGTGTTACCTGCGCGGGCGGCTGGCCGGGCTGCGCGGGCGCGACGGGCTGGCCCTGCGTGTGGCTGTACACCGCGCTCAGCAGCGACAGAGAATTGGTCTGCTTGCCGATCACCTGTGAACATACGATTAATCACTAAAGTAAACTAGCGGACCCAGCAAACTTTGCTTCGTCCCTAGCACCGTCCCGCTCCGGCCCCGTCTCGCCCAGCCTCGTAATTTTAAAAGTTAAGTTAAGTTAAAACACTATAATTGATCAGTTATCAAGCAGGATGAAAAATAATGCTTTTAAATGTTTTAACACTCACTGTGTCATATTTTATATTCATAAAGATGAAATAAGAAACCAAAAATTTGCGCACGGGCGAGACTTCAACCAGCAACCTTTTGGCAGACCGTCACGCAATTGACGTTTTCATAAGAAACCACAAATTTCGCCGGGTCGGACTGACAGCACGGTAGCTTAATTAGTAAGAGCGTTTGGCCCGGTCTGCCAAAAGGTTGCTGGTTCAAGTCCCGCCCGTGTGCAAATTTTTGGTTTCTTATTTCATCTTTATGAATAAAAAAAGGATGAAAAATGATCAAATTACTATAATGGCTATAAAAAAAGGGGTTGGTGATAAAAAAGTAAAAATTTAGGGTTGCATGTATCTTTTAATATCACATTATAAAAAAATAAAAACAAAAAAACTCGTCCAAAAATTAAAAATAAAAGTTTAAGGGTGAACAACCCTTATCACTTGGGGGTAAAAAAAATAGATAGTAGCCGATTCTAAGATCTACTGAATACGCATATAAAATTTGGTAAGAATCGGTAAAGAAGTTTCGAAGGAGTACGGGAACGAACATTGTGACACGAGAATTTTATATATAAGATAATATAGTGTGGAATGTACAACGTAGTCTTCTCTTTGGAATATCTGATTTGGCACTCTTATAGTTTCTGTTTGTAACTCGAAAGAAAAGCTATAATTAGTGTTTTTTTTTGTCACTGAATGTTGGAACATTCTTATAAACTCTGTTATTTTATATCTAAGATTGTGCTCCAATATGTTTTTCATAATAGTTCATCATGTATTATGTACCTTTAGTTACGAAAGAGCGGCACTCCCCGTCACGAGTTTTTCAAACTCAAAAGAGAGAACCAACCCATGTTATCTTTTAAACTAAAATGAAGCAATAAAGAATATTGTATTTGTATAATAGTCCGATTTTCTTTGCTAGTCGAACAATGTAAACAATCTTTTAATAACTTTTAAAACAATATCAGTGAATAAAATTAATAAACTTTTTGATATCAAAAGATGTGTGTCTCAACGATGACTGGCATTATATAGGTTTTGAGTTTTGTGTTTATCGTATTTGGCTTATTATTGAATTTCATATTATGCCCGTTCTGAGGTAAAATGGTGTAAAGCAATCGTATTGGAATGACAGTTCAAAACGTACGGTATGATCTGTCAAACACTTTGTTCTTTGCCGTTTGACAGATTATACCGTACGTTTAGAAATGATTACAATTGCTTTACACAATTCCACCTCAGATCCTGTTTTTAGAATGAAGATACTATACAAAACTAGAAAAGTATATATTGCATGGTGTGAAAATTATTATAATACATGTATATTTGTTATATCCTTAGATGAGTGGACCACTGGATATGAAACGCAAGAGCGAATGTATGAAAACATCATCAACTACTTTCTGCGGGGCGGGGGGAGGAGCTTGTCGTGTCAATTACGAGTATAGTGCATAAAAGTTTCGATATTTTCTTATCGATATGTGTTGAACGAATGCATGAACGAATCTTTCGTAAAATGATATTAAATTTTTATCACCAAAACAATAAATTACATTATGTGGTTTCATTACATTATATTCATCCAAGGTTATATCCCATGGTCAAAAGGCACTTTTCGAGCTGTAAATAGAATGAAGAGTCACGGAATGACGTATCCATAAGAGACCACAAATTTCGAAAGGTCGGACTGACAGAACGGTAGCTTAATTGGTAAGAGCGTTTGGCCCGGTCAGCCAAGAGGTTGCTTATTCAAGTTCCACGCGCAAATCCTTCGTCGACCTTTTTAACCATGTGAATAGAAGAAAATATATCTCTACAAACTAGACTCACCTCATCGACCTTCTTGTTGACCTCCCTGAGCGCGTCCTGCAGCGCCATGACGCCCTGCCAGATCTGCCGGAACTCGCGCTGCCCGTCCGACTCGAACCAGTCGTCGAACTCGTTCTCTTTGTCCTTCATCTGACAACAACGGGCGGTTGTTATTATATATGAGCTGTGGTGGGGGGAAACGATGACAGCGCTCGCGGTGGCCGAAAAAGACATTTCCGTACAAAATTTACGTATCTGAGAATTATATTTTAAGAATGAATAATAATCGACGCTATAGATAGATTAACTTAATTGCACAGGATAATTGAATATTTGCAATATACAGGTTGTTTTGGTCAGTGACATCCAACTCAGGGATGATAATATGAGTTATGCTTTTCTAAAAAAATATTTTCTTTAAATTATATGAAAGTTTTATAAAAGACAACCTCTTCACAAAATTATAATACCATTCAAAACGTATGGGGAAACTCGCACCCTCGCGCGTAGCTAGTTCGTATCTACGAATATTACGCCGTAGCTAGTAAGCTAAGAAAAGGCTACCTGGTGTTGGTAGTTTTGACTCGATCGTATCAATAAATTGACATTGTGAGTTTTTTTATAAAAAAAAAAACATATATTTTTTGGTATAAGTATCTTTTTTGTACAGCCTCCCCTTAATCGCTCGTCGCTGATCAAAGCAACACCCTATATATATATTTATATTGAACGTCACGATACCTCGTCGGGGTGCTCCTTGCGGTACTGGTCCTTCTGCTGCTCAAGCTTCTGCTGGTACTCCTGGTACTCGCGGTCCAGCTTCTGCTGTTCGTCCTGGCTGATCTGCTGCCCGCCTGGTACACAGACACCATTTAAAATTATGTTTTTATAGTGTTTTGTCACTAAAAAATATTTTTCACTTGTAAAAACCAACTGTGCCAGACAAGGAATTGAACCCTGTGTATTACGCTATCCGGGCGCACGCCTATACCACTCGGCCACCGACACATTGGCAAGCCTGTTGAATTCTGCACGCGCTTTTTTAACGCGTAGGCTGTTATCTGGTCAAAGGCCGTAATGCAAGTCGGAGCGAGACTTACTAGACCCAACGCATCGGGCGCGTAAACGTGATTTTATATGGGATTGTTTTGGTGTAAACGTTAGCCACTAGACGGCGCTGCTTCAATCCCATATTAATTAACGCGCTCGATGCGTATGATCGAGTAAGTCTCGCTCCGACTCGCACTAAGGCCACTGGTTCTGGTATCTCAATGTTCATGTTGGTTACGATTTATCAGGCAATCTTGGAGTGAAATAACAGGGAGTCTACGCGTGCATAGGAACTAGAATATTTCATGCCCATTTGGCAGGTTTTTGTTGACCTATGCACCTAATATTTTATTTACTGGAGGTATAGAACATCTATGATGGACAAGGTTGTAATTGGAATGGCTCCCATTATTTTTAATAAATTGCCGGATGTTTAAAAAAAACATTAAAAACAAATTAAATAGCTTTTGATGATGATTATTACAAAAGCATTTTTTTTAAGTTTTCACTATTTTTTGTTATTTATCATTATTAACTGAATACATACTATTTGAAATTAACTACCTATTATTATTGTATTGTACTGAAATATTGTATGTCTGACAAGTGTCATTGAGACATCCTTTTTATTCAGAATGTATGTACCTGTGATCCACAATGATTTGATTTGATTTGAGCCTAAGCAGACATTTGACCTCCATATCACCTGATGTCAGTTGTGGATAAGGACTAGGGTTTTGCATATCTGGCTAGTAGCAACCTATTCACTCTTGCCTAAAAAGGTTATAATAGAAACCAGCCATTTTAGCTTTTATTTTTTTTTACGACAAATTAGTGAATTGTATGTTGTAATGTGTGTAAAGTACAATTTGAATAACAATCTGGAATATGACCTATAAATCATAATCATAATGACGATTCAAATAGCTCATACTCCTGAGGAACACTTCTAGGAGCTATAAACAGTATTATTTTCAACGTTACCCTGCTGTTGCTGCGTGTGAAGCGAGGTAGTGAGCAGGTGTATGGCATCATGGTCGTCGGCCAGCCCGCCCGTGGCCGCGGACAGGCCGAAATACCCGCCGCGCGGCAGCACCACGCCCTCAGCGCGGAAGCACAACTCGTAGTCCGCGTCATTGTTCGTCATGCCTGGTGGACACGTTCGAAAGAAAAAAACAAGTCAGCCTGTAACGTCCCAATGCTGAGCAAAAGCCTGAACTCAACTATGAGGGTAGTTTGAGCCACACTCCACCACGCGGGATCAGTGCGGGTTGGTGGAGGGGTGTTTGCTAACCCTGCTGTCAGATGTTATCAAGCCGCCCATAAGGCCTCTGACTAGGCTTAACGACTAATATCAACCGATATTAGCCGGGACCAACGGCTTATCGTGCCTTCCGAAGCACGGAGATGCTCGTGATATACGTCACTAAAATAGTCGGAAGGGTCACCCATCCAAACACGACTGCGCCGTAGGTTGCTTCACTTCGGTATCACTACCAAAGCGCTGCTACCACTGCGCTACGAGCACCTCACTCGAATATAAATAAATAAATATCTTTTGGACATTCCCACACATCGCCATCTAATCCCAAAGTAAGCTACTCAAAGCTTGTGTTATGGGTGCCAGACAACGGATATAATACTTAAATACTTTTTGTTTGTAAATACATACATGATATACATAGAAAACAAACAGACATGTTCAAGCACACAAATAAATAAATAAATAAATAAATAAATAAATATCCTTTGGACATTCCCACGCATCGCCATCTAGCCCCAAATACTTAAATACTTTTTTTTTGTAAATACATACATGATATACATAGAAAACACCCAGACCAATACAAACAGACATGTTCATGCACACAAATGTTTGTATTGTACGGGGATCGAACCCGCAACCCGCTGCGTAGTAGGCGATTTCTCGACCACTACACCAGACGGGTCGTCAAACGTCATCTACAGGATAACTTTTTATCAGTCCCGAAATTTTGTGTAATGACTCCACTGATGAATATGAACAACTTTTACGATGGGGGCAATAGTGAAATCGAGAAGAAAGAATCAGCTGTTCCATACAAAAGTTCAATTGACGCGCGGTCAAAATGTATGGATTACTATATACTCGATTTCACTATTGCTCCCATAATAAAAGTTGTTAATATTCATCAGTGGAGTCTTTACACAAAATTTCAGTACTGGTAAAAAAGTCACCCTGTATAAGGTCACATCGTTTTAAGTGATAATATTTTAACTGTGTCTTTATATACATCATAGAAACAGGGTACTATAATATTTTTTTGGAAAATCGAGGTTTCATTTTATTTTATATCTATACTAATATTATAAAGCTGAAGAGTTTGTTTGTTTGTTTGTTTGTTTGTTTGAACGCGCTAATCTCAGAAACTACTGGCCCGATTTGAAAAATTTTTTTTACGTTGGATAGTCCATTTATCGAGGAAGGCTTTAGGCTATATAACATAAAGATACGACTCATAGGACCACAGCAGCAATGAAAAATGTTGCGAAAACGGGAGAAAGATATTTCTTTTGAGAGCTTCCGCTGCATACGCTGCGGAAACCGCTTAAGTTACACAAAAATTATGTATGACAGGATTGTTCAGCATCAAGAGTTCTATAATAAAGTCCGCGACAGCATGTGTCTATCTTTTATGGTTGACTTACTACAACCTTTTTTATGTTAATAAATTTGTAAAAAAATAATGCATTATTTTTAGAGGTGTATTATACACACAGGTATTTATTCTTATCAAAATAAATACATTCATCATCACGAGCATTTCATTTAGAACAAAGTTGCCCTTTATATCATTTGATTTCAATAAATATCATAGGAGCTATCACAGTTTTAACATAACTCCGCACCAAAATAATGTTCGCAGCTTAAGTACAACGTGCGCTTGCGCTAATATATTATAAAGCTGAAGAGTTTGTTTGTTTGAACGCGCTTATCTCAGGAACTGCTGGACCGATTTGAAAAAATATTTCTGTGTTGGATAGCTTATTTATCGAGAAAGGCTTTAGGATATAAAACATGACGCTGCGACGGGATGGGAGGGAGCAAACCCAAAACGCGCGGACGAAGTCGCGGGGGACCGCTAGTTCTCTAATAAAGAAACTATCATTTTTTAAAACAGCACGCACGCCAGCGGATCTAATGAACTGTAGTCGATCCGCAATACAAGTGGCTGAATTCTGGGCTTCAACGATTTAATTCCTCGGGTTCAATCGACACGCTAAGGAGAAGAAAACAGCACCATGACAATTTTCAAAGTTATCTAAGACATCAGCTTCGTCTCTCTCATTACAATTCCCAATCCCTCTTTTCCCCTAATCTTAATAAAAAAAACAAATTTCGCAAAAAGTAGCGTATAAAAACCCACAGTGTTTTCTACAAAAAAATATTCATTTAATGTGCTGAAACGGCCGTTTGAATATTATCACTTACGATGTGAACTTATACACAATAATGCCTTTAGAATACTGTTGGGGTTCCCACGTTTAGCAGCGCCTCAAATATGTTTTGCAAAGCACTTACAGAGGGTTTAGGTGCCATAATACGCAAAAAGGTTCCTGCTTGAGCAGATTACGGGGGAGTACCAACAGTATTTTAAATGCAATTACCCAAAAATATGACTACCCCATTATACGACAAATCGCTAAAATAAGTCAAACTTAGAATTTAAATATCAAAACTATTCAAATTTATCAACTATTATTACCATTTCTACTTTATAATATGTAAATTGTATTTTTTATTGTTTGTTATTATGATATGGATGTTTTTGTCCGAAATAAAGATTCATTCATTCATATACTAGTATAAAAGCTTAAAGTAAGTTTGTTTGAGCGCGCTAATCTAAGAAACTACTGCACCGATTTAAAAAAAATCTTTTCACATTAGATAGCGCATTTATCGAGGAAAGTTTTAAGCTATATAGCATCAAGATACGACTCATGAGTCCAGCGCCGAAACGAAAAATTTTGCGAAAACGGGAGGAAAATATTCCCTTTGAGAACTTCCGCTGCGTAAACCGTTAATGTTACACAAAAATCATGTATGACGAGATTATTCTGCATTAACAGTTCTAAAATAAAGTCTGCGACAACATAATGTCTATATTATATGGTTTACTCACTACAACCTTTTTACTACCACTTACGTGCCGTATACTAAGATATTTTTTAAGCTTATAAAATTTGCCTGCAACTCACTTGGCTGAGGCCCGTAAGTTTCAGTTTATTTTACCTCTTAGGAGAGAAAACATCTTACTCGAATAAAATACTAATAATAAATATTGGACACCAATCACATACATAGCTCTGATCCCAAAGTAAGTAGCTTAATGCACTTGTGTTGTGGAAATCAGACACAACGGTCGCACCACAACACCCAGACCCGAGACAATGTAGAAAATCGACCGGGAATCGAGCCCGGGGTCTCGCAGCGGCGACGCCTTGAAACCCAGCGTGCTTAGCCAAGAAAATCGACCGGGAATCGAACCCGGGGACTCGGAGCGGCGATACCTTGAAACCCTGCGTGCTTAGCCACTACACTAAATGAAATATTAATATTCACCGTTGTGGAAGTACACGGTGAGCGTGTTGAGGTAGTACTCGATGCGAGCGCGAGTCGGGAACGGCTTGTTGCGGAAATCGCGCAGGCAGCCCGACAGCAGCTGCGTCGACCCGTCGCTGTTGGATACCCATATATGGTCAAAAAAATACTAGTGGAATATACAACGTGTAATGTAAAAATGCGCAAAACCTCAGACACTACAAACGATTATAATTTCCATTGACCTAATTCTAAAAGAAAAGATAATTCAAGGTTTTAGTGGTGTTTTAGTTTTACTGCCACTTCTGATTATTTCTTGCTCTGCGGACGACACTCTGTCGAGAAAGGAGTTGGTAGGTATTCACCGAGCCACTGCGCCGCGCTGGCATTATTATTATTACTATTTATGGTCATAAATATAATATCCTTTCCTTTAGACATTCCTACACATCGCCATCTAGTCCTAAAGTAAGCTACTTAAAGCTTGTGTTATGGGTGCCAGACAACGGATATAATACTTAAATATGTAGGGTTACATTACTGCGTTGTAAGCAAAAATAAATACGGAGTCGGGCGCGCAGCGATCACACTAGCGATGGGTCGTTATCAGATTTTGAGATAACGTAACGTAACCGTTAAGTGATTCCAAATAACCGGTTTCATAACTAGTGATTTTTGTAACTAGCTATTTTTACAACGTCTCAAATAAAACGTGTTACTATACCTGTTTCGTTTACACTTACGTTCGCGTACTATAGTTGTTTCATTCATCCACGCAACAAAGCTATTACACGTTATGTTGCGACCTTTTTTACGGTGCTTTTATCCATTTCTCGTGTTACTCCTTCATGTTAAGAAAACGTTGTGTAGGATGGTCAATGTAAAACGTCGTTTTCAACTTGTCGTAACGAATAACGTAAAACCAGTGATTTTGCGTGAGGAGTGAAGCCACCCAAATATCTACGCTATGTATTTTACTTAAGAGTGAATTCAAATTGACTTCAGAGCGTTTTGAGATAAGAAGCAGTTATTAGTTTTAATGGCGTTATGAATGTAACGTGTTATTGTTGTGGAGGATAACGAGTGATCACTGTTTGGGCTCGTAACTAGTTAAAAAACTAGTTACGGTTAATAACGCCCATCGCTAGATCACACGCCAGTCGTCTCCCGCTCGTTCTCGAATCTAGACACCTAGGCATACTTACTAGGCTCGTAACACATAAGTTATTTTCGGACTGTGTAACCTCCAAATTAAGAAACAATATACCCGGACATATGTGAACTGACTCTGTTGTTTTCGTAATTTCCTAAAACCTTCTGATAGTCACGGAGTATAGTAAATACCGCGCACACACACACGCGCAACAAATACTTTTTGTTTGTAAATACATACATGGTATACATAGAAAACACCCAGACCAATACAAACAGACATGTTCATGCACACAAATGTTTGTATTGAGCGGGGATCGAACCCGCAACCCGCTGCGTAGTAGGCGATTTCTCGACCACTACACCAGAAGGGTCGTCATAAATAAACTAACCATTGCTTGTTTAGTTATTTTAACGAATTTGGGCACGTGATGGTTTGTCTTATCAATAAATAGACAGGGCAACATTTTGAAACAGACAGGGTAAGTTTTTTTTTAAATGTGATCCATATTAAAAAGTAGTCCATCGTGTCCGATGTGTTCAGGTTTTGCGCATTTAACGTTAACGTTATTTAACGTTGTATTGGAGTTGGGTAGATTCTGAATGAATACTCCAATCGAAGTACTTCAGCAATCTAGTTCCTTCATTCACTCGTTCAATACTGTCCAATACAGCTCAGTCAGTAGCCTAGTTCTTTAGTAGCTCAGTGGCAGAGTAATGCGTACAGCATAGTGGTTAGTAAATGCAAGAGCGAGGCGATACAGTTTCCCGGCTCCGCACCAAATTATGTTTACATAGCGAAAGCAGAAATGTTTAACGTCTTTACAATAAAGCTTAGAATTTAGTATTGTTTGATGGATTGATTTTTCAGGTGGTTTTCAGAGTAATATTTGATTATTTTTGTTGTAATAACAGACAGCTGTTTTATAATCGTAATTCTAGACACGTCATAAGAATAGATCCGTACACGATACATTACCAATTGAGCTAAATGAATGTGAGATATATTGTGATTGTAGATCTACTGAGTTAGACGAGTGATAAATATATTCGGCTTCTATTGAAGTCGGACTCTCACATTGAGGGTACCGTGCCAACTTTAACTGAAATAATGGTCTACATACTTCCACTTAGCCAAAATACCACAGTATTTTGTTGACAGCAATAATAACTACGTTTTTCATAGTGTTTCTATGAAGGACTAAGGTATATTGGCGGTTGTTGAAAATGTGCTATATTTCAAAAACTGCTAGTTAGATCTCATTCAAACCAATTTTCGTTAAAGGTGTTTGTAAAGAGTCTAGTTCAAAAATTGAAGCCCCTTTCCCTACGCAACTCTACGGGACGCCCATTTTACCAGTTTGGAAGCGTCTTACTTTGATTATTGTCGAAACAAAGGGATAGAAAAATAAGAATTGCAAAAGTGAAGGGAGGACCAGTATTTGAAAGTTTTAAATCATAGAAAAGGACGAAGATATTAAAAAAGGGGAATGATAAAATAGAAACAGAGAGAGACAGATTCCTTCGCAAAGGAAATAATCCGCAAATAAAATCTTGAGTTTGAGTTTTTTTGAGTTTGAGGGCAAGCGCCGAAGAGGAATGACCAAATCATTACTGAACTGATTTGAAATCAGTCCCGAAATCATTTTCTGTTGTACCAGCACATCAGGTTACCCACTTTTGTTGCAAACTAGCCTTTATCACAACTAAATAAGATACCGCAGCGTTTACTTTGACGTGCCATTATTTGTACACCAAAATACCTGTATTTGACACACTACCTCTTGTGGTCGAAGACCTTGGTCCCGTCGTTGAGCACGGCCATGATGTATGGGTTGTTGTGCTTGTTGTCGTTGTCGAACGAGTCGAAGATGATCGCCAGCCCGTTCCACCGGTCCGAGGAGCCGAACACTTCGCCCGTGTAGTCGCCGCGCTGCGTCGTGTACCAGAACGCCTGGGGGGAGATGGTACTATGAGTGAAATCGCCTTTATAATTCTGAATTTGACCGGAAAACTGTACCCTAAGTTGAACCACACTTGAACTAAAATGAATCAATGCTTTAGAATGTTTTTAACACTCACAGTGTCATATTTTATATTCATAAAGATGAAATAAGAAACCAAAAATTAACAGCACGGTAGCTCAATTGGTAAGAGCGTTTGGCCCGGTTTGCCAGAAGGTTGCTGGTTCAAGTCCCGCCCGTGCGCAAATTTTTGGTTTCTTATTTCATCTTTATGAATATAAAATGAATCAGCTTAAAATAACGCCTTCGTCTTCTATTTAGGCGAAACGAATTCTTTTGAAGTCTGTGCATGATGTGCGAAGACTGTTGGTGTTCGTAAGCTTGACGTACGTACGTTTTATTTAAGGCGCGGCGGTTTTTTTTTAAATTTCATGATTTTAGTTAATATACACATCTCAAAAACTACAGAACCGATTTTGATGAAACTTACACTGTTACCTACGTTGAAACTTCACCTGATTTGAATAAAAATAAGTTATAAAAGATACAAATATACACTCATGAAATTTTATAGAGTTCGAATCCCTGGTCGGGCAAAAATCCGTTCCTGGGTATTTCTGTCTTAAAAATAGGTACTCGGAAAAAGCTGCCGCGGCCGGTGACCTTGGACATCACGTCTCCTTCCCAACAAGCGAAATTTATAGGGTTCTGAGCTCTATTGCCGAGTATTAAGGCTAGTAGCGGACACATCCCTGAGAGTCAGTAAACTCAAGTGGCACTGGGCAGGGCACAAAGCGCGAATAACTGATGGCCGTTGGGGCAGGAAAGTCCTAGATTGGAGACTTTGATCAAAGACGCAACCGACTAGATGGTCAGACGCCCTTGTTAAAATCGCAGGATCATACTGGATACAGATCGCTTATGATCGGTCGCGGTCGAAAACTGTGGTCGAGGTTTATGTTCACCAGTGGATGTCCTTAAGCTGACAATGTTTACCAGTGGACGTCCTTAAGCTGACAATGTTCACCAGTGGACGTCCTTAAGCTGACAATGTTCACCAGTGGACGTCCTTAAGCTGACAATGTTCACCAGTGGACGTCCTCAAGCTGACAATGTTCACCAGTGGACGTCCTTAAGCTGACAATGTTCACCAATGGACGTTCTTAAGCTGACAATGTTCACCAATGGACGTCCTTAAGCTGACAATGTTCACCAGTGGACGTTAACCTGACAATGATGATGGTGAAGGACTCTCACTCACCAGTCCATCGGCGCCGATCCTGCCGCGGCCGGTGACCTTGAACATGACGTCTACTTCCCACCAGTCGAAGTTAATGGGGTTCTTCGCCCAGATGGCGCCCTTCTGACTGCGCATGGACGGCGCGAGGCGCACGCTTTCACCTGACGCGATTGCATCTGAAAAATTAACACAGTTAATTTAGAATGATTTTGAGATTCAGTGTTATTTTGGATTCTAATAAGATGAAAAGAGTAATCAAAAACTGCACACGGACGGGATTCGAACTTGCTGCCTCTGGCAAACCGGGCCAATTCTCTTTCCAATCGAGCTACCGTGCAGTCGATCTGACCGCACAAAATTTCTGGTCTCTTAAGGAGACGTCATTACGCATTACGTCAGCACTATCTATCCAACTGAATTCCAATGTTGGCCAAGAAGTTATTCATTACAGAATAAATTCAACTTGGTAATTGATAACGCTTTCGTTTATCAATGATTTAGAATGTTTTTGACTCAAAGTGCTATTTTTTATTCTTAAAACTTATAAGATGAAATAGTATTAAATAATATTTAAGTTAATACAGTAAAGTTTTTATAAATTTCTCATCTTTCAAAACCGAAACAATGAGGGAATGCACTAAACCTATAGGTTTATCCATTAGACTTTTTACACACTGCGACCTTTAGCATAGATGTAGAGACGGAATCGCGACACCAGCAATGAACAATTTTTTACAACGATGCTGACGAGCGTTTCATAATTGTAAATGAATAGATACAATTGTCAATGGCTAGCTTCTGCATCGCGATTGTATCACGATAGCATCAGGACCAGGGTTGGCCTGGATAATTATCGTGATATTTATCTTGATAATTATCGTTGATAATTATCATGATAATTACATGTTGATAATTATCGTTGATAATAACGAGTAACTGTTATTGTTCAAAACAAAACGAAATAATATATAATGTGTATCCAAACGCATGTTTTTTCGTCACAACATCAATAATGTATCCAAACGAACGCCAAATGTAATTCATCTACAGGGGAATTCCCCTCACTGTCACTGTTATTTGTTTTCCTAATTTTCATTAACTGTAGTTTGTGCGCTGCGAAATTAAATAAAGATTTTTTTTTAAATGATGCCTAGAAAACTTAATCCAATATGGTTAAAGTTTGCCTGCATTAAAAGTTCACAGTTTTTAACTAAAAGTAATATCTCAATATAGAAAAAGAAATTATAATATGTTATTTGATTTGATAGTTGGATAATTATCAGATAATTATCGGATAATTATCGGATAATTATCGGATAATTATCAGATAATTATCAGAGAAAATAATTATCTTGATAATAGCCAACCCTGATCAGGACTGTATCGATCCTAAAAGTAGATCAAGTGTGGAAATGGAGACCATTTGCGACTGCATCGCTGGTAAAAGTTGTTTTGTGCAATGAGACGTCCTCAGAGCCCGTTAATAAATAACAGAGCTCATTTATTTGAATTAAAAACTACACGGATTAATTTCGCGAATATTTATTTAACTCTATACGAATGCTTTACTGCATCCGTGGTCACAGGCAACTCAAGACAATAACATCAGACTTTGTGATGCTTGTGAACACGTATGCGTAAAAGCGTTCAAGGCGTATAGTTCAAATAAATGTTTGCGAAATTAAATAAAAGTAAAGTGTTTTAATTCAATAAGTAGTATTCCTAAACTCCAGAACCAGATTATTTTCCTATCAGCTCTTGCAATAAAATCCTCTAAATATGTTACAGATTGCTGTAGCTATAAAAGGATAATATTATAAAGATTATTTTTTAGATCCCTGAGCCCTTCCTCAATCCTTGCAGACAGAAAAAATAATTTTACAGCTAGATAAGTAAACAATAATAACGACCTATTAAACAAACTTCAATTAGCTTTATATTATGAGTTTCACCATTAAAGTAGTACTTATTATAGATAATAAATAAATATCTTTATAGCCACATGAAATATAAAATTATAACACACTTATCTCTTGCAAGTTAAAGTTTAAATAAGATTATTTTGCTGATAAAGCCATTTATTGTCTAGATTAACTTATCATTAATAAATTCAGGAGCCCAAATTTAAGGTCTCATTAATTATCTCTGGCATATATAAAAAGTTTTTGATGGAATTATTATTTTATTTATTTATTCAAACTTTATTGCACTGCGAGTTGTGCAATTGGTAGACCTTAATGCCTCATGGCATACTCTACCTTGGAAACTCAACTCTCGAAGTTGTCGACGAGTACGTCTACCTGGGACAAGTGATCCAATTGGGTAGGTCCAACTTCGAGAAAGAGATCAATCGACGAATCCTACTCGGCTGGGCAGCGTTCGGGAAATTGCGCAAGAGTGTCTTCTCATCTCATCACTTCAGTGTCTGAAGACGAAAGTCTTCAACCAGTGTGTGTTACCAGTGATGACATACGGATCCGAAACATGGTCTCTTACTATGGGCCTTATAATGAAGCTCAAAATCAAACAACGAGCGATGGAGATGGCTATGCTGGGTGTTTCACTACAGGATCAAATCAGAAATGAGGAGATACATAGAAGAAATAAGGTAACGGACATAGCCTTGAGAATCAGTAAGCTAAAGTGGCAATGGGCAGGGCACATAGCGCGAAAAACTGATGGCCGTTGGGGCAGGAAAGTTCTAGATTGGAGACCCTTCGACCAGAGACGCAGCGTGGGACGTCCACCAACAAGATGGACAGACGACCTTATAAAGATCGCAGTAGGCATGGGCGTTTTCGTTTTTCTAGGCAAACCGTTATGTAACCGATATGTAGATTTCATATCGATATCAATAACCGTTTTCAGATATCGATATCAGATGAAATGGTTTGTTTCTTATTGAGTTACATTTAGGGTATAAGTTATTATAACGAAACTCTCAAAACGCAAACTACGCATGAAACATTTTGGACAAACATTTTGGAGAAAACTCAACCTTACTGCAATGGATTTAAATTCATTTTTGCAAATACTCTTCTCGTTAAATCCTAATCCCGCTAAATTAAAACGTCTTAATAGGGCCGCATCTACCTTTTTATAAAATGAACCTTATTGAGATGTAATAAGGAAGGCGAAAATCACTGACAGCGATGCCCGATATCATATTCGCTTCATCTCTTTTACTCTAATTTAAGCACGCGCGTGTAAAAGGGACGACGCGAATATTGAGAAGAGCGAAGTTTTGGGTATGATCGTTTAGCGTAGTTTGCGTTTTATCGTATCGTTCTGGTTTCCAATAACTCGTATTCGAGTATTAGATGAAGTTTTGCATCGGTTTGTTAGTTTTTATAATAACTGTTACGTAGTTAAGGTTATCGATATGATATCGATATAGAACCCATATCCGTTTTCAGTTACGTTTTGATATAACTAACTCATGCCTAGATCGCAGGATCAAACTCGATTCTCAGTGATCGGTCGCTGTGGTAAGCCGTGGGGGAGGCCTATGTTCAGCAGTGGACGTCCTTTGGCTAATAATGATGATGATGATGATACTCTACCAGTCAACAGCTTGGAAATGCAGAGAGTTTAATTAGTGGCATTACTGACATTTGAGGACCAAACAGTGGTACTAGGCAAGCCCTTTAGATAATTAACATACAATAATTCTTTAAGTGAACTTGATAGGCATATTAGTTTTATATCACCAGTTAACATTATACATGTAGTATAGAATTTTAAAAAAAGTTGGAAGGTCATCACAAATACACACATACACAACATTGCACATAAACATTAGTCAAAGTCAATGTCAAAAATAATTTATTCAATTTAGGACACAAAATGCCACTTATAAACTTCAACAATTAGTGTAATATCAATCAATTATGGCCCATATGGGGCTAGAACATCTCTCTTTATCTTTTGGGCCCTACTTGCGCTTCAAGACAAGACACAGACAAATTGGCAAGTGCTGAGAAGAAACGCCGGAACAAACTCACAATGCAATATTACAAATTTTAATAACAAATATTGCTGTTTGTTTAAAAAAATAATAGTTTATAAGCGTTATCCTTGACCTATAATTGTTATAATAAGTTTAGAGATTGGGCTCTTTTAAATAAAGTATGGTAAATTAAATTATAGCATGTATATCTAACTAAAAGCTAGGGTGAATGAAAGAATTTTAAAATATATGACATGTTTAAGCACACAATCTTAAGAATCATCATAATTATGCTTCTGTTTTTGAGTGAAACAAGGATCTGCATATGTACATTTCACATTTTAAATCATACATTTTTTTTAACAAAAGTAAATAAAAGAAAAAATATTCATAACATAATTGACCGAGTAATAATTTGATTCAAATTCATTTATTATTTTTTGCACACTAAGTGTAAGAAAATGTGGCATGGGTAAAATGAACTGCAATCACCTGAAAACATGCAAAGTGCTTAGTCCTTAATTCAAAACATCTTAGTCATGCTTATAGAATTTACATCACACTTTGAGTAACGCATAAGTTGTGGCAATTTTCACTCCTTGGCCAACAAAGAAACATTTGACACAGTGATATTTCAATTAGACTTAGTTATGCAAATGATGGTATTTTAACTTTGACTCTTGAACTAAAGTAATAAGTCACATTTTACATTACTTTGCAAAATGCTTTTATTTTAAACATATTGTAGGAGGATGGAGGTATTGATTATTCTGATTATACACTGACCTCAATCCTGAAGACTTTTTTGTTATTGAAAATTATTATTTAATTTAGTCTGAAAAATCATGAAGCATTTTCATGACTATAACATGAAATATAAATGGGAATGTATGTTAGTGGTATTATAATCAATAAAAACATATGTGAAATAAACATTAAAGAATAACATTTTCTGTACAATGTTTTAATGTTTGACTAATTTGTGTATCATGTAAGACTGTATGATGTTACTAATACAATCATGTTTTAGAAATATTTACGGTGGAGTCTTATGTTTGTGAATGTGTTCATTTCATAGTAAATGCACTCAGACAGTGCAACAAAAGGTATCACAATATTTGTGAGCACAAATCTTGGTAATGAAGAATTTGTTATACCTGTTTTAGTCAGTATTGTACCATAACAGACTACCAGAGGTTAAGTAAGTTTTTAAATAAGTCCATATAGTTTTAGAGAGAAAATCATTAAATAAACAAAAAATTCTAACGATTCTTGCGTGAATAAATGGTGGTGTACCATGAATTATTTAATTTGATGAATCCCTACATTTAATTAGGCCTACAGACAGGTCATAGAAAATCTGTACAATTTTTCGATTTCACAGTTCACGGCATTCAACGCGGTTGCAGTCGTGGATAAAACCGAAAAACATGCTTTTTGACAATTTCTATTATACCCTTCTCTTTCACACAAACTAAAACGTCAATCTAGCTATCCCCCTCTAACTTGACAGTTTTCACTGACGTGTCGGTGTCACTCAATGTAGAACCGAAACAACAAACTGTTTTATATTTTTTATTCCCATTTTGTAACATAAAACCTGCATTTTACAAATCTGAGTAAGGAATAACATGTTGTGTGATTAATACAACCCAATAAATACGTCCTCGACTGACAATTTCAGGTAGAAAAACGTTTATACTTACTGCCACCATACTCCCAGAAAGGAACCGATCCATCTTTTTGTGCTAAATAAGGGGGCTTGAAGGAATACTTGTATTCGAATCGTCTGTGCACTGTTTGTGTATTTACAAGCACTAAAATAATGGATAATATCGCTAACACTAACAAATTAATATTTATTGCAGACATCGCGACCACGAAGACAGACACCGCGAACACGTCAAATTTTTTTTGTTGATCGCTAGTGATGTGTTGTTCTGTCTGGCTGCACATACATCGGCCACAGATTATAAAAATTACCGGTAAAATGTAGTGTTGATAATTGAGCTCAATTGTTTTCTCGAGTTGTGGTGATCAAGATTTTAATTATTCGTAAGCGTTTTATGAACTTAGGTCTATTAATTATTAGTTGTTAAAACTTTTGTTCGTAGAATAACTATATTTTTCTTTCCCAATTGCTTGAGCTACGAATTCATTCTAAACAAGGCGAAGTTTGTCAGAACCTACACTAGATGGCGCTATTTACAAAATAGTGATTAGGTCCTAATAGATAAGATTTCTCCTGGGATTTTTTCCACACGCAGAAAGTATCCAGGATTTTTTACAAAATGAGTTTACGCAGAAACATTCATTCATCATTCAAATGTGATTTGAGATGCAATGAAATAGATCTCGGAAGTTAATGTTCTACATATTTAGTGTGTTTTGTTTATGTTTAGGGCTAATTTTTCGCTTATTTTTTGTATTCGCTGCTGCTTGCTGGTAAAATAATTATCGAACTAAGCAATAATCTTTATTTCACGAATGATACTTAGCATATTTCATGATGTATTTTTTATTTTTAACAATGATTCAGAATAAATTTTCAAATCTAAAATAGGGCTTTGATTAACAGTGGACGTAGGTACTGGAAGTCCTTTGGCTGATTATTTGGACGATGATGATAAAATTCGGATAGTTGCGGTCACGGACCTAGTTATAGTATTTTTTTAAATGAAGATTATTTCAAATTTTATTGTTATAGTGCTACCAATTTATCTAACTTTTATCTTTCTGGACATTACGGCCTAACGAATTAGTTGCTGACGCGCTGGCTCTAATACAAATGATACAGGGTGTAACAAAAGTCTTAACGAAGCCTTAAACCTCGCCTTAGGTACAACGTACAGAATCGTATGTAACAAAAATGATTGCTGGAAACAACTTTTATATTTAGGCATTAAAATATTTTACAGCTTGCAGAAGGGATTTCGTTGTGAGATTCCGAAGGGTCCGTATCACTTTCTGACCCGACGGTCTTGCCCGGAAGTACCTACATGGAGTTTCTTTCTCTTATTACATACTTTACCTGTTCCTGTGCCATAACGAATTTTCTTCAGCCTATTGAGTACCGGCTCATCGACACATACTTTACTGAAGATCGAATCATCCCTTTCGTACCTAATTGTTTGGTAGTCCATCTAAGACTTTTTTCGGTTCTATTGGCTTATGCCAGCTTTTGAAAATCCAGATAATATATTTTGTTTTGCGTTGTCATTTAGCCGCTGGAATATTTTTTCGAAAATTGCGGAAAACAAGCTTTTGGAACTGTGGCCTGTAATCGCCCATCTGTTTTTTTCCAATGAAAAAGGATATCTCTCCAAGCTATCTTCATTGGCCTGAAAAAGGCCACGTCTAAAGGCTGTGTGATGTGTGTTGAATTAGCTGGGAGAAACATAAAGTGTATATCTCTTTCCTTACACTCTCGTATCAGCTGATTGGAGGTGATGTGATAGATTGTCACCAATTAACACTTTTTTCTTGGTTTATCTTTAAAATAACTATATTGCTGAACTTACCCATTCTTCAAAAGTATGTCAATATACAAATTCGTTTCATCGTTGTTAACCAAGTTGCACAATGGTACACCCTCCACAGATAATTCCAATTCGTCGAAATATTGATTATTTTTTTTCAGGGGAAACTGCTGCTCTTACACGCTTAACATTTAGACTCATCCGAAGAAACATATCCTGTTTACGTCTTGACAGAAAACTTCTGATAAAATCTGGTCCGGGCATAGTATCTTTGTTTTTTTTCATTATAACTCCTCTGTCTAAATAGCCTTTTACTAAAAGGCGTAAATTGTAGGTGTCTAATGGATATCCCCATTCAGAGCAAATATTCACGAATGTAACTTTTACTGTTTGATGTTTAATAAATCTTGTATAATGTCTATGTTACACTATAAGCACATGTTTTTACGCGTGGTAATTTTTGTTAGTGCATAGATAGCATGTTACATATTCGTATACCTATGTGTATTTTTATGGATTTTCATAGATATCTCGGATACGATATGGTCAATTAGGATTTTTCTTTTTAATTCATTGAATTAAAAGCGTGCAGAAAGAAATACTATGGAATAAAAAATATTATGTTTAAACTTTTAAACCGCTTCAAATAAAAATAAAAGACTCCAAACAAATTGGTTAATCCTTAACAGAAGACAAAGATTTTATAACAGCCTTTATATCGAAGTTTTTGAAGAAGGTTTTTGTTTTTTATTTTTTTGCCCATATCTCAAAAACTACTAAACCGATTTTGATGATACAAATATCAAACATACGAACAAACCTACACTTTTGAAATTTAACACACTTATTGGGACGTCTAAATATATCATCACACTCAAATAACTAATTCCAGCGAAGTCAAAAAATACTGAGCGAATTGAAAACAAGATTGTGGGGAATAAACCCATTTTGGAAAGTTTTCGCGGATGAAAACATATGAACTTTCCGAGGCGCCCATCTCTGGTCCTTAATGGTCAATTTACTTGTCCTTATTCAGTTGAGCTCAGCAAAGCTCTAAAACTAAAACCAGAAACTTTAATAGTATGTTTTATTTATTGGTAGAACTTAGTATTTGACAATACAAACAAACAACAAACCTCTGATTGAACCGCACATTAAACAAAATACAACTACACATAACATATCATACATATACAACTATACATAACATATATATTTGTTACAAAATAGCACTTTCCATCCGTGTCCGGATCCCCTATTTTTGAATCACTCGCTTGGATATGGCGTGTGACTTTTGTTCGAAAACAAACAAAAAATCAACGAATATCACGCGAAATATAGACGTACTCACAAAATTGAGAGATCTTTTTTCAAATCCCTTCTGTGTGCATTTTAAATAATTTTAATTCCAAAATTGGACTTTAATCAATGAACATCACACGCCATCTTGACGCGAGTGTTTCAAAAATAGAGCTTCAGCGAGGGTTCAACTCGAGCCGTGCTTCTCAAACGGGTAGTAGGGGTGGTCCAGCCACTTGAGCTGCGGAATGGTCCGGTACCCCTTGTCGTAGGCCCTCAGCGCGGCCCTGTCTTCTTCGGAGAGGCTAAAGTTAAACACGTCTATGTTCTGCGAGAGGTGGGTCGGTTTCAGCGCCTTTGGGATCGGTATGACGCCTAGATCTAGCTGGAAATTATCAGTGTTAATTTATTAAGTTACTACACATGAAAAGACAAAGAGATTTTTTGTTTGTATTATAGATAGATATGTCACAGTATTATTGTAAAAATCGTGTGATTACAAAGTAACGGTTTTAAATCCGATAACTTGAAATCTGACGATTTATTGTGAACTCTACCGAACTTCATGCATTATAACGTAAACAGTACCAGTAAAAGCGTAAACGCTTAACCATGTCGAGCTTGTTCACTATAAATCGACAGGTTACAATCTACCGGAATATAAAACACTAGCGGTCCCCCGCGACTTCGTCCGCGCGATTTGAGTTTGCTTCTTCCCCTCCCGTCGCAGCGTGATGTTTTATACCCTAAAGCCTTTCTCGATAAATAAGCTATCCAACAGAGAAATATTTTTTCAAATCGGTTATGTTAAAACTGTGATAGCTCCTAAGATATATATTGGAATCAAATGATATAAATGGCAACTTTGTTCTAAATGAAATGCTCGTGATGATGAATGTATATATTTTGATAAGAATAAATACCTGTGTGTATAATACACCTCTAAAAATGATGCATTATTTGTTTACAAATTTATTTAACATAAAAAAGGTTGTAGTAAGTCAACCATAAAAGATAGACTTATGCTGTCGCAGACTTTATTATAGAACTCTTAATGCTGAACAATCCTGTCATACATGATTTTTGTGTAACTTTAGCGGTTTCCGCAGCGTACGCAGCGGAAGCTCTCAAAAGGAATATCTTTCTCCCGTTTTCGCAACATTTTTCATTGCTGCTGTGGTCTTGTGAGTCGTATCTTTATGTTATATAGCCTAAAGCCTTCCTCGATAAATGGACTATCCAACATAAAAATAATTTTTCAAATCGGGCCAGTAGTTTCTGAGATTAGCGCGTTCAAACAAACAAACAAACAAACAAACTCTTCAGCTTTATAATATTAGTATAGATTAGATTGTGATCTCGCGGTTTTTACAATATTACGGTGACAGATACATGAAATGTATACAAGTGTAAAAAAAGGTGTGTGGCCCTCGGAGACTGCCCCGCGGTAAAGCTATTGCATTGCATTTTTATCAACTTATGCAATTACAATTATTTATTTATACAACCAATGCCACCTAAAGCCGTGTAGATAATGCGATATAGCGTATGCCATATAATTTAAAGTCCACCTTTTGTACAAATCTTGTTTATTGAATGTAGGAAAAACCTATACTTTAATATTATAAAGAAGAATTTGTTTGTTTGTTTGAACGCGCTCTTCTCAGGAATTACTGGTCCGATTTGAAAAAAATATTTTTGTGTTGGCTAGTTTATTTATCGAGGCAGGCTTTAGGCAATTAAAATCACGCTGCGACGAGAGAGGAGGAAGCAAACTTAAAACTCGCGAACGCAGTCACGGGGAAACGCTAGTAAATAACAACCTAAGCAAAGATAAAACAAAGAAAAAAATATTATGCATGTTTTCTTTGATCATTCATACACAAGCAATCTTATTTTCAGACAATTCAGATTAGACGACGTTAAAAACATCGCAGGATCGCATGCAGAACGAGGAAATAATTACACTTAAGGAGGTGGCGGAACGGACCACGGAAGATGATGCTCAGGCTGACCCGAAACGACGTAAGCGGTTATTGACCGCTCACTGCTCGCTTTATTTGGATCCAGCGGTGGTAGGGGGGGGGGACTTTCGCCAACCACTTTATGGCCCACCAGTTGTTGGGGTTGTCTCAAGGCACCCCTGCACTGCACCTTATAAAGCGGAATGCCGCTTGGACGACGGAGCGCATGCGATAAGCGATCCTTCGTCATCCTGCATATAGTGGCTTGCGGGAACTCGCGAAGGTTTTACTGGGTAACTTGACGAGAGGTCTGTCACTCGTCAAGGAGTCCCACATCAGCTATTGAAAAGGATCGCACGCAGCAGTCCGGTTGTTACTGGATGCTATGAAAGCTTTGGGGCAGGCCTTTGTTTATCGATAGACGTCCTGCGGCTAAACCAACTCACCAAATATCTCAGCACGACCTGAGTGACCGTCTTGTTATATTTGCCAGCCATCTCCACAAGTGCAGGGTCATCGATCCGCGGCGGGGGCGCGTCGGTCTTCGCCTTTGAGTAGAACAGAGACCCGAAGGGTGTGTAGCCCATCACGATAATTCCCTTTTGCCGGCAGTAGGAGAGGAGCGATGGCTGCTGGAGGTTCAGGTTTATCTGAAAGATTTCAGGATTTGACCGTCTATTATGATAATTTGTGACGACTGGGGAAAAAACGAACATCATGGGACAGAGTTTCTTAATTTCTCGCATCTTCATTGGACGAGCAAGACCAACTGTTGTGACTGTGATTTGTTCATAAAAATAATCATCAGTAAGTGTGAATAATGTGTTTAAATATAGATATCGGCTGGCGCAAGAAGCGGAGTTCGATTCCTGGCCTGGCACAGATGGTTTTTTTAAGTGCAATTTATAAAAAGGGAATGATGAAAAGTATTCATTTAGCCAGTAGGTACTCATTTCTTGGACTTTTGACGATTCCAAATGGTTGAACAGTTATTTTAGTTTTCAGACCAACAAAGATCACATCGGCGCTGTAATCAGGTACTTTCAAATCGTCACGCTAGCTCCACGTATTTTTAGTAGGTATTATTACCTCAACCTGCAGCACAGCTGGCACCTCAAGTCTAGCGGCTATTAACCTGTCGATCTGTTCCTCGTTGAAGTTGGACACGCCAACCAAGCGAGCCAGCCCGAGCTCCTTGAGAACCAGGACAACAAAAAGGTTGAATAACACACACAGTATCACGGCCGGCATAACATTTACTAATACAAATCTGTCAAAACAACTATCTCAAATCATAATCATCATCTTTATCAGCCAAACGACGTCGACTGCTGAACATAGGCCTATCTACCCCGTGGCTTTCCACAGCAACCGGTGGTGAGCGGTCTCAAATTAACTTTAATATTAATTATAAAATATAGTCGACACACCAAATTTCTGATTTCGTAATTAGGATTTTTCTTCCTTGTGTTACGAAGTACCAGACAACGATAATGACAGGGGCGTCTCCCATACATACTTTAATACATATAACATCCATGACTTAGGAAAAAATGGTCGTGCTCATCACACAAATATTGGGCTTTGCGAGATTCGAACCCGCGACCGCTAGTTCAGTAGTAAGGATCTCTAACCAGTGCACCAAACGTGTCGTTAAAATTGTATAGTATTGCGATCTGTGAGCGAGAGACGCGAGGGTAGATGGATGTATGTGATGCAGTGCTCATTCACCATGTCAGCGTTTATGAGCTGCATAATTTATGCTTTAAAACTTATATATCACCGTTAAATCACTGCCTCGGTGGGCGCAGTGGTAATAGGGTCGCACTTAAAAGCGACGGCAGCGTCAGTGGTTCCAGATTTGATCCCCGCAAAAAATAAATGTAGAAACCTATCTATCTAAAAATACTTATTAGGCAGGCAGGCCGGAGTTTGGAAATTGGCAATGTTTCACCCCCGTTCCTCGGAAAGCACGTAAAGCTGTTGGTTCTGCGCCTGATCTTTCTCCGGTCGTGTCAGATTGCTGTCCCATCAGGTTATGAGAGTGAAAGGAATAGACCTGTGTTTGCGCACACACTTTTCCACTATAATATGTCTCGCGAAGTCGGTCAGTCGTCGTGGCTGGCCACCATAGTAGAAATCGGCTAAAGGGACTATTATTATTATCTATTATGTCACCGTAAAATTGCATAAAGCGAGAGTTACAATCTAACGGTTTTAAATCCGGTAGATTGCCATCTGTCGATTTTTAGTGAATATGCTCGGAATGGTTTAGCATTTACGCTTTTTTGGTACTTACATGTCAAACTAACACACAACCTTAACCTACCCCACCTAAACCTAACCTAACCCACCACTTGCCCATCATCATCATTATCAGCCAAAGGACGTCCACAGCTTAACATAGGCCTCCCTAACGGCTTTCCACAGCGACCGATCACTAACGGTCTGCATTCAGTTTTTTTTTTGTTTTAAAAACTTAGATTCCCAAAAAAATTTCTTTACTCCTTGGCGAATGTACTGACCGTTCGGCAACTATATATTTTACACACTATTTTAGAGAAACACAAATCATTACCTCTTGATACTGCAATTCTAGCCAAAAGACGGTACTATAATGTAGCTAAAATAAATAAATACAAAACAGATTTTGCTAGACACCAATATACAATTCGTTCATCTTATTTATATAACCTTGCTAATTATAATCTAAATATATACACTGAGACAAGATCACAATGCAAAAAAAGTCTGATGCAATGGATCAAAACCTTAAACTATGAGGAGATAGAAGACGTTGTCTCGCCTAAAAATTTACAATAGTAATTTGTACCTTAGTTGTTTGTACCACCGACTCGAATAAATAGAAACATGCATTCACCTGCACGCACACACGCACGCACGCACGCACGCACACACGCGCACACGCGCACACACACACACACACACACACACACACACACACACACACACATAAACAACTGCTCGTAATTAATTAATATATAAATGTAATCAAGATAGAATAGCAAGATAAGATATTAAGATAAAATAGTATATTACTAATATAAGATTAAATTGAACACCTATATGACCGTGCTATGGGAGAGCGGCCTTTCCTGGCACAAGTGTTTTCACACTTAAAAGGAACAGGTCAACCTCAGTTATTGTTACCTATTTCATGTTCCTAATAAATATTTTCATTTTCATTTTCATTTTCAGTTTGATCCTGCGATCTTTATAAGGTCGTCTATCCGTCTTGTCGGTGGACGTCCTACGCTGCGTCTTTGGTCGAAGGGTCCCCCATCTAGAACTTTTCTGCCCCAAAAGCCATCAGTTCTTCGCGCTATGTGCCCTGCCCACTGCCACTTGCCCAGTAATTCGTCATTTCAGTTTACAGTAAAATGTATCAAGTTCGGTACAATAAATTGACATATTACATTTTAACGGATTCAATAGCGTTAGATCGTTATCTCTCGGTTGTTACAATATGACGGTGACATGTATTTAACTTTGGGGAACTTGTTTTTTGCACTTCACGTGTTAAGAATAACCGAGGCTCTGACCCTTACCTTTGCTTCTAGCATCCCACGCCACGTTTCTAAGTAATCTGTGTAGTCGTAGGTTTGATTGGCCTGAAACAAAAGTAAATGTATGTTTAAGTGTCGCAGCCATCTGGTTTAATCAGCAAGTTAATTGAATGAATAATTAGTTCAAACGCCGGCTTTTAATCAAAGGACAGATGAGAATCAAACCCCCAAAGTTTGACGACTTGGCGTTTTGCATTGAATTTTTCTGGCATTTAATTAACTGCTTAGTCATTCAATTAACTGGCTGATCTGACCAGATGGCTGCGATATAATAATATCTACTAGGAATCCTAAAAGTGTTCGCGCAGGCACAACACAGACGGGTGTATACAGGGTTTAACAAAATCAACTGCATCACTTCTCGGTGGTTACTCTGTTGCTAAAATTAAACAACATTTTTTATGGGACCAACATCAAAATCTCAAGTGGCTTCTTCATACAAACTAGAATCAGCTGATCGGCACTATATGGGAAAATGTTTTTTTTTTGGGATTACGATGTTGGTCACATACAAAAAGTTGTGTATTTGAGGATCAGAATTCGGAATAGAAGGAATGCAGTTAATTTTGTTGGACCCTATATAAATTGCACTTGTAAAATCATCTTTGGCTGTGACAGACGAGGAATCAAGCCTCGTGTCTTACGATCCATATAGGCATACGCCCAGATAGCGTAAGACACGGGGTTCTATCCTCGTCTGTCACAGCCTAAGTTGCTTTTTAAGTGAAATTTATATTAGTAAGTTTGTATAGTGACAAAACGCTATAAAAACAAAAATGAAATCACAAAAGGTTATATGGAAGTGTAGCGACATCTATGACCAATCACTGTCACTACATTTCAACGCAACACGCTGACTCGGCTCGACTCGACTAGATGGCGTTATAGTCGAAGTATGGAGACTGAAATGCGATATTAAAGATTTAGAGCGAGATTATAGAGCGGACTAACTATATATGAATAAACCAAGACGGTGATCATTGGACCTTGGTCCCCGGCCATAACACCCGGTCGGCAGGAAGCGCTTCCCTTTGCCTTCCTAATACAGTTGCGCCAAAGAAGTAAAAGTATAATCTACTTACAAACTGTCCTACAGGCCAGTGGATCAGATACAAGTCCACATAGTCCAGTTGAAGTTTTTCTAAGGACTCTCGTAACGCGGGCACAACAGCCTCGCGGGCGTGACGATCGTTCCATTGCTGTGGAGAAAATGTATGTGATTGATAACTGATTAACCACACAATGGTTGACAGGTAGAGAATGCTTTAAAGCATTAAGTCAGCCATTTGTACTTTATTTTGTTTGTGCTAAAACTAACTTAAAAAAAACTGATTAAAAAGCACGCACGCATTGGTCTCTGTTTAGGACAAACAAATTCATTTAGAGTCGGTGTATAATGTGCGTAGCGTAGACTATTTATGTACGTAAACTTAAAAGATCATGCTTCAACTACAAATGAATTTGTTTCTTCTAAACAGCGGGCTAATACGTTAATTTGAGCTTTTGAGTCAGTTTTTTGAAGGCGGTTCAAGTTTTAAAATATTTTTTATTTCTTGATTTTTGGTTATTGCCCATATCTCAAAAGCTACTGGACCGAGTTTAATAAAACTTACACTGAACCACAAGCTGAAATATGCTTTAATTAACTAAAATAAAATCATGAATAAACTAACAAATATAGAAACATACAAATGCATAATCGTAAATAAACTTACGAAATTTAGCACAGGTGTTTGGAAGCCTTCATAAAACAAAATGCTGAAATATTTTCACATTCAAACGATATCAAAAACACACATTGAATTGATTACCATGAAACAATGGTTTTAAAGTCTGAAATAAATAATAAAGTAGTATAGTTAGCCTGTAACATCCCACTGCTGGGCAAAGGCCTTACCACAACTATGAGATAGTTCGAGCCTTACTTCACCACGAGGGTTCAGTGCGGGTTGGTGGAGGGGTGTTTGCAAGGCAAGCGACTAACCCTGCTGTCAGATGTTATCAAGCCGCCCATAAGGCCTCTGACTAGGCTTAACGGCTAATATCAACCGATATTAGCCGGGACTAACGGCTTAAGTGCCTTTCGAAGCACGGAGATGCTCATGATGTACGTCACTTATAAGGTCGGAATGGTCACCCATCCAAACACGACCGCGCCGTAGGTTGCTTCACTTCGGTATCAGTACCAAAGCGCTGCTACCACTGCGCTACGAGCACCTCTATAATAAATAATATAAATGAATAAATAATACAGGGTGTTCTAAAACAAAGCACCTCGCAAATGTAGAGACATTTGCGAGGTGCTTTGTTTTAGACTTTTAGTGACCCCACCAAAAGAAAGGATCTTACCGTTAATATTGTTCTGGTCACGTACCTTGGTGGTAATAAACAGGTCTTCCCTCTTCACCCCTTCCTTGATCTGTCTATTAACAGCCCTGCCGACCTGATCCTCCACCTTGTATGCGAAGGCCGTGTCTATGTGTCGGTAGCCGAGGTTTATGGCTGAGTAGACTGCGTTTTCCACCTCAGAGGACTGAGGTTCAATGCGACCCTGGAAGTGTGGAGTCAGTGAGGCAAACGTCATAGTCCAGTGAATATATGCTCCAGATGATGATGATGATGAGAATCTGTATTGAGATACGGTTTGATGATATGGGGTAATATCACAAATTGGGATAGAGTGTTTGTGGCACAAAAAAGTGCATAAGAGCCATTTGTGGAGTTTTTCCTGACGAATCATGCAGCATCTATATTTAAAAACCTAGGTTTGTTGCCCTTTCCATCGTTTTACTTGTATGAGGTTTGTCATTTTTTCCTTCAACATAGGGATCTATTTGCTAAAGCATCTGATGCTAAAATACTACATAGAGTGCGCAGAAACACACGTAAACTTTTCTTAAGAAATGTTTCCAAAACAAGTAAATATAAGAAAAATTGCCTTGCGATGTTTGTTAAATAGTCTCCTATTTAAAAACGATTGTTTGAATGGCTTAATTTTTTATATAGTGTTAAGGAATTTATTGACAACCGCTAGATTAAATCGCTACTTATTATTATTATTATTCAATGAAATTTGATTCCAAGCACTGTAAACAATTTACATGCTATTTTATGAGCGAACCATGAGAACCTTAGGCTATCTGTCATATCAATTTATACCATGTTTTGAGCAAATAAACGATTAATGGTTTATGAGAACCATAAACATTATTATTTAAAATCTGCATTTTACTAGCTCATATGCTCAGTTTATTTTATTTTATTACAAAAAGAGAAAAAACCGACTTCACAAACAAAATACACTAAAAAGTCTTAGATAAACTCTTGTCTTTTAAGGAAAAGAACTAAATTTTAGGCAAACAATTCATATTTGTAAGCAGTGACAGATGATGCTTGTGATAGCGAAAGCGATGGCATAGATTTCATGCATCCATCAGATCTCGACTTAGCAACAATGGGAGCAATTAGAAGGTATTGGCGATTTTTTTTTCAAATCGATCCACAAATGACTAAGATATGAGGTACACACAAAACAGATCCTCTAGGTAATGTTGAAACTATTAATGTTTTTTTTTTAAATCAAAAACTTGCCGTAGTGCTATTGCCAAGCCATGTGCCGAGAGCCAAACTTGGTATCTGGTGTCCATCGCGGAGGATCAGTTTCGGCGCTGAGGGTACCACATCACCTCTCTGCAATTATAGGGTAGAATTAGCCTGTTGATTAAAGAAAACAAAAATAACCGCCTTCAATTCTTCTTCTACTTAGGAGAAAGAAATTCTTTTGGTGTCGGTGCACGATTCAAGCTTACGAACATAGACACAGACTTCAAAATAATTTGTTTCTCCACAATCAAATAATTTTTTTTCATTGATTTTTAGTTACCTATTACTCATATCTCAAAACTTATAAACCGATATTGATAAAACTTACACTTTACCTAGCTTGAGTTGAACTATACCTGATTGAAATCATCTCGTTATGAATTCTTGTTAACGAGAAATCCTGAGACTAGCATACCATCATACAAACGTGCAAATATTGTACGTGTTATGAAGCCATACTATGCGCCAGACAACACACCAATTGTCGTGGTTTCGAAGTAAGGAATTTTCTTCCTTGTGTTACGAATACTAGACAACGATTATGACGGGGACGTCTCACATGAATACTTAAATACAAATATTTGTGCTCATCACACAAACATTTTCCCCTTGCGGGATTCGAACCCGCGACGGCCGGCGTAATAGTCAAGAGCTCTAACCAATACACCAAACGCGTCGTCAAATCAACATACTTAAATTTTATAAAATTCTGACGATTTTACATACTTAGTGATCTCCTTTTTTTGAATTCGGCACAAATATTGAACAGGCACACATAAATCCTTGGTGTAAAAATACAAATCAAAATAAAATAGTGCCGGAAAGGCCACAGAAAAATAAAATCGTCATCAACAGAGGACTACTGCAGTGCGGATCACATCCAATTCATGAAGAGTTTTGTTGGTAAGCCTCCGACATGTTTAAAAGTTTACTTGTTTCTGCATGAGATCCAGTTCTAACTAGGACCCAAGCTAGCCCACTCACTGCAAGATCACAGACACAGTTAGCTCTTTCTGCGTGGATAGGAACGTTAATTAATAATATGAGTGACGGTAGTGTATATTTTTCAAAACTCTGCAAATGACAAATAACATCTTAGTCTACCCGTGACCACGAACGCTGTAAAGTGTTCGAAACGTCGGGATAAAATTAATAAACTCGTGAAAAGTTATTCCGTAAAAAAGTTGTTTTATTTCGATGTTTAAGTTAGTTTGTTTTTAAAGTTGTAGCTTTTTTAGTTTCTAGGATCTACTAATCTGTTATCTCTATTTTATAATTTAAGAACGATAACGCCTGAAAATCAGTAAGCTTAAGGGACAATGGGCGAAGAAAGGGCCATAAAATTTCTATATTCTGCCGTCTATAAACTTAAAGGCCGCTAAATGACAAATACTTATTTTGAGCTAGAGCAGAAAAAAGCGGGAAAAATTTCAAACCGTTGCTTCTCAGTATCTATAAACATTTTGTCATGTTGTCATATACTAAAAAAAAGGTATTTTTTTCAACATTCACATGAAGTTAGTTGATTTTGTAAAATATTGATAATTATCTCAATAAATGCACATTTTCCTTTCTAACCTTGTAAAATTTTAAGGTTCGCTTTAAGTGTGCACAACTAAATGGCGGCTAAAGAATCATAACTGCTTTTAAGTTATGGATTTATTAATAACTGCCAAAAGTATTTTTAGAGACAGAAAGTTACCAACATTTAAATAGCTATAAAGCAGTTATGTTATTTTGCGTTTTTTAAACCTATTAACGAATGATATTATATTGATCTTATCCTTAACAAAAAAGCAGCTAAAAACAAATAGCCGCCTTTTAGCCAAGTAGATATCGCTTTACTTCTCTTCCAAGTTTTTTAACAACATTTAATACAGCTATGCATAACTTAAAGGCGGTTAATAATTAAACCTTTGCATATAACTGCTCTTTAGGCTTGCACTATCCAGATCTTTATTTTTTGAATCCTGCAAAATTAAACGTCAACTTGGAAAATCAAACAAAGTTTCTGCAAAGACAAGTTCTTTATTACCACAAAACTATCGAACATGATGATAACAAAATAAAAAACTGCAACTTCTTCTAATCAAATTAAATATTAAATAATTATTTAAATAAACTAAATCAAAAAATATCATGGCAAACCACAAAATATACCTAAAATTAAATTTCAGGTGATAAATACTCGCACTTAAAAAATAATGACATTATTCATTGTTATCAGTGTTTTACATTATTTTTATTGCAATTTGTAAGTACTTATCAGAATCAAACATATCGCAGGCTCTACAACCAAGCTAAAAAGTTTTTTACTTAGTTGTTTGTTTTTAATAAAAACTCGAAAGAAAATCAATGCACTAACGATTCACTTAGTTTGATACATAAAACAATCGGTTTGTACTAGCATCAAACGTCAGTAAAAAAATATTCTTATCGAAAATAAAAGTAATCACTCTGAACTCAAACTTTGTACAATTGAAAATATATATATATATATATATATATATATATATATATATATATATATATATATATATATATATGTATTAACATTTATTTTGACATATAATTATGGTAACAATCCTAAATTAATCAGTCTTTTGTTACAATCTTAATCAAATGTTGGTAAATTCCTCCAAAAAAGCATTTTATGCGCTGGCATTAACGCAGACAATTTATTGACAATGGCTTCTTTTCTTTTTTTTTCAACACCTTTAGGTTCTGTGCGAAAAGTTACAGTCATTATACTTGGGTTTCTTAAATATTTATCGCTCATAAATCTTAACGTGACATATTCATCGTCGAAATTATTCTTGTACATCAGATCGTACATTTTTCGCTGGAAACACACTTGTGACATATTCTTGAGATACGGTCGAGGTTTCGTAATGTTAATACGACGCTCTGATACATAATTTGTTAAATTCAAGAAGCTTTGCGGTGTCATAGAATTTACATCAACCTTGCTATGATTTATCGTACTTACACATTCTACGAAATCGGCGTAATCATACAGTTTACCTTTCCTTTTCATCGCTAATTCAACTTGATGATGAACCTGATCAGAACTCATAAAGGTGTGACCTGGTTCGAAGTAGTGTAAAATAATATTCTCCGCAGAGATTAAATCACTATTCACCATGTGAGTCAAAAATGAATAAAGCAACCAATTTTTATTTTGCGAGCTGCAGTTGTCGAGCCAAATATTTATGGTACGTATGTCCCGGTATCGTAGCAGAAAATGATAAAATGCACTCATGATATCCTCCTGTTTTCTACCAGCTATGCCGTCATGCCAAAGTACTGTAAGTGGTTTTGAATCAAGAGTTATTTTGCCTAAAGGAGCAAAAGTTTGATTAAAAACAATAAGTCTATTACAGAAAATTACTGCCTTAAAAGTGTCAAGTCGCGGTAGCATTATCACTTTTTCTAAATCGGTACTGTAAAAAATCTGAGAAGAACTTTGCTCTTGGGTTTTATGGAAGTCATACAGGTTTCTAGCCTTAGTGTACTTTTCATGATGCCTAGCCCAGTTAACGCAAATATCACATTCAGCGACTAATTCTATATTAAGGGCATCGTGAGAAGTTTGCTTTTGATGCAAACCATATCCTTCACACGCCTCACATTCTTCGTTCCCAAGTCTCGTGAAAGATATATTCATTTTCTTGACGTGTGATCGGTATAGCTCATAGGAAACAGTTAAGTTAGGATGTTTTGTACAAAAATCTGCATGCATCAAGGTAATGTTAACATCACTCGGTATATATCTACGTAGTGGGGCGTGCTCTCGCCGGTAATGGGGTTCTGTAGGATGAAAAGTCTCTACGTGTTGTGTTAATAAGTTTCGATCAAATGCTACGGTTTTAGTATGTTTGCCACGACTATCAACATTACTATTTTTCAAGGCGTTGTATAAAACTTTATCATTAGTTTTTTTGAAACCTAAGGTGGTTAAAAAGAATATTTTACATACTGGTATAGATATACCGTTTGAGTCCTTTAGTCTAAAAGATTTTCTGGCGTCTCTTTTCGGGCTGGATGTGATCTTCCTCTTGGGTACAGAAACAGAAACATTATTTCTAATAAAATTACGTCTCTCTTGCCAGGTAAGTTCCCAGAATAGACTGTTCACAGCTTCACGACTTGCATCGTCAAAAACATTTGAACATTTTTTCCGACATTTATCATTACATCCTGGCTTCACTCTGTGCTCTTCTCTTTTACTGTTCACTATAACTTGCCTTCTTTCCGCTAAGCTGTTGCTATATTTTTTCCTTTTTTTTAGTAGACCAGGATTGTTTGATAAAAAAAAATCATTACAACTATTGCTTCTCTTGCGGCTTATCGTTTGTATCTTTGTATCTTGAAAGGACTGGGAGGTATCTAGAGTATTTCGACGTTTATTAAGAGAATGTGGAACGTTTTCTTTTATGGTGATTCTATCATTTTCCTTGCTCAAAATAGGTTCAACAATACGGGAACCAACACAACTCCTTGTCCTCTTACGGGGCAACAATTGATTCTGTAAGTTCACATCTTGAAGCGATCTAAGAGAATCCAACGTATTTCTACGTTTGTAAAAGGCTTTTGTTTCGACGGTGCATTTATTGTTCACAAGAGGTTGAATTGTATTTGTACATTTTTGCTTTGAAACTTTTGCTTTTACAACATCGCACCTGAGAGGTTCGATTGTTGCGGTCAATAATGCATTTTGAGCTGTTAATGATTTTAGTTTTGAAGTCGATGTACCATCTTTATCCTCTTCAGATGACAATTCAGACGAAGATGGGTAATAATCCTTGTCTCGAACGGAATCATCCGAGTCAAAATCTTCACCAAAATGACTAGCCTCGTGGATATGTGAATCTTCGACCAAATCGGTATTGTTACCATCAGTTTTACAAGGTGGTGATAACGCAAAAGTTTCTTTACACGTCAGGTCTAATGAAATAGGTTCACAAAGTTCCATCGTATCTACGTCTTTTTTTTCCAAATGTTTTTTAATTGCATCTAAATCTATGCTATTCAGATGGGATGAACTTTGCGAAATTTGTGTTTCACGCATCTGGTTGAAAACCGAAGTTGTTAAAGAAAATTCTCGGGAATATAAATCATTAACTAAATCTTGTTCGGTTCTTCCTTTCAACTTTTGCACTTTCGAATCATTACTTACATTAGTTATAGAATGTCCTTTAGACTCTATCCTTGATTAAGCAAACTGCTTCTTGATAATAAGCGTACATTTGGTTTGAAAAAAACTAGATATTAATAAAATAAAATACGTACCTTGGAACCCTTCCCGCCATAATGCCTGGATGATTTTGGCGCGAAACGAGGACGCGCAAACGTTCCTCACTCGTTGCTGTCTTGGTTTGCACTAAAATGGCCGGCTAGCCCATTCCCGTGCGTGCCTAAGCGCGTCCCCCGCACCCCGGAAGAATCCGTGTGAGAGGCGCGGGGGTTGTGTAGTTTGCGGCTTTTTAGCGAAGTTTTGTTATTTAACGGCTTTTTTGTTATGCAAGACAAAAAATAAAATACTTATTTTACTTTACGTACGGCGTAATAATGCTTTATATAATAGTTTAATAATTGTAAAAGTAGTAACACTACAACGCTTAAAGGCCGCTAAATGATTTTAACTGCTTTTTAGTTCGGTAAGAGCGTATATCCGCCTTTTAGTTAAGTCTATGCAAGGTATTATACTCCAACGTAACCAAGGTAAAAAGCCGCTAAAATACGTTTGCTACCTTTAAGTTAACTGTTTGATAATAACTGTTTTATAGCTAAGCATTGATAGTAAAATTGTTCAATCGATCCATGTGTTAAAGTAGTATAGCTGCTTTCTAAACTAGTTATGCTGTTTAGCGACCTTTAAGCGATGTGAAGTATTTTTTATTTGTATTTAGTTGCCTTTTAAAAAAACATATCTTGATAACGGTAAAAGATAGAATAACCGTTCCTAGACAGATCGATAGTTTTTTTTTTTTAATACTATGACATTAAAAAAGTGAAAAATGACCAAATGTCATTTAGCGGCCTTTAAGCTTATAGACGGCAGTATTGGAAACCCTTCGACCAAAGACGCAGCGTAAGACCACCCTATGTTTAGTGGACGTCCTTCGGCTGATAATGATGATGATGATGATGAAGAACTATAACACTCGTATTTAAGTGATAATGGGTATTTAAAGAGCCGATTCAGCACAATAAATGAAACATTTTTGTAGAAAAAATTTGGGGTTTTTATACGCTAGTTTTAAGAAATTTGAGATTAAGGTAGGTAGTTCTTTTTTTCAGATAAATTTGTTATTGATTTAGGTTAAGTTTAGAGAAAAAATAGGATCAAGCATTAAATTGAGAGGGGCGAAGCCGATAACGTATAACTTTTGAAATCGACAGGGCGCTGTTCTAAAAAATGGCATTTTATTCGTGAGAGAAAAAAAAAACAAGCTCGATCTGTAAAATAATAATGATAGAGCCCTGTTTCAATCATGAATCCCAAAACGCTCTTGAAATATTATCATATCACCTTAAACGATTTCACGTTAATACAGGATTAAAAAAAATACGACGTTGTTGGTCCCTTACAAAAAGTTTCTGTATTTGAGCATCAGAACTAGCCCAAAGAAGGAATGCAGTTGATTTTCATAGACCTTATTTAGTGTGGCATAGTTTCCTTTAGTCTCAGAAAATCACATAGGTACTCGTGAAAACATTTGGGCCGTGGGGACCCTCTGCTAAATTGCTTTTTTGAATAATTGCGCCAAAATTAAATTGTGTAACAGCCAATAATAAAGCTGGCTGGTTCCTAGCTCAAAAGATTAGCATAGCTATCCAACGCGGCAACGCAGCCAGCATCATAGCCTCCATGCATGGTTTCGTTTTGAATAATCTGATTTTAAGTAATTTTTTATGTTGCATATCTCAGTTTTTATACTCGTTATTCTTTGCAATCTGATCGATGATTTACAAATACACACGGAACTCGACTCACCGATAAGTGAAAACGCACACTGAACGCCACAATCAGTAAATTACATAACATTGTCCCACAAAGATTGTTTTATTCCCGGTTGATAATAGCGTGAGTGCTTGACACTGTACGGTGCAGACTGGACAGTTGACTAACTTCACGAGTGTGAAGAAGAATTTTAATACGATAGGTGTATTGGGGTTATTCCGGGATGTGAATTTTAAGCTGAACTTAGAAAGTGATAAGTATGTAACGAAGATATAATTTCTGCCGTCGCAAGAGGATTTGGTCGTCGATCTCGTGGTAAGTATAACTTAGCAACATTGTGTTGTTTTATTTATTATCACATATCAGAGGTGGAATTGTGTAACAAAGCAATCGTATTCATTTGACAGTTCAAAACGTAAGTATAAACAAAGCGTTTGGCGAATCATACCGTACGTTATGAACTGTCAAATGAATACGATTGCTTTACACAATTCCACCTCTGAAGTTTAAGCCCCACTAGACGAAGTAATGAATGATGAATGAAATGTATTAAATTCATTATTTACCGACTTAAAAAAAAGGAGTTATCAATTCAATGTGTAGGTATGTAATTTATGTGATATCGATACAATTTAATAATATTTTATTTTAGTATATTGATCTAGTAAGGCTTCACATGGACGCACACGTGTGCTTAATTTCGTAAGTGTATGTATGTTTGTCCACGGATTTCTCGAAAACGAGAAGCTATATCGATGTGATTATTTTTTTTTGTTTTAACTGGTATGTTTTAACTTTGGGTGCAGGTTAAGATTGAACAAAATCGGCACAGTATTTTTGAGATATTATGGATGATAAATAACTAAAAATCATGAAATAAACAATTAAACTTAAATTGTGTCATTACCATCATCATCATAAATGCGTGATCATGAGATTTTATGACAGATTTTTTAAAGGCGGTGTCATTTTTTATTTAAGAGCTAAGTAATCTATACTAATATTATAAAGCTGAAGAGTTTGTTTGTTTGTTTGTTGGAACGCGCTTATCTCTGAAACTACTGGCCCGATTTGAAAAATTATTTTTACGTTGGATAGTCCATTTATCGAGGAAGGTTTTAGGCTATATAACATAAAGATACGACTCATAAGACCACAGCAGCAATGAAAAATGTTGCGAAAACGGGAGAAAGATATTCCTTTTCAAAGCTTCCGCTGCGTACGCTGCGAAAACCGCTTAAGTAACACAAAAATCATGTATGACCGAATTGTTCAGCATTAATAGTTCTATAATAAAGTCCGCAACAGCATATGTCTATCTTTTATGGTTGACTTACTATAACCTTTTTTATGTTAATAAATTTGTAAAAAAATAATGCATTATTTTTAGAGGTTTATTATACACACAGGTATTTATTCTTATCAAAATAAATACATTCATCATCACGAGCATTTCATTTAGAACAAAGTTGCCCTTTATATCATTTGAATTCAATAAATATCTTAGGAGCTATCACAGTTTTAACATTACTCCGCACCAAAATAATGTTCGCAGCTTAAGTACAACGTGCGCTTGCACTAATCTAATATATATAAATCTCGTGTCACAATGTTTGTCCTCAATGGACTCCTAAACCACTTAACCGATTATAATAAAATTCGCACACCATGTGCAGTTCGATCCAACTTGAGAGATAGGATAGTTTAAATCTCAATTTATCATAACTGCACCCGTGCGAAGCCGGGGCGGGTCGCTAGTATATTATAAAGCTGTAGAGTTTGTTTGTTTTAACGCGCTTATTTCAGGAACTGCCGGACCGATTTGATAAAATATTTCTCTGTTGGATAGCTTATTTATCGAGAAAGGCTTTAGGGTATAAAACATCACGCTGCGACGGGAGGGGAGGGAGCAAACTCAAAACGCGCGGACGAAGTCGCGGGGGACCGCTAGTATAGTATATTATAGCAGTGACCACAGACTTAAAATTTAGTGATCAGGTTTTATCTTGTCTTAATAATGAACAGGAAGTAGATACATACAGAATGTGCGTTGTTTATAAAAAAAGTTACAAAATATTAATAATAAATTAGTAAAGTATTCCCCAACGCATCCTGTACTGTACCCTGATGATAACGGTCAAAACGTGAATGTGAGCGAGTAGGAAATATCGTGTTGAGCTTTTTGTGGACAAGAAGACTTGACTACGCTCGAACAAATCCATGTTGAAAGATAATAAAAACAGTCAAACAACTATGCAAATAAAATTATTTGTAGTCTTGCTAATAAACCAACCATTATCAGACGTCCACTGCTGAACATAGGCCTCCCCATGGCTTTCCACAGCGACCTATCACTAGCGGTCTGCATCCTGTTTGATCCTGCGACCTTTATAAGGTCGTCTATCCATCTTGTCGGTGGACGTCTTTTGTCAAAGGGTCTCCAATCTAGAACTTTCCTGCCGTATCGGCCATCAGTTCTTCGCGTTATGTGCCCTGCCCGTTGCCACTTGAGCTTACTGATTCTCAAGGCTTTATCCGTAACATTAGTTCTTTTACGTATCAATAAAATATGGTAACATGGAAAAAGGGGGGTAATGCAGATTGCTTTTCATTGTTGTTTCTAGGCGGCGGGTATAAGAAAATTGTATTTTGTTTTACTGAATTCAAAAAAAAGGAGGTAATCAATTCGACCTGTATGTATGTGATATCGTCAGAATTGTATAAAATTTTAGTATGTGGATCTATAAAGGCTTCCTAACACGTGAGCAAAATTTCGCAAGTGTATGTATGTTTGTATATTTGTACGTTTGTCTCAGAATTTCTGAAAAACGAGATGTCATAGCGAAATTATCTTAGGGTACAGTGTAAGTTACATCAAAATGTGTCTAGTAGTTTTTGAGATACGAGTATATAACTTAATAAAGGTACTTGGAGACAATTTTTAACAAAAAAAGGATAGAGCTATAAGCAAATCCAAATGCGAGTGATTAAGATCTATCAACAAAGGAATTGTACCTATACATTGGTTACTGCGACCTGTCGACCATTAGCTTAGACCCCTAACTAGGTATTTAATTATGTGAGTATTTCTATTAAGTACTTGTAACCAGCAGCTCATAGCTAGCTGGATGCGAAACCAGTTAATCTGTGATGCAAAAAGCTTGTGTGGGCAAAGATTATATGTAAAGAAGTGGCATGCTATTCGTAAACATATTTCCAATGAGCAGTTTTTTTGTCATTAGATGTTAATATCATCGAGAGATGGCGCTAGCGTCACTTTAGGAAAAAACATGTTTTTAATTGTAAGTATTATAATAACAGAGGGTAATTGCTTTTCGCCAACGTAAATAATAAACAGTAAAACAATTTTAATGTGTACGTTTAGCAAATAAAGGACTTCTTAAGGTCAAAATAAAAAAAAAATCAAAATTCTAAAATATTTATTTCTTTTAACAATATTTTACAAAATTTGCCAGATATTGAAGCCTTCTTTTAGGCATGGAATTACCTGTACCAGGAGACAACGCTCTGCATAACTAGGTTTTAATACAATATATACGAAGTTACGTACTATCAATCGTATAAGATTATATTATATCAGAACATTTTACCTACTTACATGGATTTTAATTTTATTGTAATTACGTATATGGATGTACAAACATAATTTATCATAATGTGTGTGTGTGTGTGCAGCGTGTGTCTTTTCTTAAGGTCATTAAATTGCTTTTTCAATATTTTAATTACGCACTTTTTTACTTTGTCTATTGTTTTCCGCCAACGTGGAAAATAAATGTTCCTAAAGCCCTAAAGCTATCCCAAAGCCATTTAGTGAGAGCTAAATAACATGCATTGATTACACTCCAATTTGGGAATGAAAACCAGTTGAAATCCATTCAGAAGGGATTTGAAAAAATATTATCTAAATTTTGGTGAGTACTCATGTCTTTATTCACGGTATTTTCGTTGATTTTTTGTTCGTTTTCGAACGCAAATCACACGCTATATCCAAGCGAGTGATTCAAAAATAGAGGCTCAGTTATCTGATCAAGGATTTACATTCAAATAGGAAGACGCCCACTGAATTATCCAGAATGTAAAATTGAATCTCCAAAGTGCATTATTTTGCATATTGTAGAAGTGGCGTAGCTAGGTAACCAAGGGCCCTGGGAAAAAAAAAATTGGGCCCCACTGTTATCTGAACTGGTTAGGTTTAGATAGCAGTGGGGTAGTATAATTTTAGTTTTCTAATTTATTTATGCATAATATTTATATTAGATTGTGCTCGAGTACCTAGGTACTCACTGTTCCCTAACGACTTTAAAAGTAAATGGAAGGAGAAACCTCGAATCTCCGGCAAACATTTTATCGCCGCTAGTGTTACCACATTTAACGATGGACACCAAGAGCGATCTCCACGCGCGCGGACCTGAATTAATTCACTTTTTTTCACGATATTTCGCGTAATACAATGAATAGTCGAAATCCATAGATTTGACATGATTGATTGACGTAACAGATCAATATGAGTGGTACTAAAACCAAATAAAATTGTAACCACTATATTGACCAGTACTAAAAAGTTTATTAACATCAGCTTACTTATTCCTGATACAACATAATTTTTTAACCGTTCTCGAATAAAAAACCTCACTCGAATTCACAATAAAACGCACATATCGCTATCCATGAAATTGACAACACTGCCAACCAACAGAAATAATTTAGGGTAAATCCCTAGGTATAACTTTCGAATTTCTCTTAACTGAGTTGCCATGATTATAGTCAAGTTGCAACCTATCATGTTTATTATGAAAATGGGAGAAATTTTCAAAAGTTCAGTTCGATCGACATTTTCTGATGAGGATTCGAGGGCCCCCTGAGCTTGAGGGCCCCGGGGCACTGCCCCGCCTAGCCCCTAGGTAGCTACGCCACTGTGTAGATAAAACCATAGAGAAAATTTACTTACAATATTTATTTACATACAATAGTTTACTCGACCACAAACGTACATCATCATGGTACACGGGTTTCAATAGCAATCGTTTTTAAGATATGCAAAAAAAAAAACGCATGCCAATCTCCTTAAGGACACACGTCACAGATGCATGCCAGATCACTTTTAGCCTACAGTCCCATCTGCACAAGATGATATTCTATGCCTATTACACAATCAAAGTCTTGAACTCAGCCTTGACTCGCCAGTCTCCGGCGCACCACGCAACATGCTCGCCCTGTGGTCACTCGCGGTGTTATCTCTCGCTCATGTGAGTACAACAGTAAAATCAATTTTAACACAACAGCTTTAAACGGTGTGGCCTGTAATAGAAACAAAAAACTAAAATACAGGCCCTTTAAGTGTCCAATAATAAATCCTTGATGTATTATAATGAAAAATAAATTTATTGCTGTTTTTTACAAAATTAATTGAACCCACAATGTATTGCAAACACATGTGTAAGAACTTGACTTATTACTTACGAGTTAGCGATTTTGATATACATTTTTGGACAAGTTTGGACCGCTATAATTCTGAGTTAAAGAATCTTAGAGCACTAGTCACTACTTACACTCTCTGTAGAATCATTGGTTAAAATTTTCTCCTAGCTCTATTACAGGCCACACGCTGTATGCCTATAACCACGTAAAATGGTAACAGCCACAATATTTTGTTGACAGCAAATATAACTTTGTTTTTCATAGTGTTTGTATGAAGAACAAAGTTATGTTTGCGGTTGTTGAAAATGTGCTATATCTGCGAATGTGCAAAAACTTCTCGTTCGATCTCGTCCCAACCAATTTTCGTTGAAAGTGTTTGTTAAGATCAACTTTATTTCAAAAATTACACTCGCTTAGTTTAGAAGTTAGATGGGGGGGGGGGGGGACGCCCATTTTACCACTTTGGAAGCGTCTAGCTATAAAACGTTACACTTTAAGACACCCCACACGCATAGGTTTGACAAAAAAAATGGTTTTAGTTTCGTGTATGGGACCCCCCCTTAAATATCATATTTTTATTTTTTGTATAAGAATCATAAAGCGGTTAAACAGGATACATCTTTCTACCTTTCAACAGTGTGATGCTTATAGTTACAGAATAAAGTGGCTGCGACATACGTACGGACGGACAGACAGATAGACAGACTTGACGAAACTATAAGGGTTCGGTTTTTTGCCACTCGGCTACGGAACCCTAAAAAGGGTTAAAACACTAATTAGGCCCTCAGTCAGCGGAGTAGAAGATTTTATTAATGCCAGAAATGTACAGACCTGTGGATGTGTCTATGCTTTTGGAGTTTGTCTAATACTTTTATTACCGACTTAATCCAAAAAGAGGCAATCAATTCAATGTGGATGTATGTGATATCATAATAATTTGATAATATTTGAGAATCTTGACCTATTAAGGCTTTGATCTATTAAATTTCGCAGTGTTTATCCACGTATTTTTCGATAACGAGATAACATAGCGCGATGTTTTTTTTTTCATTTTCAATAGGTATAATTAAATTAGGGTACATTGTAAGTTTCATCAAAATCAGTCCAGTAGTTTTTTTTTAAATATGGGTAATAACTAAAAGCCATGAAATAAAAAAATATACTTCAGAAATCAAACCGCCTTCACTCAGTCAAAATGCTCAAAAAAATAACACATTTGCCCTCTGTTTAGGAGAATCTAAACAAATTCATTTGGAGTCGGTGCATGATCTTAAGCTTACGTTCATCATCAAAAACCTACGCTTATCGTGTACCTCAACTAAATTATGTTTCTCCTAAGCAGGAGGCAAATGTGATTTTTTGAGCTTTTTAGCGGTTTTAACTGTCTGCTTGATCTGGCAAGAATATAATTTTTTGTTGATTGATTTATCTAACCAAGAGATCCTGAGTACTTGAACAGTAAATAAATCGGCTTAAATTCGAGCGTGTAATATATGTAAAACTAGCGGTCCCCCGCGACTTCGTCCGCGCGTTTTGAGTTTGCTCCCTCCCCTCCCGTCGCAGCGTGATGTTTTATATCCTAAAGCCTTTCTCGGTAAATAAGCTATCTAACACAGAAATATTTTTTCAAATCGGTTCAGCAGTTCCTGAGATAAGCGCGTTCAAACCAACAAACTCTTCAGCTTTATAATATAATTAGCGGAAGCGCACGTTGTACTTAAGCTGCGAACATTATTTTGGTGCGGAGTTATGTTAAAACTGTGATAGCTCCTAAGATATTTATTGTAATCAAATGATATACAGGGCAACTTTGTTCTAAATGAAATGCTCGTTATGATGAATGTATTTATTTTGATAAGAATAAATACCTGTGTGTATAATACACCTCTAAAAATGATGCATTATTTTTTTACAAATTTATTATAATAAAAAAGGTTGTAGTAAGTCAACCATAAAAGATAGACTTATGCTGTCGCAGACTTTTTTATAGAACTCTTAATGCTGAACAATCCTGTCATACATGATTTTTGTGTAACTTTAGCGGTTTTCGCAGCGTACGCAGCGGAAGCTCTCAAAAGGAATATCTTTCTCCCGTTTTCGCTACATTTTTTATTGCTGCTGTGGTCTTGTGAGTCGTATCTTTATGTTATATAGCTTAAAGCCTTCCTCGATAAATGGACTATCCAACATAAAAATAATTTTTCAAATCGGGCCAGTAGTTTCTGAGATTAGCGCGTTCAAACAAACAAACAAACAAACAAACAAACAAACTCTTCAGCTTTATAATATTAGTATAGATAAAAAGCCCATAAACTTCCATTAAGGCCTTTGGACTATCAATTTCAATATCTGTACCTATACTAAATATATACTATATAAATTATCTTTGAAAAATACATAGAAAAATAGCTTTTAATCTTGATCCTTCTTGATCTCCCTCTCTCTCTTTCTCCCTCTCCCTCTAATTTGATGTCAAAATAATTATTTATCTGTGATCTTCGATCATACAAGATGACAGATAATGGTTTGGATAATAGGTAGACGTCGTTTTGTAAACAATTAAACTATATAGATTATCTAGTAATGAATCCAACGAAATTCCTACCGATTCAGAATCAGGCGAAACAGCACTGCACATGACTATAATAAGAATAAACAATCAGACTGTTAAATTTCTATTATTCAACTTTCCCATGAAAGTGCAAAGAAAAATGAACAGAGTCAATGCAAGATAAGCTGGTGAAGTTGTGACTATCATCTTCACATCTGCCAAGATTTAAAAAAATGAGCAGACAAAATATAATAAGACAGAACCCGAACTGGGAGGAAGATCTAGCGAATACGATCGTGGTGGGTCCAGCTGAGATCAGCCGACTGAATTCATACGCAAAGTCTGCGCTGAAGACACCAAGGAAGAAATTTTGCAAATGCTCTGTTAGTATGTTACTGTTATTTAAAACTTGACTATGTTATTGGTGTAGCAATTAGATCGTTGGTTGCTACCCAAAAGGTGCCGGGTTCGAATCTGTGGTCGGGCTGAAATTTGTTCCTGGGTTTTTCGCGAAACGGCTCGGAGGCAGGAAGTTGTTGGTGATGACAACCCCGTGCCTCGGAAAACACGTTTAGCCGTTGGTCCTGCGCCTCTTAGTCTTCTACCAGGTTATATTTTGGAGAGTGTACGAAGGAATTGCTTGACTTAATTACGCCGGCCCCTTCTCAAGTTCAGAACACGAGACGCGGGCGTGGCTTCCATACGTCGTAGAGATCCCATCAATACGTACCCAGCTATTTCAGTCCACATTTCTTTTGCGCACCGCTAGGGAGTGGAATATTCGCCGGTAGAAGTGTTCCCTGTCAACTACAATTTGGACGTCTTCAAGAGGAGAGTGAATAGGCTGTAACTAGGCAGACATGGTCCATTGTAACTTAATATCAGATGCAATCGTAGCCAAATGTTTGGTTATCTAATTTTTTAAAAATTGCCAATTTTAATTGTGATTGAGCGGCGGCGTGGTGATCGGATACGAGCAGGAGGACGTTAGTTTAGTTATTGAGAAGTAATTTTGTCAGCCAGATTGACTCTTTACAAGTCTGAACCATATTCCTTATTGACTCTAGAAAGCTGGTCAGGCTGGTAAACATAGTTGAATGGTAAAGCTCAAATGATTCAGAAATGAGAGAGACGAAAACAGTTTGTAGAAAGTTTGTTATTTTGACATCGGTGTGGTATCCTACATGATATTTTGGTTGTTACAGGCGCAGAACTCCGGAGTAGCCCCGAAGATCAAACTGAACGATGGACGGGAGATCCCAGCGCTAGGCATTGGTACATGGCTGGGATTCACTAAAGAGGTAAAGCACGTAAAGCCGTTGATCCTGCGCCTTATCTCTCTCCGCTCTCCGGAGAGATGGATGGGATCTCTCCGGGATGGGATGGGATCTCTCCGGATCCCATCCCATCCCGGTCGACAAAAAAAGAGATGGATGGATTGTGTAAAACAAGAAATGAGTGTGAAAGGTGTGGATGATTCAGAGACGGGCGATAGAATAGTGTGGAAGAGGAAAACATACTGCGCCGGGACAGGGCAAGAGAATGATGAGTCGGTAAGTCGTTGTGTCTGTCCGGCTAGGAGGACTATTAGTATTACTATTATATTTCTCATGTTTCAGGGAGGTCGAGTAGAAGCGAAATCAAATGACGTGGAGAAGGCGGTGGAGTGGGCTATTGACGCTGGCTACAGGCACATTGATACTGCTCACATCTACAACACTGAGGACCAGGTATTTGAACATAATTGAGTGATCTTCATTGCTCACACATCATTTTCAAGTTTTCATATCAAGATTAATTAATTAAATACTCTTTGATTTTACCAGGTAGGCCGAGCAGTAAACAAGAAGATAGCTGATGGAGTCATCAAGAGAGAAGACGTGTTCATTACAACGAAGGTATTAAAATTTATTTTTAAAAGCTTTTATTTAAATTGCAATGTATGTTTTTCCGGGTGAAAACTTGCAAATTAATTTTGAACCAGTTATTACTGATTTAAGTACTTTATTAATAACGAAACCATTTCCTTGTGGCAAGGAGGCTATGATGCTGGCTGCGTTGCCGCGCTGGATAGCTTCGCTGCACTGCATCGCTGCTAAAATTCGCTGTGTGTAAAGGGTCTAAGGTTTCAGGCACCAGGGCCAACAAAAACAAACGAAACAAAATATAGGCCTTGGATCTTGAGTTATTAAAAGATCTGTTGTTACATTGTGTTTACTAGTAAGTGTATTTGTATGTGTCTGTGAGTCGAATAAATGTATATTCTTTCTTTCTTTTCCATTCCAGTTGTGGAACGACCGTCACGCCAAAGACGCGGTGGTGCCAGCTTTGCGAGAATCTCTGCAGAAGCTGAACCTAGACTATGTGGACCTGTACCTCATTCACTGGCCAGTAGCTGAATTTGTGAGTTTCTTTTTTGCTCTTACTTTCTATCGACTTAAAAAACCGGCCATGTTCGAGTCGGACTCGCCCACTGAGGGTTCCGTGCCAACTTTAACTGAATTAGGGAATCCACTTACTTTTACTTTGTAAAATACCAGAAAAAATTATTGACTGCAAACATAACTTTGTTTTTCATAGTGTTTGTATTAAGTACAAAGTTATGTTTGCGGTTGTTGAAAACACGCTATATCTCAAAAACTACTAGTTCGATCTCGTACAAACCAATTTTCATTGAAAGTATTTGTAAAGGTCTACATTATATATTTTTTTCTAAATTTACGCTCACTTAGTTTAGAAGTTAGATGGGGGGGACGCCCATTTTTCCACTTTGGAAGCGTCTAGCTGTATAACGTTAGACTTTAAAAGAAAATAGTTTTAGAAACCTCTATGTCATTTTAAAAGACATATCCATAGACGCATAGGTTTGACTAAAAAAAAATTTTTTGGTTTTAGTTTTATGTATGGGAATAAATGTCATTATTTTTATTTTTTATATGAGAATCGTAAAGCGGTTAAGAGGATACATCTTTTAACCAAATTTCAACAGTGTGATGCTTATAGTTACAGAATAAAATGGCTGTGACATACGGACGGACAGACAGACTTGACGAAACTGTAAGGGTTCCGTTTTTTGCCATTCGGCTACGGAACCCTAAAAAAAGGAGGTAATATTCGACCTGTATGTATGTGATGTCGTCAGAATTGGGTAAAATTGTTGATCTATTAAGGCTTTATTTCTAACACGCATGCAAAATTTTGTTAGTGTACGTAAGATTACTTAAGTCATAGTGAGATGATTCTTTCAGGTATAGTTCAACTGTAAAGGGTACAGTGTAAGTTTCATCAAAATCGGTCCATTAGTTTATGAGATGAGTAATAATTAAAATCATGAAATAAACAATAAAATAAAAATTATTGCCTTCAAAAAGTTGACTAAAAAGCTTAAAATTAAAAACGCATTCGTCTTCTACTTTACGAGAAAATTTATTTTGGAGTCGGTGCATAGTGTGCGTCACTCAGTTTGACATAAGACGAATGCGTTATTTATATTAAGCTTTCAAGTCAGTATTTTGAAGCAGGTGTATTTTTTTTAAAATTATTTTTAAAGTATTAATTACGTAATAAACACATCCTTTGACTATTTGATAATTCTATACTATATACTAGAGTTCAACGAGGTTCAATATAACACGACAGAAACGTGCATGCGGTGCAGAATAAAGATTTTGCTGATGTAACAATCGATACTGTGTTTTAGCCCTCTGATTCCCGCCAGCACTCTCTGAAACTGACATTGAGTTAATATTGCTTCTTTATCCCCGAAGCAACAAAAATAGACATGACAACCCAACGAGCTATCGGTTGCTTAGAAACTACGTAATGAATAGGCCATAGACAGTGTATAAGTTATAATAAAGGTGGCGATACACCTGCCTGTAAAAGAGATCAGTAGCTTGCATGCCAGTTTATGGTATGCACAAGTTTAGCCATTCTCAAGTCCTTTCGCCAGCTTTGCAGCCCCCCACGTCCCCCCTTCACATTGCATACCAGAAAGTTGATTGCCATTTCACAATTCAGGCTTCGTAATTGGTAATTCTTTCATGGGGAAATGTATACTTATATTTAAAAAAAACAGATCACATTATAAAGTTACCGGTAAATTTAAAACTGTCATTAAAGAATCCTGACGAAAGGGTATTATAATGAAGATGATTATTTAAAAGATAGTAATTTATGATCACTGCAAACATTGTAAACCTTTTGAAAAGAGGCAATGACAATAGTAAGTGAGTATGTTGCGCAGATTCTTCTCAGCACTAGTCCCGTAGCCGTGGTAGGGTTTATATTGGGACGTGTTAAAGTGTCCTCAATAGGCTTATTTGCATAAATAAATGACTTTTATGATGGCACGTGCAAGGAGCAGGAATGAAAATGTGCCAGCTTCATGCATGAGTATCTGGCACTGATCATCGTTAATAAATCCGTACATCGTCTTTTGCTTCTCAGTCAAACCACACCCTCGACAACACAGACTACGTGGAGACGTGGCAGGGCATGGTGGAAGCCAGAAACCTCGGCCTGGCTAAGTCCATCGGCATCTCCAACTTCAACAAGCAGCAGATCGACAGGATCCTCGCGCTAAACAGTGTCACACCCAGCGTGCTTCAAGTCGAGGTGAGTACTTATCCCATAGACAACACGGGATACTTGAGCCTTGGCTTAGTTGACAAAAGGTAAATAAAATAGCCCCACGGATCACTAAGCTCAAGTGCAGAACACGTATAAATCTATACTAATATTATAAAGCTGAAGAGTTTGTTTGTTTGTTTGTTTGTTTGTTTGAACGCGCTAATCTCAAAAACTACTGGCCCGATTTAAAAACATTATTTTTACGTTGGATAGTCCATTTATCGAGGAAGGCTTTAGGCTATATAACATAAAGATACAACTAAATTTGTAAAAAAATAATGCATTATTTTTAGAGGTGTATTATACACACAGGTATTTATTCTTATCAAAATAAATACATTCATCATCACGAGTATTTCATTTAGAACCAAGTTGCCCTTTATATCATTTGATTTCAATAAATATCTTAGGAGCTATCACAGTTTTAACATAACTCCGCACCAAAATAATGTTCGCAGCTTAAGTACAACGTGCGCTTGCGCTAATCTATACTAATATTATAAAGCTGAAGAGTTTGTTTGTTTGTTTGTTTGTTTGTTTGAACGCGCTAATCTCAAAAACTACTGGCCCGATTTGAAAAATTATTCTTACGTTGGATAGTCCATTTATCACGGAAGGCTTTAGGCTATATAACATAAGGATACGACTCATAAGATCACAGCAGAAATGAAAAATGTTGCGAAAACGGGAGAAAGATATTCCTTTTGAGAGCTTCCGCTGCATACGCTGCGGAAACCGCTTAAGTTACACAAAAATCATGTATGGCAGGATTGTTCAGCATTAAGAGTTCTATAATAAAGTCCGCGACAGCATATGTCTATCTTTTATGGTTGACTTACTACAACCTTTTTTATGTTAATAAATTTGTAAAAAAATAATGCATTATTTTAGAGGTGTATTATACACACAGGTATTTATTCTTATCAAAATAAATACATTCATCATCACGAGCATTTCATTTAGAACCAAGTTGCCCTTTATATCATTTGATTTCAATAAATATCTTAGGAGCTATCACAGTTTTAACATAACTCCGCACCAAAATAATGTTCGCAGCTTAAGTACAACGTGCGCTTTCGCTAATCTTTACTAATATTATAAAGCTGAAGAGTTTGTTTGTTTGTTTGTTTGTTTGTTTGTTTGAACGCGCTAATCTCAAAAACTACTGGCCCGATTTGAAAAATTATTTTTACGTTGGATAGTCCATTTATCTAGGAAGGCTTTAGGCTATATAACATATAGATACGACTCATAAGACCACAGCAGAAATGAAAAATGTTGCGAAAACGGGAGAAAGATATTCCTTTTGAGAGCTTCCGCTGCATACGCTGCGGAATCCGCTTAAGTTACACAAAAATCATGTATGACAGGATTGTTCAGCATTAAAAGTTCTATAATAAAGTCCGCGACAGCATATGTCTATCTTTTATGGTTTACTTACTACAACCTTTTTTATGTTAATAAATTTGTTAAAAAATAATGCATTATTTTTAGAGGTGTATTATACACACAGGTATTTATTCTTATCAAAATTAATACATTCATCATCACGAGCATTTCATTTAGAACCAAGTTGCCCTTTATATCATTTGATTTCATTAATATCTTAGGAGCTATCACAGTTTTAACATAACTCCGCACCAAAATAATGTTCGCAGCTTAAGTACAACGTGCGCTTGCGCTAATATATTATAAAGCTGAAGAGTTTGTTTGTTTGAACGCGCTTATCTCAGGAACTGCTGGACCGATTTGAAAAAATATTTATGTGTTGGATAGCTTATTTATCGAGAAAGGCTTTAGGATATAAAACATGACGCTGCGATGGGAGGGGAGGGAGCAAACTCAAAACGCGCGGACGAAGTCGCGGGGGACCGCTAGTATATTATAAAGCTGAAGAGTTTGTTTGTTTGAACGCGCTTATATCTCAGAAACTGCTGGACCGATTTGAAAAAATATTTCTGTGTTAGATAGCTTATTTATTGAGAAAGGCTTTAGGATATAAAACATGACGCTGCGACGGGAGGGGAGGGAGCAAACTCAAAACGCGCGGACGAAGTCGCGGGGGACCGCTAGTATATTATAAAGCTGAAGAGTTTGTTTGTTTGAACGCGCTTATTTCAGGAACTGCTGGACCGATTTGAAAAAATATTTCTGTGTTGGATAGCTTATTTATCGAGAAAGGCTTTAGGATATAAAACATGACGCTGCGACGGGAGGGGAGGGAGCAAACTCAAAACGCGCGGACAAAGTCGCGGGGGACCGCTAGTAAATAAATAAATAAATATAGGACACCAATCACATACATTGCTCTGATCCCAAAGTAAGCCAATGCACTTGTGTTATGTAAATCAGACACAAAGGTGGTACCACAACACCCAGACCCGAGACAATATAGAAAAGATCGTTTTCTACATTGACCCTACCGGGAATCGAACCCGGAACCTCACGAGATGGCGACGCTTGAAACCAGCGTGCTAACCACTCGACCACGGAGGTCGTCAACGTCGTCGTCGGTCGTATAGCGAATAATCTTTGGTTGTGGCAGAAAAGTCCTAGAATGTAGCCTTGATCAAATAAGATGGCCAGCGTATGAGGTCTACCTTGTAAAGTTTGGAGGATCACCCTGGACGCAGACCCCTTATAACTGAACTTACAGGTGAACGCACACTTATCAGAGCCAAATGCGCCGAACGAATCGAAGTCAAGGAGGCCTCGCACACATATCCGCATCGGACAAGTCGACCCTGTCAAGGAAATCATGAGATAGCGCTATGAGTGATATCTAAAGGTGGGATATGTATAAAGATTTTATCCGGCGATTCGACTTAATCGGACGAATCGACCGCGTCGAAGGAATCATGAGATAGCGCTATGAGCGACATCTAAAGGTGAGAGAGAGTATGAAGATTTTATCGAGCGAGTCATCCGGATCGTCCGAGTCGACCGAATCTAATAACGTCATCCGAATTTATCTGGGATTTCTAGGGTTCTTCCAGATTCGGACGATTCGACGGGGATAATTGTGTGAGGTTTCATGAGATTTCAAATAAAGAATTCTAACATTCGTACGACTCGTTCGGCGCGTTCGGCTCGGATAAGTGTGCGTACAGATTAAATGCTCTGTTTGTGTGTGTTTGTGATGTCCTTGATCAATAATAGCTTTTCTTCCTATTTTTAAAACCCCATTTGGGGAGGCCAATTTTCAGCAGTGGCGTCTTGTGGCTATTATGATGCAGGATCGTTGGTGACGCATAAACATAAACTTACCAAAAAAAAATTGTGATTGTTCTATTGGTGTTCACGACTATATGTCTTTTCCAGATAAACCTGAACCTCCAGCAGCCGGACTTGCTGGCTTTCTGCAAACAGAAGGGCATCGCGGTGACCGGGTACACGCCGTTTGGCTCGCTATTCTACAGCAAGGCGAAGAAGGACGCGCCCCCGCCGAGGGTTGACGAGCCTGCCTTGAAAGCCATCGCCGAAAAGTACAACAAAACCGTGCCGCAGATCGCGCTACGATACGAGGTGATTGTTGTGTAATCTTTCCAGTACAGACCGCTTATACAAGTAAGATCTACTTGTATAAGCGGTCTCACGCGACTTGGTCCGCGCGCTTTGAGCTTGCTCCCTCCCCTCTCGTCGCAGCGTGATGTTTTATAGCCTAAAATCTACCTCAATAAATAAACTATCCAACATAAAAATATTTTTTCAAATCTGTCCAGTAGTTTCTGAGATTAGCGCGTTCAAACAAACTCTTCAGTTTTATAATATTAGTATAGATACGTGCTTATCATCAAAATTTATAATGCGTACGGCAAAGGAGTGGAAATGCTGCCCGAGTCGGTGTATTCTAGAGATTCAATCCGTAACTACTCAAAGTCAGAGTGAACAGGCTTCATTTGCACGTACTTGTTCCATTTTTGACCCTGTCTTGACCGGAATTGTTTGGTCTGGAGTCACGAGAAAACCCATTCTAAATAATACAAAAAAATCTCTCTTAATATCTTATCTTTCCCTTAATTTTCATTTCTTTTTAATATATTCACGGCGCACCCAATCCAACTCTTTATTTTGATTCTTGTTGTACCTTGTATTCCATAAGCTGACGCGCAATGATTCTATCGCTATTTCCGTATCAGCGTGTTGTGTCAAGAACTTCTGTCTAGAAAACAATTCAAATCTCTGGGCAGCAAAAATAAGTGAAGCTAACTCTGAAGTGACATTCCCAGGTGGAGTTAGGCGTGATTCCCATTCCGAAGTCGACGACCAAGGAGCGCATCGAGCAGAACATCGATGTGTTTGACTTCTCCCTGACGCAGCAAGACAAGGATGTGCTGAAGAGCTACGACCGAGGATACCGCACCATACCAGTCAAGCATTGGTCGCATTCCCCGTACTACCCCTTCGAGAAATAAACAGCATCATCTTTTTCGGAAGAGATAACTTTGAATAAAGATAATGTTAAGATTCGTACTTTAATAAACGGGTTTTATTTTTCCTTCACTTATATAAAGGCTCTACAAACATTAAACCACCTTAAAAAACTGACTATAAAGCTGAAAGCTCCTCTGTTTAGGAAAAAAACAAAAACATTTGGAGTCAGTGCATGCATGATGTGCGTAAGCTTGAGATCATGATGATACAGACATTATTTTAAACTTTTTTGTCATTTTTATTGTATTATTATATATATATCATATTATCGTAGATATTGAATTGGTTTTTGAACAAATATCACACGCCATATTTAAGCGAGTGATTCAAAAATAGAGGCCCAGAGGTAAGACGCAGACGCCTGACTCGACCCTCTTCTTCTTCATATAAAAGTAAAACACAAAAACGAATTCTTAACCTTATCTTTTATTCCCTGTCCTTTTAAGGGCGAACCTTACAGTTTCTCAAAATGAAATCTAAGCTTGCGTTAATAAAGTATACATTGCAATAGCAAAAATCCATTCCGACTTGGCGCCACCCAGACAACGCTACGCCAACGAAAAATTTATCAAATCATATCCATTTAGAAAGCGATCCCAACTAAAACCAACCGTATCTGCAGCAGGGTGAGATTCAAAAGCGAAAACCCCCTCTCTTCACAGAAAACGCATAGGAGGTTATATTGAAAAGTCAATACTGAAAATGCAAACGCACTACAAGGAAATCTACGTCTTATTCATCTAGAATTAGAATGTGGATTGGTTTGGAAGAGGGAGGTTAAGTTAGGTTATTTCATTGTCGCATAGGCGGGAAACATTTGGCGCCAGACTGGCCGTCGCCATTTTGTCGTTTTCGTATTGTGGAGGCAAAGGCATAATAGTTTGTCGAGCCTGCTTCCGCATTGGTGTTATGGTGGCTAATTTATTATTATAGCAGCCTAACTTCTGCATTACGATTCCGTAAGATTTACTTACTTGAATCAGAAAAGGTTGGCTGTTGAGACGATTATTTTGCATTGTTTTGCGTAAACACAAACACTTTTCTTAAACATTACGTGATAGGTTCTGCAATTACGTGACTATTCCTAGATAGAACCTGAAAGTACATTAGGTACTTTTTGATTGTGGTTGGCGTATGAGACAAATTTTAAAAAAAGCCGCAAATCTATGTAAAGGCTAGCCGTTTGTCACACGTACAAAAAATTTAACAGGGGCGCTGCAAGTTAAAAAAAAAAACAGATACCTATCGTGTGTGATATCATTTAACAGGGTTTATTGAGGCGCTTTCGAAAATAAGGCACATTTTGCCAATTTTATTAAATTAAACCAAAACTAATTTTCAAACTATGCCTACCAAAAGTTTGGGCTCCTCCTGGTACTAGTATCATTTGTGATATATGCAAACAAAAGGTTAGCCATATTGTGTAATTATGTGTCTACTGATCTGCCAAACGAATACTAATCTACATCGATTTGCGGTTTTTAGGGTTCTGTGGCCGAATGGCAAAAATCAGGGCCGGACCGTGAGTTTATCACGTTTATAGTCAGTCACATTTGAATTGGAAGAGCGATTGACTCTGTTATTAGAAAGTTGCAGGTTCGAATCCCGTCCGTGCGCAAATGATATTTGGTCTTTAAAGGCTTCCAAACACGTGTGAACAATTTCGTAAGTAGATATGATATGTTTGTATATTTGTATGTTTGTCCACGGATTTCTCGAAAACAACAGACTACACTCATCAAATGTATTGTGTCGGTACCATAGAAGTAATATCCCCTATCGGAAAGGGATAATTATTTTATGGTCGGTACGCACTTGGCCGGTTTTTGCGTAGAGCTCCTACTATGAGGAAGACATAGCAACCTGCTTTAATTTCGTCGACAACTCAAATGATAAAGCATAAATCATTAAAAGATTGACATATTCATGTCAATCACCCCATTTGGCATTTATTAGCAAGAATTGGCTAAAGATGCGTTAAATTTTACAAATATTTTTGTTTATTTTTTGTTTGTTTTTATGTATTGATATCAGAGTCCCCTGCGTCCTGCTGGCATGTGGCTGTGGACTCTTCTGTTGCTTGTCGGCACTGGCGCCTACGACTTTGATGATGGCGATGATGATCAGTTCGATTTCAGCCCGGATAATAGTTCGGAAGGTAACGATGTAGCCTTGTATATTTAAGGTGGCTCTCAGGGGCGCAGCGTGCTTAGGTGGGGCTTCGTACAAAAATTAAAAACTTGTTTGGGGGCCCTTATCATGGGTATTCGCGGGCAGCGGTGCGGCTCGTTACGACGTACATGAGAGGTTCTTTATCTTATTTAGTTAAGCGCCCACTTTGAAAATCTATTTTTCCAATATGTTTTGACTTTCAAAACCATTATTGGCATTACAATTTGAACAAACAGGAAAATCACAAACGTTGATGCTGATGTTAATGTTGACGGCACTTATGATTGTTAGTATGCCACTAGTGTCCCATCGAAGTTCTTAACACTTTCGTTCTAACAACGTTATAGAACGTCCAAAAATTATCTTCGTGATGAGGCACATAGTCTAACCACGTCCTAAGTTTTATTTTATTTCAAAGCACAACGGCTGGCGACGTCGAATCTCTGTGTAATCTTCAGGTAGCTACGTCATTGCGCCGCATCATGTCCATTTTTTAAAGTTCTAGCGCTACAATACATTATTTTTTTTGTTACTTGAACATTATTCACACTCGCATATAGAAATACCCACACACACATGAACAACGTCGTCAAACGTCGTGTTCGGTTGTACTGCCAGTCAACGTCTACGGACGTTAGCGACATACAATAGGCAATATTTTGTTTGCTATACGGCGATCCGAGTGTGGACGTCCTCAAACTTTGTATGCAGTTCTTATGCGCCACGGCACAAAAGATGACTATTGTGGTATGCGTGCATGAACGTGTTAAGTCATTTTTTTCTGCCTGTTTTCTATTTATTATTGTTTACGCACTTTGGGGCCCACGTACGCAGATACGGCACTAGCTACGCCACTGGTGGCTCTACATCGGAGTCACTTCTTGCTAACAATTTATGACAAAATAAAAACAACCTTGTTTAATAGCCTATCTAATCTGATAATAAAGATAAAGTTAAATAAAAAAATAAAACAGGAATTGACTGCAGCACCCACAACTTTATGCATATCAAGGTGGCACGATTATAGTTTCGTCTCGGCGGTAGAACGGACCTCATTTGGATACAAGGCAATATGACTGCTCTAAAATACTGTGATGTAATCTTGCCCCACAGACAGCAAATGGGACAAAATTTCCAGCTAATGCACGACAATGCCCGTGCATATAAGGCGGGTATCGTTGCAAGTTGGTTACAACAGCATAATATCCAAGCTTTAGGCTGGCCTGCACAATCCCCTGACTTCAATCCTATTGAGTATGCCTGGGATATGCTCTCTTATCTTATCTGTCTCTTATATTATCTCTGCTGGTCTCTCGCTGAGGGAAATTCCGTGAAGATATTGTGCATGAAAACCAGCTTTTCTTGCATCTTAGCAGGACTTGTGACAGTATTCCACATCAGGATATTGACACCCTTGTTTTGAATATGCAGAACCGCTGCAGATATATCAGGAGAGTCTTAGGTGGATCCACGGATTATTTATTTTAAGTTTTCAACCATTTTTATATAAAGAAAAATGTTGTTTGTTTAGATTTTGATATTTCAAAAATAACGTTAAAATTGAAATTTTCTGAGTTTGTCCACTCCTAAAGTTCAAAGTTTTAAATAAAACTTTATCTAAAAGTTTATTATTAGATTAGATAGGCTATGAAACAAGGTTTATTTTAATGTGCAGGTGTCCTAGGTGTCCTAACAAAAAGTTAATAGAATTTTAGATATTTAAGTTTAATTAAAATATCCCTAGACCATGTTGATGTGTGTATTATGAACTCCGCCCCCTTCTATCAGGAAGTCGAAAACGCTGTCTACTTTCACCAAGTTTTTTCCTTTCTTTCTTTCTTTCTTACTGTTATTCTTTAACAATATCTCCTTTCTTATTACCGACTTCAAAAAAGGAGGTAATCAATTCGACCTGCATGTATGTGATATCGTCAGAAATAAATTTTAATATGTTGATCTACATATTAAAGCTTTCTAACACGTGTGCAACGTAACGAAATTACGCAAGAGTGTCTTCTACTCATCTACCTCAGTGTCTAAAGACGAAAGTCTTCAACCAGTGTGTGTTACCAGTGATGACATAAGATTCCGAAACATGGTAAGTAAGAAGATGGAAAATGACATGGGGCAAGTCTCCTGGCCATGATGGATTAAGTATAGAACACCTGCTGCATGCTGGACCACACTTGCCGAGACTGTTGTCGATGCTCTTTAATTTCGGTCGGAACCATCCTTACCTGCCCCAAGATATGAATAAAACAGTGGTGATTCCTATAGTTAAAAATTAAACCTCTGGTCTGTTAGATAAGAATAATTATAGGCCTATTTCACTAGCCACTGTCATCGCTTGACGGCATGCTTAACGCACGATTGTCTCAGCTGATACATCTTTATGATAATCAGTTTGGCTTTAGAGCTGGACTTTCCATTGAAAGCGCTGTGCTGTGTGTTAAGCACGATGTTGGGTACTATACCAAACGAGGTCCATCCATGCTTTCTTGACTTGTCAAAAGCCTTTGACCTGGTTTCCTATGACGTGTTATGGGAAAAACGGATAAAAGCTATACGTAGATTAACTGAGCTCATAAACATTTTTAAATATTGGTATAAAAATCAAGTCAATGGCGTGCGATGGACTGGAAGCATGTCGCAGCCATACACGGTGGAGTGTGGCGTGAGGCAGGGGGGCCTGTTCTCGCCTACCCTCTTTTTAACTTCTATGATAATGACCTGATGATGATGAGGCACATAGCGGTACCCGCGCTGGTTGTCACAGATACGGTGTTGTCACAGATACTGAGTGCCTCAGTATGTAGCATTAGCAAAATCATCTCGGTCTGTAAAGCTTTTGCTGAGCGCCATGGACTGAGGTACAACAATGCGACTAAAAGTGTACGATCATGGTCTTTGTGACTAGAGGTAAGACTGCAGGTAGGTATATTAGCAACAACCGCAAACATAACTTTGTTCTTCATACTAACACTATAAAAACAAAGTTATATTTGCTGTCACCAAAATATTGTGGTATTTTACTAAGTGGAAGTAAGTGGATGTCCTAATTCAGTTAAAGTTGACCCTCAGTGCGCGAGTCCGACTCGCACTTGGCCGGTTTTTATAACTTTAGTAAAATCAAGCCTAAGATGGACACACTTTTAATACCTACTCCATGTAACGTGAAGCTTTTACAGGCGCCATTTAAAACTATTTATGGTAATAATCATTATTTCTTTTTTATAAAATATTTATCTTTCGAGCATTTAAGATTCTCAGTAATTACATTTGTAGTAATTTGTATAAATCAACTGAGGACATACAAATTTTTTTGGTTGAAATACTACTCCCATTCAGATTTTTTTTGCACACCCGCTATGCCAACTCGCATTAAAGGATGGCCTTTCTAATCATCACTCCTAACTGAAGAAATTGCTTCAATCAATAAGACCGCCTGAATTGTACTCCTTGTAAAAATACAGAAAAATGTTAAATATTACGTATTTAATATTTTTCTGTATTTTTAAGATGTGCAATAATAGTACATTATGATGTACAAGTGTGCTAAGTTGACCATTATACACAAGGCGATATTGTGTGCGCACGAGCGAAAGCGAGTGCGCCATAAGAAAGCCGCGTATATAATGGTCACAGGCACACGCGTATCATACGACGTTTTTCAACACACTTGCGAGGAAAAACAATTCATTTAGTAAGTTTTTAAGTATTAAAACAGTAAAAGTACAATTTTCAAAACGGTACTGAAAAGTTTTGTTTGGCATTGCTTTTTACTTTTTTAAAGTCATTTTTATTTATTAGTTTTTAGTGATTGCAAGAGGAGGGGGGGGAGGCGGGTGTTGCACCTTACGACTCTGTTCTTTAAAAAGCTACTAATTTACCAATCATAAGTTCTGTCATCATAATTACTGGACTCCTAAGCGTTAAGAAGTTCCACCATCAGCTTAGCTCCACAAGATGTTGACAAACAAGACAAAAAAAACATACAGTCGAATTGATAACCTCCTCCTTTTTTGAAGGCTGTTGAAAATGTGACCCATTAAAAAGTGGCTCAATTGATTCTGCTCCATTCCAATCAAACAATTTCCAGGTTTTGCGCATTTTGCGTTACTCGTTGTTTTATTTTTTTAAATTTATTTATTACCAAAAGAACACATTTTTTTCACAATAACATGTCTGCCAAACTGCTTGCAGTTTGTCGGCAGTAGTTCTCGTCTAAGTAACGCAGCAGTATACGCAGTAATAACAACTCCTTGTTTTCAGCAGCCAGCTCAACTTTGGCAACCAGATCTATGCAAGAACGCAGCCTGGATGATCTGTATTTACGAACACTGGACAGCTACAATATCACCACGAGCGTGCTTACGACTTTGGCGCGGACCCTTAGTTATCAAGAAAAACGCAAAGTCAGAGGTGAGGTTTCACCTTTAGATTATGGAACCCTAAAAAATATTGCAACAAGTAATAATAGATTTAACTGCCTCGGTGGCGCAGCGGTAAAAGGGTCGCACTTTTTAAGCGACGGCTGTTCCAGAGGTCCCGGGTTCGATCCCCGGGTCGGCCCAAAAATTTATACCTGAGTTTTTTGCAGAAATTCTTAGGGTAGCCCGGAGTTTGGAAGTTGGCGGTGTTTCACCCCCGTGCCTCGGAAAAGCACGTAAAGCCGTTGGTCCTGCACCTGATCTCTCTCCGGTCGTGTCAGATTGCCTTCCTATAGGGCTATGAGAGTGAAAGGAATAGAGACTGCACCTGTGTTTGCGCACACACTTGTGCAGTATAATATGTCCCGCGCAGTCGGCTGGTCGTTAAAACTGGCCACCGTAGTCGAAATCAGCTAGGGGGACTATTATTAATAGACTAGCGGACCCAGCGAACTTTGTTTCGCCCCCAGCCCCGTCCTGCCCCAGCCCCGTCCCGCCGAGTCCCGTAATTTTAAAAGTTTAAGCTTTCCCAGCGAATTTTGTTTAGCCCTTAAATTACTAAAATGGCTATTAAAAAATAAGGGTTGATCGTAGAAGGGTGAAAGTTGAGGATTGTATGTATTTTTGTATGTTGTATCATAAAAAAATAGAAATTAAAAATTTTGTCTAAAAAATAAATAAAAAAGTTAGGGGACTACCCCTAACATTTAGGGGGATGAAAAATAGATGTTGGCCGATTCTCATAGATACCGGATAAGCACAAAAAAAATCATCAAAATCGGTCAAGCCGTTTCGGAGGAGTATGGCAACGAAAACTGTGACACGAGAATTTTATATATTAGATTATTCACTATGAGAATAATAAATTAATGTCTTACGGCACGGTAGCGATACCAACAACGGTTTTACTCGTAAGCGACGATGTAAAAAAAGTCAATGGAAAATTGCACAGCGCCTCTAGCGGTCACTGACAGAACTAAAAGTTTCCGTACAATAAGTTACGAGAGTAAAATCGTCGTCGCTATCGAGTAAAGTGATGGTACGGGTACTGAGAACGGTTTAGTAAAGGATATGGGGTGCCATAGTCAAATCAGTTAGAAATAAGGTTAACTATAAAGGATTCAGGTCGACTTAACCAGTAACTCTGTATGATTCTAAAATTGTTTATTTGTTGGATGACGAAGCTCAGATTACGATTATCACGCTTCTTGTTCGCAGGAGTTATAAACGAAATGATGACGGGTCCCAACATGAGAAGTTTCACCCCAGAATTCGTGACTGATCTCCAGAAGCTGTTAGACAGTATGACGCCAACCACTGTGACTGCGCTGGGTCTGACTACGCTTCCTGACCAAAAAGCCTTGAGAAAGGGTTTGAAGAGGGTCATTCAAATTGGAGAAAGAGTTCCTGTGCGCAACGAAACTCACCGTAAGTTATTTTTTTAAACGATTTCAAAACAGGAGGAGGTTTGCAATGCGAATGTATGCTTGAGGTTATACCATCTAATTGTTGCCAAATCGGGATCTGATAATGGGATCTTGGTGTAATCGATGGAATCCCTCAAATTTTAAGGGCACGTATAGTGTTTTTGTAGTAGTATTTTAATGTTGACATGTTGGTACGTCGATAGTCAACATTGCGCGGAGCTGAGCTGATAGTGGAACTCCTTAATGCTTAGGAGTTTAGTGATTATAATGACATAACTTATAATAGGTACTTTGCAGATAATTTTCCCCCTTTTTCCCTTTCCCCCCTAACATAAACCAAGAAAACTGCAAATAATACTTATTAACTTTTACAAAAAAAATATATGATTGAACCGATTTTAAAACCAAAATGCATTCATAAGTCTGAAATAAACTCTTGGTGACTCTTTAAGGGAAAGGACATTTTGTTTACTTAACGCTGAAAAGTAACGCCGGTACCTTTTTATTTCCAATGAGTTTTATTGTTGCATGTTTTTATAAATTATTTTTGATCGGCATTTTTAACTGATAAATTAACTGACCGAATGTCACGTTGCATATCGCTCAGAGTGGGAGTGAGTGACTGGGATGTCGCGCATGCGTTGATGTACGGGACCATCAATTCATTTCGCAAGAGGTTTCTTCGGGATGTCATTTCCATACGTAGGTAAAGTTCAATGGTTGCAAATATGCCGACAAATTCTTCTTGTTTTAATCTTGTCGGCGACAAGATTAGAAGATTTGAATTTCGAATAAAGAATCTGTTCTATAAGTTGATGTCTGTGTCATCAATTCGTGGAGCACGAAATTTGTTCGCGGTGTCACTACCATATACTAGTAATAGTACGTAGTTCAATGGCGCTTTAGCACATATTTAAGTTTTTTTTTTATTTTGTTTTTTTGACGTAAGGGCCGTTTTGACATGGTAGTTTCTGGCAGCAGACTAAACGCGAATTTGGCTATTGGGCCTAAACTTACATCACACTTACGTACAAAAGTTTGTTCTAAGCTGAACGCACATTTACCCGAGCCGAACGCGCCGAACGAAACGAATTTTATAATTCTTTATATGAAATCTAATGAAATCTCTTACACTTATCCGCGTTGAATCGTCCGAATCTAGAAGGACCCCAGAAATCCTAGACGAATTCGGATGACGTCATCAGATTCAGCGTGGCTAATGCCCCGAACCCCCGGCGAGACCACTCCCACCTATAGATGTTATTCATAGCGCTATCTCATGCTTTCTTCGACGCGGTCGATTCGTCCGACTCGGTCGATTCGGCGGATCGGCTAAGTGTGCGAGGCCTGCTTGACTTCGATTAGTCGGCCTCTAAACAACTAGCCTAGTGTAACATAGAGATCGTTGCGTTTTGACCATCTCAAGCATCATCGATCAGGGCACTGATTTCAAAAAATAATTTGTTTTTCTCAATAAGACTGTCGTGTGCAGTCGCAGCGCGAAATTGCCTACATTTTGAACGCCAACTGTCGAAATATGCTTGCGGACAAAAACGTTTTCCTACCCGTAAAACTTTATGGAATGAGACAAGTTTGGTCTTATTCGTTTTCAAACATTCCAAACTAAGCTTGTATGTCTTCGATTTTTTTAAATTAAGACTTGATTGGTAAAAAATGGACAAAATTCTGAAGTGTTTTTAGTCAACAAAGTGATTGTTTAGGTTCTTTAATGATACAATATTTATTAAAAATGAAAACGTACGAGCATAGTTTTTCAAAATATCTTAAACGTGTATAAAAATTTACAACGTTCTAGGGGAGAAAAATGAAATATATTTTTGTATGAAAGCTCGCGCGCACTCGATCCTCTTAATTGGAGTCCTTTCCTATAAAAAGTCAACCGTTTGTTTAGTGGATTTTGTGGACTTTAGTGGATTTTGGTTTTTAAAGTCAATTTTAAGTTAAGTTTTAATATTTTGTGGTCTAATAAAATATATGTATAAAATTGGCGATTCAAGAAATAAACCCCTTTACATGAATATTTTGTAAAATATATGCTGCAGAGCTTGTTAAAAGTTTAAACGCGCTCGTATCTTCCATCTATCTATATTAATAATTTGGTCAAGAGGTACGGTAGAATCGATGGGTCCTTATATGAATAACAAAACATAAAAATATATTGATTTCGAGTCGACAACATATATCCGCAAAATTCGGATTATGGAGAATTTCGTTAAATTCTAATAGCACTGACAAACAAACCGCAGTCGCCATTGACAAGACGCATAGTGCATAAATATGACAGATATAGATTGGAAAGCTCTTGGGGCGTTTAGGACCCTTATAAAGTTTGGGGAAGCAACCTGTGGTGTCGCTAGCGTCGTTTTATTTTTCTTTATGCGGATGATATACAGGCAAAGGTATAAAACCATCACACATTAACTACATCCGATGACTACAGAAATATTTACCTACATTGTGTACCTAGATGTGTATTATGAGTCACATTTCATCCGAGCGGAGCCGGGTTTTCGTCTAGTATACTAATATTATAAAACTGAACAGTGTTTTGCTTCTTCATACTTCCGATAGACATTCAATGTTCCATGTTACCATGAGTCTGTTTGTATCGGTCTGGGTGTTTTCTATGTATATGATATACATAGAAAACACCCAGACCAGACCAACAGATATGTATTTACAAACAAAAAGTATTTAAGTATTATATCCGTTGTCTGGCACCCTTATCACAAGCTTTGAGTAACTTATTTTGGGGCTAGATGGCGATGTGTGCGAATGTCCAAAGGATATTTATTTATTTATTTTTGTGTGCTAAGGCCGAATGTGTTAAACACATAGAGTGTTAAGTTTACCCATTTACTGATGATATGTTTTTGTTTCCAGAACAGTACGTTATCGTTGACGGCGTTATCTTTAGGGCTTACTACGGTAGACAGTTTAAATTTAAATATTACTATGATTACCCACTAGATGCGTATAGCTACTCAAGAAAAGACACAACTTTTACTAACGAGGAGATTGAATGTGGAAGACTTTGCCTTAAATACGATAACTGCAAGTAAGCAAATACCTTGAATATTACAAAATGCACTTGAAAAAACCGGCTAAGTGCGAGTCGGAGTCGCGCAATGAGGGTACCGTGCCAACTTTAAAATTAGGACATCCACTTACTTCCACCAAGTAAAATACCACAATATTTTGTTGACAGCAAATATAACTTTGTTTTTCATAGTGTTAGTATGAAGAACAAAGTTATGTTTGCGGTTGTTGAAAATGTGCTTTATCTCAAAAACTATACTAGTTCGATCCCGTCCAAACCAATTTTCTATGAAAGTATTTGTTAAGATCTACATTACATTATTTCAAAATTTACACTTGCTTAGTTTAGAAGTTAGATTGGGGGGGGGGGGGCATTTTACCACATTGCGTCGACCTAGTTAGACTTAAATGTTAGATGGTTTTAGGAACCTCGATGTCATTTTAAAAAAACCTATCTAAAGACACCCCACACGCATAGGTTTGAGTAAAAAAATTTTTTTTGGTTTTAGTTTTACGTATGGGACGTAACTCGACGTAACTCTAAGGGTTCCGTGTTATGTCATTCGGTTACGGAACCCCTTAAAAAGCAACTGTGTCAGATGAGGAACGTTGGCGTTTAAGAAAGCAATTGCAAAATTCAACAGTGTCGGAGGCCGATTGGCAAAGGCATACGCCCAGATGCAAATATGTATAGGAATGCTATAAATATAGCTAATAATATATCGACGAATCCAACTCGGCTGGGCAGCGTTCGGGAAATTACGCAAGAGTGTTTTCTCATCTCATTTACCTCAGTGTCTGGAGACGAAAGTCTTCAACCAGTGTGTTACCAGTGATGACATACGGATCCGAAACATGGTCTTTAACTATGGGCCTTATAAGGAAGTTCAAAGTCACACAACGAGCGACTAGTTAGTAGGTAGTTGTGTGTATAAAAGTTATCGACTAACATCTGCTCAGATATTTATGAAGTAATAATTGTTCTGATATTAATGGTAACTTTTAGTATATGGAACTTATTGACATTTTAAACTGTTCAGAAGTATTTGGTCACTTTGTCTGCTCCAATATACCTGACGGCGACTGTACAAATTGCAAATTGCACTTGTAAAAAGCAACATTGGCTGTGTGACAGACGAGGAATCGAACCCCGTGTCTTACGCAATCCGGGCGTATGCCTATGCCGGATTGCGTAAGCTACGGGGTTTGATTCCTTGTCTGTCACACAGCCAAAGTTGATTTTTACGAGTGCAATTTGCAATTTGTAAGATTCTGGAATTTGTTGAATATTATTTTGAAACATCTGCGAATCGTTTTATCGGGAATGAAAATCGATGAAGAAAATTGCGATTAAGTGATGGGTTCCCAAGTTTGAACGAGATCGAACGAGTTGTTTTTAAGATAGAGCACATTTTCTATAACAGCAAACATAACTTTGTTATTAATATAAATACTATGAATAGTTAAGAGACATACACACATAAGAGTAGTTATATTTGCTGTCAACGAAATGTGCGAGTCCGACTCGCACAGGCTGGTTTTTTGTTCTAGTGTAACTCCAAAAACTTAAGAATCGCAAGTTATCGCGAATTTTATAGAATAGAGTGTGCCTACATTTATTTGTTCATAAATTAAACAATAACATCACAGTATTTCTGAAGATAAAACTGGGAGTGAATGCTTTTAACATTATATCCGCCTTTTGTACACTGTTTTTTGGGCAACGAAGTATTTAAATAAATTAAGTAAACTGAAGATCTTAATGCCAATTTCTTCTTAATATAACAAAAGAAACTTTTAGAATTGTAAGTTTGGCGTTTCGCACCGCGACAGAGGCAGTTGAGTCTCGGTCTCTCCTGCATTTACATTTCCTTTATTTACTCCTCTTAATTTTATTTTGCCGAGACCAAGACTGGAGTATGGAATTACGCGGGGCGCGGTGGTGGTGTTGAAGTAAGACAGCGTAGTAGTTGGGTGGTTGTAACTAAACTCTCTTTATTGTACATTTTCCAAAGGTTTATATACAGGCTTTTCCTACTCTATTTCCTTTCCTATGACCTTTCACTTATCTAGCAAGATAATAAAACAATATTATTTACAAAAGTTCAGATGAAGTATGAGTGATGATGTGTGTCGTCCGTCACACACAACACCTTCCCCCTTAAAGAGACAAAAAAATATACAGAAGACAGTCGTCACTCACCATAGGACCTGTAAGCGTAACATGCACGCCCCGATACCGTTTATCGCGTCGATAAAATAATTTTATTTCATAAACAACATGTTTTGGCACATATTTTTCACTTGTATATCAATCATTTTTGCTTTTTAAAACAAATAAATACAACAAAATAACTAAAAACCTTGTTTAAAATGATAAAAAAGACGTTTGAAATTTATCGATAAATGACAAATAGGCGCGCATCTTAGGCCCGCTGGAGTCCGCGACACGTGTTTGTCTTTTCACGAGCTTCTAGACGTCTATATCGGAGTGTGTCCACGGATTCAGTTGTATTTGTGTTAAGATGGAAAACTAAGTAGTAAAACTTCTATTTGAAGAAGAAGTGACGGTGATTAGTTTGTATATTGTTAATACAAATGCAAAACTAAAAGAATATTGACTATAGATGAATTTTATTTAATGTCTGATTAGCTCAATCAACGTTTCACAGTCTGTGTCCGTAAAAGTTATAATCTTTTATCACTAAACACCTGCTTTATCGCGCGCGACTGCGACACTACTTGCTCGGAGCAGCGACCGTCTCGCTGTCTCCTGTCGCGCGCCTCTGTCGCTTGTCTCGGTCTCGCTCGCAAATTGATGTGCATACATAGTGTGGAGTATATTTTATTTATTGTTATAAAATTCACAGCTCTTAATCCAAAAACTAAGCTAATCTTAAGTTCTTAGCTTACAGCCAATAATGAATTTACTTTTATAAAATATAACAAGCAAAAATCAAAGTTGACGCGGGTTGACTTGATATAGTTAGTAGGCTAGTAGGGCCTAAAAGATAAGGAGACATTTTCTAGCCCCATATGGGCCATAATTGATTGATAAAAACTAATTATTTACATTCATAAGTGGCATTATGTGTCCTAAATTGAATAAATTATTTTTGACTTTTTTGACATAAACTACAAGTGATATTGTGTGTATGTGTGATTTGGCAAAATTATGTTAAATTCTATTTGTATAATTAATTTAGATATACATAATATGTTTATATTCATTTATTGGTCACGGTCTCGAGTCGCGGTCTCCGGTCGCGTTCTCTTGCCTCTGTCGCGGCGCGAATCGCTATATGTATACTCGTATATATATATCTTTAGTATATCGCGTTATGTGGTAAAAAGAAATCTACATTTCAAGTTCACACACACACACACATGCACATGAAGTATTGGCAATGCTTTATTATTTTGTCACTTCCTTGTTATTGTATAACTTACTTGCATAACTCCACTTTTGACACACTTTGTTCACATTTCCTATAATAGTTATTATGTTGTCAAACCTTTTGGGAAGACACTGTGTTCCATAACATAATACAGGTTATACTTGTTTGGCTGCCAGGGTTACATAAATTTCATGCAAAAATCTGTATTAGTGCAAGTTAAGAATTTATTTTGTTTTGAGGTCAGTTTAACTATTTGCTAATTTTCGACAAAGAAAACATAAAATGCACTTGTAAAAAGCAGCTGTGTTAGACAAAATATCAAAAACCCTATCTCTTACGCTATCTGGGTACATGCCTATACCACTGTTAAATATTTGTTAAAATATTACCCCCAGATGTTGAGAGAGCATATTTTAAAAGAGTATAGGTAGGCATTTGTCCGGATAGTGCAAGACAGCGTTTGACGCCTTGTCTGACACAGTTGGTTTTTACAAGTGCAATTATTGTTATTATTAAGTTTTTATAATGACAAAACAGTATAAAAACAAAAAATCGGTTGTGTTTTTGTAGGGTTTACGCTTTGGACAATTATTACTACATATGCAGAGTCCACAAAAGGGGTCCGAGAGATGATCGTATTGATACCGGTAGATACGATGATTTTTGGGGGTATTATGAACGAGTTGGTCCAGTGAGTAAGTTCAGTTTATACAATGTGTTTGTGACCTGACCCGACAAATTGTACAACGTGGATTGTTAAATGCGCAAAACCTGATTGTTTGATTGTAATAACGAACAGAATCTATTGTTTTTTTTTTAAAGTCTTTTCAAAAAGTCATGTTGCCACTTCTATTTATTAATTAATAAGATAAGCCAGCACCAGTGCGCAAACCCGCCAGAAAACCCTTAAACAAGCGATGGTTTAGTTCTTTATGAGCGTAGATAGTAATAATAATAATGTCAGTGCGGCCTGGTGATACCTACTCTCTCGACAGAGCATCGTCTGCAGAGCAAGAAATGATCAGAAGTGCCAGTAAAACTAAAACACCAAATAAAACCTTAAATTATTATTTTTTCTTTCAGAATTAGGTCAATTTAATTTAAAAAATCTTTTGAGTTGTCTAAGGTTTTGCGCATTAAACATTACACGTTTTAAATAGACCGCGAAATTAAGACCTCATCTGCGGGCACAGCGGTAAGAGGCGAAAGCGTGAAGGGTGCGGGTATCAGCGACGCCCGCGCCCCTCACTCTCGTCCTCCCTCACGCCCCTGTACCCACAGGCGAAGTCTCAGTGAAGCGATCTACCTCTACATCGCAAACCCCCCCCCCCCACCCCTGGGGTGAGGTAAGGTAAGTTTTTAGTGATTAAAATTTAAAACCATTTTTGACTAAGTAGAAAGCTAAAAATTCGCCGTAACACTTTCACACAATTTCGAGAGTTGTTTAGTCACTTCGATTGTCTTAAAAATTAACGAAGATAAACCCAGGAAACCACAGCTACCAGTAATTTAATACAAAATCGTGAATAGTATAAAATGACGTAAGAAAAAACTCGCTCTCGCACTCGGGCCCGAGTGGGTGACACTGCTGGATCGATTCTCGCGCACTCGGATCCTAGTGCTCAGTACTGAACTTGTAATATTAGTTAGGGCTACGTTATCAGTGTGAGTGTACATACGAGTCTAAACGAAATATTATTATCAGCTACCACGACTGAATCGACCATAAATACACTCAGTACCGAACCGCCGACTACGCCGAAGGTAGTTAATATCAGGAAGCTAGTGGAAATTATCGCGAACCTGACGATGAACACGATCGAGTCGAACATCACGGAGTTGTTCAACGCCACGCTGCAGAAGTACGGCATCCCGATGTGCGGGGAGACTACCGAGGAGCCCGAGTACGACATTGCGAACGCCACTATAGTTGCCAAGGTAATCATATTATCAATGATTTTAAAACAATGAGATTGTATTTAGAAAAATATAACGCCTCGAATTCAATTCTTACTCACCTTAGATATCGCTCATAGCGCTATCTCATGACTTCTTCTACGCGGTTGATTCGTCAGATAAAATCTTCATACTCACTTCCACCTTAAGATGTCACTCATAGCGCTATCTCATGCTTTCTTCGACGCGGTCGATCTTCCGATTCGGTCGATTCGGCGGAATCGGCTAAGTGTGCGAGGCCTGCTTGACTTCGATTCGTTCGGCTCGGATAACTGTGCGTTCACCTTTAATCCCCGTTTATGGGTGAATTGCAGTGCTTCGTGTGCGGACTGGACACGCCGGGGATCCCCACCGACGCGTTCTGCGCGGACGCATTTGCCGGGGACTTCCTGCCGCTCACGCCGGTCGACCCTCGCGCCAGGGGTCAGATCGCGCGCTACAGGAAGTACTGTCGGTACTTGGACGTGTGAGTATTTGCACAAAATAATAGACAGTAACAGTATTCAACTATGAACAAGATCCAGTATCATTTCAGTAAACTATCTCGCCTAAATGCCACAGAGATTGGCATGTCATACTCACTACGTAAATTTAAATCGATTGTTCTGAAATTATTTGCTTAAGTTTAAAGTAAATGTTAATTACATTTGTAATAAATCATAATATAGTGCAGGTTACTACAGTTTGTCTCAGACTACAATGTTTATTACGCATGTCGTGGCAGCCTTTAATTACGGCAACACTGTAACTATGTTGTCATTTCTTGTATTTTGTGATTGTGAACTCTCTCAGGTCGTGTCAGATTGCTGTCCCATCGGGCTATGAGAGTGAAAGGAATAGGGAGTGCACCTGTGTTTGCGCACACACTTGTGCACTATAATATGTCCGGTCCGTCGGTTAGTCGTTGTGACTGGCCACCGTAGTCGAAATCGGCTAGGGGGACTATTGGTGGTCTTTTGGACACTGAATGTTGCGCAGTTGATGCTCGTCGTACTGTCCCGCAGGCCGGGCGTGGTGGTGAACGAGACGCAGCCACGGTCCGTGTTCGGCCGGTTCACAGGCGGCTGCTCGGTGCGCTGGGTCGACCTCAGCGGCGTGTACACGCAGCGCGCCTGCCGGAACCGGCGCCGCGCCGTCATGGGCAAACACTACGTCAGCAAGAGGATGGCCAAGCTCGAGATGGCGCTCCAGGTAGACAATGCTGTACTTCATTTTCATCAACAATTTGCTGTCAGGAGCAGTGCATTCAGGGTTGCCAGGTCGCCAAACCCAATAGCTGGACAGAGCATCCAGTTCGGACGTTTGGGTAGAAACGCCGGACAGTCTACATTATGGATAAGATTTGGTCTCAGTATAAATAGGAACATACGCCAGCACAAGCTTTTTGTTAAATGCAATATATATTCGAAAAAAATAAATGTTTTACTCCAAATTTAATTTTGCATTAACATTTGACATAAGTAGCAAGAAATGATCAACCGCGAGCAGAGCGAGCGCAAAATTGCGAGGTACTGCGCCTTGTAGGATCCAGTCTGTCGCTCGGCGCTCGTACGTTTGCGAAATGTAAAAAGCCTAACAAACCGGGCACCGTTTCTTCAGCCGGACACAATGTTAATAAAAAGTCTACCTATGTCCGGCTTTATCCGGACGCCTGGCAACTCAGTGCACTGATTCTTTTGAAACCATCCAACCACGCGGTCCTAAATATTGTAATTCACTTTCTCGATCGAACCCTTAATTCCCTTTCAGCTGCAATAAACTTAGCTTCCACCATATTTGCCACAATCGTATTTGCATCTTTCGTGTTATCACTGTTATAACTGCCTCGGTGGCGCAGCGGTAAGACGGTCGTGTTAGATTGTTGCCCTATCGGGCTATGAGAATAAAAGGAATAAAGAGTGCACCTGAGTTTGCGCACACACTTGTGCACTATACATATAATATCTTCCGCGCAGACGGTTCGTTATTGTGACTGGCCACAGTAGTCGAAATCGGCTGGGGGACGACTATTTGCACCTTTATGGCTATTTAACAATGGGTTGACGCCAATCTGTTGGTGTTCAAAACTAACGAAATACAGGCATGTTTATCTTCGTCAAAACGGAGTCATTTTGATCCGATTCCGACGTACCAGATGTGCCTGACCGACTGCCTGTAACAAGGGCATCCAACTCTCCAAAGAAAATGGTTGATAATTCTGAAGTGAGCCAAGGTTAATATAGTGGGTGCGGAGAGACTTTTTAAAAGTAAGTGTTAGGGGAAATTCTGATGTTATTGGGGAGAGAATTCCAAAGTCTAATTAAAAGAGTACGATATAAAGCCTGAAATTGTAAAAAGGGTGTGTAAAGAGTGAGATATATGATGAATACAGTCGATACTTTACCCCGTACCATCTTGAGCACATCTACCAACCTCAGATAGGAACTAAGTAACATAAGTTTCCCTTATATAATTTAGGTTTAGGCTCGATAACAAACCAAGCAAAAACAAATATTGGAGACTTCACTTTTCGAACGTAAGCCTGGTTTCCACCCACGTACTCCTAGATATTGACTAGCGGTCCCCCGCGACTTCGTCCGCGCGTTTTGAGTTTGCTCCCTCCTCTCCCGTCGCAGCGTGATGTTTTATATCCTAAAGCCTTTCTCAATAAATAAGCTATCTAACACAGAAATATTTTTTCAAATCGGTTCAGCAGTTCCTGAGATAAGCGCGTTCAAAACAACAAACTCTTCAGCTTTATAATATTAGTATAGATTAGCGCAAGCGCACGTTGTACTTAAGCTGCGAACATTATTTTGGTGCGGAGTTATGTTAAAACTGTGATAGCTCCTAAGATATTTATTGGAATCAAATGATATAAAGGGCAACTTTGTTCTAAATGAAATGTTCGTGATGATGAATGTATTTATTTTGATAAGAATAAATACCTGTGTGTATAATACACCTCTAAAATTGATGCATTATTTTTTTACAAATTTATTAACATAAAAAAGGTTGTAGTAAGTCAACCATAAAAGATAGACTTATGCTGTCGCGGACTTTATTATAGAACTCTTAATGCTGAACAATCTTGTCATACATGATTTTTGTGTAGCTTTAGCGGTTTCCGCAGCGTACGCAGCGGAAGCTCTCAAAAGGAATATCTTTCTCCCGTTTTCGCAACATTTTTCATTGCTGATGTGGTTTTGTGAGTCGTATCTTTATGTTATATAGCTTAAAGCCTTCCTCGATAAATGGACTATCTAACATAAAAATATTTTTTCAAATCGGGCCAGTAGTTTCTAAGATTAGCGCGTTCAAACAAACAAACAAACTCTTCAGCTTTATAATATTAAGTATAGAGTATAGATTAGTATGAACCAAACAATTTCGACCTGCATTTCTTTTGATGGCGAATAAATAAATTTTAAATTTGCCTACCAGTATTGAAGTGGAAAGCGTTGCCGGCTGCTAGCAAGTGTTTTCTGGCTAGCCACTATCATTTTATCTCTTTTACGAACTGAGGGACTAAGCTGTCTGTTACTAGTCAGATAGGATCCATCTCAGGCTGCATCAGCACCTACCATCAGGTGAGATCAGAGGTGGAATTGTGTAAAGCAATAGTATTCATTTGCTTTGCACAATTCCACCTCAGGCACAGAAAATATAATAGTACTACGTACAGAAGGATCACTGTGCTAAGAATGATAAAGTAAAAACAACTTTCGTAGCAACGCAATGAAGTGCAATTCACTTCGCACGATTTTAATTCAAGGTTGTTTCATCTACCTATCTATACCTGTCTCTTTCTAACACGTAACGCTTTCCCTGTTTTGCGGCCTTGAATGTGTCAGGGTTGCGAGCGGCGCGTGGCATGAACATACGCGTAGTAGGTACACAACGCGCTACTCAAATAAAATAAATAGTCTAGAGGACCTAGCACATTTCTTGACTGTGTTCTATCGGAGAAAGTAATTGATAGTGTCAGCGTTCGTTTAATATTAAAATAAGTGTTTACTCTGTCTAATTTAATTATTTGGTACAAAATTACTGAATTCGGAGAAATGAAAGTACAAACCAAACCCACATGTATTACGGACAACAGCACGTCAAGGTAAACACTGCGGTATCTTATGCAGTTGTAATAAGGGCTAGTCTGCAATAAAAGTGGATAATCTGATGTGCTGTCGACTGTACATCACACTTAACCAAATAAAATTGTAAAGTAGAATTATTTTCTCCGTGCAGTTTGGGTCATAAATCATAGCTCAGCCTCAGCCCGGTTAGGGCGGTGAGTATGTTGCGCGGGCGCACCGCCGTATTAAAATTTATATTATTTAAAAAATTTTGTTTATTATAAATTATTTCAATAAATATAAAATTTTATATTTTATTAATTTTTTTTATAAAAAAATATATATTACATTCACCAGCATCTTAGGTTACACACACTTTTGTTGCAAACTAGCCCTAATGTCAACTGTATAAGATACCAGTGTTAACCTTAATTTGCTGTTGTCTGTACTTAACTACAAAAAGAGACTTTTGTTTATGTGAACCTTATCTATCGTACCTTTATAAATGCTATAAAAATCGAGATTAATTTTATTGGACTACCTAAAAGTTAAGGGTATATAGCTAAAGTAAAATAATGATCTGTAGCTCTTGGACTATTAGATTTTGGACTACGTAAAATCCTAACACAAAATTACTTAAGTAATTTGGTAGGTACTTATAAATATAATGCTAAATTTAAAGTAAGTTTATTGACCTGTTTCCGTTTATTTTAAGTTAGATTGACGTAAGTAACTGGGTAGGTATCTTAAACTCAAACCTATTTCTTTGAACAAGAAATGTTGAATACCTACCTACAAAATTTGTTTTGATATATAATGTCATAATTAAGAACACATATCTCAAATTATTAATAGTTATTTCGTTGTAACGAAATCAGTCACAGGCTGAGAAAATAAACACAGTTACAGCACAGGCGCGTGGCGCGGTCCGCAAGCGGCAGCCCCGCGTTCATTTATGCTCGGCGTACCGAGTCGCTCGAACGTACCTAAACTTCGGAGTGACACCCCCCTGCCTCAGGCCAGAAAAAAACGGCTAAGTGTGAGTCGGACTCGCGCACTGAGGGTTCCGTGCCAACTTTACTGAATAAGGGATCCACTTACTTAAACTAAGTCAAAATACCACAATATTTTGTTGACAGCAAACATAACTTTGTTTTTCATAGTGTTTGTATGAAGAACAAAGTTATGTTTGCGGTTGTTGAAAATGTGCTTTATCTCAAAAACTGCTAGCTCGATCCTGTCCAAACCAATTTTCGTTGAAATTGTTTCTTAAGATCTACATTACATTTTTTTTTTCAAAATTTACACTCGCTTAGTTTAGAAGATAGATAGGGGGGACACCCATTTTACCACTTTGGAAGCGTCTGTCTATCAAACGTAAGACTTTAAACGAAAATAGTTTTTGAAACCTTTGTCATTTTAAAAGACCTATCTATAGACACCCCACACGCATAGGTGTGACAAAAAAAAACGGTTTTAGTTTCATGTATGGGAGTCCCCCTTAAATATCATTATTTTTTATATAAGAATCGTAAAGCGGTTAACAGGATACACCTAGACCAAATTTCAACGGTGTGATGCTTATAGTTACAAAATAAAATAGCTGTGACAGACAGATAGACAGACAGACAGACAGACTTGACGAAACTATAAGGGTTCCGTTTTTTGCCATTCGGCTACGGAATCCTAAAAAAGGTGTGGTTTCATTTCATTCTAATGTATCCTTTCGTTTTCATGTGTTGATCATTTAGCTGGTTTGTTCTAGAATGAGGATAACGGCTGCATCATCAGCCCGATGGCATCGCTGGTGCCGTTCTCCCGCGCCACCTCACTGTACGCGCGCTTCCATGCGTGCGTGTGCACCGGCAGTTGGTGCAACAATGCGCCTGCGCAGCCGCGTCACGCCGCCCTGATTGTGTTGGCTGCTGTGGCTCTAGGGGTCTATCGGGTGTGGGAGACAATGTGACGTCATTTGTCTTAATGGATTTATATGAAATAAAAATGTGTTATGTATTATCAAGCTTCTTTCTAGTATATACCTAAATATAGCAGTTCTATAGTGAACGATAATGACCTAGAGCAAGCGTGCCAGCAATGGATTTTATTTGTAACATTAACGCGTTGAAAAAAATAATATTTAATTATATCCTTCCGAATGAAATGTTATTAAAAGATGCCTGTATGGGATAAAAGAAAAAAATAAAACATAATTGATACCTCAACGACCACCGTCAGAACAAAGTAAGTTGTAAAGAGCTAAACCAATATTAAATAAACCGGCCAAGTGCGAGTCGGACTCGTACACTAAGGGTTCCGTGCAAACTTTAACTGATTTAGAGATACACTTACTTCCACTTAGCCAAAATATCACAATATTTAGTTGACAGCAAATATAACTTTTTTTTATAGTAATTTGTATGAATAACAAAGATACGTTTGCGGTTCTCAATGTTCTCTATCCTAAAAACTACCTACTAGTTCGATCTCGTTCAAACCAATTTTCGTAAAAAGTCTTTGTCAAGATCTACATCGTTTTTTTTTTAAATTTACATTCGCTTAGTTTAAAAGTTAGAGGGGGGGACGGGGGGACGGGAAGGGAATAAAAAGGTAGGGTTTGTTGTCGTGAGCGAGCTGCAAGTGCTGACGAAGCTGAGTCCATAAGCATAGGCCAGCCGCTGTAATGGGAATCGCTTCATCAACTAAAGTTTGAGTTGGCGAAACTATTTACGAGTCTTAATCTCCAATTGAGCTACCGTGCTGTCAGTCTGACTGTGCAAAATTTCTGGTCGCGTGACGTTGGCTCGGTAAGCCATTAAGTTACAGGTTCGAGTCCTGCTCGTGTGCAATTTTTGGTTTCTCATTTCATCTTTAGGAATATAAATATTACACTTTCAGTATTAAGCTCTCTCTTTATAATAACATTCTAAACTATCTATGAGTCGTAATCGTACCTACCACAGAAGATACCTACATATCAGAGAGCCAACTTAGGGATGATAATATGATTTATTTATGCATACTCTAAAAGAAATATTTTCCTTTAATTATATGAAAGTTTTATAAATGAAAATCTCTGAAGAAAGATGCTTCAAAATCAAAAGAATAGGACCTTGCACGTAGCTCGCACGTATCTACGAAATACCCACTACGCCGTAGCTAGTAAGCTACTAAGAGGCGACCTGACCTTGGTAGTTTCAATTCAACCGCTAGTATTGCAATAATAAATTGATTTTGTGAGTTTTCACTATGTTCTACAATCACCCCTGAGTTGTGGGTCACTTACCAAAACAACACTAGCCTTATTTTGTAATGGCGACTGGAGAATGTAAGTACCAGCCAGATATTAAGGACTTAAGGTCGCTTGAAATTCACGGGAAATACGTTGGTACTCTATTTGACATTGATACACCTGAATAAGACAAAAATGTGTTAGTAAAGGAATGAATAAGTACCAATCGATATGTAAAACCTTAAGTTAGGAGTGTGGAAATGTCAGCGGCCATTTTTTATTAAAAGATGGCGGCTCCCGCCCACCTGTTGTTGCTACCGTTCCATTGGTTGTGGGTCGTCGGCCCTCCTAAACGCGAGGTGAGAGGACCCACGATTGGAGCCCTAGAGTCTGTATGTTTCAACTACCTTTTAAGTTTATACACTTGAAAAGGGGATTTGGTATGATTAAGTTTTTGGCAAGTACTTTTACTCTGATTTTTAATTAAATAGACTAGAATGACAGCTTCAATAATTTTTATTTTATTTTTTATATTGCAAGCGTTGTACCAATAGTGTTGTAAGTAACAATTCAATTTGACCATCAAGCGTCAACTATCAGAGCACCGTCTCCAAAAAGAAATTGTTTGCCTAAAATGGCTTCCTTTCCTTTCAAGGGTCAAGAGTTTATTTAAGACTTATTACTTAGTGTATTTTAGTTTTGAAGGCGGTTTGTACTTTTTTCGAAGCTAATTTTATGTTATAATTGTCCCACTCTATTATATGGTTTTTAAGCCCATTCAATAGTAGATTGTTTTACAATGAAAGAAAAAGAAGAAATTTCACATGAGATATTACTGGTGCTTGAAAGAAGTGAGAGCGCCAATAGTTCGAGAGTGAAATGGGTGCTTTCACCCAAGTTAAACATACAATTTTTAATTTCGACTGTGTGACTAAATATCAAATTTGCCTTTGTTGGTTACTAGTTGTCGATGTGATGTTGAGGTACCTACTAAGTTGATTAAATTCAAGATTTGACACAAAATGCCAATTTATCTAAAGTACATCTAATCTATCTAACTAATACATGCAACACACGATTAGGAGGAATAGCGGCACGCATGAAAACAAAGTACAAAAAACGAAGACGATATCAAATATATTTTTTTATAAACATTTCATCTCACTGCTGGGCAAAGGTCTCCCACAACACCTCAATCACTCAATTAAAATATTTGATAAAAATGTTAATCGTATTTTCTTCGCAAATTATAATAGACAAAGTTAAAAAAATAGAAAGCACAGAAAGAAAAAATAAAAGTTACACTGACAATATAAAGTAAAAAAAAGTGGCAGGCAGCAGAATATTTCAATTGTTGATTTTGAGTAATTGTGAAAATAAAACATTTTTTTTATATATAAACGATAACACACGTTTTTCAATCTGTAACTAGGCGAAAGTGTATGTAAAGCATCATCTTTGACCCAAGCTTCGACTCCATGCTATGCCCTCAATGCCAACTAAATTACCTTTTGTGTCGATGAAAGTTCGATTTTCCGAACAGGAGAGTTAAAAATATATTCTAAGCAACTTCAAGACGAATCCATACAATACAATTACAGACGTAATACCATGTCCTTCCTTACTTTTGGCATACTTTTTTTCTCTATATACCGGATAGGATCATTTGCACTCCCCAAAATCGGTGGGGAGTGGCAATCAGTAAAGTGCTCAGTTATGACAGCTATAACTTGTGGGCTTATCAGCTAGTCAAATGTAAGGGGGTGCTGTGGCCAAAACTACCATACATACAAAGGTTAGGGCACCCAATCCGTTTCTATCGTACATTAAAAAATGCAATAAAAATCATACTTTTAAATCTTACGTCGTGTTAGTTACCTGACAAAGTACGACCATGTTTCATAGAGCTGGAGTTATCAGGAAAAATATCGTAAAATTATTGCTCCGATTGTGTTGAATCTATAGATTAAAACTTCACTTGGGATTTATTCGTAGGTAGGTACTTCTGTTTTGTAATTATTTTTAAGAGAAACAAAAGTCATATACCACCTTCAAAAATAGAAGTTTATCAGTTCAATGTGTATATTTGGGTACGATGATCTATTGAGGCATATTAATACACGTGTACAAAATTTCGTAAGTGTGTATGAAGGAATAGCGAGGTGATTCTTTTTTACTTTATTATGGTATATTTCAACTAAGGGTCAGTGTAAGTTTCATTAAAAATCGTTTTAGCAGTTTTTGATATCTGCAATAGTAAAGAAATTGATAAAAAATATGAAAAATCAATGTAAGCCACCTTAAAAAACAGATTAAACAGTTTAAAATAACGTTTATCTTCTACTTAAGATAAACAAACTCTTTACGAGTCTGTGTGCGCTATGCGTAGATTGTTTGTTTGTGTACGCAAGCTTGACATCATGCACCGACTCCAATAGAATTTGTTACTCCTATAAGACGAATGTGTTGTTTTTAAAATTTTAAAATCTGTTTTTTTTAGAGTTCCGTAGCCGAATGGCAAAAAACGGAACCACAGGATGTCAGATGTCACAGCCACTTTATTCTCTAACTATAAGCATCACACTGTTGATATTTGGTAGGAAGATGTATCCTGTTAACCGCTTTATGATTCTTATACAAAAAATAAAATAAAAAATAATATTTAAGTGGAGGCTCCTGTACATGAAACTAAAACCGAAATAAAAAGCATTTTTTTAAAGTCTCCCCCCCCCCATCTTACTTCTAAACTAAGCGAGGGTTAATTTTTCACATTTTCAACAACCGCAAACATAACTTTGTTCTTCATACAAACACTATGAAAAACAAAGTTATATTTGCTATCAACAAAATATTGTGGTATTTTACTAAGTAGAATCCCTAATTCAATTAAAGTTGGCTCGGAACCCTCAGTGCGCGAGTCCAACTCGCACTTGGCCGGTTTTTTACATCTTGTTTGTCGATAAATCTATGGGCAAACGTGTACACCTACGCAATTTTGCGCACTGGCTTGAAAGCCTACATACTCCAATATTAAATTACATAGAGTCACGTGGAATTAATAACCTCCTTTTCGACGTTTTTAAAAATACCTAATAGCTGCCAAATTTCAACTATTTTCACCAGTTTTACGTCGTCAATACAATCTGTAAACAACTGCGCAGCCCCCTCTGTAACAGAAGACCATCAATCATGGAAATTGACGTTCTTTATAGCCTGCTACCCACCCCTCTCCACTATCCAACTCGTAAGATAATGTATTGCGCCTAATTCTGAAGATTGTAGTTTTGATTTTACTTTTCTTGCGCAATCACTATATAGCTTGAGACCGTATTTCAAACTATGATGCATTTACTTATTTAAATGGTAAAACAAAGGCAAATGATAAAATTTAATTGAAGTCGCGTTTGCCTTTGCTGCTGTTATTTAAAAGTGCAATAGGGATGGTTTGAAAATAAATCTACGATGGTACGATAATACCCCTTTCAGCTCACGCGGTCAGATTTTCACGAGGGCCATACTTTAGGTAAATTTGGCGTAAGTGTATTAACGTTTTAAATACGAAATGGTATAGGGATTTCATGTTTTTTTTAGAAAAAGAAAAGAAAGAAGAAGAAGATAAGCTCTTATTGATCAGGGACATCACAAACACACACATAAACAAACAAACAAACGTTCGCACTTTGCAAAACACAACTTTACAAAAAAAACAGACATAAATTTAGAAATATGTTAAAAAAGAATAAACCGGCCAAGTGCGAGTCGGACTCGCACACTGAGGGTTCCGTGCCAACTTTAACTGAATTAGGGAATCCACTTACTTCTACTCAGTAAAATACCACAATATTTTGTTGACAGCAAATATAACTTTGTTTTTCATAGTGTTTGTATGAAGAACAAAGTTATGTTTGCGGTTGTTAAAAATGTGCTATATCTCAAAAACTTCTCGTTCGATCCCGTCCGAACTAATTTTTATTGAAAGTATTTGTTAAAATCTACATCATATATTTTATTCAAAATTTACACTCGCTTATTTTAGAAGTTAGATGGGGCACGCCCATTTTACCACTTTGGAAGCGTCTAGCTATGAAACGTTGGACAGACAGACAGACAGACTTGACGAAACTATAAGGGTTCCGTTTTTTGCCATTCAGCTACGGAACCCTAAAAAAGAACAAAAAACACTTAGGTATATACAAATACAACAGACAGGTACACACATGCCAGCCAAGCAGTTTGTTTGCGTGTCGGTGACGTTAGAACCAACAGGACCTCACTCAGCATGAGCCAGGCTACCTAGAGGACCTAACGCTGGTTTTCAGTGGGCCTTACCGAGTGAGGTACACGGACACCCAAAATTGACGCCTACCTAACGTTACTAAATATACGATACATAAATTTTAACGATATAATAATAATAAACTTCAAGTTACGTTTAAGTATTTTCTATTATATTTTAAACTAGCGGTCCCCGCGACTTCGTCCGCGCGTTTTGAGTTTGCTCCCTCCCCTCCCGTCGCAGCGTGATGTTTTATATCCTAAAGCCTTTCTCAATAAATAAGCTATCTATTATTTATTGAGAAGAACACAGAAATAGTTTTTCAAATCGGTTCAGCAGTTCCTGAGATAAGCGCGTTCAAACCAACAACCTCTTCAGCTTTATAATATAACTAGCGGTCCCCCGCGACTTCGTTCGCGCGTTTTGAGTTTGCTCCCAACCAACAACCTCTTCAGCTTTATAATATAATTAGCGCAAGCGCACGTTGTACTTAAGCTGCGAACATTATTTTGGTGCGGAGTTATGTTAAAACTGTGATAGCTCCTAAGATATTTATTGGAATCAAATGATATGAAGGGCAACTTTGTTCTAAATGAAATGCTCGTGATGATGAATGTATTTATTTTGATAAGAATAAATACCTGTGTGTATAATACACCTCTAAAAATGATGCATTATTTTTTTACAAATTCATTAACATAAAAAAGGTTGTAGTAAGTCAACCATAAAAGATTATAGAACTCTTAATGCTAAACAATCTTGTCATACATGATTTTTGTGTAACTTTAGCGGTTTCCGCAGCGTACGCAGCGGAAGCTCTCAAAAGGAATATCTTTCTCCCGTTTTCGCAACATTTTTCATTGCTGCTGTGGTCTTGTGAGTCGTATCTTTATGTTATATAGCTTAAAGCCTTCCTCGATAAATGGACTATCCAACATAAAAATATTTTTTCAAATCGGGCCAGTAGTTTCTGAGATTAGCGCGTTCAAACAAACAAACAAACAAACAAACAAACAAACTCTTCAGCTTTATAATATTAGTATAGATATTCGATCAAACCATCAGTGAAAGCTATAACGGCCTCTTCCGGCCCAATAAATATCTATAAAAACATCACATCAAATGTAGGTTTTTTGAGAAAGTCCAAAAATGATGCCATGCCTTGATCATATGCGGATGAGACACTGACTTTAAATAATAATAATAATAATAAATAATAATAATAATAACTATCCTTTGGACATTCCCACACATCGCCATCTAGTCCCAAGGTAAGCTACTCAAAGCTTGTGTTATGGGTGCCAGACAACGGATATAATACTTAAATACTTTTTTTTTGCAAATATCTCACAGCAATGATATAGCTTATTACAGCTCCTTGTTTTCTATTTTATTTCTTCAGGCCCTAGTTCATGTCACCCTTCATGGGTGATTTTTTTAAGATTATAAGTCAGCGTTACGAATAAATGTCTACTATTGAATCATAAAACTCATAGTCAAGATTCATTTGAGCTGATTAGATTACATAAGCGTTAGTTACTTGATTTAATATTTCTGAAAATGTAAAATTTTCGTCACTTGCGTGGCACAATTTTCGTGGTCAATTGCCCACGAAAGTTACAAATCATACCACGAAAGGTTGTTAAAGTGTACTGATCTTACTAGAAATTATATCTTATGGTCTGTAAATGCAGTTAAAATAACTGCCTTCACGTTTTATACTTGAATTTTTCTACTAAGACAGTTTCCAGAGCACAGATATGATTTATAGAAATAATGAAGCTTACTAGAAAAATATGTAGAACATGACGTCTTAAATCTTGATTCTCATTCGGCTTTGAATCGCCTGATCAATCTATTTACTAATTATATAACAGCGTAATCACAATAAGTTACTCTTAAAAAAAACATACTCATTAATTTATTAATTTTCGTGCATTATTCGTAATTTCAATCCAATTTGTGTAGTTGACATGAGAAAATAATGAATATCACAAAAGCAAACCTCGAAAATAATTATTTGCCACTAATAAGAATGATGGCAGTTTATGCCAGTCGTCTTATTTTAATCAACCAAGCGGCGGCTAAAATTTGAGCCTGGTCTAAAGCTGGAAATTGTCGACTAGACCGATAAAAGAGTCTTCTTTGAGGCTACTAGATAAAGACTTGAAATCATGAGTTTGCTTCACGGGAAAAAATACAATAAAAACTGATACTATAACCAAGGTTTGACAATAAGTGCGTGACGTCTGGTGTTTATTTCCAAAGATGCTAAAGAAATAGTTTAATTCTCAATTGGATAAGAAAAGGTCGTATGTATTATGGACGCTCTTATAGCTATGATCCAGCAGCTAGTAGTCTAAATAGTTTCACTCCAGACAAGAAAAATATCTACTAATTTATTGCTTGTAAAGTTTATGAAGGGAATCACCTTATGCATTTGACTTTGAAAATAAGTTATGACTCTTCTCATAATAGCCGGCAAATATTTGACTACTAAAATGCAGGGTTACCTATATGTAATTTGAGGCACTACTTTGGAGGGTAAAGAGTTGATTGCTACAGATTTGCTACCATGTACCTTAGCTTACCCTTACCTTTATAACCCCAGATAATTTCGACAGAATGCGAATACTTACCAAGATTGGTCAAGGAAGTGATTAGGTTACAAAATACTAAAAATTCGATCGTGAGTATGGGTTTAAATTGACGAATGTCAAAATATCATTGATTCGAAAGTGTGAAACCGTAAAATTTAACAAGGTATTCTATCGCTGGCAGATATTGTCAGTGTTATGTGTCGAGAACAAATGCGAGTAAACAGTGAATTTGAGGTCAGTGATACCGCAAGTGAGTGCAATAAAAGACTTACTTTTAGAGGGCAGACCATAAAGTCTGCAAATAACAGCTCACTCCCAACAGTTTTAGGTACCATGTGATCATGGCACTTGCGACAATGTTGAAATATCGGATACTCATAAATAATTTGGTACATAGTAGCAATGTCGAAGGTAACAAACTATTGTTATGTTAGTGTTCATCATGAATGTTTCAAAATATATGTAATACCTAACCACATTACTTTTTGTCTCATCTTCATTTAAATTCATGATTATACTCATGGCTGTAAAACAACCAGTCACATTTATGGATATGTACTTAGATTTTTATTATTATGATGTTTGTAAATTTGTAAAGGTTAATTAACCGATACAACATTCAATTCATGTTATGTCAAATTATCTTTTTAGCAGCAAGTATAATAAATGCAGTATTTAATTATGTATAAAGTTCAATATGAGGTTATATTTCAAGTAATTGAAACTTTTATTACCGAATTATCTATCCAAAAAGACGCTGCGTAACTTTCGTGTCTCGGTGAGTAACTTTCGTGGCTGACGAAATTTCAATATTAAATATCTACATGAATAATGAACCGATTTTCATGAACTAACAGATTTTGTTACAGTTTGATAGCTTCTTTAATGCAGTATTTTTTTCATTTGAATAATATCAATATAAATTTTCGCCACGAAGGTGACACGAAGAACACTTTCTGAAGAAATGCCCACAAAGTTATATTTTACGCTGTTGAATATGTGCTTTATCTCAAAAACTACTAGTTCGCTCTCGTTTCAAACAAGTTTTGTTTAAAGTTTTTGTAAAGATCTACATTGCGTTGTTTTTCTCAAAGTTTTTACTAGCTTAGTTAAAAGTTTGAGGGAGGGGGGGGGAGGGCATTGAGGAGGGGCAGTTGAGGTGTGGCCAATATGGACGGGCAGACAGACTGACAGACTTGACTTAACTATAAGGGTTCCGTTTTTTGCCATTCGGCTACGGACCTCTTAAAATGACTATGTTTTAATTGCGATGTATGCTAAATTGCGGAAGCATTGTCATGTTGCATTATTATGAGACTTCTTGGCCGTTTTTTCCTCACTATTTCAACTGGAAAAAAAGTGGTGGTATACGAGGGCGGGTCAATAGGTCGGTGACTTTTGGAATAGAACACAGTTTTTTTGTTAAATAAAACACTTTATTTTTCAACTTAGTCTCCCTTGAATATACTTTGTCCAACGCTTCTCCAATTTTTTTATCCCTTCCAAATATATGATTTGTCGAGGTTGTCAAAATAGGCCTTTGTTTGCAAGATGATTTCGTAACTCGTAACACAGCATTACTTTAATTAAGTAGGTACTTTTTGTTTTCCGAGTGAGATTATGCAAACAGAACGCATCCGAAACAAAAAAAAAACATGTTTTTTTCTACGCTACTCGCCTGCCTCGATTTTGTTGGTTTGCTTTTAGATTAAAATCAAAATTATGAGTCATCGTCATAAACGGAAATAATCGGTATTGTCTCAAAATTTCGAATATTTTGTTATTTAAAGAGAATCTAATCCTTATAGGGCAAACTTTATCATGTTTTACAAGTCATTACGACCTCCGTGGTCGAGTGGCTAGCACGCTGGTTTCAAGCGTCGCCATCTTGTGAGGTTCCGGGTTCGATTCCCGGTCGGGTCAATGTAGAAAACGATCTTTTCTATATTGTCTCGGGTCTGGGTGTTGTGGTACCACCGTTGTGTCTGATTTCCACAACACAAGTGCATTGGCTACTTACTTTGGGATAAGAGAAATGTATGTGATTGGTGTCCAATCTTTATTTATTTTTTTGAAGTGAAAACTTCTTTAGCGGCGTTGAGCACTTTTGTGGGATGGGGGAAAAATGTGAAACTCGCGTCAGGACACGTGGGCTGATCAAAAAACCGTAAGACGGCGAAATTATGGATGTAAGTTGATTTTTCTGAGAGATAAACTTTTTAATGTAATTTAATATAATATAAATTGTAATGTTTGTGTACGATAGCGCAATAAATAAATATTGTATTCTATAAAAATATTATATTATTATTATTGTATTCTATCACAAAAATGATAGTACTTTTATATTGATAATAAGAGCAATTCATTCAAAATTATTCCCTAACTATTCCAAAAAATCAAAAATGCACAACGTTGATATTCAAGTTTTCACTTCTGCCGGCACTCCCGGAGTGCAATTTTTGGTTTTATTCATTATTATGGCAGTGTAAGTGCTTACATACATAGTAGATACGGAACCCTTCGTGTGCGAGTCCGACTCGCACTTGGCCGGTTTTTTTACACCAATCGCCTCGAGTCCATTTATGTCTGAGGCGAGTTCATAATGACTCGAGCGGCAACAAAGTTTTCTGACTTTTAAGATAAATAATGGTAATGTATCTTTTTTATTAATCTGTGTCATACTATTCCGTTTACGGAATCCAAGTAAGGTGCTTCCATGCATTCCTAATACTTCATCAAAGTTCCATCGGAATAGAAATGTAAAACGAGCAATGCAATCTTGGGAAATACAATGCAATCAGTTTTACTATGGACGACAAACTTCAAATGGTGATATAGAAATATTGACATGTGATTTCCCGTATTTTTTTAAAATTCGACTTTTGAGTTTCTGTTATTACATTTTAAATTAATTAATGTGGCCAGGAGTGCAAATCTTTCAGTGTCTGTGTGCCCTATGCACTATTCGTTCATCATTTTAGCCCTTGAAACAAAAAACATTTGCAACAACAATAAAGTGTCGCCAATTAGTAATGTCATTGTTCCCGGTCATTAAGTAGTGGGGAGGGGGAATCATCCCCAGAACTTAATGACGCTCCGATAATAAGTTGACAAAGTTTTTTAAAGGATACCGATTTGAAATGGCGGGCGCAGTCGCGGTGCGATCGGAGGATTGGATACCCTAATTTATATCTAACATCCCGATAGGGTTAAAAAATCTGAAATTAAAGCACTTAAAAACCTAGAATGACTTTATCATAATCATCAACATTATCAGCCAAAGGACGTCCACTGCTGATAAAATGACGTTGGTACAATCGGCCCTTTAGAGTAAATAAAGAATACTTAATGGTTTGAGACCATGCAATAGAGAATACCATCTGCAATTGAGTTGCCTAACCCAAAAAAAAAGTATAAAAAGTATCCCCAAAAGTATCTAACGGCACAGATTAATTAAAAGTTACATAATACATTTATAGTACGGACAACAGCACGTCAAGTAAACACTGCGGTGTCTTATGCCGTCTTAATAAGGGCTAATTTGCAACAAAAGTGGGTAATGTGCTGGCGACTGTACTTACGTAAAGCTTTGCGTTAGGTAAAGTTGACATGGATTGGATTTAATGCAGCAGCCACAACGCGAGTGCTGCTCCGATCAACCCCTGAACTAGAGATCGTCTCCCGGGGGAAAGATAACATTTGTTATTTTAGCCATCAACAACTCATAATTGCGGGGAGGGCAAACCCGAATTATTGTTTCAACTGAGTGCCTAAAGCGCCGTCCACAGTGTCGATTTTAACCAACGTTAGATAATACTTATCCGGCTGAATAGTATAAAACGAAATACTTTTACATAAATGATAAGTTTTTAAATTAGGCGTTGTGTGTTCTATTCGAAGAATATTCCCTATCGGACGTTAGTAAAATCGACTCTAAATCGTAGAAGTGAGGCCTGCGTACTCTAGACCGCATTACAATAAACTTGTTTAACACCAATTAGTTGCAAATACAGAAATTACTTAAAAAAATGCTTTGTGCGCTACCACCTACCTAGTCTGTAAGAGTGACAACTTTAGAGCGTATTAGCATACTAGCGGTTTGCGAGTAGACGCCTGTCGTATTTTATTCGTATATATTTATTCGTTCGTACATTATCGTGGCGTGTTTGCTGTGTGTCTGCACTCACTAACAAAAACACTGCGAAATACTGTTTCTTGTTAAAATATAGTGAGCACTGCTATGATATCATACAACTTTATTATCATCCTGATAAAGAGTAGGCTTACTGTACAAAATGATCACGCTGCGCGACCGCAACGAATTCGCTGCGCATCCGCGACGACTCAAAGACTGTCAGTCTGAGAGATTGACCACAGACGCTTTAAGGGGCTGCCCGGATTTTAAACGCGCACACCAGCGCCACTTTAGTAGAAAAATCATAACTCGTTAAATAGAAGACCAATCAAAAATCTGGTAGACACGATTGTAGAACAGGTTCCATAGTTAATTAAATAAGTTTAAATTGTTTCAAAAGTAGTTTACTGTAACAGTCAGGAAAACTGCTAAATATGGCCACTTTTGGCAATTTTTCTATCTGCAGATAACTCTGTTTTATTGATCTTAAACATTATATCTAAACCACATAACCAGAGCTGCAATCACATCAATCAGATTTTCGATTGGTCTTTTATTTAACGAGTTATGATTTTTCTACTAAAGTGACTCGTTAAAAATCCGGGTAGCGCCTTAAGTGTTTGATACGTCTCTTTTGATCGCGGTATGGTGTATCCACATCGCGCAGCGGCATTGCCGGTGGCATACGTCAAATAACTGTCAGATTCTATGAAAAATGTCGGCACGGCCGGCACATGCCGTCGGGAGGTGTGGAAACACCATATGCGTAAACCTTTATGGATGTCAGCGTTCATATAGTAAAGAAAGATATTTGCAGCTACCTCATGATGATACTTATAATTTTCCTGTATGTTGTGAACAGCGCCTAACGTGACTTGCATAACTGGAAGACGAATGAAAGAATAGTGCCTTTTCTTAAGAAAAGAAATAATACTACATTTGCTTTCCAGTGATAGATGAAGACGACGAATGCTATTTTAAATATGAAACTCATTTCACTTACATTAGCTTTATTGCCGTCTGTGATACCTAAATGTAAGACAATTGACTGTTTTTTTTAAAAGTATGGGCGAGTTATTTTTAGGATTCCGTAGCCGAATGGCAAAAAACGGAACCCTTATAGTTTCGTCGAGTCTGTCTGTATGTCTGTCCGTCCGTATGTCACAGCCACTTTATTCTGCAACTATTAGCATTATCAGATAACTATAACTGCGTCCCCCCCTCTAACTTTTTAACCAAGATAGATTTTGAAAGAAATACATAATGTCGATCTTTATTATAAATACATTCAACAAAAAATTAGGTTGAACGAGATCGATCCAGTACTTTTTGAGATAACCGCAAATATTCAACAACCGCAAATATTATATTTAACTTCTAAGTCAAAGTAAGTGGACCCCTAATTTTGTTAAAGTTGGCACGGAACCCTCAGTGCGCGAGTATTTTTTTATTGGGAAGTGTTTTTTTTAAAACATTATATAGCAGAACATACACTAATACCTAAGTAGAGATGCACCGAGTAGCACTTTTGCCGAGTAACGAGTACCGAGTATTGCTTGGTTCATTTTTTAGGGTTCCGTAGCCGAATGGCAAAAAACGGAACCCTTATAGTTTCTTCAAGTCTGTCTGTCTGTCTGTCCGTATGTCACAGCCACTTTATTCTGTAACTATAAGCATCACATTATTGAAACTTGGTAGAAAGATGTATCTTGGTGATGATCTTACAAAAAAAAACCGGCCAAATGCAAGTCGGACTCGCGCACTGAGGGTTCCGTGCCAACGGTTATATAGAATACATCTTCCTACCTTAAATTTCAACAATGCTTATAGTTACAGAATAAAATGGCTGTGACATACCGACGGACGGATAGCACATTTTCAACAACCGCAAACATGACTTTGTACTTCATACAAAAACTATGAAAAACAAAGCTATATTTGCTGTCAACAAAATATTGTGGTGTTTAGTAAGTGGAAGTAAGTGGATTTTCTTATTTAGTTAAAGTTGGCACGGAACCATCAATGCGCGAGTCCGACTTGCACTTGGCCGGTTTTTTTTCAAACCGAGTACTCGGCCGAGTTACTCGGTTTAAAATAAAATACCTATTTCGGGTTCGCGCAGAATTAGCTTTCATCTAGCCAAAACAAGGTATGCAGAACTGGCACATTAAGCCCCAGTGTAATATGGGCACCTGCAAGCACCGTGCAGCGAGTGATTATTTTCGGAGGCTGATAACGTCTATGAGGAAAAAAAAGAATAGGATGGTCCCAGAATGTGCAGACATCTTTATGTTACTGCATCATAATTTTACCTTATAAATTTTTATGTATTGAATTTTCTTCGTAAACTAGTTCTCCTCATTTGGTCTCATTACTAGTTTAGTATCATAATTAAGATTGTAAAAGATCTCCCCTGTTGTTTTGATGATATCTACCTAAATGTATTGCTTTAATTAAACCGAGTATACTTGGCACTAAAACCGAGTAACTCGGCTGAGTGCGAGTATCAAAAAACCCGCCGAGTACGCCGAGTACCGAGTATTAACCGAGTACTCGGCCCATCTCTACAAGTAAGTTACTTAAATGTCCAACTGTACAGCTAAGGTTAAGATACGTTATTCTGGGTTGAATTATTCCAGGAGATATCAGTTTCTTTATTAAAGAAATATTGACAAAACGTAAACGTTGGGAATTTAACCTCAGTTTAATAAACTTAATTTTTATATGTCACCGTTACATTGTAAAAATCTGGTGATTACAATCGAACGATTTGAAACCCTTTGATTTTTTTAGAATGATTTTAACAGGTTTTCTATTATAAAATTTACATATAATTTAAAGATTTTTTTTAATAAGCATAACTCATACCAATCTTTGAGTTCGATATCACTGACTGAAACAACAACCTGTATAGTTGAAGAAAAGTTACCGTTATCTCTGGAATGCACATGTAAAAAAAAGATACGGATTAAGACACATGATGCAGTGCAAAGCCGCTAAAACTACGTATCCCCTAACACAACGGCGAAATAGCAAATCACTGACATAGAAAAAACATGTCTGCCGTCAGACTGCTACTTCCGTTTCCGCGTCCGGTGACGTCACCCGCCCAGAGGGTGGAGAATCTATTGCTGTTTGGAAACTATAAAAGTGTTGTATTTTGTCTTAGGATCGCAATATTTTTAAGCTGAAGACAGAGCTATTGTAGGAATATCCACCTCAAAAAAGATTGCGTTCACTTTGAACTAATAAAATCATTTTCACAGTAAATGGTAATATCTTTTGAGAATATTAATTAATGATATAATAATTTTATTGATGGACTTTTATTTTTTGAGAATACACACACAACATTTATTTTTTCTCGATACAGTTACCTACATTTAAAAAATAACAGCTTAATGCTAATGATCAGTGAATACAAACCTGTTTTTGGATGTGTGTGTGTATAAGTTTATACCTAAATATAAAAATTGACGCGTCGTGTTTATTAATTTGTTAAGAATGTCTTCTTTTAATGATATTTTTAAAGGTCTGTAGAGTCTAGTGTAGCTCTCGGCAAAAATTGACCAAAATCCTTGAACGCTCTTTTTTTAAAATGGTATATTTCGGATTTCCTGTAAAGTATTTAAACATTTATTTAATATTAATAAACGTAGTAGGTACGTTAAAGAGAAGACGACAAAAGTGACGTCAGAAACGTCTCTGTACCCTTACCATGAGTTTACAACGGTTTTACTCGCTAGCGACGACGTAAAAAAGTCTATAGAAAATTGCACAGCGCCTCTAGCGGTCACTGACAGAACTAAAATTTTCCATACAAAAAGTAACGTCGTCGCTAGCGAGTAAACTCATGGTAACGGTACAGTTTCGCGGTTTACCTATATTTCCGAGTAGGTAAATTGATTGTGACTACTTTTAAAAGTCACATTGCTCTGTGGGTTATTATACATATACGTTTTCTGTAAAAGAATGAGTCAGCCTGAAGAACTGGCTTGGAGAGGGGTTATAAGTTCACCCTAGCCCCTCCCACCTAAAACTTAACGCCCATTTACAGGGAGGCATGGTGAAGCTGCCTGTCTTTGTATTTATTTGTCTGCAAAAAGGTTGAATAAATGTAAAAAAATATAAAAGTGAACCATATGAAAAGATTACGTACGGTACGTTTGAGGCACCGACTGACGTAGGAAGCCCTGTCTTAACTCCACAAAGTAATATTAATCTTCCAAAACTTGAACAACACACACACATATCTAACTATAACTATTAATGAACACGCCATACTCAAAAATATAATAGCTCTTATTTTTGAAAGATAACTTTTAATTTTTATATTTGTATATGTATATTATCTACTTAGCTAAATAAAATATAATTATAATAACAAAAAAGAAAATGATAAATTTAGAAAACAAAAAAACACAGTTAATCTTAAATATTTAAGACGTTCAGTTGATTCTCTCTTGAAGATGGTCCAAGCATGCAATGGACGTATGCAATGGATACGTATGTATGAATGCATGATACATACGTATCCATTGAATTTAGAATTTTGTGACTGTGACAACATAAATTTCGTTACGAATCGCGAAAACCATAAAATAGTAATTCTATTTAAACTGTCGCATCAATCGTCATCCCCTCAGCCATAAAACAACGCCCCAGCATCGTAATTTGACCATTGGGGAGCTTAGTAAAAGGCCTGCATCGTTCCTTGGGGCTTACAGCACACGACTTTTATCGTGGTTCCCTAAAGACAAACAGCCTGATCCACCGCTGCAGAGCAAGTTACCTCCAAGAGAGACCAAGAAGCGGCGCATTGTTTCAACTAGGTAATACAATGTCATAAAAGTGGTGACCTATTTAGGGACATGGAACGAGAGACACGGGCACTCGCTTCGATGCAATATGCTCGCACGGAGATTTTGCCGAGCTTCCAAAAGTGTTCGATGCTGTTGTTTCAGATATATTGCCAGGGTCTATACACATGGACAAATGACTTGAAAAAGTCACACAATGCCAGAATAGTGCAAATATAAAATGACGCATTTCGCATTCTTATGCATTTGCCGCGATACTGCAGCGCGTCAGGAATGTTCGCGGATGCGCGGGTGCCGGATCTTCGCTGTCCTTAAAACGCGAGTTGCCTCATTCTGGCAAAGGATAAGGGACTCCGACAATGAACGCTTCACTGGCCTACTTTAAAACTTCATTGTCGGAGTCCCTTATCCTTTGCCAGCATGAGGCAACCCGCATTGCACGCATAAAAACCCTTATAAAAAATGATTTATTATTATATACCGTCTACACGCGCGTCAACGGCATAATAGCCGATGATAAGTAATGTCAAAAGTACCAATCGAACGTCGACGACATTTATAATGCAGCCCTGTTGTGTTTTGCTATTCTCGTCAGCAACCACCAGAACCGTTACCATAATACGTTTACGACGATTTTACTCGCTAGCGACGACGTAAAAAAGTCTATGGAAAATTGCACAGCGCCCCTAGCGGTCACAGACTGAACTATTTTTTTCTATACAAAAGTTACGTCGTTGCTAGCGAGTTATCTCATTGTAACGGTACAGCCTTGGTGTGAGACCTCGAATACTCGTACTTATATAGTTTTATTTAATATCACAATTGCATTAGAGACTACTTACTTTGGGATCAGAGCCATGTACCTGATTGGAGCCCAATATTTAAATTAGACGTTATTTAAGGTAGACGTCGGCACGTCGTGTCGTGGGGTGTAAATCCCTTCACTCAACAGCATTGGTTCCGATAATCGAATAAACTCCGACATTCATACAAGTTAAAGTTAAGTTAACGCTAAACGTTTTAGCGATCCTTTCGCTCCGTCACACCGAGGTAGTTTTAATGATTGAGTAATGCTCTCTTAAGTGATGGGGTGGTGCTGTCATCAAATAATAATGATGCATCTGGCGGGTTTCAAGTTTTTATATGAGAAAGGGAATGATTAACAACTGCACCGTTATGCCAAAAACCGGCCAAGTGCGAGTCGGACTCGCGCACTTAGGGTTTAACTGAATTAGGGAATCCACTTACTTTTACTTGGTTAAATACCACAATATATTGTTGACAGTAAATATAACTTTGTTTTTCATAGTGTTTGTATGAAGAACAAAGTTATGTTTGCAGTTATTGAAAATGTGGTATATCTCAAAAACTTCTCGTACGATCCAGTCCAAAACAATTTTCCTTGAAAGTATTTGATAAGATCTACTTTTTTTTTCGAAATTTACACTAGCCTAGTTAAGAAGTTAGTATGGGGAGACGCCCATTTTACCATTTTAGAAGCGTCTAGCTATAAAAAGTTAGACTTTAAAAGTAAATGGTTTTAGAAACCTCTGTCATTTTAAAAGACCTAACCCCACACGCATGGGTTTGACTAAAAAAATTCAGTTGTACTTTCATGTATGAGTCCCCCCTTAAATATCATTATTTCTTATTTTTGAAGTGAAAACTTCTTTAGCGGCGTTGAGCACTTTTGTGGGATGGGGGAAAAATGTGAAACTCGCGTCAGGACACGTGGGCTGATCGAAAAACCGTAAGACGGTTGGCGAAATTATGGATGTAAGTTGATTTTTCTGAGAGATAAACTTTTTAATGTAATTTAATATAATATAAATTGTAATGTTTGTGTACGATAGCGCAATAAATAAATATTGTATCCTATAAAAATATTATATTATTATTATTATTATTGTATTCTATCATAAAAATGATAGTACTTTTATATTGATCATAACTATTCCAAAAAATCAAAAATGCACAACATTGATAATCAAGTTTTCACTTCTGCCGGCACTCCCGGAGTGCTTTCACAGTTTTTTTGTATAAGAATCGTAAAGCGATTTAACAGGATACATATTCCTACGGAATTTCAACAGTGTGATGCTTAAATTTACAGAATAAAGTGGCTCTGACATACGGACGGACAGACAGACAGACAGACTTTACGAAACCGTTATACGGTTCCGTTTTTGGCCATATCGAGGTTTTTGGCATAATAATATACATCCATTTAAATTGGAAAACACATATAAAATATATTAAAATGAAATTATCAAAAATCTCTTACGCTCTTTTTGAACTGGCACATAGCACAAACCAAGAAGCTGCTATTACAGCTTACTATGCTTTTGCGTACTCACAACTCAAATATGGTATTATTCTATGGGGTAATAGCACAGATATGGAAGACCTGTTTAAAATGCAAAAAAAAATAGTAAGGACAATAGCCCAAATAGACAACCGTAAACCGTTTTTCAAAAAAAAAACTGACACTTCTATCTTTATATATCTATGATATAATATGCATTTTTACTTTTAAAAACATGAAAAATTTTCTTTAAGTTAAAGACACACATAACATAAATACCAGACATAAAAATAACTCTTCCTTCCGCAATCAAGAATAAAAAATTTAAACTCCAGTCCGTATTATATGGCAGTAAAAAAATTTAATAAACTCCCCACATATATAAAAAATTAAACCAAATTCATTAGCATTTTTAAAATCCCTAAAAAAATATTTTTATTAAATGAAAATTATTACTCGATAAATAAATATCTAACACCAGACACATAGACTCGCCACCTGGACAAGATCTAAAAATTAGATTATTAATTAATAAGTCGATCTTTACTAATTAATTAATAATCTAATTAAGTTCTGTTGTTACGTAGTATGTAATATATGTAAAACTGTTTGCAATACCTTAATTACTAAGTCTTAAGTACGTACATTATTATTATTTTAAGAACTCTTGTAACACTTAGTGAGCAAAATAAAGATTTGATTTGATTTGATTTGATTCGCCTTTCGGCTACCGAACCTTAAAAAAAAGTCAAAGTGTACCTCTTACTTCTTTATGTAAAGAAGATGCTCCTAACCAGCGGGCGTAGTCTGATGCATCATTTTTGACATTTCGCGTCGACAATTTCAATTTTATGATTTTCTAATTCATCAAATACAATTTTAACTTACGTAGCTATATCTTTATTAAATCTTAAAAAATATTTGTTGTTTTTTAAGCATGGTTCAAAAATTCTTCACTCAAACAATAAATACACGAAAACACCAATTTTGTCTCAGCATTTTTCGAGTGCCACCTGGTGGTTTTCCACGGAACTATGTCGAGACTTCCGACACTGCGTCCGAAGTCTGACGCACAATAAGTAATATAACATTTTTGACATTTCGCATTGATAAGTTAAATTTATGATTTTCTGCTGCATCAAATATCCTTATATCATATCTTTATCTTTAATAAATCGTAAAAAATATTCGTACATTTTAGGATTAATTCTAAAATGCTTCTCAATCAGTAAAAACACGAAAATACCAATTTTGTCTCAGTGATTTTCGCGTCACCTGTTTGTTTGACAGGGAAACTATGTCGCGACTTCCAACACTGAATCTTTCTCTGGAAGAAATTGCTCTGAGCAATAAGACCGCCTAAATTGTACACAACTTTTATTTATGATTACTTACTTATTTTAATTGCAAGTGATTCTTACTATTTATTCAAAACTTAGGTAGGTGTGTGTGTCGTGTGTATATGAGTATCAAAATGCATTCATTTTGCATCCATAACCCAGCCTGAGGTTCGATTGGGTACGAATCCTTTTAGCATTTTTTATTTTATTATTACAACAAAATCGACAGCTCTCGAAAATTCAGTTTTTCATTTTTCTTTAATACTATATTTATACAGTCAATATTGGTATAAAAGACTCGAGAACTCAGCGAACTATGTTTCGCCCCGGCCCCAGTAAGAAAGGAGGTATTCTTAAATTTTATAATTATCCGCGAGTATATCATATTTTTTTCTTTAAAAAAAATATTCTGACAATAACAAAGACGAAAAAAATACGAAATCGGTCCAGCCGTTCACACGTGATCCCGCGACTAAGAGAAATATATGGATTCATTTTTACATAGACATATAAATGTGAGTGTGAACAATTAATTTAAATTATTGCATGGTGTGTCCTAGGAAATTAAGTTTTTTCCACCTAAAATTGCAGCCAACTTATTATCAGAATTTAACCTTTCACTTTGGCGTTTTGAACTTTACTCGACTCAAACAATTGTTTGATTGATAAATACCAATATGACAGTTTATATTTGCACAGTGCATGCCACAACCCGTTCGGAGCCATTCAGCTGAGCGTTCCCTTGGAAACCTAACACGGGACTAATAAGAGTGCAAACAGACAAATATTTGTAGATTTCCGGGCGGGAGAGTTCGGAGTGATACAATTCTATACTCAGAGGGCCGATTCTCATGCAAGTCATTTACGAAAAAAGTTCACCGCTCAAATTTTCATTCCCGAAGATTTTTTTTTTGGATTTCTCAGGGTCACGATTTCTAACTCGCAATCCAATTACCATACGAAATAAGTTTGATTGACGCGAGAATCACCGACCAGAGAAAAAAAACTGGCCAAGTGCGAGTCGGACTCGCGCACTGAGGGTTCCGTGCCAACTTTAACTGAATTAGGGAATCCACTTACTTCTTCTTAGTAAAATACCGCAATATTTTGTTGACTGCAAATATAACTTTGTTTTTCATAGTGTTTGTATGAAAAACAAAGTTATGTTTGCGGTTGTTGTAAATGTGCTATATCTCAAAAACTACTTGTTCGATCTCGTCCAAACCAATTTTCGTTGAAAGTATTTATTACGATCTATATTATTATTTTTTTCAAAATTTACACTATCTTGGTTTAGAAGTTAGATAGGGGGGGACGCCCATTTAACCACTTTGGAAGCGGATAGCTATGAAACGTTAGACTTTAAAAGAAAATGGTTTTAGAAACCTCAATATCATTTTAAAAGACCTATCCACAGACACGCATAGGTTTGACAAAAAATTTTTTTTTAGGTTTTAGTTTCATGTATGGGAGCCCCCCTTTAAATGTCATATTTTTTATTTTTTGTATGAGATTCAGTAAGCGGTTAACAGGATACATCTTCCTACCAAATTTCAATAGTGTAATGCTTACAGTTACATAATAAATTGGCTGTGACATACGGACGGACAGACAGACAGACAGACAGACTTGACGAAACTATAAGGGTTCCGTTTTTTGCCATTCGGCTACGGAACCCTAACAGTCAAAAGGTATTGCTACTATGTACGCTATACGCAATGTACGCAAATACGTATGTTTGTATACGCAATAAAATTAAATTTCATTTCATTTAGTAAAATGTTATTTGTTATGTTTAGAAAAATTGCGCCAATATTAAATTCTGTAAAACAGCCAATAATAAAGCTAGCTAGCTAGCTGGTCCCTAGATCAAAGGATTAGCACAGCTATCCAACGCGGCAACGCAGCCAGCATTATAGTCTCCTTGCCGCAAGGAAATGGTTTCGTTTTTGAATAGGTAGATTTTAAGTTATTTTTTATGTTGCATGTCTTAGTTTTATTTTTCCTTATTTCATTTTATTTCATTTACATTTAACAGATCTTTTGTCGTTGTCTTAGTTTTAAATAACTGGTGGTTCAACCTTATGACCCTGATGACAAGAACCGCATTGAAATAATAATAATAATGGCTGGAACCACTTTATGTTTCCTAAAGCCTTGTCTTAAGGTCTTTTTTAAGGGGTCGTAGGGTGTCAAGCGTCGCATGGGGCAGCGCGGTTCGTATTTATATCAAATATATGGCGTTGTATGAGTGTCTTTACAAAGAAGGTATTTTGTCTATGATCTCATCAAAATATCGCGTCTCGCGAAATTGGCATACGTAAAAGAATGGGAGTCTGGTAGATAGGGCCACCCTTGGCATATGATAGCAATCTCAAAGTCTGCAAAGATTTACCTACTTGGCTCATAAAACAAAACCAGACCCTTAATTAACTGACCACATTTCTCTACGTAAAGATAGCTGAGGGTCAGTCCCCTTGACTTTTTGATTGGTCATTAACGGTCCAGCCGTATCTGGTGACTCCCTGAAGTGCTATTGAGAGTTGGGGAGTTAAATTAATAATTTATTAGTTTGCATTTTTTTATACCAATCTTCAAAATCGATGCAGTCGTTTCTCTGAGAAGAAAAGTAAACAGCATAGAAAGGAGGAAGGCTAAAGCCTATAGAACACGACCATTTGAAAACAGGACGCAAGTGCGATTGTCAACCCTATGTCGTTAAATTATACAACCAATACACAAGAATTGGATTTTACGTTATTAATACGATACGACTCGTAACAAACAAGAAAAAAATAAAACTAAGACATGGAGCATAAAAAAATAAACTTAAAATCTACCTATTCAAAAATGAAACCATTTTCTTGCGGCAAGGAGGCTATGATGCTGGCTGCTTTGCCGCGGTGGATACTAGCTATGCTAATCCTTTGAGATTCGATTAAAATAATATAGTTCAATAAATTTAAATGGCCTCTAATCTTTTTCAGTCAGACGGTTTATGGCGCAATGTTTTACATGGCTTGGTAATGCAAGAACAGTAAAGTCTACCGCATGCTCAACGAGAGAAGTTTGCGACCGATGAAGCCACGTCACCTTGATGTCTTCTCTGTCTCGTGTACTCAAACGTCGCGAACCAGGAGTACCTGGACTCATCACATGGCTCTCTCCGCAACATGTTTGCGTCGGTCGCTCGCTCTCGACGTGTCTCCGGCCTATAATATTATTATAAGTGGCATATTGTGTCCTAAATTGAATAAACAATATTTGACTTTGACTTTGACTTTGAATTCGGCCACCGACACATTGGCGAGACTGTAAAATTTTGCAAGTGTTTTCTATTACGCATAGGCTGCGTGAAGTCATCAATATATTTCCTTAGGATATTTAATATATCTCTCAACATCCGAAAGAAATATTTCTACAAAAATAATTTAACAATCGATTAACAAATCATTATTATATTTTTTGTTGTTTCAAACAAACTTATTAACATAGGTAAATTGCACTCGTAAAAAGCTACATGTATTATTTTTGTTAAATTTGTACCTCTATAGTGACAAAACACTATAACAGCAAAAAAATAGTAGTATTTATTGAAAGAACCGCATCGAAACACCCTCATAAACTTACGTTCGAAATCACCATAATATCGTAAAGATTCACAACTAATGTGCGTCTACGGGTCATTGGTTACATGATTTGTGAAACTAGACGGTGATTTTGAGAAAAATAATTCAATTGATCAAATTCCGTAATGGAAAAGCAACCGTAATGCATATGAATAAGTATCAGTTTGCAAATTAGTTTCGAAACGTTAGAGTGAAACTTTTCACCATACGCCATTCAAGGGTTCAGTACAGAATATTTTTTGTCAACTTTATTGTTATGTAGGTATTGATTTTCCTGAGTTGATTAATGAATATTTTCATGAATCAAGTTTTTTAAAAACTAGTGGTCCCGCACGACTTTTTCTGTGTGTTTTGAGTTTGCTACCTCCCCTACCGTCGCAGTGATGTTTTTTAGCCTAAAGCCTTCCTCGATAAATAAGCTATCCAACACAAAAAGTTTTTATAAAAAGGAACAGATTAGTCATTTCATGGTTTCTTAGGTATTTTTAAAAATAACTAGCAAACCCGGCGAACTCCGTTTCGCCACCAGATGGCTTCGTTTTATGTAACATTTCGATTGGTGATTAAAAGAAGAAGATTTTTTTTGCTTTATATTTGAATTTTCTTTGCTATAAATCTCACGGAGCCCGAGACCTTTCCAACGAATGTCAAACCGAGGAAATCGGTTTGTGCGTTTTGGAGTTATAGCGTCGGGAAGGAAAACCCGACTTATTTATATATAGAAAAGAAGATTTTCATAAATGTTTAGGGATAATACAGAATAAATTATCGTTATTTTTTCAGTTGAAGGGACCCTAAAAATGGTAGAAAAGATGGGGAGATAACAGTATAAACTTCGCGTCATTAGCTGGCGAACCATAGAGGATATCAGGAGAGGGGAAGAAGTTGTTTATTGCATTTATTGGGGGGCGAATTAGTCACAATACGTCCGCAAAAGAAAGGTTAGATAATTAAAACTATCGTGTGCACGCGAAACAATTGGCGTAATTGCATAGGTACATTTGCAGTCGAAACACTAGTTACAGGCAAAAACGTTTTCCAACCCCTTAATGGATAAGACAAAGGATCTTGACCAAAACTATATAGAAACTCGGCCCACTGTCTGCATGCGTCTTTACAAAATGTTCGTGTAAAATATATAAATATTTCAATGAATACCTACAGAGACAAAATATTTTTGAAAAAAAAAATAGGGGTTTACAAGGAATTCAATGGCAGATTAGACATTTTGGGGTTATGTTTTGTGATTGCAGAGTTATTGCACCTCATACACATTCATTTTGATACATTCAGAAGGTAATTGTTATATTTTACTAAAGTAATTCAATACTTACTTACTTAGTTACCCTTAAAATACCAGTCCAATTATAATTCAAACAAGATTTTTGAAACATAAACTACAACGCAATCTGGGCCCGGCTTTGGTCAATATCCTTTGATTTTATTAAATGTTATATGTTTCAGTAAATATAACAACCTAAACATTTACTTTTTTAGAAATGCGACCATTTTTTTACCAATCAAGCGTTAAAGTTAAGTTAGCCTGCAACATCCCACTGATAGGCAAAGACCTCACTTGAACGGTGTGAGGAAGATTGAGCCATACTCCACCACGCGGGCTCAGTGCTGATTGGTGGAGGAGTGTTTGCAAGGCGCAAGCGACTAACTACTTTCAACCGATATTAGCCGGGACTAATGGCTTAACGTGCCTTCCGAAACACAGAGATGCTCGTGATATACGTCACTTACTCGTATATGGTCAGAATGGTAACCCATCCAACCGATGCATCGATGCAGTCACAAACTGTCAATCTTTACACACTGCGCTACTTTTAAAATTTATGCAGTCGCGATGCTAACGCGCGATAGCATCGAATCAGAAGCTGAAAATTGACAAATCATCTGCTGTATTTTGGCGACTGCATCGATGCTAAATTTAATCGGATCATAGCGTGAGTCGCAATGCTGAAGCCCGTTTTCAAAACGCGCGATTGCATCGATGCTAAAAGTCGCAGTGTGTAGGGCTCTAAAAGTTTAGTGAGCATATCAAAATATTTGTTAGATCACTTACGTCAGTAATTACGGGGTCTAACTAAAAGTTTAGTTTGCATATTGAAATGTTTTTTGAATCACTTAACGTCATAATAAATGTCGAATGATTTTCGTTCGAAAATCAAAAGTCAACTAAATTCACGCCTAATGTAGCAGGTATAGTAAAACCTCCATAGTACGTCCCCGCTTATTAAGATTTTCCTCTTAAAAAGCTGTTTAACGTCTCGGTCCCTACGAGTATGTTTATACATTTTGTGACCTACCTAGAATAAGAGATTATAGCGATACAATACCTACTTCAATACACAAAGGGAAGGAAAAAACATGTTTTCACTTCTAAAAAAAACTTTGAACAATCTATGACTTGTTTGACAATTTCATCTTTCCGTCATCCATTACATCATCTTGGGTCAACTATTAAAAACGTACACAAATACCTGATGTACTTTAAAAAAAATCACAGTTATGCCGAAGGCTGCATGTATTATTCTAACCGTTTTGATAGCCGTTGCAATCATGGCTGTCTGCATCATGGTTAAATTCGCCACCGACATCACAGTGCATGAGAAAAAGCGAGAGTATATGTCGGGAGGGGGTGTTTACAACTTCGCAAGGTCCATGGGGGTAATATCTTTGACCGACAACTCATCGCGGAACATGTCTGAACGGTTTCCCTACGTCGCCGCTATAACCAGGAACTCGTCTTCAAGTTGGTCTTTCTCATGTTTTGCCAGCGTCATACTTATCAAATGGGTGGTCACTTCAGCGCACTGCAGAAAGGAAGGGAACACACACAGAGTGTTAGTGTACCACGATTTCGTTAGAAACTACACTCATACGTACCCTATTCTCTTTTGGAGACTCCACGAGAAATTTAACAGTAGTTACCCGACTCCTAAATTCGATATAGCTGTGGCAAAATTGAATGTAGATTTCCATCCATTCTCAGTAAAACCTTCTGTCTTCGATGACAAGGCAGTGAAGTATATGGAAGCAAGTGTGTGGAAGACTGTTTCAACTATGAATAAGAAGATGTATTTGACCAATGATTTTGAAAGGTTCGACGTCGCCGTGGTATCTTCGTCGAGATGTTTCGAGACCTTCGGGGTGGAATTGGATGATACTTTGATTTGCATAGATATGTCAGAGTATGAGGACTGTTTTATTCATGAATTTGGTCCTATATATTCGGAAGATAAAGTGGTAGGCGTGTTGGCTGTAAAGCCGAGGGATTGTGACGTTAAAGTGGCGATTTTCACAAATGTGTCATATTATTCCAACTGGATTCTAAGGTCTACACACACGACATATTACGGGTGATGGTTTGCAAGTTTGTACGAGTAATTTTTTGATATTAAATGTTTTAATTTATTGTAATGACGATTTTGTTTTCAACACTTACAGCAGTCGGAATATTTTTGTTAACAACCAGCGAATACAGCGACCTTCGATTCGCCCCCGGCCTCGAAATGTTGATAAATCCAAAAAGTAAAAAGCATGAAAATCGGTCCACCCGCTCAATACCTGCATAGCTTTCTTTCGAACCTTCTACGGTCTTCATCGGTCCAGCTGTTCACGCGTGATGTCGTGACTAAAGGAAATAGGGATTAATTTTTATATACAGTGTGGCCAAAGCAGAGTCCATTTTTTTTTTTTGGATTCTTTACATCCAGGGCTATCCAAATATACCATATTTATGATAACCAAGTCTTTGTAAATTTTCGAGTTTTTTTTTTAATTTGAAACTTTTGTTAGTCTTAGTTTTAGCTAGCTCATAATTTTATCTGAGTAAATTTAATTTATAATCATCATACTGCAATATAAAAATCCGACATCATAACACCATAATTATTTGTTTGAAAATTCACAAAATTAGCGGAAAAAAATACTGAAAACTACGAATATTCGGCTAACATATATAGGGTATATTTGGATAGCCCTGGATGTAAAGTTTCCAAAATAAATGTTTGTACCTACGTCACCCTGTATAAAGATGAACTCAAGTAAAAAGCCATGGTTTGAATTCAATCAAGATCTTTTGAAGGGCGTATTGAGCACGTGTTTCGTAAGTCATTGACATGTACATATATATATACACATATATTGACAATTGACAACCTGTTTGGTGCAGTAGAGCGCTCCTGACTACGCCAGCCGTCGCGGGTTCGAATTCTGCAAGGGGCAAAATGTTTGTGTGATAAGCACGAATATTTGTACAGTCGCCAGCACATCAGGTTACCCACTTTTGTTGCAAACTAGCCCTTATTACAACTGAATAAGATACCGCAGTGTTTACCTTGACGTGCTGTTGTCCGTACCTAAGTCATGGATTTTATATCTATTATTTACATTATTTCCTTAGCCATAGACACATTTTCTTTCTCAGTAAAGTATAGTTCAAAATGTAGTAAGTTAACTCAGCTATGCTAAATGACTGTCTGGTTCAAACCCAAACCCACTTTATGCTACAAGTATTGAAGAAAGTTTGGAATGATGCCAAGCTGTAAAAGTACTGCTCTTGTTACACAGGACTACAGTAGCTGTATTGAACGTGCGGCAGGCGCGGTTTCAGCTCTCCAAAAAGGTTGTGTTAGGTGTGTAGTGTAAGGTTTTCAAATGATTTTAACAAAATAAGACGAAAGTTAATATTTCCGACGCAAAATTGAAAACAGTTATAAAACCAAGAACATAATATTAATAAAAGTGCTATTTGGAAATCCAAATTATGACGCTCAACAAACCATGAACATAATTATTAAGAATGTAAGCGCACTACAATTCGGTTTTCAACGCTCAAGCCAAAAACGCGAAGGACGCACTTACGAGTAAATTTGATTTTCGACGCCCATTAAACCCAGAACATTAGAAAAATTAAAGTCTCCTCAATCACTCCAATCCGGCTTTCGATTCTCATCAGACCTACACATAATTTGGTTTCGACTCGTAGCAAAAGAAGAATACGGTTAGGAATAAAGCGTGAGCGAAGCGAGCGCGCTACGATTTCGTTTACGAGCAAAGTGAGAACGAGACATTTGTTTAGAATACTTCTTAATGTAGTATAATGAATAAAATGCACTAAAATGTCTTAAATAAACTCTTCACCATTGAAAGGAAAGGAATCCGTTTTAGGCAAACAATTTCTTTTTGAAGTGGGTGCTGTGTATGTATGTGTATATGTAGTTGATGCTTGATGGTCAAAGTGATGGCACCAACTCAAAAAAGAAATTGTTTGTCTTAAACGGATTCCTTTCCTGAGTTTATTTAAGACTTTTTAGTGGATTTTGGTTTTGAAGTCGGTTTTTACTTTTTTTAAAGTTTATTTTATTTCTTCATTTTTAGTGCTTACATAAGAGGGGGGGGGGGGGAGTTGCACGCAAAATGTTGACTATCAGACGTAACTACACGTCAGCATTAAGATTCTAGTAAAGAAACACTATACGTGCCTTTAAAATTTGCGGGTTTCCCTCAATTACACCAAGATCCCATCATCAGATCCCAAAATGGAAAAAATGGGACCAACTAGAAGGTACACCCTCTAAGTAGGCGAAAAAAATTTTAGATTTGGTCGACAAACGAATGAGATATGAGGTAACATACATACAAAAAAAAAACATACAGTCGAATTGATAACCTCCTCCTTTTTTGAAGTCAGTTAAAAAAAACTACCATGCACCATGCTAATTGTAATTAGGGTTGTGGGCATGCCCACAGTGCCCGCAACGGTGTATCCACGCATGTCGTGCGGTGCAAAACGTATAATCTCTCACATCATCATCAATCTCCAATTCTCTACTCACATCATATCGTTTATTATAATCTCTGCCATATAAGGCTTATAGATTGCCACCACTCTCGTTGACGTCGCAATATTGGCGGAATCCGCTTAAGAACTAACTGACTACATTAACTTATTGGAGTGTTTGAAACGCAGCTGAGGAACCACTGGATGCGACAGTCAAATGGAACTATTGATATACAGGCTGTAATTTTTTTTAATGACCTAATTTTGTGTCTAGCCTCCATTGATGAATGTGTTTTTTTTTTACTATGGGGGCAATAGTGAAATCGAGAAAAAAATAACAGCTGTTCGATATATTTTGACCGCACGCCAATTGAACTTTTGTATGGAACAGCTGTTTTTTTTCTCAATTTCACTATTGCCTCTATAGAAAAAGTTGTTCACATTCATCTGAGTCTTATCACAAAATTTGGTCACTGATTAAAATTTTCAGCCTGTATAATAAATTTTCTTGTACGACAATACAATTTTTCTCAGTACCGTTACCATTAGTTTACTCGATAGCGACGACATCACTTTTTGTATGGAAAATTTTAGTTCTGTCAGTGCACCGCTAGAGGCGCTGTACAATTTTCCATAGACTTTTTTTTACGTCGTCGCTAGCGAGTAAAACAGTCGTAAACTCATGGTAACGGTACTGACGTCATAGTCTCATAAAGTATCATCAAGTACACCGGTAGAGCCAATGTTTCTTAACTTTCACGCGCCAACTCTATAAGCCTAACTTAACAAACTACCTTAAAAAGGGCCTTAATAGTTATCAAACAAAATATACGGCTGGCTGTTTCGTTACTACAATAAAGACAAATACAAGCTTTAAAGTCACAAACTCTACCTTAGAAAAGGATTTAATAGTTAGTCAAACAAAATATGTGGCTGGCTGTTTCGTTACTACAATGAAGACAAATTTATCATAACTGTAATGATTTGTCATGCATGTAAAACACCGTGTCACCACAAAATATAGATAGTAGTAACAAAAGTACAGAATAAATAGTAGACAGAAGTCAAAATCGTTAGTGTATTTGACTTGTCTGTCACTCACTCTACCTCTTTTCTCTCTTTCGCAGTTCGCGTTACCTATGTCAACCTTGGCTTCTACTCTATAAAAGTACTAATGTGGTCGTCGCAATCGCATTTAAGTATTTGGTTGTTTTTTTTTTTTGTTGAAAAAGAGAAAATGAAATTATAAACCAAGAAACTATGTTTACACAACAAAACTTTGTTTTACATTTTTACTACTTAAAGAAATCCATCATGCCTACTAAACAGCTTACTTTATTGACACCCTGCCTAATGTCCTATCCGTTTAAGACCTTATTAAATGACTTTGAAAATTAAATTATCTTACCATCTGACGTAATATTTTGTGACTCAAATGAATTCATCTTACAAAAAGTACTTACTTCGTTTATAGCCGAAATAGTCACCTTACAACACATTTTCACCTTCCAAAAGTTCACAGAAGCGTGTTTGAAGCGGGTGACACTCGCGCTCGCGCTGTCCCGAAACGTTCCGAGATCTCGTCCGTGATTCTCTTCTCCGTGAACAGTGTCATTGCGTTACTCGAGCGCGTGTTGTAAGACTTGTAAGTAGATTTTCGTCTGTACTAATTTGTCTGTTGTAATGTCGCCCAGGGTTTATTTTCGTGTCTCTTCTAGTTGTAGCGAAAGCATTGTGCAGAAACCCCTCAAAATATTGGTTATTTGCTCAGATTTGTGATCGTGTCGTGGCCGTCCACCGCTTTGTTGTAATCTTATGTTTTGCTGAGGGGAGCGAAAAATTAAAGTTATTAGGGATAGTAGTAGACAAGTTTCCATCTTTATGCATTGTTGGCAGAATTTTACATTACAACAGACAAATTAGTACAGAAAACACTTACAAGTCTTACAACACGCGATGTTGTTCGATTTGATTTTTATATATTTTAACTGTAATTACTGATCCTAATAGTTGTAAGCTATTTAAGTTGTAATTTATCCATTGAATTTAACTCTAGTTATTAAATGTATCTACAGATGTTATTTACCTAAAGTACCATTATTTGCTGTACCCTACAGGGTGTGCATATCTATACTAATATTATAAAGCTGAAGAGTTTGTTTGTTTGTTTGTTTGAACGCGCTAATCTCAGAAACTACTGGCCCGATTTGAAAAATTATTTTTATGTTAGATAGTCCATTTATCGAGGAAGGCTTTAGGCTATATAACATAAAGATACGACTCACAAGACCACAGCAGCAATGAAAAATGTTGCGAAAACGGGAGAAAGATATTCCTTTTGAGAGCTTCCGCTGCGTACGCTGCGTAAACCGCTAAAGCTACACAAAAATCATGTATGACAAGATTGTTCAGCATTAAGAGCTCTATAATAAAGTCCGCGACAGCATAAGTCTATCTTTTATGGTTGACTTACTACAACCTTTTTTATGTTAATAAATTTGTAAAAAAATAATGCATCATTTTTAGAGGTGTATTATACACATAGGTATTTATTCTTATCAAAATAAATACATTCATCATCACGAGCATTTCATTTAAAACAAAGTTGCCCTTTATATCATTTGATTCCAATAAATATCTTAGGAGCTATCACAGTTTTAACATAACTCCGCACCAAAATAATGTTCGCAGCTTAAGTACAACGTGCGCTTGCGCTAATTATATTATAAAGCTGAAGAGTTTGTTGTTTTGAACGCGCTTATCACAGGAACTGCTGAACCGATTTGAAAAAATATTTCTGTGTTAGATAGCTTATTTATTGAGAAAGGCTTTAGGATATAAAACATCACGCTGCGACGGGAGAGGAGGGAGCAAACTCAAAACGCGCGGACGAAGGCGCGGGGGACCGCTAGTGTATGATATTGATTATGTAAATTGATACTCTACTATGTCTTTGCAATAAATAAATAAATGAATAAAATAAAAACTTTTATTTTAGACCAACAGTGTCCATATGGGTTAATAACAACAAATACTTAAAAACTATGTTAGTAAGGTAGTACAATGAAAAACCGGCCAGGTGCGAGTCGGACTTGCGCACTGAGGGTTCCGTGCCAACTTTAACTGAATTTGGGAATCCACTTACCTCCACTTAGTAAAATCCACAATATTTTGTGGACAGCAAATATAACTTTGTTTCTCATAGTGTTTGTATGAAGTACAAAGTTATGTTTGCGGTTGTTGAAAATGTGCTATATCCCAAAAACTTCTGGTTCGATTCCGTGCGAACCAATTTTCGTTGAAAGTGTTTGTTAAGATCTACATTCTATATTTTTTTCAAAATTTACGCTCGCTTAGTTTAGAAGTTAAAGATGGGGTGACGCCCATTTTACCACTTTGGAAGCGTCTAGCTATGAAACGTTAGACTTTAAAAGAAAATGGTTTTAGGAACCTCGATAAAATTTTAAAAGACCTATCTATAAACACCCCACACGTATAGATTTGACATTTTTTTTTTTTGGTTTTAGTTTCATGTATGTCATAAATGTGGATAAATGTCATATTTTTTGTTTTTTGTATGAGAATCGTAAAGCGGTTAACAGGATACATACTCCTACCAAATTTCAACAATGTGGTGCTTATAGTTACAGAATAAAATGGCTGTGACATACGGACGGATAGACAGACAGACAGACTTGACGAAACTATAAGGGTTCCGTTATTTTGCCATTCGGCTACAGAACCCTAAAAATGTAATAAAGACCAGGCAAGATAGGTTCACCGATTTGCACTTTTAGTGACATGCGACTCTGTGAACCTTTTGAGGAATACAGAATCCATTCTACCCTCGGTCAATCTTAGGATCCTGTTGATAATGATGCTGCGATTTTTTTTAACCGAGTTCCGAAAGCAGGAGGTGGCTGTGTTACCTCATATCTCACTTTTAAGGGTTCCGTAGCCGAATGGCAAGAAACTGAACCCTTATAGTTTTGTCAAGTCTGTCTGTCTGCCCGTACGTCACAGCCACTTTATGCTGAAACCATTATTACACAGTTGAAACTTAGAAGTTGGATGTATCCTGTTAAGCTCTTTTCGATTCTTATACAAAAAATAAAAAATAATGATATTTTAGGGGGACTTTCATTTATTAAACTAAAACTTAAACATTTTTTTTTGTCAAACCTATGCGTGTAGGGTATCTATAGATAGGTCTTTTAAAATAACATCGAGGTTTGTAAACCATTTTATCTAAAGTCTAAATTGTGAGAGATAGACGCTTCCAAAGTGGTAAAATGGACCCCTCTCTAATCTTTAAACTATACGAGTTTAAATTTTGAAAAAAATACATGATGTAGATTTTTACAAAGACTTTCAACGAAAAACTTTCAACAAATGGTTTGAACGAGATCGACCTAGTAGTTTTTAAGATGGAGCAAATTGTCAATAACAGCAAACATATCTAGTATAAAATTAGTTATTTATCGTCCTATTTGTTATTCATACAAACACTATGAAACACAAAGTTATATTTGCTGTCATAAAATATTGTGGTATATTGGCTAAGTGGAAGGAAGTGGATCTGTTAAAATTGGCTCGGAACCCTTGGTGTGCGAGTCTGACTCGCACTTGGCCGGTTTTTTTCACTTAAGTACGGAGTGGGTTTACCTTCTAGTTGGTCCCATTGTTGCCAAATTGGGATCTAATATTGGTGTTATGGAGGGAAACCCTCAAATTTAAAGGCACTTGACATGATGATCGAACCCGGGACCTCGGAGCGGCGATGCCTTGAACCAGGCGTGCTTAGCCATTACACCATGGAGGTCGTCTGTTAAAGTCAAATAAAGTTAAATTAACTTTCACAAAACACATACGACTTCAAAACCAAAATGGACTAAGTAAATAAGTCTTAACTTGAAAGAACACCATTCTTCTTTTTGGTGTTGCCATCGCTTAAGCATCATCTATCAGAATACCACAGAAAACATTTTTTTCTATGCAGAATACCGACTCCAAAAAGAAACGTTTTGCCTAAAATGGAGTCCTTTCAAGAGTTCATTTTAAGATTTTTAAGTGCATTTTGTTTTTCAAGTCGGGGTTTATAAATAATCCTCATGTATTACAATTATACCTAACGTGTCCATACGTAATAATAACTTCGATAAAATTCGACTTTGCTTTTATCTCGTCAACTCATTTATCAATTTATTTACCCGACTTCCAATAATAAGATGTGTTTATACTTTGGCCCCCTCCCATCTCAGAGAATCAGCCCTTAAAGCTGGAGCAGCAGCGGAGTTGGCTGAACACGCCAAGCGTCGCAAGTACGCAAATAAACAAATTTATCCTCATGATACACTAATTTTCTGAAACACATCTTTCTAAAGCACAACATTTTGCTGGGGTAACGCACGCCGCAAATACGTCTCACTTGCAAGTGATTATGTGTTTGCGCCGTTTGGCGTTGAAACATTTGGACCGTGGAAGGATTCTGCTCAATTGCTGTTTAGAAAAATTGCGTCAAAATTAAATGCTGTAACAGCCAATGATAAAGCTGGCTGGTTCCTAGCTCAAAGGATTAGCATAGCCTTCTTACACGGCAACGCAGCCAGCATCATAGCCTCCTTGTCGCAATTTAATGAAGTACTTTTATGTTGCATGTCTTGGTTTTATTTTTCCTTGTTTAGTAAAAGATATTTTATAGAAGGGTCATTTTATTGATCATCATCTCCTAAACTAATCAACCGATTGTGTCAAAACTAAATTGATCAGATTCTAATAAATAACATAAGATCGTCTAATGGGGAACCGATTGATCTTGAAGCGAAATTTGCCATAAATTTTATCTACCCCACACTTATCTGCTATCGAATTTATTTACTATTGCAGTGACTGGCAAAGGGTCTGGGAGATAGATGACCTTTTTGAAGTATACTTACTTCGTCGTATTCTTTATGTAAAGATTATTATGATTTAACTTTTAGGGTTCATCAGTCATAAAACTAAATCTATACTAATAATATAAAGCCTGACGATATAAAAGTGTTAGAGGGTTTGACATTCAAGAAGAAACTAACTAACTCAATGGCTAATGTTACATTGTTTCTATAGTGTTAAGAAATTCCTAGATTTAAAGACAAATTAATTGGTACCATATATTTAATATTTAATAAATATTATAAAGCTGAAGAGTTTGTTTGTTTGTTTGTTTGAACACGCTAATCTCAGAAACTACTGGTCCGATTTGAAAAATTTTTGTTGCGTTGAATAGTCCATTTATCGAGGAAGGCTTTAGGCTATATAACATAAAGATACGACTCATAAGACCACAGCAGAAATGAAAAATGTTGCGAAATCGGGAGAAAGATATTCCTTTTGAGAGCTTCCGCTGCATACGCTGCGAAAACCGCTTAAGTTACACAAAAATCATGTATCACAGGATTGTTCAGCATTAAGAGTTCTATAATAAAGTCCGCGACAGCATATGTCTATCTTTTATGGTTGACTTACTACAACCTTTTTTATGTTAATAAATTTGCAAAAAAATGATGCATTATTTTTAGGGTGTATTATACACACAGGTATTTATTCTTATCAAAATAAATACATTCATCATCACGAGCATTTCATTTAGAACCAAGTTGCCCTTTATATCATTTGATTTCAATAAATATCTTAGGAGCAATCACAGTTTTAACATAACTCCGCACCAAATAATGTTCGCAGCTTAAGTACAACGTGCGCTTGCGCTAATCTATACTAATATTATAAAGCTGAAGAGTTTGTTTGTTTGTTTGTTTGTTTGTTTGTTTGAACGCGCTAATCTCAAAAACTACTGGCCCGATTTGAATTTTTTTTTTTACGTTGGATAGTCCATTTATTGAGGAAGGCTTTAGGCTATATAACATAAAGATACGACTCATAAGACCACGGCAGAAATGAAAAATGTTGCGAAAACGGGAGAAAGATATTCCTTTTGAGAGCTTCCGCTGCATACGCTGCGGAAACCGCTTAAGTTACACAAAAATCATGTATGAAAGAATTGTTCAGCATTAAGAGTTCTATAATAAAGTCCGCGACTGCATATGTCTATCTTTTATGGTTGACTTACTACAACCTTTTTTATGTTAATAAATTTGTAAAAAAAAATGCATTATTTTTAGAGGTGTATTATGCACACAGGTATTTATTCTTATCAAAATAAATACATTCATCATCACGAGCATTTCATTTAGAACCAAGTTGCCCTTTATATTATTTGATTTCAATAAATAACTTAGGAGCTATCACAGTTTTAACATAACTCCGCACCAAAATAATGTTCGCAGCTTAAGTACAACGTGCGCTTTCGCTAATATATTATAAAGCTATTATATATATTTATAAAGAAGAGTTTGTTTGTTTGAACGCGCTTATCCCAGGGACTGCTGGACCGATTTGAAAAAATATTTCTGTGTTGGACAGCTTATTTATCGAGAAAGGCTTTAGGATATAAAACATGACGCTGCGACGGGAGGGGAGGGAGCAAACTCAAAACGCGCGGACGAAGTCGCGGGGGACCGCTATTATATCATAAAGCTGAAGAGTTTGTTGGTTTGAACGCGCTTTCTCAGGAACTGCTGAACCGATTTGAAAAAATATTCCTGTGTTAGATAGCTTATTTATTGAGAAAGGCTTTAGGATATAAAACATCACGCTGCAACGGGAGGGGAGGGAGCAAACTCAAAACGCGCGGACGAAGTCGCGGGGGACCGCTAGTATATTGTAAAGCTGAAGAGTTTGTTTGTTTGAACGCGCTTATCTCAGGAACTGCTGGACCGATTTGAAAAAATATTTCTGTGTTGGATAGCTTATTTATCGAGAAAGGCTTTAGGATATAAAACATGACGCTGCGACGGGAGGGGAGGGAGCAAACTCAAAACGTGCGGACGAAGTCGCGGGGGACCGCTAGTATTTAATAAATTTGCACGTCTGTATGCAAGCTGAATACATTTATTTTGTAAATTGCAAATAAACATTCTGATTCGGATTCTGAAGAGTTTGTGTTCGCGATAATCTCAGGAACTACTGTACTGTTTTGAAAAATTGATTTTGTGTTGGATAGCTTATTATAGAGGAAAGCCTTATGCTGTAAAACATTAAGCTGCGACTGAAGGGGAGGGAGCAATCTTAAAACGCGCGGACGAATTCGCGGGGAATCGTTAGTTGTTATATAATTAACGTTTTTTTCTCTTTCTTTGTAATACCCTCCTATTCGTTAGCTCACAAAAAATACAACACAAATCATTTTTACGGCAATTCCTGCAATAAAACCATCAAGCCCAAACTTCAGCTCTTAAAACGAATACAATTTCAAAAATCATCTCCCAATTAATAAAGTCAATTACAAAAAGCACTTAACACAATGAAAACAACGCGATAACGGCTTCGCTCCACCGATTGCATTTGATAAACAACCATTTGCGGAGTTATGGCGCGCCACCCCTGCGCTTTTGGTACATAAAGTTATTCATAACTTAGAAACTGTCCTCGTATGAGGGTGGGGCTTTGAGTGCAGCGGGAGACCATTTAGCTCAAAAGTATAAAGAATTCTTTACTTTACTGACGAAGAATTCTTTGACAAAAAAATGGAAGTCATTAATCTTAAGTTAATATAAATACTTAATGCTTAAACCCGCTATTGCGGGTCCCAGATTGGGGAAATGATTTTTATTTGTCGGTAAATAGTATATTTATTTATTTTAATTTAGGGTAATTTTTCTTTTTTTTTCTATTGTATCACCGTCAATAATATTAATTATATAAATAAATGGATATGCTTAAATAAAAAAAATTAAAAATACCAGAAATCAAATAACAATAACTCATTTATCTGTTGGCGCTCCATGTTTAACGAAGGCCTCAACTTTGTGTTAATATTAACATAATTTTTGAGATATTTAAGTAAAACTTACATTTTATAAGTTGCAATGACAGACCATTATTAGCCCTCAATATAATTTGAAGACCTTTGTTACACAATGGCAAGAAACATTTTTGACTTTAACTTTGCTACCTTTTAGGGAAAACTAGATGTTAATACAAATGGGAGTAGGTACAATGTACGAGTATGTGATCGCTGTGATGAGCATAATATGTATTTTTGCCATTGACCCCATACTGGATAAATCAATTAACTTTCAAAACATCTTTATTCGTAGTATCGTAAATATAGTAAAACTTATTATAAAGGTAACGCAGTCCAAGTGTTCATTTAATCCTAGAATGTAAAATTGTAATTTAGTCTAAAAATTCAAAAAAATCAAAATTCAATATTATTTTATTTTGTACATAGGCATGTTAGTACTTATACACGTCCCAACATTGGCCCTACCACAGCTTCGGGTCAAGCTGTGGTAGGGTCTGTATTGTTTAATATGCTGTTGCACTTACTTCATCGATGCTTATTAAAAACCAAACCAAAGAAAAGAAAATCGGCACAAACACACGCTGATACAATCTAAGAAATATTACCAAATAGCGTCTCTTGCTTGACCCATCAGGGAATCGATTATTTCAGTGTTGTAAAGGTCATTTTTTCTATGGGCGGATTTAAAAAAAACAATATTGCAAACTACATCGTTCATACAGGTTTTTTAAAGATATTTAAGTAAAGCATATGTTTTTGTCATTATTTTTATTAGGTTATTATAAGGATTAGAACGCTGGCTAGCTCTATTGTGCCCTCCACATTTTTTCTATGGTGCCCTCCTGCCCGCTACTCTCGAAGACTCACCCTTTAGTTACAGTGTACAATGATGCGCGACGGATGCAGCAGCGGAGCGAGGGTCATCCGACGCGCAGATATATTTAGATGTTATCTCTAAGTTGTAAAAGTTGTGCGCAATTTGCAACACAATAAAGTAGATTGCGAGCTCGAGACGTTGGGGTTATTTAATGTTCGTCATTTTGTTGGGGTTGCCGTAAGAGAAAGGCAAAAGAAAAATACTTTATCAAGAAACACAAATACACAATATATTTATTTTTTTACATAACTCAATGGTAGTTTGTAATATATTTCACTGCCGGCTGAAAGCTTAAAGGAAAAGAAGTCCGGATTTTAACTATGGATAACTAGGCAGCAAGATTTGGTCGCGAGGAGATATTGCTATATTTTTTTGTAAGGGGCAACGTAGTTTCGTTGGTGTTTGCGTAAATCCCTGACGAGACAAATCTAATGTCCACTCAATGAAATCTTATCAGTACTTATCATGTTATCTAATCTATCAGTGCTTGTCACTGCTTTCACTACTCATGATGCAATTAAATAGATAGCATTTAATGACGTCAATAATACCTTATCGGTTTCTGAAAGTTTTGATCGCAACGAAGATAACAATAACTTTTGATTTCATTCAAGGAACTAAGGATAGAATAAGACTTCTTAACGTATAAAATTCTGTTTAAACGCAGTGCAGTTCCGTATATAGAAAGCTGTACTTTACTATGCGGTAACATAATTATGGCGTGTGGGTTTACTAGCCAACCGCAGCCACACCCTATGATTAATGGTGCTAAAATATGCTCTTACCACTAACTATGACATTGATCAGAATTGCGATCCATACCTCACTATGTAAGATAACTACTCTATTTACATGATCGGCAATAAGTTTTACTTATAATTTTACTCAGTACCTCTTCACATAAGTTTAAACTTTAATTACCCACACCACTAGTACTACGTATATCAACGACTAACTGATAAACGTGGTTTTTGGTAGTATGTTGTTTGTGCGTGTCTCGTGATGGGAGAATTTGGGAGGGTTTTGGTGATAGGAAGTGTAACAAAGTTAGGTAGACTTAGTAGGTAGATGTTAGTTTGTTTTATGTATGAACCAAAATAGCGATTAAGCTAGCCAAGTTCGTTAAAAGAGCCGACACTCCGTTTTATTTAATTAAAGACCCAGGCGGTACGAAAGCGTAGGCGTTAGAATTTACACGACAATCTAAATCTATTGAATGAACCTATCACATCATCCTACGCGTTTGAACGCGTCCTACAACCTTGCGGTGCCATTCTAACAAGATTACAACAACTGGCCTGCTAGTCACCATAAATGGCATTGCTACCGTACAACCTGCATAACTTACTTGGTACCTACTACAACAAGAAACAACAAGCAAATTAATGGCGTTAACTACAAAAACAGAAATAACTATGAGTCAAAGTTTGCTTGCTCTCCCTTGCGCGAAATCGGGGCATGCAAGACTATCAGCTGCGAAAAATCAATACAATGCTCTTTATTTCAATCCAATTATTCCTACTCTTTTCTAATAGATACTTTAGAATTTGGTTTCTGTTAGAATAGAAGATTTCCCTATGGTTCTTAAAGTTAATTAAAGTTAGAGAAATAATTAGATTGAAGGTGTCGAATATTAAAATTAACATTGACGTGAACGTAGTAGCAGGTGAATCACTGCAGTCAGTTGCTGTCGTGAACTCGACAGAGGGCGCAGTTGTACTCGTGATGTTGTTACTTACCGTATGGGCGTGTGAGTGCTTGTGCAAAAAAAATTGTGTTTTGTGATGTTTTACCAGCTAATGGAACACAAAAACGGTGAGTACAGTGACCTAACACCTTAATTTATCACATACAATGTTTACAACCCTGTGAACATTACAGAAAAGAGGTAGGAATCGAGAAATCTTACATCTGTGCAATCAGATGTATAATCCGACTGAATTGCGGTCGCTTCATTAGCGGTGCACTTCCTACTCTTCCCGTTCTCCCTCATTCAGTCGGGTTGTACTCCCGCCATCTTGTACGACCCTTTCAGGATTTTGTATAAATATATCGATCGGAAGCTTTCTGTAACCTAATTCCATCGATATTCTGATTTTTCGTGAACTAAAACGTTTAAGTAACATGTGTGATTCGTTACACATTTGTTCATCGTTTGGATATTAGTTAACTTAGCTTTGTTGACATTAGCACTTTAGCAATTCGTCTGAAAAACTAGGATTTCCTTTGATTTTTTATGGACAAAAGTCCCGTATGAGTTACCTGGGGTGATCTGCCCTCTTAGAAATTCCTAATCACCAATAATTCAACGTACTAATGCGTTCTGCGTTAACTTTTTTGGCCTTGTATTGCGCCTACATAATTTGTATGACATCACAAATTTTAAATAGAACTCCGAAAGAATGAACTTTTTCACGCATAACGCGCCAGCGCTACACACTGACTATGTACACAGAAGCTTGTAAATACGTTGTTTTCTACCAGAAATATTCTCAAACGAAACGATAATAACTTCAAGCCAGATGTATTGATTTTTGGAGCTTGCAAGCCTTGCAGTCTCTCATCACTAAATTGATTTTACCCTAGATCTACATAGACGCTAAGACCGACAGGCTGTTAGCTATGTCGCACTTTTATGGAGATATTAGGTATATTATAATTACAAGGCAGGATTTACTAAAACAATTCTCATGACACATGACATTTATTTAGTAATATCTTTATTAAGTAATGATGTCACATAGCTGATTACCTATTATTATTTGTCCTAATTTTTATCATTTACTTGTCCATAATACTTATTTATATAGAGATTTTGAAACAAATATTCAATTCTCAATCAGTACACTTATGAATTGTTTGATGTAGTTCATTTCATATGTTAGGTACTTATATCGAAACACACTGATAATACTATTTCAATTTAATTCATCACAATTAATAATTATATTCATTTAAATGTTATCATTAATTAGCACTAACAGGGTAAATCAAAATGCTAACCCGATTTGTAATATATTGGCTTTGATAACTTTATTGTTAACAAACACCTAATAATTATTCATTGAATTTAATTTATACAAATATTGATTGCGTATCAGAATAAACTTAGGAAATTACTGATTAGACATTGCTCAGTTTAAATGGAGTATTCAATTCAGCATCTTAAACCCATTGCCATCTCTCTGCATTACCTATAGGTTTGACTGGCAGAGAATACTTTTAGCATTAAGTCCACCTTTGTACACTAAGTGCTTAGATAAAATAATACATAAAAGCACATCATGACATATAATTTTTCTAAATTATAAGGATTGAATTTATATGTGATGATCACATCATCTGTTAATGAATGATGTTATGAATTAATAATAACATATATTGAATGGTCAAGACTACAAAGGGTATGTATATAGGACTCCTGGCTGGCCGGCATTTACTGGCAGTCTTAAATCTGTCATTTTAATTGTTTTCCATTCAAAATTTTAAACTTGAAATTATTCAAAGAAAGTTAGTTTCACTACTTATTACTTCAAAACAGATGGCCTGTTTTTAATTATTTTTAATTCGATAGATTGGCCTTTTTCTCAAATAAAAACCATTAGAATAAAAAAATACAGGGCCGGGTCAGATATTTGTGTACAAAGTGACTTAATACTTAACCATTCTAAATACCAATAAAATGCCATTGTAGTACTATTACCAGGGTATGGAACTGACATCACGAACAAATTTCGTGCTTCAAGAATTGAATACACGGTCATCAACTCAAAGTACAGATTCATAATTCGAAATTCAAATTTCAAGGAAAACGTCACAATTTTGCCGTCGTATTTTCGGCTTATTTTTTGCTTCTCATAAGTTCTCTATACGTAGTAGTAACAACTCAGGAGCGCTATAAATAAGGTCAAAGCTGTAATCTCTCTGACCGCGCAAACTGGCGAAAAGCAACTAAAGTTAAACGTTTCGTAAACCAGTTTCGACATCGCATCCTGTGCTGTTTTCGGTCCCGTTTCACCGTTATATTGTGTAACGCTATTTATAAACGAGAAAATGTTACTGAATGTTATTTTTAACGGCGCGAGACCAAAAAAGTTACAGGACTTCTTGGAATGGGGTTCAGCGTGACCTCGATCGACCTACGCTTTTATGTGTCAAAGGTTTACAAACAATCGTATCCAAAACCAATGTAGATGTTTTAAGATTCTAAATCTCAGTGACACCATTTATAGGGTCTACCAAAATTAACTGTAATCCTTCTTGATGAAGCTAATTCTAAAACTCAAATACAACAACTTTTTTTTGTATGCGACCAACATCGTAGTCCCAAAAAAAAAATCTCTTTCCCATATTATAGTGCCGATCAGCTGATGCTATTTTGTGTAGAGAAGTTTTTTCTTTATGTTTGTCCTATACAAAATTTTGTTGGATTTTAGCAATAGAATCACCACCGAGAAGGAATGCAGTTAGGTTATTTTTTAAAGCCTGTTTAAGTATTACCTACTATTACCGTCATTTATGGTTCTTCTAGAGAGCGTGTCGTCTATTTCACGTTTGTTTAGGTATAGTGATGCAGCTGAACCTATTAGCAGTAAGATATTAATGAAATCTTCATTGGCATCATCATTATCAGCCAAAGGACGTCCACTGCTGAACATAGGCCTCCCCCACGGCTTTCCACAGCGACCAATTACTAGCGGTCTGCATCCAGTTTGATCCTGCAATCTTTATAAGGTCGTCTGTCCATCTTGTTGGTGGACGTCCTACGCTGCGTCTTTGGTCGAAGGGTCTCCAATCTAGAACTTTCCTGCCCTAACGGCCATCAATTCTTTGCGCTATGTGCCCTGCCCATTGCCACTTGAGCTTACTGATTCTCAAGGCTATGTCCGTTACCTTAGTTCTTCTACGTATCTCCTTTTCTGATTCGATCACGTAGAGAAACACCCAGCATTGGCAGCCTGACGAATTTGTGGCGTTGATCTTTCATAATTATCGAAAACTCACAAATAAAACGAAGTTATCAACATACCAAGTGGCTGCAATTAGTAAAAGTTATTAACTGTCTCGGTGGCGCAGCGGTTATAGGGTCGCACTTTAAAGCGACTGCGCCAGAGGTCCCAGGTTCGATCCCCGGGTCGGGCCAAAAATATGTACCTGGGTTTTTATGTTCAGAAATTCTCAGGGTAACCCGCAGTTTGGAAGTTGGCGGTGTTTCACCCCTGTGCCTCGGAAAGCACATTAGGCCGTTGGTTCTGCGCTTGATCTGTCAGATCGTGTCAGATTGCTGTCCCATCAGGCTATGAGAGTGAAAGGAATAGAAGGTGCACCTGTGTTTGGGCACACACTTATGCACTACAATACTATGTCCCGCACAGTCGGTTAGTCGTTGTGACTGGCCATCGCAGTCGGAATTATTATTATTATTTGTACTTTAATTTGTAGCGATAGAAATAGTTTATTTATCAATTGGGTCAATCGCGAATGCACTGAACCGTTGACAATGAACCAACTCGCTAACGATCGTTGATGTAACGCGAACGAGCAACGAACTTTAGCGGATCGATAAGAATAAATTGTTTCAATAAAGTTTCAAGGCACATAGCGCGAAGAACTGATGGCCTTTTGGACAGAGAAGTTCTAGATTGGACACCCTTCGACCAAAGACGCGGCGTAGGACTTAAACTTAAACCTTAACCTTAACTAAACCTAAAACTTAAACCGACAAGATGGACATACCACCTCGTATAGATCGCAGAAAACCGTGGGGGAGGCCTATGTTCAGCAGTGGACCTCCTGACAAATAATGATGATGATGAATAATGTAAAACGTATTTCATTAAGTTGAAATTTATAAAAATATTTTGCTTTTTATAGCCGCTAAGCGACGCCGGCGCAGGCAACTAACAACACGAATTGTCACCGCGTTATGTATTAGTTCAGGCAAATGCAGGATACACCACCCGCCCTCCCTCAATACGCATGCGGCACAGCTAATTCAGTCATTACTACCCAACACCAACATGCAAAAAACTTCGACGCGTTTCGCAACTACACGTGGCATCCTCAGGAGATGTTGATGGGACTTATTCCACGTTGATTAGGTTATAACATGACTTGGGTACACACGCTAGTGCTCACCAAACAAACTTCTGTCTACTTGTTTCTGAACTTGCCTTATTAGTAAGATTTTGTCCCTTTCACCGCTACCAATGAGGAACATATGACCCACCCCATCACTGTGTGCTCCTTCAGGCGAGTGAGACCTTTTTCCAGCGTTCAGACATTCGAGTGGTTAGTGGAGTGGAGGATCGTAAGCAGGAGACGAGCGCACTTCATGCAATGGCTTACTGTACGGTCCGTCAAAGACTTAAAAGCCGCAGTAGCTTTATGAAGTGCGTTCTTTTGGCCGCGAACCCTTTACTGCGAGACGTGTCCTATGGGAGAACGGCCCCTTACCGTCTGCTCCTTTTGTTCCTCCTTCCGAATATCCTCCTGCAGGACACAAACTGCCATGACCTACTTGAAAGTCCCTTAACAGACTCCGGTCCCAAGTGGGTAGATGCAAGGAATCCATGTTCAAGTGGGGATTTTCCGACGGAACTGGTCTGTCCTGCGTTTGCGGATTCACTCGACAAGTCGTATCCCATTTGCTATCTTATCCTGCGTGGCCGATTTGTGCTTGCTAAAAGACCTTATGTGTGCTAACGACAAGGCAATCCGGGTCGCCGATTACTGGGCACAACAAATTTAAGTCGCTTTACCATCGACACGATGAAGAAGAAGAAACCTGAGGAAACCAAAAACGGTACTATTAAACAATTTTGGTATAAAGACTCGCTTAATCCACTCCCTTGCATCGAATACCGAAGGTCGAAGCTCTCTGGCCGCTCGCAAGGCTTGCCAACTGATACGCTGAACGTTTCTCAGAAGACGCCGCTTTGACCTCAAGACGGCTGCCCGATTTTATCTGACCCCTAAATAAGTTACGTGGACAATAATATTGTTCTTGTTTATTATCAGACCTGTTTTCTGATAATCACTATTTTAATCAATAACATTCAACCAATACTCCAATAGAGCATTCATTGGGATAGGTACTAAATCGAATCGAATGCTGATAAGTAGGATGATAAAGTAAGTAATTAACTGCTGGGTAAAGGTCTAATATAATGCATTTTATTCCTCCGGTGGCGGTCCCCGCTGCCCCGCGCGTTTTAAATTTGGTCTTTCCCCTCCCGTCGCAGCGTGATGTTTTATAGATTAAAACCTTACTCGATAAATAAGCTACCTGATATAAATAAATATTTTTTCAATTCGGTCCAGTAGTTCTTGTGGTTAGCGCATTTAAACAAACAAACTCTGCAGCTTTATAATATAGATATGGAATCTGCGTGGACGCTCATTGCTCCCTTTAGTTTTTTTTTCTTCCACTTTGTTTCCACTCGTATAATTCATTAACCATTATTTCCGCTTGGTAATAAAAAACTTTTTTAATTCCTGTGTGTATTTACATAGTTAATACAATCTCATATTTCATGTCTTGTAGAGTAGCACAGCAAATCGGATTGCGTTGTATTGGTGGTGTCATGCTAGCTAGCACGACCACGACTAGACGCGTTTTGAATTTGCGCCTTTTCCTTCCGTCGCTGCGTATTTTATAGCCTAAAGCCTTCCTCAATAAATAAGCTATACAACATACAAATATTTTGTCACATCGGTTTAGTAGTTCCTAAGATTAGCGCTTTCAAACAAACTCCTCAGCTAAATAATATTACTATAGATTCAATTCACACACAACGAGTTCCGTTTGTTATTGACAAGCCTGTATATGTTGGCTTGCACTGCCTTAGTCATCAAATTAAAAAAGCTATTTTTATGGCATTCCTTTTTAGGATACAATTGTAACCTTAATACTTGTGGTAAACTGAGACAAAACCCATGTCTATGAAGACCTGATTTTAAAAAAGTAAACGTAAAATCAAACTGTACAGCAGACATACAGTCGCAAATCCACCATCCCAAAACTATGCATAGTTCATACATACGCATTGAAACAAAGGATTTGTCTGTGTTCTTACCTTTAATTGACACTAACTCTCCGCTCAAACATTGCTGGCCGAAAGCCAGAAGTATGTACTCATTTTGCTCCGAGAACCGATTTGAATCAAACGTATGATTTAATGTTTATTCTGAAGAGATCGGAGACATGTTTTGATGTTGGCTGTCTGCTTGTTTTATGTGACAGAATGTCTTGTGCTTTATTTATCATGATTTAATTAGGAGCACTTATTGGACATTGTAACTAATTAAGGGTTTATTGTAAGTTAAAGTTGGCACGGAACCCTCAGTGCGCGAGTCCAACTCGCACTTGACCGTTTTTTTTTTAAAGTACAGGCCGCTGAACTCTCCTGAGTAGTAATAAAACTATTTCGGATCATGTAAAAGTGCCTCTAGTGCAATCACTTTTAACTGAGTTTAACTTTTATTTTACTTTGCCGAAAGTTAAATATAAATTGAGTCAGTTTATTTCTTCCTTCAATGAATGAAACAACAGAATTAGCACCAAAAGTTATGCGTAAGGAATGATTCAGATCAGTTTAGGTAACCTTGACATAATAAAGTTGAATAAGAATTGGTTACACGACTTCACAGGAAAATGAGATCTTAAATTATTCATTCAAACACAACCTTGTTTTTATTGTATTTTACTCAGAAACAGTCGGTGTTTTGTCGCAAATATCCTTCGAAGTTACTAAATGTATGTTGGTCATACCAAAGTAAGGCGATTTAGATTTTTAAGGTCTAACTCTTTAAAATCTCTTATATTCGTTGTTCCTAATATCGCCAGGTTTTACCAATAAAAAAAAAAGGTTATCAATTTGACTTGTATGTATGTGATATGAATATCGTCATCGAATGAAATACAACTTTAGAATGTTGTATCTAGTAAGGCTTCCTACACGTGTGCAAAGAAGATTGGCAAAAGTCGACCCACCTGTTTAAGGAACCGTACACAGTGAGAAACATAAATTATAAATATTATTTTATTATAGGACATTCATCGTAAAAACTGGTGATTTTTAAAGCTGGAAATCAAAAAATAAATTGTTTTCACAAATGTGTATATGATTGACAACAAAACGTTTTCAGAGACGCAAAAACTAAACGTGAAACGTACTGTTAAGATAAAACGTTTCATTATACGCACATGCGTATTATTTCTTCTAATATTTGATGCCAAACCTATTTTTCACGTTGTTTTAATTAGATTAATGGTGTATTTATTACAGGAAAAGATCAGCAGAATAATCCATTTTGAATCTACTTGAAAGGTCTTTTTAAAATAGCGAGACAAACAAGCAAAATAAATTAAATAAATGCCAGTAATGGAACGTTTAAACGTAAATTAAATGTCAAACGTCAAAGTCAGACTGACATGCGTTGATGATTGTTTGTGTGTTCACTTTTGTACCTAGGTAATGTAGGTTACCTTATTTACCTAGATTACTCTAGAGCCACATCTAGAGCCTAGGCTATCATATTCTTATTTATAAAAAGTTAGGAGTCATGTTTTTATCACAAAATCACAGTACTTTGATGCATAATACAGAAATAAATAAAAAACTCGTTATAATCTAACCTCTTTAATTTATATATTTTATATCTCTTTATTCCTAACTTTTAGAAGGTAAGTTCTAGTATCATTTTGTTAGTAGTGTTGAATCGTACAAATCTTGGTTGATTTCGTTCATGAACGAGGCTTATCATAAATGGGGCTGAGATCCAAAGAACTTCGCCAATCTTCTTTTGTAAATGTGTATGTTTGCATGTGTGTGTATATTTGTAAGTCATAGTGGGAATATCCTTTTTTACTTTAATCAGGTATGGTTTAACTTAAGGTACAGTGTAAGTGTAATCAAAATCGGTCCAATAGTTATTGAGAAATGAGTTTTTTTGTACTACAAAAAAAGCTGTCTTAAAGGCTTTAAATAACGCAACAAGTACAACTGCGTTATTTAAAGCTTTTTTGTTAGTTTTTTAAAGGCGGTTATTGCGTTTGCAGACTCTTAACAATATCTATCTTAATTAATAAATCATTTAGTCGTCCTACATTTGTTTATGGTATCTTTAACTTATTTTTTCTTACTAAACTAAGTCACGTGTAAACTATGTATTTCCCTTTCACCTGAAGAAAAGAAAAATCTTGGCACGTGTATCACTTGCTATTGTGGATATTTATTAGCCGACTGTATTATATTTTAGGAAAGATAACAGATCATTATGCTTATTTGCGGACGATTCCTCGGTAAATTGCCTCTGAGAAAGGTAATTGTATCAGAGACATGGGCCATAGTCGATTTAAAGTTTTTTTTATAGGATATCATTGGTAGCTATCATACTCAGGATGTTTACAAAACCTTAAAAACCGATTATTTATTTTCATCGTGAAAATTTGGGGCGATTCTAACAATTGCTCTATCATTACCTAAAACGCAAAACTATCTGGATTTGAATTTGTATGAATTTTATTCTATATAATGCTACACATATTGAATTCATTCTAACGGTTCCGGACGTTATGTTAAAACTGAAAAAGAACATGCCTCAATTCCTACACAGTTTCCATTTAAAACAGTAGTACGACTTTGCAAGTATATTTGCAATTCTCATACTGCAAAGATGATATTTTATGAAGAAATCACACTACGGATTTATTTCGCGCATATTTATTTAAAATGGATTAGGTACCTGAAGCATCATTTGTTTTTCAGAACAAGAATTAAAATAATGGTCATAGGTTGGTTAGTAACCTTGTGTGAATCATGTCCTCTTCAAAATAAAGTTAAACAAATACATAACATTATACAATTATGCTTCTCTTCAGTCCTCGAGGCCACATCATGTATTCTATATTAAAAAGCTGATTAGTTTGTTTGTTCTGAACACGCTAACGGAACTACTGGACCGATTGAATTTTTGTTTTGTTTTGGATAGCTTCTTTATCGAGGTAGGCTTTAGGCTATATTACATCACCCTGCGACGGGAGCTAAGGTGCTCGTAGCGCAGTGGTAGCAGCGCTTCGGTAGTGATACCGAAGTTAAGCAACCTACGACGCGGTTGTGTTTGGATGGGCCCATTCCGACCATATAAGTGACGTATATCACGAGCATCTCCGTGCTTCGGAAAGCACGTTAAGCCGTTGGTCCCGGCTAATATCGGTTGATATTAGTCGTTAAGCCTAGTTGGAGGCCATATGGGCGGCTTGATAACATCTGACAGCAGGGTTAGTCGCTTGCCTTGCAAACACCCCTCCACCAATCCGCAATGAGCCCACGTGGTAGAGTTTGGTTCGAATTACCCCATAGTTGAGGTAAGGCCTTTGCCCAGCAGTGGGACGTTACAGGCTAACTTTACTGCGACGGGAGGGGAAGGGAGCAAACTTAAAACGCGAAGTCGTCGCTAGTTTACAAAATAAGTTAAATAAAATGCAAAACAGATATATACCAATATGCCTCTCTTCAGCCCACGAGGCCACATCATAAAGACATAATCTTCGTTTAGTCGCGATTCTGGTCGTGTTTGTTTTACCATATATGATCCGTTCAAAAGTCGATGATGATCTACTTGGCTTGGACACCTTCGCTACTCGACTACAAAAAGGTTAGTTACGTTTTTTTGTGTACATACAAACAGTTTGATCAATCATGACGTTATTCATTATTCGTTTACATAAAAACGAACGAAAACAAATGCTGTTTCCACGAAAATAACTATGCTTTATTTATTTTGCTAGAAACTGCCTGTTATACTTTTAACCGGTAACCTTAACTATTTATACTTAACCTTAAAAAAAAAGTTGTGCGAGCTATGTATAATCTTTACCATCAAAATTCCTTACGAGAGACACCTTTAAAGAAAAAAGAATATTACAATAGTGACTGAGTTTGTTGCGCAGCTTCTTCTCAGCACTAGCCCACAATTGTCCCGAAGCTGTGGCAGGGTTTATATTGGGACGTGTAAAAGTGCCCCCAGGGGGCCTAGTTGCATAAATAAATGATTTTTATCAATCAACTAGCGGTCCCCCGCGACTTCGTCCGCGCGTTTTGAGTTTGCTCCCTCCCCTCCCGTCGCAGCGTCATGTTTTATATCCTTAAGCCTTTCTCGCTAAATAAGCTATCCAACACAGAAATATTTTTTCAAATCGGTCCAGCAGTTCCTGAGATAAGCGCGTTCAAACAAACAAACTCTTCAGCTTTATAATATATTAGCGCAAGCGCACGTTGTACTTAAGCTGCGAACATTATTTTGGTGCGGAGTTATGTTAAAACTGTGATAGCTCCTAAGATATTTATTGAAATCAAATGATATAAAGGGCCACTTGGTTCTAAATGAAATGCTCGTGATGATAAATGTATTTATTTTGATAAGAATAAATACCTGTGTGTATAATACACCTCTAAAAATAATGCATTATATTTTTACAAATTTATTAACATAAAAAAGGTTGTAGTAAGTCAACCATAAAAGATAGACATATGCTGTCGCGGACTTTATTATAGAACTCTTAATGCTGAACAATCCTGTCATGCATGATTTTTGTGTAACTTAAGCGGTTTCCGCAGCGTACGCAGCGGAATCTCTCAAAAGGAATATCTTTCTCCCGTTTTCGCAACATTTTTCATTTCTGCTGTGGTCTTATAAGTCGTATCTTTATGTTATATAGCCTAAAGCCTTCCTCGATAAATGGACTATCCAACGCAAAAAAAAAATTTCAAATCGGGCCAGTAGTTTTTGAGATTAGCGCGTTCAAACAAACAAACAAACTCTTCAGCTTTATAATATTAGTATAGATTAACTAAAAACTGTAACGGATCGGGACAGTTGATTCACTATTTATCTCAATCAATTTACTCATAACTTTATGAGTCACCTAACATTATAGTAATATTGAAATGATTCATGTTTGTGTTGGAATCGGAATAAAACTATTAAATTAAATTGTATCGCTTGTTACCACACACACACATACAAGTAATACTATTTGTAGGTACCTCACGTTTGTGAAATATTTGTTGATAGAACACACATGTATATTATTTTACATGATATATGTGTGCAAATATTTAAACAGTCATTTAAACAAAAACTGAACTAGAAATTGTATTGAATTGGTTGCAACATCGTCGGCTATTTTGATTAGAAGTCAAGTTAATAAGCATATTTGCGATCATGGATAGAGATCTCAGAATTTACAACTGCAGAACGAGAGATGACTATCTATCACGATGTGACAAAACACTACATGGTAAAAAAACAACTCTGTTTCCTATTTGTTAAGAATTAGACAATCTGAAAAGGACCAATATGCTATGGAGCCTTATCATTCTATAGTTGACTAGCGGTCCCCCGCGGTGTCGCCCGCATAAATTTCGGATTTCCACGCAAAAACATATTTTCATTGGAAGTAGGAGGCTAGAAATCTTAGCTGTCAGGGCAAGTGTATTACTGAAGGCTCGGCTAAGGGGACACGTTTTGTTAGGGTTCCGTAGCCGAATGGCAAAAAACGGAACCCTTATAGTTTCGTCAAGTCTGTCTGTTTGTCTGTCTGTCTGTCCGTCCGTATGTCACAGCCATTTTATTCTGTAACTATAGGCATCACACTATTGAAATTTGGTAGGAAGATGTATACTGTTAACCGATTTACGATTCTCATACTTACAAAAAATAAAAAAATATGACATTTAAGGGGGGGGGGCTCCCATACATGAAACTAAAACCAAAAAAAAACTTTTTTGTCAAACCTATCCGTGTGGGGTGTCTATAGATAGGTCTTTTAAAATGACACTGAGGTTCCTAAAACCATTTTCTTTTAAAGTCTAACGTTTCATAGCTAGACGCTTCCAAAGTGCCAAAGTGGTAAAATGGGCGTCCCCCCCATCTAACTTCTAAACTAAGCGAGTGTAAATTTTGAAAAAATGTATAATGTAGATCTTAACAAATACTTTCAACAAAAAATGGTTCGGACGGAATCGAACGAGAAGTTTTTGAGATATAGCACATTTTCAACATCTAAACATAACTTTGTACTTCATACAAACACTATGAAAAGCAAAGTTATATTTGCTGTCCACAAAATATCGTGGATTTTACTAAGTGGAAATAAGTGGATTCCCAAATTCAGTTAAAGTTGGCACGGAACCCTCAGTGCGCGAGTCCGACTCGCACTTGGCCGGTTTTTTTGCTTAGAATAGCCACAATTGAACAGAAAAAAAACCAGATTCTACTACATAAATCGAAGTTCCAATATTATGGCGAAACAAAATAGGATGTAATTTTTTTAGAAAAGTATCACGAAGTTGAAACTTATTTATTACCGTTTTTTTACTTTATTTTGCTGCGGAGTTATTTTAAAACTATGATAGCTTCTAAGATATTTATTAAAATCAAATGATGTAAAGGGCAATTACGTTTATAACCATATGCTGTCGCGGACTTTAGTGTAAAACTTTAAAACGGAACAATCCAGTCATATATGAGTTTTGTGTATCTCAAACGGTTTACGCTACGTACGCAACGGAAGCTCTCAAAAGGAATATTTTCCCCCGTTTTTGCAACATTTTTCATTGTTGCTGTGCTCTTATAAGTCGTATCGAGATTATTTATAGCATTAAGCCTTCCTCGATAAATTAGCTGTCTAAGACAAAAAAAAAACCAGATCAATCTAGTAGTTTCTGATATTAGCGCGTTCAAACAACCACACCTTATAATATTAGTATAGATTGTTACTAAGACGTCCAGTTCATTGCATGTCTCAATTAGCGCTTACATCACGCATCCCAGAGTGCACTCACTTGGTCGTTGTCCTGTCATGCACTTTGCACCGAAGGACCTAACTTTGTATCCTTAGCGTAACCAGATGCTATTTGCATTCTGGGGCAACATAATGTTATCCAGATGGTTCGGTTATGAGAATTCGTGGAAGGCATGGTTAAATATATTACGGACAACACAAAGTTGACGAAGTTGTAATAAGGAACGGTTAGTTTTCATTTAAAAAAATGTAACCTGATGTGTTATATATACTCTACACGAAATCTTTTTTTACCGACTTCAAAAAAGGGGGTAATCAATTCGATCAGTATGTATGTAATATCGTCAGATAAGACATTTTTGTATGTTTATCGAGTAAGGCTTCCAAACACGTGTGCAGAATTTTGTAAGTGTATGTTTGTCTCTGGATTTCTCAAAAACAAGAAGTCATAGCAAGATGATTCTTTTGTTTAGTTGAATCAGGTATGGTTCAACTTAGTGTACAGTGTAAGTTTCATCAAAATCTGTCTAGTAGTTTTTGAGATATGAGTAATAAAAAAATCATGAAAAAATAAATAATTTTAAAATTGAAACCGCATACAAAAAACTGACTAACAAGCGTTAAATAACGCTTGTGTTCTATTAAGGATAAACAAATGTTCCTCAATAGAAAACGAATGCTTTATTTAAAGCTTTGTAGTAATTTTTTGAAGGCGGTTTAATTTTAAACTATAAATTTATTATGAGCACCTTTATGTCTTATTTCTAGAATTGTATTTACGTTTATAAGATTTTATACTTTTACGTTAGTATTACAATGAAAATTAAATATGGAGCAGTGAGCAAAATTTACTCAGTTAGTATTTCTCATTGTATTTTATTCTATAAAAGTTATTTATTTAATTAACCTCTGAGCTTTGAAAGTAACAACAGAACGCCCTAGTTAAAAACGTTACTTTTGTTACGTTTTACACAATGCAGTACAAATTGATACTAATTTCGAATGTTTCTCCGCGTATCAAGTTGCCGTCCGTGACCCACTATTGCACTCAACCCGTTCGCAGAATTACAATAAAATAACAGGTTGTTATTGTTTTATAAAGTAAATTCACAGTTTTAGCCTTAAGAAAGTTGAAACTGTGGCTGTAATAACAAATACCTAATCTTTGCGATTTAGGTCTGATAATTCAGATCAGTCTCGTTTTACGATCTTTACCTAATACTATCACAAACATCAAAACTTTGTTATGAAGTTGTACAAAACACCACTATTTTCGATGGTCGGATCCGTTTTACTGTGACCAACACAGTATAACGGAACCAATAAAATTAACTTTTAAAAAAAGTCAAAACCGACAAACCAACCTCTTCAAAGGCAAGGACTCAATTTTAACCGAACAATTTTTTTTTGGAGTCGGTGCCATCTACATAATAAATCGTCTTTACTTTTTTTAAAGTTAATTTTATTTGCAATTTTTTAGTGATTACAGGAGGCGTTGCACCTTTTGACTCTGTTCTTTAATTAGCTCCAAATTACCTATCATAAATTCTGTCATTAAAAATCATTGAACTTCTTAGCGTTTAGGAGTTCTACCATCAACTCAGCTCAGGTTTTCCCTTGATTGCCCCAAGATCCCATCATCAGATCCCGACTTGGCAATAATGGGACCAACTAGAAGGTATAACCTCTAGGTAGGATTTTTTATTCAAATCTGTCAACAAATGACTGAGAATTGATATCCTTCTCCTTTTTTGAAGTCTGTTAAAAATACGGCAACTGTATTCGCAAGGTCGTAACGCACTATGATCGTTAGTTGATCTCATGATAAGTGCTCAAATTTACGGGGAAAAAATACTATTAGTATTTATACCTTTGACTGTCTGGATAACCCGTCGAAATAACCATAGGCACTAAAATATAATGCTACGTAGAGTTCAGCTACCATAAGCTTTTCCAGCACAAATTCTCCAAGAAATCCTATTAATTAATGATCTTAGTAATGCCCTCTCACATAATGAATGATCTAAGCAGTAGCGATATTAATTATTGTTACTGTAGTTAATATGACGGGTGGTCGAAAAACGATTAATTTGATGACGCTTTCTTATCTAGTACTGTTTAGTATTGTACTTAAGATATTATTATAATCCACGAATGATTTGTGTTTAGAGATATCATTATTTATCTCTTCTTTTTCTTCTTCTTCTTAGCGTCTTGATAGTAAAAGCGACTTAAGTTTGTTGAGCCCAGTAATTCGGAACGCGGATTGCCTTGTCATTTGCACACATGGAGGTCCTCTAAAGAGCAAGATTCAGGGAACGCAGGACAAGACAGAAGGATGCTCCACTGTCTTGTGATGAAACCGCAGATGCAGGATAGATCGGTATCATCAGAAAAGCCCCACATAAACATGGCATCCTTACATCTACCCACCCGAGACCGGAGTCGGTTAAGGGATTTCCACGTGGGCCATGGCAGTTTGTGTCCTGGAGGGGTCTCTGAAGGAGGAACGAAAAGAGCAGACAGTAAGAGACCGTTCTACCACAAGACACATCTTATTATTATTATTTATCTCTGAAAATTAGTTTCGTGGCATGCATCTTGATGCCTTATCATATCTTGTTTTTCACAGTCCTCCCATCTCTTAATCGGTCGGCCTATTCCCTTCCAGCCAATAACATTCATACTCTTCACTTGTGTGTTGTTAAATAAATATTTACTTATAGCAGGATCTGAGTAAAATTGCTTAGATTCTTAGCAACTTGGTCTTCCTAAAAACCTTTTTCAAATGAAACGTTTAGCTGTTTGTCAACATTTTAATTTTTTTAAAATCTCGTCTGTATTATGTCACATTCCAATTAGTGCTTCCAAAGCGTAAGGTCACGATGACATTCATAGCCATTCATACTGGTTATCCTTGCGATACACGCACGTGACGTAAGCGATCGGTGACGTCACGCGGCACGCGAACTAAATAATGATTGCAACTGTACTTTTATGGAGGAAGTGTTTATTTTTTTGGCGAGGAAAGGTCAGCTACCACATGTTTATTTATTGATTTGCAGCACTTGTATAACATGTGGATAGTAATCATATGTAACAGTACGTACTGCTCAATTTTATTGGAATAAATAGACTCAACAGCTCTGATATTTTTTACCTGAGCTGTGATGACTGCTGAGCGCTTGTTGTGAATGAAAATTTTTATATACGTATTTTTTCTTATTCGTGTACCGAAATACATATAATGGTAATCCATTTCGATATCTCGAAACCCGTTATAAAGAAAGCGACGGTATAAGCTCGGTTTTATCCATAGAAGTACTATTTCCGAAGCGATAATAATTTTATGGTTTTATCTCTTCAAAAATATATTTTGATTAATATTTTATTAAAAAAATGCAATATAACTTAAAATCGACCTATTCAAAAACGAAACCATTTCTTGCGGCACTGAAGCTATGATTCTGGCTGCGTTGCCGCGTTGGATAGCTATTTGATAATAACCTCTTTGTTATTTCTGATTATAAAAGAACTTCCAGCCCCTAAGATGCGTCATTCGCCCATCCACTTTATCTTTCATCAACCCTCTACACATTTTTGGAATGTAATGATGTAGGATTCAGTTGCTGCTGGAATTGCTCACAAGAACACAAAGTGTCACTTTAACTGCTGAGATGACCCAATAAAAGTTACCTTCCACATCTCATTGGAGTGAAGTTCGCGCTAACCACAGATGGTGCGTAGGCTGCGTGGGCGCAGGAAGGGCTCGCCGGCGAAAGCGATCGGTTACGAAACGCTGACCTTTGCTGGTAATCTCGTTTCGATTTCTTTTTGCGATAATCCTGTCTGAAAGGTGGTCCGGATTTCGTGTTGTTTCGAAATTAGTTCTCCCGCATTTTATAAGTGTGAAGGCAGTGACGAATTCTTCGCTGTCGCTTGTTGCACAGATTATCTCGTTAGATTCTAGCGAGTAGCATGATTATCAAGTAATTAATTGAGACTATGGACACATAATAAATAATTGCTTGATCAAGAAAGTCTTCTATAAAAGGGCACCAATCCAGAGATGACATCAATATATCCTTCTTAAATAATTTATATTTTTTTGTAATTAGGCCGAAACACTTATACGAACTACATCATGAAAATTACGTTTGAAAATGCAGCCTTATCTCCATCTTCATAAGCCTGAACTCAAGTGTGCCATGGTTGTTTATTTTAAAGATAACAAACTATGAAACACTAACCCAATGCCCTTATTTTATCCTAACTTTGCTTTGTCTCATACTAGTTTGCCTTAATAATTGTATTGTATGTCTTGGATGACACAGGAAATATGTATTTTTTTTGCAGTGATGTCATAATCTTTGTATGTGCCTAATCCTAAAAGCAGTTGCCTTTTTTCTGCATGGCCTGAAGGTTTGACTGGCAGAGACTGTTTTTACCTTTAAGTCAGCCTTTGTACACTTAAGTGCAAGTCTATATATGTATATTATATTAGTCTATATATGTATAAGTCTATATGTGTGTTAAGATATATTACACTAAAAATATTTAGTAGTGTTAAATTGCAAATAATATTGGTGTCTTAATGCATTTTTTTTGCTTCCAAGGACTTAATACTAAAAGAATTCATATCCAGACATGCAGAAAGATTGTAATGGTTGCAAAATAATCGGTTTTACATTTTCAGTCAAGTCCTATTACGGCATTACTATACCACGTATCCTTCTTTGTCGATTCCTTAGCAGATATGACTTACCTGCCTAAAAACACATTATACCACTTATAACAACAGTATTCAGTTCAAAATTGCACATACTGGTAGCTCTATCTCGTATGCAGTAACAGTTCGTCAATACAATGTTAAGTTGTACGTCACAAGTATATTAATGAGCTCCTAATGAGTCCTTATTAGGACCACGTAGGCAAGGAACCAAGTTGAATTAGAATTAGGTTTCCTACCTGCTAGGATATCATTTCGTTTATTTCCTAGACTCTTTGTTCTTGAGCTCGTTGAAAACAATTCATTGAAACCCTTATAAAGTTTTCGGAAGAGCATCTCTGCTATCTTATATCTAACGTTCTGGAAGTTTCGGTGTTATCTTATGAACATATTTTACATGCCTTAATTGTGGCGCGACAGCTTTTAAGTATCCAACCAAATGTACCATGTTTTCACGTAAATAAATTAACCTGAATCTTGGGCTGCTTGAAGTAAGAAAGGTACAAGCAACTAACTTTACAAAAAAAGTAAAAATCAAAAATGAAAGGTGATTATATTTGAATTTTTTTTGTGATCTATAGGAGGATGAAGTTTCATATTTGCATTTTTTTTGGTGATTTATACGAGGGTGAGGTTTGACTTTTTGACTTTATTTTTTAATAAGCTTCAAATTACCTAACATCAGTTCTGGCGTCATACTCACTGAACTCCTAAGCGTTAAGGAGTCCCACCATCAGCTCAGCTCCACAAAATATTGACTATCAGACGTAAAGATATGATAACATAAAGGTCCTAGTTCATAAACACTAAATTTGGCTTTAAAATTTGAGGATTTTCCTCGATTACACCCAGATCACATCATCAGATAACCTCCTCCTTTTTGAAGTCGGTTAAAAATAACGTACGCATGTAGTCATGAAGAAGTAAGCACTAAACCTCACCATTAATAAAGGTATTTCACCGATAGTAGTTAATATAGCAATATAATAACATAATGATCTTACAAATAGTTTTCGAGAAGACTTAAAACGATGGTCCTCGTTCCGGTACCAAGAAATAAGTTTAATTCAATCCTCGTGGTGTCAATGTAACCGACAAGTAGCTGTCAGTGCAATCAACGGCTCCTGTCCGCAATCGAATTACTGCGCGAGATAGACGCGTGCGCAGCGATAATGGGCGCCATGTTGCTCAGGGCTGGTTCAACAAGAAAAAAATATCAATTATTTTTCTTTCTGCGAGATTCTTCTGGATCAGAGGTGCGATTGTGTAAGGCAATCGTATTCATTTGAGAGTTCAAAACGTACGGTATGATCTGTCACATGGCAAATTCTAATTGTCTAGGGAGTTCATAAATCGTTAGCGATTGGGTCGTCAATTTTAAACCTGATTCTGACGGACTCGCGTACTGAGGGTTCCGTGCCAACTTTAACTGAATTAGTGAATCCACTTACTTCCACTTAGCTAAAATACCACAATATTTTGTTGACAGCAAATATAACTTTGTTTTTCGTAGTGTTTGTATAAACAACAAAATTATGTTTGCTGTTGAAAAAAATGTGGTATATCTCAAAAACTTCTCGTTCGATCCCGTCCAAACCAATTTTCGTTGAAAGTATTTGTTAAGATCTACATTATATATTTTTCAAATGTACACTCGCTTAGTTTAGAAGTGAGAGGCATATTACTACTTTGGAAGCGTCTACCTATCAAACGTTAGACTTATGTCATTTTAAAAGACATATCCACAGACACCTCATTTATTTTTTGTATAAGAATCGTAAAGCGGTTTACAGAATACATATTCCTACCAAATTTCATCAATGTGTTGCTTAAAGTTACATAATAAAGTGGCTGTGACATACGAACGGACTGACAGACAGACATGACGAAACTAGAAGGGTTCCGTTTTTTGCCATCCGGCTACGGAACCCTAAAAATATACTTAAATTAATAATACCATGCAATTCACAGATGCATTTTATAGTGGAAAAAAATAACAAATTATGGATGTAAAGTCTGATTTTTATTTATTTATAATTTAGAGTCGAGTGACAGCCCTAAATTTGTGTGTATATCTGTTGTTAGCGAGTCCAAGTATGCGGCGAGTAAATATGTTACAATAGTTAGTTGCCATTATGGACGCATTATGTACACCCATATATGGGTCATATCGGCGTTGCGTATAAAATTAGCTATGTTCAATATTGTTCCTTGCCACTGTTTGTACTTAGGGACTTTTTAACCGACTTCAAAAAAGGAGGAGGTTATCAATTCGACTGTATGTTTTTTTTTATCATTTTTTTTTTTTTGTATGTATGTTACCTCATATCTCAGTCGTTTGTCGACCAAATCGAAAACTTGTTTCGCCTACTTAGAGGGTGTACCTTCTAGTTGGTCCCATTTTTTCCATTTTGGGATCTGATAATGGGATCTTGGTGTAATCGAGGGAAACCCTCAAATTTTAAAGGCACGTTTAGTGTTTCTTTACTAGAATCTTAATGTTTACGTGTTGTTACGTCTGATAGTCAATATCTTATGGGGCTGAGCTGATGGTGGAACTCCTTAACGCTTAAGAGTTCAGTAATTATAATGACGCAACTTATGATAGGTAATTTGTAGCTTCTTAAAAAATATAATCATAAGGTGCAACTCCCCCCCCCCCCCTCTTATGTAATCACTAAAAATGAAGAAATAAAATAAACTTTTAATAAAAAAAGTAAAAACGGACTTCAAAACCAAAATGCACTAAAAATTCATAAATAAACTCGTCACCATTGAAAGGAAAGGAATCCGTTTTAGGCAAACAATTTCTTTTTGGAGTCGGTGCCATCACTTTTGACCATCAAGCATCAACTATCACAGCACCGACTCTAAAAAGAAATTGTTTGCCTAAAACGGATTCCTTTCCTTTCAATGGTGACGAGTTTATTTATGAATTTTTAGTGCATTTTGGTTTTGAAGTCGGTTTTTTCTTACTGTCTATTTTAGGGTTTTGACATACGAATGCATTGACCGCATTATTTACCCAACATATATTTTTAACCGACTTCAAAAAAGAAGGAGGTTATCAATTCGACTGTATGTTTTTTTTTTTGTATGTATGTTACCTCATATCTCAGTCGTTTGTCGACCGAACCGAATTTTTTTTTTCACCTACTTACAGGGTGTACCTTCTAGTTGGTCCCATTTTTTCCATTTTGGAATCTGATGATGGAATCTTGGTGTAATCAAGGGAAACCCTCAAATTTTAAAGGCACGTATAGTGTTTCTTTACTAGAATCTTAATGTTGACGTGTTGTTACGTCTGATAGTCAACATCTTGTGGGGCTGAGCTGATGGTGGAACTCCTTAACGCTTAGGAGTTCAGTAATTATAATGACGGAACTTATGATAGGTAATTTGTGGCTTCTTAAAAAATATAATCATAAGGTGCAACTCTCCCCCCCCCCCTCTTATGTAATCACTAAAAATGAAGAAATAAAATAACCTTAAAAAAAGTAAAAACCGACTTCAAAACCAAAATGCACTAGAAAGTCTTAAATAAACTCTTCACCATTGTAAGGAAAGGAATTCGTTTTAGGCAAACAATATCTTTTTGAAGGCGGTGCCATCACTTTGACCATCAAGCATCAACTATCACAGCACCGACTCCAAAAAGAAATTGTTTGCCTAAAACGGATTCCTTTCCTTCCAATGGTGAAGAGTTTACTTAAGACTTTTTAGTGCATTTTGGTTTTGAAGTCGGTTTTTACTTTTTTTTAAAGTTTATTTTTTTCAATTATATAGTTTTATTTATTTAAAGACTTTATTGCACAAATCGTAGTGTTCCACAACGGTGGACTTGATGCTTAAATCATTACCTGCCTATCAAACCTTTAGGTCGTGCAGGGAGATAGCGATATGTTCATCAAAATAATATGCTGAATATCACTTGTGATATTTTGATATCTACGAGGGTCAAACTGAAAGTTCTTAGAACTGGCCACTTATAAACTATATAATAAAAAAAATATTCTAAAATTTGAAAATAGAACTCTTTGTCAATATTACTGAGTATATATTTCATTCATTTGTCATTTGTTTTACGATTTGGCGGCAAATTGAAAATTGTCTGTGTCACGTCAACATGAATTTAACACGAGAAATTTTCGTGCAATGATTTTTTATGACTTTCGATGTCATTTAAGTCAACAAGAAAGTTATGATAGACTACGATTGGCCTTTCACGATGAAGCCCCATCTCGTGCGAGTGTTTACAACTGGTTTAATGAGTTTAAACGTGGTCGCACTAATCTCACTGATGATGTACGTGAGGGACGGCCTTCTACGGCGATGACTGAAAATAACATCTGTGTTGTGCGGCGTATGATAGAGACTGACAAAAGAGTGACCTATCAGCAGATTCGGACAAGCTTAGGCATCGGTATGAGTCAAGTGCACAAAATCCTCCACGAACATTTAGCGGTCAGGAAGCTTTGCGCCCGGTGGATACCTCATAATTTGACTAAGGCTCAAAAACTCCATCGTGTGGATTGGTGCCGTAAAATGATTGAAAGATTTAACGGAGGTGACTCAAATGCTGTGTTCGACATACTAACAGGTGACGAAAGCTGGATTTACTGTTATGATCCTGAAACCAAAAGACAATCTGCACAGTGGGTGTTTCCTTTCGAGGAGTTGCCAACTAAAGTGAAGAGAGATCGAAGTGCGGGAAAAAAAATGGTGGCCTCGTTCTTTGGAAGGATAGGTCATTTCGCAACAATTGTGTTAGAGGATCAAAAAACAGTTTCTGCAGAATGGTACACTACCAATTGTTTGCCACTTGTCTTGGAAAAAGTTCGAGAGAAACGACCTCGCAGTAGGATCCTCCTTCACCACGACAACGCCTCGTCGCACACCGCCAAGCGAACGATCGACTATTTGGCGACATCAAACGTTGAATTACTGGGTCACCCGCCGTATAGCCCCGACCTCGCGCCTTGTAATTTTTAATTATTTCCAAAAATTAAAGAAAAACTTAAAGGAAAGCGGTTTATGAATGCTGAAGAAGCGGTGGCTGCGTATCGCGATGCCATTGAAGAGACCCCTAAGGACGAGTGGGCAAAGTGCTTTTCCCAGTGGTTCCATCGCATGCAGCGGTGTATTGACGTCAATGGACAATATTTTGAAAAGATATAATAAAACTAATAACTGGCTAATGTAATCAGTTTTTGATTTTCTAAGAACTTTCAGTTTGACCCTCGTACATGTGGGTAGGTTGGTGTCCGTCGTTAATACTAACCGGTGCCTATCAACAACTTACAGTAAACATTCTGTCCCTGTATAATGTATTATCCGGTTAGAAGGTGAGAGTATTAAATGAGCCAAATAAGTTTTAAAAAAAAGCTTTTATTGTACAATGAATTTCTGGGAATGGAACGCTACTGAAATACAGTGTGTCCCAGCTAGCAAAGTCGCTTTTGATCAACTTTTTGTTATTTCATCTTCATTATCATTTACTTCGCTTATCATATTTTTATATTTCATCGCAATCGAACAACAATTTCTAGAGAAATCGTCATTTTGCACGTAGCGTTAAACTACAAAATGAGAATTTCATTGTTCAATAGCAGATAGGTAGAGATTATAGAAAAAAAAAACATTTTTTTTAGTTTGTTATTTTCTTTCATTTAAGGTCTACTTTCATCTACTATCTGGATTTCACATTATCTACGAACTACGACGCACTGTTTATTTTAACTGTTATTTTCATAGCTTTAACGTTAACTTTTCTGTGTGGGCGTCGAGTAGTTTTAATTTATAGCTGTATTGCGCTTATAATCCTTACTACTAGTATTGTTATTTACTCTTTGCTTCCTTATCTTCGCAGAAACCAGGAAACCCTTATAAAGTACATTTATTATTCATTAAGATAAATGCTTCGTTGTGTATTTGTGTTGGTCACATACTATCACTAACGATATTCGTTGCTGTTGCTTAAAATAAACTTGATTATCAAAACACGGCTTGCTATGTCAACTTGTAGCAGCGACTACCTTGTCATGTCTTTTCTTAGGGTTTCGTAGCCGAATGGCAAAAAACGGAACCCTTATAGTTTCGTCAAGTCTGTCTGTCTGTCCGTCCGTATGTCACAGCCACTTTATTCTGTAACTATAAGCGCGTGACATTTGGTAGAAAGATGTATCCTGTTAATTGCTTTACGTTTCTTATACACTAAATAAAAAATAATTATATTTAAGGGGGGGGGGGGCTATGTACTGTATTACATGAAACCGATTTTTTTTAGTCGAACCTATACGTGTGGGGTGTCAATGTATAGGTATTTAAAAAACACTCCACAAACCATTTTCTTTTATAAGCTAACGTTTCATAGTTAGACGCATCGAAAGTGGTAAAATAGGCGCCCCCCTCATCTAACTTCTAAACTAAGCGAGTGTAAATTTTGAAGAAAATACATTATGTAGACCTTAACAAACACTTTCAACAAAAATTGGTTTGGACGGGATAGAACGAGAAGTTTTTGAGTTATAGCACATTTTCAACAACCGCAAATATATATTTGTTCTTCATACAAACACTATGAAAAACAAAATTATATTTGCTGTGAACATAATATTGTGGTATTTTACTAAGTGGAAGTAAGTGGATTCCCTAATTCAGTTCAAGTTGGCACGGAACCCACAGTGCGCGAGTCCGACTCGCACTTGGCCGGTTTTTCTATAATATTATTGTTTCATATAATTTATTTAATGATACATACTTATAACACATTACTATTATAAAATATACAACATTTCGAACCATCTATTACAATAGTGCGACAATCATTGTGAAACATGACACACAAATTAATTAATTCACTTAAGTGGAGATAAGTATGACATGCCGAATGGAAAATAAAATTACAGGTAAAAAAATATAATATTTATTATACATAATTACATTCAAATCAAAATTCAAATAAAAAAAACAATCCAAGTAATTATAACAATATTGCAATGACAAATAAAAAATATTATTATAAATGAGCCTGTAGTGTAGTGTCCCAATATGGCAGGGCAAACGCCTATAGTTTCCCATAAAACACAATAAAACTTTGACCTGTTACTGCTATGTACTGTATTGTATGAGTTTTCAACAAATACCATGATCACGAAGTCACTGAAGGTTTCTGGGTAATGTTGTAGCAATTGGAGCTTCAAATTAAATACGTAAATACTTAAATCCACTATCCTACCGGCCATCAAAAACACCTAGCCCCGTGCAAAACACGGCACTCGAATCCACCGCACCGGTCCATCACAGATTCAATGACCCGGTTCCCTTCGCCCGGAGCCGAGCCCGGGCCGAGCTGGTTATGTAACGGGCTCCACGGAGGCGGCAGACGGGCCGCAGACGGCGCCCGACGTCTCGGCGCCGCGTTCGCGACGGCAACGCACCCCCTCACTCTCCCGCGGAAACTTGGCGCCCAACGCGTTGCTGGTCCTTCGTTACGATTTGATTCGCCACAATTTATTGTTAGATAAAAATGTATTAGTATTTTTGGGTTGCGATTTATTGGTTGTAGAGCAATAAAATTTGATGATTAGATAGATAGCTATTTTGGTTGATTTTATCTGTAATTTTTGAATTTTATCTCGTCATGCTTGTGTCATAACAATATTAATGTGAATTTTTACATGGAAAATACAGTGAAAACATCACCCTCCTTCTAGCAATGTCGGCTAAAAAGTATTTTGATACACATTATTTATCTGAAACTTTCTTCTTTCACAGGTACAAAGACTGCAATGTGAAGAGACAACAATAAAAACTTTCAAAACGAGTGCCTTACAAAAAATTACAAAATCGCAAAAAACACAAGTCCCAGCTAGTAACCAAGAGACGAACGAAACGAGAAACGAAAATTAGTTTATAGGTAAGCAATTATTCTTGATTTTCGACTTATTTATTGATATTGTTATCTACTGGTTCTCGCTAATATGTCACACAGCAATCAAGGATTGCTCCAGCACCTCATGAGTCATGACATTCTCTTTACGTATCGTTCATAGTTTTGCGGCTGCATATTACTTTGAGGTGCCCTGTTGCATTTTATATTTTTAGATTTCTTTACCAAAACAAAGAGGTCTTTTTACCAAATCTGTGAGGGGGCAATATTTTTTTATCCGCCAAATCGACTCCACTCGCGATGACATGGCGTCCCGCTGCGCGTAAGCAAAATAAATTTGAAACTACCCTCTTGTAAGGTGCCATTATAAACACATGAGGAGTTCCGAGATGGATGTTGGAGTAAGTACTTTACATACTGAAAACGTGGGTTAGCTTTGGGAAGGTACTATAGCAGGGGATTCCCAGGATTTGTAAGGCATAACTTTAAGGAATGATTGTAAAGGGATTGCTACCACGTACTTTTTTTTTCCGAGTTCGCCATATTTCGGCACTGTTGCAAGTGCCTGTTCACGGCAATTCTGATTTAATCTATGTTAATGTTAGTGACCATGTAAGTTTGAATCAATATAAATGTAAGGTTTTGTAGAGACGAGAATCTAAAGATAAATCCTGGAAATTTGATAGATCAATTTTCAATCAAGTTTTATAGAGAAAATCTAAGTAACGAGGCATTGTAAGAACGAAATATTTATGTGTTCACTTACATTGATAAAATAGCATCTTAACGTTAGGCTTTTGATTCCGCCCATGATAGACCCATTTCCATTCTGTTTGTTGTTTAAGTTTCGTCAAAATTCAACAAACACTTGAGATCAAGTGGCGATAGCAATATGTTAAATAAACTATAAGCTTTAAGTGCTTTAAAGCGCACTTTAAAGCTAAAGCGATGGGTGTCATCTGAGTAAACATTTTGTAATAACGTCTCGTTGATTAGCGTTGCAGTAACAAAATTGAGTTGTGAGATAGTTATAGTGATGTTTCTAATAACTTTAATAAAATCTGTTTCGGCGTTTATTTATCTGTCTTATATCTAATTGGGCTGTAGTTTATTATCTTCATTTTCTTAGTATAACCCCTGGCAGGTTTGGCACTTTCGTACCATCGTATATTTTTTTCTTACAAAGCGTAACATATTTGCCTTTCTAGTATTTTTTATTTGAAATTAATTTATTTCACAAAATATTTTAAGTATTAAATTACGCCCTCTTTCTGTAGCATTGAACGAACCAAACCTCCATCAAACATGAAAAGGGATTTAAAATAAAAATTCAACATTTCCATAGTAGGTGGCGTTTATTGGTTATGAGGCAGGACCGAATCTACAAAAGCGTCTAAAAATGTTATTTAAAAAAGCTGTCTCACTCACTTCTTGTAGACTAAGATGACCCATTTTGTATTACAGATTAAATAAAAAATACGGGTTAGAAATACATTATATACAAAAAATCAAAACACGATGAAACCACAAAAAATAACAAAACGGCTCAAATTGCAAAGAAAACAAACAAAAAAATCGCACAAACGTTCTATATCAATTGAACTGTCAACCCCGCTGGCATCTGAACAACCCCCCGTTACTTGTGCGCGTCGCTCCGCGCACAACGAATATCCATATTAATCGTGCACGAGAGGGTTAACTTCATTTACATCAGAATCGACCTCTACGTAATAAGAATAAAGCGCATATTCAATTAACATTCAAAAAATCTCAAGTGGTTACAGGTGCGAGCCTTGCGGCGTTGTTAAAAGCAAATTGACCATTGAATTCGCAGTAGAATGCAAAAAAGACTAGACTGTCTTGTTTCTAAGGGTCTAAAATTTAATGGTATTTTTACGTATCAATAAAAGTTAAGATGGCGTTACTATGTGTGGATAGAGATATCATTTGTGTATTGTATCGATGAAGACGCAATCATAAAAAGTTTCATTGGACAAATAATAAAAGCCGTAAAACCGTAGATGGGGATTAGCAATCCCAAAAGTCTCCACTTCGATACGAATCAATAAACAAAATCACGAACGGAAATCTGAACGAAGCGCGAGATGCATTTCCATCTTTCATCGTCTTTTCACCCTCCGAAATCATCCCCAAAGTTGCTTCCCCGTCTCTATACTCCGTACGGGTGCGAGAGAGATGAAAAGTGTCCAGAGCGCGTGCGCGGTTCGACCCCTCATCAGCTTTGGAGAAGGTTTATAGTTTAGGCATGAGATCCTGGCGAGTTGCCGGGGAACCAGTACATTCCTCCGTGGACCGTCCGCGGAGGCGGAGGTCCCACTCTCTCACCCCCCGGCCCCAAACCACTGCATTACTGCACTGAACTCAACCGAAGCATACCGCAAGGCAGCAATTTCGGTCCTTCACTATACCTATTAGAAAATCTAAAAGCTTCACACAGTCGAGCTGACTCTATTGTTGCAATACCGAGCCCAGAATTAACAATTGAAATAAACCAGGGTGTGAGAGAGCGAGAAGGGTCAGTAAACTCTTTAAAGTGGGAACGAGACGACGCGATGGCTCGCCGCTCATGGAGGTAAGTGCCACTCGGGCCACGTGCTCGCAACTTTCGGCCGCCAGTTTTCAGGTGGTTCACGAAACTCTAGTTTGTTCTTTTGTTCTGGCGAAAGCCATTGTCGGCTCGGGTCGGTCCATTACCGGGCTCGTGAGTGTTATTGTCGAAAACGTTCCGACCATTATTAATGTTTGTACAGTTATTGTTTTAGTTTGTATCGTTTTGACGCCGTCACTCAAACTGAAAATTTGGTGGCTTCAGTATTTTCAGGTTGGCTGCAGTCAAATATTTTGACTGAGATTTCTGTTTTTACTAACAATAGCTGCAAATCGTAATCTCGATACAGTAAACTGGTTTCTGCTGTAATATTACAATACGACGAGTTTGCATTCTTAGCAGTGTATATTCTTAGTTTTCCCCTTACTCAAACTTAAATTGCTTGTATTTGATTGGTTCCATTGAAAAATATGACATTATCCAGATAGATTTGTATAACGAACATTAAAATTTTGTCTAACATTAAAATCATACTAATCATTCCTTAAATCGTGTGTAACTAATTGTAAGTATTGGACTGCATTATGATGTCCTCTCAATGATGTTAACATATATTGCCTATTTGACTTATTCAGTAAATTGACAACTTTGTTTCATTATTATCAAAATCCTTAGCTCATCTATGATCTTCAGTTTAACGTTTATATCTTAATTACCCCACTGCATCACTCATCGTACCCCCAAATTACATCATACACAAGATCTTCGCAATCTGTTTTCTCTGCTCCATCCTTCCCTTCAGGATTGGTATAATTTAGTAATTTGCAAACTGCAGCCTGTGATTACATCTCGTTAGCTTCTTTTAAACCCAGAGGGCTTCCTGTGGCGGTAGATTTTGATCTGTATTCAATACGAGTAATTGAATCGGGGTGATTAATTGCTGCCCAATCTGTTTGTTTGTTATATTCAGATCCATCAATGTCGCTCAGAATTTGTCTTTCAATTCCAAGCTAATGTAAATTTTGTTTTCAGAGATATATAGTAAATCAACGTGTTTGCTTGCAACCAACGTAATCACTGGTTTTAGGTTATAATTTAACTACATCGATATTTGCTACATCTAATTCCTTTTAGATAGATTAGATTTTACTCAAATTATCGTTATAATAATTTATTTGTTGGTTTTCATGTAATTTAAAAATCGTATTGATTCATAAGTATTAAGACTATATCCAGACCCTAGAAGTTCCATTTTTACTCAGCATCTGTAACTTTCGCCTTCTTCTGAATTTATGAACGTAGGTTTTGTAGTACTTTTCTATACCTTTTAACAAATATTTTTCCTTATTCCTTAGTATCATTCGATCTACAGTATCATTTTCAAATTCAGTTGCAGTGGCTTATTCTTGACGAGCTTCTACTTTGTCATTTATTATCTCATCCAGTTCGTTACGGAGCCATTCCCTCTCAGCAGGGTCCCGTAAATTCGGCGCGTCCCACTGCGTCAATTGGATCAACTCGCTTTACTTATCCAGGGTTGATTAAAACTAAAGTAACGTCAGGATGAAAGTCATCGTCAGTATTGGCAGCTTAATCTGCTGTTTAAAATCCAATCTGTTGGTGGTAGTTACAGGGTATGGTTTGGTTTGTAAGAACGTTTTAGTCTCCTGCTATAGTGTCAGTTGAGATTAAACGTGAGTACCTATAAGGCGAATGGTTGATATATATATATATTTTTTTCTTACAAAATCTTCACAGTTGTGTCAATTCTCTGTCAAACTCTCGTGTTTGACTTGTGCTGGTTATATCAGCTGTAAATATCATGTCCCCAAAAAAGCAAACACAAAAATATTTTCACACATCGGCATACTAACGAAATCTCTTAAATCCCCCAAAAAAACATAATCTGCCCCCTGGGATTATGATCCCTCTGCTAAAATCACTGGTCCCCCATGTCCACTCCGGCCCTAATTCGCTAATAGAAAGTATATCGGATGTCACGTGACACCCGGAAGTGTAGCCGGAAGTTCAATATGGACGGCGCTCGATGCTAATGTACTCGGAAGTCCAGTGTCATCAATAGCTTCGGCAGTAGATGTGTCTGACGGTAGATTGATTTTAGTTCTATGTTCTTTATGTATTCTTTTATCGTGTTCGGATTTTCCTCAACTGAATGTTAAGTAACTTCCGTTGTCGTTTCATTTCTATCGCCATCTACTTTACTAAGAGTTCATGGTTTCTGTTTTTAAAACTATTTCGTCATCGTTATTTTTATAATGCTCATTATTTATTTCACTATATTCATTAGATATATCATTCTGTTACGAGTACGAGTATAAGATAATTGATGACGCAATGAAAATCTAGATAAAATGTAGATGAATCACGTATGTTTAGAAGTCACGCAGTGCCTTGATTGCGTATTACCCAAGTCTTGGTTTGTATGAGCAATCAATATTTTAGCTATAGCATGTACCTACGCACAATTTACTTCTCCTTAATATGTTATGTGCTTCTCCTTGGCTCATATATCGAACCAATACATAGTTTCTATATATTTTACATAGCCACGCCCATAGTCTCCTCTCGCTCTCGCCTTATAAGACGAGACGGAACAGCCTCCCGGCGCCAGACACGGCGGCGCCGGAGTCCTTTGATCCCCCCTCCCTTGCCCCCTCTTCTTTTCCTTGAGGGAGGACGCATGCGTCAAACTTGTTTGCGCTGATTTCTCCAGATTATAGATTTTCTGCTCGTTAACTTAGGTTTATTAATATCTTACTACTCATGAGGGTTTCGAATTACTTAGATGGAAAAATTTTGATGGTTTGAAGAGTCATCAATCTAATTTCATGATTTCGATGATTATCAGGCACTAAAATCTACTATTGACAGTGTTCTGCGTTTGTACTATGTATGTATAGGTGACTATTAGAATACTTATTTACGAGATTGCTACCGTACTCATAAATGATGAAGTTCATGGTGGTAATCTCATAATTAAAATTATTCTTTTGTTAGTGATCAAAAAGTATTAATTAGTCCAAAGTTAACAATCTACTAAAGTATTTTTCGCAATTAATGCCTTCATCAAATAATTTCAATATATTTTCTTTTGATAGCTTAAATAAGATGTTAAATAAGTCTTTAACTTTTAGGATTTACACAAGAGAGAGCATCCGCAACTAATCCAGTCTCCAAGAAAAGTATTTGTTTTTCGCTTTTACTTCAACAACCCCAATATCGAGTTCCCTCAGATTAACTCCATTATCCATTTCAATCTGTCCATCGCCAATTTCCTCGACAAATCACCGGCTCCGTGCTCTGTAACGTAACACTATAATGTGTGTTTTGTATCCCGACTGACGTTTCTTTTGTTACCCCTTTGGTGAAGGAAATGGTGGAGAAATCTTTGGATTATGAGCTATGTACTTAAAAATTTGTATCATCTATGCATTACCATGTTTGAGGAAATAAATGTTTCTGAATTCTAATTGACTACAGTTTAGTTAAGACAAATCAATTGAGGTCGTATCTGGCGGAGGATGGGATTTTAGATATAGTATCCTACTGATCCAACACGTTGAATTGTGATCTGATCATCTATAAGCCTAACGTGCCCGCCTCGATACCATTTCTCGCGTCGATAAAGTAATTTTATTTCCTAAATAACCCGTTTTGCCAAATATTTTCCACATAAACAATTAAATACAAAAAAGTTACTTTAATCCTTTTTTAATATGATAATAATGATGTTTGAAATTTATCGATTGCCGCGATAGTGGCCCATCTTCGGCCCGCAGATGTTCCATAAGTCAGCACTTGAAATCAACGAAATAACAAACGTGGAAGTAAGCGTGATCTGATGTTCGATAAACAGGAATTGAAGTATATTTTTTGACGACAGCAAAATAAGAAAGTAGGATAATACTGAAAAACAACCGTGGAGGAGTCCTATGTTCAACAGTGGACGTCCATCAGCTGATAATAAAGATGATGTTGAAATAACAATTTCTTTATATACTGCGATAGACGTAGACGTTACCCCTTTGTTAGATATTTTTCTTTTTCAATAAATAGCCTTCATAGGCGTCGTACGATGTCCTCGTAATATAACACTATAATGTGTGGTATGTGTCACATCGCTGACATCTTTTGTTGCCCCTTCACTGGGAAAGGGTGTATTCTTAGTCATTTGTGTCGGTGAAGATTTCTATTGTTCTTATTGAGGGCAGATAATGTAGTTATATCTAAAGAAAAGAACTTGCTTGTATCTATTCTTTTTTTTTGTTTAGGATAGGAAAGATAATTGGCAATGTGGATAAGTGCAACTAAAATAATGTAAGATGTTTTCATAATGTCTTTCTTTGTTTATGCTCATGTTGCGCATTTGTTTACGATTACTCATCATTAAAATACTTTATCAGACGGGCAGGCATTAATGACATAACAGTACGTTATGGCAGGCCACGAAATTATGATATCATCGTCTTTAGTATACATCTTTTTTGCGTAATTCTGCAGCGTTTATGTTTTTGCACCAAGATGATATTTTGCAGTTTTTCGTATATCCGCTACAATCTTCAATAGTTTCGTCACCACCATCTTCCCGCTTCCACGTGTCAGCTTAAACATTTAACCCTACATTGAACCGCGGGCAGCGGTCCGTGAAAGATGCGCCGCGACGCACCCATTGCCAAAACAATGCCGAGATAGATGCGGGGAGTCATCGACAAGTAACTGTCAATGTAGGTTAATTCTGCTGTCTGTTTTCAAACGTCACACGAATTTTGTACCTGATAAAGATAAGTGGTCTAATTTTACTGCGTTTTCTGGATTTCTGGCTTAGATTTATGTCTGTCGCAGTTGGTTTTTGAATAAACAGAGCGTTTTTTTTTACTCGGGGGAAACACAAATGTAAGAAGATGATAGATCTGCGTTTTATTTTGTTGTGGTTTTGCCATTATAATAAAAATAATGATAGTGAAAAGTCTAGACTAGCTAAAGATACCAGCCAATGATTTTCTGCTTAGCTCAAAGGTATCGCTGGTAGAGAATGCCACGTGGCGTTAGGTCCATCTTTTTAAAAAATATATAAAAAAAAGCATTTGTTGGTTTCCGGAATGATTTTCATTCATCAATAAGGACCTTAACATTTAACATGTTATTGACTTTTAGGTAGCAAATATCGATAAAATCAACAAGTTAACACCCCCACGCCACGTCACTAATAATTTAACGCACGCCATCGCTGTCCCCTCGCAGTTAAATGGGCGAGAGAGGGAATAATTCGCGGCATACACGATTTAGCAGTCGCGCGATGTGACAGAGTGCGGCCATGTGGTTAATAGAAAGTATGGAAATATACATAAATGAATCATAAATTCGAGATAATCCCTGTCGATATTATATGGAAGCTTGTTGTTTGTTATAAATTATTCCGCCCATGTTTAAATAAAAAATAAATTAAGTTAGAAACAACCCAGTTGAAAATACCGCATAAAAATAATCAAAAGATTCTCGTATGCAATAAATAAAATAAAAATACCATCTCTTTTCCGATACTTGAAGAAGCCTGTAGAGATGAAATATTGTATCTGAACTCTGCTTGAACTTCGTATCTAATTCTATTCAAACCCTGATTGAACTGTAATCGCCTTGGTTTAATTATTTAGTGCCAATTTTCAGCTGAATTTGATTACTTACTCTTGAAATGAACCATTATTCTTCCTACCTCTATATTGATTAAATTAAAAACTGCATCGCTCAGCAATAACAATAAAGTCGTCTAAATAACCGGTCCACTCACTCATATTGAACTATTAAAATTCTTGTAGGTCTCGTCATTTCTCCCTGCTCATTCCGCCGGCCGAAAGACGGCCTTTTTATGCAAAACTGTTTGCAATAACTCTCACCCGTTATGGCATGGGGCTTTAATGAGTCCACATGAATTCGGCGTTAACCGTAGACTGAGTCCAGTAAGGCGGAGGCGTTAGAACTATTTCCAAATGTGCGGGCGTGGGTTTTTATGGCAGTAGACGGTTCAGAATAAGGTTTTATAGACTGACGATTATGACTGGCTGTGTAGGGAGTGATGGTTTATTGTCCGTAATAATTTACTTCTAGTGCACTTATGGCTTTAGAGTTAGGTGCATTGGATTATGAGATTTGATTTGAACAATAAATAATGGGCTATTTAAAAAAAAAACACGTAAATTGTTATGCCTCTTTCTGTAGAGTACTTCTTAAACTTCAAAAGTGTTAATTGAGGCGATCTAAAAAGGAAAACAGTAATACCATTGCTTACACGAATAACTCATATATTGAAAGTACATACACACCCTAAATACCGAAGCTCGAATAGTTCCTTTCATTGATCAAAACATCTAAATAGAGCAATGTAAAGGAAGACTCACAAATACCGAACTTCGAAAGCTGTTCTCATGTCGAAATCTACGTTTAGCCGACACCGAAATAGAAATGTAGTAAACATTTGGATCCGTCACAGTTAGTATAGAGCAGCGTGAAGCAGTATCTTAACACCATACCGACGTTATGTCACTTATTTGTGTATTACTCGTGAAACAAAACCAATAAGCTAGCCTTTAAGATTTAAGCGTGTTGAGAAAACGAGAATACTTTAGATTTACATAAACAACACTCAATTGCATTGTGCCTATTGTAAGGAAAGATTTTATCGTTTTAAAATTCGTTTTTTTAATACGAGAACTAGATATTACGGTATTTACAAGGATTGGAGACGAACATCACAAAAACCAGTATTTTGAATATGACTGATGACAGGTTCATTTGTGATCATCCGTTTACTTATGATCGGGGCTTAATGATTGTTTCTAGCTGAAAACCTATAGTTGACGTTATTTGATTTCGATTTCATTAAAAATCTATAAAAGTTCATCTTACCTAAAGCTTAAAATTTGAGTTACTATTGCTTGCTAGGTTGACTGTGGATCGCTGGTCAATAACCGAAGGCGTTATTGTAATGGGTTCTGCTTAGGAGTTGTGTGTGAAATATTTACGTTGTTCCAAATGATTGATTGTTATGTTCCGATTCGTCACTTGCGAAACGGGAAATCGATTGGAGAAGGGCTTTGTTTTAGCTTATAAAATGATTCAAAAGGACATAACCGAGTAGTTCTTTCCACCATCCGTTTACCACCACCTCTGAGACTATTCAAACTATAAGATTTATTTCTTATTATACAAATTTTCCATTACTGTTTTATTTGATTAAATCCTTTTTAGACAGGCTTTGTATTGTATTTTGCGTTGAAATGCCCTACTTTTAACTATCTATACATCTTCGTAAAATAATTATTTCTCACTAAAATAAAAAACCCAATGTTTCATGTATAAACATTTATAAATCATCTAAATAGGAGTGAATCCGCTGATTGATGGCGGACGCGATTTTTGAGATTAGGAAGGGTTGGCCCTTTGAGACGATGCAGTGATTCCATGAATGACTTTGAAATTCACATTAAAAACAAACAGAAACAGATATCTATAATCCGAATACTTGGAAATACTTTAAAACATGCCCTGAACATATATGATTCTAAAATCATATATCATCACTGCATCGTCTCAAAGGGCCAACCCTTCCTAATCTCAAAAATCGCGTCCGCCATCAATCAGCGGATTCACACCATGCCCGAAATAGTTGTCCCAAAATACACGCACAGGTGACGGGGCCATGTGGGAGCATGGGACGGCGATTATGAATGGTGTCTGTGGATTCAAAATTGATTGTATGTGGTGTGTGTTCAAACTGAAAAGGGAGGACCAAGCCACATCCCTCACGAATGTGTTTATCAACAGTCTTTTATTATACTTTGTTTACGCGACCGCCGGCGACCTTTTGATCCGTGAGCGTTAGTTACAATAAAGCGATATTATATCTAATGTTCTACTTATTTGGCTTGAGGCTTCACTCATACCAGATATCAATTAACCTGTCCCATACTACAAAATATACTCTCGGCTCCCACCTGGATGCTATCGGAGCATCCCGCCATGATGTAACTTCACAGATCAGCGGTGCCTACATCCGCAACCGAAATAAAACTTGACTCATAGACACACATCTCTCGGACTCCGGGAACGGTAGTATTTTATATGAGTGATTTCACTCGAGTTATAGTAAACAGGGTGTTTGTTGTTTATGTATTCCTTTATTTAGACGATGATGTGCCTTGATGATGCTTGTGCAAAGAAATTACGTTTTATTTCAAACATAACTCAATCCTACGCTACGCTATAGTATCAAAATTTATACAAATAACCCTTTTCTAAGGACGATTGTGGCTTTATTTTATTAGACTTCAAAACTCGAAACAAAGCAAAAATAATGGTGACTTCTATCTTCTATATTTCCAATACCACAAAAGGTTATTGTGTATGACGAAGATCTTAGCTTAAACTGCATCGTTCAGAACATTGTTGTTACTAGTTTCAGTACTCAAGTCGCCATCTAACCTGTAGACACCACCTTATGATTATGTATTAGTCAAGAGTAACCCGTTGCTGAAGTAGGTACATCGAAACTAGGCATCAGTTATTTAAGGCTTGCTGTTCCCATATTTCGTACATACCGACATTAGAAACAAAAGTAACTAATAATGATTGTCCTTCCCACGACAAAATGACACAGTTTTCAAATGTCATAATGACTTTCTTGATGACGTCATTAGTGCCGACGATCAAACATGTCGTAAGCAAATTTGGAGATTCTTTTGATACATTTGTTTTTGTTTAATGGTGGTACACTGGGTTGGTCATCAGAGACCTAGTTTTGTTTTGGACCAATTTACACGATAAGAGAGTACAATATCTTAAATAAACTTTTTATTATTTGACTATAATTGCCGCCATACTTAATATTATAAATGCGAAAGTAACTCTGTCTGTCTGTCTGTTACTCAATCAAGCCTAAACTACTGGACCAATTTGCATGAAATTTGGTATGGAGATATTTTGATATACGAGAAAGGACATAGGCTACTTTTTACCGCGGGAAAAGACGCAATCCCATGGAAAAAATCAGGTGGGCCGATCACTTTTACGCCTTAACTATTGAACAGATTTAAATGAAAAATGAAATTTGGTAAGGAGAGTATTACTTTTGACCGCATGAAAACAACGCATTCCATCCAACGCATACAAAAACGTACAGCTCAGGCTTTTTTCATTCTACTATCCAAAAAAACTACCGAATGCGGACGAAGTCGCGGGTAAAAGCTAGTCATCAATATTTTGAATGAAAGCTATTTTATCAGCAATCAAATCTTAGAGAGTAGTCGAGTCTTACGGAAAGCACCCTTAAACATAGTTAGCGCTTGAGTTTAAGCTGCTAAGATTCACGCCAGTACAAGTGGAACATAGCTTGTAAGACAGACAGACGGTGTGGAGTTGAGTGGAGACCTAGAATCAGTAGATAAGCTTCCTCTCTTCCTTTAACCTATTAAGGGATAACCTGTTATTTGTTTGCGTAACATCTCTGGTTGTGTACATATATTTTTGCCTTTAATTTTACCAACGGTTATTGTTTTGTCAACAGGCGTCAAGCGATCCGCAGTCACCGCAAGCATTGGCGGGCGCGTGACGCTCCCTGCGCGAGCGCATCGAAAAGGCGCTTCAGGACAACTGGCGCCGGCTGACTACTGTGAGTAGCTTCAAATCCAAAAAAAAATAGGCAGTTATAATAGTGTATCCACACTGCCCGGCGGTTTGCCGGCTGCATACGTCAAATAACTGTCAGGTACTATGGAAAACGTCTGCGGCAGCCGCTGCGGCATGTGGTTACAGCATAAGAAAGTAGAGTAATGTCAAACAAACAACAAATACATAAAAGGGAGTATGATTACAAAAATTCAAACAACGAAACCATTCTTTGTGGCAAGGAAGGTATGATGATGCTGGCTGCGTTGCTGCGATAGTAATAATAATAGTAATATCTGTCCAAACCATACAGGCAGATAAAGGGACAAACTCCAGAGAAAGCACAGGAACATTCAGATGAATTTGAATAAAAAAATAAAAATAAAAATGACTGGACCATTGACAATATACTTATCATCAAGGCCGTAACATTGACTTCTATGCTAGAACCTAACCTTTATCTTACCCAGGGTATCAAAATATTCCGTAGCTGTTACCAGGGGAATGGGGCTTGTAGAAAGGATGCCGACTTAACGTGTTACGGTAGAGATCTTTCCACCTCTTGTTATTTGAACTTCAATGTCGACAGAGCTACTCCAGAGCTGAGTCACGTGGCCTGGTCTTCCAAAACTATTTTTTTAAATATACTGCAGGAATAATCACCGCTGTTGTCATATCGGTGTGAGCTGGTTTGACTCTCAACGAATAGACAGCGCTGTTTTTGCTGTAAGAAAACTGAATAGTGGTTTTTAAAATTTAGATTGGACTTCACAACATATTATATGGCTTGCCAATGGACCTTAGTGTCCGGTCATTACGTTAGGTCTTGCTTTTCATTGTCTTTTTCACTCAGAACCTTGAACGAGCATAGAAGTAAGCCAGTATTCCTAACAGCAATGCACCCTTGTTATACAGAGTCCACAAACCCCCCACCGGACGCGCCACCGCTCCTTCAGCTGTGAGCGGAGGCCGCGGAGGGCCAGCGCGCATTCACTCGACCTCGGCGCTGCTGAGGAGAGGCCCTTCCAAACTGCCACCATACACAAGTACGTTCTAAACATGCGCAAATCGTTAAATGAAGTAAAATGAGTGATATAGTTCAGTGGAAGCCTATTATATGTTTTACTCATTTAGTTCAGTAGATCTACTACTCTTTTCACAATATCACTTACTAATTCATATTCATTCGCTCAATTATCAATGTGTTGTGTACGGATCTATTCATATGACTAATAAATAAACACTTATAAGATTTCGGCAGTCTAGCATTACGATTAAAAATAGCTGTCTGTATTTACAACAAAATTAAACAAACGTAACTCTGAAAGTAACCTTAAACATCAATCTTACAAGCAACTAAATACTAAATCTTATTTTAAATACCTTAAAAAAGCATCAATCTATCAAACAACGACATACTAAGTCTTATTTCAAAGACGTTAAAGAAAACTTCTGCTTGCGCTATCTAAAACATAAATTTGTAAACGCGAGCCGATCCATGCAACTGTCTTGGTCTTGCAGTAACTAACCATTAAATCGGCACGCTTTTCTCTATCACTGAGCTACTGAAGACTGGACAACTGAGCCTTATTGTACGATAGTGAACGAGTAAGTGAAGGACCTAGATTGCTCAAGTACTTCAAATGAAGTAATCATTCAGAAACTACCCAACTCTAGTACGTTCCTTTGAATACTGTCGGAATGTTGGAATCGGAACTCCTAATATTGTGTAAACCTGTCAAGTGTTGAACATGCATTTGTTCGTTTCAGAGCCCATTCTTTAAGCAAGATGGCGACGCTATCGCTGAAGATATCGCTCGGCGGGGGGCAGGTGGTGAAGACCATCCAGTTCGATCCCTCCACCACGGCGTACGACGCCTGCCGCGCCATCAGAGAGAAGATACAGGAGGCGCACGAGAGCGAGCGTGAGTATTGTTGCAGGGTTCGAAAGGAACGATATAAATGATAATTATGACGATAATTATTGTGATAATTACGTTTGGATAATTATCGATGGTTATTAGCAAAAAATTGCGCACGAAGTACTTGAATGTGTATTTCCGTACACATGTCTAGTGGTGGGTGCTATTTAGTAAAACGTAGATAGTTATAAATAAATAAATAAATATCCTTTGGACATTCCCACACATCGCCATCTAGTCCCAAAGTAAGCTACTCAAAGCTTGTGTTATGAGTGCCAGACAACGGATATAATACTTAAATACTTTTTGTTTGTTAATACATACATGATATCCATAGAAAACACCCAGACCAATACAAACAGACATGTTCATGCACACAAATGTTTGTATTGTGCGGGGATCGAACCCGCAACCCGCTGCGTAGTAGGCGATTTCTCGACCACTACACCAGACGGGTCGTCTAAACTAAAACTATCTGTTCAGCTCTACAATCACTAGTTATATGCACTATAGTGCCAAAATAGCTTTATGTCAATAACGATGAATAACTTGACAACAATCAGCATCAATAACATATAGCAACCTTCGCAACACAAAACTCGACTGTCTACATAAGCTCTTTTTTATTGAATAACTTCTTCTACTGATACTTAATAAAATATAATTCACTAAGACGTGACCGGTGACAGACGTCAGATGTCCTCCAACAATATCTTTTTTGGCCACTGCGAGTGTCATCGATTCGGGTTCCTCCACTTCTCTCACCTCACCTCACCTCCAGGTTTGGCTATTATCGAGATAATTATATTCTCTGATAATTATCCGATAATTATCTGATAATTATCCAAGTATCAAATGAAATAACGCATATATAAATGAAAGTTTTTTTCTATATTTAGTTACATATTACTTTAAGTTTTACCTGCGACTACTTTTGTTAAAAAAAACTGTTAATTTTGATATAACGATGCACGTGCACGACTAAAGTATTGTAATTTTTAGTGATATTTACTAATGTTTTAATTAAATATAATGCAATTTTTAAATTATTTATATATTTTTTGTGTGGCTAGAAATAAAGGCAATTTAAAAAAATATATTTATTTAAGATAATTAATTATCTATATTATTTTTAAGCAAAAAATGTTCTTGTTCTGATACTTATTATTATTAATAATAATAAAATCACATTTTAATCACATCATCACTAAAAGGGAAACAAATAACAGTGATGACAGTGAAGGCGAATTCCGTACGTTTGGATACACGCTTGCTATTGTGACGAAAAAACATGCGTTTGGGTACACATATATATTATTTCGTTTTGTTTTGTACAATATCAGTTACTCGTTATTATCAACGATAATTATCAACACGTAATTATCATGATAATTATCAACGATAATTATCAACGATAACTATCAAGATAATTATAACGATAATTATCCAGGCCAACCCTGCTCACCTCACACACAGTAATGTGCAACGACCTCTATGATGTGAGATCTATAGCAATCAACGAAATCTTTTTATCTTTCCATCTACAGCCAAAGAGTACGGCCTCTTCCTCGCGTCAGAAGAAGACCCCAAGAAAGGCATCTGGCTAGAAGCGTCCCGAAGCCTGGACTACTATATGCTGAGGAACGGTGACCTGTTGGAGTACAGCAAGAAGACCAGAAATCTGCGCGTCCGGATGCTTGACGGTAAGGAGGAAGTCCTGAATCTTGTACCAAAGGAGTCGAGTTACATATCGAGACTTTGGTACCTAATTCTATAAGAATAATAGAATGAATATATTTTTTATAGCTGTTACGAATAAACTTGTTTTCACTAAGAAAAAACTCAATTTTGGTAGTTTTGAGTATTTAAATATGAAACTTTCTTTTTCCAATTTAAATTAGACACAACTAATTGAAAATCGATAACTCTTCGTAGTATTTTTCTGCCAAAAAGACTTTCGATTTTAAGCAATGACGTCATTTATGACGCCATGACAGTTCGAGAGATTTTGAGCCCCATTCAAACTGTCTTTCATTAATGTATTATCTAGTTTTATTTTATTTGGGCACTAATCACATATATATTGCTCTGATCCTAAAATAAGTAGCCAATGCACTCGTGTTATCAGACACAACGGTGGTACCACAAAACCCAGACCCGAGACAATATAGAAAATTATGATTTCTACATTGACCCGTCCGAGAATCGAACCCGGGACCTCGGAGCGGCGACGCCTTGAAACCCACGCTGGCTTACGCACTACACCACGAAGGTCGTCATATTAAATTATAATTAATTATATTATTTGTTATATTTTCGAAACAAGTCTAATGTGACAGGTAAAGTTGAGGGAAAATGGAGGTGACTCGGTGTATGCTGACATAGTTTGTGGCTAGACAACGCTGATTTTCAGTAACTCCCGCCCACTTCTCCCTATTCGGCAACAGAGAATATTTGTGATAGGGGCTATAAACAACCATATAAAACTAATTGATTAATTAATTAAAAAAACAACGCTAAATGTATGACTTGTGAAATGACAAATGGCTGGCTGTCATTACAAAAAGTAATTAAACCAAAGTTATGACACTGAAATATTATATTATCCATTTATTATATTGAATTATGTTAATATATAGTGTCGATTTTTACTTATTAATAAAATATAATGCACTTAAAGGGTGTGACAGACGTCTGCCAACTTTGTTTTTTTTTTGGTCACTACGAGCGCTGTCACCGATACGGGTTATTCCACCATCTACTTCGCACACAGCGTAATAGATTTTCACGAATCATTCAAAGTAGCCAGATCTTAACCTTTATTTACCTACGTAAATAGAGGTTAAGATGTAGCTATTACATTATTGTTTTATTTTCCACAGGTACTGTAAAAACCCTCCTAGTGGACGACAGCCAGATCGTGGCGAATCTGATGGTGGTGATCTGCACCAAGATCGGCATCACCAACTACGACGAGTATGGTCTGGTGAGTTACTTGTATATTGAACTTGATATAACACGACGAGTGCTGTGTAAGATCGGGGTCTCTGCTGCCTGAACACCTGCAAATGACAATCAAAGTCAAAGTCAAAAATAAATTTAGGACACAAAATGCCACTTATGAACGTCAATAATTAGTTAATATCAATCAATTATGGCCCATATGGGGCTAGGACATGTCTTCTTATCTTTTGGGCCCTACTAGCGAATCGCTTGTGACACAAAAACGGGCGTGAAAAACAAAGGATGATGCAAGTTGCGAGCTTTTTTGGCTGTTAATGTGGTAAGGCGGCGGTGATCTGAGAGGGTAACACGAGAGAAGAAATAATTTAAGAAGTGTTAGTACCTACTGTGTTGAAATAAATTGATTAAACATGATCATATAGTTGGTTTGGGCTTAGAATTTTACAGAAAATTAACTGCCTTCACAAAAAGACACAGGACTAAAATAACGCCATAATCTGTCAACTTTAACGGACAGTAGCAGTCTACGTGCGCAAATCATAAACCTACTTCAAATGAGTTTGTTTTTCCCATTAGCGTTATTGTAGTCCTTTTTTAAGGTGGTTAAATTTTTGGATTATTTTAAATACTTGTAATTAATGAAAGTATATCTATAGAGCTTTTAGAAATAAGTATAGGAGGTGTCGTGTCTACCTCCCATATTGAATCAATTTAATATCGTATATTTTCCCGTCAGGTTCGCGAAGAACAGAAAGAGGAGCCGGATCCCTGCGACAAGCCGAACTATGGCACCCTCACGCTGAGACGGAAACACCACGAGAAGGAGCGCGATGCCAAGATGGAGCAGCTCAGGAAGAAGCTCCGGACTGATGATGAAGGTACAGTATCAGCGACGTCCACTGTTGGACATAGGCCCGTTTACGTAGCGACCGGCAAGCGGCATGCATCCAATGTAAACATGCGCAAAATCGTTCACTGAAGTTTAATGAATGATATAGTTCAGTGTGAGCCAATGATATGTATCACTCATTCAGTTCATTTAGCTCAGTTGATCTACGATCACAATATCACCCACTACTTCATATTGATTCAGCTCTATTCTTATGACTAAATAATAAACTAAATATATACACAAGATTTCAGCAGTTCGATTATAAAACATCTGTCTGACAAAATTGCAACTAGTAATATAACATCATTAAGTAATTACAACAAAAATGTTAACTACTAAGTCTTATTGCAAAGATTTTAAGGTACATTACTGCTTGCGCTATCTAAAACATTCATTTGGAGCGAAACTCTCGCGAGCCGAGCCGAGCAACCATCTCGCCCTCGCTCAGTAACTATATCCGTACGTTTTCTGTCACTGAACTACTGAAGAACTGGACTACTGAGGCGCATTGGACGATAGTGAACGAGTGAATGAAGGTTCTAGATTGCTGAAGTACTTTAATTGAAGCTCTCTAATCCAGTGGCATTTTTTACAAGGTCATCTATCTATCCATCTTACCTGTGGTCGAACAATCAATGCGGTTTTGATCTAAGGGTCTCCAATCTAGAACTTTTCTGACTAAACGTCCATCGGTTTCACCAGGTCTTTTATTTTATGACCTGAAATTTAGACATACAATTCTGATGTTGGTTAAATTCAGTCAACTTAAGCACTTGCTCATAGAAACCACACCTTTTTAAGACTGGGGTTTGATATCTTTAATCATAACAGTCTGGTCTATTTAATTAAACATCAGAGTATAATTACATGTTTGTTTATATCATATCTATGATATCATATCATATTATAACATATCTATAAAAAAAATGTAATTATAAATTGGATTTCTTCATCTTAACCGGTTGTTAAATATTAGTAAAAATATTTCATTCGGATATTGTGCTCCCTCCTTTCTCCTCCCAATGCTACTCACAGTCGTTTACTGTCCAGTCCGTTCGACTGTGGAATTCTCTTCCACTGCGTATCCGACAATCTCAGGCCCTTCCAGTGTTTGAAGCTAGGGTAAAAGCGCACTTCCTTTCGCTTCAAAAAAACTGACGGAATTTTCTGTAATAGATCAATCTAGGTATCTTGCCCGATAGTTATATCACCAACACTAGAACTAATTCTAATATAATTTCTTACCATCAGTGAACTGGGTGGAGCCGGCCAAGACTCTTCGCGAGCAGGGCATAGACGTGACGGAGACGCTGCTGCTGCGGCGAAAGCTGTTCTTCTCGGACCGCAACGTGGATTCACGTGACCCCGTGCAACTTAACCTCCTGTACGTGCAGGCGAGGGACGCCGTGCTGGACGGGACGCACCCTGTCACGCAGCAGAAAGGTATCAAAAGTCAATCATCATCATCATCATTATCAGCCAAAGGACGTCCACGCTGCGTCTCCATACAACATAGGCCTCCCCCACGGCTTTCCACAGCGACCGATCACTAGCGGTCTGCATCCAGTTTGATCCTGCAATCTTTATAAGGTCGTCTGTCCATCTTGTTGGTGGACGTCCCACGCTGCGTCTTTGGTCGAAGGATCTCCAATCTAGAACTTTCCTGCCCCAACGGCCATCAGTTCTTCGCGCTATGTGCCCTGCCCACTGCCACTTGAGCTTACTGATTCTCAGGGCTATGTCCGTTACCTTAGTTCTTCTACGTATCTCCTCATTTCTGATTCGATCCCGTAGAGAAACACCCAGCATAGCCCTCTCCATCGCTCGTTGTGTGACTTTGTGTGGCTTCTTTATAAGGCCCATAGTTAGAGACCATGTTTCGGATCCATATGTCATCACTGGTAACACACACTGGTTGAAGACTTTCGTCTTAAGACACTGAGGTAAATGAGATGAGAAGACACTCTTGCGTAATTTCCCGAACGTTGCCCAGCCGAGTTGGATTCGTCGATTGACCTCTTTCTCGAAGTTGGACCTACCCAATTGGATCACTTGTCCAGATAGGTATCAAAAGTCAAAGTCAAAAATAATTTATTGAATTTAGGACACAAAATGCCACTTACGAACGTCAATAATTAGTGTAATATCAATCAATTTTGGCCCGTATGGGACAAGAACATGTTTCCTTATCTTTTGGGCCCTACTAGCGCTTCGAGACAAAACACAGACAATTTGGCAAGTGCTGAGAAAAAACGCCGGAACAAACTCAGGCGGGTATGGTGCACTTAGCGTATAGCTTACCAGTGCTGGGAAAAGGCTTTATTTCAACTATGAGGTAGAGCCATACTCCACTACGCGGGTTCAGTGCGGTGCGGTGAAGGTTTGTAAGGAAAGCGACTTAGCTTGCTGACAGATGTTATGAAGTTGCCCCGTAAAGTCTCTGACTAGGCTGAAAAACAAATATCGACCGATATTAGCTAGCAACGGCTTAACGTGCCATCTGAAGCATAGAGATGCTTGTAGCGCATAATTACCGAAGTTAAGCAACCTACGGCGCAGTCTTGTTTCGATGGTCGACCATTATGACCCAAGTCACGAGTAGAAAATTATTCACCAAAAATACCATTTATTTATTTACCTATTTTGAGGTAAAAAAATCTGCTGCAGAAATGGCTAGTGCCAAAGGCCATTTGCCATTTGACTTTCAGTAATTTACCAAAGATATACAGGTGACTTTTACACCATTGGCAATATTTTAAACTAAGAACCTACTCATTATTTATAGTTCTTTCCACATATTAAAATTAAAATCAACTGATTTGCTGAAACCTAGAAAAATCATAAAGTAGCACTTCGATTTCCGAGATCACTTTAGGCAGAGGTTTTTTTTTTACTTTAATATTATTCGTTAATGAAAAAAAAGTGTTATTTATTAGTTTAATATGAAACAAAGATCAATTCTAAAATGAATAATATTTTCTCTCTTTCATCAAATGATGTTTTGTAACAATTGATAATAATTTTAATATGTGTAAAGGATTATGAATCATGAGTAGGTTCCTAGTTTAAAATATTGGCAATGTCACCCTCTGAATCACGATATTATGCGCCACCTTCGATTAACCTGGAAATTACACAGTTTATTTCCACACTATTTTGCACTTTATTCAACGCACCACTTTCAAAAGCAATTACAAAGAAATAACAAACCAAAAGTATATGAAAACCTAACGTGATTGAACCAGTTCATCTTTGTAGCGTTTATTAAATTTAACTATTTGGTCATTAGCATGCGAGTTCGCCGGCATCCAGTGTCAGATACAGTTTGGGGACCACAAGGAAGACAAACACACGCCCGGATTCTTGGAGTAAGTGTATTCTTTTAATACTTTGAAACTTTATTAAAACCTTCGATTGTTATGAGCTGCTGAAATGCATATATGACAGCTCAATCACTATCTGATAATGTCTTGTAAATAAATAACGGCAAGATTTCTCACCATAAAAAATTGACATATAAAATGAAGTCCATACTTATGAAAACTGATCTATTTTTGTGCACCGTTAATCTAAAACTGACGAAAGTCATAATATATAGGGTTTATCAAAATAGACAGCTTTCCTTCTAAAGATAATTCTAAAGCTCAAATACAATAACTTTTTGTGTGGGAACGATGTCGTAATCCCGAAAAAATATTTCACTTTCCCATACTAGAGTGCCGATTAGCTGATGCAAGTTTGTATGGAGAAGTCAATTTTTTTTTGGGATTTCGATGTTGGTCCCATACAAAAAGTTGTTGTATTTTAGCAACAGAATAAGGACCGAGAATGAATGCAGTTGGTTTTGTTAAGCCCTGTATATAGTATAAATCTTTCACGGTCAACATAAAAATTGCTGGATATAGGATAGCTACCATGTACCATATTATTTATGAGCTTCCACTATTTCAGCACCATTGTTATTCTAAAGCATTCTAATGTTTCGTTTTTTTTTTTAAAGTAATATCATACTATTCGAGATACCATATTGTTAGAAAAGTAGTAGTAGTAAACAACTCTTTCTTTATAATTTCTACTAAAAATTATTGTAATAAATAATTTCATTCGTTCATTCATTCCTTTTGCAGCCTAAAAGAATTCCTCCCGGCGTCGTACGTCAAAGTGAAGGGCATAGAGAAGAAAGTGTTCAAAGAGCACAAGAAACACGTCGGCCTCAGCGAGCTGGACGCTAAAGTTCTCTATACCAAGAGCGCTAGAGATTTGAAGACATATGGAGTCGCCTTCTTCCTCGTCAAGGTGAGTTGACTATGGTTAGTTCAGGGTATAGAGGAGGAAGAAGCAGTAACACAGATAAAAAAAATACAAAAATCATAACTTACTGTACTAGAGCTCTCATTAAATTTATCGTCATAATTATCAGTCAATGGTCGTCCACCGCTGAACATAGGCATCCACCCCTGTTTTCCACAGCAACCGATCACAAGCGGTCTGTATCCAGTGTGATTCTGCGATCTTTACAAGGTTCATTTTGTTGGTGGACGTCCTACGCTGCGTCTCTAGTTAAAAGGTATCAAATCTAGAACTTTTCTGCTCCAACTGCCATCATTTCTTCGCGCTATGTGCCCTATACTTATTCTGAACTTAGGATAGGAATTAGGGCCGATTTTTCAATATTCCGATAAGAAATATTCGTCGAACAAAACATAATATGGTTAATTTGAAAACGTTACCTAATTGTCAGCAATCATACGTAGCTATCATTTTTTTTAATCTGTCGCTTTATGATTTATCAGTCTGATAAGTTTTATCTGACCACTGAAAAATCGGCACTTACTCGGGTAAGTCTTAGCTGTTGTTGCTAAAATCAGCCCTTAGTAACATAGTTTTTTCGGTGGCGCAGCAGTAAGAGGGTCGCACTTTAAAGCGACGGCTGTGCCAGAGCTCCTGGGTTCGATCCCCGGGTCGGGTCAAAATATGTACCTGGCTTTTTCTGTTCAGAAATTCTCAGGGTAGCCCGGAGTTTGGAAGTTGGCGGTGTTTCACCCCCGTGCCTCGGAAAGCACGTAAAGCCGTTAGTCCTGCATCTGATTTCACTCCGGTCGTCTCAGACTGCTGTTCCTAAGGGCTATGAGAGTGAGTGGAATAGAGTGCACCTGTGTTTGCGCACACACTTGTGCACTATAATATGTCCCGCGCAGTCGATTAGTCGCTGTGACTGGCCACCGTAGTCGAAATCGCCTAGGGGGACTACACACACATACACACATAGTTTTTATTCATTGGTTAATCTAATATATAAAATTCTCGTGTCACAGTTTTCGTTGCTATACTCCTCCGAAACGGCTTGACCGATTTTGATAATTTTTTTTGTGCTTATCTGGTATCTATTAGAATCAGCCAACATCTATTTTTCATCCCCCTAAATGTTAGAGGTAGTCCACCCCTAAATTTTATTTTTTATTTTTTTGACAAATTTTAAATATATTTTTTATGATACAACATACAAAAATACATACAATCCTCAATTTTCACCCTTCTACGATCAACCCTTATTTTTTAATAGCCATTTTAGTAATTTAAGGGCGAAAAGAATTCGCTGGGAATGCTTAACTTTTAAAATTACGGGACTCGGCGGGACGGGACTGGTGGCGAAACAAAGTTCGCTGGGTCCGCTAGTAAAATGTATAATTTTGTTCACAGGAATCTTTTAAAATTACGGGACTCGGCGGGACGGGACTGGTGGCGAAACAAAGTTCGCTGGGTCCGCTAGTAAAATGTATAATTTTGTTCACAGGAAAAAATGAAAGGCAAAAACAAACTGGTGCCCCGTCTGCTCGGCGTGACCAAGGACTCCGTGCTCCGTCTCGACGAGAAAACTAAAGAGATCTTGCAAACTTGGCCGCTCACCACCGTGCGACGTTGGTGCGCCAGTCCCAACACTTTCACACTGGACTTTGGCGATTATAGGTAAGTGGTATCATGCTGAAGCCTTGCTATGATGTTAATGTTGACTTTAACACCAGTGAAGCAATAAATATTATAATATAAAAGTAGTCTATGTTGTGTCTGAATTATTGTTTGATATCGATGAAAAACATAAAGAGATTCAATGCTATCGATTTTTATATAAAAATTGTGGTCATTATCTTATATATAAAATTCTCGTGTCACAATGTTCGTTCCCGTACTTCTTTGAAACGACTTTTAACAAATTTTATATGCGTATTCAGTAGGTCTAAGAATCGGCTACTATCTATTTTTCATACCTCAAAGTGATAAGGGTTGTTCACCCTTAATGTTTTTTTTTGGACGAAATGTTTTTTTTTTTTCATACAACCCTAAATTTTTACTTTTTTATCACCAACCCCTGTTTTTTATAGCCATTTTAGTAATTTGATAATTTTTCATCCTGCTCGATAACTGATCAATTATAGTGTTTTTTTAACTTTTCAAATTACGAGTCTGGGCGAGACGGGGCCGGGGCAAGACGGTGCTAGGGGCGAAGCAAAGTTCGCTGGGTCCGCTAGTATAATAATAAAAAAATGGAATGTATTTAATGTAGGCTGTATCTTTTAACATGGTTGTGATTTTTTATAAATTTGACGTGATGTTGGAGGTTCTATGTTTTTTATAATAATCCAACAGCTTATTTCTGAGAATTTTAAAGATCAAAGACTATGTTTCGTCACGTTAAGATACTAAAAGTAATATGGAGATGTATGTTTTATTGACATGAGCATTATCTTCGGGCTTGTTGTTAATTTTTCGACAATCTCCGTGGCCAAGCACGCTGGCTTCAAGGCGTTGCCGCTCTTAGGTTCCGGATTCCATTTCCGGTCTGGTCAATATAAAAAGTATAATTTTCTATGTTGTCTCGGGTCTGGCTGTTGTGGTTCCACCGTTGTGTCAAATTTCCATAACACAAGTGCATTACCTACTTACTTAAGGTTCAGAGCAATGTATATGATTGGTGTCCAATATTATATATAATGTTTTTGTCTCCCGTTAGCGACCAGTACTACTCGGTGCAGACGACGGACGCGGAGCAGATCCTGCAGGTGATCGCGGGCTACATCGACATCATCGTGCGCAAGCAGCGCGCGCGCGACCACCTCGGCATCGAGGGCGACGAGGGCTCCGCCATGCTCGAGGACTCCGTCAAGCCGAACAGGTACGGCGCTACAAGATGCTGCGGTGAGGACGAAAACTGGGGTAGTTACCCTGCTCGGTGCTGCGGTAGTGACCAAAACTGCGGGTGTTACCTTACTAAACAAACCCTTAATGCTAACAACTCGGGTTGTTACCTTATTTAAAGTAGCTTTGGTGTCGGAAACTGGGATTGTTACCTTACTTATTACAGCTTCGGTGCTAACAACTGGGGTTGGTACCGGTAGAACTTAGGTTTCACCAACTGAAGTTGTTCCCCTACTCGAAATAGCTTTGGTTCCTTGGATTATTACCCTATTAAAACCGCTTTGATTCCAAAATTTATGGTTCTTACCCCACTAGAAATGGCATTAAAGCCAAAAACTGGGTTTGTTATCCTACCTACTCGGTAGACTTTAGGTATCAAAAAATGCACCTGTTTACTTAAGGCTTCAGTTTCAAACACTGAAGTTGCTGTCAGTTAAATGTAGATGTTACCCTACCTACGAGACCACCTAGACATCGAAAGGGCGAGAGCTTCGCCATGCTGGAAGACTCCGTCAAGCCGAATGAGTAGGTCGCCAACTTTGACCGTTACCTATACAAAACAGTTTCTTCCAAACTTGTATACTCGAAAATTTGAGCAACTTCGATGTCCAAAGCTCGAGTGGCTACACTTCATTCTATTCAATTTGTATCATATTTTAATTAAAGGCCCAGTAGTCGCTACTCAGAGTTTCGATTGGAATATTGTTTATTTTTATGAAAATATTTTTAAATATGTATTAGTTTATATATTTTATATTATGGTGTGCATTTTATGATCATTTATTGATATTTAATTTTATATAATGTGCACTTATCACCTTCTTTTATGTTTCTTTATAAAAACCTGTCCACTTCAAAATTTATTTTAAATTTTTTTATCGCCATGCCTCTTCTTTCATTCTTCATTACCTGAAGGTTATCTGGAAGAAATTGCAACAAGCAAAAAGACCGTCTTAATTGTACTTATGACGAATATATAAGATACTGTATTGTGTTATTATTATGTTTATGGTGTGCAATACAATATTTATATTTATTTAATATTTGATCTGATATGTTTTTTCATCTTCCTCATTTCTGATTCCGTTAATATTTTGTCTTCAGAGCGAACATCATTCAGCACGACACGTTCATATCGGGCAAGGTGAGCACGGAATCCGTGGCCAAGCCCGCCGTGCACCGGCCTGGCGCTGAAGGTATGATATACACTTGTAAATATATCTAGCATCTTTATCACTTACTAGTAGTCCCCCGCGACTTCGCGCGTTTTGAGTTTTTTGAGTTTCTCCTCCCGTCGCAGCGTGATGTTTTATAGCCTAAAGCCTTCCTCGATAAATAAACTATCCAATACAAAAAGTATTTTTGAAGTGAAACTTCTTTAGCGGCGTTGAGCACTTTTGTGGGATGGAGGAAAAATGTGAAACTCGCGTCAGGACACGTGACCTGATCGAAAAACCGTAAGACGGTTGGCGAAATTATGGATGTAAGTTGATTTTTCTGAGAGATAAACTTTTTAATGTAATTTAATATAATATAAATTGTAATGTTTGTGTACGATAGCGCAATAAATAAATATTGTATTCTATAAAAATATTATATTATTATTATTATTATTATTGTATTCTATCACAAAAATGATAGTACTTTTATATTGATAATAACTATTCCAAAAAATCAAAAATGCACAACGTTGATATTCAAGTTTTCACTTCTGCCGGCACTCCCGGAGTGCAATTTTTTAATTTGGTCTAGTAGTTGCTGAGATTAGCGCGATCAAATAAACAAACTTTTCAGCTTTAAGTATAGATTTCACGATATATACTTGGGAGGGCGCTTGATTATAAAATTTCAAAACTTCATAGTTTGAGAGACACTTGCACAAACCTTTAGAATTTAGACATGTTTTTAAAATTAATATAAATAAAAAATATATGCACCATACAACACAACAATTGTCATGGTTTCGAATAGATAATTTACTTACTTCTGCTATGAATACCAGACAACGATTATGACGGGGGCGTCCTCCATAAATATCTAAATACATATAAACATCCATGACTTGGGTACAAATGTTCGTACTCATCACACAAACTTCTCGACCTGTGGGATTCGAACCTGCGACTGCGAGCATAGTAGTCAGAAGTGCTAACCACTACACCAAACGTGTGGTAAAAATATTATCTTGCTTTTGTTTCTATCGACATCAAAAACGTCTAGTTAATAATTAGTGATTGTGTAATTGGACTATTTTTTAGGGAAATTAGAACCCCTATATAATAAATTGTTGTTCTTAACATAGTAGAATCAAATAAGGACGGTAACTTCATACAAATTGGATGTACTAATTGTACTGTTACAAATCCAGAATTTTCTTTCGGTCAACAACGGTTAATAATTATTTATTTTAACGTTTTACTTTTTATTCTGCGTTGATTCTAATTTCGATTAGAATAAAGTACATGGCAACAGAGTGCGGAAATGATTTCATCCTGAGTTCCAATCATAAATTTTTGGTAAAAACACGGCGATATATTTATTGTTGGTATGCACAAATTTACAAAATCAGGGTGGTAATTTATCAGCCGTTGAATAAAATGAAACTTACTTAACAGGCGTCAGAAGTGTTATGCTTGAATATACTATGGGGGATGGGCGTACGACTTTATTATCACTCGCTTAGGTATTGAGTTGGCGTACTTATTTGATTCTACTATTATGCTCTCAACAATAATCACGAGTCATCGAAATTTGAATCACGTACTACGTCACGAAAACAGTATAGGTACAATGTAAATAAAGAACATTTTTTTTTTCAAATAAATAAATATTCTATTACCCTTTGGTTCACGAAAATAGACATTTCTTTGACACTGACATGTGTAACTTCAAAATACTCGTTTATCATAATTTGCGTCAGCTTTCACTACAAGCTAGCACCGCTTCTCCGCTTGTTCTATTATTTTCTCACCGTCCGTCCGTCCGTCCGTCAGGCGCGAAGCAATTCGCGGTGGGCCACATGACGGGCGCGCAGCAAACCACGGTCTCCGGGCAAGTCATCACGGGACACACGCCGCCAGCGGTTTGTATACTTTATGGTTTTTGGTTCCGCTTGTTTGTGGCACGCTGATTGTGCTGTTTTTTTTTGCATAGCTTCTATCGCGGGCCTTGAGCGTGGAGACCGAATCCAGAAAGTCCGTAACGAAAGTAACCTAACACTCCACACTCCGACCGGCACAGCGGTTCCATCTATCGATGAATAGCAGAACTTTTAATGACTTTTTGAAATATCACGCATGTCCCTTTAGTTTAGCAACCCGCCTTTAGGTGGCATTAGTTGTATAAATAAAATAAATAAATTACCTCAACACCCGAGCGGTCGCATGAGACCGCATAACAATAGAATATTAGTTAGGGAGGCGAGGTAGCTAAATGGCGTAATTCAACGGCGCCGTCGAGACCTACCAAAATCGAAAGATAAAATAATTTCGAAAATAAAAGCTCGTATGGTAAAAACCATTTTAGCGGTGGGTTTGGCGTGTACGGTTTTTCAAAAATGTAAAAAAAACAGTTACTTGGGCATTCTCGAGCGCGTCAGATATTCATACTACGTATGCCCCAAGTGCCTCTGATAACAACGGTATACTAATCTGCCGGTTTGCGTGGTGGGGGTAGGCATATAAAGTAGTCAAAAATGCAAAAAAAAAAAAAACTCGAGCGCGTCAGATTTTTGGAAGGGGTGTTAAGTAGGCCCCAAGGAAGCTCCCTTAAAAAAAACTGACGATTTTGGCGTGACCATAAGTTACGATGAATTTTTGAAAATGCAAAAAAAAAAGTTTTTTTGAAATACTCGAGCGCGTCAGATTTTCATAGGGGAGGTTCATCTCGGTATCCTGAAAGCATATTTTCTTAATCTGACAAAAATGTTGGTGGGTTCTCTTAATCTGACCGGAAAGGTTTTTTGGTTTCTTGTTTTTTTCCTTTCTTCTTCCTTTTTAATAATTCTTCACTTCGTTTTGCTGACGGTACGTCCAAAAAACAATTTGAGGATCAACAGGCTATTGAATAATATACATACATGAAACTGTACATGTTAATAATACTTTTGTATACAGATACGCGTAACCTTTTCCAAGTCCACGAAAATTGTCGAGAAGCTTTAGAAAAAAAAAATTTTTGAGATTAAAGTAACATAATTTAATCATCGTTATTTCATATCATTTTTTTAACACCCTCAGTTTTCAAGATATACTCAAAAAACCGGGAGTTTGAGTTTTTATGAAGCTTCAAGTCAAAAAGTTTTAACTTTGGACAAAAATGTAAAGAGTCCTTTTTTGTGTAAAATAAAATTACCTTTTTTGTTTATTTAAACTTTTTTTTTGTAAAATGTATCGTTCGCGACTTATATGCCGCAACGCGTTTTTCGGAAGACGAAATGGCTCCTCCACACTCCTGGTCATGCGGAAACCGGCAGATTTTGTATTTTTAGTACGTTTTAGATTATATTCTTCAAAATAAAAATAAAAAAAATCGCGCTCGAGAATGCCGGATTAACGTTTTTTTTTTACAAGTTCGCGACCCTATAACTCGGCGGAGTCAAGGACTTATCGTCAGATTAGTTAAATTTAGTATGAAAACACTAAAATCAACCCCCAATATCTTAATCTGACGCGCTCGAGTATTACAGACTATCGTTTTTTTTTTACTAATCTGATCGTCTATCCTAGGCGCGCGTCACTACATATAGAGCTAAATACTTTACAAGGTTGTTCTATTAGGTCCAAGGTATCTCTCATATCTTAAACTGCCACGCTCGAGTATTACCGAAAATTCCCCTATTCGCCTCCCTAACTATATCTATTGTGTCTCGTTCACATACGCTTGAGGGATTATAATTGAATAAGTTAATAACAAATGCTATGCTTTACCAAGGCAGTCTCCGAGTGCCACACGTCTTTTTTTTATTTTCATATGCTTTTTACTCTAACCCCTTAATCCAAAAACTTTGTAAGCTAGTCTAAATTGAAATAACGCGCCTTACAACTTAATTAGTTGATTTGGATGTTTAAGTACAAATATTATTAACGACATTTCCTACGTCACGGTCGCGTCACGTTTTTTGTGGGTCATGTATTCTAAGTCTTTCATTTGAAAAATAAACGGTTATTATTTGGCCATCGTGCTGCAACAGATATCTCAGTAACAGCATCCTTTCCGTCCTATTTTAAAGTCTTTGTATGTGCTGTTCTAAGCTATGGTTTAGAATGTTTTAACACTCATAGTGTTATTTTTGCTATTCTTTTAAGATGAAATCATGAAATTTTTGGTTTCTGATTTTCATTCTAGGGACCGTTCAAGTATTACGTAAGCAGATTTATGACAATTATTTACCCCCTCCTCCCCCTTGTCAGCAAAAGTAAGCAAAGCTCTTACTCCCCCCTCCCCTGCTTACGTAAACGATGTACCTAATAATAATAAATAAGCAAAAAAGCAAAAACTTTCTTTAGACTACACGAGCGAAGCAAGCGATGTCAAATATCGCATAACAATTGTTTAAGATTGATTTATGACGGCGAGTATAAATTGAAGACTGAAACGTCAAAAACCAAAGGATAATACGCGAGGGAACGAGCCCGACAATTTCTTTAAACTTTACTAAAAAAATCAACTCTGTTACTTTTGCGGTATCCTTTACCAGCAGTAATAAATTTCCTTCAAATGTTCGAGGGAGTTTATTTGAGAACAGGTTACTCAGTTACAATAGAGCCCGCGGGCCGCAGTTTGTGCATCTCTGATCTAAATGCATTCATAATTTGTAAGTAACCCCGAAAATGGGTTTGGTTTTCAACACAACAACGACAATGTGTGGGTTGCCAAAGTGAAAAAAAACTACTGCCAGTCTGCTGACGTAATCACAATCTCTACCCCCCGACCCCCATGTCATCAAAAATAAGCAATGCAAAGACCCCCCCGTCCCCTTATAGTGCTTACGTAATACTTGAACGGCCCCTATAAGAATACAAAAATAACACTGAGTGTAAAAAAAAAACTAAACGATTGAATAGCGAAGCGTTTATTCTGTATATGAATAACTACTTGACCCACTGTTACAACAGATGGGTTGATGGCGCTGATGTCACGCGTAATGACGTAGCCATAAGAGACCAGAAATTTCGCCCGGTCGGACCGACAGCACAGTTACAGCTCAATTGGAAAAAGCGTTGGCCCGGTAAGCCAGAAAGTTGCAGTTTCGAGTCCCGCCCGTGCGCTATTTTTGGTTTCTTATTTCGTCTTATAAGAACCTGTTCTGTGATTTTTTATATAGACATTGCATGATTTTTTATACTATAAATCTTTGTTACAGTGTTGATAGTAAATAAGTAACATGATTAATCTATGAATATTATTATTAACCTAAAAACTAACAATAAACATTTGTTTGTTCCACGCTTCCTTAAACTGGATCACAAACAGTCATCGAAATGGGCTGTGTAGGTACATAATGATTTCATCTGGATTTTAGTAAAAAAATGTTATTGGTATATTACTAGAGAAACAAAAAAAAAGGAAAATTGTAAACTCAATCCTCTTTCGAAGAAATTAAGTCTATAGATTTATATAAACATATTAGAACTTTCCAGCTAATTATCAGTTTTTACACGAAGTAGAATTTTTTCTTAGCTTGGTTGCTATACCTTGTTTCAATTTGACGTTTCTTCTTACTAGGGGTGGGTCGTTGACGCTTTTTGTGTTAACGAAATGAAACTGTTAATTGCAATCAAATAACCTGTTAAAAAAGCAGTTAACGTTATTAACTGGTTTGCAGTACTGTCAACAGATTTGGACGTAGCAGTTTATTAGTCGAAACAGTTAAAGGAGTTGACGTTAATACACAACTGAAACAACTCTTCCGTTTCAAACATACCTGTCTTTTAGTTAGTCTGTTTGAGTGAGCAGTTGATTTTAAAGATCTAAATACTAGAGGTTTTTCGTGCTGCTGCCGACATTTTGCAAATATTTTTATTTATATTTTACGTACCTAAAGAAAACAAACAGTCACTACAAAATCAATAAACTTTCGCGAAAAAACAAAAAAGCGTTGACCTCAACGTGTCAGTCAAACAGACTAATTCGATTGTTTACAAAACAAATGCACGACAAAAACTTGTTCATATCGGCACAGAAAATATAACAGTACTAAGACGGCACGGTGCGCCGAGCCATGGAACGAGCAAACATACATAGATCTCTCTCACTCTCGTACAACTTTGAGCTATTGGCGTCTCGCTCGCTCGTATAGACGCCTCGCGTCCGCACGGTGTATTCCGTTTGTAAGGCGTTAAGAGAAACAGCTAATAAATTCAACTGGTTTTACGTTACGAAAAAGCAGCTTCGGATAATGTTAAGCGACTGCGCGTTGAATGTTCGTTGAGTGAGTCCACGCGTTGCGTTCGGAAATCGTTGAATAAAACAGTTGATAAATTTAACTGGTTTTGCAGTAGACGAAAAGCAGTTAATTCGTTAACATTACAAAAGCGGTTTAAAAAAACAGTTTGTTGAATTAACGCCCACTCCTACTTCTTACTAAAAAGATGTGTGTCTAACGCACTATAGCCATATAAGGTATGATATTACTCTAGCTTTCAAATTATACACGAATAAAAGAAAGAAAGAAAAGTAATTTATTTGGTACACAAAAGTACAAAAGTAGTGAAACCAAATTGGTTTTCACTCAGTTTTATTGCCATGGCAAGCCAGGACGCTGGTTTGCAGTTATTTATTTATAGCAATTATATAAATATCTACATATAACCCTTGCAGGCGGCTCAAGTGCAACAGACTCGCGTCACGAGCGTGATGTCGGAGCCGCAGAGGGCGCTGCTGTCGACCATAACTTCCGGGAGGGAACTCATCGAGCGCGCCGAGACCACACTTACAAGGGTACGTTTAATACACAAAATATCTATCTGTAAAACCAGGATGTAGCACATTTTTTTCAATATGCAGCTCTTTATTTTGAATCTAGAGATAAAGGTCAAATCATTAAGGTTTCTAGAGCCTTTCAATACAGAATTCACTTTTTAATTAGGTATTAAATGCCTCTGAGGTGGTGGCTGATATCTCTTGTCTAAAAATTCTTAGATCGTGTTTTATTTTCGACTATATAGGTGACCATTAGTGATTCTAATCATTATATTTTGAGCGACTCTGAATATATGAATTATACAGTGTGTCTAGACATGTAGTAATAAAATTTTAAGGGCAATATCTACAACAAATTCATCGATGTAAATATCATATCATGCGGGTCCATTCCAAAACCCTACCATACTGCAATTACCTGCTTTTATTTTAACAAAAATCACTTTACTTGTGAATTTTATGGCGGTTTGAATCTCACGTCGTGTTCAGGCTTGTTTTGTAATGTTATTTTAAAGTTAAAAGTGGTGTTACTAATACTTTTAAAAGACGCTATCAAATAACTCAAAAAATATATATTTAAAAGTTTTTTGCGAGTTCGGGCAATTCATCCTAAAATAGTACTTAAACGAAACAATTGACAATCCTTTTTTTAACTTACTTAAAATTATTTGAGTACAATATTATTAAAAAAGACTCCCTTAGGTACTCATACAGAAATATATTTTCTCTTTTCCTCAATGAAATTCATTGTAAATATTGCTCTTAAAGTTTTATAAGTACATGCCCGGACACACTATACAAAGGGGGCAAATAAATAGTTATATGGTTTCTTATTCTACCTATTTCTATCTAGTATTACCGCAATTTGACCAGAATTTACCCGTCCAGGCTACGATCCCTGAACTAGGCGGGGACGCGGCGTCGATCAAGTGGAAGCAAGTGACGATGGACACGAACAAGCAAGCGGTGACGTCACACATAGCAGCCATGAACGCGGCCACGGCGCAGGTCGTCACACTCACCTCAGGTACGATGAACATTCTCCATTTGGTTATATATTTATATTCATCATGATCATCATCATTTTCAGCCATAGGACGCCGACTGCTGAACATAGGCTTTCACACGACTTTCCACAGCGACCGATCACTAGCGGTCTGCATCCAGTTTGATCCTGCGACCTTTTTAAGGTCGTCTGTCCATCTTGTTGGTGGACGTCCTACGCTGCGTCTTTGGTCGAAGGGTCTCCAATCCATAACTTTCCTGCCCCAACGGCCATCAGTTTTTCGCGCTATGTGCCCTGCCCATTGCCACTTGAGCTTACTGATTCCCAAGCTATGTCCTTTATCCTAGTTTTTCTACGTATCTCCTCATTTCTGATTCGATCACATACAGTAACACCCAGATACCCCTCTCCATCGCTCGTTGTGTGATTATGAACTTCTTTATGAGGCCCATAGTTAGAGACCATTCGGATCCGTATGACATCACTGGTATCACACACTGGTCGAAGACTTTCGTCTTTTTTATATTGATTTATTCAGAAAAAGAAACTACTTTAAACATTTTACTAAAAGATTAAAACTAAGACATGCAAAACAAAAAGAAAAAAAATCTAACTTTTCAAAAACGAATCCATTTCCTTGCGGCAAAGAGGCTACGATGCTGGCTGCGTTGCCGCGTCGGATAGCTATGGTAATCCTTTGAGCTAGCCCAGCTTTATTATTGGCTTTATTTTAGAGCAATTTTACTAAACTGCAATTTAGCAGAAGATTCCCACTGCCCGAATGAAGATGAAATTACAAAAATTTGGCAAAAAGTAGCTATGCTAGCTGGGACACGCTGTATTTCACTTTAAACTCGACGACCTCCGTGGTCGAGTGGCTATCACGCTGGTTTCAAGCGTCGCCATCTCGTGAAGTTCCGGGTTCGATTCTCGGTCGGGTCAATGTAGAAAACGATCTTTTCTATATTGTCTCGGGTCTGGGTGTGGTGGTACCACTGTTGTGTCTGATTTCCATAACACAAGTGCATTGACTACTTTTGGGATCAGAGCAATGTATGTGATTGGAGTCCAATATTCAACTACTTGAACCTACATTTTGGTACCCAGGTCCAACAGAAGAAGTGGACCACACAGCAGTGGGAGCAGCCATCACGACCATCACAACGAACTTACCCGAAATGACGAAGGGCGTTCAGATGATCGCTGCCCTCATGGAAGACGACGGCGATCGCTTGCTCGACGCGACCAGGAAGCTATGTGCCGCTTTCAGCGATCTACTGACGGCCGCTGAACCGGAGACTAAAGAGGTTAGCTTGTATAAAAATAATTTTAGTTAAAAAATCATTTATTTTGCCATCTAAGGTTAGTGTAACAGAAACGAATGTAAAATAAAAATAATCTTACTTTTTAGAAGCAAACTACCTCATAGTTGAGTTAAGGCCTTTGCCCAGCAGTGGGATGTTACAGGCTAACTTTACTTTTTTTAGAAGCATAATTTCGATACACCAATATGGTGTAATGAAATGTATCAGCATTATTGCATATTTGATAACAGTCTACGCACATCATGGACAGACTCCAAATGAATGTAACTTTCCTAAACAGAAGGCGAATGTGTTATTTTCAGCTTTTTAGTCAGTTTTTTTTCAGGCAGTTATTTTTTTTACCAAAAGGTATTAAAAATGATAGATAAGCTTTCATCCAGATTCATTAGTTATTTTTTACCTTGTTATTTAAATCAGATGAACTGTATATCTAAACCCTTATTGTCTTTAAGCAAAATCTTTTACCATAATTTGTTTCTTTCCAGCCCCGCCAGAACCTTCTCAACGCCGCGTCCCGCGTCGGAGAAGCGTCCACATCAGTTCTCCACACGATTGGAGAAGAATCCGAGGAAGATAAAGAAACTCAGGTAAATGACGACCGCCGCGCGGGGAAGAAGTCTTTCTTGTACAGAAAACTTAATTATTGCTATGACAACTTTTATAAGGCCTTCTTTAATGGCAACGAGTATGACAGCGAGTTTGATACCAAAAAGTATGAAGATGATGGTATTTATGAGGATATAGATACAAGCCATAACTGGGGCATGCTAGACGTGATACAGGAGGAGTCTGACAGTGATTATTATAGGAGTGTAGACTATTGTAACGCGATTTTCAATAAAAATAAAACTGTGAATGATGATAGCGCTAAGAACGGTGATTATGAAGCTATTTTGATGAATTGCGAGAGTTATTTAGATGATAAAGATGCGAATAAAAATGTTCAAAATCAACTACATGTAAATGGGATAAAAGAACAGCCACAAATTGTAAATGATGAAACCGAGCATTCAAGATTGTATGCGTTTGAGAAAATTGACAAAAACCTCGACAAAGATAATCTTCCAAAACTATACCCAAAACAGACAATCACAGACAAAATATACAACTTCAAAAAGGACTTCTCTAACCACGATTACGTTAACGTCAACTTTCACGACTACGAAAACGTTAATTTGGATAGAAAAACAAAAAACGATATCCTTCGCCAAAAGTTCTTCTTAGGTACAAACGATAAGAACGAAATAAACGATCGTTTCAATCGTTTTAACGATAAGAAAATCGAATGTCATAGTATCCGTAACGATGTAACGAAATCTGGTCCTGATGTCAAAGTTTCTGGGTCCCTAAACATGAAATTACTCAACTTAGACAAATATAACAGAGTGCTTACTACCACTGAGACGTTTGTTGAAAAAGCTGAAGCTTCGTTCACTAAGAACGAACTCAGCAAAATGAATAAAAATAATAATGACTTTGAATCGTTCATAAAACGCAGCGAAAAGTATTACACAACTGAATCTCGCGATAGAAAGACTACCGTTGAACTAAATAATGCTAAAGACACCCCAAAAGGAAAGACTGAAATTCGTATCTTCTACAATCCGACTTTTAGAGCTACCGGTGATAAATTCATAAGAGGTTTTTGTGAGTTTTGCAAACGCAGGTGCCCCAGAACTGAGCAAAAGTGCTGTCCTAAATGCGTGTGTCTAGAATTGGAACTGAAAAAGATTTGGAGGGAGAATTGGTTGAATATTCTGTTCTTTATTTCGTTGATAATAGTGCTACTTGCGTGTCTGATACAATGGGTTATGCCTAAAGACGTTTGTGAGGGTATGGATGGCAACTCGACTGATGAAAAGTGTTTTGAGATGATGTAATGACCCTTTGACATTTACATAATATTTCTTGTGCGCGATGAAAATGAAGTAATTCAGAAACTAATTGTTTAATACTGAATCCATATTTTCTAAAGTAGCCATCTCTTTTCGTAAGGTCGTGTTGTCATGAACGATAGAGATGGCTATGTTCGAAAATATGGATAGTGTTTTAAAACGTGAGGCCCTGAATATGTAATAAATAATAATCAAAACTAAAAAATATAGATCTAGAACGCACCTTTTGGTAACTTGGTATTTTTTTACAAAACTGACATATTTTCTATCAGAAATTTATTGATTGACAACCTGTATTTTAGTCATTAAGGGTTGAGGGCACTACGGGGCTGGGTTATTAAAGATATTTTCTCATTAATTAATAAGAGGTCATGGGTCCTACTAAGTGAAACGTATTACTAGTTTCTACTAAAAATCTAAACTATTTTTTTTTAAGTCTTTAAAATCTATCAAAGTTTTGAAGAAATCTTTGGTGCTAGATGGTCACTTGAACCGCATCTAGTCAAACTTAACAAAAGATCTGAATATAAAATTATTCCACCTATTTCTAAAAAAAAAACTGTATTTATGTTAATATTCCTAAGTATTCGCATGACAACTATTTTTATATTTTTAGTTTAGTATTTTGTTAGTATTTCCTTTTATTTTTTTGTTTGTTTCTCCTATTATTCACTTAAACGCTACAGAGATGCGACAGTCATAATTTATCATAATTCAAATATTCTACTTACATTTTGAATCTTATGCTATACTAATAATATCTAATAAAGAATTTGGCAACTCTGTGGCGTAATTTGGTTGTCAGTCTTTTGAATAAAGACGAAGCTGTAAAATAAAAGACTGCGAAATGACATAATTATTTAGTAGTTAGTAAGAATGTTAGGCGACAGACAAATTGTTATAAAAAAGTTTAAAATGTTAACGTTTCACAGAATCATTATTATTTTTTCAAGAATATTTAAAAAAATGTTCTGAAATAATTTCAAAATAATAATAATTTACCACTGATAATATGTCTAGTCTTCTTAAATAAGCATTGGAAAGATAATGTCTGCCGTCTAATATTGTTTATTTTTTGTTGTTTACTTAATTTATACATTTGTTAACATCGTGATAAGGCTTCACTAATCTAGTCTTATGATTTTTATTATGTTTTATTATTTTAAGTTTGTGCTTTTGTATAAATCGGCTGTTGACCAAAATTTTATAATAAACAGAGAGCTGATATTATACGTAGCAAAAGATGGCAGCTAAAATTAAAACTAAATTTTAAAAAAAAACATTAATATTTAATTCGTTGGTTATTTTTGTAGATTTGGTTATAAAAAATGAAAGAAAAAGGATTATAATTCCAGTATTATGTTTCGATTTTTCAAAATATATCAGTATTATAATTTGCTATTAACATTCAACAGCTATAGTTAAGTTTTTAATTTTGGTTTTGGTTTTGTTTTTTCAAAACATAATAATTATAACAGATGTACATATCCCACTTTTAATAATATTAATCATGTGCTGTGAAAGAATAGTACAAAATAAAGTGTATTTTTTTGCCATTTTTAACACAGCCAATCACATGTGTCATTAAAATAAAAATAAACACTATTTTTGTTACATTTTTGGTTTTGGTGAATGTCTCTAAATATTGACTTTAATATATATCGAGCCTTTTAAAATCTTAATATAATTTTTATTTAAATGTTTAATAAATTTAAGGTCTCGATGGCATTAATGTTATCACATATTTTTGATAACTTTAATTTTAGTAATACGTACACTCACTAATAAATAAAATCGAACTAATTTGTGGCTAAATGTACTAATTTTGTACAATGAAAAAAAAACTAACTTTTGTTCAATTATACAGTCATGTCCCAAAGAATAGTTCTTACAAAAAAATATTGTCAAATATACCAGTTAATTTTTCATAGTGAGTGTGAGTGTTTTCCAACAGAGATATTATTTTGTTACTCTTATTTGACATGTACTTATCCGGTTTAGTTTAGTTTTAGTTGAACCAGGTTCAATTGAAAAAAAAAACTATATGTCTAGTAATATAATATAACTAGTTGGGATATTCTTTTACCCATCATGTACTAACGTTTCCATTTTAAGTTCAAAGACATAATTTTCGAATTTGATTAAACATACAGTGGCCAGCACCAACTTTAGTTGCAAACTAGTCCTTATTACAACTGAATAAGATACCACAGTATTTACCATGGCGTGCTGTTGTTCGTACCATACCTTTTTTAGATTTCATTATACATAACTTATTATCAGTATTTTTTACTCATAAAAAAAACCCTTTTTGACATCACATTATTTTTTTCTTATTCCTTAAAGGTTATGTTATTTCTTTTTCATTTGAACCCGGTTTTTTTAATGGTTTCGGTTACTTATGCACATACACTGCTACGGCGGAGTTATTTTTGTTAATACATTTGCTTTGCCACACACCAGATGTTTTTATTTGAGACTAACTGTCCGGAAAGTGAATGTAGTGACAAAAATAGCTTGACATACCCAATATCACTGAAAAAAACATATAAAATTTACGTTAAACAAAGGGTTCTCGGTGCCAAATACATTAAAAAATAAATAAATAATCTCAAAGTATTAATGAATTGTCTTAGTCTTCAGTGCTATTGGGTAGAAGAAAAAAATACTAACATTCCCCTTTTCAAGTTTTTTTTGTTGTTAAAAGTGTTGAACATCAATCATTTCTGCTTAGCTCAAAGGTATGACTGTGGACAATGCCATATGGCGTTAAGTCAACCTTTTGTACATATTTTTTACAAGGCTGTGCAATAAAGCATAAATTTATAAGCTATTATACATACACAGAGAGAAAGTATAATATCAGTAAAAATCTATGGGCCGATTCCTACGGCAGTCTAGTACCTATCTACTATCACTGCGTTACTGGATCTCGCAGAATACTTTAGTGTTCACACGGCAGTTTTTTTTGTCCGTCAAATACAAATACAATTGTTGATTTGCCAGAATACATTATCATATAAAATTAACAGAAAAGGTCAAAAATCTGTCTTCGTTATTGTATCCAGCCTGCATGTAGGCATGCAAATATTAAGAATTAAAGATTAAAACCCAATACAAGTCAACCGAGTCGTGTCAACAGTTTGTGTCGCTTTCTTTCACAGTGTCGCCATTGTAACTGTTTTTATGCATGACATTTTTGAATTGTAACCGGTCCAGTTTAATGACAAGACTGGATCAGTAAGCAACAGTCCCTGCAAATGGCACGACCGTTTGAATTTTTGCAATAAAACGCAAAATGCGGAATCCTGCAGAAAACAGTGCTGGAAAATACTTGATGTCACCGTGGAAAACGGCCCTACACCTGGTAAATTAATGATTAAAGTTAAACGAAACGTAGAGACTGGAAATCTTGCCTAGAAATACGTACTATGTATCAATATGTTCTACTGCTAGGTCTATATGACTCTAAAATTATAAGGTGTAATGACCGTTCCGGTAATATTTCTTTAAATTCTTTCTGCCTTATTCTGAATATGAATATAAAATCTTAAGTATTGCTAGCCTTAGGACTATACACACAAAAAAAAGGTTGTAAGTCAGTCGGTTAATCTGTTAGTCCTCAAAAATCTGTATCCCTGTAAATCTGGTATCACTATCAACTTTTTACCTGTGGGCGGGGGCATCGTAAGAAGCGAGTCGCGAGATAAGATATAGATGGACTGTGTGAAACAAGTTAGTGTGAAAGGAATAGATGATTCAGTGACGAATGATAGAATAGGGTGGAAGAGAAAAGAAAAGAGAAAATATAGTGCGCCGACCCCAGATGTACCGGGAACAGGCCAAAAGAACGCTGATGAGCACTTTAGTGGAATATACAACATGTGACCTGTAATAGGAGCAAAAAAATCTATGAATAGACAAATTTGTTTGCGATACATTGCTGGTTCGATTTATTTTGATAGTAAAACAACAAACGCTCACAGATCAAAAGGCCGCCGGCGGTCGCATATATAAAAGCATAACAAAAGACTGTTGATAAACACATCTGTGAAGATTTTTTATTTCATTATAATAAAATTAAGTAATTTAAAAGTTACTTAAAAGGCTTATTTTTTTAATTTTTGCTCCTATTACAGGCCAAACCCTGTATTTTTATTAGGATCGCACATCTGCTAGTCTTACTCGAGTAATCTCTCATTGTCAGTACAGTATGATTCCTCCGTAATCTACATAATCCAAATCTCCCTCAGGACATCCTTCTCTCCCTGGCGAAGGCGGTAGCCAACACGACAGCGGCCCTAGTGCTGAAGGCCAAGAACGTGGCAGCCGCTTGCCGCGACGACCAGCAGCTGCAGAACCAAATCATCGCGGCTGCTACCGACGCCGCGTTGGCCACCAGTCAGCTGGTTGCCTGTGCTAAGGTGAGATGTTATCTATCATAATAATAAATCGTTTATTTCAGGCCACACAGCCCATACAAGCTTAGTTAGTAACAAAGTTCTTAGCCTAAGGTTAGTAACACAATATTTATTGGCCAAAAAGAAATAGAAAAATAAAATGTGGCAATCACTGCAGCGCCATGCCACTTGAGATAACGCAACAGTGACTGACGTACGGACAATCTAATCTATTTGCGACCATGTTTAGGATGCTAGGATGTTTAGGACTAGGGACGCGCACCGTTTCCGCATTGTAGTGTAGGAACAGTCCACACGGTTCGCAGAATATGCGAACATCCCCGAGGCACTGCAGAACCGCGGCAGCCCCAACAACATCCTAAACGCATGTTGAATTGGACACGGAGGGCACTGTAGGACTTTTGCTGTATTCAGCCCACATACTGCACATGTAAAAGGATGTACAATAAGCTCTAAACAGAGTGATTTTAACCTGTGCAGTACATCGTGAGAATCTGCGAGTTATCATATTTGCCCTGACTGCCAGCGCCTAATTATACTTTTACCGACATCTATGATAAGTTATATTGGATACGAATCACATACATTGCTCTGATCCCAAAGTAAGTAGCTTATGCACTTGTGTTATGGAAATCAGACACAACGGTGGTACCAAAACACCCAGATGCGAGACAATACAGAAAATTTGGATTTCTATATTGACCCGACCGGGAATCGAACCGGGACCTCGGAGCGGGGACGCTTTGAAAACAGCGTGCTTAGCCACTACACCACAGAGGTCGTCAAAATTTATGATTATTCGCTGTTACTACGTATCATCGCAACTAGGGCATCGAGCCCGGACATAACTGGTAAACCGTTTTTCGTAACTCAATTAATTCCTGAGACCCTAAAACAATATGTTTTGAGTTCAGATATGTATTTGAATAATACCAATTAAAAGACTCGGCTCGACACGACTAGATGTCGCTGTAGTCAAATTTTGGGGACTGTACCGCAATAGTGTTAAGATTTATCAATTAACAAATCAAGACGATGAACATCGAACCTTGGTCCTCGGCTTTAACGCCTGGTCGGTGGGAAGCGCGTTTCCTTTGCCTTTATAACTCAGATGCGCCAAATAGTTGTTGCCAGCTGAAGGGTCTAGCCGCTGCAAGCCAGCTCGTGGCCTGTGCTAAGGTGAGATCATCGTCACGATTCAGCCAAAGGACTTCGTCTGCTGAACATACGAGTAGATCTCATAGATTTCCAAAGCAATTGATGGCGAGCGGTCTGCATACATGGTCGTCTACCTATGGAACTTGGTGGACGTCCTATAAGCGGCACTACTATGGTACCATTCACCACACTTACGTATCGCAACTCGGGTGTAGCCAGAATGCAATGGAATCTTGAAAATTTAAACTCCTACTATACAAATATGAAGGTTCATAGGTGACACTTGCTTTTGTAACCAGACGGATATGATTTTTTTGGAAATTCGTATTAAATTTGTTAATAACTAATACAGAAAAAAATTGGTTGCCTGTAAAGTCGGTATACGGGCGAAAGTTTTACGTGACAACGACTTTTATGTCTGTCTCTCTCGCTCTTAGGCGGGCTAACCATGCCCGAGTGGAAGGGACGCGTGCCTCTCACTCGCTCTCATTGTGAGCGCATAACGTGAGCTCCGTAACGCAGTTTCTTGAAGTGTCACCCGGCAAACCAATTTATAAGACGTTGTTACGTCAAAACATGCAAAATTGAAAATGAAAATAAATTACACATCTTGATTTTGATCAAACGTAAACATTGAGATCTACCAAAAACTACTCAACAGAACGTTGATTTCAATTCGAACGGTATTTTTTAAAAACAATTTCTGAATTATTTATTGCCAGTTACAACTTGTGTACCAAAAAAGGTATCAGGTATCGCGAATAATAAATATAAAAAACTGAATTTTCAAGAGAATATTTTTTGTAAAACCCTTACTGCACTACTGTGGCGTCAGACACTGCATTATTTTTACACTATAATCATAGTACGCGCGAATCGCGTAGACACGCGTTAGGTAACTAACTACCTAGCAAACATTACAGAAAAAGTTACAGGATATTTCTTAGATTGTACAATTCCCCTCAACTTATTTTTAATTAATCTAAGTTTTGTGCTATAAAGAGTTGTCTATCTATCTATCTGTCTAGATCCAGATCGTTCATTGCAAGCTACATTTGTGTATCCTGTGTGCTATATAACATCTTCTGACATGGTCCTTTCCCCCCAGGTGGTAGCCCCGACCCTCCACAGCGCGGCGTGTCGCGAACAAGTCGTGAACGCGGCGCGCGCCGTCGCCAACGCGGTCGAGAAGCTGCTGCAAGCCGCCCCGCCGGCCGCTGCCAACAGCCACCGGCTGCCGGAAGCCGCTAAACGGGTCACTGATGAGCTGGACAGATTGCTGGCACATTGTACGCTTGGTAAGTCAATAAAGCTGGTTAAAAGCTGATTCAAGCAGCCCTGCCGGCCGCTGCCAACAGCCAAGGGCTGCTGGAAGCCGCTATAAGGGTCACTGATGAGCTGGACAGATTGCTGGCACATTGTACGCTTGGTAAGTCAATAAAGCTGGTTAAAAGCTGATTCAAGCAGCCCTGCCGGCCGCTGCCAACAGCCAAGGGCTGCTGGAAGCCGCTATAAGGGTCACTGATGAGCTGGACAGATTGCTGGCACATTGTACGCTTGGTTAGTCAAATAAGGTTGTTTAAAAGCTGATTGTAGTCGCCCTGCCGGCCGCTGCCAACAGCCACAGGCTGCCCGAAGTCGCTAAATGGGTACTGATAAACTGGATAGCTTACGAGATTGATCCTGCGCCTGATCTCTTTCCGAATTTGTCAGCTTTATTTTCCAGAGGGTAAGAGTGAAGGAAAAGAGATTGTACCTGTGTTTGCGCACATACTTGGGCACTATAATATGTTGTGCGCAATCGGTTAGGGAGACTATTTTATTATCATTAGTGTTTGATTAGATCTCTAGTCTTGCGCTTGAGCTATTAATTTGCAGATTCAAGCAATGATATTTTTTTCTTCGTCACCAGAACGCCACGCCCAAGCCACGGTGACGGAGCGTACAGTCGAGACGGTGATGTCTGCGTCTGAGCGCGTGGTCGCGGCGGGCGACGCCACGGAGATGGTGCGCCACGCGCGGCTGCTGGGGCAGGCCACCGCGCATCTCATCACCAACATCAAGGTATACTTGCAAAGATACCAGGGCTTTGAATACCGTTAAAATTCAGGTATCGTTACCTACGCCAGGCGAAGGTGACGCTATGCTTGGTAACGATACCTTGGATGACCTTTTGCCGTTAAATTTGAATTTGAAATTAACGTTATCGACAATTTTATCGGTAAGTGATAATGTTACCGTGGCCTAGGCTTGATAACGATACCAAATGAATACTAAAAGTATCGTTGAACATACCGTTATCATTAAGTATACTACAATTAACAAAACTTGCCACCAAACACTAAGCACGTGTTTGCGAAACCAAACGTGGAATCACGCCTGCCGCTGCGCCGGAGCGAAATCGCTTTATGTAACTATTAAAGTATCTATACTTTAAACGTTAATTGTTAACATTATTATACCGGAATCAATACTAAAATACCGTTAACCGAGTAACTGTGAAAAATGTAACATTATGAAAATATCGTTATTTAACGATAATTATAGTGTGAATTTGGTATCGTTAGCAAACCCTGCGTGATATTTCACACAAAGTCGCAACTTACCAGTCGCAACTCGTCGATGTCGAGCTGATAGGAACTAAGCGCTACTCATCAACATTCATAATGCGCACGGCAAGGGAGTGGAACTCGCTGCCCGCGTCGCTGTTTTCTAGTGATTACAATCCAAATCTATTCAAATTTTGAGATAACAGGCTCTTGTGGGCAAGCTCGTTTCATCTTTAACTTCATCTAGTCGCACTAGGCATGGTTTGGAGTCAAGAGCGAACCCATACAAAATAAAATAAAAACTAAAACAAACTAGACAAAATGCATTACCAACATCAAGGCACATTTTCCTAGATGATACACACAAATGTCACAACTAGACAAAATGCGCTAAAGAATTATAAAAACTCTTAATTCTTCTAAGGATAGAAAAATAAGCATATGGGCTGTACTGTCGCATTGGGTAATATATCATTTAATTATAGTATGAGTTAAATAAATAAATACAAATACAAAAATCCATTTTTTTTTGGCGTCGGCGCCCCGATAGATGATGCTAGAGAGGTCAAAGCGATCGGCCTCGACTCCAAAAAGTAATTGTTCGCCCAAAATGGATTCTTTTCCTTCAAAAAGTCTATTTGCACTTTATATAAAAAAAACATATAGTCGAATTGATAACACCATCCTTTTTAAGTGAACTACCTCCTTACGATTCTCCTCAGGCCCTCTGGTATGTTGACTAGACTGTTGATGACCTCCTTACTTTCGCCAAGATTATGAAACGAACGCGTTGTTTAACTATACCCTGTTTTAGAAAATTCTTTTAGGGGACTATATTGACTAATTTAATAGACATTTCTGAAAGAGATAGAGACACTTTAATTTAATTAAATTACTAAACTCTTGAGAAAACGAATACAGAAGTTGTGTTTTAGAATTTTATTTCAAGTGGTTAATAATCTCTATATATTAAAAGGAATCCATATTTATCTTGGTCACCGCATCACGTGTGAACGGATGAACCGAATTCGCTTTTTAGAGTTCCGTCGCCGAATGGCAAAAAACGGAACCCTTATAGTTTCGTCATTTTTTGTCTTGTGTTTCTTATTTTACGGATCTTATGAATGAAAAAAAAATTGTTTAGAGTACCTACTTTCTTACCGTGGCCGGGGGAAAAACAATGTCCGCTCGGTCCGCTAGTCTAATATAAGTAATGATATCCACAGACGGAAGCAGAAAGCCAACCTTCGGACGCGCAGCGCAAACTGCTAGCCGCCGCGAAGTTGCTCGCCGACGCGACCGCGCGGATGGTCGAGGCCGCCAGGCAGTGCGCCACTTCGCCACAGGTAATTGCCATTCATTCAAATAGTACAAAAAATAGGGTGTAAAAAGAATGAATATAAAAATATTACATAAAAAACAAAAATAATGAATTACTCTACAGGCTGTAGTCAATAGGCCTCGTCATCGTCTATCTAATATAAAATTTTGATCCAAGTTAAATATCACGGTATTCAATTTTTTTACTTTTTGTGTGTTTTTCTATTAACTTACCATGTGTGATTATACTCTGATTTTTAATTAGATAGACCAGAATGACAGCTTCAATCGATATTTTTATTTTTAAATGTTGCCAGCGTCGTACGAGCAATGAGTAACAATTCAATTGTATGCAATTAATTGAACTTGTGATATGAATTTTCAATAATGTGATATTGATTATTCACTAATAAAAAAACATGTTACATGTAAAATAAATACATATTACCCAATATAGTGTCCAATAGTTATTTAAAAACGTCTGTTGTTCAGGACCGTGAAAAGCAAGACGCGTTACGCAAGGCGGCCGAAGAGGTCCGCTACATCACGGCCGACTACGCGCAGGGACAGGACATCGTCGGCTCGCAGGTCGCCAGGCTGCAGGTAAGTAACTCACCATTGCACTGTGAGCTCGAGTTAGTTTTGAAATGTAACAACAGATGGCGCTGGTCATAGTTAACTCGCGCTAGCGAAGATTTCGGTTACAGTCTTATTTGATGCATTACATTTTGACTGTAAACCGTTGTCTGCGAAGTAGGCTTTTAGTTAGCTAATTTCCCTCGACTCTGACCTGACAACCTAGTAGTTGCCCATGGTTCTTCGAGACGCATTTATCATAAAATTTAACATTTAGTCCAACTCAAATGTATACTATCAGAGAAGACAGATAGTATAATATTCATATGAACAAAACGATTCCTCGTATATAAATGATAAGTGTGACAATTTTCATACATTTTGCTTATGAATACAATTCACAGGAAGACAAGGGGGCCTTAAAGACTTAATCCACTTATTCAGGTTTATAAATAAAATAAAACTTCGCTTTTTATTTATTTTGTTCTGTATGTAACACATCTGCAATTTATTTTCGTCAACAGGACAGCGCCCGCCAGGCCGCTTCGAGCGCGAACCAAATGATCACTTCAGCTCAGAACGCTACGCAATACAACACCAACAAATACTCACAGGTGTGTCTCACTGTCATTGTTATTTTCTTGCAGATTCTTACACCCTAGGCTAGATTTTGCAATGGTCAGAAAAAAAATCATCAAATAAATCACAGTATAACTTAAAAATGTCATTAAAAACATATTTTTGGAGGCAATTCTAATGACATTTCAAAATTAAATGGGCCTTTGTTGCCTGCCATTAAATGAATAAATAAATCAAATACGCTGGCTGCTTTATGCAGCGTGTAGCTTGTAATAGTTTTTTTTTAAAAATCCATGCTTCTACAGAGTATACATAGCCTTCACCTGGCCATAGTGCTCTAAAATGCTTTATCTCAGAGTTATAGTTATGCGGAGTTATAATCCCTAGTCAATATAATGAAATTGCTAACTCTTTGTACATCTTTGTAGTAATTGACAATGTCAAGTTCAATGACTGGACACATTCGTTTGAAAGAAAGAAAATACGTTTGCAATACATTGCTGGTTTGATTTATATCTTAACAATTTTAATTAATTTAAATTTAAACCTTAAAATTATTGGTTACTTCAAAGGCCTATATTTAAAATGTTTGCTCATATTACAGGCCAGACCCTGTATTTTATGAGTCCATAATTTTATCTGACTACTGAAAGTCAGCCCTTTTTGTATAAAAAGTTTAAAAAAACACGGACGGACAAAGAGTGTATAAATTCGTCAATATAATTTAATCCCGTATGTATAATTTTCGTTAATTATGAAAATAAATTTATATCTTATATTTTATTATCAGGAAACACTCCTACAAGAATGCCAGGCTCTCAGCGAGCAAGTTCCCCGAGTAGTCGATGCCGTGCAGGTGTCCAGCACCAGGCCTACCGCTGCAGCCGCGCAGCTTGATCTTATCTCAGCTTCGGAGAGCTTTTTGCAGGTAAATATAGTTCAGAACCAGAGGAAAGTTAGCCTGTAACGTCCCACTGCTGGGCAAAAGCCTGACCTCAACAATGAGGTAGTTCGAACCATACTCCACGCGGGCTCAGTGCGGGTTGGCAGAAGGGTGTTTAAAAGGCAAGCGACTAACCCTGCAGTCAGATGTTATCAAGCCGCCCATAAGGCCTCTGACTAGGCTTCACGACTAATATCAACCGATATTAGCCGGGACCAACGGCTTAACGTGCCTTCCGAAGCACGGAGATGCTCGTGATGTACGTCACTTATATGGTCGGAATGGTCACCCATCCAAACACGACCGTGCCGTAGGTTGCTTCACTTCGGTATCACTACCAAAGCGCTGCTACCACTGCGCTACGAGCACCTCAGAACCGTTTTCCGTGTGAATCCGTGCTAGAAATCATTAATTCTGGTCATCCAAGCAAATTTTTACAAGCATAGATGTTTATTGGCCACAAAATATATTTAATTTTGCCTGTGTAAACAATACAGTACCTTAATCATTATGGTGATTAAATACCAATGTCAGGTAAGATTTGTCCGACTTAATAAGTATAAAACAACCGATTTTATAATTATATTTACTTACATAAATGATAGCTGACAAATAGGTGACGTTTTCAAGTTAGGCGTTTTGTATCATATTCTGAAAATATACGTCATCTGATGTTGGTAAAATCGAGCCTGAATAAGTATTAAACGCTTGAATGATTTTCAATAATCTATATATTAAAGAAAGTCGTGTTAGTTACACTATTTATTACTCAAGAACGGCTGAAATGAAATGAAATGAAATTTATTTGCTTATGAAAAAGGGTACAGTTTAGATGGAATCATTAAGTGTTAGTTCATCTTTTTCAGCCATATAAAGATGGCATGCAAATATTTAATACAGACTAAAAATAATAATAATGAAATGTCAAAAATTAGACTCAAGTAGACCAAATCAATAAACAAACATCAGAATAATAATTAAATCAAAATACAATTAAATCAATTCAATTCACAAAATGTCAAGTTATTAAATATAAAATAGTTATTGTATAAACATGTCATCGATTTGATTCTGAATCGATTTGGCTGTTAATTCGTACGGAGGTAGCTCAGAATTAGGAAAAGGATAGGACTAAATTTTATCCCATTAAACGGAGCCGGGGCTGGGGTGGGACAGTTCAAGGCGAAACGGTGGAGAGCTAGCTTTGTAACTAGGAGAAGGACATAGGATACTTTTAATTTTTAAAAGTTGTTTAAATTTAATTCTTACTGCTTCTTATCTTATCAAACGCATTGCAATGCGTTTGGTAAGAGTTTGTGGTTTTTTTTAAGTGGTAATATGTAATCTTAATTTAAATTGTTATGTGTAATTTATAGGGCCAAGGTGCCTGAAATAAAGGCTTTTTTATTTATTTTTGATCTTCTTCAACTTTTATCAGTAAAAGTAAATCTGAGCAATCGTTCCAGGCGAGCGGGCATGTGCTATCGGCTTCGCGCGCGGTTTTGCCCACCGTAGAACCGGGCCACGCCAACAAACACCTGGCCGACAGCACGCACAGGCTCACTGCTAGCTGTGCCGACTTGAGGTAAGGGATTTGTAGCGTCGAAGGTCAAATATCATCATCCATGAAAAAACATGACATTACGAGTAATTTCAAAAGTTAAATATATTTCACAACATCACATACATTGCTCCGATCCCAAGCTAAGTAGCTAAAGCACTTGTGTTATGGAAAATCGAAAACAACGGTGGTATCACAACACCCAGACCCTAGACCATATAGAAAAGATCGTTTTCTACATTGACCCAACCGGGAATCGAACTCGGACCCTTCACGGGACGGGGCGGGACGGTGCTAGGGGCGAAGCAAAGTTCGCTGGGTCCGCTAGTCATTTTATATATAAATAAATAAATATTGGACATCTATCACATAATTGCTCTGATCCCAAAGTAAGTAGCTAATTGCACTTGTGTTATGGAAATCAGACATAACGGTGGTACCACAACACCTAGACCCGAGACAGTATAGAAAATTTTGATTTCTATATTAACCCGACCTGGAATCGAAACCAGCGTGCTTAGCCTACACCACGGAGGTCGTCATTATATGTTTGTTATGTATTTATTTATACATTTGCAATTTGCAAAACATGTAACCGTTGCGTTTACTGCAGGTCTGCGGTGAATCGCGCTCGCATATCCTGCAAGGGCTTGGAGCTGGACGCGGCAGCAGAGATCATCAGAAGCCTGCAAGGCGAACTGGACGAGTTGGACGAAGCCGCCAGGGCTTTCGAGCTACGGCCACTGCCTGGACAGACGGTATGAAATTAATATTTTATTCGCCTTTGGAAAAGGGTACATTTTTATTTATTTTTTTAAACTTAATTGCACTGTTAATATTACAATTGGCGGACTTAATGCCATATGGCATTCTCTACCAGTCAACCGCTTGGGAAATGCAGAGAGTTAAATCAGTGGCGGAATGTTCAAAAGTACTGAGAGGGACTAAAAAATTTTTAAAATGCAGTAACATAAACATACATACTAAAATTATTTAAAAAATATATAAGCATAGGATTAATGAACGTACATAGAATACATTTAATAAAAAAAAATGATATTTTTATTTATATTGATGGAAAGCTGTCCTTTCCAGCTATCAGAAAAAGATGAAAATATTTGCCAATCTTTTTTAATTATTACCTATGAATTATATTATTATCATCACAATGTCTTCATAATATTCTTATTTAAATCACAAGTTTTGTACGTAGCACTATGAGAGTGGCATTTTCTTTTTAAGAAAAAACTCTCTGTAAATTATGTAGAAATAAAAAAAAACACAAGTTTACCAATTACATTAAAATTAAATTAATACAATTTGAATCAAAAGTCAATTAAAATAATAAATCATCCACCTCTTAAAGGCATTGTTCTTGTAGCCACTTGAAAAGGACACACCTAAATCTGTTTAAGGGCAAGTCTTTTATGTTCTGGGGTATTGTGTTATATATAAATGTGCATATCCAGTAACAATTGTTTTCAAATCTTGCACTTTTAGAAATGGCATCTGCAAAAAATCCATCATTAAGTTTATATAGATATTTTCGCTTCACTTGCTCCGAATTTTTTGATTACACCGTCACATAATGTTGACTTAAAGTGACACATCTCAGCTCATAAGCCGAAATATTGAATGAAAATCCATCGCAACCCATGTGGTGTAATGAGATTGAATTTGGAAGGCGAGCTCGTATGAACGCGGCAGCACAGTGTACGAGGTTGCACCAAAGAGGTCAAAATTCGAAAACCGAGATGGCCAAGCCCCGCCTTGAGGAGAAAAAAAAAGTGTGTAAATACTTAGTAGTGATTTGGCTATATGACACGGGACACCATATTTTATTGTTTTTTTTTCGTGGAAAAATTTGAAATAGCAAATTGGCATTGTTTAGAAAATATGTAAATAGTGTGTATAACATATAGGTTATTATTTAATCTCATTGACAAAATAAATGTTTTGTCTTTGTGAATCTCATTAATTATGGAAAGAAAAGGTTTTTTTAGTAGAAAATTTAACGTAGCATCTTTGTGATTTGGTAACCAAGCCATTTGTAATAAGTGTGGGCAGGCAGTTACTTTCAGATCAAAATACTTACTAAACTGAATCGTATTTCTTTTAAATAATAACTAGTAACAATTTGTATGAACTTAATAGATAATCTTATAAATTGCCTCGCAAAGAGAACCGAAAAGCAGAGTATTCACCACGGGAATAAAGTTTTCTTCGTCTTGGGGCAGCTTAAAACCTTCGCTACACTCAGGATTCTCTAGTAGTCAAAAAAATAATTATTTCGTTTCGCAACACAAGATGGCGCCCGTGCCGTAAGACATTACTTTAATCCCAAACTGAATAATCTAATATTAAACCTATGTATTGTTGGGTTTGTTCTATACGCGTAATTTAATGTATTTTGCTGGACAAATAATTAATTGCGACATCTCAAGCTAAGATCAATTTGAGTGTGTATTTTGATGCGATAAATCAAAACGAATATTTATTTGCATAAAACACTGTTTCAATAGATGGTACTGCGATATTTCAAGACATCTCGATGTTCATATCATGAAAAATCACTTTTCTGACGCCACGTTTGGCGTAGTGGTTAGCGCACTTGACTGCGATGCTAGCGGACGCGGGTTCGAATCCCGAAGAGCAAATGATTGTGAACAGCAATAGGGAGCATGAACATTTGTATCTGAGGCATGGGTGTTATGTCACTAGACTAGGAGGCTATTCTGCAAGTCATGTAGGATAATTTAACTGTCAGTCTTTTAGCAGTCTTATCATAAAAACGGTCAATATGACAACAGCCATGGCCGATTTAAATCGTATAGATATTGAAACGTATATCAGATCGATATGACTATTCATATCTGATATCAGCCCGCATCAAAACTATATATTTTCAAAACACCATATTGTTGCATCGATGTGATACGATACGCCTTGGATCTCGCTCGATATTCATAATTCATAGATATAGGATATCAAACCGTACTCCGTTGCGATACGAGTTAGCAGGCGAATACGGAAAAATCATCTCTTTATGACTTCTAGTTTTCGAGCAATCCTACGACAAACATACAGACACATAAGAAATAGTGTACACGTATTACAAAGCCTTAATAGATCATTATACTGAAATTTCATCCAATTCCGACGATATCACACCCATACAGGTCGATTCACTGCATTTTTTGGAGTATTTTAATGCAATATTGCATGAAAATATACCATAATATGCAACAAATTACCCCAAACGATATAAATATTCTTTCTTATTCTTTGGACAAGAAAGAATATTTATATACCATAATATGCAACAAATTACCCCAAACGATATGCTAAGAGAAGTGCCTGCACTTTGCTGCATTAACACGTTTCAAAGAGTAAATGTGTCACTTTGAGAATAAAGTAATATATCTGTACTCTGTTATGTGTCAAAGAAGAATGTGTAATGTTATATGTTGTTGTGTTTGTCAAATTGAATAGCGAAAGAAAACTTTGAGATGAAAGAAAGATCTATACGGATACGAACAGATACGAATGAGCGAGTATGTGTGTGAATGAGAAGGTACTTGGTATTCGGTTTACGAACGTAAGATTGGTGAATGAATGTAGGCATGTATAGTTCACCGTCTATTAACTTATGATTTGTTTGTGTTAAGTTATCGAAGGAATAACACGCGTTTCTCCTTACTACACATCTGCAAGTAACTCTGAACCCTATTCTGTTGCTCTAAGGGCCGACACTTGCGTATTCGTTCGTAAGATTCCAAAGTTCATAGAAGTAATGGTAATTTGAATCACAAAGACTGTAAAACCGTTTTATCACACCTAAAGTAGTCTATCTAAGCAGTTTTGAGTACGACGTCACGTCATAATATTATGTTATGATACGGTATACAGTTACAGATCATATCATTTTTTAAATTAAATGTTACAAAATACGTGTCGATACATCAATATATAGTTTTCGATATTTGTTATTGGCTATCGATCCGATATCGTTACACACGCCTTTTGCTAAAGAATGCATTTTGCCTTCTATCATTGTTTCGTTCACCTAATCTGCGTTACTGTCAAACTATACAGTACCTATATTTAGGTTTAAAGAATTTATTCTCATAAAAATTAATTACAGTTCACTTACAATGAGATACATAAAATTTATAATATTACTAATAATAATGCCTCTTAGGTACTAGAATTAATGCGTGCTTAAAACATATTCCCTTAGCTTAGATTTATATAAATTCAAGCTTTTACAGTCTTTAATATGATTTGGCAATTTGTTGTACAGCTGCACTCCCTCAAACAATATCGTTTTCCTTCCATAATTCGTACGCGCACTTATTATCTGAATTTGGTTGCGATTTCTTAAATTATGTTTAAATTTCCTTTTTTTTAATTGTAAATTCGATTGAATCCGTTTAGTGTTAATATTTTGAATGAGAATGTATGTATAATATTTATAAAGTTGATTATTATTCAATATTTTTGTGTTTTGATACAGTTGATGTGTTGGAGTCAAGTAGTGGTAATGAAATAAGACTTTTATGATTTAATTCTTTGTCCTTTGCAATTGGGCTAAATAAGTTACGGCTGCTGATCCCCATATTTCAATCAGGTATTCAAGATGTGATTTAACCAGCGAGTTATATATCATTTTCCGTACGCTGTATGGGGTGCAGTGTGCGACCTTTTATAATGCTCCTAAAACAGATGTTAATTTTGTTCTTACCTGCTCAATTTTCCCAACACGATCTCATCGTACAGGAGGAATGGGCGACGCAGACGCTCCGCACGGCGTCGCGGTCGGCCGCGTCGGCCACGTCGGCGCTGGTGTCGGCCGCGCGGCTCGGCGCGGGCGGGGCCGGCGGCTGCGGCCGCGCGGGCTGCGAGCTGGCCGCCGCGCTGCGCGACTACGGCCTCGGGCTCCGCGCGGCCGCCGCGCTGCACGCGCAGCCGCACTCCAGGGAGAGGTGAGTGTAGCCACACAGCGCGGGCTGCGAGCTGGCCGCCGCGCTGCGCGACTACGGCCTCGGGCTCCGCGCGGCCGCCGCGCTGCACGCGCAGCCGCACTCCAGGGAGAGGTGAGTGTAGCCACACAGCGCGGGCTGCGAGCTGGCCGCCGCGCTGCGCGACTACGGCCTCGGGCTCCGCGCGGCCGCCGCGCTGCACGCGCAGCCGCACTCCAGGGAGAGGTGAGTGTAGCCACACAGCGCGGGCTGCGAGCTGGCCGCCGCGCTGCGCGACTACGGCCTCGGGCTCCGCGCGGCCGCCGCGCTGCACGCGCAGCCGCACTCCAGGGAGAGGTGAGTGTAGCCACACAGCGCGGGCTGCGAGCTGGCCGCCGCGCTGCGCGACTACGGCCTCGGGCTCCGCGCGGCCGCCGCGCTGCACGCGCAGCCGCACTCCAGGGAGAGGTGAGTGTAGCCACACAGCGCGGGCTGCGAGCTGGCCGCCGCGCTGCGCGACTACGGCCTCGGGCTCCGCGCGGCCGCCGCGCTGCACGCGCAGCCGCACTCCAGGGAGAGGTGAGTGTAGCCACACAGCGCGGGCTGCGAGCTGGCCGCCGCGCTGCGCGACTACGACTCGGGAGTCTTTTTTAGAGTTCGAGCCTTTTTCGGAACTCGTCTCGTTTGTATAAAACTTGGAGTCTTTCGCAGAGCTCGAGCCTTTTAGAAAACTCGAGCCTTTTAGACAGCTAGAGCCTTTTTGAAAGCTCGAGCCTTTTCGAAACCTTGAGCCTTTTTGGAAGCTCGAGCCTTTTTGAAAGCTAGAGCCTTTTTGAAAGTGTTATAAAGCGTTTTCTTTCTATAAGTATTAAAATGAAAACACAGTTATACAAAAATATAGGGATCAGCTTTATTTACCGGTATTAATTTATTTAACGATAGAAGTACTCCTATGAAGTTTCAACTATATTGATCGAACGAATCTTATTGTTTCGAACAAAATTTTGCATCCCCCCCTTGACCACATCGGGAAGCCACCTGCCAAATTGGGAATCTCAAGACCCAGCGGTTTCGGCTAAGCGTTCATATCTCTGTCAGTCAGTCAGTCAAGACTTTATATTTTATATGTATTGATAATATAGCTTTATATATTATAGATTACTTAGTTACGAAGATATTTAAGTCATTAACATAAACTTCAGCTTTTACTGAAGCCTTGCGTTCATTTTAAGACTCTTTTCACGTCTCGAGTTCTTTTGAAGGTTCGAGCTCTCTCCAAGGTTTGAGCTCTTTTGAACGTTCGAGCTCTTTTGAAGGCTCGAGCTCTTTTAAAGCCTTGAGGCATGGCTCAGAGAGCTTACAGCTTGGCTAAGCTCGGGGCACCAAGCCTACCGAACTCACTGAGGCTTGCCATTCCGCCTCGAGGCTTCAAAAATAGGACTCGAAGCCTCGTGTCTTGTACATCACTAGAGGTGAGTGATAGACGTAAAGGGTTGTCATAATGTAAATACAACGTGTAATGTTAAATGCGCATAACCTCAGACACTCCAAATAATTTTTAATCCAATTGACATAATTCTAAAGGAAAAAGGTTTCATGTGGTGATTTAGTTTTACTGGCACTTCTTATCATTTGTAGCTCTGCGGACGACGCTCTGTCAAGAGAGGAGCTTTAGGTAGTTACCGCTGCGCCGTGCTGAGAAAATTATTATTGACTATCTACGCTCATTAAGAACTAACCAATCCTGTACGTATTTTGGCGGGTTTGCGCACATGATGGCTTATATTAATAACAAATAGACAGGGCAAAATCAGTATAAAGATTTTTTAAAAATGTGACCCATATTAAAAAGTTAATATACATAAAGAAAAGAACTTTAATTGATTGTACTTATTATTTCAATTTAACTATTTTTAGATTTTGCGGATTAAACGTTACACGTTATATAAGGGCTTCCATAAGCGTATGTTTGTTAAGAGTATCTTGACTATAGGATGGATAGTATTTTTGGGCTAGAATCTACCGTCAAAGCATTTGGCGATATTACTCATACATGCTCTAACCATTATTATTATTATTTTACTTTTTTATTTCGTACTAGAGGTCACCGAGACTTTGTTAAAACGTTTTAAATTTGCTCCCTCCCCTCCCGTCGCAGCATGGTGTTATATATAAAAGTCAATATATCGTTATCATTACGTTTGAAAAAATTAGTATCGTCACGTAATATCACTCATAATTCAACTTTAGCTTTGCCACAAAAACTTAACTTTCTTCTCTCGTCCACAGAGTGATCTCTTCCGGCCGTCAAGTGCTGACGTCATCGCTGACGCTTGTGGAAACTGTCAAAACATACCTCAGCAGCACTGAGCACATGGACACTGCGCACATCGTGTCCATCGCCAAGGATATATCTGAGGTAACCTTTTTTAATCTGCATTTATCAGCTGATTCAAAATAGACTTTGTTTTCGTATAATATTGAAAATATAGTTAACCAACAGACGTCAAAATCATAACTTCTTAATTTGGAAACAATTATAACCGGTAGCAACTTGGCTGCTCTTTAAGCTATCACACGATCAAGCCAAAAGTCTTAATTCTTTTTTTTTTGTATTTACGCCATTTTGTGATGTCAGAGAGGGCTTATCGAATTGTGTTGGAACAATCAGTCCAATTTCAAAAAAATACTATACGTTCTATAAGTGAAAACTAGTCAGGCATATTATATCTCCCGTTAACATTATTCATGTAGTATATTGCTGTTTGTTTTCCAACAAGTAAATATTAAAATCAAATACAAAGAATAAAGATTTATTTATTTGCATTGAAATATGGTGCAATAAGGTCACACTTGAAACAAAATGTAGTTCCATATTTTGTCATGAATATAACATGTGAAAATTTAATATAATATTAAAAATATAAAAAATATTACAATTATTTCTTCTAAAGTCTCCTTAACACTAAAATAATTCTTATCTGTGAACCAAGCATACAATGTTGTCAAGAATATTGAAAAAAAAAACTCGATTTCACTCTTGCCCCCATAGTAAAAGTTGTTCATATTCATCAGTGGAGTCTTTACACAAAATTTCGGTACTGATAAAAAAGTCAACCTGTATATGTTTTAGTACTCAATTATAATATATTTTATAAATGAATGTTTATTCACGTATAATATTGCCAACCAGGGTCTGGAGACGACGCTGGAGGTGGTCCCGTGCCAGACGGAGCTGGACGCGGCGATGGAGAACATCAACGCCACGCTCAACATCCTCAACATGGGCGAGTTCCCGCCCAGTAATAGGAGCTATGGGTAACTTAATAAATAGTTATAAATCATAATTATTACAGATGCGCCGAGTAGCACTTTTGCCGAGTACCGGTTTTACACGGTTCATTTTTTTTCCAACCACCACCCAATCGGTTTAAAATCAAATCCAATTTCGGGTGTGTCCTATGATCCCAAAAGCCTCATTACTTTAGAATAAGCTGACAAAAGACAAGAGTCCTTTCGAGTGGCAGGGCACCAAACAAGGTATCCAGAACTGGCACGTTTAGCACGAGTGTTTCTAAGTGTACTATGCATAGCGATTGATTATTTTCGGAATCTTGTAACGTCTACGGAGAAAAAAAGAATAGGCTGTTATTAGAACGTGCACAGAGCATGTTACTGCATCATAATATTACTTTATAGAATTTAACAAATTGTTTTTTTCTTCGTTAACTAGTTCTCATCATTTTGTCTCATTTCCACTTATTAGTTATCATAATTGATATTGTGTAAAATTTTCCTGGTGTTTAGATGATATCTACCTAAATATATTGTTTTACCTTAACCAAGTATACTCGGAATTAAAACAGAGTTACTCGGCCGCCGAGTACCGAGTATTAACCGATTACTCGGATCATCTTTAATTATTATCATAATTAGCAATCGCTGAACACATGATTACAATACCAACATGGCTAGACGGATAGTGTTTGATTATATGTTTTTTTTCCCACACCGTACCATACATTGACCGTGCTAAGAACGTGTCATAAAAAGCAACACGATACGTCTACTTTGTCCACTGAATGGATTGACAGTGTCCTTTATCTGTTATTTTATTTGAAAGTGGCATACATTGACCATAAATACAGTCTACAGAAGTTTTATGAAGTCTGACGAGTCCAGTCGTATTTTGTTTTGTTTTTACAACCATATAAAATATTTTCCGCAACTTTGCAAGGTAATAAAATACAAAAATCAAAACAAAAATCACAATAAACTCTTGACCTTTTAAAGGAAAGGAATCCATTTTGACCGAACAATTTCTTCGTATCTTTATCCTTTCAAGGGTCAAGTGTTTATTTAAAACATAAGTGGACGAAAAAAATTCAAATCGGTCTACAAATCACTGTTTTATAAGGTAACACAGCCACAAAAAAACAACATACAGTACAATTGATAACCTCCTCCTTTTTTGAAGTCTGATAAAAGAACGTGATGGTTTGTGTATGCGATTTTGATATTTAAGTCCACTAACAAAGAGTCATGTTTTTGAAATATATAATTTAATTAATGGTTTAGAATGTTTTTAACACCCACAGTGTCATATTTTATATTCATAAAGATAAAATAAAAAATAAAAAAATTGCGCACGGGCGGTACTCGAACCAGCAACTTCTTGTCTAACTGGGTCAAATGCTCTACCAATTGAGCTGCCGTGCTGTCGGTCCGACCTTGCGAAATTTGAGGTCTCTTATGGATACTTCATTACGCATTGACGTTTAGCGCCATCTACCCGTCTGTTTATGCAACAGTTGGCCAAGTTCGAGTCCCGCCCGTGGGCAAATTTTTGGTTTCTTTTTTGATCTTTATGAATAATTTAATTAATTCTTTGATCATCTATATCTCGTCCAGCGAGCTGCAGTCCGAGCTGAACTCTGCCGCGGTGGAACTGAACACGGCGTCATCAGACGTGGTGGGCAGCGTGGACAGAGGCCCGGCGCTGGCCGCCAGCGGGAAGAACTTCGGCCTCGCCTTCAACAGGCTGCTGGCCGCCTCCATGGAGATGGCCAATCAGACAGAGGTATGTTATGAACCGCTTCCAAAAATCTACTAAACTTTACGTCATGCATAATGTAGAATTTTGTTGTTGTTTGTCTCTCATACCATATTCTTGACGTTAGGCCTTTTAACCCAAGAAATTGGTGGTTTTACCTAGAATGTTTTCCGGGAATTTTAAAACTATCTGATAGATTTTTATGTACTTCTTTTGAATTTCAACTTTACCACCTCGTAATTACTCGACCTTATAAAGATCGCAGGATCAAACTGGATGCAGACCGCTAGTGATTGGTTGCTGTGGAAAGCCGTTGGGGAGGTCTATGTTCAAGAGTGGAAGCCATTTAGCTGATAGTGATGATGATAATGATTTAGATTTTGCTATTTATAGTGTCTAGAAAGCGAACCCAATTCCTATTAACGAATTTTTGACTAACCTATTTGATTTGCAATATATATTTATGTCATGTTCATCATGAAAATTGATAATGTACGTACATGGAATAAAGTATGCCAATACACAACGTTATCTTGTTTTTCGGAAAATTAAGGATATAAATCAAACTACATAAAAAAGGTCGTGATAAAAGATTTTACTTGAAAGCACATTTTCAATTTTTTCTAAGTTTAGGGGCCGTCCATTAATCACGTGAGGCTCAAAGGGGGAGGGGGAATGGGGGTACGGAAAACATCACAAAACATCACGAGGGGGGAGGGGGGTTGTCGTTAGACATCACGTGTATTAATTTTATTTATTTTTTGCCAAGAAGTGCTATTTCTGAACCGAAAATTTGAACGATTTGTTGTCACAAACTTCTTTGCCAATAACAACTGCCAGTGAAGAAGAAGCTTTACCAGTTGTGACCTTAAATGAAAGTCTTGCAACTCCGTGAGACGAAGACAACATTAATTAATTATTCATTCATTTTATTGCATATTCATATAAATGTTTTTCGAATCACCATGTTTTTATATATTTTTCCAGTCAAAAATAGTCTTTATATGGATTTCCAAAAAAATACACGTGATCCAGGGGTGGAGGGAGGGAGTGGTCTCAAACCTCACCAAATATCACCAGGGGGGAGGAGGGGGTCTAAAAATGTGAAAAACGACCTCACGTGATTAATGGACGGCCCCTTAATACAAAATAATTCAATTACCTCTTTGCACTCAGTATGTCCTACGCACGCCCATTCACAGTTTGAGTAAGTTGGCAACGTAGCTTGCGTTATGACGCGTGTATTAATATGAATGAAATCGGGTAAGCTGGCAACGTCGCAAAAAAGAAACACTGAGAGCAAAAAATTACGAACTGATTTTACAACACAATCTTTCGCGTGCATTATAATAGATTCTTTCGGAAAAATAGTAATTATACTTTGTAGAATCCTTGGTTTATTTTTCCAAAAAACAAAAATAATAAATACGTTGTATACAGCTGAAATTTTAATTCCTCACAGGACCACGAGACTCAAACCCTGATGGTGACATCAATGAAGTCGGTCACAGTGAACTCGTCCAAACTGCTCGGCACGGCCAAGTCGGTTAGCCAAGACTTGACCAGACCCAACGCCAAGAACCAACTCGCAGCCGCTGCGAGGGCTGTTACTGATAGCATAAATAAGTTGGTAAGTGGAAAATATTACTTATCCTGAATCATACAATAAAAGAAAAGTGCAATGTATAAAAAAGAAAGAAAAACTAGCAAGTTCATTGTTTTTTTTTTTTTTGTAAGCGAAGAAGAATCAGATTTTAAATTTAAATTATTTAAGTTCTTGTTTTGAAGTAAGGTCTTTATTTTATTTGGGGAAATAGTTTTATGATTTCCTAAGAGTACTTTTTGATCGCTTCATGAAATCGTATGGTTAAATAAAACTTCCAAATATTGACTTTTAATTGTTATTAGGTTCTTAGTTCAGTATAGATTCTGCTTATAAGATTCTACAAATATTAAAATATGCTCCAGACAACACACCAATCGTCTTGGTTTTAAAGTAAGAAATTGTCCCTTTCGGGATTCGAACCCTAGTCAGGAGCTAACCACTGCACTAAAGTATATCGTTATCGAGAGCTCAATTATAATAGTAGTAATAGTCCCCCTAGCCGATTTCGACTACTGTGCTCTGTCACAACGACTAATCGACTGTGCGGGATATATTATAGTGCACGCGTGTGTGCGCAGACACAGGTGCACTCTCTATTCCTTTCACTCTCATAGCCCTTAGGGACAGCAAGCTGACACGACCGGAGAGAGATCAGGCGCAGGACCAACAACTTTACGTGCTTTTTCGAGGCACGGGGGTGAAACACCGCCAACTTCCAAACTCCGGGCTACCCTACGAATTTCTGAACAGAAAAACTCAGGTTATTATTGGCCCGAACTTCTGGCGTAGCCGTCGCTTTAAAATGTGACCTTCTTACCGCTGCGCCACCGAGGCACACGAGAGGCTCAATTATAACGAATAATTGAATAAATAATGTGTTATTTTATATCCAAAACTAATTCTATAAACTATAATGTGATACTCGTCTTACGCATTGAAGTTCTGGTCCCGTATTTACGAGTTTCTATCTCCCAGGTGGACGTCTGCACAGAAGCAGCGCCAGGGCAGAAGGAATGCGCCGCAGCCATCAGGAGCATCTCCAGCACTCGACCTTTATTGAGCTGCGTGAACCAACCGCTTTGCGAACTTGGCTACTTCGCGTGCCTGGATGCTGTGGTGGAGCAGAGCAAAGGGCTCAGTGAGTGTTGTTTGGTTAATACATTAGTCTAGAAACAGTTTCAGCATTCGAACATTACAAATATACTTTTCACAAACTTATAATGTTATAATACACAATGAGTTATGTTATATCATACTTCAAACTAAATCATAGTTAAGGCTTGGTGATGATGATGCATGGTAAAACCTACTCTTATTTTTATAAGTGTTTCATTTTCATGTAAGTGACTTAATTATTTTTTATAAAAAAAATGTCTTCAAACAAAAGACCATTATAAATTGATCTACGTGAACCGATCTCCTTGTGAGCTTATACTTCTCTTCCACAGCATCCAGACTAGCTGTCTGGATGCTGTGGAAGAGAGTATAGAGTTTTGTTATTCCCCATTAGAAAGTTTAGGTATATGTTTTCCTTGTGTTATTACCAACAAAGTATGGACTTGCATGATCACTACAAACATTGTAAACTTTTTGAATAGAAGCATTGACAATAGTGGCAACACAATTTTCCCGAAGTAGTGGTAGGGTTTATATTGGGATTAGTAAAAGCTTAGTGGGTCTATTTGCAAAACGTTTGTATTATCTTGTAATATATAAAATTTCCATGTCATAATGTGTTACCATATTCCTTCGAAACGGCTTAATTGATTTTTACCAAATTTTATATGCGTATTCAGTAGGTCAGAGAATCGGCTACTATCTATTTTTCATACTCCTAAGAAATATTTTTTTTAAATTTTTGGTCCATTTTTTTAAAATACAGACAACCCTAAATTTTTACTTTTTAATCACCAACCCCTATTTTTTAATGACCATTTTAGGAATTTAATCATTTTTTATCCCGCTCGATAACTGATCAATTGTACTTCGATTAGAAATTCCCTTAGAACTGATTTTTCAATAGTCAAATAAAAAATATTCGTCGAACAAAATACAATATGGCTAATTTGAAAACGTCACATAATTGTCAGCAATCAAACGTTACTGTTATATTTTTAAATCTGTCGCTTTATAATTTATCAGTTTGATAAATTTTATCTGACTATTAAAAATCTGCTCTTAGCTTATGGGAAATGTAACATTTATTTTATGAAAATACACAATTATTATTATAAAAGTTAAATCCTGATATATGCAAAACAACGTTTGCCTGGTCAGCTAGTATGTGTATAAAGAGTGATCTTAAAGTTTAATTCTGGTATATGCAAAACGTTTGCCGGGTGAGCTAGTATGTGTATAAAGAGTGATCTTAAAGTTTAATCCTGATATATGCAAAACGTTTGCCGGGTGAGCTAGTATGTGTATAAAGAGTGATCTTAAAGTTTAATTCTGGTATATGCAAAACGTTTGCCGGGTGAGCTAGTATGTGTATAAAGAGTGATCTTAAAGTTTAATTCTGGTATATGCAAAACGTTTGCCGGGTGAGCTAGTATGTGTATAAAGAGTGATCTTAAAGTTTAATCCTGATATATTATGCAAAACAACGTTTGCCGGTTGAGCTAGTGTCTGTTTAAAGAGCTCTCTAATCGTCCCGACAGGCGAGGGCATGTCGGGCATGGCGGGCGCGGTGAAGCGCTCGGAGCACGAGCAGTTCGCGCGCGCCGTGGCGGCCGTCGCGCGAGCCGTCATGGGGCTCGTCGAGTGCGCCGCGCAGGCCGCTTACCTGGTGAGTGATAGCTCTGGAGCAGAGGAGGGTAGCCCCTGAATGATACTTCAATCAAGATACTCAACTTGTTAGTACTAGACCTGTAGCAAAGTAGGCTAGTTCCTGAACGAACTGGTGAGTGATAGCTCTGTTACACACGCCCCTTGTTGCCGAACGAATGCTTCAAGCAGGCCGCTTGCCTGGTGGGTGCTAGCTCTATGGCTGAGTAGGCTAGTTTCTGAACGAATGCTTTAATCAAGATGCTCAACTTGTAAGTGCTAGACCTGTAGCAGAGTAGCCTAGTTCCCGAACGAATGCTTCAAGCAGGATGCTCAACTTGTTAGTGCTAGACCTGTAGAAAAGTAGGCTAGTTCCTGAACGAATGCTTCAAACAGGCCACTTACCTGGTGAGTGCGAGCTCTGTAGCAGAGTAGGCTAGTTCCTGAACGAATGCTTCAAACAGGCCTCTTACCTGGTGAGTGCGAGCTCTGTAGCAGAGTAGGCTAGTTCCTGAACGAATGCCTCACACAGGATTCTCAACTTGTAAGTGCTAGACCTGTAGCAGAGTAGGCTAGTTCCTGAACGAATGCTTCACACAGGATGCTCAACTTGTTAGTGCTAGACCTGTAGCAGAGTAGGCTAGTTCCTGAACGAATGCTTCACACAGGATGCTCAACTTGTTAGTGCTAGACCTGTAGCAGAGTAGGCTAGTTCCTGAACGAATGCTTCACACAGGATGCTCAACTTGTTAGTGCTAGACCTGTAGCAGAGTAGGCTAGTTCCTGAACGAATGCTTCACACAGGATGCTCAACTTGTTAGTGCTAGACCTGTAGCAGAGTAGGCTAGTTCCTGAACGAATGCTTCAATTGAATCACTTCAGCAATCTAGTTCCTTCACTCACTCGTTCTCTTATCGTCCGATAGGGCTCAGTAGCTCAGTGACAGAGTACGTACGGATATAGTTACTGAGACGATTGCACGACTCGCAGTTTCTAGTTTGGCGCCAAATTATTGTTTTAGATAGCGCAAGCAAAAGTGTTTTTTTAGAATTTAGTATTGTTTGATAGATTCATGTTTGAGGTGATTTGCAGAGTAAAGTTTGTTTATATTTATTGTATTTACTAGTTGCAATTTTGACGGACAGCAGTTTACAATCGTAATTCTAGACTGCCGAAACCTTCGAACTCTTAAGAATAGATCCGTACACGATACAATAACAAATGAGCTAAATGAACGTGAAATAGTGAGTGATATTGTGATATTAGATCTCCTGAACTAAATAATTTATACATATCTTCGGCTCCCACTGAACTATATCACTTATGTCACTTCATTGAACGACTTTGCCCATATTTAGTCTGTAGCCTGTCGACGGCTAGCCGCTGACATCTCGACGGCTTCCGTTGACTTGTAATCTTGAGTTACGCTGTAACTACACCTTATCGGCGCACTGATGGCATATAATATCAAGTTAATGGCAAAAACATGCAATGCCTGTATCTTTGACTATATTTTAGTGACATGTTGCATGCATGTCATCTTTATTGCATGTCAAGATTTGTGTGAAGATTTTTTTTGAAAAAGGTGACCCATTTTAATAAAGGTTTAATGTAGTAGAATCTACTCGTTATTCCAATTAAACTACTATCAGGTTTTGCATATGAAACGTAACAATAAAGTATTTAATCGTTCTCAGGTGGCGATATCAGATGAAACAAGTGTAGCGGGCCGCCCGGGGCTGGTCGATCAGGCGCAGTTTGCGCGTGCCTCAGCAGCTATAGAGCAGGCTTGCAAGGCGCTCACCGACCCGGCCAGCAACCAGCAACAGGTATAAATACCATCCTAAAACAGAACAATATAAATAAACCATAGACAACGCGTTAGCTACGGAGCCGTGAGGCTAGGATGTAAATAGAGACAGAAATATGCAATACGCTGGTTTATGTCTTTGTGTAATTTATGGGCCAAGATGCCTGAAATAAAAAAAATATTTTATTTTATTTTATTCATTAGTGCAAGTGAGATATATGACTCGGATGATAACACGCCTACTTTAGTGGATACGATAAGCGTTTTCTTGCACGGTTGCAGCGCCATCTACAAGTTCTAAATGCACTTTAGATACCACTTCGTGATACACCCCAACTTTTTTTTTAAATACGTTACAATCGATTCGTTAGTTAAGTCTTATAACTTGACATATTAGTATCATTATTACGTTACGTAGTTATACTATTCATTCTTATGTTGCTAACATTTGATTTTACTTTCCTTAAATTTTTAAACTGCCCTCAAAATGCTATACCTTCTGGGTAGCTAGGTTAATAAGTTTACTTTATAATTACACTTATATCACTTTTGTACGTTAATAACATCAAGTATGCATAAATAAATGTTTAAGTGTTGATTTCATCAACGTCAGATAAGTAATATTCGTCCAATACAATACAATACGCCTTATTCGAAAATGTTATCTATTTGTCAGCAATCATGTATGTAAATGTAATTTTAATAATCGATCATTTTATACTTATTCAGCTGGATAACTCCCCCTATTGGTTTAACAAAAAAAAAATTTGGTATTAGTTTCATGTATGGGAGCCCCCCCTCAAATATCATTATTTTTTGTATAAGAATCGTAAAGCGGTTAACAAGATACATCTTCCTACCAAATTTTAACAGTGTGATGCTTGTAGTTGCCGAATAAAATGGCTGTGAACATGATGAACATACGGACGGATAGACAGACAGACTTGACGAAACTATAAGGGTTCCGTTTTTTGCCATTCGGCTACGGAACCCTAAAAATAGTCCTAATTCGAATATGAAATCCTATAGGTCCTATCCGCGGCTACAGTGATCGCTAAGCACACGTCGTCTCTCTGCAACGCGTGCCGCGTGGCGTCGTCCAAGACGCAGGAGCCGCAAGCGAAGAGACACTTCGTGCAAGCCGCCAAGGACGTGGCCAACTCCACGGCCGCGCTCGTCAAGGAGATCAAGGCTTTGGACGCCGATTATAGCGAGGTAACTATTGTTGGTCATAGGACGTTCGCTGCTGAACAGTGTTTGAACGGTGACCGATCACAAGCGGTCTGTATTGAGTATGGGTTTAATCTAGACTCATTTTTTTTCTGGTCAAATTCAGTTTGTTTTATAGTTGTAATAGTTCCAATATTTTTTTTAATATGATAAGTAAATGTATTTATGCAATATTTTTGTCTGTTAGTCATTCCACAAATTTTAAAACAAAAATAAATATTTATAGTATTGATATCGAAACTATACTCTCGATATTTAATTGGATAGACCAAAATTACGTTTAGAGGGTGCCCACTTTTTCGAAATACTGCTGTTCCTAAATAATCAAATATAGCTGTTCCTAAATAAACAAATATTTAAAATGTTCAGAAAAAAAGAAAACGTAAAATCATACAATAATATGATTTTTTATACCTTTACAAAATCTATTTTATGTATTGCTTTTATATATAGCTGTGTGTAACGTTCTACATGTATTATTTATCTTAATGAGTAAAATCGCATTAGTGAAAAATCGTATCACAAGTTTAATTAATCGCGTATAATTGAATTGACACAACACTATTGGTACTACGCTTGCTACAACAAAAATAAAAATAATTGATTGAAGCTGTCATTCTGGTCTATCTAATAAAAAACAGACTATACTCTGGCGCAACACTCCGCCTTATAAGGCGTGTAAGTGTGAAAGAGAGATAAATGTGCGCTGTCGCAGTTTCACGTATTATACCCGCAGAAGAAGCGAAGTGTTTGATATCACTATAACTAAAACACTATAACCGATTTATCTCTCGCTAGGCAAACCGTGCCCGCTGCGCAGCGGCGACGGGGCCACTCCAAGACGCGGTGCGTGGCCTCTGCCAGTTCGCGGACAGTCCCGAGTTCGCGTCCGTGCCGGCCCGGATCTCGCCGCAGGCTAGGTTGAACCAGGAGGAGATACTGGAGTGCGGCAGGTTAGTTCCTTTTTTCTAAATGACGACAAATTTAATCACCTTTATGCAATGTGCCATTAATTTATATATAATATTATAAAACTGAAAAGTTTGTTTCTTTGTTTAAATGCGTTAATCTCAGTAACTAGTCGACCGATTTGAAAAAATATTTTTGTATTGTAAATCTTATTTATCGAGGAAGGCTTTAGGCTAACACAACGCTGCTGCGGGAGGGGAGGAAGCAAAAAATTACACTTAAAATTTGCTAATAAAATTAAATTTCACATATACTAATGCACTCAGTCTTAAAAAAACAGTTGATTCTTTCAAACCAAGGACTCTATTAAGGCGAGTAATTTCGTTTTGGAGTCTGTGCCATCGCATTGGCTATATTAAGCATCGTCTATCAAACATCATACTACAAAAACAAATTTTCGCCCTTGTTTATAAAGAGTCAAGAGTAAATTTAAGACTTTTTAGGGCAACCGGTTTTTTCTTCGATTTTGTCATATGCAATACGAATTTTACGAGAACATGGTACAGTCACCGTCAGATATTTTGTACTAAAAACACGGTGAGCAGATACTTCTGAACGGTTAAATAAAATGTCTATAGGTTGCATACATTACAAGTTACCATTAATTTTTGAGCAGATCCTGATTAGTTATTGACTATTATCTGCTCAGATAATTATGAATTCATTCTTGTTTAAATATTAACGGTATCTTGTAGGGCATGAAAGTTACTGATATTTTGACCGTTTAGAAGTATTTAATCACCTTGTTTGTATGCTACAAAATATCTGACATTTAGAACAACATAGTTAGGAAGGCAAAGGGAAGCGCTTCTTACCGACCGGGTGTTATGGCCGGGGTTCAAGGTCAAATGATCACCGTCTTGGGTTATTCATTAATATCGCGGTTCAGTCCCCATACTTTGACTATAGCGCCATCTAGTCGTGTCGAGCCGAGTCAGCGTGTTGCGATCATACGTAGTGACAGCGATTGATCATAGATGTCGCTATTCGCAATTTGTCCGTTGTCCGCAGGAGCATAATAACATCGTCGTGCTCGATGCTGGAGTCGGCCAAGGCGCTGGCGCTGCAGCCGCAGGACCGCACGCAGTGGCAGAACCTCGCCGCGCACAGCAAGACCGTCTCCGACAGCATCAAGGGGCTCGTCACTAACATCAGGTAAATTGTATCACGCATTTGAAGATTTTAATTTATTTATTTGCATTAGAACACAGTTTAATAGGTGTTACAGAGATCAAAGTGAGCTCGTACATGTCTTGCCAAATTTTTAGCATGCAAATATCAAAATTCAAAGTCAAATCAAGCGATCAAATTATCATTTCATTTCGAAAAGGGGTTTCATTGATTGATCGATTCGATTATCAGTTTAAAATTTAAGGGGTTCCGTAGCCGAATGGCTAAAAACTGAACCCTTATAGTTTCGTCCAGTCTGTCTGTCTTTCCGTACGTATGTCATAGGCACTTTTTTCTGAAACTATTAGCATTACACAGATGAAATTTGGTAGGTAGGTGTATACTGTTAACCGCTTTACGATTTTTATACAAAAAAATATAAAATAATTAGATTTAAAGGGGCTCCCATACATGGAATTGAATTACTGAAACAAAAATAATTTTTGCTCAAACCTATGCGTGTTGGGTGTCTATGGATAGGTCTCTGAAAATGACACCGTGGTTTCTAAAATTATTTTACTCGTATCATATTAAACGTATCATAGATAGACGCTTCCAAATTGGTAAAATGAGTGTCCCCCCTCTAACTTTTGAACTAAGCTAGTGAAATTTTTTTTTTAAAATACGAGATTTAGATCTTTACGAACACTTTTAAACAAAATTGGTTAGAACGAGATCGAACTAACAGTTTTTGAGATGTAGCACATTTTCCTCAACCGCAAATAAAACTTTGTCCTTTAACAAAATAAATGCTATTAAAACAGAGTTATTTTTGCTGTCAACAAAAAACTGTGGTATTTTCGCTTAGTGAAATTAATTAGACCCCTAATTTTGTTAAAGTTTGCACGGAACGCTCAGTGCGCGAGTACGACTAGCACTTAGCCGGTTTTCATTCAATCTGATTCAGGGACTATTTTTCCTACGTCTTTTATGAGTTATCAGACTGAGGCCTGAGTACCCCAACGTCAGATGTGTAATATTCGTCGAATAAAACACACGTTGTTTACGTAATTGTCATTTCAAAATAGGTCGTTTTGTACTTAATCAATCGGATGAGTCTTATCTGATGTGGGTTAAATCGACCCTGAATCTGAAAGACACCCAAGACATCAAAGACGCGACGATCTTTCTTTCTTTCTTTCTTTCTAACTTCGTAACTGAACCTTTGAAGCAATATTTTCAAGTATATTTTCGTTGCAGAGACAAAGCGCCGGGCGTTAAAGAATGCACGTCAGCTCTGGAGACTCTTAACCGCCTTCTACGAACCTTGGACACCGCCGCCATACAAGCCGTCGGCCAGGAGCTGGAGCCACGACAAGGGAATACTTGGGAAGGTACGATGGTCTTTTTACTGTCTTCAAAAATAGGAGGCAGTCGATTCAATGTGTATGTATGTGATATTGTTGGAATTTTATGATATTTGAGTATGTTTGTCTTGTAAAGCTCCCAACACGTGTGCTAAATTTCTCCATGAATATATTTATATTATTCCATGAATTTCCCGAAAACGAGAAACTATAGCGAGATGATTATTTTTAGTTCAATCACGTATATTTCAATTTAGGATCAAGTGAAAATAAAACAACTTTTTTACGGATTAACTTTTCGCGAGTTTATTAATTTTATCCCAACGTTTCGAACACTTTACAGCGTTCGTGGTCACGGGTAGACTATGATGTTATTTGTCATTTACAGAGTTTTTGAAAAATATACACTACCGTCACTCAATAATATTAATTAACGTTCCTATCCACGCAGAAAGAGCTAACCGTGTCTTGTGATCTTGAAGTGAGTGGTCTAGCTTGGGTCCTAGTTAGAACTGGATCCCATGCAGGTGGAATTTTCCAACCATCTTCTCTGTTAAAATTTGGATGTTTTCTTATTTCTATAGCTTCGCGTAGCATACGTGGAATGAACCGACGTTTTTTTGACAGTACTTTGGGTTGGTCAAAACGTATGAAGTGGTTGGGTTTGTCTAAGGCATGTTCACACACTGCAGATTTTATGTTTCGTCTATGTTTAACGTCAGCTATATGTTATTTTATCCGCACGCCTATACTTCGTTTGGTTTGCCCGATGTAGGAAAGGCCACAGTCACATTCCAGTCTATACACCCCTGCATCTTGAAGAGGTATGGTGCACTTGACAGGTGGTAAAAATTGGTTAATCTTCTTTGGCGGCTTGAAATAAGTCTTGATGGAAGCTCGCTTCAAGATATTTCCAATCTTGTCAGTGAACCCCTTGATGTAAGGTAGTACGGCAGGTGGTGGCAATGGTGCATCTCACCATCATCCTTCACAGTTAGACCACTCACTGCAAGATCACAAGACACGGTTAGCTCTTTCTGCGTGGATAGGAACGTTAATTAATATTATTGAGTGACGGTAGTGTATATTTTTCAAAAACTCTGTAAATGACAAATAACATCTTAGTCTACCCGTGACCACGAACGCTGTAAAGTGTTCGAACCGTCGGGATAAAATTAATAAACTCGCGTAAAAGTTAATCCGTAAAAAAGTTGTTTTATTTCGATGAGTAATATTCGCGTAAACTTCAGAAACAAGTATAGGATCAAGTGCATCAAAATCAGTCCAATTGTTTTTAATATATGAGTAGTTATTAAAAGTCGTGAAATAAAAATAATATTGGTAAATATAATAATAGGTAAGAATCATAGAATTTGTTATAGGCAGAAGTATATTACATGTATAATAACAGTGATATTGCAAAAGATTGCCCAAAACAAAATCTGTTTCAAAAATGTGTTACCTACAATTATCATTATTATTTCTAAACTATATTAATAGAAAGGCGAAAAAAAAATTAAAGCAAAAAATAATAAAAAATTGCAATTGCTTGGGAAAAACCTAAGATTATTACTATACATATAAACTGTTATTAAATATTAATGCATGTATTATTTATCCAAATAAGTAAAATCACAATTGAACACATATATCATGAGTTCAATTAATCACACATTATTGAATTGTTTAGAACATTTTTCACTACGCTTGCAACATTAAAAAAGGAAAAGTGCGATTGAAGCTGTCATTCTGGTCTGTTTAATTAAAAATCAGAGTATTTGCACTTCTTAGACTTCGGGAATGTGTTGAAAACAAGTGAAGTCGTTTTCACAAGTTAATCATGACACCAGGATAATATGATTCCAACAGCTTACTTAAAACACTAGTTTGAATGTAAAAGTATTTTATTTATTAAGTAATGTTATAATATTTTATCTTTGTCTGCAGGCTACTCAGAACAGATCGAGAACAGCGCCACAGAAATGTTGGAGCGCTTGGAACCATTACGCGTGGCCGCCAACGGAGAAGCCGAGAACTTGGGTCACGCCGTCACACAATACGTGAGTGTTAATTTACGTATAGATATTAAGAAGCAAACACAATTTAGATAAAGCTTAAGATCGTTAGCGAAAATTTTTGATTACATATTTAAAAAAAAAGGTTTATTTTTATGGCACTCTAACCATAGGCAAAGCAATCTATAGTCCGAACACAATGTTGCACACATCCTTAACAAACTAGATCAACATTCCTTCAGCTCATGAAAATGACAGCTAAACATCTTCTATAAAATCTTTATCTTAAGAGCCTGTCTTACAGATTTTCAAATATTCTATATTTACATTTTACTGTTTTCCATAAAGAATTTCTAAAATAAAGGCATCCGTGTATTTTCTTTTTCATTTCTTTCAGCTATTTTCACAAATATGAACTGTTCCAAAACTCCTATATAAAACTACCTGAGATCAGATGTCTAAAGGGAACGACTTTTCTTAAATTTATTTAAAAAAAAAACTTTTGTCGATGTTATATCTATTTAGTAAGTGGAACGAATCTATTTATAACAAAGGGTTTGGCACACTTGCCAAATCCTTTTATGTAACAACTACCAAACAAATCTTATCTGTCATATTTCCTTATTAAATTACTATAATAAAGTCTTAAAATACAAAAATATCAATAACCTGAGATACAGGAATCATCCTACATCAGGTATCAGCCCACCATAATCTATATGTACCACAAATTGTTTTTCTTGATAATGTATTTTCTTTATGGTAAGAAAAATTATTATGATTATGATCAATCATATTTAGAAAGAGGAATTATGATGATTATTTCGTATCTAAACTACTGATTTCATAATATATTTTTTAACAGTCTTCAATGTACCACGCTGAAAACTATCGATACTTTCCACAACAACGGAAGCAACAACAACACTAAATATCAAAGTGACAGCTGAAAGCAAACTCGTTCAAATAATTTTCTGCATTAGATGTCATAGAAAAAGGGAAACCTGTGAAATGCCTACATGCGAGTTCATTTCAGTCCTTTCCGTTTACTTTTCAAAAAAACGCAAAAAAAATGTGAAAACATATGTTATTTGTCTAAGTTTCGAAATGATTTGAATTTTCATACCATCATAAAAATGAAATGTTGTTTAAATGAATTTAAAACTGTACCTAAGATCTAACTACTAGCTAGCCCATAGGATAGCAAATAAAGTGTTATTCACATTCCTTCTGGGTTAAACTGAAACTGAAATATTCCCTCCATCTCCCCCAGGTATCGTACACCGAAGCGACAATCAACGGTTCCGTAGGGCTGGCCTCGCTGGTGACCGAGTCGTCGTCGCAAGCGGACCTGCTGCAGCACGCCAGGACGGTGCTGGAGAACAGCACTGCGCTGCTCCACGCGGCCAGGACTGCCAGGGGGAATCAGAGGGTAAGTGGGAGCATCTTATAATCATCATCATTCTCAGCCAAAGGACGTCCACTGCTAAACATAGGCCTCCCCCACGGCTTTCCACAGCGACCGATCACTAGCGGTCTGCATCCAGTTTGATCCTGCGATCTTTTTAAGGTCGTCTGTCCATCTTGTTGGTGAACGTCCTACGCTGCGTCTTTGGTCGAAGGGTCTCCAATCTAAAACTTTCCTGCCCCAACAGCCATCAGTTCTTCGCGCTATGTGTCCTGCCCATTGCCACTTGAGCTTACTGATTCTCAAAGCTATGTTCGTTACCTTAGTTCTTCTACGTATTTCCTCATTTCTGATTCGATCACGTAGAGAAACACCCAGCATAGCCTCTTATAATGTCTCATATATAAAGTGTAACGTTAAATGCGCAAAATTTGAACAGTTTGATTGGAATAACAAGTAGAATCAATAAAACCATCTTTGAATATGGGTCACATTGTAAAAAAAAACATAATTTTGTTGCCATGTCTATTTATTAATAATACAAGTCATCACGTGTGAAAACCCGCCAAAATACGTAAACCAAAGGTTATTTCTTTATGTCAGCGCGCGCAACGGTCCGGTGTAATAAAAAAATCATTTATTTCCGATAAAATACTGGTACAGACAATACTCCTTACTTACAAGCTAACAGTATTAAGTAGTAATACAAAGTAAGAACAATGATAATAAGAATAACTTAAGGTAGGTACATAAAATAAAACAATTTGATAAAACAGAGGCATACGTCTACGATACACACTTCACTTATTATCTTTGTAACGAAAAGTTGTTAAGTATTAATTGATTACCTAAGTGTAAATCGATATAAGCTGAACATATTTATTTGTCGATACCGAGATAAAGTAATTCATTACCTTCTGTGCTAGTCAAGACTGTGTTACGGCAAGGTAAGAATCTCGCTCCGGAATTCACAGCTGCAGTGTGATAAACATAACGATCACTATCCTACTTCATTTAGAAAAAGTTTCGCACAATAGAACCCGCCCGGTAACAAAACAACAGGTTTGGCGTAAACACATAGTATACGCAAAATTAACAGATCAAACAAGTTTAAATTACATTACAATTGTATTATGTATTTTAGTTAATTAATAACGTACCAGACAACTATATGAATGTACAACTATAGTTTTTATTCAAAATTAAATTAAAAGCACGCAATATATTAATTATAATTGTACTAGGTACAATAATAGATAATACTTTTATTTTTACTTATATTATATATATAATATTATGTATGTAAATATATATTTAAAGTATAAAATGTACTCAATTTACGTTATACGGTGCTCAATGATGTTGTATTTATTTTATTATTTTTAATAATTCCTCAGTCCGCTCAAAATCAAGATCACTCAGAAAATTTGTTATTGTTTTTCCGCATACAAAACGAGTCAAATCCTTCAATGGCTTAGATTTACTTAGGCGATTGTACAAAAACGGTGCCAAGAAAAACGGGAAACTTTTAGCAAAAACCGTTCTGCACGAAGGTACTTTATATACCTCGTGCGATCTTCTTTTCGGCTGTATTGTTTCTGGTGGTAGGTGGGCATGCTGACGTAGTAAAATTTTTTTGATAAAAAGTTGTCGGACGTTTAAATCTCCAAATTCCCTGTAATACATACCGACTCCTCTCTCGCAGAGCAAGAACTGATTAGAAGTGCCAGTAAAATTAAAACACCCACATAAAAGCTTAAATTAAAATTAAAATATTTTATTCTATATGATTTAGGTTAATTAAATTTAAAATCGTTTGGGGTGTCCGAGGTTTTGCGCATTTAACTTTACACGTTGTTTAATGTGTAATATGTCGTAGATGATAATTTTAAATATAGTAATGTATGGACTTGCATGATCACTACAAACGTTGTAAACTTTTTGAAAAGAGTCATTGACAATAGTGACTGAGTTTCAGCACTAGCCCACAATGGTCCCGAAGCTATGGTAGGGTTTATATTGGGACGTGTTAAAATTCCTTTCAGTGGACCTATTTGCATAAAACAATGAATTTCATCATCAGTGATCGGATAATCTGATGCATATTTACCTAAAGTTCAGTTAAGGCTAAGATAATACGTAAGCGGCTTTAAAAAATATAAATCCCGGGTTCCAGAAAATTTTGGGAATGCGAAATTAGACTGTAAAATGGTGAGGAAACGACACCTTTGGCAGGTAATATTTATTTACAAAAAACAGGACTCCGGGATATCATATCATTAATGTGTATGTAATTTACGCTCCCGATCAAGTAATGAGTATGTTGAGTGTAAGAAGAGCTGTAGACAGTACATACACACACACAGAAGTAAACTCGATTTTGTCCTATAATGAAAACACTAGATTTTCGATTCTGAAATCCCGGGAATTTTTCGTTATAAAAGTGCATTCAATATTAGCCAACACCTTAAAATGAGTTAATATACCTACATCCGATTAGATTCTATAGTAAAAAAAAAATAGGGCAATTCTGCAATTCCGGGATTTTTCCGATTTAAAAGTTCTTAACTTTAGGTAAATATGCATCCGATTATTGGATCACTAGTCATCATAGTGAGACGTTAATATAATCAAAACTTTATTAGATGTACATAAGTTAAACGCTCTGTGGAGTTCTAAAGTGAGAAGTTAAAAGCGGCTACACCTACATCGATACTGTGGCCTTCGCAAGGTCTGTGCATCTTGAATCGACCTCAAGTTATGTATAAGACCGAAACAGACGTCAACATAGGCCTCCCACATTAAGAAATAAATAACGTTTTCATTTCTTCTGTTCGGAAAATTTAACTTTCATGTGTAGATAGACGGGTGGAAAATAGCTTTTCCATCCCTAGGGTGGAAAGTAATTTAGTTTTAATTGCTACGATCAGACATGGAGCTGGAGATAATTGAGTCACATTATATTATTAAATAAACAAGCTTTCATATTTTTAAGATTAGCTAAATGGTTTATTATGGTCACTGATTTAAAAAAAATACAATTCGTCGATTTTTTTACAATTGAATATCTACAAATATATTTCGGTTGCCCGCCATACATAGTGTAACTTTTTTTTTTTCATTTTAAATTGTCACATTTTGTTTGTCTTTGACGTTTTTTTTTAGTTTGGTTGATTATTGCATAGATTGTTAAGCAGGCGGAGGCGACTTGCCGCCATTTTTGTTGTTCATTAATCTCCTTACTCACTCCCACCTTCAGCTGTCATTCATAGCGCTATCTCATGTGGCAAAATTGAACCTGGGATTTGACATAATCTGTGGTAGCTTTGGTGACAAGTAACCTTGTTTTCGCAAGGTTGCGTTCTTCTATTATTATTACCTATTGTCTGTGAGAAAAAATCGATCGATATTTTCAACAATGATTTGAAATATTTGATATCGTCCGCGTTTTATGTAGTACTCTGTTGTCTTCCGTGCCTTTACTGTCCTTCTAACAAACTGATATGTGATGTAAAAACTTGAGGTTTCATCTCTCGCCAAACAACATAATATCTAAATAAATTTATTTATTTTTCCTCACAGTCGAAATGAAAAATAGTATGTATAACTCGGGTGAAAGCACCCATTTCACTCTCGAATAATTAGAGCTCTCACTCCGTTCGAGCGCCAAGAACTTCTCGAGTGAAATGGGTCACTTTCTCCCTTTGTATAACAATCTACTATTGCTAATCCAATTCCTATTTCCCACAGGCCGTGAACGCCCACAGCGAAGTGAACGCGCAGACGTCGCTCGCGCGCTCGTCGCTCGGCGAGCTGCTCGCGTTCGTGCGCTCGCTGAGCACGCAGCGCGGCGCCGTGGGCCCGCTGCTGGAGTCGCTGGCCCGCTGTCTGCAGCGACTCACTGAGAACAGGTCGGTTACGACTATAGTTGTTAGTCTTCCAGAACGCTCGGTAGCCTACCGGTTGGGTACGGAATGCTACGGTATACAACGTAGCTTTCGTAGATAACTTTATAAGCAATTTGAAGGAAATTATGTCCAATTGCGAGTAGAATTCTAAGCGTACCAGTATCGTGAGCAGCCTGTGAAAGAAATTGAAGCACAACAACTCTAGTTACGAGTCATCATTATTATTGAGCGCAGGACGTCCACTGCTTAATATAAGTCAACCCCATGTTTTTTCACAGTCTATATCCATGTATGATGCCGCGATCCTTACAATGTCCTCTGTCCATGCGCAGTTACACGTATCTTGACTAATTTCTGATATTGTTTTTTATTTATTTATTTAAAATGGGTTTGGTCTTGACTCAAGCCTACACCTAATTGGTCTCTGACAGAGTTGACTATACAGCGAGCTCACCCAAAAGAAGTCAGTTCCCTCTTTTTTTGAAAGTTTTTTTTTTGGTTGAACATTGTGGATAAAATTACACAATGTTATGATAAATAGTTCGAAATAATCTCTCTACCTTACATAATTGAAAGAAAACGTGGTCCTGTTTATTGACTGTATATTTCAAACGTTCTCGTATCAATGAACTATAATACAGATTAGACAACGCCCTTAACCGCTCATCAGTCTTATATTTAGCGTCACTTCGCTATTTGCGTGTCGTGGTGTAAGGTCAGCGTTTAACGGCCACCGCGTTGCGAAATAGTACGAATATGCGGTTGCATCACCCATTCATACATTAGCCTAAATTTCTCAGACGGTAGAGTGAAATTACTTTTGTTTTGTCCAGTTGGAAGCTTGGTAAAAGGTTATTAAATTTTTTTTTTCTGTTTATATCTGACAGTGGTCTGAAATGATTAGTAAAATTCATAATTTACTTTGGTATAATTAGAGCTATAACTTGATCACAAATATAACAGAGATTCGATCTCAAAAGCTTTAAATTAAATGCATAGTCTTATCGCTGAAACCTAACTCTTCTAAGGCCTGTATTTTACAAAGTCTGATAAGAAATATTCGTCAAATAAGATATACGAGTAATACGCCTTATTTGAAAACGTCACCTATTTTTAAGCAGTCATTTATGTAAGTGTCATTTTAAAATCGATCGCTTTATACTTATTCAGTCGGATAAGTTTTATCTGACTTTGGTAAAATCGACCCAAAACAATCTTAGAAAATATTCCCAAAAAAATACAAATTATTTCTCCAGACTTCTGTCAGGTGATCTCATCAACATAATAAAATACCCTTATTAGTAAGACGTATTTATAATTACCGGGTAAGAGTGAAAGCAGACTGCATTGGCTCCGCTCCAACGATGACCGCACGTATCGGCTCGAGAGCAAACGAAAACGATACATCAATCGATCGGGGTATTTATAAATTATGTAAATATAATCATAGGTTTATGAAGATGAGTAAAACCTGGAGGCAAAAAAGACAAGCTACGGATAGTAGGGCCGAAAAGATAAAGAGACATGATCGGTGCCTTGGGTACTTTGAACGTTCATAAGTACAATTTTCTTTATATACTTTTATATAGGTTCTATCAAAGTTAAATGCATTTATTCTTGGGGCTAATTCTGACCCTCTATTGAAGCCATTTTTTGTATGGGACCAACATCGTAGTCCCAAAAAAACACTCTCCCATACTAAAGGACCTAACAGCTGATGCTAGTTTGAATGGTTTTTTTTTTTTTTTAATTTCGATGTTGGTCCCATATAAAACGTTTTTGTATTTTAGCAACAGAATCACCACCACCACCTAGAAGGAATGCAGTTAATATTGTAAAATCCTGTATGGTGTATACTTCCTAGTCCAAAGTGAGGGAGGTTCAATTTTTGGTTTGAACAAGCAAAGTCATTGAAGAAAAATAGATTTATTTAGATCCGTAAGAATGACTGTTATTTCAGTACCTCGGTAGCGCAAAAATAAAGTTTATGGTTCCGGTTAAAAGTAGTCAATGAGAATTTCTAGACACAAGTAGGTCATGGTTATTATTTGTGTGCCAATTTTCATTCAAATCAGCGATGATGTATGAATGAGTTTCACTCAAAATAGGCGAATTTTGATCTATTTTTTTTAAATTCGTATTAAAAGTTTTGTGACGCAGTTTTTGGAAGGCTATGCATATTACTGCAGTTAATACAACGACATCATCACAACATCTGTATTATTTCAAGACTCATTTCTCAACACCCTCTTTGAACTGAGCTCAAAGTATTTATTAGTGAAAGATTTCCATCGCAAAAAATGTCTAGTGCTTATAATAAGCCCTAACACTAAAATGACGCCATCCCCCAGTCTCGTTTGGCGCAATTCTCTGTGCGCACGCGTCGATTTGTATACAACTAACAACAGTGCACACAAACATTACATAAAGTTCCTGTATACAGGGTGATAATACCATAGAAAAAATAATTGTCAATAATACTTTAACATGTTATCTAAATAGGCCAACTACTCGATTGATTGCAAATCGCCATTAGTGAATTTATTTTCTTAATAAATCTTGTATTATGACATCGTCATTACAGTATTATTATGTATTTTCAATCCTGTTTACAGTATCAAGGCGTATACATCCTTATTAGTGGTCAAATTCTTATTAAAACCCTGATAAACTTCGTGTGATAAAATCTTCTCATAACCTACTTAATATTATTATCTCGAACGTTTGTGAGAATGGATGTATGTTACGCCTTCACGCAAAAACTACTGGATGGATTTTAATAAAACTTTACAATAATATAGCTTGTACATCAGAATAACTCATAGGATATAATTCATAGGGAAATTTTGAGATCCCACATTTACGCGGGTGAAGCCGTGGGGATCCGCTAGTAATTATAGTTTGTCAATTTAAAAAGGGGCTTGTGGTAAAAATTGTGCCGTCAATATTGCCAAGGATTAGCAAGGTTATTGTGAAAGTGTCCGTTAAGTGAGTTATCATGGCGAATTTACTGAGAAACCGACTGTGGACGAGCGGCGTTTCCATCATGGAGAGAATCAAACAAACAAGGCGCATGTATGTCCTTTAAAATGTTTTCAAATTACTTAAGTTAACTTGAGCTTTGGTACAAATGTTTCGGGATTTCTTTTCGTGAGCCATCCCGACTAGACATTCTGATTCAGATAAGCCGTAAAATCGATAAAAACATGAAGGTTTAGATGTTAATGATAGATGACTAACGAATCTTTGCAGTTTACGATGTTAAATGATATTAAATACTAGGTCTGACTATCCACAGTTATTCATAAATTACATTATTATTATCAGCCAAAGGGCGTCCACAGCTGAACATAGGCCTCCCCCACGGCTTTCCACAGCGACCGATCACTAGCGGTCTGCATCCAGTTTGATCCTTCGGTCTTTACAAGGTCGTCTGTCATTTCATAAGTTAAAATCATGAGCTAGTTAAAACTAAGACTAATAAAAGTTTCAAAATTTTTAAAAAGCGCCTCGAATACTACAAAAAAATTGGCTATCATAAAATATGGTATATTTGGATAGCTCTGGATGTAAAGAATCCAAAAAAAAATATGTTTGGTCGTCACTGTTTGGACCAACCTGTATAAATGAAAAAATAAAGCCTGACAGATATTATTTGAAATTCATAGAAATAGAAATAGAAGAAATAGAAAACTCTTTATTCAAGTCATGTACACTTACATAAAATAAAACAACAGTTTAAAAGATTGATGCGTAGGTAGGTTAGGAGGTTCATAAATGAAAAGGCAAATCTACTCAGCGTATGCCGCAGAATCAAATATTCTGAGGCGCTGGTCTTCCGTAGACGCCAGAAAAAGAAAAAGAGAGCACTGCTACTCACAATAAACATTTTGAAATAAAGATAAACAATTTTATGAAACATTTTAAAATATTTAAAACAACGTTTTAAGATACGGAAACATTTTTCAAATTTTTGAATCTATTTTTAACTACCATCACTTTATGCTTGGAGATATCATATGCCAGATCAACCAAGAAATGAATGAAAGCAAAATAATACATAAGTAATTGCAAACATATGAATAACATATGAGCACAGCAATTAACATGTCACAAACAGCGGATTTTCCTTTTGTAATTCTAGTAGATACTGTTTATAGTTACTCTTAAAAGTACGCAACACTCATTCTCCCTTTCTTTGTCTCCAGGATGTCCCTGATCGGCTCTTACGACGAGAATGATTCTTTCGTGGACTACCAGGCGCGCATGGTCGCCGCGGCCAAGGAGATCGCGCGGCTCGCCACTGACATGGTAAGTCAAATTGCTTCTAGACATTAGAATCTTTATAGGAGAATAATGTAATAACTTTAGAATTAATGGATGATTCACGCTACAACGTGCCGAGGGCGAACCGTGCCGGATCCAGGAAAAATACCCATATACATTGCAATGCCGTGGCCCGTCCGGAGCTCTGAAAAATCTTAACTGGTTTTTGATATTCATCTTACTAGCACCTCGTAAAAAATCCAATGAGCGGTTGATAACACTCTCTAAGATTTGTTTATTTATTAATATACATATCGAAGGAATATAAATAGTATTTCAATTAATTTAAACAATAATAATACAGGTCAAACCTCATGACTTCAAATTCATCAAATCATCTTCTGTATAAAAAACAATGGTGAATTAGCCATTTGTGCACTTTGCACTTTTGAATCTGTTAAACGGCAGGTGTTAAGCAATGTTGCTTCCATACTTTCACGGGAATGTTGCATGTAACATTCCCGTGCGGCACATCTTGTGGGGCCTACGTTTGAACATGCTTAACCTTTAATGCTAGTGCCACTGCCAGTGCAATGCAAAATGCACTTTACATCAATAGTCATTAAATTTCGTTTGTTTCCCCAGACGGCGAAGTCGGCGACCGACCCGAGCCGTCTAGTTGAAGTGGGTAACGAGATGGTGCAGAAATACGAGGCGCTCGCGCAGGACAGCCTCGGCGCAGCGGCCACCACGCCCAATGCCGATGTCGCTAACAGGTAACATACTCTTCTTATATATAAAATTCTCGTGTCACAGTGTTCGTTCCCGAACTCCTCCGAAACGGCTTTACCGATTCTTACCTATATGCGTATTCAGTAGGTCTGAGAATCTGCTACTATCTATTTTTCATACTCCTTCGTACCCATTTTTGGACGTTTTTTTTTTTTTATAAAGTGGCATTAAAATATACATACAACCCTAAATTTTTACTTTTTATCACCAACCTCTATTTTGTTTATAGCATTTTAGTAATTTGATAATTTTTCATCCCGCTTGATAACTGATCAATTATAGTGTTTTTCTAAACTTTTAAAATTACGAGGCTGGGCGAGACGGGGCCGGGGCGGGATGGTGCTAGGGGCGATGCAAAGTTCGCTGGGTCCGCTAGTATTTAATATAATAATAATGTTTTTCCCTCCGCAGCATCCGCGCAGCCGTTGTGGATCTTGGCGAGTGCGTGTCGGAGCTGGTCCGCGCCGGCGGCCACTGCCGCGTGGCGGCCGGCGCGCAGAACCAGCGCGCGGTCGCGCACCACGCCAAGCAAGTCAACGAGAAGGTGACAAATAAATTACATTCATTTCTTATCTACACATATTATATGCATATAACTGCCTCGGTGACACAGCGGTAAGAGGGTCGCACTTTGAAGCGACGGCTGTGCCGTTTTTCTGATCAGAAATTCTTTGGGTAGCCCGGAGTTAAGAAGTAGGCGGTGTTTCACCCCCGTGTCTCGGAAAAGCACGTAAAGCCGTTGGTTCTGCGCCTGATCTCTCCGGTCGTGTCAGATTGCTGTCCCATCGGGCTGTGAGAGTAAAAGGAATAGAGAGTGCACCTGTGTTTGCGCACGCTCTTGTGCACTATAATATGTCTCGCGCAGTCGGCTAGTCGTTGTGACTGGTCACCTTAGTCGAAATCGGCTGGGGGGTCTATTATTTACTCATATTGAACTTGTCAGACATATGCCAAATCTCATTATCATCATCATCATTACCAGCCAAAGGACGTCCACTGCTGAACATAGGCCTCGCCCACAGTTTTCCACAGCGACCGACAGTGCGACCCAGTGCTCTGCATCCAGCGTGATCCTCCAATCCTTGCAAGATCGTCTGTCTTTTTGTCTGTGGAAGCCCTACGCTGCCCCTTTAATCAAGGGGTCTTCGATCTAGAACTTTCCTGCGCCAACGGCCATCAGTTCTTCGCGCTATGTGCGCCCTGCCCATTGCCACTTGAGCTTTCTGATTCTCGGGGCCCTATGTCCTATACCTTAGTTCTTCTACGTATCTCCTCATTTCTGATTCGATCTCGTAGAGAAACACCCAGCATAGCCCTCGTCATTGCTCGTTCTATTATTTAAAAAAGTACGAGCCAAATTCAAAGGGATGGTAGACAATCGAGAATAGAATACAAAACAAATATAAAATAAAATAAGAAAATTATTATTTCAATAACTTCATGTTCCCCCAATTCTACATAGACTTTTACCACTCTCTTGATGGCTCTTACTTTTGTACACCCTGTATTGAATTTTAGGGATTCGTACACATTTTATTTGTTTAATAAAGTTTTTGTTATAGGATGTAAAATAAAGTATGAGGCAAATTCAAGGGCGTGGTTTAGAGTCAAGTCTAGAATAAAGGAAAATAATAAATACATTTATTTATTTTATATTTTCCTTAAAATATTTTTTTATATTTTTCCTGTGTTCCAAACTCGATTGACAACCACTCATTTGGCTTGTTCTTTTTTTACACTCTGTATACTCAGTTGTCGACTAGTACATCTATCTACCTGGGTCAAGTAATCTAATTAGGTAGGTTCAATTTTGAGAAAAAGGTCAACCGACGAATCCAACTCGACTGGTCAGCGTTCAGGAGATTGCGCTAGAGTGTCTTCTCGTCTCAATTACCTCAGTGTCTGAAGACGATAGTCTTCAACCAGAGTGTGTCATCATTGTTCTTCTTCGTTTCTTGTCGACTTTGGCATTATATTTTTGAGGAGTAGTGCCCGAGCGACTGACAGAGCGTTATCAGTAGCATTGTACAGGTCCGCACGTGTGCAAGTGAAGGGACACGTAGGGCAAGAAACGTGTGCCATCGTCTGTGGAGAGACACCACACAAGCATGCGTCGTCCGCAACATAACCCCATCTGTACATGTTCTCCTTGCTTCGGCCGACTTGTGTCCCTAGTCTATTTTTTTTTATCTTTATTTGGAAAACAAACAGCTATAAATAACACATTTGGCTTAATAGTAATGCATTGTTCTTAAGCAATACAGTTTCCACTATTATTTATTACAACGATTATGTTGACGAGATCGAAGTGTATTACAAATCTAAGGCAAGTTACACATTTATAATTTGAATTAATAAGTTATATAAAAAAAAACAAGTATTGATATAAGGGTTAAGTTACTTTTTAACTAAAAGTATTCCAACATATCCTTATGCCAGCTATCGAAAATGTCTTACACTGGAAAAACTACTAGAGTGCATCTACATCGGGTGTTTTTTTAACAAATTTCGAAACCTCTAAATTTTTTGTGAAATATGTCGATGTGATTATAAGTGGTGTTATAGTTGTTCCAAGCTCTATTTATAAAACTATTACTTTTGTAATATTTAGTACATATAGGCGTGACGAATGTGCTCATCATATGCCTAGGGTGTGGTCTGGGACACTTGAAAGACAGCTTACCTAATAAGTACGGAGAATCTACTACGCTATTGACAATTTTATATAGGAAGATTTAATCTCTGTGCTCACGTCGAGCGACTAACGGTTCAGTTTTGTTTGTGTCATAATTTTTGAATTTGTATTCTAAACGTTTAATAAATTTATCCTGGATACCCTGTAACTGGATTATATATTTCATATACATTGGATTCCAAGCTGTCGAGGCGTATTCCAATTGCGACCTAACGTACGCATTGTAAAGTATTATCATTGTGTCAGCCCTCTTGAAGTCCGTGCTTTGGCGGAAAATAAAACCAAGCAGTTTATATGCTTTGGCAGTGATTTTATTTATATGCTAATCAAAATATAGTCTAGGATCCAAGTGTATACCTAAATCTCTAACTTCATCTACTTGCTTTAATTTTGTATTGTACAATTTATATTTGAAATGTATTGGGTCCTTTTTCCTTGTGAAAGTGATTGTGTAACATTTGTCAACATTCAGTTGCAATTTATTTAAAGAGCAATAATTACAAAGACGATTTAAATCGGCCTGCATATCAGTACAGTGATTTACAGTATTAATAACTTTAAATATTTTGGTGTCGTCAGCGTTCAATAATAATTCTGAACCTTGAAAACACTTCACAACATCGTTTATAAAAATGTTAAACAATAACGGACCTAAGTGCGCACCTTGAGGCACTCCTGAGGTGATTGGAATAAAGCTAGAAGTATAACTTTTAACCGTAACTGCCTGTGTTAAGGTGCCTATTTAAGGACTCCGAAGTTTGCCTTGTAGACTATCACTATCATTGTTGACGGGCTCCATAAACAAGTTCATAATACCGATAGTAATAACATAGTATGTTGTGTACAGGTTGTGTCCGTGCTGGGCGCGCTGCAGGCGTGCTCGCGCGGCACGCAGGCGTGCATCGACGCGGCGGCCGCCATCGCCGCCATTATTGGAGACCTCGACACCACCATACTGTTCGCTAGCGCCGGTAACTAATGCTTTTTGTTGTTGTTTCAATTACTTTGAAAAAATATTAGCAATCTTATATGGTGCGTGTGGAAAAATCTAAGCAGAGGACATATAAATAAAAGTACGAGCGAAACTCAGGGAGATCATTTCCTTTTTGTTTAATTTTTATTGTATTAAAGACTCGACTTTAATCCACTTCCTTGAATTAGACTCATACTTTATTTTACCCCAGTATAAATGAAATTACAGCAACAAAATTCAACGGTCTTTTTTTCTATTTAGATGTGACAGAGACAAAGAATAGAAGAAGAGATGTATCACATCTATATAGACCCTACAGAGAGAAAGACCGTTGAGTTTTGTTGCTGTAATATCATTTATACTGGGGTAAAACTAGTTTTGCAAAAAAAACCGTTTTTTTTCTAGTGTGAAAAAAAGCGTTGAAAAAAAAAACTGTTTTTTTTTCTAGACCATGTTTTTTTTCAAGAGTATTGGATTTCATCCAAAACTTTTAAGACAGTTACCGTTTAAGATTAATACTTAAGAATACAATTTCGGCCTATTTTTGACTCTACTATACTTTTCTGGTTGAGTGGTATCAAGATTTCATGAATATATTGGCAACATTCATTGACATTTACATCAACGAAAGGGAAATCCCCAAATCAATTACATTTGCACACGGAGAAATCGGAAGTTGTTATAAGTTAATTATAATTAAATAAATAAGTTGATTTATTATACAAATTTCATTTATCATTGAACTAAAATGTATGGTAGAAAAAAAACCTAATTCAGAAGTTTTTTTTCATGTTTTTTTTTTTTCAAAAACTGAAAAAAAACAAATTGTTTTTTTTTTCATTTTACATCACTAGGTAAAACTAAAGTAAGACTCTTAAGAGCCGATTTTACAACGTCAAATAAGATTTAGCCGACGAAATAAGTATAAAAAGACCGATTTAAAAATGGCATTTACATAAATTATTGCTCACGAATAGGTGGCGTTGATAAAATCAGGCCTAAATAAATTAACAAACTAAGGGTAAAAGTGATCGCACCCAAATGGAGGAGTGATCGAAAGAAAGGAAACCAACCTTTCTTTCGATCCTCATTGAATCCTAATTTGGTTGAAATTTCCAATCAAACCAAGCTAAAGGATCTAACTAAGATTGTTGAAAAAATGTCTTGGTATGTAAAAAAATAGAATTAACAATGTATACTCCCTCCGGCAGGAACCCTCCACTCGGAAAAGGAAACGGACGCGTTCTCTGACCACCGCGAGAGCATCCTCAAGACTGCAAAGACTTTGGTCGAGGACACGAAGACGCTCGTCGGGGGAGCCGCCGGCTCCCAGGACCAGCTCGCCTCCGCTGCCGCGTCTGCGCAGGGAACCATCGGTGAGTAGCCATTGTAACTACTATTTAAATAATTTAATATTTAAATTATATTTTAATAATGTGACGCCAATGCGTCCTCACGGCAGTCTTGACATGGCCGGCGACTGTAATCGCACTTATACGTGAATAAACATAGACTTTAAACCATTGTATTGTGACGCTCAGTTCAAGAGGGTTCGAATCTGTATCCTAGATTCGGACGTTGTTTCTGAAATCTCGTGTTTTGAAATTATTGAGAAAAAACAAGTATGGTTATTAATAATTTTAACTTTTTTGAAATTTTGCTATCACCTTTAAATTTGAAATGACAATGAGAATAGTCATATGAGTATTTTCGTTTATTACAGTCGCCAGCACACTGGACTATAAATTTTTAGTTGAATTTATATAGTTGTATTACGTACCCATAGCAGTGCTTAGGAACGTCGTGATGTTGTTTGTATTAAAGTTTAAACAAGTAATATAAATACTCTGATTTTCAATTACAAAAACCAAGTAAAAATATTAATAAACTCTGATTTAAAATTACAAAGACCAAGTAAATTGGTGGTGGTCATTATTAAAAAATAGTGCTGTTTCTAAATAAGCGTTAATATTTTTGTTATATTCAATCGATGTTATTTATTGATTATAGAATAAAAGAATAGTTGTATGTTAAATTTGTGTTGTGTCAAAAATATTAGCTAATAGCATGAATTAAAACAGTGTTTTTTTATAAAAACAACTACAAAAATAAAGTCTGGTTTAAATTCATGTTTCATAAAAATATCATCGTTATTTCTTATAATTTATTTAAAGAATGTAGTATTAAGTCAAGGTAGGTGACATCTTACTTTAGGCTCGGATAAGCGTGTGTTCATTATAAAAAAAGAAAACCGGCCAAGTGTGACTCGAACTCGCACATGACCATCGTTCAAAGGTAGCCCATGTTACCACTTTGGAAGCGTCTATCTCTCAAACGTTAGATTTTTGTAGAAAACGGTTGATGGATTGTTGGTGTCATTTTAAAAGACCTATCCATAGATACCCCTCACGTATAGGTTTTAAAAAAGAAGTGGTTTTAGTTTCATGTATGAGAGCCTCTTCTCTTAAATATCATTATTTTTTATTTGTTGTATGAGAATCACAAAGCGGTTAACAGGATACATCTATCTTAAGTTTCAGCTGTGTAATATTAATAGTTTGACGATATACTGGCTGTGACATACGGTCAGACAGACAGACAGACTTGACAAAACTATATGGGTTCCGGGTTTTGCCATTCGGCTACCCTAAAAAGTATACTACTTCTACAAGTGTAAGGCCCGGTTTCTACCAAAGCGGATAGGATAGGAGACGGGAGGAGATGTGCTGTAAAGCTGGCAGGTTATTGGAAGTTAGGAGATGAGATGCGAAAATAACGAAATTTGATTGGTTTATTCAAACACATCTTCTGTCCTCTCCTCTCTGCTTTGGTGGAAACCGGGCATAAAACCTGATTATCGTTCCCGCAGTGCAACTGTGCGAGGTAGTGAAGCGCGGCGCCATGTCCCTCGGCTCCTCCAGCTCGGAGTCGCAAGTGCTTGTACTACACGCGGCGCGCGACGTGGCGGCCGCGCTGCGAGACCTGGCGGCTGCCACCACGGCCGCCAGCGGGAAGCACCACCACCACCCCGACATGCAGCGCCTCAAGCACGCCGCCAAGGTAGGAGGGTAGCTTTGCAACTAGCTGTTATAGTTAAAGACGCGCAGCGGCTGAAGCACGCGCCACTCCGTCTCGCAACGGGTACAGGCTCAAAATACTTACAACCATGATAACATGGCAGCGAGCGGCACCAGTCTTCCCGAAACACTTTTAAAAAGACCATAGTAATGAAATTAAACCTTACGCTCATTGGAAAAAAGTCTTAAATTACGACAAACCAAGAAAATACTCGCAACATTCTTTACCCTTACAATTTAGATCTGGAACAATTAAAATGGTATTTGTAGTTAGATAACATTCACAGACACGTTTTGCTGAATATAATGCCTAATACAACAAATTGTATTATACTAAAAGATCTTATTTTATTATTGTGCTACAGAATCTAAAAGTTTATTATTTTTGTTAACATTCACGCTAATAGTTGATGACTAAGACACGATATTGGCAACAATATGACACGCCTTTATTCCAAATTTTACTTGCGTATGTTTAATTTTGGTACAAATATTATCACAAAAACATTAAATACATCTGTAAGCAATTGTAATAAGGTCGAAAATTATCGAATACCAAAATCACTCATTCGCAGAATCACCATGTACAGTTTTTTACCAAAGTGTGTCCATGTGTCTCATCAACCGTGTCAATATTGGACTTTCCTGACTAATATGGACTTTTCCATAGCGGCTGACGGAGCACACGAAGCGTTGGAGCCTCCCCCTAAAGCCTAACTCCGCCCCGCGACAAGCGAAACGGCTGTCTGTCCATCTCGCTCTAAAACCCGACTACAACTCGTGCGATTCCGAAACTGACTTGTTCCAATCCGATCAGGAGGAGGAGTTGTTGAAACTGTTGGATTATTCCAGTCAGGACGATGATGTGTCGTTGTCAATATTTTATGATAACTGCGAAGACGTCATCACTTATATTGAGAATTTGATGACGAACCCTCAAAAGAGGATTATAAATGATGATGTAAACGACAGATATAACATAGCGGCCAGAAATAGTTTAATAGACATGGATTGGAGAGTACTTAAATATGGCGAAAATATCTTATTAGGAGAGATAAAGAAACTGGTAGATTTTGTAACAGACGTGTATGACAGAGATGCAAAGAAGCGCAAAAGAGATGTTCTATACAGACTTAAAGTCAACAATGACTTGGATAATGAAATGAAACGTCTGTCTCAAGTCATTGAAGACATGGACTCTAAAGTTGAAGAAATAAGAACCATAACAACTTTTACTAAGATTGAAACTCCGCAGGTAGAAAAGCCAAAACTAGATGATGTCAAATTAACCAGTCCAGTATTCAAAGTTAAGAAAGTCAAACCAGTTAATCTTACAGTCAATCTAGACGTCTCTTCTGAAGCTAATATACCAGTGCTAAGTCCAGAACAAAAACAGAAGGATGAATCCACTGAGATGATAGTCAAACCTGATGTCAAAACTAAAAAACCCGATGACAAAACTAAAGAAGAAAAGTTAGACTTTTGGAAGATGTTCAAAGATGATTCTGAATGGTGGAAAGGTCTTGCCAAGAGAAATCTGGAGAAAATGGAAGAGACAAAACGAGAATTAGCCAGGTTTAGCGGCAATGAGTTAGTTCTGGGTGAATATGAGACTGAAATTAAAAGATTCGATAAAGAGAAGGCTACGTTACAGTCGTTTATCGATGAGGTCGATAAATCGAAGGCTGTGAACAAAGATTTGGAATACGACAAGAAATATGAAGACATGGTCTTAAAGTTGATCGAATTTGCCAAGAAAGACTTCATTTATAAAGGTTTCGATCCGCTGATTGAACAGTTAAAGCAGTTATCAAACGTTGAAATCGAGAAACGTAAGAAGAAGGTTAATATTCAAGACATCATCAACATATACACTCAAATCGATATATCCAAGTACACATATGAAGAATTGTGTCTTCTAGAAAAGTATTACAAAGAAATCATTCGCAAATACAAAACGGAGCATTTGAACAAAGAAAATATCATACCAAGGGAACCTAGTCTAGATAGGGAAGTAGAAAACAGGTCTGCGCCGCCATCGTATCACAGAAACGTCATCTTAAACGTCCATTCCAGTCAGAACTTGACCAAGAACATCAACTCGTATTCAAACTCTATGATCGCCCACACGAATTCCTTAGAAAGGTCAAAATCTAAACATCAGAAATGCAAAAACAATACAGAAATATTTGACTTAACCAGAACTTACCCAATGGAGTATTACGCCAACAACTGGTGGTCGATATACGAAGATGTATTAAAAAGTCGCGAACACCAATTTGGATCTATCGATAACTGGTGGAGATTTTACGAAGCGATCTTAAACAAAGAAGAAACGAATGATGAAGAATTGAAAAGACTGAGAGCTGTAGTGGCATACAGGAACAGTCTGCGTCGTCCTTCGAGTAGATTGGGAGAGTTGATGAAGAAGATTGATGAAGTGAAGACGCAGAGGTTCCGTGAAGAGGAGGGGGTCCAAAGGAGCACCGGCGAATCGGTTAGGGCATGGTGTTTCGCTTGAGTGGCTAACGTCATTGAGTCACGCTGATATTAATTATGTTGCGAGGTTTTTGACGATATTCACCAAAGGGAATTTATAAGGGAGGTATTTTAACAGTTTTAAGATATTATTTACGGAGCATTGTTGTCTGTGACCCCCGATTTTCGCTTCATCTTCAGGAATGATGGTCAGCTATGACATCAATAGGATATTTAGCTGCTTATTCCGCTAAACGTATCATCACTCCTATAGAAATTAATGGTGTAGTATCTGTAATCAAGTAGCATTGACTATGCTGTCTAATGAAAATATTCGATGTCTAGTCATCAACAACTTAACCGGGGGTAAGTAAATGCTTCCCTATCAAACTGCAACTTGCCTTCTTCTTCCAACACAAATCCGGTCAATTTCTTGTCTGTTTTTGAGACAAGCCTATGTTACTCTGCTTACTAAGAAGCATTGACTGATATCGTCAGAAACATCAGCAACGATCATTCCCTGTCACTTCAGCCGCACAACCGCTGTGTGTGCGCACTAAACACATTTCGACGCAATTGTACACAGAGTTCATCCCATTGGTTACCGGAGACAGCTTCGTCGCTTGTCGTCAAATAACAAACCATAAGCTTTCATATATAAAGTCCAATATTGACGTTTATTGATGATATACGCTTGTCATGTAAAATATTTATTTTCTTTTTTTTTAATATATATTTCTTTGAGCAGCGTCGTTGGTTGAAGGAGAGATATATTTTTAATCGATTTATCTCGATTCATATCGATTCCAAATAGCAATTTTTATCGTAAGAAACGAAATTCATTTTTGGTATCACTTATAAAATCTTAAGTTAACTTATTAACTCTGGGTTAAAGCGCATCTGTCTCCGTCTGTTGACATAAAATAATAATGTTTTAACCCAAAGTTAAACAATGTGCGATCATGCATGAGGACAACGCCATTTTGAATCGATTACAAAGACGAATCACTTATAAAAGAATATTTTCCTTCAGTATATCTCTTATTCGACCAACAGCTGTACAGAGGTGTATTTGAAAGCTTCTGGGTGACCGCCGCATGCGATGCTTCGTCGTCAGCAGGTTGTCAAACTAATATGAACGGAAACCCGAAGCTTTGTGTCGAATAATGTTGAACAAAAGGTCCTCGTGTCTTGTAGTTTTGATCTTCAGTTTTCTGTTGCGTCATGTTGGCTGATTTGATACTTGTAGGTCAAGAAATTTTAAAGCATTTTTAAAGTTTTTCAATCAAATGCCGCGGCATTAAAATGGAAATATTTTTACTTAAATATATTAATATGGAGGAAACGTTAAAAAATATATAGTATAGGTATTACAGTGCAAATGTTACATTCGCACCAATTTCTATTAAAGTCTGTTTTTATCTGCTTGTCAAATATTGTCAACGATCTTTGTTTGTTGTTGTTGAAATAAATAAATAAAAATGGGGAAAAATAACTTGACATTCCTTTTTATGTAAGATAAACACAAGATTTACTACCTTCATTGTTGAACGCTGAGATCTTCTGTAATCAATTAGTTTATTCTTTTATTTACTGATATTATTTTTAAAGTTGTAAAAATATTGTAAACAATATTCGACTAGCAAAGACAAACGGACTTGATGAGCTTGATCTTAACTTTACCTGTATCAGACCAAGTAACTCTTTCAAAATGTTTTCTTCATCAAGTGTTAAACCAGCTGACATGATCAAACTTTCTTTATACAGAGTGTACATAATATTCTTCTGTTGTTTACCGAATGTTCTGTATACTGTTTGTTATTTATTAGATACTAATATCAATGTGGCCTTTTGTTGCGTTTTTGACGCAGTTGTATAATATGAGTATAAAATGATATATATCTTTAACCTTCATTGAGGGTATCACGCGTCATGCAAACGCTGAATCACGCGGGTTTGCTTGAATTGGGGAGGCAGACAGACAAAAACCTTTTATTTTGTATTGTTTATTACTGAAATTTCTTTTTTTTATCTAAAAGTAAAGTTAAAATAATTGCTGACAAAAAAAATATTTTAACCCGATGTCATTAAACTATTAATTTGATTCCGTTTATTACTGAAAATTATCCTGCATCGGCCAACGTCGGGTAAAGCCCACTTTGTTCTCTTATAAATAAACTAGCCTACAAACTATAAACAAATGTCCGAAAACCCCCCTTCACCATCACCAATCACGTCTGTCTGTCTCCCCCCTCCCCCTCTTTCCTGTACCATCACTTAACCTATGACGTCACCCGCAGGTGATGGTGACGAACGTGACGTCACTGCTGAAGACTGTCAAGGCTGTTGAGGACGAGCACACCAGAGGCACGAGGGCGCTGGAGTCTACCATTGAAGCTATCTCGCAGGAGATTGAGGTATGTTACTTGCTTACAGAATGTTCCCCCCGTGCCACGTCGGTCTGTGTCGTTCCTGCGCCTGTTCTCTCTCTGGTCGTGTCAGATTGCTGTCCCATCAGGCCAGGGTTGGAAAAAAAACAGTTTTTTTTAAATTTTATAAAACAAACAGTTCAAATTGTTTTAAACAAGTGTTTGTTTTGTTTTTTTTTTTTGTTTTTTTTTTGTCCTTTTTAGTTTAGGGCATTATTTTAAATTAATTCGAATTCGACCTATAATGTTTCATTTCCAGACTAGATCTTTTGACTTTTCAAATTTTCTATAGTAAAATAAATATTGTCAAAAAACGATCAATGGATAAACATTTATTTTATGTTGTGCGTATCTCTAATCACTACTAAACGATTTACATTCACCCTGAATGTTTCCTAGCAGGACTATACCGGCGGGGAAATACCTATAAACTATAAATTCTATTCTATGAATAGGGGCACCCCCAATATTTATTAATTAGTGATGGGCCGAATGTGGTTTGAACCGAATACGAATTTCGGCCGAACATTCGGTAAAAATCAAAAATGCCGAAGTTCGGTTTTTATTCTGCACTTATATGGTAACAACTAACAAACAACAATAAAATATACCTATAAGTAATTAATATATTGAATTTTCAAAAAGTTTATTTGATTCAAACAAATCATAAGACTTCCTAATTTAATAAGAACTTATTGAATTTGATTTTTTAATTCTAAAACTTAAGATTGAAATGTCGAAAAAGGAAACTGATAATGACAGTTAGTTACTTGATTAATAAATAAATTACCATGATTTTAAATTATGTAAAAGGCTTATTTATTTAATCAGGTATGAGTGAGTATGACAGATTTGATTTTTTTTATGTTTTATTAATCTTAAAATCAAAATTGTGCAACTATTTCACTCTTTTCTTATACCGAATGTTCGGCATTTCAACCGAATTTCGGAAGAATGCCGAAGTTAGGCCCATCCCTAATATTTATATTTAAATGAGGGGAATAAAATAACCACTATTCCATTCGACAGCCATCCATTAGGGACTTTCCTAACGGGACTTTACCGGCGGGGAATTACTTAATATGAATTCTATAAATACGAGTGCCTTTCTTTCTCACATTTCATTTCATTATTAATTCTGCGACTGATAACACCTCATAAAAATGTCAACTCCAGGACGCAAAAAGCATGCAATTTGGGAACAATTCACATCGATCCCCCAAGAAAATACCACACTGAAGACCAATAGGATGCGTTGCAGAAAATGTAAGAAAGAACTAGTTGGACTTGTGAAAAGAATGGAGGCACACTTCCAGCAATGTAGCACCACCACCGGTTCTAACACTGACGCAAATCTTGACGCGGACAGGGACGTGGAGGAGGAGTTGTTGAGTGATGCTGGTTCTTCCCGATCTTCAGATAATTCTTCTGCTACACCCACATCTTCTGTTACTACTCTTCAATCTAAAAATGCCAGTACCAGCAGCAGCGCGAGCGTGAACATTTCAATGAAAAGATTTATTATTGCTACAAGTCAAGAAGATAAGAAGAAAATTGATTTACAATTATCTCGTTATATGTTTGCTACTAACACGCCTTTTAACCACGTAGAACACCCAGAGTTACTGAAATTAATGGAAATTTTACGCCCAGGATATAAACCTCCAAACCGCAAACAAATTGCTAGCAAGCTACTCGACGAAGTCTACAACTCGACTCAAGAAGCCGTAAAAAATGAATTGAAAAACAAAGTTGTTAATCTGGCAATTGATGGGTGGAGTAATGTCAGGCAGGACTCGATAGTTTGTGTCTGTGTTACCGATGTGTTGACAGACTCAACTCATTTAATTGATACAATAGACACAGGAGCCGAAAGCCATACAGCTGACTACTTGGTTAAAGTTACTACTGCGGCAATAAAACAATGTGAAACTTACAAATGTACGGTGCGAAGTGTAGTGACAGACAACGCAGCAAATATGAGCCGTATGAGACGAGATTTAGCCCAACAGGAAGAACTAGCTTCTCACGAGGATATACTTACATACGGCTGTTCATCACACATATTAAACCTTCTAGCAAAGGATTTGAATGCAGAAGATATTACTAATAAAGTTAAGTCGATAATGCGGTACTTCAAATACACTCACTTTGCATCTGCCAAATATAAAGAAGCTGGTGGAAAAGCAATTGTTATACCACAACAGGTACGGTGGAACACAATGGCTGACTGCTTAAAAGTGTTATTAGAAAATTGGCATATAATGTCAGATATATGCTTAAATCATTCAACTGCTATAGATCTGTCAATTTCATTGAAAGTAAATGACATGGCGCTGAAGCAACAAGTCCAGGCTCTCTACAAAAAACTGGAAAACATCGCAGTTACACTTGACATCTCCCAAAAGACATCCTGCTGTATTGGCGAAGTGACTGAAGCATGGATAGAGCTTAAAAATATGTTTGAGGGAGAGAATGTACGACTGCGTGAGACCGAGTATTCATTGGATGATTTAAGGAAGTTCAAAGCTCGTTATGAAATGGCAATGTCTCCAGCTCATTTTGCAGCAAACTTACTACATCCTAAGTACAGGGGTGAAAAACTCACGAGTGAAGATATTTCTGAGGCTTTATTATTTATAGAAGCTTATCACAAAGAGGCGATGCCCTATGTTGTTAAATACAGGGCAATGACAGATCCCTTTCATAACTTTCTATTTGAAGATCATGTAGTAAATCAGGTCGGACCTCTCGAATGGTGGCAGTCATTAAAAAAACAAATTAATGGTCAAACAATGAACTTAGTGGCTCAGCTTCACACTGCTGTAGCTTCAAGTGCTGGAATTGAAAGACTGTTTTCAACATTTGGATTTATTCATTCTGACGTACGAAATAAACTGGGTACAGAGAAAGCTGCAAAACTTGTTACAGTTTTTAAATACCTTAATAAGGAAAAGAAGAAATAATTGTTATCTTGATCTTGTCATATTGTCTTACTCTCCTGATTGACAAACAATTTTGATTTTATAATGTTTATTAAATATAGGTAATTTTGTTTGTTAAAATTTTGTTTTTGATTGATTTTAAATTGAAATTTTTAATATTCTATACTATCTAATACATGTTTCAAAAATACGTGTTATCTTATCCCATTTTACCCATATAAATCCTGGTACTTGGTAGGTACTTAGATCTTTGTTTGACTGAATAAATAACTTATCAAAAAATATACTTTCATTTTATATCATTCATTCGCAATGAAAAGTAGTTTTAAAGCTTGTTTTTTTCTCATCGTTTTATACAATGTTTAAAACTTGTTTTAATCTGTGTTTTTAAACGTGTGATAAAAAACACGGTTTAAAATCAAACTGTTTTAAACATTGTTTTAAACATGTGTTTTAAAACCATTTGTTTTAATCATGCCAACCCTGCATCAGGCTATCAGAGAGAGTGCACCGGTGTTTGCGCACACACTTGTGCACTATAATATGTCCCGCGCAGTCTAGTTGTTGTGATTGGCTACCGCAGTCGTAATCGGCTTGGGGGATTATTATAATTACACAATATTCGATCCTAAAAATCTTATGTAAATAGTGCTTTGCAGACGTATACCAACTGTGCTATTTCTGTACTATCTTTGATGTGATGGTAGTCGAATGTTTTGATTTGTCAAAAGCAATTTAAAATTTACTGTTTTTTTTTTGTGTCTCTCGCCTGGGTATCTATCAAGACACATATTTTTTTATACTGAATTGTATTTCACAGAAAACTATTCGAATGTTATTATCTTTTTTTTCTTGATTTATAGAATAGTAAATAATCGCTTTTTCATAATATTAAATAACATTTCCCAAAAAAATGTTTCGCAATTGTTTTGTTAAGAATAATAAATCAAAGTAAAGTTTTAGAAAAATATTAAGTTATCCACAAAACCATTCATAAAAACATGTTTTAATGTGTAACGGTTCCCATAGCATAGAATTACGAGCACATACATGACACAATCCAGTGTCTATTTTGTGAAGCACTATAAAATGAAATAAAGTGACCATTGCGTCCGGACTGCTGTAATTTTCTGCTTTATTCCTTGCTCTTGTTTTTTTTCCAGCGTTTTCTTCTATTTTAAATTATTTAACAACATCAAGCCTTTTTAAATAGTCTAGTCTTAGTTCTTAGTTGTTCCTTGTTTATGGAAGTATCTATTACTGATTTTAAATAACCTACAACTGTTCTCTGTACACCTCAGGTCCTCCTCTCGGACTCTCCCCCCAAAGGCACGGCCACAGCGGAGGAGCTGATCCGTTGCACGCGACACATGACCACGGCGACCGCGCGCGCCGTGGCCGCGGGGAACGCGTCCAAGCAAGACCAGCTCACTGCCGCTGCCAACCTGGGGAGGAAGACTGTGGTCGACTTGCTTGTTGCCTGCAAGGTAAGATAGAACTTTGTTACCGGTAATGCGATATATTTCTTTGGTAGAAAATGTAGAAGTTGAAAAAGTACAAAAGTAGAGATCATTTGCAATAGATTTTTTATATATATTTAATTGTAGTCTAGCGAGTTTACTTCATATAATTGTTATTTGTAGGAAGTGTTGAGATGTTAGGTATGAGATCAACGAGATATAGAAGCAATTTAAAAATAAAAACACATAAACATGAGTATCTTGAAAATAAAAATAAACTATTGCAAATGAGCTCTACTTTAACCCCTCCAAGGGAATGTATCGAACTGTGTAAATATTTTTTTGAAACATAAAAAAAATATACCACCAATGTCACTGCAAAATAGTCATCATCACATCGAGACACCGTTGTAAGACTTTAGCCTCGTCACTTTCACAAGTCGAGTCTATTTCTTTTCTTGTATGCAGCAGATCTAAGCAGATCAATCTTTTCTATTTGTGCGAGGTAGGTGGTAGGGGAATCGATGACAGCGCTCATATTGACCATAAAATTTACAACGTAGGCGGACTTCTGTCACTATTTCTCTTATAATTTTAATACATTAAATACGTATCCGTACTTTACATTTTACATCCACCTATACGAGTAGTAATGACAGTAACCCATATTTCAACGTCCGCGAATAGTTTGTGACGCTATCGTTTCGCACGGTCCCGATACTTGTTTTATTTTCTTGGAAACGTAGTATCACAGATAAAGGGTAAATAAATCATTTAGGTTCGGACGCCATTATCAAGAAGAAGGAGACATGTTGTTTTGTTAGAAGGTATATATCTAAGCAAGTTGAATAAATATAGTAAGTAAACAATAATAATAAAAATACTTTATTGCACACCATAAACATAATAATTACATAGGATAGTATCTTATATATTCCCTATAAGTACAATTTAGGCGGTCTTATTGCTTGTAGCAATTTCTTCCAGACAACCTTCAGGTAAGGAAAAGCATGAAGAATGAAAGAAGAGGCAAGGTGATGAAATTATTTTAAACAAATTTGAAGTGCTAACCCTCATATTTCTTCCACCAGGCCGCAGCCCACACAGCGGAGAGCGCGGAGATCCGAACCCGGACGATCGAGGCCGGCGCCGCTGCGGCCGAGGCGTACCGAGCGCTGCTAGCCGCTGTGCTCGGCTCCGTGTCGAACCCGGCGGATAGGCAGCACTTGCCCGAGCTGTCGAGACGCGTCGCACATGCAGTAGCCGATATTATTGCTGCTGCTGAGCTGCTGAAAGGTAAGTTGTAATATTTCTTTTACTGGCTTTGCTTTGTTGATGGTGGCCATTTGAAAAGATATCGGCTAAATACGCTGAAATATTTTTCCTGACATTGCCACAATGTTTATGATTATAATTTAATATATTCAACGTGTAACGTTAAATGCGCAAAACATGAAAATATATACGAGTAGAATCAATAAAACCACTTTTTACATGGGTTACATTTTTCAAAATGTCTTTGTTAAAATGTTGCCCTGTCTATTTATTAATAGGAGAAGCCATCATGTGCGCAATTTGCCAAAACTTGTAAAGTAATGATTTTTTTTTTATGAGCGTAGATTCATTTCATTCATTCATAGCGTAGGTTAGAGTCATTTATAGAAAGCGTAAATTTAGCTGGTATTCCACCCGCCAGGTTCGGACTGAGTGGACAGCTTAAACGCATACAAATAACGCATTTGTCTTCCATTTAGGAAAAATAAGTTAGCTTGGAATCGGTATATGATGTCAAGTTTACCTACATCATCAGTCCACACACCCATCACTATTTTTAAAGCTTTTAAGGCTCACTTGCGCATGATGATTTAACCTAGGATAAGCACAATCCTAGGTTAAATCATCACATGCGAAGGACGTTCACCAACAAGATGGACAGACGACCTTGTAACGATTGCAGGGTCAAACTGGATGCAGACCGCTCGTGATCGGTCCCTGTGGAAAGCCGTGGGGGAGGCCTTTGTTCAGCCGTGGACGTCCTTTGGCTGATAATGATGATGATGATGATATGCTTATCCTGGATTAAATCATCATCCTGTCTCGGTCAGTTTATTTGACCTTAATAGAGATATAATATGACTTAGCCCAGGATTAGCGTAATCCTGGTTGTCCAAGTGAGCTTATCATTTGCTCGATGGCAGGGTCTGACTGGGTGGACCCGGCGGACCCGACGGTGATCGCGGAGAGCGAGCTGCTGGGCGCCGCGGCCTCCATCGACGCCGCCGCGCGCAAGCTCGACGCGCTGCGCCCGCGCCGCCCGCCCAACCCTCAGGTATACTAGCCTTCCCCCCCCCCCCTCAGCAACCCCCCCCCACTATCACTGCCCAACTTAAATCGCTCCACGAGTCCCTGAGATTAACGCGTTCAAACTCACAAACAAACTCTTCAACTTTCTAATATATAATATCAAATCGTTTTAAGTGATAATATTTAACTGTGTATTTGTATATATCGTAGAAACGGAACACTATCATTATTTTTCTGGAAAATTGAGATTTTTTATTTTTTATTTTCGCTAACAAAGAAAATATAATTTTATTTAAACAGCACCATGATGATTTTAAAACGTCATCGGCTTCATCTCTCTCAATTCAATTCCCAAAAACTAAATTACTGAAAAAAATAATTATCTTAATCTTTAAATTTCTCAATACCTAGCGTATAAAAACCAAAAGATTTTCTACAAAAAAGATCTATTTATTGTGCTTTTTAAATATTATCATCTAAAACGAGGTGACCTTATATATAAATATTCCGCAAAGGTTGTCTAGATGCAATTGTTTTTAGCGATAAGACCGCCTTAGTTTTACATTTACTTTAAGATTAAAAACTGTAATTTATTTTGTGTTGTGCAATATAGAATACTATCATTATTAGTATAGATTCCATTCTAAACAAGAAAAAGGAAGAACATCAAACGTAAATGACCATCACAGAAGACAGCGTACTGCTGGCCGCGCGTCGCTGAGATATGTTTGATATTCTTGGTTGTTTTAATATCACCCGAGAATCAAACATATTACACAGTGACCGCGAGCACTACTTCAGGGAAGAATTTATAAGGAAGAAGAGTCTACAGAAGAATCAACAGATAGAGGTCTATAGAAGAATCAACAACCCCAATTGACTTTATTTTTAAGGTTTATTGCTGATTGTTCGTGTGACCTGTTATAAAATCAAACATTTTAATCAACTAATCAACAGAGTATACGTAGGTACCTTGATCTGGTCATATTGCTCTAAAATGCTTTAACTCAGAAATTTAGTAAATCCAAAGTTATAACCCCCTAATCAATGTATTTCAGAATTGAAAGTTTTATTACTGGACTCATTTGTTTGTAACGCATTGCTGGTTTGATTTATTTTGTTACAAATTAGTAATACATCTATTTTTCATTACAATAAATTAAAATCATTTAGAATTGATTACTGGTTACTAAGAGCCATATTTTAAAGTTTTGCACCTAGTACAGGCCACACTATTTATTATTGTTTAATCGTACCTATAGTCTGCGCGTTAACAATCGAGTTGTGAGGGTAGAATTTCAATAGAGATAGGATACAGCGCCTGCTTTATCAATTGGTGCAAGCGATATAGACATAACACTGACGTGACTTCAGTTGATAACATGTCGACTATAGTGCCACCAACGTATCTGAAGAATGACAGAATAGCGCTACGATCGGAATGGGTTGCCCTTTTTCACATAAAACACATCTGACATTTGGCACGATGAAAATTTAAAACAAGTATCATTTCAACCTTATTGCACACTCAAAGGTATAATTAACCCCGAATCGCATTCTTCTTCTTCAATTTAAGAGCCACGCTCTTGTCGGTGGAATAATCGCCATTCTTTTCTACAGTCTGCTTTCCTCTTTACTTCCTGATATGACATGACATTAATCATTGACATTATCTAGTCGCATTATCTACCATTAATACTTTAGGGCTTGAGAAATTTGAAATGTGGGATATTTCAGTATTCGCCTCTTAGCTCCCTATAATACCCATATCAGGGCTGAAAATAATATGGAGAAGATAAGTATGGGCTAACATTATAAAATGAAATTCCGATTAATTTTGAATATCAATAATGGTCACACTTGCTTGTATCAGCAGCAATCACGTTTTCAAAGTGACAACTGTAGTTTGAGTTGGTTCCGGCGTTTCTTCTCAGCACTTGCCAGATTGTCTGTGTCTTGTCTCGCTAGCAGGGCCCAAAAGATAAGGAGACATGTTCTGGCTCCATATGGGCTATATTTGATTGATATTAATTAATTATTGACGTTCATTAAGTGGCATTTTGGCCATTCTTCAGATAAGTTTGTGGCGCTTATAGTAAATATTTAAGAGGATTTTAACAATAATTGGAATGGACTCAATTTCCAGAATTTATGCTAAGAATATTATTTACAACTTCGCCGACACGTTTTGCTATTTGTTCAGTACAATAACAACTTACTTATTTCGCCATCAGGAAACTGATGAGACCCTCAACTTCGATGAGATGATCCTGCAAGCGGCAAAGTCCATCATCGCTGCCACATCAGCTCTCGTCCGGGCCGCGTCTGCCGCGCAGAGGGAACTCATTGATCAGGTATGAGCTACGCTGTTTTACGTTAATACGGAATAAAGTCCGTTTCGTTTTGCTAGTTTAATAATTAATGCTAAAATAAGATTTAACAGAAAATTCACAGAATTCATAAGTAATTAATCGTTAAGCACTGAAATCTTTTAAAATTAAATAGTTAATGAATTTTTTTTACTGATAATATTTCCAAAGTTGTAAAAGGACTGAAAGAAAACGGACTTTAATTATCAGCTTTTTCAGTGAAAAGTGATGTAAACTATCCGAGGCTCCATTTTTAAATTACTTGCATATAGAATCAACAGATTTTTTGTTTTATTTCCAAAAACGTACATGCAATATGTCCAGGGATGTAGTAATAGATCTGTAAGATAAATATCTACAATAAATTTCATTCACTAAAATACCCCTTATTGGAGGATAATTCCAAAAACCCACTTTACTGCAATGACTTTTAATAAAAAATATTATATGATTCTATAAATTATTTTGTAAAATAATATTATAATTTATTGAATTATAAAATGTCGTGTAGGGGCTCGATTTTGGTGTAATTTTAAAATAAAGATGTGTTTGGAATTGACCCTCCATCGTAGTGTATTATTTTCTTTATTAAAGATATTCTTCTTAAAGTTGTATTACTTCATCAGTATACCGTTTTTGTTTCTCGACTCGCTTCAATCTCGAGCTATCGTAGACACCTTACACACTGCGACTTTTAGCGGGCTCCGAATGATTTACACAACTACCCTTGAACGATATAATTGTACATAGAAATCACTGTTCATCATTCATCGATACAAATATATATTTTTTTACCGACACCTCGTTTCGCCGAAATAATTACTTATGATTCTTAAGCAGTCGCGCGTTTTGAAAATGCTGTCGCGCGTTAGCATAAAAACAGAAACGCGACTGCATCGATGACGCGTTAGTATCGATTCTGTCGCCAAAATTCAGTACATAATTTGTCAATTACCAGCTTCACCATCGCGACTGTATCCATGCCAAAAGTAGCGCAGTGTGTAAAGGTTGACATTTTGCGACTGCAGTCTGCTGCTGCAAAGTCGCTGTGTGTGAAGGTTTGTAGAGTTATCGTATGAATGAAATATCCGCTGAAACTGATGGCCTGCTGGGGCAGGAAAGTTCTAGATTGGAGACCCTTCGACCAGAGACGCAGCGTGGGACGTCCACCAATAAGATGGACAGACGACCTTAAAAAGATCGCAGGATCAAACTGGATGCAGACCGCTAGTGATCGGTCGCTGTGGAAAGCCGTGGGGGAGGCCTATGTTCAGCTGTGGACGTCCTTTGGCTGATAATGATGATGATGATGAAAATATCCGCAACATTTATTCTTTCCTCAGGGCAAGGTAGCCCGCCGTCCAGCCGCCTCATCCGACGACGGGCAGTGGTCCGAGGGTCTGGTCTCCGCCGCGAGACTGGTGGCCGCCGCTGCGCACGCGCTGGTGGAAGCGGCCAACGCGCTGGTGCAGGGAGCGGCTTCTGAAGAGAGGCTGATCTCGAGCGCGAGGCAGGTGGCAGCGAGCACCGCTCAGCTGCTGGTCGCTTGCAAGGTTAGTGGACCGATTCTTGAATCGCGGTGTTGGAGTATTTTTGTGGAACTGTTAGGTTGTGGCGTACATACGAGAAAAGAAAGTTTGTGATAATAATATAAAATAATATTTATTGTTTTTTGTAAATAAATAATCCGATACTAATATTATGATACTATCATTTACCGTTAGATTTAGATTTATTAAACCGATTGATTTTTTTTGATGCTTGTATATTTGTGTTTCATGAGATCACATCATAATGATGTTTTTTTTTTATTTAGTATTACTTGTGTGAAAAGAATCTTAATTACTTAGTTTATTTGTAAAAATTTACAGTAATGAGGAAGTTTTGGACTTGGGTAGGTACTCTAAGGAAACATTCTTTAGTCTTTTTAAAGGAATGTTAGGACCTAGGATAATATATTGAGTTTGTGATTAGGAGCAATATTTAAAATCCACCAAGGCTAGTATTCGTATCAATGTCAATATACAACGGGTAACGTTAAATGCGCAAAACCTGAAAATAGGTTGATTGGAATTATGGCTAAAATCAATTAAACCACTTTTTCATGGGTCACATTTTTCAAAAAATCTTCATTAAAATGTTGTCCTGTCAAAAATACGTAAACAAAAAATAACAATAGTTTGTTTTTTTGGAGCGCAGATAGTAATAATAATAATGTCAGCGCGGCACAGCGGCCCGGTGGAATACCTACCGACTCCTATCTTGACAGAGCGTCGTCTGCAGACCTACAAATGATCAGAAGTGGCAGTGAATCTAAAACACCACACAACCACTTAATTTATTAGTTTTTTCTTCAAAATTAGGTCAATTGAATTCAAAATCATTTGCGATGTCTGAGCTTTTGCGCATTTAACATCACACGTTGTCTACATTGACACTAACATTTGCCGACCTCCGTGAGGTTCCGGTTTCGATTCCCAGTCGGGTCAATGTAGAAAACGATATTTTTTTATATTGTCTCGGGTCTCAGTGTTTTGGTACCACCGTTGTGTCTGATTTCCAAAACACAAGTGCATTGGCTACTTACTTTGGGATCAGAGCAATGTATGTGATTGGTGTCCAATACTTTAATATTTAATCTATACACGTTGTATACATTGACATTTAACACTACACTACTATTCCCCCCAAACAAACACCGACAGTTTTGCGCGGGAAACGAAAAGGGAAGGACGGACCATATTTCTTCATTTTAGAAATATATTTTTTCGGGTTTATTATTGTGATTGTGTGGTGGAATTATCATGATAATTTGTGCTTTTGAAGAAAACAATAAAGTTAAAGTGAGAATTATGGTGAAGCGACCTCTATTTGCGCCGTCTTACCCGGATCGCTGTTCCTGCGCTTAGCTTGCTGAGCATTGGAATGCGGACCACCTCGCATTCAATGAGTCAGGTTGAGTTAGGCTAGTTTAGTGTTAGTTTTAGTGTTGAAAAATCAAAATACAATAAATGAAGAATTGTCTCTATGGCGTACAGTCGCCGTCAGATATATTGGAGCAGATAAAGCGACCAAATGATTCTGAACAGTTTAAAATGTCAATAAGTTCCATACACTACAAGTTACCTTTAATATCAGAAAATTCATTACTTCATAAATATCTGAGCAGAAGCTAGTCAATAACTTCTAGACACACAACTAACCAATAATATCTGAACACTCATAACGTCAAATGTATCTACGCAGTAGGTCTTAAATATCTGAGCAATCGAGGAAAATTGCAGAAGGAGGTGCTTCCAACTTAATTATAAATACTAGGAACTCTTTTCATAGTTTATATTACAGTAAGATAACGCTGGCAGTTTGTAACGCTTTTAGTTTTCAGTATTGTCATCACTGTCATGAAAGTGTCATACAATAAATAAATTCAGGCAAGTGAGTGTTCAGATATTATTATTGGTTAGTTGTGTGTTTAGAAGTTATTGACTAGCTTCTGCTCAGATATTAATTAAGTAATGAATTTTCTGATATTGATGGTAACTTGTAGTGTATGGAACTTATTGACATTTTAAACTGTTCAGAATTATGAGGTCACTTTGTCTGCTCCCATATATCTGACGGCGACTGTACAGCCAAAGACGTTAAACTTGTATACAGAGTGAAGTTTTAATCAGTGACCAAATTTTAAGTGAAGACTCCACTGATGAATATGAACAACTTTTACTACGGGAGCAATAGTGAAATTGATAAAAAAAAATCTGCTGTTTCGTACATTTTGACCGCGAGCCAATTGAGCTTTTGTATGGAACAGCTGATTTTTTTTTCGATTTCGCTATTGCTCCCTAGTAAAAATTGTTCATATTCGTCAGTGGAGTCTTCACACAAAATTTGGTCACTGTTTAAAATTTAATCTTGTATATAAAACAAACACGAATCCACGATCTCAGGTGAAAGCGGACCCGAGCTCGGAGTCGACGCGGCGTTTGCAAGCGGCGGGCGCTGCCGTGATCCGTTCGACGGACGGGCTGGTCCGCGCGGCGCGGGACGCCATCCACTGCGAGGAGGAGCGAAGCCTTGTGCTGAACAGGCGCATGGTGGGGGGCATCGCGCAGGAGATCGACGCCAGGTCAGACATGTCGACGACTTACATTCGAATAGATTCGGCCGAACTACCACAAAATATTAGACAGTAACAGAAGTCAAACTTGTGCATTACTTCACTTATGACACACCCACGCGCCGGTCGCGCTAGGGATGGCAACTGATATATTCTTCTTCAATTTAAGAGCCGCGCTCTTGTCGGTGGAGTAATCGCCATTCTTTTCTACAGTCTGCTTTCCTCTAAATATATATAAAATACCATATAATATTCTCCCATTTTGTTCCTTAACTGATAGCTGTATATTTTGGCATTTATAAATATGTGTAGTCTCTCGTTTCATTTATTGAAAAGATAATAAATGAAAAGATAGTTGCAAAAAAGTACAACTGATTTCAAAAACAAAATTTACTTAACTCTTAAATTTATTTTATTAAATATCAGTTTTACGCAGCTAACCCGCGTTAATGTTAAATCTCCAAAAAATATCGTCATAAATAATACCTTATGTACTATTCTGATGTTTGAGCTATCTAATATATCAAATTTCCATGTCACAAACAGTGTTAGTTACCATACTCCTCCAAAGCGGCTTTACCGATTCTCACCAAATTTTATAAGCATATTCAGTAGGTATGACAATCGGCTACTATCTATTTTTCATACCCCTAAGTGATAGGAGTTTCTCACCCTTATTTTTTTTTAATTTTTGGACGATTTGTTTTTGTAACGTGCCATTAAAAATTACATACAACCCTATTTTTTTTCCTTTTTTATCACCAACCTCTATTTTGTATAGCCATTTTAGAAATTTAATCATTTTTCATCCCGCTCGATAACTGATCAATTATAGTGTTTTTAACTGTAATTCGATTAAAATTTCCCATAGCTTATAGCAAATCTAAAATTTATTTTATGAAAATAAACATTTACTTTTATTATTAAAGTATTATTATCAAACCAACGTTTTCCGGGTCAGTTAGTATTATTATAAAATTTCATCACAATTCATCGCATAGTTTTTGCATAAAGATGTAACAACAATACACACTTACAAACTTTCACCTTTATAATATTAGTGTGAACATTTGTAGCTTTAAATGAGATAACCTTTCGATCAGGTGATTAAAAACAATGTTCCTAAGTTAAATATATTAGTTTACTGCATGACAAACAGTCGACACAAAACATTGAACATGCAGCTCTAGTGTAAAACTAAATATTATTTTATTATACAAAATATTCGTACATATGCGTTCCCTGTGTTATTCTGTCTTTACTTTTTACGTAAACGTACTTTAAATTTGAAGCGCATTGGTAATTATAAGTCGTATATTAAGAGGCTTCGATTTGGACTAATTTACCTGTTGAATGATTATTTGTTGGGGTTATTCCGCTGTAATGAACAACAATTAATCACCGATCAAGTCACCATGTTTCAACAGAAATATTTCTTCAAAATATACACAATTTCACATAAACTTTCAAAAACGCAAATGAGAGAAATTTTCAGCGAGCCTTTATAGGCTTTCGAACTGACTGACAGCTGCTAAAAACGGTTCTGCTACTTCGCATCTCCCATCTCTTTTTATCACACAGTTTGCTGTTAGTGACATCTCGCTTTTGTCGTTCTATTCCAAAGGGATAATTTTATGGTATAAAGTAATTAAAATACGCATCAATGAATATGACTGGCGACGGTGGGTTCCTCAAAGCGAGTCCAGAACATTGTTCGTGTTCGTGCGAATGTCGTCAGTGTGATGTGTCTCTGACGAGTGCATATAACGCGATCGTAGAGGGCTTTAACAAACTCAAAGTGAACCGTTCCCGTCGCTGTCGGGCAGGTCGGAGGTGCTCCGCATAGAGAAGGAGCTGGAGGAGGCGCGCGGGCGGCTCACGGCCATCCGCCAGGCCAAGTACAAGCTGCGCGCCGCCGACACGGACACCGACACGGACGCCGAGCTGCTCGACACAGACCACACACAGAGGTAACCAATGAAATATTAAAAAAAAAAAAGACTCGTCAAATTTCAGGTGATGGTTGTCTGTGTTAAATTATATCGATGCTGTGTGTGTAAAGCTCAAAATCACTTCTTTATAAGCTCCTCCAGCTTCTTTATAAGGCCTATAGTTAAAGACCATGTTTCGGATCCGTATGTCATCACTGGTAACACACACTGGTTGAAGACTTTCGTCTTCAGACACTGATGTAGTTAAAATGAAATGACACTCTTACGCAGTTTCCCGAATGCTGCCCAGCCGAGTTGGATTCATCGGTTGGCCTCCTTCTCAAAATTCTAGGAATAGAATAACTTTAGCCAAAGCTAATCGCGTTTTTAATTATTTGCACACCCGCTGGCGCTGATTATGTATGAGAACATTTAGAATACAATTCTAATATCTCTTATAACTGTTATTAAATATGGAAAGCCTTAACCCGATGTTTTAAATACAGCACATTTTAATTTGTCAATACTATTGTTTGACAAATTATAATGCAATTGTTTTCTACAAGTGCTGAGAGGCACTGACCGTTCTTTATTCAACGCAATACTAAATATTGTTTTAAAATCCATAAATACCACCACTATGAAAATTTAATTAACATCCTATTTGAATGAATTCCAGATTCAAAACGCCGAACAGCAGCTTCGCGAACACCACATACAGTCCAAACAGTACTTACTCCACCCAACAGAACACAACGATGAACACCACACAGCACACGACAAATCTCTCACAAAACATCTCCTCTCTAAACCAATCGATTCACGGCTATCAGCCGCCCAAATCGCCATACAGCACTCCAGTCAGTCCTCAAGGGGTTAATTCCACCTCGAACGGCTACCAGACTTACCAGAGGGAAGATAAACAGTACTCGGTGCAGAGCCCGACGTTTTCCAGCTTCAGGCCGCAGGAGGAACCGAAGAATTACGAAGGATTCACCACACGGTAAGTTTGTTTATGGTTCAGGGGTACGGTTTTTGCTGTTTGTGGAAATAAGTTTGGTGATACATGTACAGGATGGCCCAAACAATGTCGTCCTTATTTTTTTTGGATTCTTTACATCCAGGGTTATCCAAATATACCATGTTTATGATAGCCAAATTTTTGTAGTTTTCGAGGCTATATTTTCAATTTTTTTTAAAACTTTTGTAAGTCTTAGCTAGCTAGCTAGCTAGCTCATAATTATATGTAAGTTAATTTAATTTATAAGGATCATCCTGCAAAAAACCCTCATAACACCATTAAAAGTGGAGGAATTATTTTTTTGAAAATTCTCAATTTGCGAAATAAAATCTCAATAACTACGAAAATTCAGCTAACATAGGCTAAACTTGAATAAACCTGGATTTAAGACTTCCAAAAATAATTTTGGACGTCCCTGTCTGGGCTACCCTATATGTATTGACTGTCGCAGTAAATAAATAAAAATGCAATAAAGAGAGCCAGCCTTAATTCCAAATTTATTACAGGTGGTAATAACAATAGAATGTTTCCTTTAAGTATAATTAAACTTTTAAGTATTCCTAAATGATGAGGACTTATTCAAACATTTACTGCGACGAGATATACTTTGAAACATACCAAACGTTGTTCCATAAATTGCAAAAACTATTGGTATTTGTAAATAACGGCTATCTATAGCTACAAAAAAAGCTGTGCTAACTATTTGCGTCAAAACAAAGACTATTTCCTTAATCCTAAATTAAAATTAGTCGCACTAAGACACTCCTACTTTTTACACACAAAGACTGCGTATTGACTGATAGAAATAAGATTTTGATCTTACAAAGGGTCTCTTCGTGTGACTAGTTTTTTTAAAAAAAAAATTGGTAACACTGGGCTTTGCCACTATTTAAAGACTTAAGCTTCACTAAATAATCTCAACTTATTTCTTTCTCGCACGCTGCCGGACCACAGATGATCTACGCCTATACTAAACTAAAACTAAATCTAAAGTGCCTTTTTTCTCCACTTATGACTTGTGCCTACTTTGTAACTTGTCTTTGTATTTACTGTGTTAAGCTTATTTTAAGGGATTATATTTGGAAGGTTCGTTCAAAATTGTTCAAAAATCGGTTTCGTGCAGGATTTTTTGTGGAATATTTCTTAGAAAAAAATTGATAGAATTTATATAGTACATTTTTCTTTAGGTCCTTGGTATGCAACGCCTTACAAAATCACTCTCCGTTATTATTTTTATAATTAGGACATCTGTTATTCAATACATTTTATGAAAACTCAGATGTTGAAAACATTATTGAAATTTAACAAAAAATCTTGTACGATAACCCAAAAAAATATTTATAAATTGTAACTAAGAACCAAAGCGCATGACCACACTTGGTCTGTATAACAAACTGTTCTTCTGTATGTTTGTATTAATATACCACTTGGGATATTGCCACTTTTGTCATACAGGTTTTCAACATTTTATATAAAAAAATACATAATTTTATTGTTACTAAATAACGGTATTTTATAAAGTGCCTAAACGCAATCGTGCCTCAAAATGTTTTAAGTAAAATTTTAAACTAACGGATGTTTGTCCAATAGAATTCTTTATATTCTGGACTATTTCAATTTTATTATAATCTATCGGGCAACCATCTCTAAAAATATTATTCTAAATGTTGATGACCTAAAATTGTGCCTACAAACACCGCAGACCGGATTGTCAGTCACGCTTTGCCTAGATTAATTTCTATGTCTAGATCTAGAATTAATTTTTCTAGTTGTAATCTTGTATTTCGATTGCAGACAAACCTCGAGTAATGACAGAACGATGATGAGTAATAATAAGTAAGTCGACCATGTGAACGAATCGTTGATTTGTATTACAGAGACGCTATTATATCCCTGTGATTCATAGATAACAACCCTATTAAAGACACGTTTTCACGTGACATGTTATGACTACTTTTACATACTCAGCTCTTGTTTTATTAATTTGTACCCTATCTTTATGTGTGTTTCCTAGATTCAGAAATGTTATTACACACTTTGATTGGTATATTCTGGAGTCGCAATGATTACCAAATAATGTTTCAAACCTTCAGTCTTAAATCAAAGGATTGAAGTTCATATTATTGATGATTTTACTACACTGCATCTGCCCAATCAGCAAATAAAAGAGCTCAGTATGCAATTATAATAAAACATCCAAGGAGATTAATAGCACATCTTCAATACAAACCATCGAATACGCTTCCCGCGCTTCGCGTGTTGTATAAAGAGCGTGGCTTCCCCCGCGCGTTTCACGGCCCGAATTATCGTTCTGTACATATTTCTTTTGCCGTTCCAATGTGATTTTCTGTATTTAATCCGCAGCTTTCACTCAACTGGTATCTACCAAAAACCATGGACTGAGTCTATGCTAACCTGTGAGAGTTGATAAATGGTTTAGGGATCTAATAACTAATTACAATAAAACCAGTAACATTGTGGTAGTAAAAGTTATAGAAATAATAAAGAAGTTATTGCTAAACCTTATAAAGTGAAGCTAGATTTAGAGTTTAAAGTAATGACTTTCTCTAGGAGCTCTTTAATAATCAAATTCTTTCTTAGATATTTTAACACCTTCTACATACATAGTTTAAATTCTTGATCTAGCTTCAAACCATATTAATAGACCCTAAATAAACGTATAATTTTGCATTAGCTATAGCATGTTTTTAATGTGTAGTTGTCAATACTAAAACTTTCCAATTAACTTATTTTAAAACTAAATTACAGTAAAACCTCAAATTGAATACCAATGACGATTAGTTAACTGAACAATCGTGGCCAACCATTCGTCAACTCTCACCCCCTAATCTCCTAACTTGCATGCGGGTGTAGAAGCAGCATGGACGCGAGCGTAGTGGTCAAGTCGTTACACCTGCCCGAAGTGAGAACAGCTAGGCTGGTCTCCGAACCCGAGACCGTGCAGTTCCGCGCCGAAAGGGCCCATAGGGAGAGGCCGCCGCCGCCGCCGCGTCGCGTGTCGCTACAAAAGTATGAGGACACCGCTAGATCGTGAGGGGTTCGTCTGTCTATCTATGCACAGGGGTAGGCCATTATTTTCATTCGTGGGGTTTCGACTGGTCGGAGTACTTTAATTGTTGTATGCACAGATAGCTTCAATGTACAGCATATGAGAAAATCTATTTAACATCATAAACAACAAGGATTGTAAACTTAATCCGTTCATTCAATAAGTATTCTTATCTATCGTTTTATCACAAATTAAGTCACAAAGTCGTCTCCATGGCTTCACACATTTAAAAAAGCACCACTTATTATATTCACTATTATATGCACTACGCTCATTTTATCACACAAATTCTTGGGGTTTCTACATTGAACACATATAAAATATGTCTTCGTGGGTAAGTTTTTAGATTTTCAAGATTCATCCAGTAATATTACAATAGTAATTATTTTTGTCCATGGGTGTCATTTCACAAGTTGATTTTAGTACTCTTGATCAGTTGAAACTCGCGTTTTTTACGCAAATTCGTTTTTTTTAAGAAATCTCTACAAAAGAAGAAGTTCGAGTATAGATTTGCCGCATCATCCACGTACGACATCATCGCTATTTATCTTTTTAAAAACTACTAATTCTTCTTCTTTTCCTACTAAATATTTAACTTGCATGAGCATGCGGTGTTGGAGTCTTCAACGGCCAGAGATATATTTAATTGTATTAAAAAAGAAAATTAATGAACTAATCAACAAGTAACATTTGCAGTTACGAGACGCGTCTCTACGACACGCCGAGGCCCGTCAACGAGTACAAATCAGAGGAACAGAAGTACGAATCTAGCCAATACCAATACACCAAAGAGAAATACGGATACGACGCGCCGAAAGGGCCGTTGAGTCCTAAATTCAACGCTAGAGAGCTTAAATTCGATGACACGCCCGAACCTATCTACTCCTCACTCAAAAAACCATCCACTCCCAAATCTCCGTTCGACGGAGTCGGGCAAACGTTCTCGGAGCACCAAGTGTCGACCGAAGCAATTCCTGGCGGTACCAAACACTCTGAATTCTCAGTCAAAAGTGAATCTTATCAGAGCTACCCAAAGACGGAATACATAAAGTCAGAATCTCGTCAGGAAACCAAATCTCCGTTTATGACTTCCACACCGGCTAAGGACTTTGACTTCCCAAAAACTTCCACCGAACTGGTCAAAGCTGCCACTCCAGATTATGACAGAATATCGTCTCCGTACGGTAAGGAAGTCCATAGCTACGGTGGTCCAAACTACATGGAGGAGACGATGACAGAAGTCAAAGAGATTCCTAACGGAACGCAAAAGATTACAACCACAAAAATATACAGCTCCTCGCCAGTGAACATCACAAGTACAAACACGAAATACGAGCCTATCAAACTGGAAGGCATCGACGAACTATCGAAATCATTCGATAACGATTCTCGTTACAGCACTCTCGACTCTAGATTTAACACGTTAGAGTCCAAAATGAGTTCGGACACCAGTCGCTCCTTCATGAGACCATCGGAGTTCCAATCGTCAGACTATCAAGCCACGACGAATATAACTAAAGTCAAAAAGCCAGATTTGGCCAAAGAAATAGACAGTTTAGATAAGAAGTTCTCGAAACAAACTGTTACTTCAGAGACCATTGAAAGGAAGTCGGTTATGACTAGTTCACACAAGTCTGAAACTAGTTCTACGGTCACCAAAAAGTTCGGAAACTTCTAAGGTACTTGTTTGGAAATGTTGACGTGTTGCTTCTCGGCTGACAAAAATGACGCTTGCATTTTGTGCATTGGACTTTGTGTCGTATGACGTTAAGTTTAAGAGTAATTTTCAATGCACGTGTAGCTGTAGTGTTGTGAACACATATTCTTGAGACTTGAATATTTTGGTCTCGAAATGTCTCGATATTTTTGACGTTATTTTTAGGTATATTTTTAATTAAATTACAAAATGACAAACATTAATAATGTATTAACAGTCAAGGGCAGTCTTATGAAAATTAAACCAAAAAAGGCTCTTGCCAGAAATGACAGCTATTTTTTGTTCTCAAAGATGAAAGCTATTTTACATTAACATAAGTTTTTTTTATATATATTTTATCCGCCACGCTGATATTATTATGCATTTATAGTATAAATGATCTTAAAAATGAGCCACAAGAATATGTGTTCAATTAGTGGATATAAAAGATCTGCGGTGCTAAAATAGTTTATTTATATTAATGTAATAAATGAAATAAAAACAATAACGCAGTGCCTACGATGGGCCTTAACTTAATTGTATGTTCCATTTTAACAATTCTATTTCAAGTTGAAAGTTTTTGGAATTTTATACAGATTTATACAGGATCAAGAGCCATTTAAATTATAAGATATGAACCGTTGGCCTTACCGGTTCAAGACAAATTATGGATATTAATTTAAAAAAATAGAGAATGGCTCCTTGAATCTGGCCATGTGCGCCAAACTATTTATCACTTAGGCCGGCTTGCACTTATCAGTTTTGGATTTAATCATCGTTGTCTCTATCTATTTCATTGACATTGACAGAGACAGAAAAATGATTAAATCGAGTATTGGCTGATCCCGACATGCGCTATCCGGCTTAAGAAATGAATATGATCTCCGATAAGTGAATGATTGTATTTATATCTGTTTGGAATTATTTTGTGAGTTTTTAATTGCATTACAAGTGTAAACTTTCAAGTCAGGCTTGAAAGCTCGTAATTTGATTTCACAGCAAATCAGTAGTTGGTTACATAGATGATCCTAGTTTGGCGTACATGGTTTAAAAAGAATCACAAAGTGCTACCCCCTTACGAATTGGGGACCTTATTTGACATGCCTTTCGAAAAATATATATTTACTTAATTGTGCATTAGGTATTATCTTTAGTTAGAAACTTATCAATCAAAGGTTACCATATTGGAAAAGTATTGCGTCCTGTTCTAATTTTAATAATTTCTCATGACTTCAAAGTGTCAACGAATTTCAAAACAATACAGAAAAAGTATAAAGTAAATAGTTTTCTAGTTCTCACTCTCCACAATCTAGGATCGACAAGTTTCTAATTAAATGAAGCGAGAACGCCGAGCGTGCCATTAAAACGTGTATTTATGTTAACACCGTGCCTTGAATGAATTAACGGTAAATTAAATCTCCGTGAGGTATATACAAGTGACGAATATTATTTGTATTTTTCTGTCAATCCATGCGGTGACTGATTGACATTACAAATACGCAAATTGTTTATTTATAAACGTGAAATCATGTATTTTATTATTATGTTACTTGTTGTATACTCCAAATGTATAATTAAATGAAAAATGTGCCATCGACCGCCATGAATGTTGTATATAAATATACTTATACTGTAATTAGGTACGTTATAGTTGTAATCGTTTGGTGCAATGTCTATAAAACTTTAAAAAAATAACCATTTACCCACTAATGTACTTTAAGATTCTATACATTACTTAATAATTATTAAATTGAACTAAAATTTTCATAACAGTCTTTTCACTACTCGAACGTACAAGCTATTTACAATGTTGTATTCCTTAATCATTTTCTAAAAAAATGATTATGAAATTATTTAAAAAAAATGTTTATACGTTTGAATAGTGTTTTCGTAATCTCAAATCTTCATAAATGATTTATACTTCAAGTATATGTGTAATAGAAACGTATTTTTCTTTCTTTTTATAGCATTCTAAACGTGACGTCGACCGAAGTAGCCTGAACTCCAAGCTATATTGTTTTATTTCAATTTACAATTTATACAACAAATTAGAGTTGAAAAGTGCCTTAGTTTCTTTCAACTTGAAAATTTATACTATACATTTTATTTATATTTATATAGAGATGCCCGCGAAAGCGATTCGTCCACTGAAGGTATTGAAACACCAATTCAAATAGATTAGATGATTATTATACATAGTTATATGTAGATATAATATAGATATATGACGGCTATATTAATATTTACTGTGCGCCCTTTCGTATTTTGACATGCTTCGATATTTATGAAATTGAAATGAAACTTTAAAAAAATTGTATGTATCTGTTGTAAAAACATAAAAATTAATATCTCTTAGTTCTGATCGGCAACTATTTAAATACTTAAGGGTGTAATTAACATTATAAATGGGCTCTAATGTGTCTTAATGTGCTGTAACTTAATGTTTTATATAATGGAAAATGTATGGTTCTAGTATGTACTAATATACTTATATGATATTTAATGTAGTTTTTGATACATCTTACTCCTAGAATAAAGTATTTAAGATTTAGATCTACAGTATACTGTCAATATTTGAAAACCAAATAAAATTACTAATCATTCATTTATATTATTAGTCTTTAATGTCTCGACTTGGATTTACTTTTTTTTGATGATTATTAATTATTGATTTTGTTAATATGTTTTGAGATTTTATTCGGTTCGGTGCAAGGATTCTTTTGTTGGGGCGCTGTATGGTCCGTATGACTACAATTCTATGTAATAAATGAACTTTGACTAATAATAATTTGTAGTTTCGTTATTTTAAAAGTTAACTGACATTCTAATTTCCCCCTTCATAAACTTGGTATTTGAATAATCGCTTTGATATATGAAGTCCGATATATGAAGTCTTCGGTAGTAAATAAAAGGATTATATCACCAAATTTATTTAAGGTATAGTATCAGGTAAAATAAAACAACCAAGTGCATTGCGTTGCGTGTAATAAACTTATATTAAATATGACAACATATAAAACCGCAGTCTGCAAACAAATAAGTGATTTCCGAAGCAACAGATCACATCTGTTACCAAATATCAACACACTCCACTCATACACTAGTTATATATTTGCAAGAGAACATTTCTATATTAATAGGGAATACCTAGGAAACTTATATAAACAGAATATTAAATAAAGTAATAATAACCAACGGCCGCACTCAGAGACGATAAAATCGACTTTATGCATAAAAACATAAGTGTCACAAGTTTTGAGTATGGATTCTGCGTTTCTGAGTTCGGATGCAAGAGATTCAAAATACTGACACTGGGATCTCGTAAATAAGCATAACAATAATACAATTTGTAGATAAACATAGTTGATAATTAAAAAACGTATCTTATGCAAGCTAATATGCTGCTTAAAAATCGGTCTTTACACAGCAAAACTGCTAAACAAACATAATATGTATAATAAACGATATAAGGATGAAAATTGTACACATGCTTTGCCCGGCTACGTAACGATCACTTTTTCTACATAACGTTATATTATAATATGGACATTCGTTCTACACACTTTACACAAACTGACTACATGACGTACTGTGTGACTTTGGTTTACGAAATAAGAACCTAATAAACAATGGAATATTTACCCCCACAAATAACGTTATTACACAGCCTCATCGCTACCACTTAATGACGGGAGACAACCAGATTTACTAATGTATAAGATATACTATTATTTTATTTTAGCAATTGTATCACTATTTCAATTTGCAGTTGGAAAAACTTGTCTTAGGTAAAGTGAACTGCACTTTCGGTAAAGCTTATAGATTTGAAGTCGTCCTGCAAGAGCTTTCTTACCATTCGGCATGTGTTGAGTATTGCAGCCGTATGCATAGTTATGTCTGTGTTATCTACTATGTCAAGTTTGCGGAGCTAAGCAAATGCTTTGGGATGACTCCAGGGCTGGAGATAACTAGCGGCACAGTATATTCGACAGGTTTTCAGTGTTTTATCTTTTAGGTAGATATATTTACGTTATTATTTTCGGTTATAGTTTTTTTATGATTATTTATAATACCATTACTTTTATGACAAAAATATATGATAAAATAACTTTTACACTAAATTAAAGCTGATAAGTTTAAGGGGAAAAAGTATTATTATAAACAAAGTCACGCAACACGCTGTCCTATACATAATATATTAATTATTAAAGCTATTTCTTCAACAGCCATAACAAATAAATATCTTACATACATAATGTGCATTTACACTGGCATTTTAGCTATTTGACACACTCGACGAAAATATAAAATACTATTTAGATAAATGTTAAGCGAGGTTTAGATATGTACGGTAAGAAATAAACTTAAAAAACTTGGCAAGTAAATTATATAATTAGGAAAGTATCTTGTAATGAAGCATTTGAGCAGCATAATTTTTATTTTAATAAACTTATTCTGTTTCTAACAAGACAGCACCAGAGCTTTATTTTACAAACAAAATATTTCTATATGAAAAAAACATGCCAATTTACAAAATAAGTGGAATGTGTAGTATTCAAATTAGAATACCTATATACAAAAAATATACACGCTACCTACTCACACCTAATACACACACAAACACACCTATTATTGTGCTTTCTAAATGTTGATTGTCAGTAAAACCATAATATTATCCTATAAGAATAAAAAATTAATATTTATACAAGTCTTTGATAGATAGTTTAATATTAGTGATAATAAGCATATTTTTAAATTTAAGAAACATTTTTAAAGATGCTGGTTTTACTGACAATTTACACCAAATAACATACTATTCCATTCACAAATAATCTGTACGATTTTTTTTTTTTTAAAAAAAACAACCTTCTCTTAACTTTTAGGGAATGAAATGAACAAAATATTTTAATCCATATTCTTTTTTAATAGTTATAGTGGTTTCATAAAATATACTTCTAATTTAGGTACTGACAACAACACGTCAAGGTAAACACTGCGGTGTCTTATGCCGTTGTAATAAGAGCTAGTTTGCAACAAAATTGGGTAGCCTGATGTGCATGTCAGGTTGAAAGTAGTAAAATCATTCCGTCCCTGATATGTTTTGTGTCATCACATCATGAATAGTGTTGTTTTCCCTTTCTGACATGAATATCTTCAGTGTAATAAACAATATAGCAAAAGACAAAAACTTACATGCCCCAGCTGTGCTGTGTGCAGCAGAAATATAAATCTTAGGATATCTAGAGTTAATTAAGATTATTGGTTAGTATTGCCTTGAGAGATTATATTTCTATATTTTCTGAACAATAATAGTTTTAAAACTGACTCGACAAAATGGTCACTGTTTATTGAAAAAACTGCGTCATTTTTCACAAGGCAAAAACCGATCATGATGAATTATGATATAGAAAAGGATAGACTTTGGAAAAAGTAGGAAGTTTGAATTTATATAAGCGTTCAAAAGACCTGTCTGACGTAAATATACCTTTTATAAGATTGACCTACATTGTCTAAAAATTTGACTAACAAAAATGGCAATATGCAGGTACATAGGAATTTTATATGCGACATATTTGTGTTTTAATTTAAATAATTTCTTACAATCTAGTTTTGGATAATAGTATATTTCTAATAAAATATTAGTGCATCTGTGTTTTTAAAATGAACAGTTTTCACGTGATTTTTTAATGTACTACACCTGATCTAATAATTTATGTATATATATATTTATAATATTACATTTGTAATTTCTACACATTGATACAAAACTAGGCGAACACATTTATCCTTATTTCTTCCATATTCATCGATCACCAACAAATTATTTTAAGTTGTCGCTAGTCAGAATAGCTTTTAAGTTTTTTTTATGCATTTACATTCTACAGCAAATACAATATACTATAGGGATACATTTTATACCTACTTTATGTAACATTTTTGCGATATAATGACTTTTTACATTAAACAAAGTAGTTTAGGTGTTTTTATTAAAAATAAAGTTTATTTTTACTTTTTTCGTATGAACAGTGCGATATAAAATTACAAAATAGTGATTATTTATTGCTCGAGTAGAAATATCACAGGTAATACGAAAAAAATAGATACATTTTGAAATACTTCTAACATTTAATATTTTTAACTTAATATTATTACAATTTAGCAAATAACGCTAATAATAATGGAAAATATTCTTTTGTTGTACAAACAAATAGAGAAAATAATTGCAGAACTCTATTTTTGCATTGTACTTTAGAGGATTCAAATAGAGGATAAAATTTAAGATCTATATCTATTACTAATTCTTGATTTGATAAAAGCTTTTCAGTATTATTAATTAGGGCTCTTCAATATTATATTTATCACGTTCTATTTTTATCAGAACTCAATTTTTTCAAAGAGAATATATTCTTAACCCACTGACAACGCCCCAGCGATATAAATCCGAATTGGGTATTATAACGGGCGGCACTTTGAGCACACCCCTTTGAGTAGTTGCCGTACCCGGATGTCAGGAGGAATATCTAAAGGGTATCGATAAAATAATATATTTTATTACTTCATTTCTAGTAACATTTAGAAAAAAAACTAGTTATACTTTAAGGGAGGCACAGGTGCTGACCGGGCTATGCTGGTGGGGGTCAGAGGGCAACTGGGAATAACCTTTAAAGGGTTTGTACAGAAGCTGCACTTAAGGCGTCATCTAGGTTAAAAGTTTATCTAATGTGTTAACATGTGACCTTGGGGGTGGGGGTGGGGGGGGGGGGCGCTGGCGACGACTCTATAAAGCGGTCCACGTATGGTGACGTCCCCACATACAAAAGCGTTTATATTTATACTATCATCGCTGTAATCGAATCTACTGATATTACCGTTAAATATAACGTGCAGCGTGAACCTCTCGACGCTCAACTCAAAAATACATGTTTAAGTTGCTAATGGCGCCCTCTACCAGCCGGTGGCCGCACTACAGTGGGACCGCATCGCACTATACGGGATGGTGTTTTGGTCAGTGACATCCAACTCGGGGATGATAATATGAGTTATGCTTATTCTAAAAAAAAGATTTCTTTCAATTCTGAGCAAGTTTGATTCAAGAAAACTTCTTCACAACATTAAAAAAAAAATACAAAACGAATACTCGCACCCTAACGCGTAGCTAGCGTTTATCTACGAAATATTACGCCGTAGCTAGTAAGCTATGAAAAGGCTAACTGGTGTTGGTGGTTTTGAATCGATCGCTGTACCGGATAAAAAAATGATTTTGTGGGTTTTTTCCATTTCAAAAATAAAATATTTTTTTATAATTTTTAGGCATAAGTATCGTTTGCACAGCCACCCCTGAGTCGCTCGTGGCTGTCCAAAACAACACCCTGTACATGTCGAAGTCGCCAGTGGCGCCCTCTGCCGGCTAGTAGCCGCACTACAGCTGGACCGCGTCGCGCTATACGTGTCGAAGTCGCCAGTGGCGCCCTCTGCCGGCTAGTAGCCGCACTACAGCTGGACCGCGTCGCGCTATACGTGTCGAAGTCGCCAGTGGCGCCCTCTGCCGGCTAGTAGCCGCACTACAGCTGGACCGCGTCGCGCTATACATGTCGAAGTCGCCAGTGGCGCCCTCTGCCGGCTAGTAGCCGCACTACAGCTGGACCGCGTCGCGCTATACGTGTCGAAGTCGCCAGTGGCGCCCTCTGCCGGCTAGTAGCCGCACTACAGCTGGACCGCGTCGCGCTATACGTGTCGAAGTCGCCAGTGGCGCCCTCTGCCGGCTAGTAGCCGCACTACAGCTGGACCGCGTCGCGCTATACGTGTCGAAGTCGCCAGTGGCGCCCTCTGCCGGCTAGTAGCCGCACTACAGCTGGACCGCGTCGCGCTATACGTGTCGAAGTCGCCAGTGGCGCCCTCTGCCGGCTAGTAGCCGCACTACAGCTGGACCGCGTCGCGCTATACGTGTCGAAGTCGCCAGTGGCGCCCTCTGCCGGCTAGTAGCCGCACTACAGCTGGACCGCGTCGCGCTATACGTGTCGAAGTCGCCAGTGGCGCCCTCTGCCGGCTAGTAGCCGCACTACAGCTGGACCGCGTCGCGCTATACGTGTCGAAGTCGCCAGTGGCGCCCTCTGCCGGCTAGTAGCCGCACTACAGCTGGACCGCGTCGCGCTATACGTGTCGAAGTCGCCAGTGGCGCCCTCTGCCGGCTAGTAGCCGCACTACAGCTGGACCGCGTCGCGCTATACGTGTCGAAGTCGCCAGTGGCGCCCTCTGCCGGCTAGTAGCCGCACTACAGCTGGACCGCGTCGCGCTATACACGTCGAAGTCGCCAGTGGCGCCCTCTGCCGGCTAGTAGCCGCAATACAGCTGGACCGCGTCGCGCTATACATGTCGAGGTCGCCAGTGGCGCCCTCTGCCGGCTAGTAGCCGCAATACAGCTGGACCGCGTCGCGCTATACATGTCGAGGTCGCCAGTGGCGCCCTCTGCGGGCTAGTAGCCGCAATACAGCTGGACCGCGTCGCGCTATACATGTCGAGGTCGCCAGTGGCGCCCTCTGCCGGCTAGTAGCCGCAATACAGCTGGACCGCGTCGCGCTATACATGTCGAGGTCGCCAGTGGCGCCCTCTGCCGGCTAGTAGCCGCAATACAGCTGGACCGCGTCGCGCTATACATGTCGAGGTCGCCAGTGGCGCCCTCTGCCGGCTAGTAGCCGCAATACAGCTGGACCGCGTCGCGCTATACATGTCGAGGTCGCCAGTGGCGCCCTCTGCCGGCTAGTAGCCGCAATACAGCTGGACCGCGTCGCGCTATACATGTCGAGGTCGCCAGTGGCGCCCTCTGCCGGCTAGTAGCCGCAATACAGCTGGACCGCGTCGCGCTATACACGTCGAAGTCGCCAGTGGCGCCCTCTGCCGGCCGGCCGCCGCACTACGGGCGGACCTGCCTACCGCCGGGCGTCGAACTGGCGCACGAGGTCGGGGATGGCGTGCGGCGCGACGGGCACGCGCCGCGACAGCTCCTCGAGGCTGCGCACGTAGCTCAGCTTGCGGAAGAACTTGGAGCTAGAGTGTGATAAATAATAAAAGTCATTTATTTATGCAAATAGACCTGAAATATATATATACCTAGAAATTTTGTGGGTGTTTGTAAAATTATCGTCGGGTGCCGGGCCCATCACACATGTATGTGTTAGCTGCTCTGCTTGATTCAAGGGTTTTAAGTTGCCTGAATAAATAGTAACAGGATTATCGGATGCATATGTAGCATAAATTGAGGTGTTGGCTATTATGGAATGCACTTTTGAATTGAATAAGTCCCGGGATTGCGAAATTGACAAAGTAAGTTTTTTTTTTACAATAGAATCAAATTGGGTGTTGGTATAACTATATTAACTTATTTCATGGTGTTGGCTAATATAGAATACATTTTTTGACGAACAATTCCCGGAATTTCTGAATCGAAAAATCTAGTGTTTTATCAACCAACTCGGGTCTACTACCGTATATATTAAGTGATGTCTATTACTCTTCTTACACTCAACAAACTGATAAATTGATGGGAACTTAATATTAACTTCAGGTAGGTGCATATACATTAATATGAAATCCCGGAGTCATGTTGTCGGGGTTAAGTCCAACAAATAAAATGGTTAAAATGGTAAAAGACGTTTAAATGTAAAATGGTATATTAAATGGTAAAAATGGTATTGGTTAATGGTATGAGCACACGCGGCGCGGTTGGTGACCGATCGTGAACTGTCTTTATAATATTTTTCCACTAAAACGCAATAATTGGGTCAAAGCGAAAATGCTGACCGCGCGCGCTATTGAATGAATTTACTGTACATCGTACACATGTTTTTTAAAATAATAAATACAAAATACTACAGACGCCGTTTTTTCACCGTGTTACAGAATGGTTTCGCATTTTCGAATTTTATGGAATCCCGGGGTTTATATTAAAAAATATTGTTTTAAAAAGTGGCCTCCATAGTATCTTAGCCTTGAATGAACTAGGTAAATTTGCATCCGATTATCCGATCACTGGTGATAAATTATGACACAATCACACACAAATTTGTAAGATTTGAAATATTAGTCTAGAGCTAGAAGTAGACCAGCGGTACTCCGTCTGCGCGTTTTGAGTTTGCTTCCTCCCCTCACGTCACAACGTTATGTTTTATATTTTAAGCCTAACACCGTCCTATATAAATAAGCTATCAATTCAAACAAACATACAAACGAACTTTTCAGATTTTAATATTAGTAAAGATTCAGATGAAAATCGCTATTTTTTCCTTATTATTAAAAGACTCACCTGACGAACGGTTTAGTGAGTATCACGAACGACTTAAGCCAAAACGTTGGGTGGACTAGGTAAAGGTGCTTCAGACTTTTTCGTAACCTGAGGAATAAACGACATAGTTTTTACAAGGCTAGTATACGTATGTAGGTTATATGAGGTAATAATTGTCTATTATTTCTCATTAGATATAAGGCTGCGCCCCCAGTAGGCAAACGGTTAGCGGTCCACCGAGAGAGCCGCAAATTTTCGTGCGTCTTCGCAAGCAAACTGTTATGATGAAAACGATAAAAGTCATAAAAAAACATTTATTTATGCAAATAGGCCCACTGAGGGCACTTTTACACGTCCCAATATAAACCCTACCACAGCTTCGGGACAATTGTAGGCTAGTGCTGAGAATAAGCTACGCAACAAACTCAGTCACTATTTGTCAATGCCTCTTTTCAAAAGGTTTACAATGTTTGTGGTGATCATGCAAGTCCATACATTATTATCTTTTAAATAATCATCTACTTTATAATACCCTTTCGTCATAAGGGTTTTTTTAATAACAGATTGAAATTTATTAACCGGTTAGTTAAATTAATATCCTTTGGACATTTCCACACATCGCCATCTAGCCCCAAAGTAAGCTACTCAAAGCTTGTGTTATGGGTGCCAGACAACGGATATAATACTTAAATACTTTTTTTTTTGTAAATACATACATGATATACATAGAAAACACCCAGACCAATACAAACAGACATGTTCATGCACACAAATGTTTGTATTGTGCGGGGATCGAACCCGCACCCGCTGCGTAGTAGGCGATTTCTCGACCACTACACCAGACGGGTCGTCGTAAATTAAATTTTATACCTTTCCCCATGAAAAAAATACCAATCTTTCGAAGCCTAAATTGTGGAATAGCAAGCTTATCCTTATTCCTAGTATTATATTTGTGTATGTCACTCTTTTTCGTATCTATCTCTTATTTGATGTCGCCGTCGTCGACTGGAACCTGTTTTTACTTGGATTTGGCCGCTTACTGAGATAGTCGTCGCGCGTTACGCTGCAAATTGCATACAGTGAGCGCAAAGCTGGCAAACTGTGGACACTCCATTTCAAATATATGGAAAAGCGTACTAAATCAAAAGGTCGCAAACTCAGTCGGCCGCTTTTTTATTTGCCTACTGGGGACGCAGCCTAAGGTTTGAAGTTCGCATACAAACAGCTATTAAGATTGTTGTTCTATTTCGTTCCGTTCCAGGTTCAAGGTATAACCTTAGGATTTTATTATAAAAATAATAAGGTATAAAAGAGAATGTGTGTAAATGTGACAGAGTGTACCTTTTTCTCTCTGTATCTCTTTCTGTCTCTCTCTCTCTCTCTCTCTTTTCTCTCTCAATCTGTGTGTGTGTGTGTGTGTGTGTGTGTGTGTGTGTGTGTGTGTGTGTGTGTGTGTGTGTGTGTGTGTGTGTGTGTGTGTAAGTGTGTGCGTGTGTAATGTCTCACCTCCTATCGATGAGCTTGTAGCACTCGTGCAACCAGTGAAAGGTGGGCAGTCTCCTAGATCCCGCGCTGCCGTGCAAGTACACCAGCACGTACTCATCCGTCACGAGCCGCTCCAGCGTCCATATCACGTAGCTGAGAAGAAATACTGTTTTGTCACTACACAAACTTAAAAATATAAATTGACAATACATAAGTTGGACATTATCGATAAATTACGATGTGGTAAATTGAAGATTATTAAAAAAAAATGCATTTATATTATTTTTTTAGTTCAGATACGAAATAGTCATCATAATTCCTCCTACGAAATATGATTGATATTTGTAGTTATGAAAAAATAATTCAGTAATTTTCAGACATAACAATAATATTAAATAAGAAATGATGCTACGTTAGCTTTGTTTAGTTATTGTGTGCATAACTTAAATAAGGTTATGTTACATAATAAAGTAAAATGAAATACTAATGAATATACCATTGATATCGACATCTTAATTCTACAATTGTTACAGACCACAACACTTTAAACGTTAGATATATTTTTTATCGAATATAGCAAAGACTTGATCTCGTAACATCCTTTTAATCAATTATTATTGGAGAAAATACTGAAAAGAAATGAAAAAGAAAAAATATAGGTGCCTTCATTTTTGAAGTTCTTTCAGGGAAAAAATAACTGTGTAAAACCATGGGCTCGGCCTGTGCCTAGCAGTGAATGTCCTTTGGCTGGTAATGAATGAATTTATTTATTTATATCAACGACTCATTCTGTTAGTAATACTTATAAACTAAGTCATTAACACAATAAACAAACATAATAATGAAGTCTAAAGTGACTAATGATGATGAGTAACAACAACAGCACTCACAGAAACAGGTTGTCCATGACGTATCGGTAGTCGGCCCTGGCGGCGTCGGGCAGGTGGCAGGCGCTGAACACGATCACGGCGGCGCCGCGCGCGTCGTACCCGCCGTGCGACACCACGCGCTTGTACGGCTCTATCACCTGACACGTATACGCAATTTATTCATTTAAAACACTTCACAATCAAAAGGTACATATGACGGACTTAATGCTAAAAGCATTCTCTACCAGTCAACCATAGGTCTATGCAGAGAAAGTGCTGGCGGCGCGAAGAAAGTGATAGAAGGGCAAAAGTGAGAGCTTGATTAAAACTACAGACAAAAACAAACATACACACTACTTATTACATAAATACCGTATACATTAATACATAATTATGGAATAATAAACATACACATAATAATAATACTAATTAGAGATGCGCCGAGTAGCACTTTTGCCGAGTACCGAGTTTTACTCGGTTCATTTTTTTTCCAACCGAGTACTCGGCCGAGTAACTCGGTTTAAAATAAAATCTTGTTTTGGGTGTGTAAACAAGTACAAACAGGTTCGCGCAGAATTATCTTTCATCTAGCCACTAGAGCGCGATGATACTAAAAGCCTCATTACTTTGGAATGAGTTGACGAAAGACAAGAGATTTCTTCGAGTGGTGGGCAGGGCACCAAACAAGGTATCCAGAACTGGCAAGTTTACCACGAGTGTTACTATGTGCATCAGCATCACGCATAGCGCAGCGAGTGATTACTTTTGGAGGCTGGTAACATCTACAAAAAAAAATGAATAGATTGTTCCCAGAAAGTGCAGAGAGCTCCGTGTTACTGCATAATAATTTTACTTCATAAAATTTCACATATTAGTTTTTTTCGTTAACTAGTTCGCCTCATTTTGTCTCATTAGTACTCGTTTAGTATCATAATTGAGATTGTGTAAGATCTCCCCTGTTGTTTAGATGATATCTACCGCAATGTATTGCTTTACCTAAACCGAGTATACTCGGCATTAAAACCGAGTTACTCGGCCGAGTACGAGTACCAAAAAACACGCCGAGTATGCCGAGTACCGAGTATTTACCGAGTACTCGTCCCATCTCTAATACTAATGGTACACATGAGAGAGAAAAAAAAGGTCAGTGAGACAACTTCGACATCTCTTCCTTGTAAAGTGCCCGGAGGGCCTTCTTGCAAGAGTATTTTTAGGTGGATGCTTGTACTATCTTTGGGAACAACAACAATCATATCAAAAACATGAAAACTGCAATGCATTACCATAACTTCTTCTTAGACAAAAAGGTACGTTTTCGTAGAAAATCTCGTGTCATATCCCTAAGTATTTACATATTCTGTTTTTTTAGGGTTCCGTAGCCGAATGGCAAAGAACAGAACCCTTATAATTTCGTCAAGGACTCCCATACATGAAACTAAAACAAAAAAAATGCCAAACCTATGAGTAAATTACATCGAGGTTTCTAAAACCATAAGTTTTGAGAGATAAACGCTTCCAAAGTGGTAAAATAGGCGTCAACCCCCCCCCCCCCCCCTCACCCATCTAACTTTTAAACTAAGCGAGTATAAATTTAAACAAAAAACATGATATAGATCTTGACAAACACTCAACGAAAATTGTTTTGAACGAGATCGAACTAGTAGTTTTTGAGATAGAGCACATTTTCAATAACCGCAAACATAACTTTGTTCTTTATACAAAAACACTATACAAAACAAAGTTTTGATTTGCTGTCAACTAAATATTGTGGTATTGTGGCTAAGTGGATGTCTAATTCAGTAAAAGTTGGCACGGAACCCTTAGTGTGCGAGTCTAACTTGCACTTATTCGGTTTTTTCTCTTAGTGGTGGGGCGTGGCCATCTCAGATTTTAGATTTTAGGATGCACTGATGCAGGGACCGATGACAGACACCGAAGCAAGCACTGATGGATGTTACGCGATCATTCGCAAGATAGTGGCCTCGCTGATGAGCGGGCGGCAGCTCCAATGCCATTTTGAGGGTGGTAGGGGGTAAGCCCAAGTGTCCTACCGTTGGTGACTGGATGGCCCTTTTGATCGGTGCAAAGAAGTACTCAATCGAATAAATCAAAAATTTATTTCATTTTACGTGTTCATGGATTTTATGAATTTGACATTAGATTTTTGTTTCTGGATAACTGACATGTGTATTTTAAATTGATTTTTATTGTATTTGAATGCTACTAACGTAAACTTAAGGTGTATCTACTAACAATTTATATGGATTTTATCCTTAAATAAAATATCCGAGACCGATACATTCGATTAATTTTAATTTAATTTAATCGGATGTATCGGTCGCCGAGTGGTATATACATGCGCCCGGATAGAGTAAGACCCAAGTTTTACAAGTGCAATTGCTGTTTTTATTGTTTCTAAGTTTTCGAGAACGAGTGGACCCATTTTTCGTGATTATTACTTTCTTTGATTTGTCTTGAGCCAGAATAGGTTAAAGACCATAAATCGGAGCCGGGGCGGGGCAGGGCAGGGCGGAACGAAGTTCGCTGAGATCGCCAGTTTTAAAAAAATAATAAAACAAACGCATAATACCTTCATATCACAAGTGGCATGCGAGTCCCCCCGAGGCACGCTGAGCCAAGACCGTTCGTTGCTGAGCTCTTCTGCTGCGGAGTACTCCGGGATCGGCTCACTGCACGAACTGCCTGTGTTCGTTGACTTCGATCTAGAATGAAAAGAAATTGTTAAATTATAGAATAGCCACCCAGAGGTATTTTGACGTTTTCAATTTTAACACAAAATGTATGGAAGGAATGTCAAACTTTTTGACTTAGACGTTTTGCCTTTAGGTTTTCAGACATAATAAACACTTTTGTTTACTACCCTCTCTTCCAACTTTCTTTTTTAATACCTTATCCCTTTTCTTGTTTTGTTCCTTGTTATTTATTTTAAAATTCAAGCTTTATGTTTTGTGGAATCACTACTGTCTTTTCTATTTTCGTTTAAATATGCTTAGATGACATATATTTTTCGTCCGTGTAAAAGCCTCACACTTGTCATTGGCGAAACTGAGTACGGCGCAAGCTATTTTAACTGATTCGTCGCCATAATAAAAAAAGAAAAATATTGCTTTAGAATGTTTTTAACACTCACAGTGTCATATTTTATATTCATAAAGCACGACAGCACGGTAGCTCAATTGGTAAGAGCGTTTGGCCCGGTATGCCAAAAGGTTGCTGGTTCAAGTCCCGCCCGTGCGCAAATTTTTGGTTTCTTATTTCATCTTTATGAATACAAAATATGACACTGTGAGTGTTAAAAACATTCTAAAGCATTAGATAGCGAAGCGACATCAATTTCCAAGTTGAATTTATTCTGTAAAGAATAACTGCTTGGGCCATCTGTTTAATAAACAGACGGCTAGATGGCGCTAAGCGTCACGCAATTGACGTTTTCATAGGAAACCACTAATTTCGCCGGGTCGGACTGACAGCACGGTAGCTCAATTGGTAAGAGCGTTTGGCCCGGTATGCCAAAAGGTTGCTGGTTCAAGTCCCGCCCGTGCGCAAATTTTTGGTTTCTTATTTTATCTTTATGAATAAGAAAAATATTGAAAACGTGATAATAGCATGATAACCTTGTCTCACTTCAGAATTAACCACCATTTCTTTCACTGCTGCACCATTCTTTCATTAATATCTTAATAGATATCATCAATATCTTCACTTCCCTTATCTGTAATTTAGTTTTTTTATTAAACATAAGTATACTATATAATATGTTCATTAGTCCCTTGCTTTTATATTTTTTGTCTATGTAATATCGGTATGTATGTTTATGTTAATTGCATTCAAAAATATATGTTTTGTCCCTCTCAGTACTTTTAAATATTCCGCCACTGAATTAACTCTCTGCAATCCCCATGCTGCTGACTGGTATAGAATGCCATGAGGCATTCAGTCCGCCAATCGTACAATTTACACCGCAATAAAGTTTGAATTAAAAAATAGCATTCTCTGAGTGGCTAAATTATAGTCAGACTTATAGATGTGACCAACCCGCACTGAGCCCGCGTGGTGGAGTATGGCTCGAACTACCTCACAGTTGGGGTAAGGCCTTTGCCCAGCAGTGGGCTATTACATGCTTACTTTACAATAGAGATAAGGTGCAATAAATATTTTGACACCTTTGTGTCACTCGCGTATGTTAGAGTATAATATGCATTCCAACGTTTCAATTCCAAATGCATTCCAAAATTCCAATTCAAAGCTGTTATATTTTACAGCTTGATAAATGTTATTATTTATTATAATAGTGTTGATGAATTCCAGAGTAACAATTGTGCATGTTGATTGTATCACTTGTTTCAATGATTGCACATTGTGACCTATATACGTATGAATTTAATTGTATTAAGAACTAAGCAGTCTCCCGTGACTTCGTCCGCCTATTTTGACTCCGTTCCTATAGGTCGTTATGTGATGATTTATAGCAGTCTTCGATAGACAATGATATTGTATTTAGAAGTAGATGACGCCTCGCGAACTAAAAGAGTACACAAATATGGCATCGTCTGATTAATGGATGTCAATGGATTGAGATCTATCACATCACACATCAGTTTCGGAACAGAGTCTTAATAGAGTAGCTTTCATAATATTTTTTTAAAGTATGTAGGTACATTACAATAGACTCGTTGGCCTAATTTTAAAATTGAGTTCAGACTAGCTCGGTAGTATATTAATCAACAAAAACATTTTAATTTCAAACTATTTAACATTTAAAATATTGAATAATTATCTAATAAATGCAATTTGAATGTATCACGTGAATGCTTGAAATGTCATGGCGCCAATATCAGAGTCACGTTCAGTGCTAGGCATTCTCGATCACGTGACCACATATATATTTTTTTACAAATTAAATTAATGAAAATATTTACAGTCCTTATTTAAATAAATAAAGAAGTCATCTGACATCATGTAAACAGGATGATTCCTTTAAATAACATGCTTATAGTTAGCTTACATATTTTTTTCTACAATCGTGAGGATCATCCCTCACTGATGTGTTTATCAACAGTCTTTTGTTAATGACGGTCGTTTAATTATTATAAAGAATATAGTACGAAACTACTCCATGCATGGCAGTGTCTTAGAATATCGACCATACTGGTCCGTGGGATGGCTAAGAAACAAAATTCACTAATTTTATTGAAAATACTTCAATCATTAATGATAGGCATTGTACGGGGATGCCGTAACAGTTTGATGGGGTTGATTTGAAATGATAGAGAGATTTGTTAAATGTAAAAAACTTGTATATTGAACTTTAAATGCTAGAGATGGATTTTGATGGTAAGTGAGAACGCGCGACTGAATGGTTTGATGGATGCGAACGAACTGAACTGTTTGTACAAAAAATAATAAAATGTAAGTACAAAAGTAGGGCGAATTTATGCTGACGAAAAGTGGTGTACGTGCTTGCCCGTACAGGCATCATTAAATACAATTTACTTAACGAAAATATGATATCCGAATATCATAATAGTTTTTTATTCATTTAGTTAGTTTTTTCTGCAATTATAAAGGCGCACTGAGGTATTAAGACGATGAAGCCATCAAAAACAGACAAGTCAAAGTTAAGACCTCACTTTGACGTGAGGTGATGTTTGCTTGACTATCTTTTAGCCTCTCACCGGTGATCTAGTTCTTAATACAATATCATTGTCGATAGATAAGATATACAGGCTGAACGAGTCAAGAGGGTCCCAAAATCATAAATTTTATGGTTTATAACAAGCTCCTTTTGCAAATACATTTATTAACTAACGTGGATTTAAAATCCGTCAAGTGATTAAATATGAATTAAACTGAGTTTTTAGGTAAGGAGTTGGCTTGGTTGATACAAAAAAATGAAAACATTTTCTTACAATGACACTCCCCCCCCCCCCCCCCCCCCAAATGTAAGGCTAGAACCGCCCTTGTCTGTATACGATGCCATCCTGCGATATCTACAAGCTCGCCTGTCCATATTGTCGGTTGTCGGTGGATGTCCTTTGGTCCAAGGGTCTCCAATCTAGAACGATGTCCTCAGGAAACCACCTCTATTACTACTATCTCACCTCCTAGTGTCTTCATCATCACTATGCTCCGTAAAGTCTGGTGCTTCAGGTCTTGGCTGCGGCTCGGGCGGGGGCGGTTCATCTTCAGACTCCATGGAACACGCGCTCACACTGTCTAAGCTGCAGCGGTCTTCTTCCAACGGCTGGAGAGGGAGAGAGACAGCATTAGTTAGACTATGGTCTTGGATGGAAAGCTAGAGACGGAAGGAGATAGCATCACAAACTACAGCGGTTGAAGTCTGGCACTGACAGTTTAGATTGTTTCTACTAAGGTGGGTAATAATTGCGGGAACGCACAGTGCCATTATCTCCAAAGAAGAAGAAGAAGAAGTATCTAATGCCCATCTTAAGGTTCCTTAAATCTATTCTCTGATTTTAATTATATAGATCAGAATGACAGCTTCAATCGCACTTTTTCTTTTTCAATGTTGTAAGTGTTGTTACCATTTAATTGTACGCGATTAATGAAACTTGTGAAATGAGTTTTCAATAATGTGATGTTACTCACTTGGATTACTAATACATTCAAAAATTTTAATAGAGCTATAAACAAACGAACATATAAATGGTTTTCTTATGAGTAAAATATCTAAATCCTTACCCTTGCAATAGCATTATTCTATATATTTTTAATAACACTGTTATAATTTATGTTTGCATACATTCCGCACAACGCAAATTCAACAACGAATATTTAATTATTCTAAAATCATTCAAAAGCAGCGATTGATAACAAATTGAAATCATAGTTATTAGATATTTTTTTATACTTACACATGCTTATTCTTAATAATATTTATACTTTTTATTTATTTGAAAACCTCTTCACAACATTCTAAAATAAATTGAAAATTATTGGGGAAAATCGCACCCTCGCGTGTATTTACGAAATACTACTACGTAGCTAGTATGCTACGAAGAGGCGACCTGTACTGTCACCATGAGTTTATGACGATTTTACGTAAAATAAATAAAGTCTATGAAAAATTGCACAGCACCTCTAGCGGTCACTAGCAGAACTAAAATTATCCATACAAAAGCCATCCATAAAAATACCAATTATTCTTTGTCGAATCGCTCTTAAACATAATACAATGTGTTAATTTTACACTTGATCAAACTTTCAGGAAGTGCTCTACTCACGGAACAACTTTTACTATGGGACTTTTTCTCCGAGATTAAATGAGTTTTTGTATGAAACAGCAGATTTTTTTTCTCGATTTCGTTTTTTTTAAAACAAATAAATATTTGACATCACATACATTGCTCCGATCCCAAGCTAAGTAGCTAAAGCACTCGTGTTATGGAATTCGGAAACAACGGTGGTACCACAACACCCAGACCCGAGACAATATAGAAAATATCGTTTTCTACATTGACCCGACCGGGAATCGAACCCGGAACCTCACGAGATGGCGACGCTTGAAACCAGCGTGCTAACCACTCGACCACGGAGGTCGTCGTCGAAGTTGGTACCATAGTAAAAGTTGTTCAAAACCATCATTACAGCACTCCCTAAAAGTTTGATCAAGTGTATAATTAACACAATTTTGACAATTAGAATTGATTATTGTGTTACTTTTTATAACTGACTTAGTTATTATAATTATTATATGTGGTCGTCCAAATCAAAAGGGACCTTAAAGCGGAAATGAGTTATCTACAGGGCTGAAATCTACATGAACGTACCTAACTATAGACCCAAGAATCAACCTCCTAGCCCCAACCGTTATTTTTTTACGAATTTTTGAAGTTCACTGATCGAAATTATTAGTTTCGAGAAAATTGCAATTGAAGTTTGCCGTACAAACAAGTTAGGATTTAGAGTGAAGTTATGTAACTGATGGTATACTTTTATTGACTATGATTATAACTATTGGAAATTCTTACAATCCGTGCATAAACTTGTCTGTTGTTGGAACTAGAGCCACCAACATAATGCACTTATCAATAAGGTGCAAAGTATCAATCATAGTGTTAAAATAAGTAAACCGCGTGTTTTTCACAAAACTCTTATCGGTTTTATATTGCTACTAATGACATTGATTTGCGAAAGGCCTTACATGTAAATAAAACCAATACATAATTTAAAAATTTCGTTTTTATTAACTAGCAATGAATTACTATTTTTTAGAAACTTTGAGCTCTGACAATAACAAAATTAACACTTAGTTACTAAAAAGGTTCTACATTTTTGGTTCAGTTGCTAATAAAGCTAAGAGATCTATGATAACACTCAGTTATAATGTTTTAAAGTTACATAAAGAGCTGAACAATTTCTTCATACAAACTAAAAAAGGGACCTTATGGTAGGCACTAAACATTTTTTTTTTAACATGCAAAATCAATATTCTAGTGCAACATTCAAAAGAATTAAAAATATTTTTTTTCTTTAATTATCACAACAAGGAATAGATATATTAGTTGGTGAAACATTTAGATATTAATTTTCGTAACAAGTATTCTACATATATTAAACGTAAAAAAGGACCCTTATGGCGGTCCGTTATGGTCTGCTGAAACTTATCTCATACTATAGCCTATTGGTTTAGGTATTTAAATAAATGTAAACAATCTTATACTTCTTTTTGTGGAAAAATACCTTTATAAATGAATCTGGACCCGTTACAAAAAAAAATAACAAATGTCGTTTTTAAATAAATTACTTTTAACCATAACTTATTTTAGAAATGTGATTTTTGATAAAGTTTTTGATTAAAATACATCTCAAGATAGTTTATCCTTATTTAAATACCTAAACAAGTGAACTACGTACAACAGTGGACCTTAGACCAAAGCGGTAAATTATTTATCACCGTACATCTTTTTTATGTTTTTAAGGATTGTTTTCTTTAACATATTCTTTTTCCTTTCTTCTTCACTCAAACCATCAAGCTTATTAATATTATTACTAGTAATAGGAGGCAAATCCTCAGCTGACATGTCAGTGTTTAATGTTTGAATTGTGTTAAATATTGTTGCATAAGCTTTAGTTCGCAAGTTTTCAGACATGCGTTCTAATTCAAACGCCACGATTCTTGCGAAGTCTGCATTGCGAGGATCATTTATTGTGCGGTTAAAACACGACAACGGCCAAAAGTCATAAGTCATAACATAATGGATGATTTCTGTCTGTGATTCCTGTTATCGTATAATAATAAAATCCGATAATAACAGTGGAGGTGAACAAGTAATAAGTATGTCGGGATACAAAGTACGATGTACCTATCACATGATAATGTTTTAGTTTATACTCTGAAATATCAAAATGTCGATAAATGGTTTGAATTACAGGAAAAAACGAGGTTTTTAGGTCAACCCTCGATAAGGTCCCTTTCTTACTAAACTTTAGATGGCTATAAAACTATTTCAAATGGACATTTCGAAAAGTTGTACACATATACATGTAGTAAATATACTCATCTTTTGAAAAATACAATAAAAAAAAAACGAATTTTTTCACATATTTTTACAAATCTTTAAATATCTCGGAAACTAGATACCGCCATAAGGTCCCTTTTGATTTGGACGACCACATATGCCCAAATTAAGGATTAAAATATTGACATTACATATTTACATGCCGAGTTTTCGGTAAAACACGTTGATACTAATTAAATGTAATTAATTAAATTGTCATTTATTGTTACTATGTTTTGTTAATACAAAGCAACTGGACACGTGTTTACGTAAATAAATACATCTTTCTTTCTTTCTATCACATTGTATAGCCCAGTCATCCGTGAAAAGGCATCTTAAAACATTTCCCCACACTCACATGTTCTCAGTCTGCACATACAACTCTTTGCACGTGAATCGCGCACACAGTTTTTGTCCGTGTGTATTGTTTGTAAACACGCCGCCGGTCGGGTTGCACAATACGCGGCTGCGCGGCGGACGGCGGTGTCAGGTACGTTTTGCAGCAAGTGATAATTGTGCCTTTGTTTTGTCAATGTGTAGGTTTTTTCAGGGTAAAAAATCCGATACGAATACTCAAATGAATTATCATTAAAGTCGAGTCGGTCAATTATTCTTTAACAGCCAATAATAAAGCTGGCTGGTTCCTAGCTCAAAGGATCAGCATAGCTATCCAACGCGGCAACGCAGCCAGCATCATAGCCTCCTTGCCGCTCGTTTTTGAATAGGAAGATATTAAGTTATTTTTTATGTTGCAAGTCTTAGTTTTATTTATTTTCTTGTTTGTTATCAATAAAGTCTTATTTTAATATTGGTAGTTATCAAAAAAAGAAGTGTGGCACTCGGAGACTGCCGCGGTAAAGCTATTGCATAGCATTTTTTATCAACTTATGCAATTACTATTTTGACTGCAATTATTATTTGAATAACTACAATCACAACCAATGCCACCTAAAGGCGGATTGCTGAACTAAAGAGACAAGCGTGATATTTCAAAAAGTAGTTAAAAAATCTGCTATTCGTCGATAGATGGAAAAACTAAAAAGTATCACCGCTGTGCCGGTCGGAGTGGGGGGTGTTAGGTTATTTTCGTTACGGAATTTCTGGATTCGGTCACCACGCTCAAGGCCCGCGATAGAAGCTATGCAATAGCTTAAAAAAATAAAATAACAGCCAAAAAGTTTTGCGAGTGTGTTCAAAATTTCGTTCTGTGTCACCGGGATTTTAATAAATGAATTTATTAATAAATTGTGTTTATGACTAGCGGTCCCCGGCGACTTAGTCCGCGCGATTTGAAATTGCTCCCTCCCCTCACATCGCAGCGTGATGATTTATAGCCTAAAGCCTTCCTCGTTAAAGAAGCTATCCAACACAAAAATAACTTTCCAAATCTGCCCAGTAGTTCCTGAGATTAGCGCGTTCAAACAAGCATACAAACGTACGTACGTTTATTTAAATCAGAGAGCCTACTACCACAAAGTGGACTACTGTGAAAAACGAAATCCGTCAGTAAAAAAAAATTGAACTGTACGCACTGTTTTTACTTTCTATAATGGTTTTGTCATGCAACGTTTTTATCTATTACTAGCGGTCCCCCGCGACTTCGTCCGCGCGTTTTGAGTTTGCTCCCTCCCCTCCCGTCGCAGCGTGAAGTTTTATATCCTCAAATCGGTCCAGCAGTTCCTGAGATAAGCGCTTTCAAACAAACAAACTCTTCAGCTTTATAATATATTAGCGCAAGCGCACGTTGTACTTAAGCTGCGAACATTCTTTGGTGCGGAGTTATGTTTAAACTGTGATAGCTCCTAAGATATTAATTGAAATCAAATAATATAAAGGGCAACTTTGTTCTAAATGAAATGTTCGTGATGATGAATGTATTTATTTTGATAAGAATAAATACCTGTGTGGATAATACACCTCTAAAAAAAATGCATATTTTTTTAAACAAATTTATAACATATAAAAGGTTGTAGTAAGTCAACCATAAAAGATAGACATATGCTGTCGCGGACTTTATTATAGAACTCTTAATGCTGAACAATCCTGTCATACATGATTTTTGTGTAACTTAAGCGGTTTCCGCAGCGTACGCAGCGGAAGCTCTCAAAAGGAATATCTTTCTCCCGTTTTCGCAACATTTTTCATTGCTGCTGTGGTCTTGTGAGTTGTATCTTTATGTTATATAGCCTAAAGCCTTCCTCAATAAATAGACTATCCAACGTAAAAATAATTTTTCAAATCGGGCTAGTAGTTTCTGAGATTAGCGCGTTCAAACAAACAAACAAACAAACAAACTCTTCAGCTTTATAATATTAGTATAGATTTCTCCTAACTCGAACCTTAAAAAACATGTCAGGAACACTTTTTGGATTACGATGTAAACCATTCATTAGCTTAAAAAACCTTACTTTTTTGTTTTTGTATAGATTATACTCTGCATGTGATTTTATTAAATAAATAAAAATAGTTTCCGTAGTAGGCCACCTGGATCCCAGTAAAACTATTGACAATGTTGACGTACGGACAACAGCACGTAAACACTGCGGTATCTAATACGGTTCTAATAAAAGCTAGTTTGCAACAAAAGTTACTGTACAGTCGCCGTCAGATATATTGGAGCAGACAAAGTGACCAAATTCTTCTGAACAGTATAAAATGTCAATAAGTTCCATACACTACAAGTTACCATTAATATCAGAACATTCATTACTTCATTAATATCTGAGCAGAAGCTAGTCAATAACTTCTATACACACAACTAACCAAAATTATCTGAACACTCAAAACGTCAAATGTATGTACGCAGTCGGTCTTTAATATCTGAGCGATCGAGGCAAATTGCAGAAGGAAGTGCTTCCAACTTAACCATAAATACTTATCCATAATATGAACTCTTTTCATAGTTATTTTATATTATAGTAAGATGACGCTGGCAGTTAGTAACGCTTTGTAGTTTTCAGTATTGTCATCACTGTCATGAAAGTGTCAGGCAGTAAATAAATTCAGGCAAGTGAGTGTTCAGATATTATTGGTTAGTTGTGTGTATAGAAGTTATTGACTAACATCTGCTCAGATATTTATGAAGTAACGAATGTTCTGATATTAATGGTAACTTGTAGTGTATGGAACTTATTGAAATTTTAAACTGTTCAGATGTATTTGGCCACTTTGTCTGCTCCGATATATCTGATGGCGACTGTACCATAAGTAATACATTTCAACATCATTTGAATGAAACATATAGAATTTTGAAATTTACAGTTTTAAACCTCTAGTTTACTTACGATCTGAATTATTCTCCTATTGACACTGTCAGGGCTTCATTTGTCTGATACCTTGTGCTAGAAAGTCACTTCTTAGTTTTAAAGGTTTGGCAAGTAGTTTTTAGCATTTCTTTCATGATTATCATTATAAGCCAAAGCCGTTCCACTGCTGAACATAGGCCTCCCCCACGGTTTTCCACAGCGATCGATCGCAAGCAGTCTTCATCCAGTGTGATCCTGCAACCTTTACAAGGTCATCTGTCCATCTTGTCGATGGACGTCCTGCGTTCAATCTTTGGAAGTCCAATCTAGAACTTTTCTGCCCCAACAGCCATCAGTTCTTCGCGCTATGTGCCCATTGCGAATTGAGCTTACTGATTCTCAAGGCTATGTCTGTTTCCTTAGTTTTTCTGCGTATCTCCTCATTTCTGATTCGATCTCGTAAAGAAACAGAGCATATCCTCCTCCAGCCTGTAGGAGCTAATAAATAAATTCACTTACGATCTGAATCCGTCTTCTGTTGACGCTGGCAGGGCTCCTGTTCGCGGGAACTTTGTGCCTGAGGGCCACACTGCCCGTGTAAGGGTCTAGGAGCGCTTGGTACGTCGACCTGTCCTCTTGTGTTGAAGTTGACAATGGGTCTGGGGAATCCTGTTGGGGATAGGATTATTGAGTTTTTCATGGTTTTTAACAATAACTTACATAGTAAATTTGAATGAATAAATGAATGGAAGAGTGAGTCAGTAAATGAATCAATGAATGGAAGAGTGGGTGAGTGAATGAATGAATGATGATGAATACTAATAAGACGCAAGCAAGTGAGCGTTGTCCTTTGTATAGAATAATGAGTTTTTAGAACATTTTTTTTTCTGTGAAGTCGATCCTTTTTCAACTGCTCAAGTAAGAAAAAAATATGTGTGGCTGTCTGTGAGGCTTTTCGTGCCCTTGATTGCGATTAGTTTACAAATAAATATGTACCAAATCCTGCTAAGTTGCACAACACCGTGATTGCGCTGTTAGACCAAATGTCGCATGATTTAATGTTTAAATATTATAGTAAGGTTAATATCAATTAGTGTAATTGTTTGTTGTCCTTAATAAAAATAAAAAATATAATAATGAGGGACAACGTTCTGCCTCCATAGGTACGTTGTGGGCCTAAAAACCAATTTGGATTACCGGACCTTTCTGGGTTCAAAATGACACGGACTTTTATGTAAAAACAATCATTTATTGACTGACACCTACTTCACACTGAGGTATTATTCATTTAGAAGTCACAAAAGTTATTTTGAGGATATGTCTTATTGACGAATTAAAAATAGGATGGCGCAAAAGTTATATCTGTATTAGTGATGCTGTAATTTTTGTAGTAGGTATTATTTTAATTAATATATGTTTGACTTTGTAAATTTTGTAGAAAACAATACCTTCCTTACAAACACGGGATAATTTATATGATCAATAGTTCTTAGTTATTTATAATGCGCGATGCCAGCGGGACAGCAAGATCGCCTAATTTAACCGTCATACAGATCGTTTTTGAGATTTCTTGAAATTAATATCTATCTGTGAACTTTCGAAGACCCCAAGAGTCTCAACCTATTGAGTGGTTTTACTTAATGCCTGAAACATGAGGATAAAAATAACAATTTGCACTCACATTATGTACACCAATACTGCTCGACATCTCGATGGGCAGTTCGAAGTGCGGCATCCTCCGGAGTTGAGACGGAGATTCGCACCAGTCCGCTACCTGGTGATAAAATGTTATGACGGTCATTAAGTGGGGCCGTTATTTTTGACGACTTTTGATACAGATTGGTAGGACTTGATTGGAATCTGCAGTTGGGACGTGAATTGTGTTAGAATTAAAGAAATGGATCGTACAATGTTATCTTTTTTAAAACATTGATCATTTTCAGTCAAAGGACGTCCACAGCAGACACTTAGGCCTCACAAGCGGTCTGCATCCAGTGTGATCCCGCGACCTTAACAAGGTCGTCCATCCATCTTATCGGTGGACGTCCCACGCTACACAAACTGTCATAAAAGAAAGCGTTCTGTCCGTTGACGACCTCCGTGGTGTTATAATTATGGTGTTGCTAAGCACGCTGGTTTCATGGCGTCGACACTTCGAGGTCCGGGTTCGATTCTCGGTTGGGTCAATATAAAAATCATAACTTTCTATACAATGTGTTAATTTTATACTAGATCAACAACTTTATGGGACCAACTTCGAAATCAAGCCAAAAAAAATCAGCTGTTCCATACAAAAACTCATTTCATCTCTGAGAAAATGTATGGAAGAGCTGTTTTTTTTTCCTCCATTTTGAAGTTGGACCCATAGGTCCCGGGTCTAGTGGGCAAGGTCTCATAGTTTTTTTTGTTGCCGGACACGTTCTTACCGACTACTGTACAAAGACTTTATGAGATAAAAAAAATACTTACCCCAGAATGAAACTCCTCCGGTTCAGGTATATCAATATTTAAACTAGACTTAGGCGTGCTTTGGCTGACTAGCTTGTTTCTATCCAGAAACTTTAACATGGCACTATCATCATCGCGACCATTCCTAGGCGGCGTCCCGTCTACATTCAAATTTGCTTTGACCAACCTATCCAACTTCCTTTCAGTGACTTTAGTGACATCAGGTTGGTCTATCCTACTATCTCCTAAAATCTGACTGTCAGCTGTTACAAAATTTTCAGAGAAATATAGGTTATTCTTCGATGTATTCCTCACAGGACTGTACAGGTATCCATTCGTTTCATTGTGTCTGTCATCCTCAATGCTAGAGAGACTCAGATCTTTCTCATCTGATATCTTTTTCGGTATCACATCGGGGTTGTCATCTGGACTGCCCAAAGCCATCAGAGGGTGGTTCGTAGTGAGGGTTAAAGTGGAACTGAATCTCGGTGGACTGATGCCAAGGTTTTTTGGTCTGTTCTCCAGTTTTGGCGAGTTTATATTGAGCGTGGACATTTTGGAGACTAGGCTATCGTTGAGATCGTCTTTGAATTTGGATTTTGCTGTTTTGAGGTTGTGATTGGTCTCTGGGTCCGCGAGTCGTAATACCTAAAGAAAAAATGGACACATGTGAAAATGTGTACGTTTCACAAAATTAAAAAAAAAAGAGCCCATAATAATAAAAATAAATAATTCTTTACTGTCAGAATAAATTACACTCAGATTTACAGGACACTTGAATAGTTTATAAAAAAAATATTTATTACAAATTGTCTTTGTTAAAGACTGTGGTGTGGTGGCCGAGTGGTTTCGACATGCGCCCGCATAGCATATGACGCAGGTTTGATGCCTTGCCTGACACTATGTTTAGTAACAAAACACTATAAAAACAAAAATAAAATTAAAAATAAATGACGTGTTTAGTCCAGTTAGCCAAAGGTCATAATTATGTTCAAATCTCACTCTTTTACGAATTGCCGGTTTATTTACACGTAAAACAGATGATTTTAAATACCTCGGTCTCTCGGCCAGGGTTCTGCAGACGTAGAACATTTTCCTGATCCTTGTCTTCGAAATCTGAAGACAGGGAGTTGGGCGTGTCCTGAGACTTGAAGGATTCCGAGCCTGTGTCCATCTTCTCGTCTGATGATGGCGGTGTGAGCATATCATCTTCATTCGGCAGATGGGCTTTAAAGCTGCTGAAACAAAACGAGAATCACACAACCATATTGCAAATCCGTCCACCCGTTTTCAAGTTAAAAGTGGTGTGACTAACACGAATTTATTTTCTGTATACGTATCGTAAAGTAAAGTTAGCCTGTAACATCCCACTGCTGGGCAAATGCCTTACCTCAACCAACTATGAGCTATACTCGCGCGAGCTCAGTGCGGTTTGGTGGAGGGGTGTTTGCAAGCCAAGCGACTAACCCTGCTGTCAGATGTTATCAAGACGCCCATAAAGCCTCTGACTAGGCTTAAAGTCTAACATCAACCGATATTAGCCGGAACCAACGGCTTAACGTGCTTTCCGAAGCACAGAGATGCTCGTGATTTACGTCACTTATATGGTCGGAATGGTCACCCATCCACACACGACCGCGCCGTAGGTTGCCTCACTTCGGTATCACTACCAAAGCGCCGCTACCACTGCGCTACGATGACTAATTTATTTGAAACGCAGTATTGCTTTGCATACGAATGCGGCCCAACTATAGTGTGTCTACACATCTACCGGCTAATTACAACACCTCACCTAAATCTTAACGCGAGTGAAAGTGCAATAAACTAAAACAATGCGCTCGCGTTGATGCGCGCACTTTCTTGCGCACTAAATACTGACGCGTATGGAGTCTATACAGGCTATCCGAAAAAGTTATACGGTTGTTACATTGAATTTTATTTCAAAAGCAATTAAAAAATATTTTATTTAAAGCCTTTCTTCAGAAGAGATGTTATAGCGACATCCATACTAATATTATAAATGCGAAATTAACTCTTGTCTGTCTGTCTGTTACTCAATTACGCCTAAACTACTGTACCATTTTGCATGAAATTTGATATGGAGATATTTTGATACCCGAAAAAGGACATAGGCTACTTTTTACCGCGGGAAAATGACGCATTCCCATGGGAAAATTTAGGTGGGCCGATCGCTTTTACGCCTCAAAGTTGCGGAACATGTTTTTTTCTAATTTTACTAAAATAAATGAATAACTACTGGACTCATTAGACTTCATGAAAACTTCTCTAGACTTTGCTTATGGTTAAGTTGTGCTACTTGTTATAAAACATTCAAATCAAACATTGAAAATCAGTTCAGTTATAAACAGGTGTGCTGTAAATGCATATTAAAGGGGAGATACGGGAGGGAAGGCAAAATGGAGAATACAACATTTTAACCAATAATAATTTTCTTACTTGCTATTAAATAATTCTTTGCTCTGATTTTTTGTCTTTTTATTACTTTTTTCACACAGCCTATATTTTCTCTGTTAAGACTTATGGTTGACTTGTAGTGAATGATTTTAGCATTAAGTCTGAAGTATGTACCGTTTGTTTGTGCATGATGCACAATTCTGTATTTTGGTCTATTTTTTTCATGGTAAAACGGCTCAAATAATTTTATTTATGTTGTTGATTTTATAATGTTCTCAGTTTCACTTGTATGTTTGTATGAATGTCTGTGATTATCTGGCCCTTGGCTGAGCAGATTTTTACACGGTTTTCAGTATAGTATTAAGATATATTGATTTATGGAGAAACACATTTTAGTTTGGGTCCGTAGGTGTAAAGTCTGAATAAAAATTAAAACTATCCCCTCAGTCAAAGCTGCGAGGAAACACCAATTAATTATACTAATAATGTAATCTATATTCATAATGTCATGTTAGCTACACCACTTATAATCTCGAGAATAGGTGGAATGATTTCAGGCTTTATAGTCAAGTAACTGACTCATAAAAACGCTGTTGAAAACCATGGGGGAATCATTACTGAAAGAAGCAAAATAGTTTTAATTTTCATAAAAAAACAGCAGGTTTGGGTTATATACTAATAGATACTTAGATATAGAAATAAAAAAAAATGATTCATAAAGGTAAATAAAACGATTTAACAATCTTATTAAACAAGACAAGACTTTTTGGTCAGTGATTTCAAATCAATAAATTCAGATTATGAAGAGTTTGTCAATAATAACAACTATAATTAGATTTAAAAATATGCATAACGCGTTGGTAAGTCATTACTACATTTTCAGTAAATACCTACGTCCTGTGACCCTGACATTTTATTAATTTCACACCACCATCAGATTTTATTTAAGACTACAAAATGCTGACCTGAAGGTAGGCACATAAATGCTAATGAGAAACTTATTTTATTAAAAATCACTAGAAAGCGTAAAAAATACAGCGCGCGCCGAATGTAAACAAGAAAAACGCCCGTAAAAGCTAATAAACAACCAGAAATACGAAAAACTAAGTCAGCATTTTAGATCAAAACATTTCAGAAGATTAGTGTTCTATTAATATAGTATTTTTTAATAACTCACCTCATTTTACCTTAAGGAAAGTTATGTGAATCTTAACATTGATTACAACATGAAAACTTAAATTTATGAACACAAATTTATCAATCAAATTAATTTCCTGAGTTGCTCGACGATCACAATTCTGACGTTTGTTTGAAGCGTTTTGTTAGCATCACATTTCGCACATAACAATATAATTATTTTTATTGCACATAATTCGTTGCGATAAAATTTTACATGGTCTTAAAAACTGTCATCCACGATTAATTATTTCCTTTACTATCAATATTTGATAATTAATATTCATAGGTACATAAAACGAGAAAATTACTAAACGTGAGTATTAGGTACAAAATAGAAGAAGAAACAAAACAAACATGGTTTTTTTTTGTATGATTAGTGCTGTAATGTATTTAACCAACTCATTATTTCATTTTATTCAATTGTAAAAATTTCAAATAATTCTGAAACGAAAACTTACCTAAGTCATCTGTCCACAGAACGTCTTTTGTTTTACAAGTTTGAGTAACACTAATACACAAATATGATCCAAAGTTCACTGTTCGCTTAATGACACAGAACGCAATTTGATCATTCATAGTGCTTGAATAAGAACAAACATAGTTCACAATGAGTGATTACACAGAAAATCATTAATTAATTATCAAAATATTTAATAACTTCGAAGTCTGAGGAATTAATATCATTTGCTTTATGGTGGCCGTTTTAAGTAGTTCTTGCTTCTGAAAATACTTATCCGCAAAAACGACTACAGACAACACGGGTAAGAAGTTTTCTAATGTTACTTTGATAAAAGTAGGCATTAAATAAAAGTTCAAATAATTTCCGCTGCGATACTATTGTTAAACCCAAAAACACACCTAATAGGAACTTTTAAAAATCAAGTATGAAGTTAGCACCGCTAACTTACATCGAAGTTCATACGGATATGAATGGTGCGAAAATCTTTTGATGACCGTATTGGGCAGTTACCGGTTTACATGGTTTGTTGAATGTTGATGCGGAAACGTGCAAGATTCACATAATATTTGATATTCTTTTGCCTCACCCACGAATATCGCATGTCAATGTTTTCGTAAAACAACCCACTGAAATGGTATTTCTACCCGAAAAATCATCGAATTGAATCAGAATACGTTTGGGTTCCAACGGAGTTGGAGTAACAGCTAAAATATTAAATTGTTTCAGAATCAAAAACTGCAATCGAAATGCATTTTAGTATTCTCATATTCCTTGCTTACTCGGTGCTGCCTGCAATATTTGCAGAGGATGTTAGCTGTGAGTTATTATTATTTATGTTTTAATATTATACGTTTCAAAATGTTTAAGCTGCTGTTATAGATTCTTAGATACTATATCCTTATAAATTGCTAACTCATATTTATCATAATTCAGGAATATATTTATGTTATTGCTACTTTTCAGACCAAGCCTGTGTAGATAAGTATTCAAGAAAGGGATACCAGCCATGGCAAGAATGGTCAGATCATTACACGTGCCACCGATACAGATGTGAAATTAGAGACGGGAAGTACTTCATTGCGGCTGTTGGGTAAAATCATTTTTTTAGTATGCAATCAATCAGTGAATCGTTACTTAATGTATACCAAACTAACCAATGTTGTTTGATTCAGATGTCGAAAACCAAAAATACCAGAAAATGCTTTGGAATGTCACGAATACATCGAAGATGAGAATGTCGGTGAGTAAATCGAAAAAAATATATAAATGCCACTGCTTTGAAAATAAAATATCTAACCTTTAAAAATATTTTCAGAATTCCCTACCTGCTGTGCTCGGCTGAGATGCGTTGTTGAACTGAATGGTGAAAGAATTGTACAGACTCGCGGACAGCCCGGTGAACTGTTCCCTGATAAGTATGTATATTATTGATTTTTGTGCCATTATTACTTAAAAGTTTTATTACCATAAATAACAGTTATGATTAATTTTATTTATCAATGTTTAATTGTTTGTTTCCAGACCCTGGAAAGGCCAGCAGAATGAACCTAATCCTGCCGTAGTTGGTATGGGTGGAATCCAGCAAAGCACCGTCGGCGGAGAAGCTCAAGGACAACCTGCCCCTGGTATCTTCAACAGCCGAGGCGCAGGCAAGAAGTAAAACATATTATTAGCCATTGATTGAGGGGCCAATTCTTGATCAGCGGTTGATAATATTATAGTTAGTTATTCGTTGAATAATTTATATTGTATTTCATGAAATATTTGATATGACAAATATATATTTGCAAATTTTTAAGCATTTTACTAAGTAATTCGACCCATAACTGATACCCTTTACAATGTTTTATAAAATGACCCCTATTTATTCACTGAATACTCTTATAACATAAATCATCAGTTATTCAGAGCTCTTAAAGTTAATGTTTTATTAATAGCCAATGATATTCCCGACAGCAGATGGCAACGATATTAATGGGCGAAGATATGTAGACCCATACCCCACCCAGCAGATGCAAGATTCTCCCAGGAAGAAACGATCAACCGTCTTTCCACTTTTCGACAGGGGATTATCCCGTGAAGCTGGAACGTACCAGCCCCATCAAGTGAAAATTCACGGCTACTCCCCTGAAAGATATACCTCTTACTTTTCGAGCAACGTCAAAGGGTTGCATAGCCCCAAACTTCATCTCAATATGTCCTGAAAGGTTATACTTACTGTAAATATAACTAAGCTTTATTTTTTTAACGACACTAATGCACAAGATGTCAATGCGATGTTTTCAGTTAGTTTGTAATAACTATTGTACTTAACTTATTTATAAGCACTTGTTTTGTTATTTGTGGCAAAGAAAGAAAATTTATTAAAAGTTACAAAATATTTTAAATTCAGTGTTTTCCTTTTTTCATCCTCTTTTTTGACATAGTCGCTAGGTCCAAACATAAAATAAAATGTTGGTAGAAAAAAATATGGTTAGTATATGACGACCCGTCTGGTGTAGTGGTCGAGAAATCGCCAACTACGCAGCGGGTGCGGGTTCGATCCCCGCACAATACAAACATTTGTGTGCATGAACATGCCTGTTTGTATTGGTCTGGGTGTTTTCTATGTATATCATGTATGTATTTACAAAAAAAAAGTATTTTAGTATTATATCCGTTGTCTGGCACCCATAACACAAGCTTTGAGTAGCTTACTTTGGGACTAGATGGCGATGTGTTGGAATGTTCAAAGGATATTTATTATTATTATTATTATTGTGTTGGTCATTTTCCTATCTCGGGACCACAGGGTCCCGGACCTTTGGAAGGCGTAAATGGGGTCGAAGCCAACACGCAGAGGCCCGTTTGACAACATTCATCTAAAAGCTGTGTGACACAAACCGATGATTATTCCTGTATGCACTATACAAGTGCACCTAAGGACAACCCCCGGTTTGTGTAGGACTAGTGCAAGATATGGACAAAAAGATACTGTGTTATGGGTGTGGGTGTTAGGTGGACCGGGTAACTGGGTCTATGGAAGAACTATGGCCCCTGCCTGACGTATGTTTCTCACACAGATAAAATGGCAGGGGGTGACTTGCAGACTCAGTCGATGCCCCCCCCCCCCAAATTATTTGCTAGCACTAAGTGACGTAGACAACAAGGGGGCAACACTAGTTGAGGTGCTAGGGGAGTGGAGAGGTGTACCACGGCTCTCAGGACAATTCCGGTAATCGTTCAAGATCCCTACAAGCATCTTACTGGCACACTTCCTTCCCCCGAGCATCGCTGCTCTAGCCAGTCTCCACTCAAGCCTGCCAATGAAGGCAAGCAAGAGGTGGGAGATCCTGTCCCTCGTCAGCGTTCACTCTGCCCGGCCAGTGAAGGCAAGACAGAGATGAAGAACAGGGGTTCTCCCAGGAGCAATCAGGTACGTGGGGTCAAGTACTTTACTTAACGTAAATGAAATCTACTACGATTATTAATTAGATTAACTTCGTTATAAAAAACAAATATGAGAAGGATTTAAAATTCTAATAGTTTATAAGTCGATTGAAATTTCAATTGAAATAACCAACCACAAAGTGTTACATCTCTATTTATGTCACATCATCAGTCAGTGTAAGCCATCGCTTCATTTATTGATTGCCATTGCCATTCACATTGCCATTATCACCAAAGAAGAAGAAGAAGATTTATTGATTGTACACTTGTTAATGTCATCCGTGTATGATCTAGGTACCTAGTTTTCGTTTCACTTCCTTGGCTTGTTCTCTTCTTTCTATTACCATGTAATTTCAAAGAAGTTGTTACATCAATAACAATTACAAATACTGTGTTAATAATGAAAGAAATATTGCCTCAACTTGTATCAAGTTTCTTAGATAGTTAAAACAGCGCAAATTCTTGCAGTCGTCATTTAAAACTTTAGGAATAGCAGTTTTTTTCACCAGTTACGAAGTGTTACACTCTTGAACAAATCAAAAGGTTTCTTGTGAAGTTTTGATAGTGCTAATTTAATTTAACCTGTTTAAATTCTGTTGGATTTGGAATATAAACTAACTTCAGGTGTTAAAAATGGTTGAGCCAGCAAAGCCTTTCGCATGTAGGTACTATGCCGGATTGTGGCATGACTTTTACTAATGAGGACTATCTACATGTCCATACAAAGAAACACGACATGATACTGCAGTTTGGAGTGGAGCAGAAGGCGGCATTTGTCGGAGAGTAGCATCTTATGAAATTAGTAATATTATGATGGGAGGACTAGGCTAGGCTCTGTCTTGTAGTTTGACTGCTGATTTCGGTGACTGAATTTATTTTGGAGAAAGAGGTCTTAGGCTAAATAGTCTTCCTATGAAACTTCAGTATCAACAATCTCATTTTTCACAAAAAAATTTTTAGAAGCGAAGCCCTTTCAGGATGTCTTCATACCATACAGAAAATTATATTAACCTTAAACGAATTACTTAGGTTAGGTTAGAACTTTGAAAACTCAGTAAAAAAACCGGCCAAGTGAGAGTCGGACACGCGCACTGAGGGTTCCGTGCCAACTTTAACTAAATAAGGGAGTCCACTTACCTAAAATACCACAATATTCTGTTGACAGCAAATATAAATTTGTTTTTTTTAGTGTTTGTATGAAGAACAAAGTTATGTTTGCGGCTGTTGAAAATGTGCTATATCTCAAAAAATTCTTGTTTGATCTCGTCCAAACCTTTTTTCATTGAAAGTATTTAGAAGTTAGATGAGGGGGTCGCCCATTTTACCACTTTGGAGGCATATATCTATCAAACGTTAGACATTAAAAGAAAAGGGTGTCAAGAACCTCTATGTCATTTTAACAGATCTATCCATCTACACGCATAGGTTTGACTTATTTTTTTTTACGGTTTAGTTTCATAGGAGCCCCCCTTTAAATATCATTATTTTTTATTTTTTGTTTGAGAATTGTAAAGCGGTTAACAGGATACATCTTCCTACCAAATTTCAACAATGTGTTGCTTATAGTTACAGCATAAAGTGATGTTGATGCGGAAACGTGCAAGATTCACATAATATTTGATATTCTTTTGCCTCACCCACGAATATCGCATGTCAATGTTTTCGTAAAACAACCCACTGAAATGGTATTTCTACCCGAAAAATCATCGAATTGAATCAGAATACGTTTGGGTTCCAACGGAGTTGGAGTAACAGCTAAAATTTAAATTGTTTCAGAATCAAAAACTGCAATCGAAATGCATTTTAGTATTCTCATATTCCTTGCTTACTCGGTGCTGCCTGCTATATTTGCAGAGGATGTTAGCTGTGAGTTATTATTCTTTATGTTTTAATATTATACGTTTCAAAATGTTTGAGCTGCTGTTATAGATTCTTAGATACTATATCCTTATAAATTGCTAACTCATATTTAACATAATTCAGTAATATATTTATGTTATTGCTACTTTTCAGACCAAGCCTGTGTAGATAAGTATTCAAGAAAGGGATACCAGCCATGGCAAGAATGGTCAGATCATTACACGTGCCACCGATACAGATGTGAAATTAGAGACGGGAAGTACTTCATTGCGGCTGTTGGGTAAAATCATTTTTTTTAGTATGCAATCCAACTCGGCTGGGCAGCGTTCGGGAAATTACGCAAGAGCATCTTCTCATCTCATCCACCTCAGTGTCTAAAGACGAAATACTTCAACCAGTGTGTGTTACCAGTGATGACATACGGATCCGAAACATGTTTCTCGGTGTTTCTCTACGTGATCTAATCAGAAATGAGGAGATACGTAGATGAACTAAGGTAACGGACATAGCTTTGAGAATCAGTAAGCTCAAGTGGCAATGGGCAGGGCACATAGCGCGAAGAACTGATGGCCGTTGGGGCAGGAAAGTTCTGGATTGGAGACCCTTCGGCCAAAGACGCAGCGTTGGACGTCCACCAACAAGATGGACAGAGGACCTTAAAAAGATCGCAGGATCAAACTGGATGCAGACCACTAGTGATCGGTCGCTGTGGAAAGCCGTGGGGGAGGCCTATGTTCAGCAGCGGATGTCCTTTGGCTGAGAATGATGATGATGATGATGATGATGCAATCAAATACTGAATCGTTACTTAATGTTTACTAAACTATTGGTTAGTTTTAAGTTTTGTTGTCTGATTCAGATGTCGAAAACCAAAAATACCAGAAAATGCTTTGGAATGTCACGAATACATCGAAGATGAGAATGTCGGTGAGTAAATCGAAAAAAAAGTATATAACGTCGCCGTAGAGTGAAAACCTCTTATGTGTTTTTGAGTATACTGTTTAGGAGGTGAAAAAAACTGTATGGTGAAAAAGAATTGTACTACGTAGATTTTAGTTTTAATTGTTTTTGTGAGTAAAACTAAAGCTCGTTCAAACGTCATTAATGTATATGCACATGCTCTTAATAATGTACATGCACTTTAAACGTAACAGACGTTTCACGATTTTAACATGCTCCGACCTGTCGTCTTCGAGGTAATGACACCAGACTAGTTTACGCGAGCGAATACGAGGTTCTCATTGAACGTTATAGACGGCGTTATTGGTATCAGATGAGCGTGTGAGTTAAACTAGAATGTGCGTCGCGAGGTTTTCTTTTAAATAATGTAATAATAAAAAAAAAGCTGAAATGCATTCCCGAGGTTTTCACTCTACGGCGACGATAAATGCCATTGCTTTGAAAATAAAATATCTGACCTTTAGGGCATGGTGGGGGCACCGTGTCAGGTGTGCCTGTACGAATTACACATAGTGAAGTGATATCGGTACTTAAATTAATGAACAAGGGCAAATCATCGGGGCACGATGCCCTCAGCATAGAACACCTCCAGCATGCGGGGCCTCACCTGCCAAGGGTTTTATCTCTATTGTAAACCTTTTGTATTAGGCACACATACTTACCTAGGGACATGCTGAGGACTATTGTGATTCCTATTGTAAAAAAACCAGACGGGGGACATATCAGATAAGGCCAACTACAGACCTATTTCATTGGCTACAATACTGGCAAAGGTGTTTGAGCGACGACTGAACCTTCACCTTAAATTAAGTGATGCGCAGTTTGGAATTCGCCCCGGGCTATCAACAGAAAGTGCCGTCTTTTCGTTCATGCATACAGTCGGGTATTACACCCGGAGAAAGACAGCAGTGTATGCTGCTTTCCTGGATCTCTCCAAGGCGTTTGACCTGGTTGATTACAAGTTGTTATGGTCAAAACTTGCCAATATAGGATTTCTTCCAGAATTAATCCAAATTTTTCAGTTCTGGTACAACAATCAGATTAACCAGGTCAAATGGGCGGGAGCTCTGTCCGAGGAGTACAGCCTTGAGTGTGGAGTAAGGCAGGGGGGGGGGGCTATCCTCACCGGCACTTTTTAGCTTGTATATGGATGAGCTCATGTTTGAACTCAGCAACACCAGATTCGGCTGTTCGATTGACTGTCTTATGGTCAACAGTATAAGTTATGCAGATGACATGGTGTTGCTGTGTCCAACTGCGAGCGGTCTGTGTAGGCTTTTGTCGTTGTGTGAGACGTATGCCATTAAACATGGACTACGTTACAATGCCTCGGTGGCGCAGCGGTAGGAGGGTCGCACTTTAAAGCGACGGCTGCGCCAGTGGTCCCGGGTTCGATCCCCGGGTCGGGCCAAAAATATATACCTGAGTTTTTCTGTTCAGAAATTCTAGGGTAGCCCGGAGTTTGGAAGTTGGTGGTTTTTCACCCCAGTGCCTCGGAAAAAGCACGTAAAGCCGTTGGTTCTGCGCCTGAACTCTCTCCGGTCGTGTCAGATTGCTGTCCCATCGGGCTATGAGAGTGAAAGGAATAGAGAGTGCACCTGTGTTTGCGCACACACTTGTGCACTATAATATGTCCCGCGCAGTCGGTTAGTCGTTATGACTGGCCACCGTAGTTGAAATCGGCTAGGGGGACTACTACTATTATTACGTTACAATGTAAATAAAAGTGAACTAATGGTGTTTCAAGCGGGTAGTACGAAACTGACCACTGTACCTCCTGTGAGGCTGTTAGGTAGTGTGTTGAAAAGAGTCTCCCAATTCAAATACGTAGGTCACATTGTCACTGAAGACCTGTCAGACAATTTTGATATTGAGCGAGAAAGGGCGTTAACTGTTCGATGCAATATGTTGGCCCGCAGGTTTGCTAGATGTACACGTGAGGTGAAAGTTGCCCTTTTTAAGGCGTTCTGCAAATCTTTTTACACATGCAGCCTGTGGTGTGACTTTACGCAGAAGACATATAATGGCCTTCGCGTGCAGTACAATAATGCCTTTAGGATGCTGATGGGGCTCCCCAGATTCTGCAGTGCATCAACAATGTTTTCTGAAGCTCATGTTGATGATTTTTATGCAATCATTCGAAAGCAAGCCGCATCAATGCTCTGCAGAGTAAGGCAGAGCAACAACAGCATCCTAAGGGTCACTAGAGATAAGCCTTCTTGTCTTATCTTTAAACATTGGATCCAGCTGCACAAAAAAGGGTCATGTATTTTTGTTTTAGATTAAGGTGTTACTAACATAGTTTTTAAGAATTTTGATTTTTTACTAACAACTTTGTATGGATCACATTTTGGTCTGAAATAAATTTATTTGTTATTATTATTATTTAAAAATATTTTCAGAATTCCCTACCTGCTGTGCTCGGCTGAGATGCGTTGTTGAACTGAATGGTGAAAGAATTGTACAGACTCGCGGACAGCCCGGTGAACTGTTCCCTGATAAGTATGTATATTATTGATTTTTGTGCCATTATTACTTAAACGTTTTATTACCATAAATAACAGTTATGATTAATTTTATTTATCAATGTTTAATTGTTTGTTTCCAGACCCTGGAAAGGCCAGCAGAATGAACCTAATCCTGCCGTAGTTGGTATGGGTGGAATCCAGCAAAGCACCGTCGGAGGAGAAGCTCAAGGACAACCTGCCCCTGGTATCTTCAACAGCCGAGGCGCAGGCAAGAAGTAAAACATATTATTAGCCATTGATTGAGGGGCCAATTCTTGATCAGCGGTTGATAATATTATAGTTAGTTATTCGTTGAATAATTTATATTGTATTTCATGAAATATTTGATATGACAAATATATATTTGCAAGTTTTTAAGCATTTTACTAAGTAATTCGACCCATAACTGATACCCTTTACAATGTTTTATAAAATGACCCCTATTTATTCACTGAATTCTCTTATAATATAAATCATCAGTTATTCAGAGCTCTTAAAGTTAATGTTTTATTAATAGCCAATGATATTCCCGACAGCAGATGGCAACGATATTAATGGGCGAAGATATGTAGACCCATACCCCACCCAGCAGATGCAAGATTCTCCTAGGAAGAAACGATCAACCGTCTTTCCACTTTTCGACAGGGGATTATCCCGTGAAGCTGGAACGTACCAGCCCCATCAAGTGAAAATTCACGGCTACTCCCCTGAAAGATATACCTCTTACTTTTCGAGCAACGTCAAAGGGTTGCATAGCCCCAATCTTCATCTCAATATGTCCTGAAAGGTTATACTCACTGTAAATATAACTAAGCTTTATTTTTTTAACGACACTAATGCACAAGATGTCAATGCGATGTTTTCAGTTAGTTTGTAATAACTATTGTACTTAACTTATTTATAAGCACTTGTTTTGTTATTTGTGGCAAAGAAAGAAAATTTATTAAAAGTTACAAAATATTTTAAATTCAGTGTTTTCCTTTTTTCATCCTTTTTTTTGACATAGTAGCTAGGTCCAAACATAAAATAAAATGTTGGTAGAAAAAAATATGGTTATTATATTAAACCTAACGATACTTATTTATGAATAAGTACTTTACTTAACGTAAATGAAATCTACTACGATTATTAATTAGTTTAACTTCGTTATAAAAAAACAAATATGAGAAGGATTTAAAATTTTAATAGTTTATTAGTCGATTGAAATTTCAATTGAAACAACCAACCGCAAAGTGTTCTCACATCACATCTCTATTTATGTCACATCATCAGTCAGTTGTAGGCCATTTGAGAGGTTTTTGCGCGGGAAACGAAAAGGGATGGATGGACCTTATTTCTTCGGTTGAGTAATTGCTTTTTTTTGGTCAATTATCGTGATAATTTGTGATTTTGAAGAAAACAATGCAATTAAAGTGACCCGTCTGACCCGGATCGCTGTTCCTGCGCTAAGCTTTCTTGTTGAGCATTAAAATGCGTACTACCTCGCATTTCAATAAGTTAGGTTAATATAGGCTAGTTTAGTGTTAGTTTTAGTCAATAAGTGTAAAAAAAAAAATTGCACTCCGGGAGTGCCGGCAGAAGTGAAAACTTGAATATCAAAGTTGTGCATTTTTGATTTTTTGGAATAGTTATTATCAATATAAAAGTATCATTTTTGTGATAGAATACAATAATAATAATAATAATACAATAATAATAATAATAATAATAATATAATATTTTTATAAAATACAATATTTATTTATTGCGCTATCGTACACAAACATTACAATTTATATTATATAAAATTACATTAAAAAGTTTATCTCTCAGAAAAATCAACTTAAATCCATAATTTCGCCAACCGTCTTACGGTTTTTCGATCAGCCCACGTGTCCTGACGCGAGTTTCACATTTTTCCCCCATCCCACAAAAGTGCTCAACGCCGCTAAAGAAGTTTTCACTTCAAAAAATTGGTTGCCTGTAAAGTTGGTATACGGGCGAAAGTTTTACGTGACAACGACTTTTTATGTCTGTCTCTCTCGCTCTTAGGCGGGCTAACCATGCCCGAGTGGAAGGGACGCGTACCCCTCACTCGCTCTCATTGTGAGCGCATAACGTGAGCGGAGCGTACGCAGTTTCTTGAAGTGTCACCCGGCAAACCAATTTATAAGACGTTGTTACGTCAAAAATGAACATTATTTACTGAAGAATAGTCTGTATGGCATAGAGCCGAAGACGTAAAACTTGTATAAAAAAAAATAGGCCATTTGATTGATTGTACTCTTCATAGGATGAACATGATTTCCTCCCCATCATGTAACTATTGTGATCAAGCTGTTCAGTCACTCCATCATATTTTCTTCGAGTGTATAAAATTTTCACTTCAGAAATTTGTCCTAATTGAAGATTTATTAGATATTAATTAAACAGTAGAAGAAATCTGAATTTTATGGCAGCATCAGAAACACGAACAAATAAAGAATTTCTTTTCCCATTTCAACTACAGCAAATAAATTACTGATGTCCAGGCTGTATAGTTTAAACCTTTGCCTTTTCCAATCCAAACGGAAAGAAGAGAACCAAAAAAAAAAGATTGTACTCTTGTCAATGTCATCCGTGTTTATGCTGGTTCCACAGATTAGTAAGAGTATGTGGCTGGTTCTGGGTTCTCGTTTCACTTCCTTTATGACTTCCTTGTTCGCTTCTTTTTATAACCATGTAATTTTAAAGAAGTTGTTACATCAATAACAATTACAAACACTGTGTATAGCTAATTAAACAGTAGAAGACAGTAGATAAATATTGCCTTAACTTGTATCAAGTTACTTAGATAATTACTAGAAAACAGCGCAATTTCTTGCAGTCGTCATGTAAAACTTTGGGAATACCAGTTATTTTCACCAGTTATGAAGTGTAAACTCTTGAAAACAAATCAAAAGGTTACTTGTGAAGTTTTGATAGTGTTAATTAACTTTAACTCGTTTAAACTCTGTTGGATCAGAAATATAAACTAACATCAGGTTTTAAAAATGGTTGAGCCAGCAAAGCCTTTCGCGTGTACTATGCCGGATTGTGGCATGACTTTTACTAATGAGGACCATCTACATGTCCATACAAAGAAACACGATATGATACTGCAGTTTGGAGCGGAGCAGAAGGCGGCATTTGTCGGTGAGAAGCATCCTAAGAATTTAATACTAATATTATGATGGGTGGACTAGGCTAGGTTCTGTCTTGTAGTTTGACTGCTGATTTCGGTGACTGCAATTTTTTGGAGTAAGAGGCTCTAAGGCTTAATAGTCTTCCTACGAAACTTCAGTATCAACAAACCCGTTGTTCCCAAAAAAAAAAATTAGAATTGAGGCTCTTTCAGGATGTCTTCATACTATACAGGAAATTATATTACCCAAAAACGAATTACTTAGATTAGGTTAGAACTTTGAGAACTCAGTAAAAAAAACCAGCCAATTGCGAATTGGACTCGTGCACTGAGGGTTCCGTGACAACTTGAACTAAATAAGGGTTGTCCACTTAGCTAAAATACCACAATATTTTGTTGACAGAAAATATAAATTTGTTTTTCATAGTGTTTGTATGAAGAACAAAGTTATGTTTGCGGCTGTTGAAAATGTGCTATATCTCAAAAAATTCTTGTTTGATCTTGTCTAAACCAATTTTTGTTGAAAGTTTTTGTTATGATCTTCATTATATATTTTTTTCAAAATTTACACTCGCTTAGTTAAGAAGTTAGATGGGGGGGAACGCAAATTTTTCCACTTTGGAAGCGTCTAGCTAAGAAACGTTAGACTTTAAAAGAAAACGGTTTTAGGAACCTCTATGTCATTTTTGAAGACCTATCCATAGACACCCCACACGCATAGGTTTGACTAAAAAATTTTTTTTCGGTTTTAGTTTCATGTATGGGAGCCCCCCCTTAAATATCATTATTTTTTATTTTTTGTATTAGAATCGTAAAGCGGTTAAGAGGATACATCTCCCTACAAAATTTCAGTACTGTGATGCTTATAGTTTCAGAATAAATTAGACAGACAGACAGACAGACAGTGAATTGCCTAATTCAATTAACGTTGGCACGGAACCCTCAGTGCGCGAGTCCGACTCGCACTTGGCCGGTTATTTTTTATAGTTTTATGGGAGCCCCCTTTAAATATAATTTTTTATATATTTTTTGTTTGAGAATCGTAAAGCAGTTAATGGGATACATTTTTCTACCAAATTTTAACAGTGTGATGCTTATAGTTACAGCATTACATCGGTGTGATTTTATTAGAAATAACTGGCAATTGATTTGACAATTTTTTTTGAATTTTATGTGTACTGCCAAAATTTTATCTTTGGATGGTTAGAATGAAAAATAAGTATCTTTGAGTTATTATTTGTCAAAAAAGGTGGACCATATGTCAAAGGAAAAGAATTGAGGGGAATACTTATTGGTAACTAATTTATTTAATACAAAATAATATTGTAATTTTCTCTTAGTAAAGAAATGTTTTATGAATTTCAAATAAGTTTTCATTGGTACTTATGGTAATGCCTTAGCCTTTAATCATTTTACGTTAATGATCCAGCTGACCAGACACCCACACCGACACGATTCATCCGCAATTGTGAGGAGGTGGGTCTTTTCCAAGATCTTACTGTGAACCCGTTTGAAGAAGGATTCAAGCGGGCTATGGAGACTTGCAGGTCTGTGTACTCTTAATAATAATTCATAATTATGCGCCAAACAGCATATACTAATCGTCTGGTTTCGAACTTAGAAATTTTCTTCCTTGTGTTAGGAAATACTAGACAACGATTATGAGGGTCGCCCATAAATAGATGTATACTGTCCCGGATTTCATTGTAAATCTTTTAAAGCAGAACAAACAGCAAAAATAAAAAATATTCCGACCCGAAAGGGTCATAAAGTTGCTTTAATAACATAACCAAAACAACTATTCAAATTACTTTGTACATTAAAACTTTTTTATATCGATTTTCAAAATCAACAAGTTTAGCACCTATTTACCCTAAAATGGGGAAATTTTTAAAATGCGTTATCACTCCTGTCGCGCTACCTGCGAATGACGGCGCAACTCCACGCATCCCGGTTGTCAACCCTTCTTCGGGTTGCCATGTATCCTTTTTTTTTAGATGCAGTGAATGTTGTATTTTTTTTTCTAATATTTTATGAAAATCATTACACATATAGAACCTTATCTCAATACCTAATAACCCATAATGGGTCGGACAGGGTTTTTTTACACACTGTATACGAGGGCCATTCAATAAATACTAAGCCTACAAAAAAAAATTGAGAAAGTAGAGTTTTATTTTTCAACATAGTCTCCTTTCAATTCAACACACTATGGCCCAGCGATACTCCAACTTTTTCATCCCGTCCAAAAAGTAAGATTTCCCGAGGTCTTCAAAATAGGCCTTTGTGGCGGCGATGACATCATCATTCGACCCAAATCTTTTGCCGGCCAATGAGCCAAATCTGGAGAATACGGTGGATGGGGCAGCAATTCGTAGCGCAATTCCACCAATTTGGCCATGACGACGGCGGAGGTGTGAGCCGGCGCGTTGTCGTGGTGGAACAGCACTTTTTTCTTTGCCAAATGGGGCCGTTTTTTTTTTCAATTCGGCGTCGAATCGGCCCAATAAGTCAGAATAGTAGAGCCCCGTGATTGTTTTACCCTTCTCAAGGTAATCCATGTAGATCACATCTTGTGAGTCCCAAAAAACACTGGCCATCACCTTTTCGTCCGATTGAACAGTCTTCGCCTTCTTTGGACCATGTTCGCCGGGTAAAGTCCACTGTTTCGACTGTTCATTAGTCTCTGGTGTGTACCAGTGAACCCATGTTTCGTCGACGGTCACAAAACGACGCAAAAACACTGCTAGATTGCGTTGAAACAGCGCCAAACATGTCGCCGATGTGGTCTTACGGTTGCGCTTGTTGTCTGGTGTGAGCAAACGCAGCACCGATCGCGCCGTAACTTTTTCATACCCAGTTCTTCGTGCAGAATATGATTCACTGTCCCTTCTGCGATGCCTACATTCTCAGGTATCTCGCAAATCTTCAATCGCCGGTCTGTCAACACGAGATCGTGGATTTTTTTTTACGTTAACCTTCGTAGTAGCCGTTTTTGGTGCACCTAGGCGTGGCTCATCAAAAACCGACGTGCGACCACGAGCAAACTCGTCGCCATCGAAGGAGAAGAGTCACCGTACACAGTATCCAACCGCTCTTTGATTTTGCTGCACGTTTTCCCTTCCAAAAACAAGAATCTTATCACTAAACGATATTGTTCTTTTTCCATTTTTGTCAAACCGACCGACACGCTCGCTTCCAAGGCTGTCAAAACAAAACAAATGAAAAAGACTGAAAACTACATAGCAGACTTCAAAAAGTATTTACTGTTAGATAGTAAAACTCTTTTGTGACAACAGCGCCATCGGGCGGCGAGGCTAAGTAATTATTGAGTGCCCCACGTATGTATCTTAAATGTTTTACGCTGTGTACGCAAAGGAAACCCTGAAAAGGAATATTTTCTACCATTTTCGCAACATTTTTCATTGTTGCTGTGCTCTTACAAGTCGTATCGTGATGTTTTATAGCCTAAAGCCTTTCTCGATAAATAAGCTATCCAAATCGGTCCAGTAGTTTCTGAGATTAGCGCGTTGAAACAAACAAACTCCTTAGCTTTATAATATTAGTACAGATTATATTCTTATATCCTCTTCCCTCAGTAACTTTCCTAAATAACTTGTACCTTACCAGACACGGGAACCTCCTGGAGAGCACTCCGACGTCAGCGTCAGATGATCTGCACACACCACAGATGGTGTTCCCAGCTATAGACCCTGGAGACGCCACACTGTTTACCAGTAATAATCAGAGAAATATTACTATAAGCAGGTATGGTATAAAGATTTACATACCTCTGGTCGTATTTGTACTGTATGAACTTTAGCAATCATTGTACGCCATCGAGGCAGGACGGTCAGTACTTTTGCATTGTTCAACGTTCTAACCTTTGTTCCACAATATAGATTTGTATGATTTAATAGCAATGTCACCGTAATATTGCATAAACCGTCGATTTATTGTGAACTAGACCGATTTTCATACATTATAACGTGAACTGAAATGATGAATCACTGGGCAAAGTGGTGGATCAGGGTAGTTGAAAGATAAACGGGGTAAGCAAAGCAAATCCCCGTTTAATCCTTCGTGTTAGGTTGACATGTAAGTACTTGTAATACTTCTGAACAGTTAAAAATGACAATAAGTTCCATACACTACAAGTTACCATTAATATCAGAACATTCATTACTTCATTAATATCTGAGCAGATGTTAGTCAATAACTTCTATACACACAACTAACCAATAATATCTGGACACTTACTTGCCTGAAAAAATATTTTGGATTTAGCTAGTTTCATGTATAGGAGCCACCCCTTAACTGTCAATATTTTTCATTTTTTGTATAAGAATCGGTAAGCAGTTAACAAAACACATCTTCCTGCCAAATTTCAATTGTGTAATGCTTATAGTTACAGAATAAAATGTGACATACGGACGGACAGACAGACTTGACGAAACTATAAGGGTTCCGTTTTTTGCCATTCGGCTACGGAACCCTAAAAACAGTTATATTATAATCTAGCGGTTTTTATAATATTACGGTGACATATATAGTTCCGAAATGGTTTTTTGGCACTCCAGAGAAAAAGCTTGGGCATGCGTACCCTGAGTGATTAGCTGTAAAGTTTAGCGGAGAGTTAAGAAAAAAATAAGAAAAGGACGCTAAAATGCTTGCGCATTACAATCATTTCTATCTGCTTAATTTCATAAAATCTGCATTATTATAGATCTACTGTACGTTGGTTATACATATAATGTAAATTAATACTAACTTAACTCAGTTGAATATAAGACACGGGCTTTAAAAAACTAATCAATCATCACAGTTCTTATATTGATTACAGATCATCCAGCGATGAATCAGGCACAATAAAAGAATACGAAACGACCACAATATCAAAACTTACCAATGAAGTGACGACCATAAGTAGAAGAGTCAACAAGCATGACGTATTAGATAAAATTCACCCCACAGACGAAACCACACACAAAACTGACGATATCAGACCAAAAGATGTACATAACGAAACATCAGTATCTTATACCAACAATGTAATACAAATACACAATAATATAGAAATAAGAAAAGACAACGTCAGTATAGAAGCTAAAAATATTCCTAATTTAATTACATACGATTCAGTTATCAAAGATACGAACAGTGTTACAACAAAAGACGTGTTATTGAATGGACCAGACGAAATGCCGAAAGTACCAACAATGATGAGTCAGAAATCCCTTGATTTCGTTGTAGATTGTCTAACTTCTGATCTATGTAGAGACGAAACCAAAAAACCTGCGCCAAAAGCGAGAACTAAAAAGGTTGTCAAACCAAAAACACCTGTAGTTGGAAACAAAGTTGACAATTCGAAAAAGGAAGATTACGAAGTTATAATTAAACTTCCTAATGGTAAACAAGTAAGAATGAAAGCTGTTGAAGAAGTATCCAACTCAGATAAAAATAAAAATATAGATGATAACACAAAAGAAAAGTTAAAACTGGCGATCAACAGTAAAGTATCACAGAAACAGACTGTCATACAAAGAATACCGAGTATAAATGCCTCGGTGCCAATACTGCCTATTTCTACGGGAACATTAATACCGGTGACTCTAGTTAGCCATAACCAGCTAATTCAAAAACTGCCCATAGCACCATTCAATCCTTTGATAAAGACTAATAGAGAATTCAACAAATCTGTCAAAAGAAAAACAGATACAAGTAATAGTAAAGTTGATAATAATAATAGTGTCGATAGTGAAGTTATAGTGATTGATGAAGATGAAATACAGGTGTCGAAAAGATCTAGGGAAGATTTGAACAGCCGAGTTGCAGCTTCAAGAAGATATAGGTAAGTTGAAAAAAACCGGCCAAGTGCGAGTCGGACTCGCGCACTGAGGGTTCCGTGCCAACTTTAACTGAATTTAGTGGTCCACTTACTTCCACTTGGCAAAATACCAGAATATAACAAAATGCACTTGTGAAAAGTAACTGTGTCAGACAAGGAATCGAACCCGTGTGTCTAACTCTATTCGGGCGCATGCCTATACCACTCAGCCACCGACACATTGTCAAGCCTGTTGAATTTTGCAAGTGGATTTTGACGCGTAGGCTGCGTGACGTCATCAATACGAGATTGCTCTCTCAACATCCGAAGAAATCATTTTTACAAATGTTTAACAATTGATTAAGTTGAAGTGAGCCATTTTTAAGCTATTGCGTAATTGAAATTAAAGCTATTGCATAGCTTCTATCGCGGACCTTGAGCGTGGAGACCGAATCCAGAAATTCCGTAACGAAAATAACCTAACACCCCCCCACTCCGACCGACACAGCGGTGATACTTTTTTGTTTTTCTATCTATCAATGAATAGCAGAGGGCTTAGTTTGAGTTTTTTCACTCACGTTCGATTGCGAGCGCGTTAGGATTTTGGAAACATTTTGTATGGGAAAGACAAAGTTAAGGTAGATGGCGCTGTAACTTCTCCATACAAAATTCTAACGCGCTCGCAATCGAACGTGAGTGGAAAAACTCAAACTAAGCCCTCAGAACTTTGAATGACTTTTTGAAATATCACGCTTGTCTCTTTAGTTCAGCAACCCGCCTTTAGGTGGCACTGGTTGTAATAGTAGTTAGCAAAATAATAATTGCAGTTAAATAGTAATTGGATAAGTTGATAAAAAATGCTATGCAATAGCTTTACCGCGGCAGTCTCCGAGTGCCACACGCCTTTTTAGGGTTCCGTAGCCGAATGGCAAAAAACGGAACCCTTATAGTTTCGTCAAGTCTGTCTGTCTGTCTGTCCGTCCGTCCGTATGTCACAGCCATTTTATTCTGTAACTATATGCATTACACAATTGAAATTTGGTAGGAAGATGTATCCTGTTAACCGCTTACCGTTTCTCATACAATAAATAAAAAATAACGACATTTAAGGGGGGGCTCCCATACATGAAACTAAAACCAAAAACTTTTTTTTTGTCAAACCTATGCATGAGGGGTGTCTATGGATAGGTCTTTTAAAATGACATGGAGGTCCCTTAACCATTTTCTTTTAAAGCCTAACGTTTCATAGCTAGACGCTTCCAAAGTGCTAAAATGGGCGTCCCCCCCATCTAACTTCTAAACCAAGCAAGTGTAAATTTTGAAAAAAATATGAAATGCAGATCTTAACAAATACTTTCAAAAAAAAGACGTTCAGACGGGATCGAACTAGTAGTTTTTGGTATAAAGCACAATTTCAACAACCGCAAACATTACTTTGTACTTCATACAAACACTATGAAAAACATAGTTATATTTGCAGTCAACAAAATATTGTGGTATTTTTAACCGACTTCAAAAAAGGAGGAGGTTATCAATTCGACTGTATGTTTTTTTTTTTTTTTGTATGTATGTTACCTCATATCTCAGTCGTTTGTCAACCGAATCGAAAAAAATTTTCACCTACTTAGAGGGTGTACCTTCTAGTTGGTCCCATTTTTTCCATTTTGGGATCTGATGATGGAATCTTGGTGTAATCGAGGGAAACCCTCAAATTTTAAAGGCACGTATAGTGTTTCTGTACTAGAATCTTAATGTTGACGTGTTGTTACGTCTGATAGTCAGCATCTTGTGGGGCTGAGCTGATGGTGGAACTCCTTAACGCTTGGGAGTTCAGTAATTATAATGACGGAACTTATGATAGGTAATTTGTAGCTTCTTAAAAAATAGAATCATAAGGTGCAACTCCCCCCCCCCCTCTTACGTAATAACTAAAAATGAAGAAATAAAATAAACTTTTAAAAAAAGTAAAAACCGACTTCAAAACCAAAATGCACCAAAAAGTCTTAAATAAACTTCACCATTGAAAGGAAAGGAACCCGTTTTAGGCAAACAATTTCTTTTTGGAGTCGGTGCCATCACTTTGACCATCAAGCATCAACTATCACAGCACCGACTCCAAAAAGAAATTGTTTGCCTAAAACGGGTTCCTTTCCTTTCAATGGTGAAGTTTATTTAAGACTTTTTGGTGCATTTTGGTTTTGAAGTCGGTTTTTACTTTTTTTTAAAGTTTATTTTATACTAAGTAGAAGTAAGTGGATACCCTTATTCAGTTAAAGTTGGCACGGAACCCTCAGTGCGCGAGTCCGACTCGCACTTGGCCTGTTTTTTTTATAGTGTTTTGTTACTATACACACTTAATAACATAAATTGCACTTGTAAATAGGGTGAGGGTTGTTTAGTCTTAAACCCTCTCCGTGTATCACTGAGGGGGAGGTGGGGGTTAAAAAAATACCAACAAAAAACATCACCTAATTATAGGACTTTCCCATTTGTTTCCTTCAAAATCATACAAAAAAATACCACTGTAAACGTTTTCAGGGTACGTTTAAGAGAGACGATGCGAAGGCAAGTCGCTGAAATAAAGCAGCTTAAAGAGGCGAACCAGAGACTGACGGAGGATAAAGCTACCCTCCAACTGCTGATCACACAGCACATGAAACATTGTCCCAACGCTGAGAATTTAAGTAAGTAAGGGTCAATTTTACTAACGTCATGTAAGGATTATTCGTCGAATGTGATACGCCCAATTGGAAAACGTCACCTATTTGACAGCAATCATTTATGAAAATGTCATTTTAATATCAGTCGTTTTATACATCGGATGAGTCCTATCGGACGTTGTTAAAATCGACTCTAAATCAATGATCAGGAGCCCGCTATTAATAAATAATAAATCAAATTAAATATTGGACACCAATCTCATACATTGCTCTGATCACACAGTAAGTAGCTAATGCACTTGTGTTATCATGTTATGACAATCAGACACAACGGTGGTACCACAACACTCGACCCCGAGACAATATGGAAAAAAATTGATTTGTATATTGACCCGACCGGGAATCGAACCCGAGACCACGGAACGGCGACGACTAGAAACCAGCGTGCTTAGTCACTACACCACGAGTTCGACTTCCAAATGTAATAAAATAATATATAAAATTCGAAATTAAATATAATATAAAAAAATAAAACCAGTTCTCTTTCTTATCCCAGGTTCGAACCCTGAGTCGGTTTTTCTATGGCTACTACGTTTCTGCTCCTTGTGAAGAAAAAAAACTGACTAAGTGCGAGTCGGACTTGTGCACTGAGGGTTCCGTGCCTATTTTATTTGAATTAGGCGGTCAATTTACTTCCACTTAGCCAAAATAACACAATATTTTTTTGACGGAAAAAATAACTTTGTTTCTCATAGTGACGTATGAAGAACATCGTTGTATTATATTTGCGATTTTTTAATAAGTGCTCATATCTCAAAAACTTACGGCCTTACCACAAATAAATAAACAAGGTTTGAACTACTGTTTAAATGTTATGCAGCTAAAGTGTAATGTATGTCACCCTTATGTCATTTGACTTGATTGACGTTGTTTTTAAACTAGCCGTATCATATTTAAACAGTTGTCCAAACCTAGTTTAATTATTTGTGGTAAGGCAGTTACAGTTTAATCTCGTTCAAACCAATTTGCGATGAAAGTATTTGTAAGATTATGGTATTTCAAATAGTTAACACTAAATTAATATCAAATAATCAAGATCATAATAAATATATTTAAAATCTAGACTAGATAAAAATTAGAACAGTTAAAATAAATGAAAATCAATTTTTTTTTATTCACTTAAAAAATTATGCCATATACTAATTTTTATCTTTTTTTTTTAGGGAGAGTGCAAGAAAAGTTGGTGCCGCCTAGAAGTTAGTGTGTAAATATTAATTTGTTTTTATTTTATCTGTATATTTTGACTCGTTTTTAATCGCGTCTAAGGTCTATTAAAAAAAATGACATCACGTATCCAACGTCAATTTTAATAACGTTTAATAGTTGCTTTTATCAAAATTCGTTCAGCAAACGAAAGCCATTAAATTAATCACAAAATAACTTGTATTGACATAAGAACCTTAATTATAATCAAAGACTGATTTGAACGAGTAAGTATTACTGTTTTCAAATTAAAATATAATTTTTAAGTACAATTTAACCAAAAATAGTAAACCTATCGACACTACTCAAAATTATGCGATATAATTATTATTTATTTATTAAATTCAAGTATTATTACTAGTTAACGGATAATCGGATGCATATTTACCTAAAGTTATTTTTTGGCTAAGATATTATGGAGGCGGTTTCTTAGAAAATATATTTTTAATATAAATCCCGGGATTCCAGAAAATCGGGGCTGCGGAACTAGTTTGTAACATAGTGAGGGATTGACAGCTTCAGCATGTAGTATTTATTTTATAAACCAGGATTTATTAATGTGTACTTGAAGTAAATTTTTAATTTCCCCATCAATTGATGTTTATGTTTAGTTTAAGAAAAGCAGTATAGATAGTACATACACATACGGCAGACCACCCGATTTAATTCTGTAATAAAAAAAAAAGATTTTTCGATTAATAAATTCCGGGATTTTATATTTTATTTAGTTAATATACCTACAACCGATTTCATTCAAGAGTAAAATTATCTTTTGTCAATTCCGCTATCCCGGGACTTTTTCGTTTCAAAAGTGTATTCCATAATAGCCAACTCCAAAACTTTAGCTAAGTATGCATCCGATTATTACTTATTATTACAGTAGTTAATATCATAATATCGCAAACTATGATGTCAATTATTTAATAAAAAAAATGTTATTTTCAAGTCATCATTATCAAATATCCTTTTAAATGACATCACAGAAAACGGCATATCGATTCTACCAGTGAATCGTAACTAGATAATATAAACTAGCATAAAAACACCTTAGAAACTGGGCGTATGGAGAATATGACACATGTCACATGACACAATGAGCGCCACAAACTATTGGCGAACGTTGAAATGACAAATGGCTGGCTGTCATTACGATAAGTAAATTTATAATACAATGCAAAGTTATTTCAATGAAATTGTTTAACCGCCTCGATGGCGCAGCGGTAAGAGGGTCGCACTTTAAATCGACGGCTGCGCCAGAGGTCTCGGGTTCGATCCCCTGGTAGAGCCAACAATATATACCTGGGTTTTTTCGGATCAAAAATTCTTAGGGTAGCCCGGAGTTTCACTCCCGTGCCTCGCAAAAGCACGTTGCGCCGTTGGTCCTGCGCCTGATCTCTCCGTTCGTATCAGATTGCTGTCCCATCGGGCTATGAGAGTGACAGGAATAGAGAGTGCACCTGTGCTTGCGCACACACTTGTGCACTATAATATGTCCTGCGCAGTCGGTTAGTCATTGTGACTGGCCACCGTAGTCGAAATCAGCTAGGGGGATTATTATTTCAATAAAATATTGTATTAACTATCCATTTATTCTAAATTAACTACTTTAATCTATAGTGACGATTTTTATTTATTAATAAAATATAAAGTACGGACACGTCAATTTGGTACTAAAATTGCTAAAGAATTATTACAGATGTCCCCCAACGTTGCTTTTTTTTGCCACTGTGAGCGCTGTCATCGATTCCGGATTCCCAACCACCTACGTCACACAGCGAAAACACGTCTCAATTGGGACTTGCCTTGCTAATATACCTGTATTTAAGCTGCAACTCTATTTTGTCTTTTATTTTTTTTTGTGTCAAAGACAGTTATTCTAAATAGGGTCCACTATAAAAAGGTTATGGTGACGAATAGTTACTCCCAATGATCTCGAAATTAATAATGATATTTATAAATGAAATGTATTGAATATTTATTTCTAAGTGCCTTGATTGCCTGTCACAAAGTTATCTTATTTATAATTATGGAAATAGTATTTAAATCTATATTTTTTTACGAAACCCACCATTAAAATAATATGACAATTGAATAATATATTCATGATGATTTAAATTGTGTTTTCTTTTAGAGTTAGTTAGTGTAGTTTTAGTGTAGTCAAATAATAGTATAGTATAAGTAATAGTATAGCCCACATTTCACATAGCAAAACACCTATGTACGTACAGAGTACAGGGACATAAGTAGGGATGAGATAAACAGTATGTCAGTTATATACTCTGATTTTTAATTAGATAGACAAGAAGGACAACGTCTATCGCACCTTTTCTTTTTAATGTTGCAAGCGTAGTGCAATAGTGTTGTACCAATTGAATCGTGCGTGATTAATTGAACTTGTGATATGAGTTTTCAAAAATGTGATATTACTAATTGATAAGAATAAATAGTACATGTCAAACGTTGCATAGAGCTAAAACAGACAAAATTCATATATTTTTTCTAATGAGTAAAAAACTTTGCCCGTTCCCTTGCAATCGCAAACTTGTACGATATCTTTTTTGACTTTTTAATACTTCCTCTTAATAATGTATGAGAATAATTGATGATACTTGTAGAAAACATAGCTTAAAATCGCCAAACATAAAATCTTATTGATTTTTGGCGATCTTAAGTAAAACACTGTTATTATTCGTCGAATGATATCCTATGTGCTTCTAGTTCAAAGCTTTATCCCCACCAATTTTTTACTATATCTAGAAGATTCTTGATTGCTCATGTTTTGCACATTTTTTTACTGAAGGCAATAAATGTTTCTATTCTATTGTTTTAAACAATTTTTACCTCCCTACTTTGTCTTGGATTCAATGAAAAAAATAACAAGAAAAGGTTCATAAATGTTGTGATAAATAAAACTGCATTTTTATAACAATATCTCTATAATTATGGCACTTCAATATCCACAAAACAATTGCTTTATACCTTAGGTTTGAAGCGAGGAGGAAATAGCGACATCTAGGTTCCAGTGACAATATTATATTCACCTCTCGCTCACTTTCTCACTACTGAGTGAATAAGCAAAACTAGTCTTACTTATGAGTCATAAGTAAGACTAGTCTTGCTTTCTGTCAGTTATGACGTAGGTATCCCATATTTAAGTGTAGTCGAGTGAATTTTCTAAGTAGATTTTTACTTATTCGTAGGATTTTTCTTTGGTAGTATTTCTCCATTTTCTATTACATAATTTTTAGTATTTTTTTTTATATAATTTTACATTGGCCTTTATAGTTTTGTGTGAAAGAGACGACGCTCTATAAATTTAAACTTCGTGTCAGTCTCTCTCGCACTATACAACTATTTAAAATACAAATTGCCACAAAAACCTAGATTGATATAATTAATACTGTTCAGTTTTTATCGTCGAGAAATATAAATTAATTCCAAACCAATGGCTTACATTTACCATTCCGTTCGAGAAAATAACAAGGAAATAAGTAATATACACCTGATTTTTTTAACCCAATTAAATTAGGATAGTACAGTAAGCATACTTATAAGTCTATACATCATAAATACACATTCCTTTCTAACGTCAATGTTTATCAAAAAAGTGTACGTTACGTATAATTTTAGACTTCAATATTTTCACACATTTCCGAACTGTTCTTTCTAGTAGTAATGTCAAACTATCGATAGTTTTAGTTATCGATGAAGTGAGTATTACTCATACAATTGTCAAAACATTTGATGCTCAGCTTCACACTTGAATAAGTAGAGTGAGAGGCGTATCGTTGTCACATTCCCCCTTATTCCAAAAACCAGGCTTAGCACTTTGCTACGCTATTAACCGACTAAATTAATAATATTTTTAAAATTCCGGCATTTATTAATGCAGGTATACTTTTCTAATTGGTCGGTTAGTGTTAGTCTTGGTTTTAACCTGGTAATATATTTCTTGTAATATGGGGGATTGTGACTTCTAAAGTTGTAACATATTAATAATGACCAACTTTTATTTACAATTTAAAGTATCTCGAGAAAGTTCCCCAAACGGAATGGTCACGTAGATGTAAACTTAAGTACTGTATTGTCGTTCATTTCGGACCAACGGATGAAATGAGAAAAAAAAGAAAACGGACCACAATATGTTGCCTAAGTGGAGACAGAAAACAGGCGATTTTGATAAGAGTTTGGTCCTAAACATTGTCTTAGTCTGAGTGGCAGACTATTTATGGGCGAGTTTGTTCCATTGATGACTGTTCTGCCTTTTGTGCTTATTTTGGTTAGAAATAAGCAATGGAATCGGGTTTCCAATATGAAAAAGTTAGTTTAGAATGGCAGTTTTACTTCTTCCATTTTTGATCTTTAACATTTCTCTATAGAACAGTTGCCAGCACATCAGGTTATATATTTTTGTTGTAAGCTCACCCTTATTACAACTGCATACGATACCGGAGTGTTTAACTTGACGTGCTATAGTCCGTGCATTTAAGTGCAAAGTGTTATATGTGCTGTGAAAAGATCAAAACTTTAACTTTATTGGCGAGCGCTAAATTGACTCTATTTGTGTATTACACAGAGACTTTTTAGGAACCTCTGAAGGGCAGAAAAGATACCCTTGCAGGATCACTTTGTTGTCCGTCCGTTTGCTTTTGTAGACGTATTGTTAATTTCTCTAGATATTCCAGATTGATTTTTATTTGACATAACTTGTACTGGTTACACGATATACTTCGTTTTTTTTTTAAACTGTCATCAAAATAAACGCCTGTTTCGTGTCTCGACCATAATCCGGCGAGCAGTAAGACTCGACTGGCCTGTTAGTAAGTACCCAAAGCTTAGCCTGTTAGTGTTCCAAAATCAAAAGTGCAACCGTTATTTGTATTTTTATATATGCTTTCGGATAAAATTACTGCGCCTATTTTTGCTAGTGATATCTGTAACGAATCAACGGTTAAATTTATCGATAAAAAAAGTTTTTTTTTTAATTAAAAGATACGGCGCAACTTTATGATCATAGTGTAAAAAAATAAAGGAAGTGAGTAACTCTAGTTTTTTTATATTTGTAATTTTATCCAAAAACAGTTTTGTTATTATCGAAAGTCATCTCATGCTGAACAAACCGTCGAGGACCCCACAGACCTCCCTTCAACAAGTAAGCCCATTTCTGCGTAGATATGTCAAAAACTCTAATTGACTATGTAACGTCTTTCAGAACAGCTAGTCAATCTAATAGCGTGATATGCAATAATTAGAAAGGTGAAGAAAGAAGTTTAAATTTAAATAAATGTGTTGGGACACATTTGAAATTACTACATTTATATTAATTGGAATTAAGTAGTATTTTTTTATTGATTCCAAATGTGTTCCAACACTACAGTTACAATTTTAGATTTATCACTATTAATATTAAATTAAAGCGAATAGGATAAAATTGTATTTACTTATGTCTTAACAGCTCATTTAATAAAAAAAATCTCTAGATAGAATACGTATTTAAACTAGCTGTCACTTTGAACACACGTTTTCTAACATGTTGGTAGTTTTATTTAGTGGCAAGAACTCTTTTGTACTTCTTAATAACTATATTCTTTTCTTTTATAGGAGTAAGTTTCGTTGCCTTGCCAGTAAAATGACGACGATATTACCTTTTCTTAATTCGGTATAAATATGTCGTACATTGTTATGCCTTGTTATAACTCTTTTTTTTTTATCAAGTTCATAACAATGGGTCATGGGACATTGGAGACTGTCATATAGATTTACTATTTATAAAAATGACAGCTAATTGAAATGAGTATTTCATAGGGTCTTTCTTAGCATTCCAAAGTGTTTGGCTGGGTGGATTTAGCCCAACTACAGTGCTGTGACTCATGCCTGACCGCCTATACCATATCATTGTTGCTATCCTTAAAAATTTTAATTTTTACCACATGCAATGATTGTGATATTTTAAGAGGTAAGAGACCTAGCCCTTTATGGCAACATTTGATATTTTTTTACGTAGTTAAATAAAAAGTTTGCAATCAGAAGACATATTAATAATTAAATTGGAATATAATTTTATCGAATGTTGTCATAAAAATGAGGTGATATTTATACTCAAAAGTATAGACACGCAAGTGTCTGGGAGATTAAATATTACTAAATAATTAATAACAATAGGAAGATTATTTCTATTATGTATATGATATTATGTATCTATATCCTTCACAATTAATTTACATATCAAATAACCTATTATATGCTTTGCACTCATTATTAATATTATTTTATATTTATTTACAGGGGTAAATCAAAGCAAAAATAAGTAGACTTATTTTAAAGTGCCTCTTGTATAAAGCCGGCACATATTATGTATGGCTTATTGCACCAATTGTCTAATTATATAATCTCTGTGTGTTTGTAAAGGAACTGCCGTGGTATGGATTATTCTACAACTCGATGATTATATTTAATTCGCTGACAACTGAATTTAAATACTACTACTAGTGATGAGCCTTCAATGTATCGATATCATCGCAATATTATATTTGAGTATTTAATATTTCCTTATATTTACTCATGTATTATATTATAAGGCTATACGATTGTTAATCTAATATGCAACTCCGACGTAGTAACGTTGATTTTTAAACTCACACAACACAAAATATGTCTTTAGTAATTCTTAGTCATTAATTACCAGAATAACCACGTTTTGTAGAGTTCCTCGGAGTTGAAAGATTAATTGACGTATTTATCAGTACAAGAATACATCAATTTGATCTTTTTAAGTTATCTTTTAGTAACTTAATTGATAATATTATCAATGTAGTATTGAAAACGGTACTTGTAACATTTTTCCCAGCATTCATGTATTAATTTGATAACTTGAATATTATTATGTGTCTCAAATATATAAGTTATCAGAAAATTTAAAACATAACTCAAAACCTTGCCGATTCTGATAATGCATATTTTAGAAATTACTAAAACATATCTTGCGATTACTTACGAATCTCTTTTGCTACGACGAGGGTTCAATTTGTCAGTGAATTAAAAATAATCATTTAAAAACAAATCAGCAAAGACTGTTAGGAGTTCTGAAGGACTTTTAAAGATAAAAGTTGGGTTTTGTATCTTTATAAGGATCTCTAAATGAGCTGGATGCATCACAAAATGATTTTTCAAACCTATTTTACAATGCAACCAGTATTAGAAAGGCTAATAAAAAAAGCAACCGAAAGCTTTTTTTGGAATTTTTGATTTGGATTTAAGAATACCTAAATCCAGGGTTGTGAAGTGACGTGCCTTAGTCGACAAAATTGTTGGTAAAACATCGATTAAATATCTGCTTAAACAATCAATATCACCTCCGTTCTATTGTTTTATTTATTCTTATAAAATATGCGTATCATCCTGACAAGGTCACTTTTAATTGGCCGTATTATTCTTTTATTGATTATATAAAATATTTCTGTGTTTGGGTCCGATTTTATTCCATTTATACTTAACAGTCTTTGTTGCTGTTTATCTCCTAAATTACTGTTATACCAACACAAATTTGAACCTACCAATGCCAATATTTTTTTGCCACTGCTAACCAATCTCGATATAAAACACTAAGCAGAAAACTTAACAATTAAAATATTATCATACATTAACGATTAAAATTTATTTGGTGTTTAATTTCGTATAATAATTATGCTATACTTACGATAACGCATAGCTCCTACAGTACGAATCTAGCATTTAGTATCTCCTTATGCTAACTCTTTTGAAGCATCAAACCACACTTTAAAACTTTAGTTGAAATCTTTCAGCAAACATAAAATAAAAACGCATGCTTTGGTAAATAAAAATCCGCGTACAGCTGAATTAGCAATTATTTAAACCCGCGATAAAAGCAAGATAATTATGTGAAAGTTAACTTATTTGTAACAAAAAAGTAATTCATGATATTACGCAATCGTCAAAGTTTTTCATTTAAAACCATCTCTAAACCAATCTGTCAAATAGCGAACTATCTGCAAAATCTATGGCTCAATCTATCTTTAACTAACGCTAACCCGGGCTTACACCCCTATGGAAATACAGCCTATCTAAACAGGCTTTCATTTGGACAATATCACCTATTATATGTGTACATTTTGTTCTTATAAAACTCTCAGGTAACTAAGTGCTTCTATTATATTGGTCATTTCAGTCTGCTTAACTATATTCTGTCTTTATCCACTCACTACTGTCGAAGAAAGACAGAAAATAGTGTTTCGTAATCAAAATGACCCTATCCTGTCGTCTAATTATGAAACATGAAACACAACCGTTTTACATCATCGACTTTCATCGTTTATGACAGTTTATTGCCAAACGAATTTATACACCTAACCTACTTTATTTAAAGATAATTTTAATCCCCCTCTACTTCATACGGCAGTTCACGCTAGTTCATTCCATTTCGTTTTTTTATCTATCTAAATGTGTCTCACATCTATCGAAGTGCATCTATGAGCAAATCCGGTCAAAATGACCATTAGTGAAGCGTCGATAAAAACCGTCGACATCGTCGCATCACTATTTCACTGAGCATTATTTACACGCTATTTTAAATTTGGAAAACCGTCGTTTAAATCTAGGATCGAATGATGATGGTACGTGCTTAGTTTCTTATCAGCAAAAGCTTGAAAAACCAATGCTAGCTCCCTCTCGACTAAGCTCTAATCTACGGCTACGATTGGACGAAGAATCGGAATCAAATCAGCTAGGGTCATCCAATTGGATCAATTGAATGATGCAATTGGGTGCGGCATGTCTACTTCACCTCATGCATGCACATGCTAAGAGCGATATCGCGGTGATGGCCAAGGGAGTGCTGACTGCCGGTGCCGAGTTACACATGTCCTCTTCGCAAAAACACATGTGGCCCGTCCCCGTACTTTCCATCATGCAAACGTGGTCCACCATGAATAGATTTATTTGGAGTTGTGATGTGCACGTTCGTCTGACGACCTCGTACGCTGAAAATAAAAGAGAGAACAATTTTAAAATACTGTGAAGGGGGAAGGATTTTTAAATTATTTCACGGGTTATTCTAGGAACGGAATTATAAATTGTATTATGATTAACGGTTTTTGGAAATATTTCGATATAAAACAACCCTATTATTCGTTTACGATGCAGCTCCGAAATATTGTCTCCTATCTCATGGAGCGTTGAGATTCGAATGGGTTTCGTTAAGTCAAACACTTGCGTATCGTTGAAGTTTCGTTTCGGATTGCGTATTGTATTCAGTTCATTGTAGTTGACCATTTCAATAAATTTCATTGTATATAATATGATTAGAAAGAGCATCGCATACATTTAAAATTCCGCAAGGGGCAAATGTTTGTGTAATGAGCACGAACATTTGTACCTCAGTCATGGATGTAATATGTATTCAAGTATTTATAGGAGACGCTCCCGTCATAATCGTTGTCTGGTACTTCGTAACACAAGGAAGAACATTCCTTATCACGAAACCAGACGATTGGTGTGTTATCTGGCGCATATTATCATTTAAATAAACCACGCCATCAGTAAGCGAGAATTCCAAAAGAATTGATATCAGTCTGCCGATCGAGGTGGTGCTAAAACAATCCATTCGATCAATATACGAGTATAGTTAACCTACTGGCCAGACTATAAGATTAATAGGCTTATCCACTATCATTTACAGTTTTTATTGGCTATGCTGTGTGAACAAACTACATAACAGCTTGTCACATATTTGTAAGGCTTCTATCAACAATGAACTGTAAGTATATGTATTCAAATCCTTTCGTTAAATATTCATCCTCACATGAGAACCTTGAGGATTTAAAGAGGATTATCAACTTTACGAACGCGCAACGGTCTGAGTGAAGCAATTTTTTAAAGTTTAGCAACATCTAATGTAAACTCTTTTGGATCTTCAAGATATCTGTCATAAGTTAACTGTTCTGCTATAATAAACAAACGATGACACTCTTAGATAAGTCTCTCATTAATTAGATTTAATTTTGACGCAGCTTACCTGAGGAGTGTTGCCAATTGCCATCTTTTCTTGAAGCTGATCTTTTTAGATGATAGAGATTAGTAACTAAGTCATTCGCAGCTCTTACATCCGTATTTATAGTCAAGCAATAAAAAGCACTTTTGTTAAGAAAATAGGCTTAAAAATATTTCCATTCCAATTATAAGAATTTGTGCTGTTAAAATTTTAAATTCTAGATTGTAACTCTCGTGTGTTTCTCAGATTTTTGCGTCAGATTTCTCCACTATACCTACCCTGTTATATAGTATGTTATAGGCTCACTGAGGACACTTACACGTTTCAATATAAACTCTACCACGGCTTCGGGACAATTGCGGGCTACTGCTGAGAATTCGCTGCGCAACAAACTCAGTCATTATGGTTAACAATGTTTGTAGTTATCATGCAAGTCCATAAATTATTATTTAAAAAAAAAATGATGTATGGACTTGCATTAATTTAACAACCAGTAAGTGTTCTGGTGGTTTATTGAAAAATGTTATACATTTCCCTATGAAAGAATCACCAACCTTTCGAAGTCTGAATTGTAGAATAGCAACCTTATCCTTATTCCTAATATTATATTTGTGTCTATCACTCACGGCTCTTGAAACAGCGCACCATCTCGACGCAGCACCCGCTGCAGGTCTGCAGCGGCGGCTGGTCGCGCGGCAAGGCGGGTAGTAGTAAGGGACCTACTCTCAGCTGATTGTTCTAAGCTAGCTTGTCTTTTCTAAGGCATTTTATTGACAGATAATTATGATAAGACACTCACGGCTCTTGGAGTAGCGCACCATCTTGATGCAGCACCAGGGTCTACAGCGGCTGGTCGCGCGGCAGGGCAGTGTAGTTGTAAGGGATCTACTCTTAGCTAATTGCTCTAAGCTAGCTGGTCTTCTCTAAGGCATTTTATTGACATATAATCATGATAAGACAGACACTCACGGCTCTTGGAGTAGCGCACCATCTTGATGCAGAACCAGGGTCTACAGCGGCTGGTCGCGCGGCAGGGCGGTGTAGTAGTAAGGGATCTACTCTCAGCTGATTGCTCTAAGCTAGCTGGTCTTTTCTAAGGTATTTTATAGACAGATAATCATTATGAGTCACTCACAGCTCTTGGAGTAGTGCACCATCTTGACGCAGCATCCGTTGCAGGTCTGCAGCGGCGGCTGGTCGCGCGGCAGGGCGGTATAGTTGTAAGGGATCTACTCTTAGCTGATTGCTCTAAGCTAGCTGGTCTTCTCTAAGGCCTTTTATTAACAGATAATCATGATAATACACTCACGGCTCTTGGAGTAGCGCACCATCTTGACGCAACACCCGTTGCAGGTCTACAGCGGCGGATGGTCGCGCGGCAGGGCGGTATAGTGGTAAGGGATCTACTCTTAGCTAATTGTTTTAAGCTAGCTGATCTTCTCTAAGGCCTTTTATTAACAGATAATCATGATGAGACACTCACGGCTCTTGGAGTAGCGCACCATCTTGACGCAGCACCCGTTGCAGGTCTGCAGCGGCGGCTGGTCGCGCGGCAGGGCGGTGTAGTTGAATGGGTCCTTACACCTGTAGTCTGTCCAGCTGTCGCACTCGTAGCAATAGATGGTGCGAGCTGGGGAAGGCGAGGGTCGTGAGCGTTAGTTGATGAGTGAGGGTAGGGTTGATAGGGAGTTGCTGGATATATTTCTCCATTTGCGAATTGACAAGACTCCTGTCGTAAGTCACTAAAGTTGAAGACATATTCATCTCACTCAGTAATCAATTATTTAACAATCAAACACCGATAGTACGATTCTGTCGGGACCCAGTCAAATACGCGTTATAAGCAGGATGACGTTTTGAGTGGGGATAGAACAGGGAAAATAATTTAGTTACAGCCAGCATCGACATTTATATATGCATTTAGGAACTTGTTATGAGAGCTGCAATCATAGAATTATGTTTTTTTCCTTTCCAATCTCAACAAACTTAAAATTTTCGTATTATCCTAATAAATACCTACTCATAATTAACAAAATGCAAGGTACACACAAGTATCTACATAATATGAGTAGAAATATAGACGCAACTGATTCAAAAATAAAGATGAGATTATTTGATCATCAAACAGTTGTTAGACCATTTTTTCCATCGACCATGACAAGTTTCAACTAAAATGAGCGTACTTAGAGGGAAGACCGGACACAAATCGTATCAAGCGGGGTACAAATATATGAAAACATACTCCAAATTGTCGTAACGACGTTAAAGAGTTTTATATGCGGGGAATTGTATTAAGCGGGGACGTACTATCGGGGTTCTACTGTTTTACGATATTTCATATTACAGATTACAGATACAGACTTTAATCGACATCTTCTTCCACTAAAGTTTTTTTTTCCTTTTGTTGAAATTAATATCAGTAAAAGAGACAGTTGAAGGCGCTGAATTATTATTACGACTTTAGTGACTAGATAGAAAAAACTTCTGTAACGAACGACACCAATGGAGAGATATATCCAAAGAGCAGTCTATGGGGCTGATGACTGGATATTACACACAATTTTGGAGGTTGATTATTTATGTGAATATGAGCTAACTCCATGATTATTATTATTTTAAAAATCAACACATTGACTTGTATTGGAAATATTCAAAACTACTTGTAGAGTTGCAGTATGATGAAAAAGTGGAAGTGATCGTTTTATAGAGAATAGTTGTATAGTGTTTAGTGCGTGTTTGTGTAAATTGACAATGTTCTGACGATTACTCGTTTTAACCTTTTTAATTTTATAGCAATATCGTTCGTTTAGCAAATGTAGATTAACCTACAATCGTTTTACTGCGTGACCTATTAAATGGCTAATCCTCTAACACTACTAATCCATATAAAGCTATCGTCCACAAATGAGCTTAAATCGACTATAATTGCTGACGTAACGAGTCTAAACGAGGCGAAAACGAAGGATGTATTACTTAGGTTAGTACTGGTAGAACCATCGTGCTAAGGGTAAATTTCAAAACTCAATTTACACGCCTAGCAAAGGTTTCTTGTTGCTATTTCGAGCTGGCTTAGTGGAAGTAAGTGTAATGTATCGATAGACAATTATACACTTTACGTACTCACTTAAGGTAAAATAATGAGATAAAGAGCCAAAAGTGGTAATTAATGATTCTAAGATTCATATATACATACACACAAAAAAATGTGATCACTAGCATAATATGAGTGAATTTTTAAGTGTAACTTTATCAAGAAATCAACTAACAAAAAATGTTGTATTTTGTAAATACACTGATAAAACGTTCACCCTGTTTATAAACCCTGTTATACTCGTTATATTGGAACAATAAATATACATATGTAATGATAGCATTTTCCGTAACAAAAAAGATTTTGTTTTTGAAGTGATGGCACTCATTCTGCACTGCACTGCACTCATTTTGATGACACCAATACTCTCTCTCATATAAGAAATTCTGTTTTATAGTTTTGGTGTCTATTGGCATGTTTGTAAAGCGTTCTAATCTTTTCTTTAACAATTAGCTGATGGGGAATATTCTCGCATGCATAAAAAACTACTAATTTTGCTCAAAAATGAATGAATGAACGACAATATTTTTACATAAAAAAAATCTTATTATTTCCTTCGTTAACATTTTCTTTGCGTGAATTTCTTTTTAATACAATTATCATTAAATTTCGTAATCAATTTAAAGTGATAAGTTATTTACCAAAGTATCGATAAAAATATCGTCGTTTTCCCCTCACTAGACTTAACAATTTCTCTGTCGCTACGCGAAGCAAGGCTATCGAGTCACGCGATTGTTACTGATTTTTTTTGCTCTATTTACATGTCCTTGTGAATATTAACTGTCTAGAATCCAGAACTGGGCCGGCAGGTTGAATTGCATTTTTAAAATAATTAACATTTTTCATATTTAACTAAATATACAAAGGCTAGCGCGGTCTCGCTTAAAAAAATCTAAACCGATTTGATTAATTTGATCATAGGCATGTGAATATTCGATGTGCGAAAAATCGTGTTTACATATTAGTTACACAACTGATATTCTCCTAGAATGATTAATTTAATGTAAAAAAAATGCTTTGAAATTAGACCTTAAACCTTATTTATAAACACACGCTGGTTATTTATTATTAACGTCTTAAATTGCAACTAAGACAAGAACACCTCTTGATAGCATTTAAAATCGATTGTCTAATTGAATTAGAGCCTATTTAACCTTGCTTATAATGTTTCGTGCCTAATTATATCGATATCGATAAATTGATCACGCTAGCTTGTCAGATTTAGTTTAAAGTATGCGTTATTTTTGTTTCACATGCACACAGTCACCTGTAAGTTTTTCCTTAAATGCAGGGCCTTTAAGTTTTTGGTAAGACTTTATTGAACAAAATACTTTTGAAAGAAGTAATAATCACTTCCTGACTAACTGTTTCGTATATTTTTTCATGAAAAACATTTGTTTAAGTTACTTACAGATTAGTAAAGTTAGCCCGTAACACCCACTGCTAGGTAAAGGCCTAACCTCAACTATGAGGTAGTTCATCCCATACTCCAACACGCGGGTCAGTGCGGATTGGTGGAGGGGGGTTTGCAAGGCAAGCGACTAACCCTGCTGTCAGATGTTATCAAGCCGCCCATAAGGCTTCTGACTAGGCTTAACGACTAATATCAACCGATATTAGCCGGGACCATAGGCTTATCGTGCCATTTAAAGCACGGAGATGCTCATGATAAACGTCACTTATATGGTCGGAATTCACGAGCGTGACGTACGTCACGCTCGTGAATGGACACCCATCCAAACACGACCGCGCTGTAGGTTGCTTCACTTCAGTAATACCTATAGATTACGTTCTTATAATTATACGGATTTCTTTTATTTTCGCTTCTAGCCAACATTGATGATACGTTTAATAATACGATTCCTTGAAATAGATGCCATATTGTTCCAATCAAAATCACACAGTTGGCGAGGAGGTAATCAGATATCTATTTATAAAATGTTGTAAAGACTTTTAGAGATACAGAATAAAAAATATGAAAAACTGTTTTTCACAAGTAAATGTGTATAAAAAATGAACTTAATGCTTTTAAAAAAACTTCTACTTGAGTGCACTCTGTGCACTGAATTTATACTATAATTATATACTATAGCCCTAAAACAAGTATTTTGATTGTCGGTTGGTTATGACCAAAGCATACAGTAGAATTTCCTTTAAAGTTAATTAAATGGATAGGTTAGTCTCTGAGGTAAATAAATGTTAATTATAAATAAATAATGTAGTTGGAATAATGTGTAATAAACGTAGCTTGCGAATTGTTTTGATTTTATACACCTATCACATATTTATTGCTCACATAAAATTTGTTTATAATGTCCTTTATATATTTATAGGTATACAATTTAATCCTTGTTTCTTTGATCGGTCAATATTTTTTTTAAAAAAACAAGTGATTTCCTATTTTAAAACTTTTTTAGTCGTAAAAAACCGGCCAAGTGCGAGTCGGACTCGCGCACTGACGGTTCCGTGCCAACTTTAACAGAATTTAGAAATCCACTTATTTCCACTTAGTAAAATCCTCAATATTTTGTGGACAGCAAATATAACTTTGTTTTTCATAGTGTTTGTATGAAGTACAAAGTTATGTTTGCGGTTGTTGAAAATGTGCTATATCTCAAAAAGCTCTCGTTTGATTCCGTCCGAACCAATTTTCGTTGAAAGTATTTGTTAAGATCTACATTATATATTTTTTTCAAAATTTACACTTGCTTAGTTTGGAAGTTAGATGGGGGGGGGGGGGGCATTTTACCACTTTGGAAGCGTCTAGCTATGAAACGTTAGACTTTAAAAGAAAATGGTTTTAGGAACCTCGGTGTCATTTTAAAAGACCTATCGATAGACACCCCACACTAATAGGTTTGACAAAAAAAAATTTTTTTGGTTTTAGTTTCATGTATACGAGCCCCCCCTTAAATGTCATATTTATTTATTTTTTGTATGAGATTCGTAAAGCGGTTAATAGGATACATCTTCCTACCAAATTTTAACAGTGTGGTGCTTATAGTTACAGAATAAAATGGCTGTGACATACGGACGGACAGACAGACAGACAGACAGACTTGACGAAACTATGAGGGTTCTGTTTTTTGCCATTCGGCTACGGAACCCTAAAAAAACAGTAATAAAATAATTTTATAAGTTGTCAATGTCGGTGTGAATGTGCAGTGTGTTTTGTGAATACTTCGTTAAAGTTATTTCTATTTATGTATTGAAAATTAATAATACTACGTCAATGATAAATAGTAAGTCTAGAATGATAACAATGACTTTAAATTAGGGATGTATGATACAATCTAAGATTCTAAGTTATATTGACAAGTATATTTCTATTGATTTTTAAATCTAAATGATGATTAAAATCACTCACTAAAATTCAATAAAGGATTCTAATAATAAAATAAAAACCACTTACCTGGAAAACTTGTATTTACCAGCTCATACACGAATAATTTTCAGCATATTTCGTCATTTCATTGAGTGTCGATTCAATAAAAAGACTTAACCGAAATTATTATTATTATTTACTTTTATATTTAACTTTGTAACAAAAACTAAATTAATATTTTATTTTACTACGTCTATAAAGTTTTTTTTAGGTACTTTATATTTTAATTTTACCTACTGTCAGAACCTTGATTAAAATTTGTGGTAAAGTCTTTTAAATTATTTTCTGATATATTTTTTTATATATTTTTGCACTACTCCCAAATGTTATTTCATTCAATTTCTTTGTCACAGGAATAAACAGTTATGAATGAATATACAATGACGGCTAGCCACATAGTAGTTAATTAAAAAAGCACTCAGTTCCAACACAGTTTTAGTTCACAATTATACTGAAAACCATTATTTAATAATTCAGGCTATGATAATGCATGTGATGGATTTCGGGGCGTGTACAATGAGTTTGTGATTTGACACAGTTAAAATTGTTGACCCTGTTTTGAATATTATTGTATAATCGCCAATATTTAGATGAGCCGTACATTTATACATACAGGTGAACTTTTACTGTATGTAATTGCGAACAATGTTAACAAAAAAAAAATGGATTAGGCACCGTTATAAATATTATTTAATGCTAAATTTGTGTAATTTTTATTTTTGTATACCCAGCGTGCTATTCACTAATATATATTTGTTTTACTCTGATCAAGACATTTTAACTACACTAAAACCATTGTTAAAACAAACATCTATGAAACAAGCTTCTGAACTCTGGCGATAATGATTACTTTCATTCAAAATAACACACTAATAATAGATATACCCTGAATAGATCTGGAACGATCGACGCACAGTGAAATGATCAAGCTACAGTGACAAGGATTAAATTTTATCGAAACGGTTCAGATTAAAAGTGGTTGTTAGTTATTTGTAATCGATACGAAAAACTGATTTACTCTCATCAAATCTTATACGAAGTCAATGTTTCAACGCTCTTGGTTAAGATGAAATAAGAAACCAAAAATTGCGCAAGGGCGGGATTCGAACCTGCAACCTTTGGGCCAACGCTCTTTCCAATCGCCATGACCGAATTTTTGGTTTCATATTTCATGTCACAACAAGAACACAAAAAATACTTTGAGTGTCAAAAACATTGAAAAACTCTGTTAAGTTTTTAATAACGTTTAAATGATATGATGGATAGTTTCAAGTATTTATACAAAAGATTGCACTGATTTCACAAAAAAATATTCCGGGAAATGGGGAAAAGTATTTTGTTCCAATTACATCCTTGTAACACCGTGGCTGTTATCTGAGCTCGTATGTTGTTTTTCCTACGATGATAAAGCGAAGACATGCATCGCTCGGATCCTTACTATACTAATCAAGTTATTTTACTAATGAAAGTTGTAATTCCCGATTCCTTTATTTTAATTAAAGTTTACATATTGACAAAATGCCTGTCACCAAGTTCGTCAACAAAGACAGCAATAATAAAAAGTTAAAAGTACTTACCCATTTACAATTTATAACGACTAAAGATACATAAAAAAATGGTTTTCAAATTTGGTTCTGGCTTTTTATAATATAATAGTGTTGTACAAAGTTCATTAGTAAGGACGATAAATTGTTGAAGCTGTAAGTTATTTAAGATAAAGTATTGAAAAAGATATTTTATATAGCAAGCACATCTAATAACTAATAATACAGAAAATGCATAAACGAAAATACAGAAGAAACCATGTTCCCAGTCTACGGCATTTTAGGGTGTGTAACTATTAAATATGTGAATATTTATAATTTCCCGTAAGCTTTTAAATATATTCCAATTGTTTGGAAATATTCAAATATTTAAAATAACAAGCTTTATTATGTGACAGCTTGAGATAATGACGAAAGCCTTGAAGCGTCTCTTGTGATTTAAAAAAGATATTTTTTTAAATATTTCTTGAAAATAAAAACATGTACTTACTTTGGCATTCCGCCTGAACAAGGGGGCTGAGACTTAGTGCCCATAATGCTGAAAATCCATGCTTTAATTAGTAAAAAAAGAAAAAATAATACATATAAGAGGAAATATACATGTAACTACACATTGAACTAAACAGAGATAGTACAGCAGAATATCAGTAGTCCTGTAAATAACTGAAATTAAAAAGAAATTACCGTAGACTGGGTCTAATAAAAGGACGGAATTTGGAAGAGATTTATGAAAAAAGAAAAGAATAACATCTAAATAGATTAGTTGCAACACACCTTTTAAGTCGAAAAAAATGTGTTTTTATTACTAAATACAGTGAGTTAGTGTTGTATTTTAATGTGTTTAATCTAATAAGTATCTGAAAAAACAAACGTCAGTTATTCACAGGAGTATATTTAAGTGTTTGTTTAAATCAAAATTTAAAAATACTTTTTCGCACATTTCATGTACTGTTCGGATAAAAAGTGATATTGTGTTGCTAAGAAGAATTCAATTTCATGCAGAAAATTACCCATTCCTGGTAACATCGCATTCCTGTGGACACTCAAACACATATAATAACAACGAACTGCAAACATCGATATTAATCGATTCTGAGTATCGAACATCACTAGAACCACAAAAACTCTATATTTGAAAAAATCAAACATAACTATTTTTTATTAATGAATATATCAGATGCATATAGTGGCTTATTAAATTTGTCACCATAGCAAGGTGGTGCAGCTGCAGTCCACACGATAAAGAGTATTTATTGAGTTAATCAAGCCTTATTAAATTTATCATGACAATTATTCTGCTAACGACCACTATTATTCAAACTAAACACAACGTAACAAGCATACGACTTTGTTAGTAACACATATTTTAATCTGTTTTAATGAAAGAAAAAGACACGCTAAATAAATAAAAAATAAAGCGCCATCTATGACACAGAGGTTTCTTAAGCGCTCGCACGTCGCCACTACGTCAGTTGCGGGATAGATTTCAAGCCGGACGGACGTCTCTAGCTTATCAACTCCCGAATCGATCACCTCGCTTGTTTGCAGTACACATTCACGACACAAACTAAGTAACATTTTAACATCTATTTATTGTATAACGTACAGACAGTCAGTGAGACAAGTGACACATTTACTAGCGGATTTTTTTGTTACCAGTTCTGATGCAGGAGTTCGCTTTTACTTGGTCCACTCCGAACCAGGACATGAGCAGAACTGCAAAAAAACACATTTTAATCGGCATTACAGCAATCTCTTTCAGAGAACTAACAAAAACACTTTCCTTAATGTAGTGTGACGGAGTATTAGTTACAATTTACTATAAAAGGCTACGAGTGTCATTTATTTAATTGACAATTATTAATTTTTTAATACCTACACATAAGGAAGTACTGATCCTTCGACCGTAACTTAACACGACGTCCAACCATGAACAACAAACTAACATGTCTTGGAAACAGAATGTAAAAGCAAATAAATAAATATTATTTATTGCACAAGTAAGGACACAAGCAACAATAACATTACAGGCAAATCATTTGTACAATATTGGCGGTCTTATCGCTGGAAGCGATCTTTTCCAGACAACCATTGGGTAGAGGAAACAACGTTTATCAGTGAAGTAAAAACGGTGTACAAAAATATAGCTAGAATTTTAAAAACACAAAACTTACAAAAAAATTGGCTCATCGTAGGTATCTTTAAAAACTCTAAAAAAAATGCTGGACACAGGGTTTTGTGTGTTAGAGCGTTGTCGTTTTCTTCTACGTACACATCACAAGTTAAACTCTTGCTTTTGTTATAGGTAGTTCAATTAAAAAACTGTGTGATCATTAGCGTTGTTTTAATAAACAAAGTTCATAATACAAACATAAATAACCTTTTGCAAAGTAATAAATAGATATAAATATGTTTACGATTGATTTGTATACTTCTTGGCAGAAATCGATGCTTAGTTTCTAGAAATGAGCAGTACGCATAAGATTTCAACAATTCTCGGTTTCTAAGAGATCGAATCAAAGATGAGGAGATACGTAAAATAATTACGGTAACGGACATATGTACTCGTAGCTCTGAGATGCAATGGGCAAGGCACATAGCCCATAGAACTGATGGCCATACGGGCAGGAATGTCCTAGATTGGAGATCCTTGGACTAAAGGCGCAGTGAACTTATCATCTGGCATAAATCACAAACTGTTGTGTGTCGTCTAGACAAACAACTTTAACACCCACAACCAATAGACAAACACATTACTTTTTAAACACCGACAAAAACGTCATAGTTTACGGCTATCTCTCATTTTCAAACTCTTTTAATCTTTGGGTGCGCAGGCGTCGAAATATCGCATATTCGTGCCCTAGTTTCGATCCATTAATACTTGTGCGATGTGACGTCACATTAACGGGCAGTTGACCGATTAGTGGGAGAAAAGTGGGGTGTGTTGTCCCGCGGAAGTAATAGTTATTATTAACAAACCATGTTTTAAGTCAATTTAAATAGGTGATAATTTAGATTATACTTAACTACCTCTAAAATTGGTAATTCAAACTAATGTTTTATTAATTTTAGATAATTTATGTATGAGACATGAAATGGTTATTTCTAGAGATGCGCCGGGTAGCACTTTTGCCGAGAAACGAGTACCGAGTTTTACTCGGTTCATTTTTTTCCAACCGAGTACTCGGCCGAGTAACTCGGTTACAATTAAATTCTTGTTTCGGATATGTAAACGAGTACTAACAGGTACGCGCAAAATTAGCTTTATCTAGCCATTAGAGCACGATGATTCTAAAAGCTTAAACTTTAAAATTAGCTGACAAAAGACAAGAGTCCTTTCGAGTGGTGGGCAGGGCACCAAACAAGGTAAGCAGAACTTACACGTATAGCACGAGTGTTACTATGTACATCTGCAAGCACTGTGCATAGGGAGTGATTACTTTCGGAGGCTGGTAACATCTACGAAGAAAAAAGGAATAGGCCGTTACCAGAACGTGCAGAGATCTTTGTGTTACTACATCATAATTTTACTTTAGAAAAATTCACATATTGTTTTTTTCGTTCACTAGTTCTCCTCATTTTGTCTGATTACATCATTCATTGTCATAAATTCCGATTGTGAAATATCTATCTAAATATACTGCTTTAATTAAACCGAGTATATTCGGCATTAAAATCGAGTTACTCAGCCGAGTACGAGTATCAAAAAACCCGCCGAGTACGCCGAGTACCGAGTATTAACCGAGTACTCGGCCCATCTCTAGTTATTTCTGTTACTTAAAATCGGCTACGTTGTGGATTGGTAAAAAAATCTGTAAGGTAAATGAATATATATTTTTTTTGTTTTATGCTCGATGATACGTTTCAATTTTAAATGAACTTTGATACGAAATATGCTTTAAGTAAATGAAGAAAGGTGTGTGACTTACCTGGCACGGGAAATATCCAGCGCATTTTTCGCTAGTTGTCACACGTAGACTCGAACCGGACCGCGTCTCACCTCGACCCGAGCGCCGCTCCTATATACAAATAATAATGTTTTAAATCATACATTTTTTATTTTATTTATATTTCTGGCTATCGACTATCACTGGGTCGAGTACGCAAAGTTTACATCAGCAAGCCAAGAACTAAAAAAAAAACTAACTATCGTGGCCCAGCGACCCAAAGTGGGTCTTGGCCTCCGAAACGAGATACTTCCACCAGTCTCTATCCTGCGCAATCTCCGACCAGTCCTCAATCCCGAGCTCACGCAGATCAGCCTCCACCATGTCCCTCCAGCGATATCTGGGACGACCGACTGGGCGCTTTCTCTCTGTTGTCCCAGATATGCTCTTAATACCCCTCGATCCTCCCCCATTCTGACCAAGTGGCCGAGCCATCGGAGGCGGTGAGCTTTTGTTTCGCCGAGAATATTTGGCTCAGCCACTAGTTCTTCGATCTCTGCGTTCTTTCGGACTCGCCAGCTTCCATCCTCCCTTTGTACTGGACCCGCCAATAAAAGTTTATCCTCCTCTTTAAGTGTTAGTGTCCAAGCCTCAGAGCCTTACATAAGTATTGGTCTGATGACGGTCTTATAGATACGGACTTACGTCTGCCTACTCAGAAGCTTGGACACCAAAACTTTATGCAGGGCTGCACTACAACGAAGAGCGTTTTGGATTCGTATGTCAATTTCCTCCGCTCTGGTGGTGGTGTCCGTAATAATGCAGCCCAGGTATTTAAACTGCCACTCCAGTATACTTAGTATCTCCAACATGCAGGTCTTCTCTTTTAGCGCTGATATTTTTAGCAAGCCAGTAGTGTACTAATATTGGTAGTTATTTTGTATCATATAGGGTCCTTTTTGTGACTATGTATGTGTCGTTGAATCCTTTGAAATTATTGTCGATAAATGTAAGGAAGTTGTGGAATGAATTGATAAAGGAGGTTTTTGATGTGATTTTTGAGAGGTTAGTTTTTATTTATTTAAGTGTTGATCCAGGCGTTAAGTTTTTTTTTCAGACGCAATCTTTTAAACTATTGTTATTTTATACTCATTAATTTGACAATTGACGCAAACGGAGTGCGCCTATACCTTTGAGAGTGCGCAGAAAGAGCCAAATCACTTGCTTTTGTCTTTTGTTTGATGTGACGCCTGTTTTGGTGTCGTGTGTGAAGGCAATTTTAATTAAAAAGTGGTAAGGCACGAAAGACTTTGACCGTATCTATCTTCAATTTATTGGTTAAAGAACTTTGAATATTGTATTGTCAGTCTATATAACAAAATTTTGAATATCTTCTGATATGTCAAGATTTTTCAGTAACGTTCGAATTTCCCCAATCTCCTTTGTACTGGTGACTGCAAATCGTTATGGCAGGTAATTAAAGTTGATGAAGACCACAAATTACATGTGTATGTTTGTTTAATGCACGCTTTTATTAGTACGAGTGTACTATGTACATGTGGATTAACTTTTATTAAAGTATTTTGGCATCTATGTATTGATTAAGATGTCTATCAGTTATATTTGACGACCTCCGTGGTCGAGTGGCTAGCACGCTGGTTTCAAGCGTCACCATCTCGTGAGGTTCCGGGTTCGATTCCCGGTCGGGTCAATGTAGAAAAAAGATTATTGTCTCGGGTCTGGGTGTTGTGGTACCACCGTTGTATCCGATTTCCATAACTCAAGTGCATTGGCTACTTACTTTGGGATCAGAGCAACGTATGTGATTGGTGTCCATTAAAAAAAATACTAATATAAATAATAGTCCCCCTAGCCGATTTCGACTACGGTGGCCAGTCATAACGACTAACCGAGTGCGCGGGACATTTTATAGTGCACAAGGTGTGCGCAAACACAGGTGCACTCTCTATTCCTTTCACTCTCATAGCCCTTAGGGACAGCAATCTGACACGACCGGAGAGAGATCAGGCGCAGGACCAACGCCAACCTCCTCCTTCAAAACTCCGGGCTACGCTTAAATTTCTGAAGAGAAAATATCAGGTTTACTTATATTTTTGGCCCGACCCGGGGATCGAACCCGGAACCTCTGGTTCAGCCTTCGCTTTAAAGTGCGACCTGCTTACCGCTGCGCCACCGCGGCAGTTATACTACTACTAATATTATAGAGCTAAAGAGTATGTTATTTTGTTTGAACGCGCTAATCTCAGGATCTACTGAATCGATTTGAAAAAATATTTTTGTGTTGAATAGCTTATTTATAAAACACGCTGAGACAGGAGGGGAGGAAGCAAACTCAAAACCGACCGCTAGTTTAAGATACAAATGACTTCTTACTGGTAAGAAACGAATTATCATTTTTTTATAATATTTATCTAAGTTTTTTTTCATTTATTGATGCTACTTTGGCGGTTATTTTGGATGATTTGAAGATATTACTGGGAGGGAATGCTTTTAGCATAAGGTTCACCTTTCGTACACCTTTTTTATGCAAAAAAGTTTTAAAAGATCTTATCCCAATTTAATCGCACCGACGATAAAACATCTGTACTAATAATAAAAAGCTCCAATTGCACCTACCATAATGCATGTTTACTAATATTATAATGCTGAAGAGTTTGTTTGTTTGAACACGCTAATCGCAGGAAGTACTGGGCCGATTTGAAACAATTTAAGTTAGATAGCATATTTATCGAGGAAGGCTTTATAAAAAAATACGTGATGGGAGGGGAGGGAACAAACTCAATACGCGCGGATGCAATTGCGGGGGACCGATAATCAAAGTTAATAATATCCACCTAACACCCACACCCATAACTCAGTATCTTTTTGTCCATATCTTACAATAGTCCTACACAAACCGGGGGTTGTCCTTGGGTGCACTTGTATAGTGCATACAGGGATAATCGTCGGTTTGTGTCACACAGCTTTTAGATAAATGTTGTCAAACGGGCCTCTGCGTGTTGGCTTCGGCCCCATGTACGCCTTCCAAAGGTCCGGGACCCTGTGGTCCCGAGATAGGAAAATGACCAACATAATAATAATAATAATAAAAATACTTTATTGCACACCATAAACATAATTACACAGGATAGTATCTTTGATATTCGCTATAAGTATAATTTAGGCGGTCTTATTGCTTGTAGCAATTTCTTCCAGACAACCTTCAGGTAAGGAAAAGCATGAAGAATGAAAGAAGAGGCATGGTGATGAAATTATTTTAAACAAATTTGAAGTGGACAGGTTTTTATAAAGAAACATAAAAGAAGATGATAAGTGCACATTATATAAAAATCAAATGTCAATAAATGATCATAAAATGCACACCATAATACAAAATATATAAACTAATACAAATGTTAAATGTGGAAACGAACTTAAATTAAAAATAGAGAAGCGAAATAATTAACACAGAGATAAACATTCGTTTGTGTACTTATGTTCATTATTAAAATTATGTTAACCGCATAATTTCTGTTATTCTCAAAGGAGAAGGAAATTAAACTATTTTTATTATACTTGTATCTTTACAGAGTGTGGTTAATAAATTATCATAATAAGAAATAAATTTATATTTATTTAATAACACAATAAATCGAACCAGCAATACGCAAACAAACATGTCCAGTCATAGAAATAGCTATTGTTATTTACGAGAACGAATGAGTGATTTTGATACCTATACATTGATTAGATATTTTTTTTATGTATTAAATTAATGTATTCTATGTAATTTCATTAATCCCATGCTTATATATTTACAAATAATTTGTTTATCTATGTAATTTCAGTATGTATGTTTATGTTAATGCATTTTAATTTTTTGTCCCTCTCAGTACTTTTAAATATTCCGCATCTGATTTAACTCTATGCATTTTACAAGCGGTTGACTGGTAGAGAATGCCATGAGGCATTAAGTCCGCTTATTGTACCGATAACAGTGCAAATAAAGTTTGAATAAATAAATAAACTCTGAGCTAGAGCATTTAGATTACTATGACCCACGGTAACAAAGTATACTTCGGAAAGTTATGGATTTAAATGTTTGCAAACTCTTCAGCTTTATAATATTAGTATGACGACGTTATGTAGTGGCTAAGCACGCTAGGTTTCAAGGTGTTGCCGCTCCGAGTCCCGGTTTCGATTCCCGGTTGGGTCAATATAGAAATCAAAATTTTCTATATTGTCTCGGGTCTGGGTGTTGTGGTACCACCGTTGTGTCTGATTTCCATAACACAAGTGCATTACCTACTTACTTTGGGATCAGAGCAATGTATGTGATTGGAGTTCAATATTTATATTTTATTTTATTTAGTACAGATATGCAGAGACGTGCTATCGGGGTTCTTCTGTAATTTTAATTAAAGCAAAAAATATATACAGTCATGTTTTGTCGCAGATGTTTTAAACGGGATCTGCCGAAATTGGGTTTACATGAAACAATTCAATACTATTATCAGACAATACTAGACATTCATACGTAATACCTTAATATCTTCTTGACACAACGTCAAAGCAATCATAGAAATATTATTAGAAAATTCAAAATATTATTTTCGCGGCTTGGCACGACTTTGATAATAAAATTTTATATGAATCGAGGGCGACCGCCTAAATACATAGACATTATGACGTTTGATCCCGTGACAATCAAAAGAAAAAATGGTGCAGTGTTCTAAATATAACGTAGATACACCTGTACGACGTAGAAGAACTAAGGTAACATAGCCTTGAGAATCAGTAAGCTCAAGTGGCAATGGGCAGGGCACATAGCGCGAAGAACTGATGGCCGTTGGGGCAGGAAAGTTCTAGATTGGAGACCCTTCGACCAAAGACGCAGCGTAGGACGTTCACCGAGAAGATGGACAGACGACCTTATTAAGATCACAGGATCAAACTGGATGCAGACCACTAGTGATCGGTCGCTGTGGAAAGCCGTGGGGGAGGCCTATGTTCAGCAGTGGACGTCCTTTGGCTTATAATGATGATAATGATGACACCTGTACGATATCACATCTCTCTCGCTGATAATAATGAAAAAGCTATTGAACAATCCTCTCCTCTTTTACTATGGGAAATCACCAAAAGATTAAGTATTTATGTTTGTGTATAACGCAGGCTCGTATTGCAGTGGTGGCAACATTTTCGTAGTGATACCAAAGTGAAGCAACCTACGGCGCGGTGACGTACATCACGAGCATCTCCGTGCTTCGGAAGGCACGTTACCCGTTGGTCCCGGCTAATATCGGTTGATATTAGTCGTAAAGCCTAGTCAGAGGCCTTATGGGCAGCTTGACAACATCTGAAAGAGGGTTAGTCGCTTGCCTTGCAAACGCCTCTCCACCAACCCGCACTGAGCCCGCCTGGTGGAGTCAACCATACTACTTCATAGTTGTGGTAAGGCCTTCGCCCAGCAGTGGGATGTTACAGGCTAACTTTACTTTTTAACGCAGGCGATCGAACTTTCGCCCTCACGGAGAAGTGGTGACATTCGTGGGCCATCGCTTGAAATGTTACTTATGTTTATTTTTATCTATTGTATTTATTTTATTAAGGTTTAAGTATGTTTTTAGAATGTAAAATATGTTGTTGCAGTAATTTAGTTAGGTTAATTTGTTACTATACATTTTAGTTAATTGTTCCTTTTTTGTTGAATTTCTCTGTTTCACTGCACTCATTGCCATCTCTCTGCATGGCCTAAAGGTTTGTCTGGCAGAGAATACTTTTAGCATTAAGTCCACCTTTGCACATTATGATTTGTGTAATAAAGTCTTTATTTTAAAAAAAACATTATTATTATAAAACTGGTAAAGTGCGAGACGGACCCGCGCACCTAGCGAAAATATCACAATATTTTTTGGCAGCAAAAAGGTCTTTGTCTTTCATAGTGCTTGTATGAAGAACAAAGTTACCTATATTTGCGGTTGTTAAGATTGTGCTACATCTCAAAAACTACCGGTTCGATCTCCTTCAAACCAATTTTCCTTTGTGTATTTTTTTACTACTAATTATATAAGACTCGTAAAGCAATAAACAGGCAACACCAACTACTTAGTTTCAGCTATGTAATGCTAATCATTTCAGAAGAAAATAGCTGCGACATACGGACGGACAGATAGTCAGAAAACTTTAATGTAGATGAACTAAAATACATTTTAGTGATTCATAAAAATCGTACATGATTTCAGTTCATGATCAGAGGCATGGCCATTTTATATTGTGATTAAACCCCGATTTAATACACACGAGATAAGATCAAAGGTAGGCATAAGTATACTCTGATACTATCTACTAATCTTCTTTACAAATACTGACACAGTTTGTAACAAATTCGTTCAATGGCACAAAACAGATCTCATAAAGGTGATTCAGAATAATCCCTGATTTCAGAATTATTTTATTTTAATTTTTGTATATTTGTATGTTTCTCCACGGATCGAAAACAAGAAGTCAGCGAGATGATTCTTTTAGGGTTCCTAAATGGCAAAAACGGAACCCTTATAGTTTCATCAAGTCTGTCTGTCTGTCTGTCCGTCCGTATGTCACTTTATTTTGTAACTATAAGTATCATACTGTTGAAATTTGGTAGGAAAATGTATCCTGTTAACCGCTTTACGATTCCTATATAAAAAAAAAAAGATATTTAAGGGGGGCATATCTACATGAAACTCCATTCCTCTCATTTTTTTAGTCAAACCTATGCGTATGGGGTGTCTATGGATAGGTCTTTTAAAATGACATTTTGGTTGGTCTTCTATTCTTGGATTCTAAAACCATTTTCTTTTAAAGTCTAACTTTTGATAGATAAACGCTTCCAAAGTGGTAAAAATAAAAACATTATAACTAAAAACATTATAACTTTTATTTTCTTTAATTTAATTTAGCACTGCCGATAACCGCAAATATTACAATTCCAACACCTATGGGTTGGCTGGAAGAGATCTCTTTTAGGGATAAGCCCACCTTTGTTCACATTGTGACTACATGTATTTCCTACACAACTTTTAAGTGCAATAAAGAATATATATAAAATGGACATCCCCCTTCCTCTTACTTCAAAACTAAGCAAGTTTAAATTTAGAAAAAATATATGTATAATGTATCTTAACACTTTTATTCAAAGAAAATTGGTTTACACGGGATCGAACTAGTAGTTTTTGAGATATAGGTACCACATATTCAACAAGGGCATACATAACTTTGTTCTTCATAAAAACACTATGAAAAACAAAGTTATATTTGCTGTCAACAAAATATTGTGGTATTTTAGCTAAGTGGATTCCCTAATTCAGTTGAAATTGGCACGGAACCCTTAGTGCGCGAGTTCAACTCGCACTTGGCCGGTGTTTTAGTTCAGTGCAAGTATATTTCAAGTTAAGGTACAGTGTAGGTAGTAAGTTTTATCGAACTCGGACCAGTAGTTTAAGGTAGGAATAAGTTTCTAAATATTTTGAGCAACGAAATTAATAAATATAAGTAAATAAAAACATTTAATTAGTCGCACTATATTTCTATAAAAAAATATATTAACATACACGTTTTCTGAAGTTTACGCGAACACTACCTACTCATTAACTTAAAACTCAGTCAGCCTGTGACCACGGATGCTTTAAACGTCAGGCGTTTAGTCTATATAATGACAAAATTAATTGCTATTTGGGTTAGTTTCGTTAAAACTCGAGAACGGCTGAACCGATTTAACTGATTTTGGTTTTGAAATATTTGAGGATATGAACGGGGACGGAGCGAGCGAAATGAAGTTCGCCGTTATTGCTTTTTACAAATAAATGTGCGCGAAATAAATCCATAGTGTTGTAATCAACAAAATTATGATCTTTTACGTAGTAATAGTAAATGTCATAAGGATTTTAGGGGTTTCAAAGCTAGTTTCGAAAAGTAGGACAAAAATTATGATGACAAAAAGTGAAATATTCAATTTAAGTAGAGAAATGATCATATTTTTTTAGCATCGTAAGTTTTGTCTAACTAAGCCAAAGTAGTTTTTGAATAAGGATGATGAACTATTATATTATCTGTCGCCATCATTTTTTCAAATCCTATATGTACCTAATGTGAAGCTTTGGGTAAATATTATTTGGATTCTATGAATAAATTACATTATTTTACGTGTGGCTTCCAAGTAGGAATTAATAAAATAGTTCCGATATTAAAATGTATATACAAGACAAATTTTAAAAGTAATACAAAAAATGATTCTGAAAATGCGCCAAATTCATCCCTCAGGCTACCGTACGGTATGTGCTCGGAAAACGCTGCGCGGACAGTATCGATTTTCACGAAAAGAGGATTCTCTCGCATTGTTTACTAAAACACAAACCAATAATTCAAACGAACACACGATTATTATAACGCATTCATTATTTTTAAATTTCCCTTGCTTATGTATGTTACAATTGTTTAAAAAGTCAAAGTAGGTTATGAAATAATACACTGCAGTGGTCTGTCCACGCCTTATTTTGTGAATTACGATTTCATTTGTCTTTTTATTGTAAAATAATAAAAAAAAACTTACCGGCCAGTATCATTTTACGATCTGCACTTCATCGATGAATTTAAGAAAAAAACCCACAATTTTTTTCTTTTTTTTCTGCGTGTGTTATAACTGAGCACGAATCATAGTTTAATTGGAGGCTAGGTTTTTGATATTTATTATAGCAATTCACGGGTATGGTTCGGTTGGAAACCCATTTTGTGGGACAGAATTTGTCAAGCCACAGCGCGCTCGACTGAGACTGACAGTGATACCAGCGTGACGAGAATATCTCCCCAATTTAAATAAGGAAAACTGGGCCTATGTTTTTTTTTGTGACGCGTTTTCTTTAGTTACATCAGCGTTGTTAATGGTTGTAATCTTAAATGGTTGAATTGCTACGTATTTAAATGTAGACCCTGTTTTACATAATACGAGCTATGTGCATTAGTTTTATTTTTTATTATTATTGGTTGTCTTTGAATTGTTTTTTTGTAGAGTAGTTAAATTTAGTATTAGTTATAACAAAAATAAAGGTTTTTTTTTATTCATATTATTTTTGGTCGAAGGGACTCCAATTTAGACATTTTCTGCCCCAACGGCCATCAGTTTATCGCGCTATCGTGGAGGAGGCCTATGTTCAGCACTGGACGTCCTTTGGCTGATAATGATCAATGATAATCATGACGACGACATATGATTAACTTACCATTTATCACTTAGCTAGCTAAATCTTTACCTTTTCTTTTTCTCTTAATTGACTATTCATTTATGGTCTAGTTTCATAATGGCACATGGGTTTGTAAAGACGATAGACATTTACCAGACATGTACAATTTCTTTATAGTTAGGTATGTGTCCTTTATATATTCCATTTTCATTCGATACCTCAGATCGGGGAAAAGTTTTCCCGCGTCCTTATATATTTTTTAAGTGTTGCAACACTGAGAACCCGGCATTGGCTGCGCGCTGACGCTATGCGGAGATGTAAAACACTGCCTACAAATTCCATTTTATTTCGAGTAATAAACGAAAACTTTATCATTCGTTAAAACGTTCATACGAAAAACACAGCGAAACCCTAATCGCCTGTAAAAACATAAAAGCAAATGCACAGATGTGTTATTGCTACGAAAAAACAAGCAGGCGCTTATTTACGTAAGAGTTGAATTGCTGACGCCGCATTGCAGTTATTTCTGTTCGATTTTGATCTTTATTGAAATAGCAATAAAGAATATTGTTTCTGTTAATTTATGTAGGTATGTATGAGGTTGTTAGCGGTGGGTGCTTTGTATAATGAGCTGGCTTCTTCACTGAGATAGGAAGTGAGTTATTATTAGCTGAAACGGTTTCTTTGTGAAACACTAATGTAGGTGCTTCTGTAGTACTTGGCAAAGATAATATTGGCAATGGGATGTGTTGTTTTACTAATTATTTTTTTAAAGAAAAGTGAGATTCCTTTATTTCAGATTAACTGCATTTTGAGTAACAATGCTATATGATGTACATCTCTATCATTTTCGTTTCAGTGTTAATAAGAAATAGTAATGTTTCAAAGTTAATATAATGTAAGTTTAATATACAACGATCTCTAAATAGTACCTTCCATACAAATCAACGTAGGCATTGGGTACTGTTTGTTCCGACATAACTGATACTCACACGCGCTGAAATGTTCTTTTTGTTTCTATCCCCACGTTGGGCGCCAATATGGCTTTTTCTCAACCAGTTACTTCTGACGTATTTATTGCATTACTCAGATCTCTTTTATTGTCAACAACCACAAAATATAGACAGTAACAGAAGTCAAACTCGTGCATGTATGGACAACAGCACGTCAAGGTAAACACTGCGGTGTCTTATGCTGTTGTAATAAGGGCTAGTTTGCAACAAAAGTGGGTAAGCTGAGTTACTGGCCACTGTAAATAAATAAATAAATAAAATGTTTTCATCCTATGAATTATTTACGACATTAATGTATTCATCTTAAAACAATGTGTAACATTGTTTATAGCTAAAGTAGTCACCTTACAATAAACTCTCCTTACAAAGTTCATAACCTTGTTTATGGCGGGTGACACTCGCGCTCGCTGTTCCGAAAAGTTCCGAGATCTCGCGTTCGTGAACGGTGTTTATGTGTGTGTTTATGGAGCGCGTTTTATGTAGATTGATTTCTGTACTAATCTGCCTTTTATGCAACAACTGTGAGATTGATTTTAGGTACGAAAGTCATACTACCCAAAGCTTTGCCGTGTAATTAATTAAATAGGTACGTAATTCTCAGAACATATCGATGGAATATACCTAGGTTAAGAAGTTTCGCAGGCCGCAGCCTTGCTGGCGCGGTAAATGACCTAGGCCCGGGTTCGATACCAGGTCAGGTCAGAGTGTATGTAATTTGCGTTGGTTGGATTGCAGTATCATTTTCGTGGAAGTTATTTAAGTACTTGGTGTATTTCTATCGGGTCAGAATCGAATCGATGGCTTATTTTATGAAGGGCTGATTTTTCAATAGCCAGATGAAATATTCGTCGTACAAAATACAATATGGCTTATTTGATAACGTCACCTAATTGTCAGCGATCATACGTAATGTATTGTTTTTTAATCTGTCGCTATATAATTTATCAGTCTGATAAGTTTTATCTGACTTGAAAAATCGGCCCTTAGTAAACCTTTGGGATTAGAAAAACCTTCATTTTGCAAATTTGGGATTAAGTACGGTTGAGGTCTCTGACGCCTTAAACTTAAGAGATAAAATTGCTTGCACCTCGTGTTTCTTTTGTTTAAAGTGACGCCCGTTTTTGTATCGTGTGTGCTAGCGATTTGCGTTGAATGGTGGTTAAGCGCCAGAGACAACGACCATACATACCTACATACTTTCCTGTTTTTAGCAATACATACTAAACATGCACAAAATCTAATGGTTTAGAATGATTTTAACACTCACAGTGCCATATTTTATAATCAAAAAGGTAAAATAAGAAACCAAAAAATTGCGCACGGGCGGGACTTGAACCAGCAACTTCTCGGCTAACCGGGACCAACTAGCGAAGCGTCATCAATTTTCAAGTTAAATTTATTCTGTAAAGAATAACTACTTGGCCTACTGTTGCATAAACAGACGGGTAGATGGCGCTAGACGTCATGCAACATGACGTATCCTTAAGAAACCACAAATTTCGCAAGGTCGGACATAAAGCACGGTGGCTCAATTGGTAGAGCGTTCGGCCCGGTTAAGAAGTTGCTGGTTCAAGTCCCGCCCGTGCGCAAATTTTTGGTTTCTTATTTCATCTTTATGATTATGCACAAAATCGTTCACTGAAGTGAAATGAGTGATATATCTCAGTGCGAGCCATAGATATGTATCACTCATCTAGTTAATTTAGATCTTCTATCACAATCACTCACTAGGTACTTCACATTTATTCAGCTCAATTGTTAATGTATCGTGTACGGACGGATCTATTAGTTTGACAAAAAAATAACAGTTCTATAAAAGTCGAGAGTTACGAAATTAAAAACAGCTGTCTGTCGAATTTGCAACTAATAATTACAACAAAAATAAACAAACGTTACTCTTTAAATCACCTCAATCATCAATCTATCAAAAGATACTAAATACTTAGTCTTATTGCAAAGATGTTAAAGAACACTTCTGCTTGCGTTATCTAAAACATTAAAATAGCGAGAAACTCACGCGAGCCGAGCCGTGCAACTGTCTCGCTCTCGCTCAGTAACTATATCCGTACGCTCTGTCACTGATCTACTGCAGGACTGGACAACTGAGCCGTATTGGACGATAGTGAACGCGAGAGTGAATGAACTAGATTGCTGTAGTACATCAATTAAATCATTCATTCAGAAACTACCCAACGCTAATACATACATCCATCCATACATAATATCTTCTATTATTCTTTATTAGGGACTTTTAGGGAGGAATGAAATACAGAGTATGTCAAAAGGAGTAACGAAGCCCAAAACCACTTTTTTACACTTCCAATTTATACGATCATTTTTATCGAAGACAAAAAACATGGAAAAGATGATCACATGCAAAAAAAACAACAAAATTATTAATGAACATTTTTTTATTCAATGATAAGTCTTGTAAATACCATTTTGTGAAATAATCACACTACATTACGATACATTAACGATTTAATATACCTACTTTCTTTGATTTTTAGTATTGGCAAATGTTATATTTTTGTCTTTTGCCAATACTCAAGTCAAACGTACAATAAGATCACATTAACCATATGCCTACCGTTGGTTGGTTGAACAAAATTTTATAATCCCCGCCAACTGTTGGCGGCCATTTTTTTACGAATCAAAAAAATATTTTTTTTTTAAAGAAAAGAAGTCTCAGGTTAAAGTCATATCTAAAAATAGAAAACATTGCATTTATATATGCTATTTGATTTGATAGTTGAATAATTATCAGATGGGTATCGGAGAATTATCAGAGAAAATAATTATCTTGATAATTTGCAACCCTGATTTTATTCGACGTATAAACCTTATCTGACGTTCGAAAATTCAGGGAATAATGTAAAAAACGGTCCCAACGAAATTTGTTTCGGGCCCTTTCCATCCCAGGCTCGTTTTATGGTTAGTCTATTCGGGCTATGACAAAATCATTTGCTTTGTATCACCAATGTATTGACTTTATGCTCAACCAACTCACGCTTAGCCATATCACCACATCACTGCACATGACAGTTGAAACGCAAAACATTATTTTTACAGCCTAATTACACATCTTGAACACGATTTATTTATATTTTTAAAACGTCTATTGAATTTACTGTTGAAGTGACAGTTGGCAAGAATACAATCTATGGACGACAAAGTGACAGTGTACAGATTAAAAATGGAGTATATTTTCAAACGCAGAGGGCGCCACTTCCAAACAAAACTGGCAAATTATATTGATCAACAGTGGTCATGCCACACGAACTCTTGTTTTTTTTTCACAACACCCTAGACTATTATGAAAATAAAAATTTGTTCGTTTGGCATGGGGAAGTTTATATTTTGCTGGCTTTTCTCTTTGTTACATATTTGAAATATAATCCATTTTTAAACTATATTCTAAAAGCATTAATTTGTAACATGTAATTAGCTCCGCAAGACATTGGATAATATCGTTCGATATTAGCTAGTTCCAACGCGAAAAAACACCTACATGCATACTTGGGTCATACAAAAATAATCTAATGCTACCATATTATGGAAGTAAACTTTTAACTTCTTTAGAGCCAGTTGCACCAGCTAACGTTAAACCAGAACGTCAATCAAAATTCAAAAACAAATTAGTATAAACATAGGCATTACCAAATTATATTTCAACTAAATATTTCTTGACTTTGAACATCGATATGCTTAAGTAGTATAGTGCAACTGAGCCTTATTTCATTTGATAATACAATCGAGTCATACCTCAGATACATGTAAAAATAATTATGTTTCTTTATACATAATCGGTCATATTAATCCAACAAAGATCAGGTGCAACGCAATTGTAATATTTATTATTTTCTTCTTAGCTGTGCTAGCCTACGATTGATACTGTTGTTTTAAATTAACTTATTTTTTATTATTTTTATGTCAGTTTGCCATTTCAAATACGAAATACTTGATATTGGCAGTTATGGAACTGGACATCAAAAAACACGTTAAAATATAACATTCTTTTCATAAATGAGAAATCACAAATTGTTTTAATTGCATTGCACCTTTAAAGCCTCAAAACCTTATCCATACAAAATATTCTCTTTCATTGTCAGTATCATCAAACTCATTACATTACAATAATGCATTATTACTCCAATTTCGTCCGATATTAAAGAGTACCTGTCGATTGATTGTCAACATATATTTTTCCATATTGTTTTTGGTCTGAGTTAAATACTGAGATTGATGGACATAAAGTTCAATTCGTTCATTTTTTTACAATACGGATTGAACGTGTAATGAAAAAAAAAAAATTAAAACTAAAAAAAAAACGGCGTTTCAAGTGTATTCAATCTTTTGACTGTAAAAGATTTTGAGAAAGCCACCTCAGCGGTTAAATAACCCAATAACAAATTAATGATAACAATAGTAAAAACCTGTTTCAGTTAAAGCCAAACATTTCAATTTCAAATATTAAGGTTTATATAATCGGCTCGTTACCAACAGTTACCAGTCGTTAGGCCACAATTTCAATACAGGGTGTTGTTTTGGTCAGCGATGCCCGGCTCAGGGGTGCTTGTACATATGATACTGATGCCAAACAAGATTTTTATATTAAAAAAATCTTCCAAAATCAATTCTTCTTTTCGAGTCGACAGCAAACTATACGGTCTCGGCCCAGAACTTTGCTACGAGGATAGCGTTGTCAGTAGCTTTCATTAAATCCTCCCGCGTACAATTTAAATCAATTTATTATTGCGATACTAGCGAACGAGTCAAAACTAACAAAGTCACGTCGTCTTTTCGTAGCTTACTAGCTACGGCGTGTTATGTCGTAGATACGCGCGAGGGTTCGCGTTTTATCATTCGTTTTGAACTATTTCAGAATGTCGTGAAAAGGTTTTTCTTTATGAAACTTGCATATAATTTAAAGTTATTTTTTATCGAAAAAGGCTAACTCATTTTTCCTAGATAGTACGGAAAAATTATGGCTCGGTAACATAAGATTCTATGTGCAAAATAGGAACAAAACTTGTTTGTTAAAAAATAGTTATTACTTTATCTAAATTGAAATTTAATTAGAAATACGTAATAATGAGTTTCAAATACACAGAAAAGTATATTTTTTATCTATTTAAAAAAAACTGATTAATACTAAACTACTTAAGAACACTACATGCCCTTTCTTATAACAGGTGTCCCTTATAAAGGACAGTAGCAGTAGCGGCTGTACCTTAAGTGCGCTCGTGCGCTGAACCACCAATTCAAAAGATTTAAAAAATAACAAAATATTAAGTAATTCATCTTTCTTTTTAATTACAATTTTAATAGTTATTTTTAAACATACAAAAACGTATAAAAGATATAATCTCCAATTATGGTAAAACAGTTTGAGCGCTTTACTAAACTATTAAGACTTATTTTTCTGTAAAGACAAATTCTCGTGCGTTTCGGCGAGTGCACGAGGACTGCTAATATAACTTGTAGGAGATACGAGGTAATACGCCTGACGCGTGAAACAAAAGATAGTTCATAGAAATGTACCGAGTAATGAGTGGGTTCTCGAGCGCCACACGGGCGAACCGACGATTGCCGAGAGCACCCGATGTTTGACGAATTGGCCGGCCGGCATGGGCGCGAGGCGACGACGGCAGCCATGATTGACATAATGACATGTTTCACTGTATGTGTGACGCATTAATTATTGTTTATTTATATTACCGTAATTGTTTTTAGTTTTTGCTTCGATTTTCTTAAAGTGCACTACCAGTTCGATAACCCACCAGCCGCCACTGGACAGTAGTATAAACTGGGTTAACATCCTTGAGTTGGATGTCACTGACCAAAGCAACACCCTGTAGAAACAGGAATGGGCAGAACGCCGTTTTAAGTAAGTGTAAGCGATAAACAAACAGACATAACACTGACAAAAATCAGTTGAAACACGCAACTACGGTTGAAAAAGTTAATTGATGACATTTTGAATAGCTAACAGTCTAGTCAAATCATAAAACATTTTAATTCTTTTTTGGATACCTAGTCCTTTAATAACATGTTTTTTTTAAACTTCAAACATTTCTTAAACCAAGTCCAAAATCAACACATACCCAACCGACATACAATAACAGTCTCTATTTACAAACACATAATGTGCATTTTTGCAAGTTCTCATCACTTTCTGTTTATAATAATATGCAGACATAAAATGATAAATATGTTAGCCGGCAATGATGCTCATTTGAAGTTTTTAATTGTGACAGGAAAATTGACGAAAATTAAAAAAATGTATTTTTTTTCCAAATTTAAAAATTTCAAATCAGCATTACAAGGGCGGATAAATGTTTAAAAAAATATATAATGAAAGTCGAGAAGGCATATAAATTACTGATATCATTTTGCATCAGTAAATAAATACTTTTAAGATACCCAAGTATTTCTCATTCAACATACAGTCATTTTTTTTTCAATTTTTCATTTATTTAATTACAATTATTGATTAGTAAGGCTGGACTTACAGGCTTTAATTAAGATTTACATACATACTGACGTTTAAAGTTTAGAATTCGGAATATAATACCGTTAAAATAACTACTAACATCTGTCTAAAGTGACATTTAGTGGTACTGGTTGCATAATCTGACCAATAAGGCCAAATTTCACTATGCTCTTCCAGAAACTTTGTTAGTCCTATCAAATAGAGTCAAGCCTTGCTACTTTATGAAAACCTGCTCTTGCTCATGATCTACAAAGCGTAGACAAAAAAGTATCTGCCTGCTTATTGGTCAAACCGCTGTCAAATTTTATCAAGGCGTATAGCCTATCGGTAACCATGGTTACGCAATTGTTAAAATATTCGTGTCCCATTCCTGACGAATATTGATAAACCCCTGCCCGATATGCGCTAAATCGTATAAACTTATAATAATGACTATCATAAAATGCTTTGATACAAACTAAAACATCAAAAGAGTAAAATAGCATGTCATAAATAACAGCTAAACGTTACTGTTAAAATAACCATCGTTATTTATCCGTTGCTAAACATAAACAAAAACTATTAGTTATTTTTTTTTCTTTATCATACCTCTTACGAATCGTAACAGATTTTCGGTACCCAGTTTAATCATGTTATTTTTTTGGTCTTTACCATAAAACATATATTTCAAATATTAATCCGTTGGGCAGTCACTATTATAAACCTGAATTGGACCAATATTAAATGCTTCTACTTAAAACTTATGCAAAGCAAAAACTATTTTAATGTTAAACAATTATTAATTGATATAACCTAAAACACACTTTTTACTTGCATTTATCACCATTTTTTATTTCTTTTTGAATCACATTTTCACCGCTAACTCACGATTTTCTTCAAGCACTAAACGTTCGTGTCCGGGTTTATCAAGACACTTCTGATGACCGTTCGGTCGGAGCGAAACCAACGGCTTTTGCCGATCAACACACTGGTAGCTGTGGTGGACCTGAAAAGAATATTATATTATACTAGCGGACGCAGCGAACTTTGCTTCGCCACTAGCACCGTCCCGCCCCGGCCCCGTCTCGCCCAACCGAGTAATTTTAAAAGTTAAGAAAAACACTATAATTGATCAGTTATTGAGCGGGATGAAAAATAATCAAATTACTAAAATGGCTCTAAAAAAAATAGGGGTTGGTGATAAAAAAGTAAAAATTTAGGGTTGTATGTATTTTTAATGCTACATTATAAAAATATAAAAACAATAAATTTCGTCCATTTTTTTTTAAATTGAAGAGTGAACAACCCTTATCACTTAGGGGTATGAAAAAAAGAAAGTAGCCGATTCTCAGACGTACATATTATCTGGGGACGTACTGAATACGCAAATAAAATTTGGTAAGATTCGGTATAGCCGATACGGAGGAGTACGGGAACGAACATTGTGACACGAGAATTTTATATATAAGATTTAGAAAAGTATAAGATTTAGAAAAGCCCCCGTCGCAAATAATGTCGTGATTTTATCTAAATCACAACATTTGCGACGGGACACCGATCACATACATTGCACTGTTCCCAAAGTAAGTAGCTAATGCACTTGTGTTATGGAAATCAGACACAACGGTGGTACCACAACACCCAGACCCGAGACAATATAGAAAGTTTTGATTTCTAAATTGACTCGACCGGGAATCGAACCCGAGTCCTCGGAGCGGCGACGCCTTGAAACTCACGTGCCACATGCGACTCACCCTCGTGCGGCTCATATGATGTTGCAGCAGCGGCAGTAGCATCACGTGCGACTCATATGATGCTGCAGCAGCGGCAGTAGCATCACGTGCGACTCACCCTCGCGCGCGGCTCATATGATGTTGCAGCAGCGGCAGTAGCATCACGTGCGACTCATATGATGTTGCAGCAGCGGCAGTAGCATCACGTGTGACTCATATGATGTTGCAGCAGAGGCAGTAGCATCACGTGCGACTCATATGATGCTGCAGCAGCGGCAGTAGCATCACGTGCGACTCACCCTCGCGCGGCTCATATGATGCTGCAGCAGCGGCAGTAGCATCACGTGCGACTCATATGATGTTGCAGCAGCGGCAGTAGCATCACGTGCGACTCACCCTCGCGCGCGGCTCATATGATGCTGCAGCAGCGGCAGTAGCATCACGTGCGACTCACCCTCGCGCGCGGCTCATATGATGCTGCAGCAGCGGCAGTAGCATCACGTGCGACTCATATGATGCTGCAGCAGCGGCAGTAGCATCACGTGCGACTCACCCTCGCGCGCGGCTCATATGATGCTGCAGCAGCGGCAGTAGCATCACATGCGACTCACCCTCGCGCGCGGCTCATATGATGCTGCAGCAGCGGCAGTAGCATCACGTGCGACTCATATGATGCTGCAGCAGCGGCAGTAGCATCACGTGCGACTCACCCTCGCGCGCGGCTCATATGATGCTGCAGCAGCGGCAGTAGCATCACGTGCGACTCACCCTCGCGCGCGGCTCATATGATGTTGCAGCAGCGGCAGTAGCATCACGTGCGACTCATATGATGCTGCAGCAGCGGCAGTAGCATCACGTGCGACTCACCCTCGCGCGCGGCTCATATGATGTTGCAGCAGCGGCAGTAGCATCACGTGCGACTCATATGATGCTGCAGCAGCGGCAGTAGCATCACGTGCGACTCATATGATGCTGCAGCAGCGGCAGTAGCATCACGTGCGACTCACCCTCGCGCGCGGCTCATATGATGTTGCAGCAGCGGCAGTAGCATCACGTGCGACTCATATGATGCTGCAGCAGCGGCAGTAGCATCACGTGCGACTCACCCTCGCGCGCGGCTCATATGATGTTGCAGCAGCGGCAGTAGCATCACGTGCGACTCATATGATGCTGCAGCAGCGGCAGTAGCATCACGTGCGACTCACCCTCGCGCGCGGCTCATATGATGTTGCAGCAGCGGCAGTAGCATCACGTGCGACTCATATGATGCTGCAGCAGCGGCAGTAGCATCACGTGCGACTCACCCTCGCGCGCGGCTCATATGATGTTGCAGCAGCGGCAGTAGCATCACGTGCGACTCATATGATGCTGCAGCAGCGGCAGTAGCATCACGTGCGACTCATATGATGCTGCAGCAGCGGCAGTAGCATCACGTGCGACTCACCCTCGCGCGCGGCTCATATGATGTTGCAGCAGCGGCAGTAGCATCACTTGCGACTCATATGATGTTGCAGCAGCGGCAGTAGCATCACGTGAATTCACGTGTAACTCATATGATGTTGCAGCAGCGGCAGTAGCATCACGTGCGACTCATATGATGCTGCAGCAGCGGCAGTAGCATCACGTGCGACTCACCCTCGCGCGGCTCATATGATGCTGCAGCAGCGGCAGTAGCATCACGTGCGACTCATATGATGTTGCAGCAGCGGCAGTAGCATCACGTGCGACTCATATGATGCTGCAGCAGCGGCAGTAGCATCACGTGCGACTCACCCTCGCGCGGCTCATATGATGCTGCAGCAGCGGCAGTAGCATCACGTGCGACTCATATGATGTTGCAGCAGCGGCAGTAGCATCACGTGCGACTCACCCTCGCGCGCGGCTCATATGATGCTGCAGCAGCGGCAGTAGCATCACGTGCGACTCACCCTCGCGCGCGGCTCATATGATGCTGCAGCAGCGGCAGTAGCATCACGTGCGACTCATATGATGCTGCAGCAGCGGCAGTAGCATCACGTGCGACTCACCCTCGCGCGCGGCTCATATGATGTTGCAGCAGCGGCAGTAGCATCACGTGCGACTCACCCTCGCGCGCGGCTCATATGATGTTGCAGCAGCGGCAGTAGCATCACGTGCGACTCATATGATGCTGCAGCAGCGGCAGTAGCATCACGTGCGACTCACCCTCGCGCGCGGCTCATATGATGTTGCAGCAGCGGCAGTAGCATCACGTGCGACTCATATGATGCTGCAGCAGCGGCAGTAGCATCACGTGCGACTCACCCTCGCGCGCGGCTCATATGATGTTGCAGCAGCGGCAGTAGCATCACGTGCGACTCACCCTCGCGCGCGGCTCATATGATGTTGCAGCAGCGGCAGTAGCATCACGTGCGACTCATATGATGCTGCAGCAGCGGCAGTAGCATCACGTGCGACTCACCCTCGCGCGCGGCTCATATGATGTTGCAGCAGCGGCAGTAGCATCACATGCGACTCACCCGCGCGCGCGGCTAACATGATGTGAGTTTTTGGAAGTCAGATTTTCCTGATGGATTGATTTGCTTCTTGTCTGCTGTTTGAGGATGGATCGGTATCGGTGAAATTTTAGGGACACGTTGCAGAGTTGTCTGTAGTTTGATGCAACAAAGATTTGAAATAGTAACCTCCGTTGAAATCCAAGGTTGGTTTTCCTTGTATTTACTTTAACTTTAGTGAAAAGTGGAATAATTTAGCTATCAATTTAAGCATAACTTAGGAATCCCTTTGAGGATAAATTTTGGAATGAATTAGGAAATTAAAAACTTAAATTGGTGGTTCATCTTTATTTAATTAGAAATTTGTGAACATAAAGATTTGTAATAGTATAGATATAGGTAACTAAATTAGAACCTAACCTAGTCTCTCCTGAATTCAGAGCTATTAAATTTTGTATTTGATTTTTTTGAAGGTGTTAAAAGGTAATAGTGAAGTAGCAAATTTGAATAAACTTTTGCTGCCAAATGCTATACCCGGATTTCTTTATTTCATTCGAATATTAGTACCTTTTAAACACCCTTTGTCCACACTGGCCGGGAGTGACGGTGACAAATGGCATCACATGCGACCATAAAATTATTATCCCTTTGGAATAGAATGACAAAAGCGAGATGTCACTAGCAGCAAACTGTGTGATAAAAAGAGATGGGTAGCAGAACCATTTTTGTCAGATGTCTAACAGTTGACCGCCCCGCAGAAGCTTGCTGAAAATAACGTGCATTTGATTTTTTATATTTAAAAGTGAAATTGTGTATATTTTGGAGAAATAATGCATCTGAAACATGGTAACTTGATCGGTGATTGATTGTTATGCATTACAGCGGCATAACCCCAACAAATAATCATTTAACAGGTAGATTAGTCCAAATCGAAGCCTCTTAATATACGACTTATATTTACCAATGCGCTTCAAATTTAAAGTACGCAGTTTGACTATTCTATTCTACAAACGTTAATTTACGTAAAAAATAAAGACAGAATAACACAGGGATTGCATATCAAACAATATTTTGTATAATGAAATAACATTTAGTTTTACACTAGAGCTGCATGTTCAATATTTTGTGTCGACTGTTTATCATGCAGTAAACTACTATATTTAACTTAGGAACATTGTTATAAATCACCTGATCGAAAGGTTATCTCATTTAAAGCAACAAATGTTACTTACTTATGTTAGTTACTGCCATCTTAAATCGGTTTCGTTTGACAGCTTTTACTTGTCCTTCTATTCCGATAGGAATATTAATTTTATGCAAGCGACTCACCTTCGCGCGCGGCTCATATGATGTTGCAGCAGCGGCAGTAGCGCGGGCGAGCGCCGGCGCCGGCGACTGGCGGGGTCACCGGCGCGAAGTACGCGTGCACTTTTATGTTCGGCAGATGGTTCTGCACAAACAAATACGGGTTTGACACTTGTAACAAACGAGCAGACTAAGATTGGAATACATATTGCATAACCTGTAAAGACAATGATATGATTGCTTTTGCTTTGGAAGGAAAGGAGACATTCGTAACCTGCCCCAGAGTAGTTTCATATTTGATAAAAAATGTATCAAATTGTTAACATAAAATAATGTTTTTAGTTTGCTTCTATCATGCGGGGTTTGAAAATACAAAAATAAGTGATGTAACAATTTTATACAACTTCCTTTATCCGACAAAGTATTTGGTTGAAAATAGCGCTTATAAGTAAAGTCGAAAGTGTGATGAAAGATGAACTAGTAAGGAGAGAACGAGACAGACGGGTGTGCCAGAGCGTGATAAAAGATGTACTAAATTGAACGACACAAACGAACGACTTTATTCTGTGTACGACGGACGACTGATGTCAGCGTAATCGGTAAAATATTGAACTAAGTCAAAGTCAAAAATAATTTATTCAATTTAGGACACAAAATGCCACTTATGAACGTCAATAATTAGTGTAATATCAATCAATTATGGCCCGTATGGGGCTAGAACATGTCTCCTTATCTTTTGGGCCCTACTAGCGCTTTGAGACAAGACACAGGCAATTTGGCAAGTGCTGAGAAGAAACGCCGGAACAAACTCAGTCACCACTAGCTGCCTCAAAAATGATACAAATCAAAATAAGCAGGTAGGTACATCAGTTTGGTGCAGGCTGTCTATACATCTTCGTCATTAAGATAGTCTTGAATTTTATAATACTAATAGTACTAGAAGATCGCACTAGTTCTTTTGAACGATTGTACTAGTTCGGAGCACTTCGGTCAGTGTCCGAATAAGATCAAGACTAGTTTTCAATAACACCAAAGACGCCAAACGAGTTGTAGTGGTAGCAAAATTCAGTGGGAATAGTTTCTTACCCTCAATTTTCGTATAGCGTTCCTCGTGACAAGTTGGCAATCATACAGCTCTATAAGCTGTAGGTTGTGACACGAAATCAGGTGTTCCAGCGCGTCATCTGTCACTAGGGGACAGTTGTCCAGACCTAGGAATAAATAATTGATCTTAGACACAAGGGTTAAAAAAGCGCCAAATAACACACCTTACGAGGTACCAGACCAAACGGGGGCGACTCCCGTAAATACTTAAATACATACTGGATGATTTGTTCAGCAACGCCAGACTCAGTGGTTGTACAAACGATACTGATGCCAAAATTATTTTTATTTATTTAAACTTAAACTTTATTGCACTGTAGGGTTGTACAATTGGCGGACTTAATGCCTTGAGGCATTCTCTTCAAATTAAAGTTCTCTACCTGTCAACTGCTTGGGAATGCAGAGCCCATCAGGTGCGGGTAATTAACAAAATTAAAAAAAAAAGATAAACAAAATTGATTTTTTTTTCTATGACTTTTCATTTTAGAGAAAACCTGAGACAAACATCAACTTACTACGCATTTACAAAATTCTGCACACGTTTTAGGAAGCCTTAATAGATCAACATACACATAAATACGGGTCGAATTGATTACCTCCTTTTTTAAAGTCGGTAAAGGGGGGAGGGGGATTAACATACCTAGCACTGTCAGGTGTTCAGCTGCGCACGGTGACATTGACAGCTGTTTGATCCCGTAGTCCGTTATCAGCTCGCAGTGAGATAGTGTCTAGAAAGATTTAATAGCTATACAGAAAGACATTTCATGAAACTGTTATATAAGGTCACCTCGTTTTAAGTGATAATATTTAAAGGACTGCTTCAGCATAATAAATGTAACATTTTTTGTAGAAGACACTTTGGGTTTTTCTACACTAGTTTTTGAGAAAATAAAAGATTAAGGTTATTTTTTTAAAGTAATTTATTTTTTATTAATGAAGTATGAGAAGAAAAAGAAGGATTGGGCATTGAATTGAAAGAAGTGAAGCCGATGACGTAGATAACTTTTTAAATCGTCAGGGTGCTGTTTTAAAAAAATGATATTTACTTTGTTAGAGAAAATAAAAATAAAACAATATCAAAATTCTAAAAAATAATGATAAGTGTCCTGTTTCTATGATGTAGGTATACAAATACACAGTTAAAATACTAGGTCAAACTGAAAGTTCTTAGAACTGGCCACTTATAAACAATATAATAAAAAAAATATTCTAAAATTTGAAAATAGAACTCTTTGCCAATATTACTGAGTATATATTTCATTCATTTGTCATTTGTTTTACGATTTGGCGGCAAATTGAAAATTGTCTGTGTCACGTCAACATGAATTTAACACGAGAAAATTTTCGTGCAATGATTTTTTATGACTTTCGATGTCATTTAAGTCAACAAGAAAGTTATGATAGACTACGATTGGCCTTTCACGATGAAGCCCCATCTCGTGCGACTGTTTACAACTGGTTTAATGAGTTTAAACGTGGTCGCACTAATCTCACTGATGATGTACGTGAGGGACGGCCTTCTACGGCGAAGACTGAAAATAACATCTGTGTTGTGCGGCGTATGATAGAGACTGACAAAAGAGTGACCTATCAGCAGATTCGGACAAGCTTAGGCATCGGTATGAGTCAAGTGCACAAAATCCTCCACGAACATTTAGCGGTCAGGAAGCTTTGCGCCCGGTGGATACCTCATAATTTGACTAAGGCTCAAAAACTCCATCGTGTGGATTGGTGCCGTAAAATGATTGAAAGATTTAACGGAGGTGACTCAAATGCTGTGTTCGACATACTAACAGGTGACGAAAGCTGGATTTACTGTTATGATCCTGAAACCAAAAGCCAATCTGCTCAGTGGGTGTTTCCTTTCGAGGAGTTGCCAACTAAAGTGAAGAGAGATCGAAGTGCGGGAAAAAAAATGGTGGCCTCGTTCTTTGGAAGGATAGGTCATTTCGCAACAATTGTGTTAGAGGATCAAAAAACTGTTTCTGCAGAATGGTACACTACCAATTGTTTGCCACTTGTCTTGGAAAAAGTTCGAGAGAAACGACCTCGCAGTAGGATCCTCCTTCACCACGACAACGCCTCGTCGCACACCGCCAAGCGAACGATCGACTATTTGGCGACATCAAACGTTGAATTACTGGGTCACCCGCCGTATAGCCCCGACCTCGCGCCTTGTGATTTTTATTTATTTCCAAAAATTAAAGGAAAACTTAAAGGAAAGCGGTTTATGAATGCTGAAGAAGCGGTGGCTGCGTATCGCGATGCCATTGAAGAGACCCCTAAGGACGAGTGGGCAAAGTGCTTTTCCCAGTGGTTCCATCGCATGCAGCGGTGTATTGACGTCAATGGACAATATTTTGAAAAAATATAATAAAACTAATAACTGGCTAATGTAATCAGTTTTTGACTTTCTAAGAACTTTCAGTTTGACCCTCGTATTATCACTTAAAACGATTTGACCTTATATTATAACGGCAAAAATGATCGTAAAATTACAATGAGGTGATATCACAAATAACTTAGATAACATTATAAGCTAATTTCGGCTCTATTATGACCTTTTTGAGTCAAGGTAAAATCGAGGCACGAGTTAAAATCGAGGAAGTACACAACTTGTCTACTGATTCTAGACCAAATGGCAAGACATTAAAGCTCAAATGATTGTGACTATTAAAAAAAAGACGTGAGGCACTCGAAGACTGCCGCGGTAAAGCTATTGCATAGCAATTTTTTATCAACTTATGCAAATATTTATTTATTTTATTTATACAACCAATGCCACCTAAAGGCGGGTTGCTGAACTAAAGAGACAAGCGTGATATTTCAAAAAGCCAATAAAAGTTCTGCTATTCATCGATAGATGGAAAAACTAAAAAGTATCACCGCTGTGCCGGTCGGAGTGGGGGGTGTTAGGTTGTTTTCGTTAAGGAATTTCTGGATTCGGTCTCCACGCTCAAGGCCCGCGATAGAAGTTATGCAACAGCTTAAAAATGCGCCAGACAACACACCAGTTTGTCGAGTTTCGAAGTAAGAAATATTTTCACACAGAACAAACAACGATTATGACGAAGGCCCTATTAAAACTTAAATACACATGAAACATCCATAACTCAGGTACAAGTTTTCGTACATTACACAAACATTTGCCCCTTACAGGATTCGAACCCGCGACGGCCGGCGTAATAGTCAGAAGCGCTAACCATTCTACGTCCTAGAACTTACCAGCTTCTCAAGCCTAGGGCACCCCATCGCGAGATGAACGAGTGTCGCGTCTGTGATCAGAACACACTCTTCGAGATCCATCCGCTCTAGTAATCTGCAGCTCTGTGGACAAAAGGACCGGATAAATTTTAAATTTAATGGTACATATTTGCTTGAAATACTGTCGTGAGAAGAGGGATAGGTTTCAATTAATGACAAGTTAATGTAGAGCTTGTGTGTAGTAATAATAATAATAATAGACACGCAGGGCAGCTTGTGGCGAGCTGTTGGGCAGTAGCGACCCCACGTACCTGATTGCTCCTGGGAGAACCCCTGTTCTTCATCTCTGTCTTGCCTTCACTGGCCGGGCAAAGTGAACACTGACGAAGGACAGGATCTCCCACCTCTTGCTTGCCTTCATTGGCTGGCTTGAGTGGAGACTCGCTAGAGCAGAGATGCTAGGGGGATGGAAGTGTTCCAGTAAGACGCTTGTAGGGATCTTGAACGATTACTGGAATTGTCTTGAGAGCCTTGGTACACCTCTCCACTCCCCTAGCACCTCAACCCTTGTTGTCTACGTCACTTTGTGCAACTAATTTGGGGGGCCCATCGACTGAGTGTGCGAGTCACCCCCTGCCATTTTATCCGTGTGAGAAACATACGTCAAGTAGGGGCCATAGTTCTTCCATAGTTCCAGTTACCCGGTCCACCTAACATCCACACCCATAACCCAGTATCTTTGTATCCATATTTTGCAATAGACCTACACGAACCAGAGGTTGTCCTTTAGTGCACTTGTATAGTGCATACAGGGATAATTGTCGGTTTGTGTCACACAGCTTTTAGATTAATGTTGTCAGAAGGGCCTCTGCGTGTTGGCTTCGACCCCATGTACGCCTTCCAAAGATCCGGGACCTTGGTCCCGAGAAGGGAATAGACACAACATAATAATAATATTAGTAGGTTGTGTTGCCGTGATTTGGTAAGTTATTTCCGAAGTGAATAATCAACCTAAAGTACGGTCGTATTTGGAAGTCACAAGCATCTATTTTATACTTCGTTTTTACCGAATCTGTTTGGCTTACTTGTATCGGGTGTTAAATAGTTAGTGGTAGCGCCAGGTCAGGCTTGATAATGTCTAACTGACAGCGAAGTTCGTCCCTTGCTTTGAATAAACAGGTCCTTCAATCAGCATTGTGATGGGGTATGGTTCGACCACCTCAGTTGAGGTGAGGCCTTTGCTTGACAGTGGAAGGCTTACAAACGTTTTTTTTTTTAACTTACCCTAGCTAAAGCCTGGAATCCAGCATCTACACAATGCCAGTTCCAAGGTTACCAGGTCAGGGCAGCCAACGCTGACAGTGACGCTTTTGTCAATCTGGTCACCTAGCTTTGATATTGAGCCGCGAGGTATTAACAATTATAGAATTTCAAGTCTAGACAAAACAAATCTGGAGAAAAGTGGTAATTTCCAAAAAGGCAGTCACGAAGGATAAGGAAACTGTTTACCTAACATACAGGCTATTTAAATGCTCAAAATACTCGATCAAATCTAGCATGTCACATGATTAACTTTAACCCTCGCGAAAATTAGACGCCATTTGGATTTATTTACCTTATCTATAGCCTTGAAACCAGCGTCTGTTAGATAACTGCACAGCGCTAGTTCCAAGGTCACTACACCAGGACAGTGTGTAGTCAACACTGACAGTGACGCATCTGTCAGTGTTGTACACCCAGGTCTAGGCTAAAGTGGTATTTGTAGAAATAAAGCCACGAATAGAATAATAGGCTGTCTAAATTACCTCCAGGCTATTTCAACCTTAAAAATACTCCACCAAAACCAGGATGCAAATGGATTAAAATCTGACGCCATTTTGACTCACCCTCGCCAAAGCCTGGAACCCAGCGTCTGTCAGTTGACTGCACAGCGCCAGTTCCAAGGTAACGAGGTCGGGACAGTGTGCTGCTAAGGCTGACAGTGACGCATCCGTCAGCCTGGTGCACCCTGAAACGCAGAGGCGACGCATCGCACCACCCAGTTTTGATATCGACTCGTCCGTTAGATTCTGCAAAAAGAACATAGTTATTTCTATTTTCTTTAATTTGCGGACCCGTAGCCAGTAGGCTTTTGTTATTTATAAATGATTAAAAAAACAGAAGGAAAAAGATTTCTTATTAGGAAGATATTTTAAGGATATAACGTGTGTTGTAGTTCTATGCAAAGTTTAACATGTAATAAAAACTTAAATAACAAGTTTAGTGACCAGTTTTCTCCCATCACTTTATAGCTTTCACTAGATGGCGCTGGAATAGCTTTAGGGTCATTTTTTGACGTTGGCGGGAAACCATACGCAAAGAAAAAAATGTGCGTTAGTAAATATTACAAGTTGCAATGACCTAAAGATAAATTAGGATACTTATTTGTGTAATAATATAAATAATAATAGTCCTTATTTACTAAAGTTACACATTTAAATTGTTTAACTGTTTATTATTTACCTTGGCGAAAAGCAATTACCTTCTGCTAAGTTTAAAAAGTTATTTCCTAAAGTGACGCTAGCGCCATCTCTCGATAATATGAACATCTAGTGATAGTAAAACTGCGCATGATTGAATTGGTATTTAACACTACTGAACTACGCTTGCATCATTAAAAAAGAAGTGCGATCGTAGATGCCATTTAAGTCAGTCTAATAATTAATCAGAGTAATATGTTTTGTAATTTTAATGGGGGGACGCCCATTTTACCACTTTGGAAGCGTCTAGCTGTGAAACGTTAGACTTTAAAAGAAAATGGTTTTTGGAACCTCTGTGTCATTTTGAAAGACCTATCTATAGACGTATAGGTTTAACAAAAAAAAAATTTCCGGTTTTAGTTGCATGTATGAGAGCCCCCCTTAAATATCATTATTTTTTATTTGTTATATAAGAATCGTAAAGCGGTAAACAGGATACATCTTTCTACCAAATTTCAACAGTGTGTTGCTTATAGTTACAGAATAAAATGGCTGTGACATACGGACGGACAGACAGACAGACAGACAGACTTGACGAAACTATAAGGGTTCCGTTTTTTGCCATTCGGCTACGGAACCCTAAAAAAGGTAGTTAAATTATACTTACATCGCACCCTTGAACGTTCAAAACCTCCAAATCTGGACAGTATGTGGCTAGGCAAGATACGGATTTGTCGTTTACATTCTTACAGCCTGAAAATAAAAATAAACAATTATTCTAAGACTTTTAAATCAATAATCTTACATATAATTTTTAAAAGATATAATAAGAGTTTAAAAAAATATTTTTTGAAATGAAAACTTGTTTAGCGGCGTTGAGCACTTTTGTGGGATGGGGGAAAAATGTGAAACTCGCGTCAGGACACGTGGGCTGATCGAAAAACCGTAAGACGGTTGGCGAAATTATGGATGTAAGTTGATTTTTCTGAGAGATAAACTTTTTAATGTAATTTAATATAATATAAATTGTAATATTTCTGTACGATAGCGCAATAAATAAATATTGTATTCTATAAAAATATTATATTATTATTATTATTATTGTATTATTATTATTATTATTATTATTGTATTCTATCACAAAAATGATAGTACTTTTATATTGATAATAACTATTCCAAAAAATCAAAAATGCACAATGTTGATATTCAAGTTTTCACTTCTGCCCGCACTCCCGGAGTGCAATTTTTTTTAAACTAAAAGCATGGTGTGAATTTATAGAAAACCAGCGAACATTGTTTCGCCCCCGCCCCGGCCGGTGACGAGTCTGACATTGTAGAACTCATGAAAATCGGTCCACTCTCTCGATTATTATGTTTTTTTCTTTAATAAGAATCTTCTCCTGACAATAACAAATATTAAAAAAAAACGAAATCGGTCTAGCCGTTCACGCATGATGCCGTGAGCAAGGCAAATATGCATTCATTTTTTTATATAGGGATCAGATAATGTAATTTTTGGTAGTCCTTTATAAAGGACATGTATTTTTATTACTGGTGTCTTACCTCTGCAAATGAAGCTCCTAAGTTTAGGACAGTTCCTCGCTAGCGCCTCCACTCCGTTTTCCGTGATGGACTGACACCACGACACGTTAACATGTGTTAGCATCTGGAAATCAAATTAATCTTTTTTATAAGCACTGTATACTTTTTTGTTATAAATTTTTCATAGGTAATTAATTTACTTACCGGGCATCCATCTGATAGTGCTTTTAGCGATATATCTGTTATGCTCGGACACGAATCGAGGTTTATCCTGAAAGAAAGATATTGGAGAAATATTTACTTTGAAAAATGATTTTTGTATATTTTCTAGAACACTTTCAATTACTAAAATAGATCAATAAGACTCAATACCACTACAAAAAAAACTTAAGACGAACACAGCTACAAAACTACAATAACTAACTACACGATTTATAACTAAAAGCTACCATGTACTTTATAAAGGCCGAAAAAAAGCCAAAAAAAGCCGCCAGAAAACACACCAATTGTCGTGGTTTCGATGTAAGGAATTTTCTTCCTTGTGTTACGAATACCACACAACAATTATGATCTCTAAAAATATTTATGGGAGATGATCCCATAAATATTTAAATACATATCTATGAATTAGATTCATAGGAGTAGAACTCGCTGCCCGCGTCGGTGTTTCCTAGGGATTACAATCCGAATCTTTTCAAAGTTTGAGTGAACAGGCTTCTTCTGGGCGAGCTTGTTCCATCTTCGACTTTGTCTGAGTCGCACTAGGCTTGGACTGGAGTCAAGAGCGAACCCATACTAAATAAAAAAAAGACTAAAAAAGACTCAAACTAATTATAAAAAAATAATAATTGAAAAACGCTACTAAAAGCCAAAAAACAAAATCTAACCACAACATTTTGAATCAATCAAATACCTATTAATGTTTCTGACACGAACGTCGAAATAACGAATCGTCCACATAGCAAAATGTCCGAATTACAAATAAGGGACTGCAAAATCGGCCATATTGCAAAATGGACGATTCGCTGAAGACACGAATACGTTTCCTCTCCTTAGCTCTCCCAAGTGAGTTGTTATTACAACGTATAGAGAAGCTTTGCCAAGCAAAAGAATATGTCGCAAATACGACGACAAGTTTATGACGTACAGTGCCGTTACCAATGAGTTAACGACGGTTTGACTCGCTAGTGACGACGGAAAATTACAGATGAAATATACAGATGAAATAAGAAACCAAAAATCTGCACACGGGCGGTACTCGAACCAGCAACTTTCTGGCTATCCGGGCCAAACGCTCTACCAATTGAGCTACCGTGCTGTCTGTGCGTCATAAATTTCCAAGTTGAATTTATTTTGTAAAGAATAACTAGTTGGCCCACTGTTGCATAAACAGACGGGTAGATGGCGCTAAACGTCACGCATAATGACGTATCCTTAGAAACCACAAATTTCGCAAGGTCGGACAGACAGCACGGTAGCTCAATTGGTAGAGCGTTTGGCCCAGTTAGTCAAAAAGTTGCTGGTTCGAGTCCAGCCCGTGCGCAAATTTTTGGTTTCTTATTTCATCTTCATATGAATAAGTCCATAGAAAATTGCACAGCGCCTCTAGCGGTCACTGATAGAACTAAAATTTTCCATAAAAAAGTTACGTCGTCGCTAGCGAGTGAAACCGTCGTCGCTATCAAATAAACTCATGGTAAAGGTCCAGTCCCTTCTTTTGCTAGTCGAATATTATAAACAATCTTGACAATCCTTTTTAACGATATTATTAATTTTAAAACAGGATATAGGTACAAAACTCACAACTTACATAGGTAGTTCATCTTTGAATACTGAGATCTTTTTAAATCAAATACACAAATAATTTTATTCACTGATATTACTTTAAAAGTTATGAAAAGATTGTTTACATTATAAGACCCTTTACACTCTGCGACTTTTAGCAGCGATGCAGTCGCGGTGCAGAAGCTAGAAATTGTCGAATTATGAACTGACTTTTGGCGGCTACATCGATACTACGCGCGTTAGCATCGATGCTAAATTAAATACGTTTATTGCGTGCACGATGCTGGCGACTTTATCGATGCTAGAAGTCGCAGTGTATAAGGGGTCTTAGACTAGCAAACAAAAACGGACTTTATTCCTTAAAATTTGAATTTCGAATATGAAACCTTTTGTATGAATTGATAACTAGTGGCGTTAATTCGAGGCGCACAAGATTTGTTCGTGATGTCAGTACCATTCGCTAGTAATCATACTCAGTTCAATGATTTGTTCACACTTTAAAATAGAATCATCAACGTTCAGCTTAAAATGTTACTAACAAAAAAGTTTTTTTTTTTTTTAAAGATATCGACCAAGAGGGAAAATGTTCGAAACGATACATTTGATAAAAAGTTTTTTTTGCAAATGATAAATATAGATATATAATCACAAAAGAGGGAATTACCTTTGCAGCTTGCTACATCGTCTGCCCAGCGCCTGGCAGGTCTGGTCTGTGAGTTTCTTGCATTTGTTCAGGTTCAAATCTTCAATGTTCGGACACGACTGGAAAACAATAAATTAATAATATATCGATTTCTTAAGTAAATATCCAAACACAAGATTTGCCAATGAGCTATGGAAAGGAGCGTATTAAAAGTAAATAAAACCGGCCAAGTGCGAGTCGGACTCGCGCACTGAGGGTTCCGTGCCAACTTTAATTGAATTAGGGAATCCACTTACTTCTACTTAGTAAAAGACCACAATATTTTGTGATAGCAAATATAACTTTGTCTTTCATAGTGTTTGTATGAAGTACAAAGTTATGTCTGCGGTTGTTGAAAATGTGCTATGTCTCAAAAAATTCTTGTTCGATTTCGTCCGAACCAATTTTCGTTGAAAGTATTTGTTAAGATCTACATAATATGTTTTTTTCAAAATTTACACTTGCTTAGTTTAGAAGTTAGATGGAGGGGGACGCCCATTTTACCACTTTACATTTTACCGTCTAGCTATGAAACGTTAGACTTTAAAAGAAAATGGTTTTAGAAACCTTTATGTCATTTTAAAAGACTTATCCATAGGAACCCCACATGTATAGGTTTGACCAAAAAAAAAGTTTTTGGTTTTAGTTTTATCCCTTAAATGTCATTATTTTTTATTTTTTGTATGAGGATCGTAAAGCGTTTAACAGGATACACATTCCTACAAATTTGAACAGTGTGATGCTTATTGTTACAGTATAAAATGGCTGTGACATTCATACGGACAGACAAACAGAGAGACAGACTTGACGAATCTATAAGGGTTCCGTTTTTGCCATTCGGCTACGGAACCCTAAAAATCGGGGGAGACCTTTGCCCAGCAGTAGGATGATGTAGGTAGATAATAAAAAAGATAACAAACTTACACGGTCACTAACAGTAGAATAGATTGTAACGAGATTGCAACCACGTACAGTCGCGGGCACATCAGGTTAACCACTTTTGTTGCAAACTAGCCCTTATTACAACTGCATAAGATACCGCCGTGTTTACATTGATGTGCTGTTGTCCGTGCCATTTTGCAATTGCTATGGTCAGGCAAAACTGAATTTGATGCCGGTCTTGCCGGTTCCCGAAATATCGGGAGTTTAAAAATAATAAGGTTCATGCAAGCAATCCCGTTACAAACTATTCTAAAATAAAAATAAATCTATACTATAATATTATAAAGCTGAAGAGTTTGTTTGTTTGTTTGTTTGTTTGTTTGTTTGAACGCGCTAATCTCAGAAACTACTGGCCCGATTTGAAAAAATATTTTTATATTGGATAGTCCATTTATCAAGGAAGGCTTTAAGCTATATAACATAAAGATACGACTCACAAGACCACAGCAGCAATGAAAAATGTTGCGAAAACGGGAGAAAGATATTCCTTTTGAGAGCTTCCGCTGCGTACGCTGCGGAAACCGCTAAAGTTACACAAAAATCATGTATGACAAGATTGTTCAGCATTAAGAGTTCTATAATAAAGTCCGCGACAGCATAAGTCTATCTTTTATGGTCGACTTACTACAACCTTTTTTATGTTAATAAATTTGTAAAAAAATAATGCATCATTTTTAGAGGTGTATTATACACACAGGTATTTATTCTTATCAAAATAAATACATTCATCATCACGAGCATTTCATTTAGAACAAAGTTGCCCTTTATATCATTTGATTCCAATAAATATCTTAGGAGCTATCACAGTTTTAACATAACTCCGCACCAAAATAATGTTCGCAGCTTAAGTACAACGTACGCTTGCGCTAATTATATTATAAAGCTGAAGAGTTTGTTGGTTTGAACGCGTTTATCTCAGGAACTGCTGAACCGATTTGAAAAAATATTTCTGTGTTAGATAGCTTATTTATTGAGAAAGGCTTTAGGATATAAAACATCACGCTGCGACGGGAGGGGAGGGAGCAAACTCAAAACGCGCGGACGAAGTCGCGGGGGACCGCTAGTATTAACTAAAAACTAAGGGCACCAAATACCGTTTCGATTCAGATTTTTTTGTACTTTTCCTCACCTGAAGATTGTCTGGAAGAAATTGCTTCAAGAAATAATAGTAATAATAGCCTGAATTGTACTCGTTATATTTAAGATATTTTTTTTGTAATTATTTGTTGTATATGGTGTGCAATAAAGAATATGTATTATTATCAAAAGCGTTATTGTACCTGCGCAAGAGTCTTCATAGAGCCATCCGCTATGCTCTCGCAGCCTCGTAGGGAGAGTTGTCGAAGGAAGCCCCCGCATCTCTGCGAAATGTTCTCGATCACTGGTCCCTGGGCGGAAGAAAAGAACATTAAAACATTGGAAATAAAGAAAAAAAATACGTATTGCAATTGTATAGGCATAGAATTTTTATACTTCAATAACAAATCTTAAATCTTTGCAGTGACATCTATGATCTTCCGCTGTCACTACATACCAACGCAACATGCTGACTCGGATCGACGCGACTAGATGGCGCTGTAGTCGGAGTATGGCGACTGAACCGCGGTATGTTAGATTTAGATCGGAATTAACTATATATGAATAAACCAAGACGAACTTTTCCCTTTGGCTTTCTAACATCAGCTGTGTCAAATCTTCACAAACATAAAATAATGTCGTGTTAGTAACAGGACTAATAACTCAAGAACGAGAGGATACATTTTTATATTTTTTTATTTGTCGCTTAAATCTTGGCAAATTGAGTAATAGTAACCATAAAACGTGGCTGGAGCAGGACGACGCCGGGGGCGAAATGAACTTCGTAAGGACCGATAGTGTTTCATAAAAAATAAACCGCCATAAAAGAACTGACTAAAAAGCTTTAAAAAAAATACGCATTTGCTCTCTGTTTAGGAGAAACATACTCATTTAGAGTTGGTGCATGATCTTAATCTTACGTGGGTATAGTCAGCAGCACATTAGGCTACCCACTTTTGTTGCAAACAAGCCTTTATTACAACTGCATAAGATACCGCAGTGTTCACCTTGACGTGCTGTTGTCCGTACATTAATAGTCCACCTACACACATCATGCACCGACTTCAAATGCGTTATTTTGACCTTTAAATCAGTTTTGAAGACAGTTTATTTTTGTAATTTGTTTTATTATTTCATGATTTTTAGGACCACATAGGTACCTAAAAAACTATTGGACCGAATTTGATGAATTTAAACTGTACCCTAAGTTAGTTGAACTTAATATCAAACATACATGCACTTACAAAATTAGCACACGTGTTTAGAAGACTTAGGGCTGATTTTTCAATAGTCAGATAAGAAATATTCGTCGAACAAAATACAATATGGCTAATTTGAAAACGACACCTAATTGTAAGCAATCATAGATACCTGTATTTTTTTTTAAATCTGTCACTTTATAATTTATCAGTATCGATTTTTCAATGGTCAGATAAAACTTGATAAGTTTTATCTGACCATTGAAAAATCGGCCCTTAATAGATATTATCAAATTCCAACGATATCACATACATACACATTGAATCGATTTACTCCTTTTTTTTTAAACCGGTAAAAAACAAAAGACATTTATCGAACATACTATGATAGTTACAAACCTCCACATCTCTTTGGAATTCGAATAAGTCAATCCTTTGCCAGTTGGAGCCGTCCAAAGCTAATATGTTCCATAGTTTCGATACCTGAGAAAGATACAAAAATAGTTCAAATTAAAAATTTCCCATGAAACAGATTTACCTTATCTCGTGAGTAAAGCTGTAAATGTAATGAAATTTGGACAAAAGTGATAAAAGAGGTGAGAAATACTACATTTTTTTGAAGTTAAGCGATTTGACCGTGCTTGTCAACTGCCAGGAACGTGTCAGGCATGAAAAGCAACACGATAAGCTTATATATACAGGGTGTCCAAAAAATGAAGGATAATCCTGTAACAGGGGACAGGTCACATTAAGGCCTATTATACGGCAAAAAAAAATTCAGGTAAAAGTCTCACCATTTTCAAGCTATGAATATTTTTAATTTTATTTTGGAAATTTTGTACTCGTTTATTATAATTCATGCCATTTTTACAAATGATGACTTTTTTGAGTCCTGTTTTTTTTGTAACCCTCACAAATGCTTGAGTCATCTAAAGCAATGTCCCTTTTAGTTTGGAAATGGTACGAAAACTAAAAAAAAAAACATGTTTTGCAAATACTTTAAAAAAAATTATTCAATAGCTGACTTTCATAGCCTGTGGTGTAAAAAAAATGTACCAAGCAGATTGTGCCAATTGGTTTAAAAAGTTGCTTGTTTAGTGACAATTTTAAAATGTTATAATTCTTTCACGTTCCTTTATTAATTATTTTTTTATTAAAATTTAAAGTTCTTAAAAAGTATTTCTGCATTTTAAACAATTCTTTGAAAATTGGTTTTGTAATAGTGTAAATGCAAATAAAAATACAGAATAACTATAAAATAATTTTTAATTTAACCAATACAATTTAGAAAATCACTTAAAATCACAGTAAATGTTCAAAGTGGCCGCCATTTGCCCTTATGCATGCCCTAAATCTTTTAATGCAAGACCGATTTATACGGCGAGCATAACCCTCGCGTGAAATGTGTTCCGCCGCTTCTCGAATTTTTGTTCTCAGCTGTGTAATAGATGTCATTTCTTTAGAGTACACCAAATCTTTTAAGCAGCCCCAATAAAAAAAATCCAAAGGATTCAAGTCCGGCGATCTTGCTGGCCATGCAATAGGGCCGAGGCGCCCGATCCACCTTCTTGGGTACCTTTCGTTGAGATAATCTCGAACCACTCGAGCGTAATGGGCTGGGCAGCCATCATTTTGCAACCACATGCGATGCCTTGTTGCAAGCGGCACGTCTAACATGAGACTTTCCAATTGGTTTTGTAAAAAGTCTAAATAAATTTCTCCTGTTAAGCTTGGTGGCAGCTCGTACGGGCCAATCACTTGTCCATTTATTATTCCGGTCCACAAGTTAATTTTAAATTGTGTCTGAGAGTGGTCTTCTCTTATGGCATGGGGATTTTCCATCTGCCAGCTATGTACATTGTGCATATTTAAATATCCGTCTTTTCGGCACGAAGACTCGTCGCTCCACAAAATCTTACTCAAAAATGTAGGGTCTTCATTAATTTTAGTAAGCATTGTCCTACAGAACTGAACTCTTCGCGGGTGGTCGGCAGGTAATAAAGTTTGCACCCGCTGCACGTGATATGGGTGCAATTCGTATCTTTTTAACACTTTATGTACGGTGCTTTTTGGAATTCCTGTAGCGCGTTGTATTTTCCTTACGGAAGTAGAGGGGTCTGCTTCCACTTCACCTAACACTTCATCATCGATATCCATTCTTGGTCTTCCTTGGCTGCCTCCTCTTCCTGGAGTCCGTCCTTCCGAGTACGTGCGATGGACGTTTATAAACACTCGGTAGCCTGGAGAATGTCGATTAGGATACCTACAACAAAAAGAAATAACACTAATGTTTGTGCAACGTGCGTTGTATCGTCGGAAAAGGAAATTTACCGTTTAAAGATGTTTTTTGCATAAAAACCCGTAACAAGACGTAGTTTGAAAAAGAAAAAGTTTTTAATTAACGTCCAAATAAGATTTGTAAGACTGCTCTGATTAATATGACTTGATAGAGAAGGCTAAGTAAAAACTATCTTACCTCTCACGATAGAGTTGAGCAGCTGCGGTAGCGATGCAACGGCATTCTCCATAAATTAAATGCATATCAGCATACTCGCTAGCCGTGTACACGTGTCTAGGCATAGTGGCCCAAAATAACCTCGAAGGTTAGATGTCCGTTGAAAAGCCAAGTCGTCGAGATCACCAGTATCAAAGTCCAAATCACAAAGCACAACAAGTCCAATTTCAAAGCACAAAACGTAAAAGAAACTAATCAAAACCCAAAAAAATCACGTGCGCGTCACAACTGAGCAGAGTCAAGCAGGACACTAAAACATTTTTTTGTTTATTTGAGATTCGGATCCCTTCCATTTCCAGTGCGATAGCGCCGCGCTCTACCAATCAGGTAGCTATTTTAAGGTCAACCTCGGGCCAGGTAGAAACCCTTTTTGCGATTTCATTGTTCATAATTATGAACAATGAAATCGCAAATAAGGTTCCTACCTGGCCCGTACATGACTCACACAACGACAAAAGACTTGCATAGTTACTTCGTTTCGATGTAACTTTTTTTAAGAGTCCGAAATAACGACGTTTGTTCATTAGAATTACAATAAAAAATTAATTTAAAAGTAATTGCTAAACAATAATACCTTTCTCAAATTGTCAGTAAACTAGCAACTTTTTAAAGTAATTGGCACGATCCGCTTGGTACATTTTTTTTACACCACAGGCTATGAAAGTCAGCTATTGAATATTTTTTTTAAAATTATTTGCAAAACATGTATTTTTTTTTAGTTTTCGTACCATTTCCAAACTAAAAGGGACATTGCTTTAGATGACTCAAGCATTTGTGAGGGTTACAAAAAAAACAGGACTCAAAAAAGTCATCATTTGTAAAAATGGCATAAATTATATTAAACGAGTACAAAAATTCCGAAATAAAATTAAAAATATTCATAGCTTGAAAATGGTGAGACTTTTACCTGAATTTTTTTTTGCCGTATAATAGGCCTTAATGTGACCTGTCCCCTGTTACAGGATTATCCTTCATTTTTTGGACACCCTGTATATATAGTATTTTATTATGTGTATGTAGTATGTACTATGTTTATGATTATTATTCCATAATTATGTATTAATGTATACGGTATTTATGAAATAGTAGTATGTATGTTTATTTTTTTGTTTAAATACCTATTTTAGTTTCAATCAAGCTCTCACTTTTGCTCTTCTATCACTTCCTTCGCGCCGCCAGCAATTTCTCTGTATAGACCTATGGTTGACTGGTAGAGAATGCTTTTAGCATTAAGTCCGCCATATGTACCTTTTGTTTGTGTATAAAGTGTTTTAAATAAATAATATGCTCTACCATGCCCGCTGAACGTACTGAAAGCGTTCTGTCTCACCGTTGTATGGAGCGAGAGCAAGAGAGGACGCATTTTGCCGGCGCCGACACGCTCCGTGCATGGCACGCTACGGTGTTGGTCGGTGACGGAACGATCTAGTGGGCTAAGTGTCATAGTTTTCGATACAAATAAATATTTTTTTGCCGGTCACGGTCCTAGGACGTTCATGATGGTATGCAACGGAGAAAAAACTAATTAATTATATAAGTTTTTATTGGCAATGGAATTGATGTTCATCATCATCATTATCAGCCAAAGGGCGTCCACTGCAGAATATAGGCCTCCCCCACGGCTTTCCACAGCGACCGATCAATAGCGGTCTGCATCCAGTTTGATCCTGCGATCTTTACAAGGTCGTCTGTCCATCTTGTAGGTGGACGTCGTACGGGATTGATGTTGGAACCTTTTATTGGTTTTTCACAATAAGATTGACATTTTTTTGATATCAATATATTTTACACTATGGTCAAACATCCAACCCAACACATGAACCCCCTTATTACAAAAACATACCGCCAGGCTTAGAACCGTACTAAAACACGTATAGCCCAATAACCAAAAAATATTGTCATAATGACGACATTTAAGCAAGGTATGGATAAAACAAACAAAAAAAAAACTTTATGAACACTAGCAAAAGCTGTTTTTTTCTATGTATCTGACTCAAGAAAAGATATTTGTTGTATTTCCTCAAATATAAAAGCCCTGTAATAATATTGTAATAACAATAATATGTAAAATATCATTTACCGTTACAAAGAAAGATTTTGATTTTTCAAACTTGGAATATTTAAGTTTAACAAATTAATTACATTAAATCAAGTTCATTGTATGTTTACGTATTTGGTCCTTCGTACCGTCGTTACCTTCGTACTTTTAATTCCCTTTGGAATAAGAATGGTCACTGTTTTACCTGAGCACATCTGCACAGAGAGACTACATCCAGGTACGACAGAATCTTTAGAAGCAGCTCCTTGGGCAGCTTTTTGTTAATGTGGTTCTCATCTTCCCCCGTGAACCGGGATATCTGTAATTAATTAATAAAAAAGACTTACAACATTTTAAACGTAAAACAAAAACAAAAAACTTTATAATGTTAGTCAAAGTAAAGATGAGATTTTTGGGTGACTTCCAAACATTTTAGTGCAGGTTGAATGAAGTCAGATTTGGATATTTCAAATCTGATATGTACACAACTATTATGAGATCTCATGTATGTAAATAGATTGTGTATATTTGGCCAAAATGTAGATTTCAATCAATTTTTGAAATTGCACATCTTTAAGTATCTATGTAAATATGTAGTATGTTTGGTATAACTAATTAATTTATGTTTTCTATAATAATTTGTAAGGCTTTAGTTTAAAAAACATCACACTGTGAAGGGAGGGGAGGAGAGGGGAGTCGCATGGAACCGCTAGTATTTTTCTATAAAATTTGTTTGTAAAACAAAACATATAAATAGAAAATATTGTTAAGATAAGAAAAGAAAATAGATGGATCAATAAAAACAAATCAATGTGATTAAGCAAATATGCTGACACAGATAACACAGATAAAGAACAAACAACATTTTTCAGGTGATTACTAATGAGTCATACAATGAATATTCTTATTTTTTATAATAGTGGACTCAAGCTGCCCTTCAGTTGATTTTTAGATTCATCCATTTTGACAAGCAGGTGTGCATTTGGGAGAACATTAGCCTACCATAATTTGTACAATGTATACACTCAAATTTCAACTTTTATTACATGGCACAGAGCTTAATATCATTTGGGATACTAATATGGGTAAATTCAAGAGCTGTTCAACAAATATTGGGATAAATTGAAAAGCTGTCTAGCAAAGATGATACACTTTTTTTAAAAATAAACCTTAATTTATTCAGAAATCATTAAACAGGGTGTTGTTTTGGTCAGTCACATCCAATTCAGGGATGATAATATAAGTTATGCTTATTTAAAAAAAAAGTTTTCTTTAAATTCTGAGAAAGTTTTATACAAGATGACCTCTTCACAACATTCAACAAAATTACAAAACGAATGGGAAAACTCGCACCCTAGAGCGTAGCTAGCGATTATCTACCAAATACTACGCCGTAGCTAGTAAGCTGCGAAGAGGCTACCTGGTGTTGACAGTTTTGACTTGATCGCTGTACCGCATAAAAAAATTAATTTTTATGGTTTTTTTTCCCATTTCAAAAAAATATTTTTTTAGATTTTTTCGGCATCAGTATTGTTTGTACAGCCACCCCTGAGTCGCTCATCGCTGACCAAAACAATACCCTGTATATAATATATCATGATTATTGTCATATATTTTCTTAGTTTATTGCTTTTGAAGCCAGAATATGAGTTCATAAAAAATGTTAATACTGCCACAAACTAACATTTCTTCTACTTTTAAAATAAAAGACCTTTTGCACAGTCCAATTTAGAAAAGATGCAGTCTTTTAGCAAACTATGCGATTCTGTCGTGCGTTAGTATCCGATGCAGTCGCGATGCAGCTGAAGCTGGCTATTTCCAACTATCCGTATACATATAGTGAAGCTGCATCGCAACTGTACTGATGCTAAAGACCCACCAAGTTATTTGAAGAATGACAGAGTCGCGAGTCTGCATCGACAGTAACGCGCGCGCGTTAGGATCATTGCAGTCGTGCATTGGTGTCGAGTCAGACGCGCGGCTGTATCGATGCCAAAATATGATCATTGCGTGAGTTGAAATACTGTTGAGTTTTAAGAACGATACTAACGCGCGTAAGCATCGATGCAGTCGCGCTTCTGGCCTGATACTAACGCGCGACAGCATCGATGTCATATTAAATCTGTTCATCGCGTAAGTCGTGTCGCGATGCCATCGTTTACAAAACGCGCGTCTGCATCTCTGCTAAAAGTCGCAGTGTGTAAGTGGTCTAAGATGTTCAGTGTTTTCAAGTTTTGACTTAGTTTATGACATGTTTTTTTTTACTAAGACCAAATTTGCAAACACCCGTCACCGAATTCGGGGGTCATTTCAACCGCGTAACGGCACTTCGAGTTGATTGCCCTCGCTCAGGTCGTTACTCCGCGAAGTCAAAGAAAAAAGTGCGAAATGGCACTAAACGCGATGCCCGCGTCGTAATACACTTAAAACGTATTTTATCTGCATAATAACAACATCGGAACGTTTCCGCGCTTATACGCGAGTTAAAAATAGATGTGTATTGTTTATTATGTTTGCGCGCATCCCTAAAGTATGTTAGTTTTGCCAGACAACAGCAGATATAATCCCTTAAAGTTAGGATAATAAGATAGTAAATGTGGACGAACAAAGGGCTTCATAGGGCCCGCAAATCATTCGTCAGCTGTTTAGTACGAAAACAAACAAAGAAAAGTTATACCGATCGATCGTACCTCAAACTTATTCCTTCCGGAATAGGTCATGCTCGGGAACGGGGTTATCTTGGCCACAATGCAAAATTTCACTTACACCGGCACTGAAATTCACAATGTTTGCACAAAAGAACAATACAAAGAAATATGGACGACCAATTTGATTTAATTTTTCACAAAATGCAAAAGGACAGAGCTCGTTTACTTTTTCAATCTGACGTTTGGTTGGTCCGAGTCGCGCTGAGCAAGTTTATCAGCTGATGTTTTCCCAGGTGTATGAATGAAGTGTTTAAGAATAATGTGAATTAAATAAATTTAATAACCAAAACAAATAAATAAAACATTTTACTTAGATATATTTGTACTAACATGATTGCGTATTTTAGCTTTACTTTATTTTCTTAAAAATGCTTGTTGGTTGAATCGGAACAGAATCGATATTTCTCCTCGTTTGACATTTGAATTTGGTGTTGCTATAAAGAGAACATTCTGCGCAAAATCAGGGAAATAAAAATGTTAATAACGACAAAAAGTTAAAACTTTTGTGTAACAGTCTATTTATATCAATTGTAATTGCTTAAAACTCCACTGCACTGATTTATGTTCCTTTGACTAACGCCAGTGTCTGTGTTGTTAATATAAAGTTTGTTTGATAGATTTTTAAAGAATGAGTCTAGCTAAATTCTGGGGGAAAAATAAACAAATCCGATACAAAAATCACACTTTAATACTGTAAATTTAAATGAGTACAAAAATATAAAAATAGAACTGCATAATTATCACAACAGTGAATTCCGAGCATACAATTAAACAGTCTGAAATGCAGTGCGATTTTAATAATACTTCATTCATGTTTTATAAAAGGGTTCGGGAAAGGTTTTTCAACCTTCTCAAATGGATAATAAGGATGATTTTGCCAGAATGAAGGCAAAGTATATCTAGTGTTAGAGTTGTACTCGTTGATTTTTTCTATTTCTTCGTTGGTAAGCTTAAAGTCAAAAATATTGAGATTTTCTTCTAAACGCTTCGGGTTCACGCTCTTTGGCACTGGCACAATGTTTCTATCGACCTGAAAATTAACACATAATACTATATTAGTTGTGTTATGAACCTTCCTAACCATATTTAGTATTTTTGCTGACTATCCTCTTGTTTCAATGTCTGTCTGAATCTAAACTAAACAGACAAATATGTTGAGTGTAAACTTATCTTAATAGGAAATAATATCAATTTTATATGGTGATACATACCTGCCATCTCAAAACCACTTGTGTGCTAGTTTTGCTGTATTTATTAGCCATATCCACAAAAACTTGATCGGTGGGCTTGGGTCCAGGGAACATCATGCCGAACCGCATTACCAGTGAGCCAAACGGACTGTAGCCCATTACCACGATCCCTTGAGACTGGGCGAGTTCTACCAGCTCCTTTTGAATGATTTGAGGATGAATCTGAAACCGAAATAACAATGTCAATGGAACAGGAAAACTCTTCAACTGTCACTAATCTGATCATCTAGCGGGATTTTTCTTATTTAAACTTAATTGTATGTACAAAATATAGACTGAATACCATTTAGCATTGTCTACCAGTCACACAATCAAACTTAGGGACGTACTCTTTACAGAAGATTGTTCTTACCTACATGATATAGCTCAAAATATTTAAGGAAAAAGAAGTCATAATGAAATACTTTAACAGTTACAAAACTAAAATAGCATCGCTTTAAATTTACCTACCTCAATTTGTAAGGCAGCTGGCTTGATAGTTGCCTCTTTCAAGAGTCTCATCAGTTGTTCCTTGTTGAAGTTCGATACTCCAATTGACTTAGTCAAACCAAGACGCTGCGCTTCTTCCATCGCTCGCCATGTATCTACGTAATCAGTATCAGACTCAGTGTAATCCTCCTGTAAATAAAATAAACATATATCTAGACTTCATTAATGACGACCGCAACTAAAACAGAAAATTATTTATTATAGTTTTATTTTTATTGCAAATTGTATTTTGTATAGTGCAACTCTTAATCACACCAAAAAACGAAACAAATCCATAGCCATGAATGACTTTCCCTTGTTTTATACTTACGTTTAAACCCATTGGCCAATGCATCAGATACATGTCGACATAGTCCAGCCCCAACTTCTTCAGAGATTCTTTAAGTGCTTCCGTTACTTGTTCAGGCTTATGATGCGTGTTCCATAACTAAAAATATAGAAATATGGACCTTTATTAAGCCTCCAACAAAAGTAAAACTTTCTAGGCATTCATATTTTACGATTTAGAAGGACCAACATCTCATCTTTCATCTTTTATCTTAAAACTTCCATTTACTGTTATAATACGATATTAGCGACTATTTTATTGCCAGTTTGTTGGTATTGAAAATAGATACTATTTATGTAGTAAACGGAGTTCAGGTAAATACGGGTTACTATTAAAAATAATTTATTTCTTAGAACATAACACGCAACGCCATTTTACGGCGCAAGAGAGAGAGACAGAAGATGCATGTCACACTTTTGGCGCGTATGCGTGCGCAAGTTGGGAAAAGGGCTACCTTTTTAAAATGCCTTAAAATAGGATTTTATCTAGAGGTGAAATTGTGTAAAGCAATAGTATTCATTTGACAGTTTAAAACGTGCGATATGATCTGTCAAATGGCAGAACGAAATACGTTTGACAGATCATACCGTACGTTTCAAACTGTCAAATGAATATGATTGCCTTAGCTGTTGATATTGTACAGTCGCCGTCAGATATATAAATAAATATAAATATTGGACACCAATCACATACATAACTCTGATTCCAAAGTAAGTGCACTTGTGTAATGGAAATCAGACACAACGGGTGGTGCCACAACACCCAGACCCGAGACAATATAGAAAAGATCATTTTCTACATTGACACGACCGGGAATCGAACCCGGAACCTCTCGAGATGGCGACGCTTGAAACCAGCGTGCTAGCCTACTCGACCACGGAGGTCGTCGAATTCAGATATTATTGGTTGGATGTGTGTATAAAAGGTATTGACTAACATCTGCTCAGATATTAATGAAGTAATGAATGTTCCGATATTAATGGTAACTTGTAGTGTATGGAACTTATTGACATTTTAAACTGTTCAGAAGTTAAAAGTAGTCTGCTCCAATATATCTGACGGCAACTGTACGTTTTTTTCATTTATAATCAATGTGTACTCGTGTGCTATAAGATTATACCTTGGTGGTGATGTAAATATCTTCTCTCTTCATTTCGCCGCTTCCTAACTTCATCTTGAGGGCCTCGCGGATCTCTGCCTCAGTCTCGTATATGGCAGCCGTATCGATATGGCGGTAGCCGACATTCAAGGCGTGGATCACAGCATCACGTAGCTGGTTGTTTACGGACTTCACTGGCCCATCCTGAAACAGGAAATTGTAATTTTGGTTTAAAAGTACCTGTTTCATTAATTTTGTTGTCAAAATACTATAATATCGTTCGTTTTCATGTTACTCAGGGCCTGTAATTTCGATACCAGGTTATTATAGAAATAATTACTACTCAAAGGAAATTCAATTTTCAAAACAAAATTTATGAGTACCTATTCCAGGAAATAATACATAACAATATAGAAAAAGGTCATGTAATGATAAGATTCCATAAATATAAAATGGGTAAATAAAGTAGCAAGTGGTATCCCTCGAAGCGCGCTTTTTAAAAATGACCGATTGTTGATGACCGAAGGTCAAGGGAAATTGCTGTGCACACAACAAATAGCCAATCGATTGAATTATCAGTGTAAACATTTTTGTTTTATTATAGTAATATTATGTTATTTTAATCTGATATTACCTGACCAAATCCTAAATAGGTGCCGAGAGCCAGTGCTGGCATCTCTCGTCCATCGTTCAACTTCAGCTTCGGGACTTCTACGCTGACCGCCATCTGTAAATGATATCGATAACTTTCAGTTTATGTTAAGTCTCGGTTATGTTTCTACCCTACAGCAAAGATAGTGCCTGGATCACACCCGAGGACACTGAGTAGTGAAAACGTATTGAAAAAGAAACTGGGTGGGGTAGCGTTATTTAGTATTCAAGAGTGATAATGGAAATCAGTTTTCTTCAATTATGACTCGTCAGGTTTTTTCCTTCACTACCTAATACATAGTATTTACACACCTATTTACTGTACTACGGTGGTATGGTATGATCTTAATTAACCAAAAAAAACGATGTCTATGGGCAACTTTAATGTACCAACCTAATTTGTTTTCGACAAGATTGTTGATGTCAATAAGTCAGTTAAATAGTTGAAAAATGAGGAAGTTACCTTTGTACAACCGTTTAACTACTTTTACTAGCGTATGGAACTGACACCACGAAAAAATCTCCTGCGCCATGAATTGACCACTTGTCATCAATTATACAAATGATTTAATACCGTGATCGTATTTGCAACCCATTTTTAATAAAGACTAGTGATTGTTATGATTCAATTCTGAGTACAGTGGAGTATGCCTTAGGCTTTTATATGAGAATTTAATAAAACAAATCAGAAACAAAACAGTGATGTAATCAATTAAATCCATTTGTAAATAATGTAACTAGGTATGTAAGCACATTTAGGGCCGATTTGACCAACGTACGATAAGATGTAACCGACTGAATAAGTATTAAACGATCGATTTTAAAATGGCATTCACTATGCTATGCTATGATTGATTTGATGACACATAAGTGACGTTTTTAAATAAGGCGTTTTGTATTATATTCGACAAATATTTCTTTTATGACGTTGGTAAAATCGACTCTGAATAAGTTTAAAACTTCCAATTTTAAAATGACATTAACACAAATGATTGCTCACAAATAGTTGAGGTTTTCAAATTAGGTGTATTGTATTTTATTCGACGTATATTCCTTATATGACGTTGGAAAAATCAGGCCTTCAAATATTTTTTATACTTCTATTTTGTTTTTTTTATTTATTTACGCGTTTACGTTGTATTGTAATACTATCGTTTAACGCTCAACAAGACAATCTTCGTTCGTTTGACATTTAATCATTTAATAAAAGAAGAAGATTACCTTGATGATTCACCTACTAGTGCAACAGAATGCAAGGATTTAACAATTATGAAGCTCGAAGTATAACCTATCATAGTTTCTCAAACTTCAGGCCTAAGGCTCTCTTAACTCCTTTGTTCAGTACCGTTACCATAAGTTTACGAACGGAAGGAAAGGGAACAAACTAAAACGCTCGTAGGAAGTCAGAGGAGGCATATACCTATTAAATAAACTCGATTGAGGTATTTATCCGTACTTCCTGGTAGGTACCACGTATTTCAATGGTATATAAGAATTATTTAAATCGGCGTTGGGTTTAGGATCTTGCATGAGAAACTTTTACATTTATATTCAGAATCATTGCAATAATTTATGAAAGGTATCGTATATAACATGACGGGAAGTAAATAAAGTAAAGTAATGGTAAAAAATACTATGAAACCAACTCACAGTGCCATTATTCCTAGCAGCCGGGGATCGATTACCGCCAATGCCAAAATAAGCACGGATTCTCCTCAAAATGAAGTTATCACAAAAACACATTGTAATCTTTTAGGAATAAAACTGCCGTGTTAATTTACAAATGAATGCGCCGAATGCTAACACACGCATACTAAACGTTTATGACAAATGTAGGTATTTAAAAATATAAACGGCGTATTATTATTGTGTGTATTGCAAATGAAGCGCTTGTCAGCAATCGTTGGATGCCTAGCGCTATCAGCTGAATGCTAATTGCTGAGCGAGTTGTCAATTTTCGCGCCAATTTCAAACAAATTTACAAGCAAAATGGCGGACTTAAAGGCCGTTTTTATTTGCTAGTGAAATAATAAAGTTAAGTATAATATTGCACACTAATCACATACATTGCTCAGCCCCCTTACTCTGGACACAAAACCCGATCCAATGAATATACCCATCCCTGTCACTCATACTAAGCCGTGTACGCGTGTGACAGGGATGGGTTTATTAATTGGATCGGGTTCTGTGTCCAGAGTAAGGGGGCTGATCCCAAAGTAAGTAGCTATTGCACTTGTGTTATGGAAATGAGACACAACGGTGATACTACAACACCCAGACCCGAGATGATATAGAAAATTTAGATTTCTATATTGACCCGACCGGGAATCGAACCCGGGACCTCGGAGCGGCGACGCCTTGAAACCAGCGTGCTTAGCCACTACACCACGGAGGTTGTCATAATAAATAAATAATAACATAAACCGTATTTTTATAACGTTTAAAATAAACACTGTAAATAAAATTAATTAACTATTTGATTTAAAAATACGTGCTAAACGATGGTTTTACCTTTGTAATCGGTGTTTTTTGTATTTATCTTATTTTAAAATGAAATATTTCGGTAAAAAGGAATGTCAAGATTGCCTACAATATTCGAAAAGCGCAAACGAAATGACTTTACTAGAAAGTCTGTTTCGCTTGACGAGATTAAACTCAAGCTGAAATCATGCGCTAACCTCGGTCGTCCACATACTTGTTTTGAAGGTACAGACCGAGTGAATGTCATCTGTTATCTGTATATTTTGTTTTATTTACAGAGATAGATTAGCAGCAACAACGATTTGCAATTTAATTTAAACAAAAAGCAGTATTTTGTTGCATTAATGTGTATTATGAGGCAGAAAAGTTCTAGATTGGAGACCTTTCGACCAAAAGCGCAGCGTGGGACGTACACCGGCAAAATGGACGGACGACCTTGATAAGATCGCGGAATCACACTGGATGCAGACCGCTTGTGATCGGTCGCTGTGGAAAGGCGTGGGGGAGGCCTATGTTCAGCAGTGGACGTCCTTCGGCTGATAATGATAATGATGATGAATGTGTATTACATTTCTGCCAGGGGTGTTACTTCGATCTTTAGGTCTCAAGCGACGATAATATCTTCTATGACTCTACGTCATTTTTAATGAATTTAAGTGCTGTATCATGCGTCACGTAGATACCTTACTAGTTTTTTAACCGACTTCAAAAAAGGAGGAGGTTATCAATTCGACTGTATGTTTTTTTTTTATCATTATTTTTTTTTTGTATGTATGTTACCTCATATCTCAGTCGTTTGTCGACCGAATCGAAAAATTTTTTCACCTACTTAGAGGGTATACTTTCTAGTTGGTCCCATTTTTTCCATTTTGGGATCTGATGATGGGATCTTGGTGTATTCGAGGGAAACCCTCAAATTTTAAAGGCACGTATAGTGTTTCTTTACTAGAATCTTAATGTTGACGTGTTGTTACGTCTGATAGTCAACATTTTGTGGGGCTGAGCTGATGGTGGAACTCCTTAACGCCTAGGAGTTCAGTAATTATAATGACGAAACTTATGATAGGTAATTTGTAGCTTCGTAAAAAATAGAATCATAAGGTGCAACTCCCCCCCCCCCCCCTGTGTAATCACTAAAAATAAAGAAATAAAATAAACTTTAAAAAAAAGTAAAAACCGACTTCAAAACCAAAATGCACTAAAAAGTCTTAAATAAACTCTTCACCATTGAAAGGAAAGGAATCCGTTTTAGGCAAACAATTTCTTTTTGGAGTCGGTGCATTCACTTTGACCATCAAGCATCAACTATCACAGCACCGACTCCAAAAAGAAATTCTTTGCCTAAAACGGATTCCTTTCCTTTCAATGGTGAAGAGTTTATTTAAGACTTTTTAGTGCATTTTGGTTTTGAAGTCGGTTTTTACTTTTTTTTAAAGTTTTGTTCATCTAAATGTCAGTCAATCACCTTATGAATGGTGATTATGAAGCAACTAGCAATCCCCCGCGGCTTCGTCCGCGCGTTTTGAGTTTGCTTCCTCCCTTATAGCTTAAAGCCGTGTTTTATAGCCTAAATCCTTCCTCGATAAAAAAGCTATCAAACACAAAAATATTTTTTCAAATCGGTCCCGTAGTTCCTGAGATAAGTGCATTTAAACAAACATAAAACTCTTTAGCTTTATAATATTAGTACAGATATTTTTGGTCAGCTACATTGAATAAATGATTTTATGTATTTTAACAAAATAGGGTTGTTTAATCCGGAAGCAATCTCTATAAGATATCTAAAGGTGAAAATAGTTATTGTACAGTTTTCATAAGGCGGTTTAATTTTTTAAATTGTTTCATGATTTTTGGTTTTTACTCATATCTCAAAAACTACTGAACCGATTTTGATCAAACCACAGAAAAAAAAACACTGTACCCTAAGTCGAACTATACTTCTCGTTTTCGAGAAATCCTGAGACAAACATACAAACATATATGTATTTACATACACTTACGAAATTTTGCACACGCGTTAAGTAAGAAGCCAATAAAAATACATATTACAATTTTATCCAATTCCGACGATATCAAATACATACAGCTCAAATCAATCTCCTCTTTTTTTTGAAGTCGGTAAAATATTATATTAATATTGTTACCGTGTGTTTACTATTAATGTTCTAATATAACTTAGTCACTATGCAGTTAAGTTAACTTAAATTTAAAAGGCATTTAATTTTATTTAAAAAAGAAATAACTTACCGACAGAGCCAGTGACAACAAAACACAACCACGCAACATGGCGTACTTTATTCAAATGTAAGTTAAACTTGCGTCTATTTTTACGACAAAGCTGGTTTCAAGTTTTTATGGTTAAGCTCGCAACACAATGCGTTAAGGTCGAGCAGGCGTTTTATATTTAACTAAAGAGCATTTCGTCGGGCTGTCTAATTCTGTGGGATCACCGCATTACCTACTGGATCCTTTGAAATCTTTAGTGTTTATACGGCTTTAGGGTTCCGTAGCCAAATGGCAAAAAACGGAACCCTTATAGTTTCGTCAAGTCTGTCTGTCTGTCCGTCGGTATGTCACAGCCACTTTATTCTGTAACTATTAACATCACACTGTTGAAATTTTGTAGGAAAATGTATCCTGTTAACCGCTTTACGATTATTATACAAAAAATAAAAAAAATACATTTAAGGGGGGGCTCCCATACATGTAACTAAAACCTAAAAAAAATTTTTTTGTCAAACCTATGCGTGTGGGGTAGCTAGCGACGATGTAACTTTTTGTATGGAAAACTTTAGTTTTGTCAGTGACGGCTAGAGGCGCTGTGCAATTTTCCATAGACTTTTTTTACGTCGTCGCTAGCGAGTCAAACCGCGTCGCTATCGAGTAAACTCATTGCTATAGACGTCACGCTGCGACGGGAGGGCAGTCGCGGGGGACCGCTAGTTGGACCACAACCTCTAAAATATAAGTATTACGACGACCCCCGTGGTCGAGTGGCTAGCACGCTGGTTCTAAGCGTCGCTATCTCGTGAGGTTCCGGGTTCGATTCCCGGTCGGGTCAATGCAGAAAACGATCTTTTCTTTATTGTCTCGGGTCTGGGTGTTGTGATACCACCGTTGTTTCCGATTTCCATAACACAAGTGCTTTAGCTACTTAGCTTGGGATCGGAGCAATGAATGTGATGTTGTCAAATATTAGTTTATTTATTTATTAAAAAGAAGCTTTTGTAAAGCTTAAATAAAACGTCGCCATCTTTTTATTTAGGCTTCGCAACATAAATTCAAAATGAACCTTCTGAGCCCTTCTTTGTTATAGTACTTTAAATGTAAGGATGGATGTTTTTTTATTACATGTTTTATCCTGTGATTGCTGGACTGGAATAGTGGTCTACTATTCCAGTCCAGAAATCGCAGCACCTCATTTCAATTTAATATTTTTAAATATCTGTATGTTACAGGAAATGTATGAATTCTAAGAATTGTTTAAAACTCAAAGGAAATGTGTACAATTCGGAAGCTATTTACGAAATGTTTAAAATTAATTCAGATATTATTTTATATGCACGTATCCTATATCCTAGGAAACATACTTTTCTAGAATTTTTCAGTCACAGAATCACAAAAACGAATTACTTAGAAAATGATTAAAACGAACGCTTTGTCTGAATAAAATAAATAAATAAAACACGGTATTTTATGACGAATCAGAGTTTTAATTTGAGGGTCTAATTTGAATATCTTTACTTCTTACTTATTCAAGGATCAGAGTTTTTATAAAGGCTCTCATTGAGATTGATTATCTTACAATCATACGGTTTTTATTTTTTTATATCTTAATACTTTTTGATAATTTATGAAATAAAATTTTTAGGCTCTCATTGAGACTAACAAATTGCAATTAATCAAATATATAACAATTGCAATTGCTGTTTAAGAAATGTATAAATTTTCTATGAAATGTGTCTATTAAAATTACATCACACATTTCCGAGTGGTTTTAGGAATAATATTAACATTTTCTAGGTATTGTATACACTGACGTATTTCATATGTTTCCATTAACAGAAAAGAAGTCGTGTTACTCCATTTTAACTAGAGATCGGGTGGACCGATTTTCATGATTTTTACTTTGCTGGGTTTGCCTACGCCCCGAATAGAACATAGGGGAGTACCGAAGTTCGCCAAGACCGCTAGTATGTAGCATCATAAAGGAAGTACCACTGAAAAAAACATGGCACAAAGTTTGTCTCATATCAACGTAATAAAACTACTACTAATATTATACATTGCGCTTGTAACAAGTGTGCCAAACAAGGAATTGAACCCGGTGTTTTACGCTATCCGGGCGTTATTTAACTTCTACAGCAACAGAATATGGCTTAGCCCAAAGCTACATAGCTTGGGTCTTCCAATTGTACCCTAAGCCTTACCGAAACCAAGAGACGCCAATAATTATTAAGAATATCTGGTTGATGGTCTAATTATTGACAATACAATACAACAAACGGTCTCCCACGACTGCGTTTTGAGTTTGCTCCCTCCTCTCTCGCACTGTTATTTACTATAGCCTAATGCCTTCCTCGATATAATATAAGCTATCCATCACAAAAAGTTTGTTTCAAATCGGTCCAGCAGTTCCTGAGATTAGCGCGTTCAAAGATCAAACTCTTCAGCTTTATAATATTAGTATAGATACATCAGCTTTTCCCATGTGCCGAGTCGCAACCCGGTACCGGGCCATCAAAATAAAATACCGGGTCACAACATTCCCTTGTCTTAAAAAAATAATAATGACCTAATGGAACCGGCTTGGGTTTAGTAGTCCTCCTAGCCGAATTCGACTACGGTGGCCAGTCACAACAACAATTAACCGACTGCGCGGGACATATTATAGTGCTCAAGTGTGTGCGCAAACACAAGTGCACTCTCTATCCTTTCACTGTCATAGCCCGATGGGACAGCAATCTGACACGACCGGAGAGGGATCTGGCTTAGGGTTTAGAGCATTATAAGATAGACTTAGCTGTCTATCTTATATGTGGTTTAATACTCATTAAAACCATTTTTATATTTAAAAAAATATGCACTATTTTCGAAAGTGTTTTATTCATACGAGTATTGATTCTTATCAAAATAAATACATTCATCATCACGAGCATTTCATTTTGAACAAAGTTGCCCTTAAAACATCATTTGATTTCAATAATTCCTTATCTATACTAATATTATAAAGATGAAGAGTTTGTTTCTTTGAACGCGCCAATCTCAGGCACTACTGGACCGATTTAAAAAGTACTCTTGCGTTGGATAGCTTATTTATCGAGGAAGGCTTTAAGCTAATATAATAAAACATCAGCTGCGACGAGAGTTTACTATCTGACGGATTGTAATCACGCGGTTTCAAGCGCTAGTAGGGCCCAAAAGATAAGGAGACATGTTCTAGCCTCAAACGGGCCATAATTAATTGATATAACAATAATTATTGACATTCATAAGTGGCATTTTGGGTCCTAAATTGAAAAAATATATTTTCGACTTTGACTTAAAAATTTGACGGTGACATAGACGAGGCTTTTATTTGTGGCCGATAGGCTCCGGCTAGTCGGTCTCCTCTTCCATCCCGGAGCGTGTCCCTACTTCTAAAAATCGTGCTATTTGGTGTGCCGGTTTTATCGGATCAGGCTTTAATCCTGGCTGAATACTTCGTATCGTATCGTGATCGTGATAGACGACGCTATTATGATTGTATGACTTTATTAAGCCCTCATCAACGTGTCCAAAAAGCTAAATTCTCCAAAAATAAACCTCACGCCGCCTCCCATGTGAAAACTATCAAAAACTTTTTTCAAAATCTACTGGTTTCTTAACTCGGCCACTTAATTATGATCCCTAAATCGTTCTAATTAGGGAGAGAATAGAGTAGCATCAGGTGTAAATGCATAGCCGGATACACGGCAGAACTGTTGGTAAACATAAGGTTTTTATTGCTACCTCATGTACAGTCATGAACAGAAGTTTTTGCCCGTCTTCTCGGAGGGAGAACTTTTAGGAACTATAAATAGGGAAGTTATTATAGAAAACACCCCCACTAGCGAGATGAATGTTATCAACACTTAAAGGAAACAGCTGTATACCGACTTTAAAAAAAGAAGTAGTCAATTGAATGTCTGTGTGTGTGTAATATCGTGAGAAATTGATAATATTTGAGTATGTCGATCAATTTTGGCTTCCAAACACGTGTGCAAAATTTCGTAAGTGTATGTATGTTCGTCCATGGATTTCTCGAAAACGAGAAACCACAGCGAAATGATTCTTTTTTAGTTCGATCAGGTATATTTCAACTTAGGGTACAGTGTAAGTTTCATCAAAATCGGTCCATTAGTTTTTGAGATATGGGTAATAATTAAAAATCATGAAAAAAATAATAAATCATCTTCAAAAAACTGACGAAAAAGCTCAAAATAACTCTAACCCTCTACTAAGGAGATACAAATTTATATGGAGTCTGTGCATGATCTCATCTTAATAAATACATCAAAAGTCTACGCACGTCATGCACCGACTCCACATTTCTTGAATACAATATGACATACCTCTTTAAGTAGTGGCCACAAAAAAACTAGCCAAAGTCTATAGCGAATTTGATTGCCTTCCTTCTGAGTTAATAGAGGATGCAGTTTTGCAAAAGCAAAAAGGAAGCAAAAGTTTTTCTCCCAAACACTTTTCCACGCGACTGTAACGTATCATAAGCAGCCGATTTTCGAAAACATTTTCATTTAGTGCACAACCCGTGTTAGGAATTAAGGTCTAAAATGTGCTAATGGTACTATAGACATACAAAAATGTATATTGTGATATTTTCTTTAATTGCTTTGGCTGCCGCCGGCCCAACGACCGAAAATTATAAGGATCAATGTAAGTTATATGTTTTGTACAGAAGACAGCACATCAGGTTACCCACTTTTGTTGCAATTTAGCCCTTATTGCAACTGTATCTTATACACTGCAGTGTTTACCTTGACGTGGTGTTGTCCGTACTTAAGGCTTGTTTTTTCCAACGTCAGATAAGAAATGTTCGGCGAATAAAATACAATACGCCTATTTTTTTTGTCAGCAATTGATTTGACGACCTCCGTGGTGTAGTGGCTAAGCACGCTGGGTTCAAGGCGTCGCCGCTCCGAGGTCCCGTGCTCGATTCCCGGTCGGGTCAATATAGAAATTAAAAATGTTCTATATTGTCTCGGGTCTGGGTGTTGTTGGTACTTACTTTGGTATCAGAGCAATGTATGTGATTGGTGTCCAATATTTAATAAAACTGACTAAAAAGCTTGCGAAAGGCATTCGTCTTTAAAATATATATATATGTAAATGTAATTTTGCTATCGGTCGTTTTATACCTACTTATTTCGTCATATAAGATTGAGTGACGATTTTACCAATTCCAGATAAGGAATATTTGTCGAATACATAACAAATACAATTCAATAACTTCACCTATTTGGCAGAAATCATTTATGTAAATAACATTTTAAAATCGTTTATTTTATACTTATTCTGACGGATCTATCTGACGTTGCTACCAAGGACTAAAAAATATTGGTCGAATCAAAATAATCTAACGCCTAATTTGAAATCGTCAACAAATTTGTCAGCAATCATTATGTTAGATGTCATTTTAAAATCGGTCGCATACTTATTTCGTCAGATAAGTGTAAGTGTACAATCTAGATTTAGATTCTTGTTTCGGAAAAGGCTTAAGGCCTCTCTCTGTGAAAAATGATATTGTTGCATACATCTTGTTCAACGCTTTCCGCACTCGTCAGTGACAGTGACGTTCCGTGACGTTCTGTGATCACTGTCACTACCACTACGGATAGCGTCGAACAAGATGTATGCAACAATATCATTTTTCACAGACACGTGCCGGCACTGTTGTGTGGTGTGCGTAGAGGCCGCTAAGCTTTTCCTATGATTTGTAAACACAGATTTGAAAGGGTATATTTGTAAATCTCCGCTCCACTTGAGCTAGCCATAGTTAACATCTAACCCGAGATTAAAACGTCTAAGAATCGGTCAAGTGCGAGTTGGTTTAAGTTTCATGTATGTAGTCCCCCCTAGCCGATTTCGACTACGGTGGCCAGTCACAACGACTAACCGATTGCGCGGGACATATTATAGTGCACAAGTTTGTGCGCAAATACAGGTGCACTCTCTGTTCCTTTCACTCTCGTAGCCCGGGACAGCAATCTGACACGACCGGAGAGAGATCAGATGCAGGACCAACGGCTTTACGTGCTTTCCGAGGCACGGGGGTGAAACACCGCCAGCTTCCAAACTCGGGGCTGCCCTAAGAATTTCTAGATAGAAAAGCCCAGGTATATATTTTGGCCCGACCCGGGAATCACTATGCACTATCCCGCAATTCATAGAGCGCTAGAAAAATGCTTTGGGTACTATAGATTGCTAGGACTTTCCGTTGACAGTATATATGTTACAGTCACAACCTTTAACCAGTCAAAAACCATATTGACCGGGACCATTAGTCAAAAAGGTTATTGACTAAAACCCATATTAACATAAAATTTTTTGTATTGGGCCAACATTGTTATTGTGGTATAAAATTACCTTTTTCATAAAAAGTACTGAATCATTTTGGGTTGAAAATTCGTATGCAGACTTTTTTTGCGATTTTAGTATTAGCTCCTTACGAGACCGTCAGAGGTTTTGTTCTAAGCTCAAATCACTCTGTATTTACCTTGTTTCAGACTGTACGGACCCCCGTACAATGCAGAAGCACCTCGCGTACACGGAATGGGCCGACGCGTACTCCTGCACCCGCCACCGCTGCCAGCCGGGAGGGAGGAACCTGGCCATCTATACTGTTGGGTGAGTCTTTGTAGCTTGTGGTAGCAGCGTCTCTGTGATCCCTTCGGTAGCTAGATTAGAATCTATATTAGACGACATCCATGGTCGAATGGCTAGCACACTGGTTTCAAGCGTCGCCATCTCGTGAGGTTCCGGGTTCGATTCCCGGTCGGGTCAATGTAGAAAACGATCTCTTCTATATTGTCTCGGGTCTGGGTGTTGTGGTACCACCGTTGTGTGTGATTACCATAACACAAGTGCATGGGCTACTAACTTTGGGATCAGAACAATGTATGTGATTGGTGTTCATTTTTTTTAATAATCTACTCGACTCTAGCTAGAGCTAGAACAAGATCCTCCTTTGGGGATCTCTACTTTGAAGTATCTTGGATAAGAATGGTTAATGGCAATCTGCTGACGACGTAAGTACTACTATGAATTACAAGAAAACGACTATCTAACGAGGCAACACAGCCAATACCATTGCCTCCTTGCCATATAGAAACGGCTTTGTTTTTGAATAGGTAAAATGAACTACAACTACAAGAAATGCCATAAATTCTACTATGCCAGCAACTTAATTACTTTGAAGAATATTTTATGAATTTTTTTTACAGATGCAAGCGCGTGGAAGCACCCGAATCGGCGATTGAATGTGAAGAAGTCGTTGAAGATACCAACATGCAGTTCCCTTACTGCTGCACCAGGCTTAGGTATTTTTTACATTCTATCAGTCTTTCACATAACCGTAGGTTTCGACTACTTTTCAGACCGATACTTCATACAAAAGTCTTATATTGTAGCGTGTTAAAACAAACTTATATTTACCTCGTTTTAGGCTAACCTATCGACCTTAAATTTGTCAGTTAATTGAATGCAGTTAATGAAACGACGTCATCAAATTAAATGCTAGGCCGATAAAGAATTCCACAAGCAACACTCAACGTTTAACTTGGCTTATTGACAGTAAGCCCTTTGAAGATGACTGACTTGATTCCGCCAAATTATTAAAAAAAAAACGTAGCGCCACCAAACAAGTATAGTGTCAAACAACAAATTGTGAATGAAATGCGTATTGAAATATTGAGGTCTAAATACTTTTCAGATGATCTTCTTCTTAATTACTAAATACGATCAAAAATATTGAGGTTTTCTGTTATGATTGAGTAATATTCACGCTAGGTGTATTTTGCATTGGTGTGTAAAAAGTAATCGTACTACACAAATTATAAATTCAAAGTCAGTCTAATCAAACATCAGAAATTCTTCAATTTACCAAAATTACTACACACCATTCAGCCACCTGGTTATACGTTGCGTTAAATGATTTGTCAAATTCATTTTTACTATGGTTTAAAACAACAGCCCAGGCACTCATTTATTTAACTTACTGACTTATATGGCTGCGACATAAAAATTACATGACATTTTTAAAATAACCGTTTAAAAATATATATACAAAAGCTCTAATCCGCTCCGCCAGAATAAAATTCTGTAATAGCCGATAATAAAGTTGGCTGGTTCCTAGCTCAAAGGATTAGCATAGCTATCCAACGCGACAACGCAGCCAGCATCATAGCCTCCTTGCCGCAAGGATATGGTTTCGTATTTGAATAGGTAGATTTTAAGTTTTTTTTTTATGTTGCATGTCATAGTTTTATTTCTTCTTGTTTGTTATTAATAAAGACCGCTAGCTAAAGCTCTCCTGTACATTCCAACAGGTGTCTGGTGGTAGTCCGCGGTGAGGTCTGGACCAGGGTGCTGGGCCAGCCCTGGGAGACACTGCCGGCGGCACCCTGGAGTCATATGTACAAAATGAAGAAACCTCCGCCGGGAGAGAACGCTTTCCCGCCTAAGTGAGTATAATTTCATGTTTGTTTTTTTATAGTGTTTTGTCACTAAACAAACTTAACCTTTTCCGGAGCGGTATCCCAGGCACAATAGAATTTTTATTGTTTTACGGCTATAGCCGTTTACCGCGCCGGTAAGTGTAAATAATATAAATTTCACTTGTAAAAAGCAACTTTGGCTGTGACAGACGAGGAATCGAACCCCGTACCTTACTCTATTCGGGCGTATGCCTATAACACTCGGCCACCGTCACATTAGCAAACCTCTTGAATTTTGCAAGCGTGTAGGCTGCGTGACATCATCAATGTTGCGAGATTGCTCTCACAATATCCGAAGGAAATATTTTTACAAATATTTAACAATCGGTTAAGATGAAGGGAATCATTTTATAACTACATTTTTGTGTTTTTATAGTGTTTATTCACTATACAAACTTAATAATATTATTTGCACTTTATTGCTCGCCTGTCACAGCAAGTTGCTTTTTACTAGTGCAATTTATATTATTGTGAATAATGTGAGTATATTTAAATGACATAATTCATTGCAAAAAACATAATGTAGTACCGGGACTAAAATTACCCGACCAAGAATAGTATAACTCCATTATTGGATGTAGTCTAGTCAGTATAACGTTGTTTAGAAATTGCTCGGTTAATAGTTTAGTAGTAACGATTCTAAGGGTCGATTTCAGTAACGCCAGCTAAGGATTATTCGTCGAATATAATACAATACTCCTAATTTGAAAATGGTATCTATTTGTCAGCAATCATTTAACCACCTTATCTATACTAATATTATAAAGCTGAAGAGTTTGTTTGTTTGTTTGTTTGTTTGTTTGAACGCGCTAATCTCAGAAACTACTGGCCCGATTTGAAAAAATATTTTTACGTTGGATAGTCCATTTATCGAGGAAGGCTTTAGGCTATGTAACATAAATATACGACTCATAAGACCACAGCAGCAATGAAAAATGTTGCGAAAACGGGAGAAAGAGAGCTTTTGAGAGCTTCCGCTGCGTACGCTGCGGAAACCGCTTAAGTTACACAAAAATCATGTATGACAGGATTGTTTAGCATTAAGAGTTTTATAATAAAGTCCGCGACAGTATATGTCTATCTTTTATGGTTGACTTACTACAACCTTTTTTATGTTAATAAATTTGTAAAAAAATGATGCATTATTTTTAGAGGTGTATTCTTCACACAGGTATTTATTCTTATCAAAATAAATACATTCATCATCACGAGCATTTCATTTAGAACAAAGTTGTCCTTTATATCATTTGATTTCAATAAATATCTTAGGAGCTATCACAGTTTTAACATAACTCCGCACCAAAATAATCTTCGCAGCTTAAGTACAACGTGCGCTTGCGCTAATATATTATAAAGCTGAAGAGTTTGTTTTTTTGAACGCGCTTATCTCAGGAACTGCTGGACCGATTTGAAAAAATATTTCAGTGTTGGATAGCTTATTTATCGAGAAAGGCTTTAGGATATAAAACATCACGCTGCGAAGGGAGGGGAGGGAGCAAACTCAAAACGCGCGGACGAAGTCGCGGGGGTCCGCTAGTTCATTATAACTCAAACAGTTTAATAAACCTATTTTAGCTATTATACTGTTTTGTCACTTTCTGTCAAGTGATGACAGCGCCTAGAAAGAACGAGACAAAACCAGTGTACTAGTTAAAACAGGAGTACGAAGGTTAATGTCATTTTAAAATCGGTCGTTTTATATACAGTAGAAAAAGTCTAATCGACTCAAGTGTCGATTCACCAATGTCAGATTTAAGACATCCGAAATTTGGTGTTTTGTATTACATTCGACAAATTACTTATCTGAAGTTGGTAAAATTGAGCCAGACTGTTCCTAAGTATTTGGGGGTTATATTTCCAGTGTCTACGAATTTTGTAATTTATAAACGCTTCTCTTTTTCTTCAGATAATTATCGTTAAGATGACTATTCCGTTTACCGGTAAAGAAGCGACGCACTGCATATTCAAATCTCTGTTGACATTATGGCCTCACTCAGTTATAAAACTCTGCATCCCACCGCTAAAGCTTCCTTAAATCGAGGTGGATGTAACTTTATTCCTTTTTTATCGTAGAAGCCCCAGCTCAGGCCCAGTCTACGAGCTAGCATCGGAAGCAGAAGGGGCCCACGACAAGGTCCTCAGGGCCAGCAAGAAAGGTGACCCCGCCTCCCCTGACTGCAACGATGCAGCACCAAGATCTGTTCCCACGCCTGATATAGTTGTAAGTACACTCCATACACAGCCATCCATAAACGTCGCCATCTCGTGAGGTTCCGGGTTCGATTCCCGGTCGGGTCAATGTAGAAAACGATCTTTCCTATATTGTCTCGGGTCTGGGTGGGTCTGGGTGTTGTGGTACCACCGTTGTTTCCGATTTTTATAACACAAGTGCTTTAGCTCCTTAGCTTGGGATCGGAGCAATTTATGTGATGTTGTCAAATGTTATTTATTTATTTATTTAGATATCATGTTGTATCACGTCATACTTCCGCGGGAACACCGGAACACACCTTTCGACCACAAATCTTCTGTCATAAAGTCCGCCATTTTATCAGCTGGAATTCTAATCACAAAGGTATTGAAATTCACGTTGTGACTAGACTTGCAGAGTAAGATTGGTCTTCTTCTGCACATATTCTACAACCTCCCCAGTCTTTGTGGCAGGGAGAAACATACAGCAGCGTTGTCGGAATCGCCGGAGGCAGCAGCATGTTAGGTCCAGTCAGTGCAGTTCCGAAATGATTGCGTCTTACGCTTCACTACCCTTCAGCCTTTCTCATTGGGCTCTTCTTTTCAAGAGGATTTCGGCGCAGCACTGCGTGCCTTCGACTTTGGTACACCCAAAGGCTTCTTGATTTGCCGCCCAACTTAGATAGGAGGTTGGCTACCGGCGGTAGACGCATACAAGCGAGGAAGATCGCAGGATCACACTGGATGCAGCTTGCAACCGGTCGGTGTGGAAACGGGAAGGGCGAAGGCCCTCGTTCAGCAGTGGACGTCCTGGCGATGATGATGATTTTACATTCTTTATCTACAAATGACTCTCTAGCTAAACACCAGTCCAGTACCCTATACCGTACAGTATACCCTAGAACCATTTTAAAGATTATAAGCCCGGTACTGACTTCTATAAGACCCCTTACACACTTGGACTTTTAGCATCGATGCAGTCGCGTGTTTTCGAAACGCGCGACAGTTTCGCGACTCACGCAATAAACAGATATTTGCATCGACACAATTACTAACGCGCGTTAGTAGTATCAAAGCCCTAACATTTGCTCCTTGCTTCGAACCAAGGCAGGAGCGCTAGTCACACCAAACGTGTCTTCAAATTAATTTGAGTTAAGTCAGAAATATTGCTAACAGTAATATTCAAATTATTTTACAGATTGCTCTATCAACGACCAGCGATTTGAAGGACACAAAAAAGAGCGAGGCGACTCCAACAAGGTAATAAAACAATAGTTAAACCCAAATACTCGTGGCAGTTCTCATAATCACTGTTGAAACAAGGATGCGCACGCACATCATACTGCACTATCGATAAAACAAAATGCGTGCAGGACCCTTACTATTACTTTACTCGCTAGCGACGATGTAACTTTTTTATGGAAAAATTTAGTTCCGTCAGTGACCGCCAGAGGCGCTGTGCAATTTTCATTAGACTTTTTATACGTCGTCGCTAGCGAGTAAAACCGTCGTAAACTCATGGTAAAACGGTACAGACAGAACCCCATTGTCCAACGTATTGTTATCGAAAAACGCACGTGACATACAACACGCATCTTTGTGTCTGTGTGACGTTTAGTGTTGCCAGGTCCGATTTGTTTTAAATCGGTACATGAGGTAAAAAAACAACAGGGATTAGGGTTGCAGATCGGTCAGTAAATAAAAAGCAAGGTGTTTTTGAATCAGAGTTTAAACGGTTTCGCCTCTCAGACCTTAAGTTAGCCTGGGAATTTTATCATTCGCCAAAAAAGTGCCAGTTTGAATTTGACATAGTTAGGACACTGTAAAAATTATGTAGAGTATATAATATTTCTTTTATGAAAAAGATTGATGTTTTTTCATTTCTATTTATCGGGACAATTAGCGTCCCGATCATAGATAAGTAAGAGTATGGTCCGAATCACGTACGAATCGCGCGTCCCTAGACATCGGGACACCTGGCAACATTAGTGACGTCACCCATAAACAGTGCAAGTGCAAATGAGAAAATGATATGTGTTTTCTCATTTTTACGTATTATTGCCAGGTCGCAGTAATAACCGTGCACGAGTCCTTGGGTTAACACTATTTATTTATCGGTTTATGTTTATTTGGTACCGGTTTTAAGGATTGGGAGTGGGTGAACATTGCTTTCTTTTATTTTTTACGAGACTAGTCCTGGTATGCAAATGGTACAGTCAGCTACATATGAACAGTATCTTGACATATTAAGAATGGATACGTAAAATTGAATTATTAATGTCTTAGTGACACATGTTATGTTTAGGTGGACTTGCGCATGGTGACTTAACCCAGGATTACGCTAATCCTGGATTAAATTTACTTTGTCATTCTGTCTCTGTCAACGTCAAATAAACTGACCGAGACAGAATGATAGTTCAATCCAGATTAAAATAATCCTGGGTTAAATCTTCATGCGCAAGTCTACGGCGTAGACTATTGATACTTAAGCTTCAGATCATGAACCGACTCCAATAAATTTATTAATCCTTAACAGAGAACAAATGTGTTATTGTGAACTTTTTAGTCCGTTTTTCAAAGGCGTTTTTTATTTATTTAATGATAATTAAATGAAGAATCACTACTTATTAATAGTGCATAACAATACGACCTCCCTGGAGTAGTGACTAAGCACGCTGAATCTCGGGTTCGATTCTCGGTCGGGTCAATGTAGAAATCTTAACTTCTACATTCTTCTGCATTATCTCGTGCCTGGGTGTTGTGGTACCACCGTTGTGTCTGATTTCCATAACACAAGTGCATTAGCTACTTACTTTGGGATCAGAGCAATGTATGTGATTGGTGTCCAATATTTATTCAACTAGCGGACCCAGCGAACTAAGTTCCGCCTCCAGCCCCGTAATTTTAAAAGTTAAGCGGTCCCAGCAAACATTGTCTCGCCCCGGTCCTGACCCACCCCAGCCCCAGCCCCGTTGAACGGGATTAAAATTATCCTGTCCTCCTGATTCCAAACAATTTAAATTAAAGTAATAAATAGTAAAACTAACACGACTTCCTTTTATATTATATATATTTAATGTTACAGACATAAACGGGTACGCAAGCCGCCGACCAATGGTCCTCTCTATGAAGAAGACCCACCTCAGGAACACCACAACGAAGTCGAAAACGACGAGCCGCTGCCGACCGAAAAGGATGTGCCACCGAAAGTAAATATACACAACTATAGTCCGTTTTTCTTAGCTAGTCTAACAATGTATACAATCTTTTAATAACTTTTAAGTTAATATCAGTGAATAAAATTCATTTACCATTTTATTTGAGAAGATCTTAGTGTTAAACAATGAATTAGCTACGTAGTTGGTAAGTTTTGTGTTATTCTTATTTTAAAATAGATTATTTTAGAAAAAAGGAATGTTAAGATTGTTTAGAATATTCGACAAGCTAAAAGAAAGGGACATTAGCGGTACCCACTGCTTCTGCGCGTTTGAAGTTTGCTCCCTCCCGTTCCATCGCAGTTTTAGCTTAAAGCCTTTCTCGATAGATAGGCTATCCAGAAGTTCCTGAGATAAGCGCGATCAAATAAACAAACAAACTGCAGCTTTATAGTATTGTTACATCACGCTGCGACAGGAAAGGAGGGAGCAAAGTCAAAACGCGCGGAGTCGCGAGGGACCGCTAGTAGATAATATCGATAATATCCCCGCTAATATCCATCCGATATTAGTCAGTCAGGTTCAGTCCCAGTCATGTTCTCTGAGGTTCCGGGTTCAATTCTTGGGGTGTACATAGAAATCGTAATTTTCCATATTGTCTCAGGTCTATGGTGTTGTTTTTGATTTCTGATCACCGTTGTTTCTGATTTCCATAACACGCATTAGCTAAGTACTTACTTTCTTTCGATTACAGTTCAAACTAAAAATAAAATACAAGTTCGATTTGAGAGTACGAACTCAAAAGTTGGCGAGTGAACGAACTTTTATGCACTAATTTTTATTTGTTTAAAACTTTATGCACAAAAATATAATCACTGTTTAATTTAGATTCGGGATTGCTATCATATACCTTATTATTTATGAGCTTCCGATATTTCGACACCGTTGCAAGCACCATAGTCACCAATTTAGTGATTATGGAAGATAAACCAATATGTTAATTATACTTAATTAAGACGAACTTAATGTCAAAAGCATTCTGTGCCAGTCAACCGTTGGGGTGCTCAGATATAATATATATAAACAGATCAAATCAGGTGGTAAACTAGATAATATATATAGAACCTGTCTGTTATAATAATGTTATACCTTACCTGCAATTTTTACCGAATTTATTTTTGTTTCAGCCTCAGGAAGCAGCCTCTGAAGAGAAATATTACTCAAACGCATTTGGAGTAACACAGAAACCCCTTAATAAGGTAGACAAGTTATTATTAGGGTGTATTTTAGCTAATCTCGTCAGGTACATAAGTATGTAGGTAATAAGTATGTAGGTATATATACAATGTATGTATTATTTCGTCTCTGGTGAAATACATTCTGTTTTTAAGTAATGTTCCTTATTTATTTATTTAAAAACTTTATTGCACAATAGTTAGTGTACGTACAATTATTGCTTTCAGCATTTATATTTATTATCTCCAAAGTCAAGCCTTTAGCTCATAGAAAGATTGTAATGCAGTTAAAAATTATACAGAGTGTTGTTTTGGTCAGTGACATCCAACTCAGGGATGATAATATGAGTTATGCTTGCTATTCAAAAAAAATGAAAAAAAGGATAACCTTTACACAACATTCTAAAAAAAAAACAAAGGGTAAACTCTACACCTCACGCGTATCTACGAAACAATACGCCGTAGCTAGCCACTCGACTGTCCGCGCTGTCAGACTATGATGTGGGAAAACTGTCCGGCGATATCGCGCGACGGTTGCAGGATAAAAATCGCGCGACATGTCGCGCGATAAAAACGATTATATAATGAAAAGTATAGTTGTGATTACGAAAACAAAAATACTGGTAGATAGGTAATAGTTATAAATATATAAAAAGTTGAAAATATAATATACTTACTATACTATAATATATACTATACTTAATATATATATACTACACTTAATACATACTTTTCTAGTGGTGGACTGGGCACTGTAGTACCACGGACAGTTTACCGTAAAAAAGAAAATGGCACTGTAGTGCCATTGGACTGCAGAGCGGCTAGTAAGCTACGATGAGGCGAATTGGCGTTGGTAGTTTTGGCTTGCTCGCTAATATTGCAATGATAACTTAACTGTGGGTTTTTTTCCCTAAAAAAAACACAAATCGGTCCAGTAGTGTCTGAGGTTAGCGCGCCCAAACAAATTCTTTATAATATTAGTATTATTTTTGTAAGAAATAAATAATTTGTGCCAGTGCTGGATGCCATGACGCGCAACCGATGACTGGCACCTACCGCCGCTCAAGGCGCTTAAGGCGCTCTTTTCCCGTTTGCTTTGAGTTTCAACTCCATTCGGCTTAATGTAACAACACAACCAGTAAACATACAGATTTAAAATTCGCAAAATTTTAAGATATTGTTTAGCGGATCGGAAAAGCCAACACACGATTGCTATAATTTACTCGAAAGAAAAAACTAACACATAATTCTTCTAGTAGTCTGAAAATACACCATTATAGCTCAAACAATAGATTAAACGTTTCATTATTTTGCAGATGGGAAATTAGATTTGTATAATTAATATATTGTTTACGTAAAGGGCAGGTTCCTAGCTCACTGGATTAGCATAGCTATCTAACGCGGCAACGCAGCCAGTATCATAGCCTCCTTGCCGAAAGGAAATGGTTGCGTTTTTGAATAGGTAGTTTTTTTTTTTAAGTTGCCTTATTATTATTTTTATTGCTTGTTATTAATAAAGCTACAAGGCCGAAAACTGTAAAACATAACGGACGCTGCGCTTGCGCTGCTCAGTGTCAACAGAAAACTTGTCGCCGGGAAACCGTTTTAAATATCGTGAAAACCATCTCGCAAGTCTATATTGGGTACTTTAGCTACTGATCAGAGTAATATACAGTGTCCCAAAATATGTGAATCATGTTGTGACGGGAGAACTCTTAGTACGAACCTTTAAAATGTGCTAAATAAAATATATGCAGGGATTTTAAACTAATTCGGAAACGGGTGATATAAAAAAGTAGGTGATATACATTAAAAGTCGTGTTAATTTCACCACTTATAACTCGAGAACGGGTGGACCGATTTTGATGATTTTTATTTTGTTGTATTTCTCGTACAGAATAGGACTTAAGGGAATAAACGAAGTTCTTCGGGACCGCTGCTAGTAAGACGAAGCACCTGTAGTTTTTAAAATATTACTTATTAAATTATGTTTTTTATATAATAGAGCACATTCTAGAGTTCCTTAACTTAGAATCTCTCTTTACAGTTTGATTCAAATATTATTTGACAACCTGTATTTCACGTTGTCCAATATGTAAGTATTTATGATTATTTGCATTTTTGAGACCCTTTGACCTAACTCAAACGCAGCCTAGGACGTCCACCGACAAGATGGACAGCCGACCTTAAAAATTGCAGGATCACATTGGATTCAGACCGCTCTCAACCGGTCACTCTTGAAAACCGTGGGGCCTATGTTCATCAGTGGTCATCCTATGGCTAAAAATGATAATGCTTTTTATGAGCAAATACTCGTATATACCTCTATCTAGATTTATTCTAATAAAAGCATGTTTATTACAGAATCAACATCACCAAGTGTCGTGGACGGAGGTACCTCCGACGCAGTGGAACGAACATGAACATGAGACACCAAATTTTGAAGTCGACGCGATGGCTCGGGTAAGAGTAACTTATAATACCAATATACATTTCAATATACTAGTTAAAATAATAGGCTATGATTCCTCGATTCCCCAAGCCACACTATGGTTATAGCTAAAGCATTTTTTTATTTGCATTCAAATCAAATTATCATTATATTAATTATGAGTTCTGATTCGAGGCTGTACTAGCTTATAAATAAAAGCATATTATGTTAATGAGCGTAAAAGTTTAAAACAATACATATACTCAAGAATAAACTAAAAGACTATAGGTTAAGTAAACAAATATTTTGCAGATAAAACTACTCCAGACTTACTAAGTGATTGTGAAACCTGCCCTTATTTTAGTTACGTAGCATAATTTAATATTTTGACAGCCTCTTTGGTGTGGCGGTTAACTCGCTGGTACCGGGTTCGAATCCCGGGCCAGGCCGAAATTAGTATTTGGGCTTTTCTGTCTTGAAAATACTATAATACTAGGAATAAGGATAAGCTAGCTATTCCACAATTTAGGCTTCGATAGGTTGGTAATTCTTTCATGGGGAAAGGTATAAAATTGTTCAATAAACTACCAGAACACATTGGAAACTTACCAGTTAATAAATTTAAAACTGTTATTAAAGAAACCCTTATGACGAAAGGGTATTATAAAGTAGATGATTATTTAAAAGATAATAATGTATGGACTTGCATGATCACTACCAAACATTGTAAGCCTTTTGAAAAGAGGCATTGACAATAGTGACTGAGTTTGTTGCGCAGCTTCTTCTCAGCACTAGCCCACAATTGTCCCGAAGCTGTGGTAGGGTTATATTGGGACGTGTAAAAGTGCCCCCAGTGGGCCTATTTGCCAGGGCTTGAAACCGGTTCAAGATTTACCGGTATTATAACGGTTAAACCGGTTTTATCGTAAAATTCCGTTCCGGAGCGGAACCAAATAAGAGTGATACTGTGAACCTAAATAAACCGGTTAATTCCTAGACGCTTGCGACGATCGCAACGCGACTTGTTTTTTGACCGAATATTCTTTGAAAGAGGTTATACTAATTATCAGATTCTTTAGAATTATTCCTTTGTCCATTATATTTTTATAATATAATGAACATTTACAAAAATATGTCGAAAAATCACCACAGTACGTATCTGATAGGATATATAAACAAAATACGTTTAATTGAATAAAAACAAACGTAAATGCGCTCATCGCTCGCAGATTATCGCAGATCTCTGCGTTAATCTTAACGAAGTTGAGGTGGTTGTTCTGCCTGAATGAAAAGTTGAACCGGTTCAGAAAAAATACCGGTTTCCAAGCCCTGCTATTTGCATAAAAAAATGACTTTTATGACTCGGAAACAGCTCGGAGTCAAGACATTAGTGGTGATGAGAACATCCGTTTGTCGGAAAGCCTTTAACGTTGGTCCTGCAGCTGATCTCTCATCGTTTATGTCAAACTGCCGTCTCACCGAATTGAGAGTGAAGGAACAGTCGGCACTATAATAATAGTATCTACTGCGTACCTGGCCTATACAGGTTGTAAAAAAGTACGAGCATAATTCAAGGGGCAGTTATCAATCGAATTTGAAACACAGAAAAAATATGAAAAAAAAAAACGAAAATTATTCAATATATTTTTATTTTATTCTAGACCCGACTCTTAACCACGCCCTTGATTGAATTAAGCTCGTATTTTAACAAAAGGGAAACCGAATTTGTCAGATAAAATGACCACTTTTCCTTTTTCCTTATTTTTTAAATATTTTTCCTGTATTCTATTCTCGATTGACTACCACCCCCTTGAGTTTGGCTCGTAATTTTTATTATACCCTGTAAATGTTGAGAGGGCTGCCATTACCGAAAAACGGTAGGAGAATATATACAATATTTTTTTAACAGGATGGTAACCACCCATCAGAGTTCCCTCCGCTTGAAGAGAAAACAACTATGAAGGAAGAAAAGCCAACCAACTTACAGGCACTGGTAGACGCGATAGGAACACGTATGCGAGACATAGAAAATGTTGTGCAGAGGATGAGTGAGAAAGTCCACCATGCTAAGACCACAACGCCTGATTATAATATAAGCGGGGAAAAGAGGTAAACAAATTGAATTTTATATAACTTAGTTATTACTACTTACCTATATTATTATACGTCAATTTTTATTCCCTTGTGGCTCTGATTTTGGAGAATCTAGAAAGTAGTGCATATAAGTTCGTTCAAACGACGTACAAACTTTTTCGTACTTTGGAGTTCGATTGAGCCTTGTAGGTACTAAAATGCGCTTTATCTAAAAAAACTGCATCCTTCCATCTTTAACATATTTTAAATAAAAATAAAACAGCTAGACACTTGTCCACAATCTGTCCATTATCTGATGGTAAGCGATTATGTGGCTAAGGATGGCTCATTTATACATGTATATTAATTAGGGTAAAAGACTTATAAACTCTTTGTTATATTTAGTTTAAAGGAATAAAAGTCTGTGCATTACACGGTAGCATACCATGACGGTGCTAGAAACATATTACGGTGAGTCAAAACGCTGTCAATCCGTTCAGAGGGCAAGATAGAGCGTATTGTTGCTTTTCTTGCCTGACACGTTCCTAGCACGGTCGTGGTGTGATACGGTGCAGTGGGAAAATATCTATAGTGTAGAGATAAGAGTGATTTACCCCAAAAATAAACCCAAAACTTTCATTCTTTCTTTTTCAGCGCACTAACAGATACAGGAGACACGGCAGGTCACAAGCGCCACAAGGAGACGAAAGAACACACGAAGGATAAGACCAAGCGACCGAACACTGATGGAGACACTTATAAGAGGTGAGAGGCGGTTAGGGTCGATTGCTTTGAATATGCGAATATATGTTTATTTATTGCACAAATAAAAGGAAGTAATAATTACGGACTTTAATTGAAGAAAGACGGGATGAGGAAGGCATTATCTGATATATAATGTTTTGACACTCACAGTGTTACTTTGTATTCTTATTTTATCTTATAAGAAGGCATTATCTACCAAACAACTATTGAGGGAGACAAAAATAGAACCGTCTACTGAGTCGTTTTCACATACTATCAAAACAATAACTTCGTAGTTATTTATGTCGATAGAGTTACCTCGAACGAAACTAATACACACCTCCTTTCTTCTACACTTGTAAAAATAACCAATATTCTACCTGGCTCTCTTTTAAGACAAAACATCACGCTGCGACGGGAGGGGAGGGAGCGGCTCCCAAGATTACCGCGTTCAAACAAGCAAACGAACAAACACACTTCAGATTTATAACATTATTATAGATTCACACACACACAAGCCTGCGGGCTCTAGTAAAATAAAACACCAAAAATATTCAATGACAAATCTAACATTCCCCAATATTCACAGGTTCTCAGTAAGAAATAGAGGGAGCAAATACCTCCACACTGCAACGGATACAACGACAACAGATCAACCGCTATTCATAGAAGATAACAACATGAATGGATACTTCAGCGATGCGAGCAATAGTGTCATGAGGAGGGCCAATAATCCCAAGGTGAGAATATTTACACTTAGGTTGAACCATTTTATTTCTTTAAAAAAGCCAAATAGCTGCCAAACTTCGTAGGTAAAAACGTTTAGGGTATGATGCAAACTGCAACCGCCTTAAAATTATAAAATGTACTAAAATCATCAGGGTGATGGACTCGTTCCCTATAGTCATATATTCGCTATTCTCATACACTTTAAAGTGACAGCTGCACCAGAGGTCCCGGGTTCGATCTCCGAGTCGGGCCAAAAATATGTACCTGGGTTTTTCTGTTCAGAAATTCTCAGGGCAGCCCGGAGTTTGACCGGCAGTGATTCACCTTCGTGCCTCAGAAACCGTTGGTCATGCGCTTGATCTCTCTCCGGTCGTGTAAGATTGATGTCCCAGCGGGCTATGAGAGTGCACCTGTGTTTGCGCACACACTCGTGCACTAGAATATGTCGTCGAAATAAGCTAGGGGGATTATACTATCCTCATACTCATATGGCCTCGTTGGTATAGCGGTCAGATCCCTGGTCGTGCCGAAATGTGTTTCTGGAATTGTCTGTCTTGAAAACATTCTGTAACGGCTCGTAGTCAGGACGTTGGTGGTGTCAACCCTCCCGTCTTATGGGTCATGCATGACGGACTGCCGTCTTAGCGAATTAATGAGAGTAAAGGAACTGAGAGTTCACTTGTGGATTACGCACACATCTAAAATATCTCTATGCTGAGAGGGGCCACCATCACCAAAAATTAGTATGAGATTATTATTATTATTACTCATACCACTGTACTTAGATTTAGGTTGAAGACTGTTTAAATTCGAGGAGTAATCTCACTACATTACTAATGTAAGCATGTTAATAATGTTTATCATGTACTAACACAACACAACACCACACAAGTCCATAATAGTCAATTTATACCTATTTGTGAAAACCAGCCAAGTGTGAGTCGGACTCTCACACGGAGGGGTCCGTACCTTTGGCTAGGTAAATACATACATGATTGTTTAAAGTGCCTACCTGTTGCCATTATTGATTTCGACCGAAAATGAGCACAAAATTCGCTTTTATTGTATGGCCCCCCTTAAATAAAACGGCGCGGTTAGCTTACTTTTTGTTCAATCATCCATTCAATGTTGCTGTCTCTTTTTTGAGATTTTGACAAACACGTTTTTGACTTTTTTATTTCGGGAATTTAGGATAAATCTACGATCTCAGGTTAAATTATTACTTTGTCACTGTCAGTTTCTTTAAATAATGAATTGAAACAAAATCAAAGTCGCCTTGTCATAATTACCCCGGGTTACATATATTATTAGGATCGAGCGCGACGACGGCGCCTCAAACTTTTGGCGGACGTTGAAAAGAAAAGTAATCAAGCGAAAAATATTACAACAAAATATTTCATAATTTATTCTATTTAATAACGTTAAGTTGCTAGAGAAATGGTGACAGACGTTCTCCAATATTTTTTTGGTCACTGCGAGCGCTGGATTTGATTCGGGTTCCCCACTTCCTACATCGCATACAGCAATTAACCTCGGTGTCCTTCCAAAGCTCCCTGACGATATATTCTTTGCCCTCAGTTGAGAGAGTCGCATCAGAACGCGACGAGCGGCGAGCGTATCGCTCCGGAGGTTTTAGAGGAACACGAGGAAACACACGTGGCGCACGCTAACTGCAACCACACTTCTCATCTAGTGAGTTAAAATAACCATTGGCCTTTTATCTCCACTTACGCAACCCTGATCATTCCACGACACTATTGTAGAACTTTTCTTTATACTCCACTCATATATAACACTTAATACTGCACAGCCATGTTTTTAGACAGATCTATGTCTTCTGTTGAACTTTCGTTTAGGCCTGTCCTCGAGACATATTAGTTCATCAAAATGCACCAACACAATTTTGATGCAACTGAATTATGGCATGTGTCTTTATGTCCTTATAAGTTCTTGTTAATTTTACCTATCCAAAATTTCGTACAAAAAGACGTTCTATATTTGAATTATGTGTTTTTGTCGATAGTAAAACATTCCCTTAGAAGGACAAAAAGCTCTTCCTACCGATCGGAAGTTATGTTCTGACCAAGGTAGAATGTTCACAGTCTTGGTTAATCTACTTATATAGGACTTATCAGAATCTTAACTACCGCGGTTCAGTTTCCATACTTTGACTACAGTGCCATCTAGTCATGTGAAGCTGACTTGCAGTGTGTCACGATAGTGTAGTTACGGTAGATGGCGTAGACCGAACCGTAGACGCATTCAGCTTGTGTGTCAACGAGTTCAATATTCGACGCCTTTATTATTCAATAAGATGCCTTTAAAGGCACCAGTTGAAAGAGCCGCGTCGGAACGCGATCAGCGGCGAGCGTATCGCTTCGGAGGCGGCCTGCGTCTCGCTCCGAACGCTTTGGAAGATCGCGAAGACACACACATCGCGCACGCTAACTGCTACTACACTTTATATATACTATTAATGTAGTATTGGGGCATTTCTTCACAACCCTGAAAAGTTTTTGCTCGCACAAGCATACCTAAGAATAGTTAATACATTCATCATCTAACACAATAACGTAACACGTGTATCCTTCTTCGCCTATTCCCTGATTAACCCCATAATTTCTTTGTTCTAGGAACCGCAACTAACGTACATGGCGCCAGTAGAAGCACGACGCAAAACTACCCACTCAGTGCAATCCGACGCCTCCGAAGAGGTGGAAAAGAAGAAAAAGAAGCACTCCCACAAGAAAAAGAAGGGTAAAGGCAGATCTCATAAGAAACATCACAAAGAAGAGAAGAAGAAGAAAGCACCTAAAAGTAACTCCGCTGAGGTGGAAAGAAACGTAGTGTCACTTGAAGATAGCAGCGCATTAACGAATAACTAACTTACGATCCAAGTACATAGTAACTACTAGCGAAATAGAAAAATATCTCAATTAAAAATTACAAATAAGCTATACCTCTTGGTACCACATGGAGGTATTCTACTGATAGATGTGTAGTTATATAATGAAATAGTGCATAAAAGTTCGTTCATGTGCCACACGAACTTTCAAACGAACTTTGATATTTGAATTCTATAAAATGCACTTTAAACCCATTAACATTTTTTTATGTATAAAATGGGCAGGGAACCGTAACCTGCATTCAACGCTATCCGGGCGAATGCTTAAGCCTCTTAGACATTGGCTGAGCTTATTGTACCAATTATCTTAATTTTATGGCTTTTACTTGACATTACTTTTGAGACAACCTCTATTAAAAATAATGTCACTTTGAGATGAAGAATGTGTTTAGTTTTTTAACGTTTGATAAATGGCTTTTTGTTATATATAATTCTTAGCCATTTGTTGAAGAATAAATAATAGCAAATAATCTGTCCTTTGATTTCGATTCCCCGTAACGCTTGCACAGTTCTTAAAAGAATGCAATTTGGAAATAACACATCTGTAAATGAAAATTGTAATAATCTACTCCTATATTCTATCAAGGTTATTGATAGTTAAACAACAAAATAGGTCCTTGCATTTATTTACAATATAATTTATAACAATAAGCTTAAATGTAACTACACTAAAACTAATTTAAAACAAAATGCATATAATACATACAATTTACAAAAGTCTATCATTCTGAGATAAATAACAGAGGATTCTGTAACTATAATAATGCTCAAATTTGACAACCTTTGAAAATAAATCATAGGTTTAATTTACAAACAAACAACTTTAACTGTATTTTTCATTACTTGTTTTTTACACAGTATATCACTAGATCATTTTAAGCACACAATGCTAAAAGCTAATATCATGAAAGGGTGTATCTTCAATTTTTGCTTTGTCTTGCTGGAATCAAACATGATATTTAAATTGAGTATTTAATATCCAGTTTATTTAAATGTCACTGTAACATTCATTTGCTTATTATGTATGCATAATAGTTATAGGTATACATGTAGGCAGTGCAAAAAATATATATATGAAACAAAATTAATGCTATTATCATAATAAATACATTTAACTTCTAAACAAAAACAATTGTGTATGACATGTTGTTAAACTATATAACAATAACAAATATTTGTTCTTATCTTTTTGCATGAATGTTGTCTTTATAATGTTCTTAGTGCAAGATATAGTATTCATTTTTTTTGTAGCGACATACTCTAAATGTTATCAATATAAATTCTTTTAACCAAAATACAAAAAAAGAACAACTATTCTTCTAAAATATTTATGTTTTTGAAACAATATCTATACAGGCATGTTGTCATTATAAGTTACAGTGATGTCTTGCATCTAGTTTCAGAGGTTATTCTACTCCCATTTTTCACTTTTATAGCTATTCTAGTTAAAGTTGACAGATAAACCATGAATAAAGTGCCTCTGAAATCAGGTGTTGATATTACAGTAGTCAAACTTACATTTACTGGTGTATATTTTCAATAACTAGCTTTTCGGTCCTATACATCTCTCCGATTGCTGCCTGAAAACAAACCAAATATAACATAAAATTATTAGAGGTGTCAGAGGACTTCTCGAGTTAAATGGTGTAACAACAACTTTTCTATAGAACATAATTTAAAATCTAACACTTTTCTGACTTTTTTGTAACTTTGTGAAACACTCTTGATTATGCAAATTGGATGTATACTCAACAGATATGCAAATTCCACCTGATAAATATTGTTATTAAGTAAAGTGAGGCACTTACCTGGCGTCGTATGATATTTAGGTTTTCCTTCGCATATTCAAACTCTTTTTTGACCGCCTTCGGGTCTGTTAAAGTTTTATTTTCCTTAAAAGCATCAACTATTCTTCTTAGAGCATAGGACCTGCAAAAATAAGTAAAAACAAATGACTTAGTCTCGAAAACTACATTTCGCCTTAAAAGCATTAAAACAACGAGTTGCGAATTTAATAAATATAGTGTCAACTGAAAGGAAGTCTATGAACTTTGCAATTCTAAGGAGTAAAAACGTAAACTTTTGAGGTTATGCAATATATTCATAATACCTGAAGTTGTAATTCGGAAACTTCTCTGATTCCCGCAATAGTAACTTGTACATTGAAAGAATTTGAGTTTTTGCTACACCGTTAGACATTTTCAGTTTTTTTTACTGTTACCTACAATTCTCACAAGAATTTTTCTGGGAAAATTGTGTAAATAATAATACGTTCGGTTTCACTCACGCTGGGTAAAGAAATATATTCACTATTATTCACATTTTCTAAGGTGTGTTATTTTGTTAGGTGAACACAAAATTCACCTTTACTCTAAATCATTTTCTCAAACTTACAATCTTGTAATTTTAATCTAATACATTAGAGAATACCAATAAGGTGGAATAGATTTTTAAATTTTCCTACTTACTATGGCGTAAAACGGAACATACATTTTATGTCAATGTGCTCCATTACACGCACACACTACGCAGTAGCAGTAGTGTTACTAATCTGTGCAGTAGTATGTCTCGTAGTTTTTTTACAGTAGGTAAAAAATGGTCTACTATAAATAAGATACAAACGTATCTTCTTAAAGTCAGAAATATTTTTAACATTATAAATGTACTTTTCAGAGCTAGTCGCTTGAAATGTGTCTTTTGATGATAATATACAAATACTTTGAAACGCTTCCGATGTAAACTGGAACTTATACATGACAAAACGTCAACACAGTGTTGCCGAGTAGTTATGTTCTTCCTGCAATACTGTAAATAACGAGGAAAGAAAGACGGGATAGGAAAACGTTACGCTGTTTTTGTCATTTTTTTTTTTTTACCATTTCGATGTTTGTTTGATGCTATTATACTTTTATAAAGTAAATTACTATTATAAAGCTTGATAAATATACAGTAGTATAATAATATGCAGTAAAAAAAGAAAAATCTTTGAAATTTCAAAAATAATAGTAATAGGGTAAAATAAAAATTAAAGCTCGTAATATTACACACGTAATATTACGAGCTTTAATTTTTTGTTGAAAACTAATCCTTATTACAACTGCTTAAGATAACGCAATGTTTACCTTTACGTGCTGATGTTCGTACAAAAAAGGGTTGTACACCTGTTGGTACAGCTTTCTAAAGACACCTGGCGATTTCACATTATAGCGACAGCGGCGATGCTGAACATAAAAACAGCAGCGGTGCTGTGCCGCGCGTCGCTGCTGCCATTTATGTATGAAATTGTCGCACTGATAAAGTCGCCTCAATGTTAAAGCATACATAGGGCTTCCTGATTATGTTTACCGAAAAAAACGATATTTTAAGTGGTTTTGAAGGTAAGCCTAAGCCTAAGAAAGCAGAAAGAAAAGTTTAGCATGGCAACACCAATTTAGTCGCAGTCATGTATTGAGCGAACTCTAATGTTTCATTGCAAATTCAAACGATAAATTAAATAATAACCATCGCCACAACACTTTATTTAGTTAAACAAAATCTGTGTTATCGTGTAGTGATCGCATACATTCGTCCAAACTATTTTTACAGTGAGTATTCTCAGTTGAAATACATTCGTAGCAATGTGTGAATGTGTTGATATTTATATGTAATTCAGTTTTTGCTGCTTTGCTGTGTGTACAATAGCCTTGTGTGGTTGATGTGAAGAACGTGAGTTATCAGTCATCTTCTTTATTGGAAGTTCGTATTTTGTGATCTATTTATAACCTCATAGGTAGGTAAACATTTTGTTGTGTAATTGCTTCCACTAATGGTTTGGTATAGTTTCTTCATACATGTATGCAATGTTTACTCAATTTGTAAACACTGATGGTCCAGTTGCTATGTTTTACTGTTAGCTAAGTAATTAGTATGTAACAATTGTTGTAGGTTGGTTCATCAATGTATGAATGTTTTTTTTATTGGTTTACTAATCATACTCCTTGAAATGGTGTTGTGTCCTATACTTGTCTATTTATTCTGTTCAATATTCTAAGGCTAAAGACTTAATCTGTCTCATTAGCCACATATTCTAAAGCAAAACATTATTTATACCTTATTTTAACACACTATACATTCACACCAGTCCATAATAGCACATATTTTTGATTATAGATTTTTGTTTCTTCAGTACCTAATTTGCTTATGCATTTACTCAGTACCGTACTAAGTTATCACTGATGATTTATATAAATGAAAAATTATACAAAAGAACCTTACTTAACTTAGATAGAAATTTGAAAGATCCTATAAGCTTTACAATTGAATCTGGTCTTCTTCACATCTAACAAGAATGTGTCCCAATTAGAATACTTTACACAAAGCAGTTTAGAATAAAACAGTTTTATTTATCATGCAATCAGTTTTTTCAGTCTTCAATAAACTTAACATTTTCGACTTATCCGAATAAGAGTTGATTTTACCAACATCAGATAAGACTTATCCAACAAAATAAGTATAAAATGACTGATTTAAAAATGTCATTTACATAAATGATTGCTGACAAATAGGTGACTTTTTCAAGTTAGGTGTTTTGTGCTTTATTCGACGAATATTCCTTATCTGACGTTGGAAAAGTCAAAGCTAAGTAATAATCAAAACAATAAAATGTGAGTAGTAACAGGTACAAAAATATACAAAAGTACACAATATCAGTAGAAGTATAGATGCAACCCGTTCAAAAAATGCAGATTGAGATTCTATTTTGCATTTAAAATTACCAGCAGATAGTTATTTAGTTCATTTTTGCCATCAACCATGACAATTTTTATCCAAAATGAGTGTATTAAGCAGAGAGACGAATCTTATTAAAAGGGGAGCAATTGTATGAAAACATACTCCAAAGTGTCAGGACCGGCGTTAAAGAGTTTTATATGTGGAAAATTGTATTAAGTAGGAACATACTATCAGGGTTCTATCTGCTGTATGGACAACAGCACATCAAGGTTAGTACTGTGGTATCTTATGCAGTTGTAATAAGGGTTAGTTTGCAACAAAAATGGGTAACCTGAGAAGCTGGCGACCATACTTATAACTAAAACCAAAGCGAACTTACTTGATACTGAATATACAACTCTGTGTTTTTTGTTAAATTTTGGCTAGGCAGTCATGGAAAAACTACTCATTAACTTAAAATCTAAGGTCTTTTCATTTTAATAGGTTTTCGCTTATCATCTGCAGTGGAAATAAAGGGTGTTGTTTTGGTCAGTGACATTCAACTCAGAGATGATAATATGAGTTATGCTTGTTAAAAAAAAAACTTCGAATTATATGCAAGTTTCACAACATTCTAATCAAAACGAATAAGGAAACTCGCACCCTCGCGCGTAGATATAGCGTACGTCGTACCTACGAAATACTACGCCGTTACAACTAGGATACAATTTTCAATCATAAATATTGGATGATGGATCAATATTGGACACCAATCCCGATCCCAATGTAAGTAGCTTATGCACTTGTGTTATATAACAGTGGTACCACAACACCCAGACCCGACACAAAATATAAAATTTTGATTTCTATATTGACTCGGAATCGAACCCGGGACCTCGGAGCGGCGACGCCTTGAAACCAGCGTGCTAAGCCACTACACCACGGAAGTCATAGCAAAAAAAAATCTACGAAGGGGCGACCTGGCGTTGGTAGTGTCGACTCGCTGGATTATCACAATCCCACATTTTGTGGGATTTTTCCATTTTTTTTTCCATCAGTTATGTTGGTACAATCCACCTGAGTCGGGCGTCGCTGACCAAAACAACACCCTATATAAAAGTAAAATAAGCCTGTAACATCCCACTGCTGGGCAAAGGCCTTACTTCAACTATGAGGTAGTTCGAGCCATACTCCACCACTCGGGCTCAGTGCGGATTGGCGGAGGGGTGTTTGCAAGGCAAGCGGCTAACCCTGCAGTCAGATGTTATCAAGCCGCCCATAAGGCCTCTGAATAGGCTTAACGACTAATATCAACCGATATTAGCCGATAGCCCGTCACCCTGTAAACTTTCATCAAATTAATTGTTGACCGACAGCATTGTTCAAGCGAAAAAATGGTTGTAACTTAAAGTCACTGTAAAGTTAATAATCATTAATTAATTAACTAACAGACTTTTGCACTTCCCTAATTTATACTTTAGCACGCACCATATCATGTATCTCCACGCGTGAATGGCTGGACCGATTTTGTTAATCCTTTTTTTGTTGTCATTGTTATTGTCTGGAGAAGGTTTTTTCAGAAAGAAAAAAATAAGAAAATTGAGCGGGTGAGCAATTTTAACATATGACATTCGAAAACAGCGGGCGGTTGCGACGACAATATGGAGGTTCCAATGATCATTTTTAGGGTTCCGTAGCCGAATGGCAAAAAACGGAACCCTTATAGTTTCGTCAAGTCTGTCTGTCTGTCTGTCCGTCCCATAAAATTATTATCCCTTTGGAATAGAACGACAAAAGCGAGATGTCACAACCAGCAAACTGTGTGATAAATAGAGATGGGTAGCAGAACCATTTTTGTCAGATGTCAAACAGTTGACCGCCCTGCAGAAGCTCGCTGAAAATTACGTGCATTTGATTTTTTATATTTAAAAGTGAAATTGTGCATATTTTGGAGAAATAATGCGTCTGAAACATGGTGACTTGATCAATGATTGATTGTTATGCATTACAGCGGCATAACCCCAACAAATAATCATTTAACAGGTAGATTAGTCCAAATCGAAGCCTCTTAATATACGACTTATATTTACCAATGCGCTTCAAATTTAAAGTACGCAGTTTGATTATTCTATTCTACAAACGTTAATTTACGTAAAAAATAAAGACAGAATAACACAGGGAATGTATATCGACGAATATTTTGTATAATGAAATAATATTTAGTTTTACACTAGAGCTGCATGTTCAATATTTTGTGTCGACTGTTTATCATGCAGTAAACTACTATATTTAACTTAGGAACATTGTTATAAATCACCTGATCGAAAGGTAATCTCATATAAAGCTACAAATGTTACTTACTTATGTTAGTTACTGACATCTTAAATCGGTTTCGTTTGACAGCTTTTACTTGTCCTTCTATTCCGATAGGAATATTAATTTTATGGTCCGTCCGTATGTCACAGGCATTTTATTCTGTAACTATAAGCATCACACTATTGAAATTTAGTAAGAATGTGTATCCTGTCCTGTTAACCGCTTTACGATCCTCATACAAAAAATAATGACATTTAAGGGGCTCCCATACATGAAACTAAAACCAAAAAAAATTTTTTTAGTCAAACCTATACGTGTGGGGTGTCTATGGATAGGTCTTTTAAAATGACATAGAGGTTTCTAAAACCATTTTTTTTAAAAGTCTAACGTTTCATAGCTAGACGCTTCCAAAGTGGTAAAATGGGCGTCCCCCCATCTAACTTCTAAACTAAGCAAGTGTAAATTTTGAAAAAAATATGTAATGTAGATCTTAACAAATAATTTGAACGAAAATTGGTTCGAACGGGATCGAACGAGAAGTTTTTGAGATATAGCACATTTTCAACAACCGCAAACATAACTTTGTACTTCATACAAACACTATGAAAAACAAAGTTATATTTGATGTCAACAAAATATTGTGCTATTTTACTAAGTGGAAGTAAGTGGATTCCCTAATTCAGTTAAAATTGGCACGGAACCCTCAGTGCGCGAGTCCGACTCGCAGTTGCCCGGTTTTTTTCTTAAGTCTAACATTTGAACACTCAGTGTCATAGTTAATTTGGCGGGATTCGAACCAGCAACTTTCTGGTCCGGGCCAAACGCTAATCTCTAATTAATTAATAAATAAAATAATTTATGCTAATCTCAGGAACTACTGGACCGATTTGGTTAAATCTTTTGTGTTGGATAGCTAAATATTTTTAGGAAGGCTTTAGCCTATACAACATCACGATACAACTTATAAGAGCAGCGCAACAACTCTTTACATCATTTGACTTCAAGATATATCTTAGAAGCTATCACAGTTTTAAAATAACTCCGCACTAAAATAATGCTTACAGCTTAAGTAGCACACGCTTGCGGCAACCGCTATGGTTTCTGATCTCTTACTTCCAATGAAAATATGAGTTTTGCGTTAAAATATTTTACGGGAAAATCGAAATTAACGCAGGCGACGCCGTCGGGGACCGCTAGCCTTATAATAAACTGAAATCAGTTCATTTACCCTCACAGCCATTCGACTTTGGAATGGCCTCCCAAAGACAATACCAGCATCCACCTCCAAATTCTCTTTCAAGATGGCCCTCCGAGCACTTTACAAGGAAGATATATCGAACTTGTCTCACTGACCTCTTCTTCTTTTTTTCTCACATGTGTACTATTATTATTGTGTATGTACTATGTGTATGTTTATTATTCCATAATTATGTATTAATGTATACGGTATTTATGTAATAAGTAGTATGTATGTTTATTTTTTGTTTAAATACCTATTTTAGGTTCAATCAAGCTCTCACTTTGCCTTTCTATCACTTTCTTCGCGCCGCTAGCAATTTCTCTGTATAGACCAATGGTTGACTGGTAGAGAATGCTTTTAGCATTAAGTCCGCCATATGTACCTTTTGTTTGTGCATGAAGTGTTTTAAATAAAAATCAAATAAATAAATCTCACATGTGATTATGTTCACCGCTCAAAATCTTTATTACAATATTAACACTCATTTAAATATTGCACCATTAAAATTACTTGCATATTACGTCACCCCTGACCATTTTTGACAACGGAAACATCTATTGGGCTGCTATTGTACAGTCAGATTTATATATCACCTCGTAATTTAAATCAATAGAATGTTTACCTATGCTGACAAATTTAAACCTCTCTTTAGTATTAAATAAAATGCTTTGGCTTCATCCGAAAGACCCATCCGGGGTCAGAACACTGTTTCAGTATCCTACGTTGGGGCACCCAAAATTGAACTACGTATATTTTGGACCCTAACACATTCCGTCAAAATGTTATGGATATCTTTAATAACCCAACAACCGGGGCAGTTACGGCTTGCAGACTTCTTCATTATGAAGGCAGACATTTTTGATGGCATATGTCCTGATCGTAATCTTAAAGCGATTCGGTCTATCTAGCTTACAATTGTCAATCCAGCAGTGGATTGCAAGATGAGGTTGGATCGTTTTGTACCAAAATCCCTTTTCTTTCAAAACAAATTTCTCCGCCGCGTTTGTCGGTTTGCGTTAAACTCAAATATTATGCTCGGATTAACATGAGGTTTTATTCTATTAGATGGATCTTAAAACAGAAATTGTTTTTTTTTTTGCTTTGCAGATCGCTAGTACTTTAGTTAGTAAATACAACTTATTTTAAACGGAATTTTAAACAGTGTTTAGGCCATATGCGGCCTACTTAGAGGACGAGAGCCGTTTTTTAAATCAGCTTTTTATTAATAGACCAGAGGACACATGTGTTCTCGCCTCCACTAAAAATGCGTTCTTTCGTCTTCCTTTTAGGGTTCCGTAGTAGGACAAAGAACCCTTGGTATACCATGTCCGTCTGTCCGTCAGCGCAGAGACCTGAGGTGCTAGAAAACTTTAATTTTGCGTATACAGGGTTACAGGAAAAGTCGACCTAGATCCGTTAAGGGCGTGTAGTACACATCATTTCTGAATGATTTCACTATGGAACGATATAGATATTCGAGTTTTAATTTTTTTTATGAAAATGCCCAATTTTTCGGCTATTGAAATGAATATTTTGAATTGTTTTGACTCTTATGATTTTTTTTTTGTTTTTTTACATGAAGAATGAGATGCTTAATGACCTCAATGACTAAAATTGCTCGTAAGTTAACTAAATAGGTCATTGTAGACGATCGAAACTTAAGAACATAAGTAATTCTGTAACCCTGTATATGTATGTAAGACACGGGGTTCGGTACATCATCTAACGCAGTTGCTTTTTTCAATTGCATTTTATATTATAAAGTTTGTTAATGACAAAACACTGTAAAAAACAAACAAAAATATGTAATTGTGCGTAGTGATATTTATAATATTAGTATTCTACTATCAACCTGACCTTTAAGAGCCCACATATAGCTTCAGAGATGACAAGTATCATATTTCTCCTCCCACAAAGAGCGAAAACGAATGTATAATTATGAATCATAGACCTAGTTCAAGGATCAAATGTACGGACAACAGCACGTCAAGGTAAACACTGCGGTATCTTATGCAGTTGTAATAAGGGCTAGTTTGCAACAAAAGTGGGTAACCTGAATGCAGTCGACTGTACTATTTAAGATATAGGTACAACCGGTGGTCCCCCGCGGTCTTGACCACGTAAATATCGGATTTCTGACTGATTATTTGCATTCGCAATCGGTTGACTGCTAGAGAATGCCTTAAGGCATTAAATCTGCCTATTGTACAAGTTACAGTGCAATAAAGTTTAAATAAATAAATTTTGTTAGTTTTTAGGGTTCCGTAGCCGAATGGTAAAAACGACATTCTTATAGTTTCGTCAAGTCTGTCTGTCCGTCCGTCCGTATGTCACAGCCACTTTATTCAGAAACTATTAATATTACACATCTGAAACTTAGTAGGTAGAAGTATCTTGTTATTCGCTTTACGATTCTCATACACTAAAACATAATATTTAAGGGGGGGGGAGCTCCCATACATGAACAAACACACACTTTCAACCAAAATTGGTTTAGATGAGATCTAACTAGTAGTTTTTGATATATAGCACATTTTCAATAACCGAAAACATAACTTTGTTCTTCATACAAACACTATGAACAACAAAGTTATATTTGCTGTCAAGGAAATATTGTGGTATTTTAGATAAGTGGAAATAAGTGGATTTCCTAATTTAGTTAAAGTTGGCACGGAACCCTCAGTGCGCGATTCCAACTTGCACTAGACCGGTTTTTTAAATGTTGTGAAGAGGTTTTCTTTTATACATCTTGCATATAAATTCAATCAAATATTTGCTTTAGAATAAGAATAACTCATATTATCATCCCTGAGTAGATAGATTGTCACTGACCAAAAACAAACTCTGTATATAATTATAGTTTTAATTATTTTATCACGTTGTTACGGCGAGTATTAAAAAGCCAAAAGTATTCATTTATTTAAAAAACGGCAACCCTTTTCATATTATTCACTAGATAAGGTCGAAAGATTAAACTCTAGATTTTCCGAAAATACTTTTATTTGCTAAATTCCTCTGCAGGTGCTCGTATCGGTAGTGATATCGAAGTGAAGCAACCTACAGCGCGGTTGTGTTTGGATGGGTGACCATTCCGACCATATAAGCGACGTATATAACGAGCATCTCCGTGCTTCGTAAGGAACGTTAAATCGTTGGTCCCGGCTTATATCGGTTGATATTAGTCGTTAAGCCTAGTCAGAGGCAGGGCTTGAAACCGGTTCAAGATTTACCGGTATTATAACGGTTAAACCGGTTTTATCGTAAAATTCCGTTCCGGAGCGGAACCAAATAAGAGTAATACTGTGAACCTAAATAAACCGGTTAATTCCCAGATGCTTGCGACGATCGCAACGCGACTTGTTTTTTGACCAAATATTCTTCGAAAGAGGTTATACTAATTATCAGATTTTTCAGAATTATTCCTTTTGCCATTATATTGTTTTTGTAATATAATTAACATTTTCAAAAATATGTCGAACAATTACCACAGTACGTATCTGATTGGATATATAAACGAAATACGTTTTATTGAATAAAAACAAACGTAAATGCGCTCACCGCTCGCAGATCTTAACGAAATTGAGGTGGTTGTCCTGCCTGAACGAAAAGTTGAACCGGTTAATGAAAAATACCCATATTTTTCCAAACCGGTTTAAGAACCGGTTCAAAGGAACCTAACCTTTTTCAAAAAGTTCCACCTATATTTCCGTTAAACCGGTTCAGAAAAAATACCGGTTTCCAAGCCCTGGTCAGAGGCCATATGGGCAGCTTGATAACATCTGACAGCAGGGTTAGTCGCTTGCCTTGCAAACACCTCTCCACCAATCCGCACTGAACCCGCGTAGTTGAGTATGGCTCGAACTAACTCATAGTTGTGGTAAGGCCTTTGCCCAGCAGTGGGACGTTACAGGCTAACTTTACTAAATTCCTCCGTCACTGATCCATAATAAAAATTAAAGTATTGTTGGTATCATTATTAATATTTATGGTGTTTGTTCCAGGTTCTATGGCCCACGTGGATGGCGAAAAACAGAGTTGGGATGATGATGACAGATTCTACTCCTCAGGCAGAGACAGCGATGACAGCCCCATACTATCATACAGGTCAGTCTTCTAATGCTCTACATCACATTTTTCAGCAATCATCATCATTATCAGCCAAAGGACGTTCACTGCTGAACATAGGCCTCCCCCACGGTTTTCCACAGCGACCGATCACAAGCGGTCTGCATCCAGTGTGATCCCGCGATCTTACAAGGTCGTCCGTCCATCTTGTCGGTGGACGTCCCACGCTGCGGTTTTGGTCGAAAGGTCTCCAATCTAGAACTTTTCTGTCCCAACGGCCATAAGTTCTTCGCGCTATGTGCCCTGCCCACTGCCACTTGAGATTACTAATTCGTAGGGGTATGTCCGTTACCTTGGTTCTTCTACGTATCTCCTCATTTCTGATTCGATCTCGTAGAAAAACACCGAGCTTAGCCAGCTATATCGCTCGTTGTGTAATTTTGAGCTTATTTATGAGGCCCATAGTTTGAGACCACGTTTCGGATCCGTATGTCATCACTGGTAACACACACTGTTTGACCATTTCCATAACACAGTGCAAATAGCTACTTACTTTGGGATCAGAGCAATGTATGTGATTGGTGTCCAACTCAAAAATATTTTTTGAAATAAGCTATCCAACTCAAAAGTATTTTTTTAAGTCGGTCTAGTAGTTCCTGAGATAGCGCGTTAAAACAAACAAACTCTTCAGCTTTATAATATTAGTATAGATGGAGATGAGCTATAATTATTGCAAAGATTCAAGATTCACCCAGTCTAGCGATACACAATCTTGCTTGACTTACGTTTGAAGGTTTTCTGAATTTTAAATGAGACTACCAATTTCCGGGGACTTCATAAGAAGCAATAAGAAGAACGATTAAATTAAGTGACTTTAATTGACACGTTCATTGTCTATTGATGAATTGGGGTCATCAGAAGATCTAAAAACTGGTTTCTACTACAACGTAGCCAGTCTTAGGGCCGCGTTTGCAGACCCGGGTTGGTCTAAAGTAAATCTAATTAACGATTAAAAATAATGATATATTTTTTAGTTAAAATTCTTTAATCATATTTTTTTTAAATGATTATATATATTGTTCGTCATTTTTAAAATGGTTAATTTGATTATTTGATAAACTATTAACTACTTATTTAATTTATGGCTATTTTAAATCAAATCAAATTAAATATATATTTTATTTCAGACATAATAAGTCCACACAATTGTAATATAAAAAAAGTGCAATTGAAAACGTTAAAAGTATTTAAACGTTGTCAATTTTAATTCGAAATAATTTTAAAAAATTCAAAGATAATGAAAGTTGCTCAAAGTTAGGAAGATGGAAATGATTGTCACACAGAAGTGTTAAAATTGAAAACGTCAGAATAGCATTATCTGATTCGCTAAACTATAACAGTCACGTTTTAACACTATCTGGCTGAGACACGAGTACTCGCCATTGGTTCAGATCTCGGGCTCGATCATTTATTCAGAATTTGCAACATCGACAGGTGTATTATTTTTGAAGTGAAAATTTCTTTAGCGGCGTTGAGCACTTTTGTGGGATGGGGGGAAAAATGTGAAACTCGCGTCAGGACTCGTGGGCTGATCGAAAAACCGTAAGACGGTTGGCGAAATTATGGATGTAAGTTGATTTTTCAGAGAGATAAACTTTTTAATATAATTTAATATAATAGAAATTGTAATTGTGCCGGATAACACGGCACGGAGCTGGATTTGGTGCGAAGTCAGACGGTCGGTCGCCCGTTTGTGTCTTGATGTTGGACGCGTAAATGAGAAACTCCTATGTCAGGTTTCAGAGTAACAGCCAACCCAATGTTCTAATGTGGACTGTATTGTGTGCGGTGAGGTGGCCGTTAATTGTTCCAAGTGTTTTCTTCAATGTTCTTTCTTGAATGTTCTTTCTTGAATATTCTTTCTTGTGTGCTCTTCCTATGTTGCTCAGGAGAGATGTTTCTTCTAGCCGCTGCTGGATCGAACTCCAATGTGTTCTTCCTAGAATGTTCTTTCTTGAGTGTTCTTTCTTCTGTGTTCTAGGGCTCTTCCTGTTCCTTAAGAGAGATGGTTCTTCTAGCTGCGGCTGGTGGGGCTCGTGGACTCGTCGAACTCATTTTCTACGTGTTTCTGCCCGTCTTTTATACAATTTTGTGTCCAAATGTGCGAGCAGGAAGTCAGTGGGAGCGAGAGGTGAGATTGCACGCGCGTGATATTCGCGGTCAAAAGACATTACCGTAAGGAAAGCCGCGTGCCATCTCATGATCAGAAAGAGAGGGGAGATGGCCGCGCGTGATATTCGCGGTCAAAAGGCGTTACCGTATGGAAAGCCGCGTGCCATCTCACGATTAGAAAGAGAAGGAAATAGAGCGGGCTTATATTTTGATTTAAAAAGGCAATACCGTAAAGAGAGCCGCGTCCTATTTCCCTATGATTCTTCTAGTCCTCGCTAGCCTATACGAGGGTGTGTGCCTACTAAATGTGTTTCCTATACCCCCGGCTGTTACTTTATTTATTAACATGCAAATATTCACAATAAGTTTTAAACAAAACTAACAAATAAACGATTTTACAAATTATAGATCTAACAACAAATGTATACTATTTAACATTTAGACGCCGTCCTGTACATTCTCCCGCCGTGTGTCGTAGCGCCGTCGGAGACTCACTCATTTCGTGGAAGGGGCGGCGTCCTTTTCTTCAATATGTAGGTTGACCAGCTTCTTGGTGGGGCGTCGCAGGATACCTCCTCGAGTCAACACATCCGCAGCTCGCACGACGTCGTCGGGTCCCGGGTACACTGCGGTAACTCGTCCCAGTGGCCAGGTGTTTCGTGGCATAGTGTTGTCCACGATCAGTACGACGTCGCCGGTCTTCAGTTCAGGGCCGCGGCCGCGCGGCTCCCGCTTTGAAGTTCGGGAAGGTACTCTCGTATCCAACGGCTCCAGAACATGTCCGCTATTCTCTGGGACGCCCTCTAATGGGTCTTGCCCAGCAGATCTTTGTCTTCAAATTGTCTCATGGCCGGTTCATGTGCAGGCTCCAGCAGCAGAAAGTGATTCGGCGTCAATGTTTCGGGTTCATCTGGGTCGACCGCAACGTGGGTAAGCGGTCGACTGCTGACGGTGAATTCCACTTCCTGCTTGGCACAGATTCGGGACTTTAGAGTGATCAGGCCGTCGATTAGTTCAATCGCCGATTCGTTCAGTCGGCTCTGGCGGCTGACCTGATGACCTCTTCTCAAGTTTTCTTTGTCTTCTTCGAAGGCTTCAATGATGAGCTCGGCGGGAATCTTCAAATACTTGTTTTCTTCATAAACCTTCTTAACCAATTTCTTCGTTTTTCTATCGCCGTGCTGAGTACCCCAGGATGGATCTTTCTTCTTTTTCGGTTTGGTTCTTGAGAAAAATGTTCTGTGTTTCTTCTTCTTTAGCAGGTTGAAGAACTGCAGGACCATGGCTGTCGTGAGGACCAGGCGTTCCCATCTTGAGAACTTGGTTACATTCGGCACGTCTTGTAATGCGGCCGAGGTTCTCTCTTTGAGGTTCAGCGTTCGCTCCTTCCCTGTGGTCTCTGGAACAGTCTTCTTTTCTTCTGGCCATGTCGTGTTTTCTTGCTTCTTTCCCGGGTCCAGTTGCTGTAGTACCGCATCAGAGTTCGATGTCCACTTCCTTAGTTCAAAGTGTGCTCGCTGATGGATGTCTCTAACTTTTCTTGCGATCTTGACTGTCTGCTCTTCTGTCTCGAAGCTCTGGATGTAGTCGTCCATGTAGTGGTTGCGTTCGATGGCATCAGCAGCTTCGGGATGTGTCTTCGCGGCTTCTTTCACGTTACGGTCTTTCACATAGATCGCTGTGGCAGGGGACGACGTGGCTCCGAAGATCAGTGACGTCATTCGGTATTCAGTGGGTGGAGCGTCACGATCTGTTCTCCACATGTAGTGGAGCGCGTCTCTATCTTCCGGTCGGATTCTAACTTGTAGGAACATTTCAGTGATGTCCGCTGATACTGCGACTCGGTGTTGCCTCATCCTCAGTAGCACTCCAGGGAGTGATTGGAGCAGATCTGGACCGGTGAGTAGGGTATCGTTCAGTGATACACCCTTCGTGGTGGCTGCTGCGTCGTGCACCATCCTGACCTTGTCCGGCTTCATAGGATTGATCACCGGGAAACAAGGCAGGTACCATGTTCTGTTTTCATTCTTCTGTGCGGGAGCGACTTTAGCGTAGCCCTTTTTGATGAGCGCTTCCATTTGTTCGTGGACCTTGGCCTTCAATGTAGGGTTCTTCTCAATTTTCTTCTCGGTGGCACAAAGTCTTCTTAGCGAATAGTTCCAATTGTCAGGCAGCTTGATATCCGCTGACTTCCATAGCAGCCCGGTCTGGAAGCGGCCGTCCTCGAGACGTATGGTCTCCGCATCCAGTATCTTCAAGGCCTGGACTTCAGGATCGTTCTGTGGTTTCTTAGGCGCGACTCCAAAGGACTCTAGGGAGAAGAAGTTCTTCAGTTGTTCGTCGATTCTCTCTAGCTCTTCTGATTCCTTTGTCACGTGGTTCACGAAGTGGACTCTCTGTCCCAGCGTCCGTGCCTGCGCCCCATGTAGGACCCACCCTAGCTTCGTTAGCGATGCAACTGGCTGCTGTCTGTTGCCAACACGGGTAGTCTCCGCCAGGAGAAGTGGCCAGTTGTCTTGCCCGATGAGTATCTCCGGCTTGGCTTGCTCGTAGGTGAGATTCTTCAGGTCTTCAAGGTGACGGCAGCCAGCCAGATCGCGTCCGTTGACGGTCTGCGGGGATAGTCGCAGCCGGTTGATGCTTCTGGCTTGGATGGTGTGGCGCTTTCTCTGGGCCCCCTGTATCGTCAGCTTGAGCCGCCTCGAGGACCCCGTTTCAACTTGCCGTTCACCGATTGCTTCAATGCGTAGTGGTTCTACTGGCCCTCGTAGTCCAGCTCGCTGCGCCAAGTCCTCGTCGATAAGCGTGACGGTAGAGCCGTCGTCGAGAAGTGCACACGTGTCGATCTTTCTCTTTGGCCCGACGACGGTCACAGGTAATATCTTCAAATAGGCTTGAGGCTTCCTCGGCGTCCAAGTGGAACTCACTACTTCACTCTTCTTTTCTTCTTTCTTCTGTTCACCACTCTTGGTGTGGTGTAGCAGCTGATGATGTGGATGGGGGCACCCGTCTATATTGCACTTCGTGTTGCGGCAGTTATGTATTCTCGTTCTATACCGCAGGCAGCGAAAGCATAGTCTCTTCTCTTTGGCGAGGTCCCATCTATCATTGACGCTCAGCTTCTTGTATTCTTCACAGTTCCCGATGGCGTGCCCTGTCTTCTCACAACATAGGCAGCTGTGTATTTTCTGTTCGGGTTCCGTTGTGTTCGTGTTGTAAGCCCGTTGTGGCTTCTTTGCTGACGCGGCGTTGTCCGGTTGTTCAGGCTGTGCATAGGGGCCGCATCGTTCGGCCTCCCGGTTCAGAAAGCGCGACAGCTTGACGAGGTCCGGTTCTTCTTTATCTTGTTCAGCCGCGTAGTCGTACCACCGATATCGCATGGTAGAGGTCAGCTTCTCTATTGTGTTCTTCGTGATCTCTGGGTTGTACAGGTAGTGCCTCATCTTGATGGCACCCAGCGCTGCGACGATGTTCGAGACCCGGCTGGCAAAAATGCACAAGTCCCGTGCCGTGTCTTGAGGCTTCGTTAGTGCTCGCAGTCGCTCCAGTTCGGACATAGCGATGGCATCTGGACGACCAAACCTTGCTTCTAAGGTTTTCACGACGTCTTCTGGGTTGCCATTGTACAGTAAGAGGCTCTCTACTGCTTCCCTCGCACGTCCTTTGAGGCTTCGGCGCAGGCGGGCGAGGTTCTCCAATGATGTCAACCCGCTCTTCGATTCTTCATATGCAGCTTTGAAGATCAGCCATTCATGATGGGATCCAGCGAATATCGGCAGTTCAATGTTCATCTTCGGTTGACTCGCCCTCGCAGCCATAGTAATGGCAGCGGCAAGTTGGGCGATGTCACTTCTCGTTGTTTCGTTTCCTCCCGCCGGTGGGGCGCCGGCGTATGCCGACTCGTTCACTCCCGCCGGTGAGATGCCGATATGTGCTGTCTCCTTTTCTCCCGCCGTGAGACACGTCGCGACCTGCGGGGCAGGTGCCTGCGTCGGTATCGGCGGTAGCGGCAGTGGCTCTGGGATGTGCGGTTGCCCGGTGATAGCCAGCATTTGTATGCGGCTATCGTCGACCCAGGTGCCGGTGCGCTCGTTGTTGTTGTTGCCGGAGTCTTCAATCACGGTGTCAAGTTCATCTTCATCGGTGTCCGTGTCTGCCTCGATGGCCGCTACTTTGTTGGCGGCGAGCTTCAGTTGGATGAGCAGGAGCTCTTCTTGGGCCTTCAGTAGTCTCTTGTTTTTTCTTGATCTTGCTGAAGGCGTCTGCGCACGTGCCGCGGGCGGTTGCTCCTGAGTGGGTGCAGCCGGCGGCGGCGCTGATAGCTGTTTTCTTGTTGCTTCGAGGTGTTCTGGCTCAGTAGCCCGCGGACTGGACGCTTGACTCGTGGCCGACGTATCTGGCATGGTGGTACCAGTATACTCGGTCCCCGACGGTGTTTCTGTTTCGGACGTAGGCGTTCTCTCTTGCGTACGAGAACGAGTGACGGGCATCTTGACAATCTTCAGTCTTCACACGTAGATCCGGCTCGAAGGACCAGCAATGTGCCGGATAACACGGCACGGAGCTGGATTTGGTGCGAAGTCAGACGGTCGGTCGCCCGTTTGTGTCTTGATGTTGGACGCGTAAATGAGAAACTCCTATGTCAGGTTTCAGAGTAACAGCCAACCCAATGTTCTAATGTGGACTGTATTGTGTGCGGTGAGGTGGCCGTTAATTGTTCCAAGTGTTTTCTTCAATGTTCTTTCTTGAATGTTCTTTCTTGAATATTCTTTCTTGTGTGCTCTTCCTATGTTGCTCAGGAGAGATTTTCTTCTAGCCGCTGCTGGATCGAACTCCAATGTGTTCTTCCTAGAATGTTCTTTCTTGAGTGTTCTTTCTTCTGTGTTCTAGGGCTCTTCCTGTTCCTTAGGAGAGATGGTTCTTCTAGCTGCGGCTGGTGGGGCTCGTGGACTCGTCGAACTCATTTTCTACGTGTTTCTGCCCGTCTTTTATACAATTTTGTGTCCAAATGTGCGAGCAGGAAGTCAGTGGGAGCGAGAGGTGAGATTGCACGCGCGTGATATTCGCGGTCAAAAGACATTACCGTAAGGAAAGCCGCGTGCCATCTCATGATCAGAAAGAGAGGGGAGATGGCCGCGCGTGATATTTTCGGTCAAAAGGCGTTACCGTATGGAAAGCCGCGTGCCATCTCACGATTAGAAAGAGAAGGAAATAGAGCGGGCTTATATTTTGATTTAAAAAGGCAATACCGTAAAGAGAGCCGCGTCCTATTTCCCTATGATTCTTCTAGTCCTCGCTAGCCTATACGAGGGTGTGTGCCTACTAAATGTGTTTCCTATACCCCCGGCTGTTACTTTATTTATTAACATGCAAATATTCACAATAAGTTTTAAACAAAACTAACAAATAAACGATTTTACAAATTATAGATCTAACAACAAATGTATACTATTTAACATTTAGACGCCGTCCTGTACAGTAATGTTTGTGTACGATAGCGCAATAAATAAATATTGTATTCTATAAAAATATTTTATTATTATTATTATTATTGTATTCTATCACAAAAATGATAGTACTTTTATATTGATAATAAGAGCAATTCATTCAAAATTATTCCCTAACTATTCCAAAAAATCAAAAATGCACAACGTTGATATTCAAGTTTTTACTTCTGCCGGCACTCCCGGAGTGCAATTTTGTGTTTTTTTAATCATTAATCATTAAATCAATGATTAACGTCGATAACCGTGATTGATTAACGTCAATCATCGTGATTAAAGTAACTTTTTAATCACGATTATATCCTTTATATCCTTTGGACATTCCCACACATCGCCATCTAGCCCCAAAGTAAGCTACTCAAAGCTTGTGTGGGTGCCAGACAACGGATATAATACTTAAATACTTTTTGTTTGTAAATACATACATGATATACCTACATAGAAAACACCCAGACCAATACAAACAGACATGTTCATGCACACAATTGTGTATTGTGCGGGGATCGAACCCGCAACCCGCTGCGTAGTAGGCGGTTTCTCGACCACCAGACGGGTCGTCAATTAACATTTAGATGTAATCTGAAAAGTAATGTAATCTGATTAAAACTAATCATTTTTTTTATATAATATAATTGATTAATGCCAACACTGTAAGTTTCCGTTTTTTTTTGTCATTTCAAATAATTCAGTTTATTTAAGTTAATGCAATCTAGACACATACGAGACATATCTCTTTCCTAAATAATAGACATACTCGTAGGACAAAAATGCTTTTACAGACTCCATAAAGCACATGTGCAGAATCAGTATGAATCATCATACCTAAACACTGAACACACGATCCATTATTATACTGAAAAGAAATAACCTCACAAGGTCGTGTTAACAGTTTCCTGCAGGCGATTGGAAACAATAGCTAAAAATAACAGCGACTATTCATGAACAATAGAAATGGTTTAGTCTACTTTGAATTCAATGTTTTTTTTAATTGGTCGGTAATTGATTTTGCTTCAATTAGCTTAATAATGTGGGTTTGTTCTATATTGGTTTAAATGTATACTAAATACTAATACTATAAAGCTGAAGAGTTTGTTTCAAAATGGTAATCCGAGGAACTAAACTGATTTCAACAATTACTTATGTGTTACATAGCTTATTTATTAAGGAAGGCTTTAGGCCATATGAAACATCACAGGACGGGGGGAGAGGAAGTAAATTCAAAACGTCCGAAGTCGCAGGGGACTGCTAGTGATATAAGTAAGAATTGGATATCGAGCAATTTTATTGATCGTATATAACATAAAAACGGTTAGAAATACATGCACATGTAATGTGTTTCCCAATCGTTATCGGAGCAGTACCAATAGCATACTGAGCGCGTTGGCCGAGCGGTGGGATCATAGAAAAAATGAATAAGGTTAGAATGGCCCCGGTCAGTGCGGCAGCGAGCTTAATTGTAGGCATATGCCTGCATTGAGCCGTTGCTACTTCAGTCGCGTGACAAGAGCGTTGCATTATTTTTTGTCAAAAATGCCGTCATTTGCTATAATTACTTGAAGAGCGTGAAGCCAGGTCATAAAAAATGAGAGAGAAAGTGTATTTTTTCACCGGTGAGTAATAATACGTATAGTTATTTCGACATTATTTGCAAAAAACACTTTTTAATTATGATATTTCAAATGAAAGCGGTTTTCTTGCACTTAGTTCAAAAAAAGAAAAATCATTGATGACTGTCCACGCATATTTTTAACAAATCTGCTATCTTAACACGCAATGTATCGCGTCCAATTTGCTTTGTTCGCTTGTATACGCATCACTAGGGATGTAGCTCACAGCACAGTAAAATTATCGATAAATGGTAACTTCCCTACTGATGTATTAAAAGACAAAAATAAGTTTTGTTTATTAATTATTTGAAACATAATAATGATTAAATAAATACAATGAAGTTGAAGAGTTCATATGTTGGAACGCGCTTATCTCAGGAACTACTAGAGCTATTTGAAAAAAAAAATGTATTATATTCTAATTCGTGCTACCAAAATAATGTATTCCTGCAATAAAAATATAACTCAGCAAAAACGCACTGCTTAATCCTCAACTTTTCTACTTTCGCTGTTATTATCTTCGATTTTTATTTATCGTTTGGTCTATTTATTTGTAAAATAGGGTACGACAATTCACAGTTTAAAATTGATATGTGTTCAATACTGTTTCACAAGTTCTACATTGGTTTACTGTCAACAATCTACTCCCTTCGGCAGTGATATCGAAGTTAAACAACAGCGATCGTGTTTTAATGAGTGACCATACCGACCATATTTAAGTGACCTAAACAACGAGCATCTCCGTGCTTCATGAAGCACGTTAAGCTAGTAAGCTAGTATCGGTTCATATTTTCTTACAGCATCTAAAAGCATTCGGTATTAATTTTATCATAATTTCGAAATCTCGTTTTCCTACAAAAACTTAAAAAGAAAATTTCCTTATACGTGGTTGACTTTTGGAAAGTATATTATGGGATCAAGATTGTCCCAAATGAGCTCCCCCATCAACTCTTAAAAGGATCCGGTCATATTATCAATAACCCTGCATACAAATATTTTTGTAAGACTTATTTGTAGTCAGCTATACACGTATTGTGAATTTGTGTATAATTTTGTAATTTAACAAACCTCTGCAAAGCCTCTTTGGTGATGTGATTTAAATGCGAACAAAAGCACTGCAAGGTTAACTGTTGTATCATGCAGCGGTACATTTCTTTAACTTAACCACCATACTAACTTGGGTCATATTTATTTATTGAAAACTTGCCCATGCACGAAACATAAAATTGTACATGTGGCGGACTTAATGCCAAAAGCATTATATACCGGTCAACCGTACGTCTATAAGTATATTGTATTTTTTTAATTGTAATCTTAACTATTTTCGAATTGAGTTTGTTCTCTCCCATTCAAGTTCAAGCCTAAAGTCTTTCTCGATAAATTAGACATCCAACACATAAACTTTTTTTTAATTGGTCCAGTAGTTCCTGAGATTAGCGCGATTAAACACATACAAACTCTTCAGCTTTATTATATTAGCTAAGAATACATATGAATAAATAGCATGGTAAGAGAAAATACCTGAATAATGTAGGCCATGGCCTTTATACTTTTATACCTTTAATCATTTTTCTTTACATTGGAATCTTTTTGTCGTATATAAGTAATATTACTTATTTTTTATACAAAGAATGCTTCAATTCTACTAATAGAACTATTTTTAGAAACTACTTTAATGTTTAAAGGTAAAAGTTACTCTATTTCAAGTAACGTTTGGCAACACATTTTTTTCTTCTATTGTCTTTACCGAAAGGCAATAGTAGTACCCTTTCTTGCGATCCAATGAGCTGTTAAATTATCCAAATTATTTCAAACTTAAATCCTACATGTTTATTCACAAAGAGAAACAACATTACATCGGTAATTGAATTTATAATAATCGACTTTTACCACATCACTAGTATTTTGACATAAAAGAACGAACGTATCTGAATGATGATTGGAGGTTTCACCGCTAGAAGCTCTGTGATTGGTAGTTGGTTTCAAGTACTAATTACACCAATCACAGAGCTCCTAGCGGAAATTGTGATTGGTTTGTGATATTGGTGCGTTAATTCATTGATTGGTACTTTTATCACTGCAGCAACAGCGCGGTAACTCCCACCGGCGACAGAGGTTCCCATACAAACGAACGATCATAACCATTCTAACCTTATTCATTTTTTCTATGGGTGGGATTCCCCGATGATGGACAGGATGAAGCTGCATGCCAGTTCATCACCTTTTTAGGGTTCCGTAGCCGAATGGCAAAAAACGGAACCCTTATAGTTTCGTCAAGTCTGTCTGTCTGTCTATCTGTCCGTCCGTCCGTATGTCACAGCCAATTTATTCTGTAACTATAAGCACCACGTTGAAATTTGGTAGGAAGATGTATCCTGTTAACCGCTTACCGATTCTCATATAAAAAATAATGACATTTAAGGAGGGGCTCCCATACATGAAACTTAAACCGTTTTTTTTTTGTCAAACCAATGCGTGTGAATTGTTTATGGATAGGTCTCTAAAATGATATAGAGGTTCCTTAAAATATTTTCTTTTAAAGTCTAACGTTTCTTACCTAGATGCTTCCAAAGTGGTAAAATGGGCGTCCCCGAGCGAGTGTAAATTTTGAAAAAAAAATGTGATGTAGATCATAACAAATACTTTTAACGAAAATTGGTTCGGACGGGATCAAACGAGAAGTTTTTGAGATATAGCAAATTTTAAACAACCGCAAACAGAACTTGGTTCTTCATACAAACACTATAAAAAACAAAGTTATATTTGCTGTCAACAAAATATTGTGGTATTTTACTATGTGGAAGTAAGTGGATGCCCTAATTCAGTTAACGTTGGCACGGAACCCTCAGTGCGCGTGTCCGACTTGTACTTGGCCGGTTTATTTAAAATTAGAATAAAATTGAACTAAGATGTAATAATACTGAAAATATGGTGACAACGTTGTTTTTTTTTTGGTCACTGCGAGCGCTGTCATCGATTTGATCCCCCCCCCCCCCCGCATACTTCGCACACAGCGAATATGTGTGCAATAAAGTAATAATATTTCTATCTATCTATAAAAAGAATGAGTCAAAGTGGAGAAGTCGCTTCTATTACGTCACCGGATCAAGGGAATAAAATATATTAGGCGTGATATTCAATATAGGTCCGGTTGTACATGAATAACATTGAGCTACTTTCTTGGGTGATTCCCCGTGGTACAGTCGCCGTCAGATATATTGGAGCAGACAAAGTGACCAAATACTTCTGAACAGTTAAAAATGTCAATAAGTTCCATACACTACAAGTTACCATTAATATCAGAACATTTATTACTTCATTAATATCTGAGCAGATGCTAGTCAAAAACTTCTATGCACACAACTAACCAATAATATCTGAACATTTATAACGTCAAATGTATCTACGCAGCCGGTCTTAAATATCTGAGCAATCGAGGAAAATTGCAGAAGGAAGTGCTTCCAACTTAACTATAAATACTATTTTAAAATAGGAACTATTTTCATAGTTTATATTATAGTAAGATGACGCTGAACAAGTGGGTCTTAAAATGAACATGGAGCAGACGAAAATTATGTCACTGTTGTACCCACTCCAGTATCCATTGGGAACTCAACTCTCGAAGTCGTCGACGAGTACGTCTACCTGGGACAAGTGATCCAATTGGGTAGGTCCAACTTCGAGAAAGAGGTCAATCGACGAATCCAACTCGGCTGGGCAGCGTTCGGGAAATTAGGAAAGAGTGTCTTCTCATCTCATCTCATCTCAGTGTCTTAAGACGAAAGTCTTCAACCAGTGTCCCAGTGTGTGTTACCAGTGATGACATACGGATCCAAAACATGGTCTCTAACTATGGGCCTCATAAAGAAGCTCAAAATCACACAACGAGCGATGGAGAGGGCTATGCTGTGTGTTTCTCTACGTGATCGAATCAGAAATGAGGAGATACGTAGAAGAACTAAGGTAACGGACATAGCTTTGAGAATCAGTAAGCTCAAATGGCAATGGGCAGGGCACATAGCGCGAAGAACTGATGGCCGTTGGGGCAGGAAAGTTCTGGATTGGAGATCCTTCGACCAAAGACGCAGCGTAGGACGTCCACTAACAAGATGGACAGACGACCTAAAAAAGATCGCAGGATCAAACTGGATGCAGACCGCTAGTGATCGGTTGCTGTGGAAAGCCGTGGGGGAGGCCTATGTTTAGCAGTGGACGTCCTTTGGCTGATAATGATGATGAATGAAGATGACGCTGGCAGTTTGTAACGCTTTGTAGTTTTCAGTATTGTCATGAAAGTGTCATGCAATAAATAAATTCAGACAAGTGAGTGTTCAGATATTATTGGTTGGTTGTGTGTATAGAAATTATTGACTAACATCTGCTCAGATATTACTGAAATTATGAATGTTCTGATATTAATGGTAACTTGTAGTGTATGGAACTTATTGACATTTTAAACTGTTCACAAGTATTTGGTCACCTTGTCTGCTCCAATATATATGACGGCGACTGTACTTATTAGTTATTCCCATCAATCAACCTCTCGACTGAGGGTCCTTATCATGTTTTGTGGTACTACAAACACTAAGTTGTTATAATACATATTTTCGGTCTTGAAACGTAGTATGCGTGAAACGAAAAAATGTGTCATGACGAAAAACTAATAAGTGAATGATTTAGTAAAAACCGACTTCAAAACGAATATGCATAAAATTTAAGGGTTTCCCTCGATTACACCAAGATTCTATCATCAGATCCCAAATTGGCAACAATGGGACCTACTAGAAGGTATACCCTCTTGGTAGGCGTTTTTTTTCGAATCGGACGACAAACGACTGAGATATGAGGTAACATCGATACAAAAAAAAAATACATACGGTTGAATTGATAACCTCCTTCTTATTTGAAGTCGGTTAAAAAGTGGCCACCCACCAAACGTCATTTTGGTCTATCTAATTAAAAATTAGAGTATAGTTTAAGTAAATGGTAGGTTAAAAATGTATTTTCTTCCAGATACGACAGACAACGCCGCTACGAGCCGTACACGCAAGAAACAGAATGCTCGCCGGTGAGAGAGCGCCGGTCCACGGTCACGGCGCTGGCGAAGTTCTTCCTGTTCTCAGCGGCCATGATACTTTTCTGTGTGCTGATGTACATCCCCGTGTATAATAGGGCCAGTGATCAGCTGCCTAAAGGTGAGATCGCAGATCTTTCTAGAACTTCCCCATCCCTAGTTAAGTCACAACACAAGTCACCAGCTGGTAACCTCTTTCACTATACTCTAGTACAAATCGTCACCACTGGCTTACTTCAAAATCTGGAATTATAAACTAATAGTATCTGCTGCCATATAGCTTTAGCTACCTTTCTGGATCCGTAAAGCCTTTGCGGGGTATTTTCAAAAGACCGAACCGACCGGTAAGTCCAAAACTAGGTTTCGAATTAGCCAAAATGATCCCACCAGCCACATACCCGGAGTGTCTATGGACTATTATAAGGAACTTCACGATTGCCTTAAGGTTCGACACACTGTATATCCAAAGGTGCTAAACGCCTGCTTTAGTGTTCTGAACTTACTTTAAAGTTCTGAACTCCAAATAAAAAATCTAGAGGATCTAAGACAATCTATCCTATCAGATCTCTTGAAAATGGAACTTCAATTATTAGAGATGCAACCAATAAAAAGTTAAATGACTGAGAATCTTGCAAGATGGCAAATGGCTAAAGCATGAAGGTTCCAGCCAGAGATATCTTGTAAATTACCTAAAGCTCCTGCGCTGCCGCTACGCGCCGTACACGCTAGAAACAGAATGCTCGCCGGTGAGAAAGCGTCGCTCCACGATCACGGCGCTGGCGAAGTTCTTCCTGTTCTCAGCGGCCATGATACTCTTCTGTGTGCTGATGTACATCCCTGTGTATAATGTGAAATTTGGCACATTGTACTATCTTTATATAAAGTATCGTTTGGCTACAGTTTGTAACTTTAGGCTTAGGGGGCACTTTTTCCAAAACTGTCCTGCTACACCCTCTGTCACAAAGAAATACAAAAAAAGTATTTATTATCTCTATGATCGTAGAATTTGCAGACACCAGCACGTCAAGTTAAGCACTGCGGTGTCTTATGCCGTTGTAACAAGGGCTAGTTTGCAACAAAATTAGGTAACCTGATGTGATTACTCCCGCAACTATTCTGCACAGTGTACTACTAGTGTGTTGTGCGTGTGCGCGCAAAATTCAAAAGGAACAAGGCGGTTCTGAACACCTGCTAAGGGTTCCCCAAGCCATGTCCACTAAAATATCATAGGGTTTTCAACTCCTGATAAGGGTTTCCAAAGTTTATGTCAGATAAAAAGTTAAAGCCCAATAAAGTTGCGAATAGGGCATGGAATACCGGAATATTTTTTCATACCGGTATTGACACCGGTATTGAAATTTCAATTACCGGTATACCGAAATTTCGGTATTTATCCGGTATTTCTTGAAATACTGCTAGTTACTGTTTAAATGATTCAAAGAACGATTAGTAAGTCTCGTTTGCGAAAAGTTATTAAAGAAGTATAACAGAAACACTGAAAGTATTTGTCAACTCCCTAGAAACCATAAAATGAGTAGTTTAAGTTATAGGTTATCTTATTAGGAATACTAAAGAAAATACGTTCTTTGATCCAAGAATTATTTATATTGTTTCATTGGCACAAATTATATTAAAATCAGTCTGTAATGAAAATTTAAGACAAAAGCAATAGTTTTAAAATAAAACAAAACTAACTCTGACTAAAGCAATATTTTTAAATAGCGTCCAATCTTGAAACTCGCTTCGAATTGCAGTATGTAAGTTGACATTCGTCAAAGAGGTTCGGAGGGTGTTGTGCAATCTGGACGTGAATAGGGCCAGCGGACCTGACGGCATCCCAGCTAGAGTTCTGAGGCACTGCACCTGCACTGTCTCCCGTGTTAACACGCCTGTTTCGCCTCTCTCTCCTACTGAAACAAGTACCGAAATCTTGGAAGATCGCCAATGTGCCATCTTTACCTAAAAAAGGTAACCGAGCTGACCCTGCCAACTACCGACCGATCGCCATATCCTCCTTACTATGTAAAGTAATGGAGAGGGTCTTAAATAGTAAGTTGCTGACCTACCTACAAAACAATGATATATAGAGCTGCTGGGTATGGTTGTCGACAGATCTCAATTTTGGCCCCAACTTGGCATCCTGAACAGAGTGAGGCGATACTTCACGCCTGAACAGCTTTTGACCCTTTACAAAGCACAAGTCCGGTCCTGCATGGAGTATTGCAGTCACCTCTGGGATGGATCCGCCAAGTACCAGCTTGAAGCGCTTGACTCAGTGGAGCGCAGAGCCAAAAGATTAATAGGTGACGACAAACTGGTGGATGATAAGCTCGATAGCTTAGCCCATCGCCGCAAGGTTGCCAGCTTAGCTGTATTTTACAGGCTTTACTTTGGCGAGTGTGCGAAGGAGCTCCATGAGCTCATCCCACCAGCCCCCTTTTTCCATCATCTGAATCAATATTGAGAATGAGGTGACATTCCATTAGTTGAAGAACTGCCGATATTACAAAATTAGATCACTTTTTCCGAATTACCGAAATACCGGTATTATCCCGTCAAATACCGGTATCAAAATACCGGAAAATTTGATCGGTATACCGGTATACATGCCCTAGTTGCGAAGGGCTAAGTTTCCGCTTAATTTATTGCTTGGAGCACGCCTACTAAATATGTTCTGACAATAATATCCTTCTTTCTGGATTGCAGCTTGCCTTGAAATTACAACTGGTATAATATATACTCCCGTACCAAGACTCGCGAAAATCTACACAAAGCATCGCTTTACTTCGTTCGTTGTTCAGCAGGCTGTACCAGTGAAAGGTTTCTGGGCTTAGCTCGATTAGGTGTCGTTGTATTATTTTTATATATTTTAAAATACTAAGGACAGCACTTACTTTTTTTAAATGAAAATGTAACATTGAAACGATTTTAAGAAAGTATTCATAAAGATGAAATAAGAAACCAAAAATTTGCGCACGGGCGGGACTTGAACCAGCAACCTTTGGCTGACCGGGCCAAACGCTCTTACCAATTGAGCTACCGTGCTGTCAGTGCGACCCTGCGAAATTTCCAGCGTCATCAATTTCTTAGTTGAATTTATTCTGTAAAGAATAACTGCTTGGGCCATCTGTTTCATAAACAGACGGCTAGATGGCGCTGAGCGTCACGAAATTGACGTTTTCATAAGATACCACAAATTTCGCAGAGTCGCACTGACAGCACGGTAGCTCAATTGGTAAGAGCGTTTGGCCCGGTCAGCCAAAAGGTTGCTGGTTCAAGTCCCGCCTGTGCGCAAATTTTTGGTTTCTTATTTCATCTTTATGAATATAAAATATGACACTGTGTGTGTTAAAAACATTCTAAAGTATTAAGAACGTAGTTTTTTATCGTGCTAGCACTATTAATATATCACTTAAATATCGTACAGTGGCCAGCACATCAGTTAAACCACTTTTTTGCAAACTAGCCCTTATTACATCGTAATAAGATACCGCATTGTTTACCTTGATGTGCTGTTGTCCGTACATTGTACTGAAATTTTGACTGCAGCTATGTTCATACGCAATGTCATTTTTTTTATTATAAAATTACTGTACGTATCATACACTTTTATAATTATATACTATTGCACACAAAACTATCTTTAAAAGCATTTCAAAATATTGGCATACTCTACAATGGACTGTACTATTAGGTTCTGTGTAAATGAGTGACAGAAGCCTATTTGTCACCATCATCAACATAATGATACAAAGTCTTTATCCAAAACAGAATTATTACCATCATTGATATCCTGGAAGATGAAATAAGAAACCAAAAATGTGCTCAAGAGCGGGACTCGAATCAGCAACTTCTCGGCTAACGAAGCCAAACGCCTTACCAATTGAGCTACCGTGCTGTCGATCCGACCGCGCGAAAGTATGGATCCGTCATTACGCGTGACGGTAGCGCCATCTACCCGTCTGTTTATGCAACAGCGGGCCAAGTAGTTATTCTTTACAGAATAAATTGATAACGCTTCGCGATCCAATGGTTTAATGGCGTAATGACGTATCCATAAGAGACCGGTTAGCCAAGAAGTTGCTGGTTTGAGTTCCGCTCGTGCGCACATTTTTAGTTTCTTATTTCATCTTTAAGAATATAAAATATGAAACTGTGAGTGTGCATTCTAAACCATCATTGATATCACGAAATATTTTGGCGATTTTAATTTAATGTTGATGATGATGATGTTGATTTAATGTTGATAATGATGTTTTAGTGATGATTATATTCTGCCCATGATATTAAAAAATATATTCATTGTCTGTTTCAATCCAACTAAGTAAGTAAAGAGTTTAGTTTTAAGTGTTAAAAATTAAAATTCAATAAAGTATTGTCTGTATGGCGTAGAGCCGAAGACGTTTAACTTGTATAAAAAAAGTAAGTAAATCAATACTTAATGCCATAGGTTCCAATCTAATTCCTTTTTACAGGTCTAGTAGCAGGATGGTCAATACATACGAATCGCGACACGAAAATATACGTACAGCCCAACAACGTCACCACAATACACGAGCCAAAAGACGTGTGTCCAAAACAAGACAGAGATAAAAAAAACAAACTGTTTCTCCTAATATTTGTATGCTCCTCTACCACGAACTTCGAGAGGCGAGTCGCGATACGAGAAACGTGGGGCAACAGACACACTTATAGGCAAATGGAAAAGGTGTTTAATACAATAAGAGATAAATACAAAAATTACAATTTCACGTATGATCTGTATCCTGAATCTCAGAATGTTAGTAATAATTTTAGTAAGTCGAAAGGGGACATATCTATTGGTAGTCTTCTGCCGGAGCTGGCTAAGGCTCTGCAGAATAATATGGTTAGTAATGACGTGGTTGGTGGTGGAAATGATGAAGTACCTGAGAAGAGGTTTGAGGATGAGGACGATCCGGTGTTGCCAGAGTTCGATATGAATAAAGAATTGGGGGAGAATGCGGAGACTTATGATTACGATTATGAGTCGAATATTATGAGGATACCGCCAAGAGGTGAGTACTAAGTTTTTTTAAAATTAAAACAAAGTGACACAAAACACATTAAAAAAATCACATATGAACATATTTCATTATCTATCCCCTTCTCTATCTTTCTCTCTATAGGTATTAATCACGTACATACACAGTTTGCCCTTACAAATTAAAACATCTGCAATGATAAATTGGCACAAGTAAAATCTCAAGTCTTTATATTTTTTCGGTTGTACGAGTATAATTCATATTAATAAAGGTTTATAAAGATGAAATAAGAAACCAAAAATTTGCGCACGGGCGGGACTTGAACCAGCAACTTCTTGGCTAACCGGACTTAACGCTCTACCAATTGAGCTACCGTGCTGTCCGTCCGACCTTGCGAAATGTGTGATCTCTTACGGATACGTCATTATGACGACATTCTTTAAAGTCGACGACGACCTCCTTAAAGGAGAACTAAATTTTACTTTTTAGGAAGCAACTTATTTATTAATTTATTTTATTTGTTAGGAGAACCAGGGCTTACGAGTTATTAGATGCTCGCAATTACTAATTGCAATTAATTAATCTGTTCTATTATTTTCTAGGTTACGAAGAAACACCCAGTCTGGGCAAGATATTGAAAATGCTAAAAGACAACAAAGTGTTTCCAGAGAAGTCGGAAATCGAAAACGAAAACGTCGAAGCTGACAACACCGAACCGGAGTTCAAACTAGTGTTCCTATTGGGGTTGCCACAGCAAAATAATGATAGTGACGTCCAGAGTAAAATTGATGAAGAAGCGGAAAGATATGGAGATGTGATACAGGAAGGTTTTATAGATTCGTACAATAATTTAACGTTGAAATCTATAATGATGTTGAAGTGGATCACTAATCAGTGCAATGAAAGCGGTGAGTAATAGGCAAGGAAATGATTGCTGCTTTTTTATAATTTTCATTTCAGGAAATGATGTTTTTTTTTTCATATGAAATCACATGCGAAGTTTAATTGCCTATGATTTTACAGATACAGTCGTGATGCTGCATCGCGATTGTATCGATGCTAAAGACCCACTAAGTTATCTGAAGAATGACCGAGTCGCGCGTCTGCATCGATACTAACGAACGGCAGTCTTTTTTGCATATCGATTTTAAACCTTACGTCTAGCAAGTTACAGTGTGAATCCAATACGATATTATCATGTGTTTAGAGAATCATAATTTATACGCGAATCAATAACTTTGAATTGGCAGTCGCTATAAATTCAATGGCCCTTTCTGGACATTGAACTCGCGTACATTGCATCCAGGGCATCTGATTAACCACTGACCTAGTTCAAAGTTTGTTGACATAATTATATTTCTAACAAGCGATTTCAGTGAATTCCAAAATTCAACAAAGCAAAGTATGAAAATCGGCGTAACCGGTCTCGAATTGTAAGTGGTGTAACTAACACGGCTCTCTTTTATGTATGTAGATATAAAAGATTCAAAGTCAATCATCATTATAGGTATTCCCATATAACCCTGAAATTGCGTAAGCTCGGGGTATCCGCGCCGCCCACACTCCTCACGCACCGCAGGCGAAGAAGAGATGTTAAGAACTAGAGTCTTTTGAGTCCTGATTCTTAGACTCGGCTCAATTTTACATGACTCTGGGCTGATTTTTCAATAGTAAGATAAGAAATATTCATCGAACAAAATACAATATGGCTAATTTGAAAACATCACCTAATCGTCAGCAATCACACGTAACTGTCATTTTTTAAAATATGTCGCTTTATAATTTATCAGTCTGATAGGTTTTATCTGACTATTGAAAAATCGGCGCTCAGTAAACTTACTAAACTTCGAGTCTTGAGTCGAACCGAGCTTCAGTCTTTCGAGCGCTAAAATAGAACTCGAGTCTTAACAAGTGCTCGAGTCTTAAATAGAGCTCGAGTCTTAAAAAAGCTTGAGTCTCAAAAGAGCGCGAATCTTATGTCTTGAGCGTATTTAAGGTTTAATAATGTTAATAGTTGCAAATTATTCTGGCCTTTATACGTACTTATATGTGCGACATCAAATCAATTTTCATTGCTTGTGATTTTATTTGACCTATGTATTTTCTTCTGCGGATTACCTGATTTTAAAAGGAACTCCAAACAAAAAAGAACTCGAGCTCGACTCGCCCCGTAAAAACGACTCGAGCGCTTAAAAAGACTCGAGTTCCATGTTGCGCTCAAGAGCTCATATAGACTTTAGTTCTTTAGTCTTCGGAGTCTTATTGTAACGAGTCGAGTCGTGCAATTTGTCAGTCGAGCTCAAAATTTACGACTCATAACACTCGAGTTCTTAACATCTCTAGCGAAGTCTCAAAACAACGGTTCACCTATAATAGAGTTAGTTTTGATATCCTGGGCTTGTCAATGACACCGTTTATTTATTTCCAGTCCGCTACATACTCAAAACGGACGATGATATGTATATAAACGTGCCAAAACTGATACACAACCTGAAGAATCGTTCGAGAGAGTTCGACGCGAAGGTGGCGTCCGGCGCGAAGGACCAAGAGTACCTGCTCATAGGGGACCTGATTTGTGGAGCGAGACCGGTGCTAGATAGTAGTAATAAATGGTGAGTTTTTATTTCGGATTTATTTTAGAATTGGACCAGTGGCAATCGATCATTTTTTAACCGACTTCAAAAAAGGAGGAGGTTATCAATTCGACTGTATGTTTTTTTTTTTTGTATGTTTGTTACCTCATATCTCAGTCGTTTGTCGACCGAATCGAAAATTTTTTTCGCCTACTTAGAGGGTGTACCTTCTAGTTGGTCCCATTTTTTCCATTTTGGGATCTGATGATGGGATCTTGGTGTAATCGAGGAAAACCATCAAATTTTAAAAGCACGTATAGTGTTTTTTTACTAGAATCTTAATGTTGACGTGTTGTTACGTCTGATAGTCAACATCTTGTGGGGCTGGCGGCAACAGCTGATGGTGGAACTTCTTAACGCTTAGGAGTTCAGTAATTATAATGACGGAACTTATGATAAGTAATTTGTAGCTTCTTAAAAAAATAGAATCATAAGGTGCAACTCCCCCCCCCCCCTCTCTTAGGTAATTACTAAAAATGAAGAAATAAAATAAACTTTTAAAAGAAGTAAAAACCGACTTCAAAACCAAAATGCACTAAAAAGTCTTAAATAAACTCTTCACCATTGAAAGGAAAGGAATCCGTTTTAGGCAAACAATTTGTGTTTGGAGTCGGTGCCATCACTTTGACCATCAAGCATCAACTATCACAGCACCGACTCCAAAAAGAAATTGTTTGCCTAAAACGGATTCCTTTCCTTTCAATGGTGAAGAGTTTATTTAAGACTTTTTAGTGCATTTTGGTTTTGAAGTCGGTTTTTATCGTTAACCAGTTGTATCGTTTCTCATTTCATCTTTATGAATATAAAATATGACAGTGAGTGTATTTATCACTCACAGTGAATGTTAAAAACATTGTATACCATGAAAAATGTTGTATTTTATTGTTTATTTATTGCAACATATACAGAGTATTTGAGATAAGGGTCGTGATAAGACTATCGGTAGTTGTTACACCCTGAATTCATAGCACCAACCAATGGTGTTTTGCCTTTTCGACTCGAGTAGTTTTTTTATTATTATTTGCATGTACATTCAATGTCATTTTTCGATCGAATAAAATTGTTTTCTTTCTTTCTCATATTTGTGAAAGCGAAATTTTTGTGGATTGCGAGGCTTTTTCTTTTAATTTTTTTTGAAACTTCTCTGAGTGTTAGTTTAGCTAGCTCATAATTTTATGTATATTTGATTTATAGAAATAAAGAAACACCGACATAACACCATAAAAACAGGAGGAATTATTTATTAGAAAAGCTCTAAAATTTTACGAAAAAAAATATCTTGAAAACTACAAAAATTCGGCTAACATAATTATATAGGGTATATTTGGCCATAAATATAAGGCTTCCAAAAAAATGGCGCCACTGTTTAGGCCAGCTTGTAATTAAAAAAACTGGCTAAGTGCGAGTCGGACTCGCGCACTGAGGGTTCCGTGCCAACTTTAGCTGAATTAGGGAATCCACTTACTTCTACTTAGTAAAATACCACAATATTTTGTTGACTACAAATATAACTTTGTTTTTCATAGTGTTTGTATGAAGTACAAAGTTATGTTTGCCGTTGTTGAAAACATGCTATGTCTCAAAAACTACTCATTCGATCTCGTCCAAACCAATTTTCGTTGAACGTGTTTGTTACGATTATAGACACCCCATAGGTTTGACTAAAAAAAATTTTTTTCGTTATAGTTTCATGTATGGGAGCCCCCCCTTAAATGACATTATTTTTTATTTTTTTGTATGAGAATCGGTAAGCGGTTAACAGGATACATCTTCCTACCAAATTTCAACAGTGTAATGCTTATAGTTACAGAATAAAGTGGCTGTGACATACGGACGAACAGACAGACAGACAGACAGACAGACTTGACGAAACTATAAGGGTTCCGTTTTGTGCCATTCGGCTACGGAACCCTAAAATCACAAATCGAACACTAAACATCGTGGAACCATAAATGGAGGTGATTCAGATAGCCCTAGTGATTCTCTTCCTCGGGATTTCAGCTTGCGACATTTTTTTTGGGACATCCTGTACACATATTGTATTTTAGTCAATCAAAATACATGTGTCATGTTCATGTAAGAAGAAAAGAAAATCATGTATAACGTTATTGACTAGTAGAAAGAGGCTGATTAAGAAAGAATAGGTAGATTGTATGAAGCAAGATATGATTGTTAGTTGGATGATAAAGGAAATTACTTTTCCTGTAAACAAAGTGACTAACTTTTATTTTGTGTAACATTTTTTTATCTTATCTTAAAATATACCGCTCCTACCTCTGTGTAAAATGACAAAGGGTCTCCTTGTGTTCTTGCCCGGGAAAATATAATAATCATTTACTAATGTGCAAATGTTTTTATTTATTTATTTATACTTTATTGCACAACCTATAATTTGTACAAAAGGTGAACTTAACGCCATATGACATTCTCTACCAGTCATACCCTTGGGCGCAGCAGAAATGATTGTGGGCGGTGCGACAAAAAGAAAATGAGTTACTATTTAAAGAAAAAAAAGTATAATTTCACACATAGAAACATATATTACAAAACAAAAAAAAAAAACAAAATGAATTCAATTTTAAATAAATACAATAAGTTTTTGTAACTTTACACTCAATACATACAGGATGTTGTTTTGGTCAGCGACATCCAAGTCAGGAATGACAGTATGAGTTATGCTGGTTATAAAAAAAAAACATGAAATTATTTGCAAGTTTCATAATAGAAATCCTATTTGCAAAATTCGTTAAAAAAAACAAAAAGAATGGGGAAACTCACACCCTCGCTCTTAGTTCGCGCCTATCTACGAAATACTACGCCGTAGCTTGTAAGCTACAAAGAGGATGTTAGTAGTTTTGACTCGCTCGCTAAAACACAATAAGAAATTGTTTTTTTCCATAAAAAAAATATTTTATATATATTTTGGCATCAGTATCGTTTGTACAGCCACCCCTGAGTCGCTCGTCAAAGTCAAAGTCAAAAATATTTTATTCAATTTAGGACACAAAATGCCACTTATGAACGTCAATAGTGCAATATCAATCAATTATGGCCCGTATGGGGCTAGAACATGTCTCCTTATCTTTTGGGTCCTACTACAAATTACTACATTACAAACTACCGTCGCTGAACAAAACAATACCCTGTATAAAATAGCCTAGTTTTCACTAAGATCCTTTTCTAAAAAAAAAAGTCATGAAAAACGAATTCATTCATTCATTGAAATAATATTTAAGGCAGCATTATATACTGGTTGTCCCAAAAAGTGCGTGCCAAACTAAAACTGGATATAGCTTAGCCATAGAGCTTTCAAATAAAAATAACGTGACTGTAATAAAAGTCTCATATTTTGGGCGATAATACTACTTTTTTATACTTTTCTTGTATAAAGAAAACAAGAAAGTGGCATTATTTACCTAACCATTACACTTTTATGAGATTCATGTTATTTTTATTTCAAAGGTCTTATAAGACATAATTAAAAAAAAAGTGGAGTATGAGCGCTTTCACACTTGGCGACTTTAGCAGCGCGAAAGTTGCGCGGCAGTCGCGCTGCTGTCAATTTCATACATAAAATGACAGCAGTAAGCCTTTAAATTTAGAGACACGCGCTGCTGTCGCCCTGCTGTGCTGCGGACACCCTTTATATTTTTAATGCTAAGATTTTTTTAAATATACATACGTATATCCATATATGTACAGCCCCCGGTACATATACGGCGGGCGCGTATTCCCGCGGTATCTCTCCGGTACCGGTTACGCGCTGAGTTTGCGCGCCGCCAGCGCCCTCTACCACTTTGATTCTTATACACAAAATAAAAAATAATATTTAAGGGGAAGCTCCCATACATGAAACTAAAACCAAAAAAAAAATTTTTAGTCAAACCTATGCGTGTGGGGTGTCTATAGATAGGTCTTTTAAAATAAAATCGAGGTTCCTAAAACCATTTTCTCTAAAAGTCTAACGTTTGCGAGATATACGCGCACGCTAAAATGAACGTCCCCCCTCCCCCCTTTAACTTCTAAACTAAGCTAGTGTAAATTTTGAAAAAAATATATAATGTAGATCTTAACAAATGCTTTCAATGAAAATTGGTTTGGACGGGATCGAACTAGTAGTTTTTGAGATATAGCATATTTTCAACAACCGCAAACATAACTTTGTTTTTCATACAAATATTATGAAAAACAAAGTTATGTTTGCTGTCAACAAAATATTGTGGTATTTTACTAGGTGAATGTAAGTAGATTCCCTTATTCAGTTAACGTTGACACGGAACCCTCAGTGCGCGAGTCCGACTCGCACTTGGCCGGTTTTTGTATTTTTCTTGTATAAAGAAAACAAGAAAGTGGCATTATCTCCCAAAACCATGACTCAGTCTGGTGTGCCATTTATGAAACACAAAGTGGCATAATTAGAAAAAAATAATATAGAGAATATCTGAAAGGTCTTTGACTACGCCAACTCCAGTGTCAGTTTGGCACGCTCTTTTTGGGACACTTTTTATATTTTTAATTCTAAGCAGATTTTTAATCTAAATGCGTTTCTACACAGGTACAGCCCCCGGTACATGTACGGTGGGCGCGTGTACCCGCGGTATCTCTCGGGTACCGGCTACGCGCTGAGTTCGCGCGCCGCCAGCGCCCTCTACCACGCGGCGTTGAGGACCAACTACTTTCATTTGGAGGATATTTATATTACTGGTAAGTTTTTTAATACATTATAACTATATTTTTTTTCGAGTGCAATGAATATCACGTTCTAACTAAAGCGTCATATTTTTACCTGACTACAGTGATGCTTTTTTGTTTTAATAAAGTTTTGACGACCTCCGTGGTCGAGTTCGAGGTCGCCATCTCGTGAGGTTCCGGGTTCGATTCCCGGTCGGGTCAATGTAGAAAACGATCTTTTCTATATTGTCTCGGGTCTGGGTGTTGTGGTTCCACAGTTGTGTCTGATTTCCATAACACAAGTACATTGGCTACTTACTTTGGGATCAGAGCAATGTATGTGATTGTAGTCCAATATTTATTTATTTATAAAGACAGGTTCCTAAAATAGTTATAATAAATTCATTGTCAAGTTAAAAAAATCATTTTCATTTGCGTTCTTGCAACAAGTGATTAGATCGATGAATTTTAAGCAGCGTTTTTGAGTTAAACGATGTGATACAGAAAACGAATTCAGCATTCGTGAATGAATGAACCTATTGCTTTGTGAATACTTAAATATTTATATTTCTACTATAAGGTGTCATTTCTTAAACGCTAAAGTAAGGTATTGTTTTGACATACACAATTAAGGCGTAGGTTTTCTTGTATGACCTCCGTCTTGATCCTCCTGTTTAAATAAAGGTTAAGTAGATAACTATTAGGAAACATTTAATTAAACGTACTTAAATTTGTAATACTATAATAGCATGGAAAATGATTTTAATTACATATAATTTTTAACTAGCATGGGGGTACGTGTACGGTACAAGGTGTGTGTTAATTGTTGAAATGAATAGCACATACATTTTTATCACTTACGTAAAGTTTTAAAAACCGGCCAAGTGCGAGTCGGACTCGCGCACTGAGGGTTCCGAGCCAACTTTAACTGAATTAGGGAATCTACTTACTTCTACTTAGTAAAATACGACAATATTTTGTTGACTGCAAATATAACTTTGTTTTTCATAATGTTTGTATGAAGTACAAAGTTATGTTTGCAGTTGTTGAAAACATGCTATATCTCAAAAACTACTAGTTCGATCTCGTCCAAACCAATTTTCGTTGAAAGTATTTGTTACGATCTATGTATATTACATATTTTTTTTTCAAAATTTACTCCCTCTTGGTTTAGAAGTTAGATGGGTCGGGGACGCCCGTTACGGGACGTCCCGACGGACGGGGGACGGACGTTAGACTTAAAGAAAATGGTTTTAGGAACCTCAATATCATTTTAAAAGACCTATCCATAGACACCCCACACGCATAGGTTTGACTAAAAAAATTTTTTTTTGTTTTAGTTTCATGTATGGGAGCCCCCCTTAAATGACATTATTTTTTATTTTTTGTATGAGAATCGGTAAGGGGTTACAGGATACATCTTCCTACCAAATTTCAACAGTGTAATGCTTATAGTTACAGAATAAAATGGTTGTGACATACGGACAGACAGACGACAGACCGACAGACAGACAGACAGACAGACAGACTTGACGAAACTATAAGGGTTCCGTTTTGTGCCATTCGGCTACGGAACCCTAAAAACAGTGTATGGCTAATTACAGATTTCCCTTATCTAAAAATTAATAAGTAAGCACTTAAATACTATGGTTAATACATTATACAGGGTGAAATTAAATCAGTGACCAAATTTTTGTGTGAAGACTCCACTGATGAATATGAACAATTTTTACTACGGGAGCAATAGTGAAATCGAGTCTTCACTTAAAATTTGGTCAACGATTAAAATTTCACCCTGTATACAAGGTGTTGTTTTGGTCAGCGACGAGCGACTCATGGGTGTCAGGGGTGGCTGTACAAAAGATACTGATGCCAATAAAAATATATTTTTTTGAAATGGAAAAAGCCTAAAAATTTTTTTAAGTGAAACTTCTTTATTGGCGTTGAAAAAAAAAAACGTCACATTTTTCGGTTACGCGTCACATTTTTCCGTTACGCGCCATCTTTTTATTTCTTCTGACTTTCATGGGTCACTAGCATCAGCAGTTGGGTATTTATGTATGGCTCAATGCCAAATGTCATGTCAACCATGTCATGAATGTCAACCATATATTTCATATTTCAGTTACCATAAGCCATTAATTACAAAAATATTTAATAACGATGACAATGATAGTAATAATTCTATTACAATTAATGATATGCTGTAATAATCTTAGTAGCAAAATGGTAAAGTGAAATAATTGTATTATTTGTATTCATGCCTATGATAATAAAATCCTTTTGTTTAAACTTTATCTAATTTAACTTTATTTAACCAATTTCTGGAAAGTTGCATGTAGATCATTTATCGAAAAATAAGGCCATAAATAAGTTTCCCTTCTTACGTGTGTACACTAGTACACGCACACATTTTTAATAAATAGATAGGGCAACATTTTTAATGAAGATGTTTTAAAAAATGTTACCTATATTAAAAAGGGGTGCAATTGATTCTGCTCGTTATTCCAATCGAAGTATTATCAGGTTTAGCGCATATCTTATAACGTTACACGTTGTAAAGACAGGTTTTACTATTTTTTTTCTTAAATTATTTAAAAGGCATGTGCGCCCTCCGCGCGACGCCGCGCATCGTGCCTCGCGACGACGGCGAGTTCACGTACGTCGCGTCGCCGGCGCGCGCGGAGTGCTTCGCGCACGCGCACGTGACGACGCACCGCGTGCCGCCGCGCCGCATGCGCCTGCTGCACCGCCAGCTGCGCGCGCCACGCACGCAGGACAGGTGAGCGGGGGCCTGGACGGCTGGTAGGTGAGCGGGGGCCTTGACAGCCGACAGGGGAGCGGCGGCCTTGACAGTTGACAGGTGAGCGGCTGGCTGGTAGGAGCGGCGGCCTTGACGGCTGGCTGGTAGGTGAGTGGTGGCCTTGTCAGGTGAGCGGCTGCCTTCGCGGCTGGCTGGTAGGAGCGGCGGCCTTGACGGCTGGCTGGTCATTTTAAGCTTCTTCATAAGGTCTGTTGTTAGTAACCATAGCGTAATAGCCACCACTATTTTACATGCCGACTATGCGTCCGATGCAAGCAACTAATATAATCAAATCATTTTATTTCACACACAACACAGGTAAATATGGTGTTATTTATTACAGATAAGGTGACAAAAGTTACATGCTGTGATCAGCTATATTGACATACAATTATTTTAAATAAAATTAAATACATATTGTTAAATTAAGTTAAGTACACAATGAATTTAGGTCATGTCAAATTAAATAAATATTTAAATATATATATATTAAAAAACCAAAACTGTAGGTAATATTTTGGACAATCTGACAGAATTTAGTACAAGTTACAAAATTAATATTTCAATGTAGAAAATCTTCAACTAAATATAGTAATATTTTCACACAAGCTTCTAATAGTATTTTCCTTCTCCAGCTGCGAGCGGTGGCGGCTCACACAGGTAAGAAAAGAACGAATGCGGCCGAAACCAACGCCGAAAAAACTAACCAAACTAGGCCTTAGTATGATGACCAAGTAGTGCCGGCCGAAACCGGGCCTTAAGTGTAGCGACCGAAGGACGCTTCTTGTCTGGTGCTGGTATTGTGTTAAACGAATCTCAGAGAATCTCTAAGTTATAGCGTTATTTGTAAGTTCGGTGGCCGGTGATATGTTGCATTATGATCATTATTTCATGATGTGATAATGATGATATAATTATTTTCATGTCGGTGATAATGATAAGGAAGTTTGATGTTAGTGTAAAATAATTCTTGTTTTTCGTGTTGTAAGATTTCAATTTGGTGTCATCATTATTATATTGTGATAAAGCTTGTTTTGATGGTTAAGATATTGAGACTGTGATTGTGTGAATATATAAATGCGCCATTATATTGATATTATCATTAATGATGATGTAAATGTTGCATTGTGATGCATTGCCCTATCACGTACTGTCATTATGGTTCGATCAAATTAATGATATCATTAATAATTCAATAATGATAACGATGTGCCAGTAAAAGAACAAAGCCAGCATTTTATACAGGGTGTTGTTTTGGTCAGCGACGCCCGAATCAGGGGTGGAGAAACGATACTGATTCCAAATAAAAGGATATTTAAAAAAAAAAGACAATCCCACATAGTCAATTGATTATTGCAATAATACTAGCGAGCGAGTCAAAACTACCAACGTTAGGTCGTCTCTTCGTAGCTTACTAGCTACGGCGTAGTATTTTGTAGATACGCGCTGGGGTGCGAGTTTATTCGTTTTGATTTTTTTTTAATCTCTTTTATTTTACTAAGCATAGCTCATATTATCATCCCTGAGTTGGATGTCACTGACCAAAACAACATCCTGTATTGCTTTTGTACAATTTATAAGTACAATTTTATTGTTAACCCTATCAGGCAGTTAGCCTTATGTATACAAAATGAAATTTTGTATATTTTAAGTTATATAATAGATCAAAGTAAATAAAGTAATGTCCTAAAAATACAGTAAATTGTTTTTGCATCTGCATTTTTTTTTTTATCGCGTTTAATTTATTTTAATAAGTGTTAAGAGTATCGTCCTATGAAATATAATTACATTTTATCAAAATCCGGGCCTTAGTAATATACTTATTTGACTTTAACATTCATATTCAATAATAAGATTTATTTTATTATCATATTTGAGCGAATTATCACGGGAGCTTTGTGGTAGTAAGGGTTTGGTTTTTAGAAGTACCTGCAAATATATTGTATGCGTGCATGAAGTAACAATAATGCATGGGATAGTATTTAGTGCCTTATAGCGTGCAATCGTGCATAGTAATGCTTCCAATGACAAAGTGTCGATATTTAGGGTCATACAGTATATGTATTTATCACTTTTAATTTAGGTTGGATTGCGGTGTAGTGCAGCTATATAAAAATGCATTTCTTATTATATTTTAATGTATCAATTTTTAATCATTTTATACAGGATATTGTTTTCAAAATGTATTATATGTATTTGGTTTTAAACATATCTGTACTAATTATACAGTTTTTAATTAATTTTCTTTACCACAGTGTATAATAGTGTTTATTAAAATCATTTTTTTCGTCCAAAAACAAAGACAAAAAACCAGTGGTTGTAACTATGAAATGAAAAATGAAATAAATGTATTGCGTATAGAAACAAGTTTATACAAAGGCCTATACTATTGTTTTTTTAATACTTATCTTTTTTAATATTTATCTTTTTTTAATATTTACTAGATTCTGTCAACACTGAGGTCATGCTTTCTAATACTCTATTTATGTTAAAACGCCATACGAATTTCAACACTAACTACTTTATTATTATTTTTAGTATTAATCACTAAAATTATGCTATCGTGCCGTATCGCTTTTACCTGTCGTCAGAACAATATCAGGACGATGACGCTTTTCGTTTTGTCTGTCCGTCACTATGCCTTTATTTTTATTTTGGTTCGTTTTTAGTTATTTTTTTTTTGTTTATTTTTATTATTTTAATCATTTCCAGATAAAGTTGCAGCAGAAAACGTACGTATTTTACAAGTACCTGCGCTTGTTAGTAAGTCAAGAATGCTAGATTTTACGATTTTATAAAGTTATTTGTTTATATTTTGTATAAAAAAAGCTCAAGCTACATTAAGTCAAGACAAGACATGTCTTTACGACTGATATTATACTCGAATAAGTAAGATTTTTATTCAGAATGTAACGAAATAGGTATAATTGTGTTCAGTATTCCAATAATAATTAAGATTTTTATTTTACTTCATTTTTATTAATAAAAATTTTATTACTGATATTAGTGCAAGAATGCAATTAAATCAAAAATCTTGTGCCATCTTGTTTATGTAAATATTTAATCAATGCTTTATACAGGGTGACATTTTCTAGGTGGGTTTTACAAGTTATTATGAACAACTTTTACTATAGTACCAATTTTAAAGAAAACGCTTTTTTTTCATACAAAACTTGCTTTTGCTCAATCAATTTTTACGTAACAACCGAGTTTTTTCTGATTGAGAGTATTCGTTCCATAGTATAGTTAATATATTTAATTATGAGTCTACCCAGAAAATTTGGCACCACCTTGCAATGTCACCCAGTATTTCGACATTATTTGTCTTCCTTTTAAAAAATATATTTATATCACTGCGTCTTTTATGTTTTTAACAGTGTCAATTTCATATAATGTATATATTTTTCTATTGATGTTAAGTCCATTATGAATCGGAACTAAAATACATTTATTAAATATTTAATACTCAAATCTTGGTTACTGCCAAGAATAAGGTTTAAACAGAGATTAATAGATCAGTCATTGTTTTTTTATGAAATAAGTTTATAGAACGCTTAGTGTAAATATGTATGTTAAAAAATCGTGCACTTTATTGTTACCACTATTGATTGAAATTTTAAATATCACTTTTCTTAAGCTTCTCGTTAAGTTTCAAGAAATATCGATTTTTTTGAGTAATTTTCTACTTTCTTCCTTCCAAAATATAAATAATATCGGTCTTGCACTATATGACGTTGCTAAAATAAACTTTAGGGATTATTTTTTTATTTTTAATATAAGGCGGACAGACAAATCAAAGTACTGTCCATTTTCTCAATATTTAGACATTTTTCATTTTACTTACCATTTTTAACTCCTTTTCAAAGCACCATATAAAGTTTTATATATTTTACCTTGTACATTTACCTCTTTTTACTCTTGCAATCACATATACAGGGCGTCCCAAAAAGAGCGTGTCAATCTGAAAAGCGTTATCCATAGTCCTTTCGAATAAAAATAACATGACTCTAATAAATTCTCATAGTTTGGGAGATAATGCCTCTTTTTTGTATTTTTCTTGTATGAAGAAAACAAGAAAGTGGAATTATGTCCCAAACCATGACACTGTCATAAGATTCTTGTTATTATTTTTCCAGTATCGGTCTAGTGTGTCATTTATATGACAAAAAGTGGCATAAATAATTGTAGAGTATATATGAAAGGTCTATAGGACTATGCTAACTCCAGTGTCAGTGTGGCACGCTCTTTTTGGGACAGCCTGTATAAATATACTTAGTTTATAAATAGAATGCATCGTATGTCTTGTAAGAAATAATATTTCCTTTCTAATTATAATATCATTTTTCTTACCAAATAGTAAGAAAATGTTACTTTAGTAAATGCCCTGAAATTAGCCCTGAAAATGTAATATAAGAATCATTTTTATATATTTTGTATAATCATTAAGGCCCACATGCACATTTAAACGCTGGGTCCCGTCAACAAGGCTTCTGTCAAGATCTGTCTGAGACATAACTAACAAAGTGTTTTCTAATGATAAGTAAGCAAAGTGAAAATACACTTTAAAAACAGACTTAGAGGGCAAAAAAAAGTTACTTGAATTATAGTGCTATCACATTAGGTGCAATTGGGTCACATAGCAAAAAGTTATTTCGTTAATTGAATGTGATAGCAATGGCGGTGCCCCACCCCAATGACACTCAAGGGCCTTCGCCCCAATGTTTCTGCATATAACTCTCTATACATCCCACATGTTATGGTACATCTATCACTTTAACGTGAGCAAATTCATTTCACTAAGCAACATTTTACGCTTACTAATTATGGAGAAAGGTTTTTAAGGCCGTATTGTATCAACTTATAATTTATTTGTTTTCGACCGTAAAGATAAAAAATACCGTTATTATACCAAAATTGATTTAATAACGTTATTAAATTAAGTAAAGTTAATAACATTATTAAACTATTTATGGTAGCTAGTATATTTCCACTGTAAAATTCAGTTGACGTTTTATGGTATCGAAAATAAAATATCAACCGATATGCTTGCGTATAAAATCTGAATCTGTTATGAAAACTTCTGTTGTTGATATTTTTATATTGCGTAGTGGTTTCTTATGAGTTACGTACTTAAAAAAAAACAATATGTTGGAATCTAAGATACAACATAACACTTAGAACGCGTTACTTCCGAAACGTTTTTCATACTATTTTAAATAATTATCTCTCAGAAAATCCATCCATCTCTTAGTTCATAAGTATTTTTCAATCTTGGAGGCATTACTGTGCATTTCGATAGGTAAAATATAGTCATTTGTAATAATTGTAAAACATCGAATCTCAAAGTCCTTAAAAATAAATATGATCATCGCATGAATAGATCATTCCAATTTATAAATCTCGTTTGTATAGTTACGAAATATGCAATGTTATAGCTAGTTGACAGTTTATGAAGTTAAAAGTTTAGATATAAAAAAGAAACTTTAACCCATCAAAATTATAACCCACGGCAATTCAGCCAGACAGCAATGTTTTTTTTTTTGCACCCTCGGTCGAAGTTGAAAACTTTGACCATATGATTAATGAGACAAACACACTCATTAGATATTGGCAAAAAATTTAGACTACATAACTGTAATACGTCCTCGATAATATTTGTAGGCAGTAAAACTGCTGAAGTGATAGATTAAGAGCGCTTTCACATTTAGGCGAGTTTAGCAGCGCGACCGTCGCGCAACAGTCGCGCGGCAGCAGCCCCGCTGTGTTTATATATGTATGGGCATCCGGTGCTGCCGCGCTGCTGTCGCTCTAATGTGAAGGCGCACTAATTGTTGCGTTTTTATGCTGGGGCTACAGTAAAAGCATACATATTTTGTCGAATAAAATTAGAATATATTTGTATATATATAATTTTGGTCTGATAAAAATAGTTTTGTATTTTTGTTGTCTCTTTATTTCATTTTTTTTCAATTTGCTCTCTCTCTGTCTCCCTATTTTTATTGTCCTCCCTTTTCATTTATATTTATTAACGTGGCATGTGTTGTATTATATCGAATAAATACATTAAGATTTACTGATTCGATCTAAGCATTTTGCATGAGCAGTTTATTTAGATGTCTTGAAATTAAATAAAATAAAATGTAAAAGGAATGGTTTCATAGTACCGTCAGAAATAGGTAGATTGATATTGTTATTTGTAAACCCAAAAAAAAAGATATTAATGAAGGATCTCCCATTTATCACACATCACAGAGGTTTGACGGGAACCATTTAACAGTAAATAATAACGGTAGTATTATGCACTATGACTGGAAAATCGATAATTTTATCAGTAAAATTAAAGTTTTTATTTCTGAAATATTTATTTTGAATTATTATATCAGTCTATGAAAAAACAACTTATTTAGCAATTTGTAGGTTGTTTTTTTTTCTTAATTGAAATGTGTATGAAAAGAATTGCGATCTCGTTTTGGAGTATTAGATAGACTGTAAAGATTGCAATAGTCAGGGTTTTTTTTGCTTGGCGAGTATGGCAAACAATATTTTGAACTTGAATCATTTTGTTGAATGAAACGATTGTTTATAACAAGCAAAGAAAAACGGATTTTACATATTCGTGTGTTTCCGAATAAAGTCTAAAACAGACACGATGCCAATATACTTGTTAAGATGCGTTATTTGTTTATTATACCTACTGATATTTCTGAAATAGATTTTTATTTGCTAAGTATAACTAGAGTGATCTTACTTGCTGAATGTTTCGTGTGTACGACGGAACCTTATTATTTGTAGAATTCACAAGATTTCATGTTTATATATCATTTTAAATGTTGTTATTAAAATGAGATTATTTCACACTTTCGATCAATACAGAAATTATTTTAATGTTTTTTTTATTAATCTAGATTACAAGTATGCAATATTCGAGAAAATGTATAAAATAGTTTGAACAGTGAACCCATTCCTTAAGAGGATTGAATTCTGATATTTCTGAATGTTGTTTGCTTTTGAAATTGCAATTGTTTTTCAGAATGTATATATTTATTTTGTTATCCTATCAATTAAGTATAACACACGTTAAGCAAGGTTTTGTCCTTTATTAAGATATAATTAAGGACAACCATATTGAAACGACGTTGTGTCTTAATTATTTGTCTTGAGATGTGGATTTTTTCACAGATTATTCTTGTATTTTTTTTCTTTCGTAGCTACTTCTAACTTTTAAAATATATTGAATATATATTACATTCATTCACTTTAAAATATTATCTGACAAATTAATTGTTTTAGACAATAATTTATCAGGCCACATCGAAAAGGTCTAAATATAAACAGAAACGTATTACAGTGTTTACATTTAACGAGTTGAAAAATAATTTAATCAGTATTAAGGCTCAAAATCTTAGTAGTGAACTTATTGTCGACAATATCAAATTAATATTTATTTTAATGACTCTCTCACTGCCATTTTATAACTTCCAGTCTTAGCTGATACCTTCCCAGTATTTTTGTGAACATTGAAATATTTTTTCCGGGCCTGCAGACGTCAGACACCTTTAAAATACTTAGATTTAACCATCCATTTTAGTAAAAATATTATAACGGATTTTTTTTGCTGTCTTAATTAATAATAACATAAGCTAATGCCCTAGCACTAAATAAGTGCAAATGAATGTAATATATTCTATTTGAAACACTGTTTTAATAGCGCAGTATTTTTAAAGATATTTTGTCATATTTTATTGATGAAGATGCGAAACTTGCTGATTTTTGTAGAGCATTGTCTCTTTCACTCATAGAAGCGCCATCTGTTTTAATTGTGAATTTTGTCGTATTTATCATGTCAAACTTTGCCTTCGCCCTCAAGGCAGATATTGTTGACTTTATAAAAGTACCCAAACTAAGTTATTTCGTATAATAGCAAACGGAGGCGTGCAAACATATTTATGTTCACTTTTGCTTAGTTAAAGATCAGTTTATAAATATGTATATAAGGTCATCTCGTTTTAATTGATAATATTTCAAGGGCCGATGCAGCACTTTATTTGAATCATTTTTGTAGTGTTTACATTGGGGTTTTATACGCAAGTTTTTGAGAAAATTACAGATGAAGGTAATTATATTATGTAGATATTGAATTTTTAATTTTAGAGAAAAACAAGGATTGGGCATTGAAATGAGAGCGGCGTAGATGACTTTTAAACATGACAGGGTGTTGTTTTAAACAATCATATTTTCTTTATTAGAGAAAAAAAGGTAAGTGCCCTGTTTCTATGATGCATACAAAGACACAAGGAAAATATTATCACTTAAAACGATTTGATTTTATATAAAATAAAATAATCCATTGACTATGTGTTACCTTAAGAACTAACACGGTTATTGGTACTTTAGTTTATTAATATTGTGTAATTTTGATTTTCAAAACGATACATTGATGTAGGTTGTGGAGGTAGCATAGATTATACTTCGATTGTACCGGCCGGGGAACACGATATTACTACGCGGTTTTGAAATAAATTCGTTATTACATGATTGCCATACGGACCTGTTGTCTGTTGACCTTTACTGACCTTGGACTCGAGTTGTTTGATTTTCTGTTTTTTTTTTTTGTTATTTACTAAGTAGATAAGATTCCTCCTCTGAAGAGATTTAAACTTTAAATGGACTTTCAATCGGCGTACTCAGAGAAATATTTATCTTGCGAATCTAGAAGATAATTATAGAACACGGTAACAAATAAGTTCGTTTGGTCCAAGCTAAAATATTTGAAAATAGTAGCGTTTATACTACGTAATAAAAATGCAGTGAAATATCGTGTTCTCCAGTCTCATAGGCCATTCTATGATCGCCATATTATTGTAATATAGTACATATTTTTCCATATTGTTCTTAATCCCTCAAGCGTATGTGAACGAGACACAATAGGTATTCTATTGTTATGCGGTCGCATGCGACCGCTCGGGTGTTGAGGTATTAAAGTTTTAAAAAGTGTTGCGATGGAGTTGAATAATTTAATAAAGTTAGCTTTTTGCCTTTGAAGAGTCCTCGAAGCATAGTGTTCCAGATTGTGATGATTTTTTGATAATAAAAGAGATGGAAAGTTATTTTTTGCTTTATTTTCCGCTTTACTCCCGAAAGTAATTATTTCCCTGATAGGGTAGTAAATAGTATCTTTAAACCTTGTAGAGGGTATTTTGCGATATTTTTGACATCTTAAATTTAGAACAAAAGTCCCGGAAGAAGGGTGAGAGTTTGTGAATGTTATTTTTTAGGTTTTTAACTTTATTTTCGGATACTATCTACGTTTAACCTTCTACAAAAAGAAAACTGAAAAAAATTGCCAGAAGTATAAATTATTCTAGTGGTACCGGCTGGTACTTTTGGTACCTATGTTAACCTCACAATTCGAAATCACACAAAGTTACGTTAGTTAGTTAAGTTAAAAATTGTGTTCCTAACGATCTCTCTATATACTCCTTTGTTTGATCTATTCAAATATCAAACAACTATGTGAAATTTTTGCAGTCATTACCAACCTTTATTTGAATTAAACCTTTAAGCAAAGATGTGAGTAATAAGAATTACCTACTTCCTATAAGTTTCGAGGTTCAACAAAAAAATTAAAAACAAATTAGTTGTTCGATATTAATTTTATTATCAACCCTCACCCAATTTACAATATTAAAGCATCACAAATTAGTTCATTATAAAAATAATTTGACATAATATATACAGGTTGGTTTATGATAATCAACTATAGCCAATTCTAATAGATATAGGACGAGTACTTCCAAATTGTGTTTTATTTAACAACTCTTCAAATTCAAGCAGATATTGTCGAGAAATCTTGAAGTGAAATTATCCAAAAAACTGAAAACTGTCAATATGGAGTCACCAAGGACTCCTTCACACCGGCAAATCAAGTAACTCAGTTTAAAAGTAAAAAAATATACTTTTTTACGACAAATAGATATGTGTACTTGTCCTAAAGAAAATAATAAAATCTGGAACTAGCGATTTTGCACATCACAATATAGACTCTTTTATATTATTAAAGTAAACAAAAGCTTAATATCTATAAAATTTTGACCAACAGCTCCGAAATTTGAAACTACCCTGAATTTATTTCAATATATACTTAAATAATTACTAAATTGATTAAAATATGACTTTAATTACACCCAAAGTCACAAATGACAGAGTTGACGAAGTATTTAAGAAAGTGCGGCGCGCGGTAGAAGAATGTTTCTCGTTCGTAGATGTTCAGGGCGGAGAGATCGCGGGAGAGGAAGTTGGCTGTTGGTTTATCTGTAGAAAAGAATGACACAATTATTATATTTTATAAATAAGAAATATCTTCCTATATTGAATTGAAACGATTTACTTTAGGATGTTGAGACAAAAATATATAGGTACTTATAATGGTATATGGAGACAGCGATGTTACCTATAAATATTGAAGTCCAGATGGGCAGTTATTTTTTTTAATCTAGGGAACCGTTAAATGAACATTTTCAAGAAAATTGCGAATAGACTGTATCTTATCAGTCAGTATCAATCTTCAGCCGCATAACCCTTCAAATGGGTTTTGTGGCAGTGTGGTGGTGCAGACAGTGTGGATAAATGGACAAAAAGTAAAATTTCTCACACTTGTGTGCACTTTAAGTATGGAAAATCGGAATACCCCACGGGAGGGTATAGGTTAGGTGGCTATGGTAGGAGATTCCACCATCAAGTTCAGCCGTCAAATGGATAGATTTATTGAGGTGACCGCACACTTATCCGAACCGAACGCGCCGAACGAATCGAAGTCAAGGTGGCCTGGCACACATATCTGAACCGGACGAATCGACCACGTCGAAGAAATCATGAGATAGCGCTAAGAGCGACATCTACGGTGGGAGTGAGTATGAAGATTTTATTCGGTTTGTCGTCCGAATCGACCGCATTAGCCAATGACGTCATCCAAATTTATCTGGGATTTCTAGGGTTCTTCTAGATTAGTAGCACTATTCGACGCGGATAAGTGTGCGAGGTTTCATGAGATTTCATATAAAGAATTCTGAAAATTCGTTTTGTTCGGCGCGTTTGGCTCGGATAAGTGTGCATTCAGCTTTAAAATGAGGGTAGATAAATAATAAAAGAGTTACCAAGCGGGTCGATCTTGAAGCGAGGCAGCTGTGTGACGTCACCGAACACGTAAGCGGAGCAGAGGTCGGCCTTGTTGGCGTGCTTCAGATTAGCCGTCAGACGGACGAGAGCTGGAAGTAATCATTTTTCAATCGCGTTTATACAGAAGTAACTCCTATACCCATCGTATTGCGTGAAATAAGAGATAATTCAATTATAACGTAATAACGTCTGTTTGTCTTAAGATTTATGTCAGAATGTTTTGTTTTTATTAATAACAAACAAGAAAAAAATAAAACTAAGACATGCAACATAAAAAAAATAACTTAATATCTACCTATTCAAAAACGAAACCATTTGCCTGCGGCAAGGAGGCTATGATGCTGGCTGCGTTGCCGCGTTGAATAGCTATGCTGATTCTTTGAGCTACGATCCAGCCAGCTTTATTATTGGCTCTTATAGAATTTAATTTTGGCAAAATTTTTCTAAACAGCAATTTAGCAGAGGGTCCCCACGGCCCAAACGTTTCAATGCCAAACAGCGCAAACACATAATCACTTGCAAGTGAAACGTACTTGCGACGCTCGGCGTTTTCGGCCAAGTCCGCTGCTGCACCAGCTTTAAGGGCTGATACTCTGAGATGGAAGGGGGCCAAAGTATTGACACAAGTTGCATCCCAAACCAAGGCCCGACCCCGTTCCCAGGGAATAAGCGTGAGGCCATCGGGTCTCTTGCCATCATCACGGACCAAACCACGTGGTTCCAACGTGGAAGGAACATTAATGGTCGCAAGAGCTCTTCTGATGGCGTCAGCGCTTTGCTGGCAACAAAGGCACTGGAGACCAAATTTATCAACGTCCTTGCCACATGGACACGTAAAAATTTCACATATAGGGGGGTACCAAGGCGGAGGCCCACACACACCCGAAAGACTCACTATCGAAAAGAGTGCCCAAATTTTTCGACGGTAAAGCTTGAAGTCAATGACCAGAATCTTTGCAGGAAACTGCCAAGAGCCTTGCGCGGCCATTGTCACTAACGGAATTTTGAAGTAAAGAATTGAAGGTCTCTCTCGCAAGAGGGACATCCCAAAGATTTTGCTGGTGAAATTCCTTTGGGATGTCTTCTCTAGGACAGATCCCTTGCCAAAACTCCTCCGCCTCTTTCACTTCAGAAAGTTAGCGAGGATGTTCAAAGATTTTTCCGGCTAAAACGGAAGTGCTATGCAAATAGGAGGGAAAAGCGGGGAGGGCTATAGGTACTAGAAATTTGGCGAATTCCGATCCCACCAAAACGAATAGGAAGCGAAGCCTGAGCCCAAGAATTATTATCGAAATGTAAATTAAAAAAAAAATCCAAACTATTTTTAAGGGTGGTGTCAAATAAATAGTTTTAAATATTATTGAAGTGAAAACTTCTTTAGCGGCGTTGAGCACTTTTGTGGGATGGGGGAAAAATGTGAAACTCGCGTCAGGACACGTGGGCTGATCGAAAAACCGTAAGACGGTTGGCGAAATTATGGATGTAAGTTGATTTTTCTGAGAGATAAACTTTTTAATGTAATTTAATATAATATAAATTGTAATGTTTGTGTACGATAGCGCAATAAATAAATATTGTATTGTATAAAAATATTATATTATTATTATTATTAATATTATTATTATTATTAATATTATTATTGTTGTATTCTATCACAAAAATAATAGTACTTTTATATTGATAATAAGAGCAATTCATTCAAAATTATTCCCTAACTATTCCAAAAAATCAAAAATGCACAACGTTGATATTCAAGTTTTCACTTCTGCCGGCACTCCCGGAGTGCAATTTTTGGTTTTTTATTTTTTCAGATAGGGCTAGCACGTAGGAAATATGTAAATTTAGGTTCAAAAACACACGATTTAAGTATACTAAAAGCAATGTGTGAATTTAGGTGTTCTAATCTGGGGGCTGAATGGGTGAAATCATTCAATTTTTTATCAAGAAAAGGTTCGATTGCTAGGATCAAGAAGAGGGCAAAGCGATTGTGAATTCAGAATTTTAATATTAGGAGCAAGGGAATTGAATTTATCAATGATTGCCTGACGGGAACCAGACGAAACGTGATCATGTTGTATGTTGTTGTCAAATGTTTTGTCAAATTCAAAACTTTGACACATCGTTCCTTTTGCACGGTATATTTATTTATTTATTGAATGATTTATTACAGGCAACAAAGGCTAATACAATAGATACCTTCCTACTAACATATTAGATTTCGATTCTTACTTTCACACCAGCTTTTTTCCACCTCTATGTTCATCATACCATGCTGCTTTGTTGCATCTTTGATTTGCCACAAATTAATACAGTTCAATCATTCGTTCTGTTATGCGAGTTTAATAATTCCTATGTAAACTTTCGTCGTAAAAAAATTTAAGTTTTTGAGTATAAAATCAAGGAACAAAATGATCTTTTGTATACCTATAGTGACGCACGTGTAACTTGTAAGCCTGTTTGTTAGAATCCAAGCTCATATACCTAAAAATAATACTCACGGTACTCTCCACGGACGTGGTAGTGGTACTCAGTGTCTTCACCTAAGGAGTGGTGCTGGATGAGTGTGCGGTTCGATTCCAGGTCCAAGCGCGGACAGTCCACGGATAGGACGTAGTCGTTCTTAGCTACGTTCACGCTGTTAATAGAAAACATTCGTTTAAATTCTTTTCGATAACTTATTTAGCGAATTCATCATTGAACTACTAATACTAGCGATTAGAAGTGACACCGCGAACAAATTTCGTGCTCCATGAATTGACGCCGTTCGTCATCAACTCTGAAAGTCACCATCAGATATTTTGTAGCAGACAAGGTGACCAAATACTTCTGAACAGCCAAAGTCTAAACAAGTTGCAGACATCACAAGTAACCATTAGTATCTGAACATTTATTACTTCATTCAGATTTTCTGATATTCTGAGCAGTTATTGACTATAATCTGCTCAAATAGTAATGGTTTTCAGTCTCTTTTTTTAATTCATAAAGATGAAATAAGAAACCAAAAAAACGTCACTCATAATGACGTATCAATAAGAGACCACTAATTTCGCAAAGTCGGTGTGACAGCACGGTAGCTCAATTGGTAGAGCGTTTAACTTGGTTAGCCAGAAAGTTGCTGGCTCGAGTCCCACCCGTGCGCAAAATTTTTGGTTTCTTGTTTCATCTTTATTAATACTCAAATAGTAATTATGTAATTAATGTTCAGATTTTAACGATGGTTGTGATGTATGGAACTTATTGACATTTTAACTGTTCATCACCTTGTTTGCTACAAAATATCTGTACCGTTACCATGAGTTTGCAACGGTTTTACTCGCTAGCGACGACGTAAAAATGTCTATGGAAAATTGCACAGCGCCTCTAGCGGACTCTTACAGAACTAACATTTTCCATACAAAAAGTTACATCGTCGCTAGCGAGTAAACTCATGGTAAGAGCACTGACGGTGACTGTATAAATGATTTCAAATTCGAAATTCGAACTTCAAGGAATATGTGACAATCGTACCGTCGAATTTGCGACACTTTTTTTTACTTTGCATGCTTCTCTATACGTAGTTAATTCAACTCACCTTGAATTCATTGACGAATTGTAAATTCGACGCATTCCCTACCAATAACGCCTACTAGGCAATACCAAGACCTATTTTTTTTAAATGAATTGTGGACACGAATCACATACATTGCCATGTGTTATGGAAATCAGACACAACAGTGGTACCACAAATGTTGTGGTATTCACAAATACCACAACACCCAGAACAGAGACATATAGAAAATTTCGATTTCTATATTGACCCGACCGGGAATCGAACCCGGGACCTCGGAGCGGCGACGCCTTGAAACCAGCGTGCTCAGCCACCACGAAGGTCGTCAAATAAAATATTTAGATATAGTACTTATACTCACAAGAACTCAGAAACGTAGCACTTGTGATGGTTTCTCACGGTCAGCACGTTGTCAATGTACGAAGCGTTGAAGTATGGCGTCTCAAACTTCTGGTTGGCCACCTTGTACAGCGCGGGAATCGAACCGGAGACCTTTTTGCTGCATTTCGAGTTGGCAGCGAGATTATCCCCGATGCAGCGGTAGTCTTTCAGCGAGCATGGACGGACTTTGCCCTTGCCTTTAGGCACTGAAGGATAAATACAGGGTGTCCAGTTTTATAAAGAAATTATTTATTTTCTTTTTTTCGTTGTTAAATAACAATTTTATTAATAAGAGCCTCTTTTTAGTGATGGTTTTAAATACCCGTTTTCTATTTTTTCAAAATATAATCTTTAATTTCCTGATCAATTATTTTTTAAAGTATTTTATTGCTTTTTTTGAACTCTTGATCTGTGACCAAGATTTAATCATCATCATCATCCCGGCTTTATCCCAGTTCCGTGCAGTGACGCCCGGGGTCCGCCATTCGACAACAGTAACAAACTAAAAAAAACATTTTTTGATATAAAAATAAAGTATTTTAACTTTTTATTTATGTACTTACCGGCCAAGCAGGCCTGCAGGGCTATTACTAAAACAAATATTTTCCCCAACATTTTGGAGCGCCCACGACTTCAGAGTATCTACTTCAAGGTGCTACTGCACAAAGTATTTAAATTTAACAACAAACAGTCTGCAAACTTCTAGAAATATTATAAAAGAATACTTACGCCATTTGTTCAGCTGACCAAACAAATTCGCATTGACGCGTACAATTAAGTAAAAACAATATAATTCGTTGAAAATATAAACTCTATTGTTGCAATCAAAGGGTATATTTTTCTGAATTAATAATCTAATTGTTTAAAACCACATTGTTACAATAGGTATCCACGTAAATTAAAAGAAAAGAAAAGAATTGATTTATTTCTTTGTCAAAAGACTGTAACTATGTTTGGATAAAAAGGACGTCAATACGATATTTCGGTCATATGTTTTAAGTTTGATAATCGACGTTGTCATGTTCCGAATTCTATTTATTTTACACTAAGTTTTAAATTTATTATTACCTTTATTTCTGTTAATAATAACACCTAAATCGCTCCATACGATGAAAGATTTGCAACTAAAAAATAACCTTCTCCTTTTTGGAGACGCTTAAAATACTTTCAAGTTAAAGGTAATGCTGTTTCTTCAAGCTGATATTAATGAGAGCATGATTCAGTCGGAGTGACTCATATAAGAGTTATTTTATTTTTCAGTTCACAAACACTTCCATTTATTTATAACTCACTTGTGCGAACAGTGATGACTAATTAATTGCTTAGTTAATACTCAAATGAAAAACCCATGTGCGTTCTGAGTTTTTATATTCACCCTATATTTTCATCGATTTCTTAACGCCATTGAGCACAATTCATACATCACGTTCTGCTGCCTACATGCATTATTTTTCTCATCAGGGTGAAAAAACCCAACTTAACTACATGAATTGCACTATAAGAAGCAACTGTGTCAGACAATACATCGAATCCTGTGTCGTTCGCTATCCAACACCACAAGAGACAACTGTTTCACAAAGTCTTTTAATATAATTTTTGATGGGTTGCTCTCTATCTCCTAATTAACTTATAAGGTTCGTTTGCGCCATATTCATCATCATCATTATTATTAGCCAAAGGACGTCCACTGCTGAACATAGGCCACGGCTTTCCACAGCGACCTATCACTAGCGGTCTGCATCCAGTTTGATTCTGCCATCTTTACAAGGTGGTCTGTCCATCTTGTTGGTGGACGTCCTACGCTGCGTCTTTGGTCCAAGGGTCTCCAATCTAAAACTTTCCTGCCCCAACGGCCATCAGATCTTTGCACTATGTGCCCTGCCCTGCCCATTACCACTTGAGCTTACTGATTCTTAGGGCTATGACCGTTACCTTCATTCATCTACGTATATCCTCATATATGATTCGATCTCACCAATTACTTTATCATAACGATAACAGGCACTCATGATTTTTTCTAATAGTTTGACAGAATTTTTGTCTTACTTTGGTTAAACAGTTTCTTAATTTTATTTAGGGCCGATTTTTTAATGGTCAGATAAAACCTTGGATAAAACGTATCAGACTTATAAATTATAAAGCGACATGTTTAAAAATAAAACAATGAATGACAATTAGGTGACGTTTTCAAATTAGCCATATTGTATTTTGTTCAACAAATATTTCTTATGTGACTATTGAAAAATCAGCCCTTAGGAGTGGAATTGGGAAGAATAAAACGACTAGATAAAGGCTTAAAAATCATTTTTATTCATAACTATCGTACATTAATAATATTCAATAATAATATTAATCAATTAATTAAATACGTTGACACAGTGTCACTCGCACTCACCAAGCGTTATTTTTTTATTTATATAAATGCAGTTTTTATATACCATACGTTTGTTTATTTACCGTTTCCTGCACAAGACTTCGATTTTACGAAAGACAAAAGTTCTGTGGCAAATTTTGTGTCGTGTTATTTTAAAAGATCCTTGTAAGACTTTACGGAATCTAAGCCTTCTATAATCTTTATCCAATGGATATTTTTTTAACCATAGATATTGTATATATATTTAAGCCACTGAAAAATGATTTTCTAAGAAAAACATTGTTATAAATAACATTATGTGAATCGAAACGGTACATAAACAAATTTTATAAACAGCTTCCAATGTGGACAAGCAAGAACGGAAATCCTTATTTACATATTATAAAATAACAATTACTTTAGTCAACTTATGGCATAAAATAAATAAAAGAGAAAGGTACATTGAAACAAAAATGATAAACCGGCATAAATATAGATAAATTAAATTTAAAAGTGAGTGTTGTACTTTTTTTTGTATTATACGAAATAATTATTTATTTAAATCGTAAAAATAATAAATTGTCACACCACTACACATCTGTCCACAATAATATCTATATTTTTGCCAGGTTGTACAAAAAAGAAATAAGGTCTCATTTATAATCAAATCTTGTACAAATTAACATTTCTAATACGCTTAAGGGTGAATGAATTTCAATTAAGACAGTTTTTTAATCAAAATAACAAATAAAAAAAAATTGAGAACAAAAACGTTGGTTTCTTGTTTCAATATTTAAAAAACACAAACTTGTACAGGCTATTTAAGGTTATTTATTTTTCAAATTTTAATCGAGACATAGTTCTAACTTAAACCTATTTTCATTTCATTGATATCAAAAGAAATAGACAAACAAATACATTTGAGATTCAACAAATTTTAAACCACATTGAACACTGTTTATAAATATCAAAGGCCATTTCAAATTATAATAACCATTCACATCGCATGTTGCTACAAATATTCGTTATTAATGAGTTACCAAATAATAAACAAACAATTTTTGTCGTTATTCTTTCAGAATTACAACAAACGATGTATAAATAGTTAAAACATTTAAAATAACCAATAAAACACGATATAAAAAGTCTAGGAATAGTTTTAAAAAATTAGTCGCTCATGACAAGATAGTTAAGCATAAAAAAAGATGAAAAACAAAAAAAATGAAGTATGACGGTTACAGTTAGTAAAATGTGATTCGCCCGCGTGGTTCTGACAACACTTTGACAGGTGTCAAATTGACAGATAGTTGTAATCGTCACGCGACATGTGAAGAATGATCCTAAGCGTTAAATACGTACACACACACATTCATCTGTTAACCGACCTTGGAATACATGATCACAATTTTAAATAAAAAAAAAAATCCTTTCAACTTTTTTCGACTCGAGTTTTCGTGCTCGGCGGCAGAAAAAAAATACGAATACAAGAAATGTACAAGATACATACTTACATACAAACATACAACATTGATGACACTCCATCGCGTAGCATCCGCCTATAGTTTGTTTATAAAACCTTAAGAGTATTAAGGGAAACACAATTGAGTTTTTGGCATAAAGGCACGTACTAAACAACGCCGTCTACATTTATATAAACACGACAAAATATATAATATATAAAAAATGGAAACATCATATTGAAATCTTTGACAGTTGTCAACATATCAACGCAAGCATAGGGGGGATGTCTCGTTGTCAAAATCTCTCAAAAAAAAAACAACTTAGTTATTTTTCAAAATTCTTAAAAAATCAATGATTGAATCATTTGAAAGTAATTTAACACAAGCTCACATTTTTAAAGTTTGTGTAACAAGTGATAAACAGACAAGTTAAGAGGTTTTGACAACGACCTCAAAAACCACAATAATAAATACGCATGATCAAAAATAACATTGAAAATTAATTTTAGGTTAGGATTAACGGAGTTTTAGTTATTAATAATTTAACTGTGAACAGTGAATATAGCTAATATAGCTTTTTATTATCATTATTCTTCATACAACTAAAATGCATCTTTAAAATGTACCAGTATTTGTAACATATGTATAATTAGACAGTAGGTTTATACAATGTTATGGAAATAAGTGCGTTAATAACATGATTTGGTCAAAACCATAAAATATGACCGGGTGACAATATCTGTGTATATTTTTCGATTTTTCGTTTTTTAATTTTCACAAAAGTAATAACTTATCAACAGGCCTTTAAAAGCACTGTTTTAAATTGAGAGTTCCCTCTGATCATTAGAACAGTTATTATTGTTGCGTTCATTATCATTATAGATTACGTTACTGAAAATCCAGAAAAATAAATTTAGAAATAAAAATATATATTAATGATTGTTCAAAATTGTGCCATGTGTCGTTAGCAGAAAGAACAAAATTAATTGGCTCTAATCTACTTTTAGTAAGGAATATCTATAACAATAATCGTAAGACGTCGAATCGTGTTTGAAGTTCGATAGCAAGATTCTCTTTGAATAATTTAAAAATAGATTAATTGCTTATTTATTTAGTAAATATTCCGCTATTTTTTCGTCTATTCCGAACTATTTTATTTAACTGGCTACTTTGATTCATATTGTAAATTCGTATTCAATATCAAAATGTGACTCGATAAATTTTTGACTTAATTCTTAGCAAACAATTATCGGTTTGTCAATACATTATGGTGACATAAATATTTTATGCCAAAAATTATGTCAAAAATATGTTTCACGTCACTATTCTTCCCGATTTTATGTGAAGGTTATTCGGTGAAGGACACTTTTTCATTTATTTGTATTTTTCATAATGATTGTGAAAACACTGCACTCAAAAGATAATATTATATTTTTATTAAGAAAAAACAAATGTCAGAGTCTATTTTTCTTAGCTTTTTATAAAGGCTCCACTAAGCAATGAAAAAAAAGTGAATGCGGATAAACACCTTAGAGTCTATTTTATGTAACATTTCCGATTTTCTACTAATTATTGATCAAGCTACACAGACTTACTTTTATCCAATATTGTGTGATTTCAGACAACTTTATACTCTGCTACAAAACTAATTCCTTTAAAGGTTAAAAAATAGTTGCAATTTGGTACGGGAGAGCTAGTGACAATTATATTCATGCGATTTATACCATACTAAATATAATCATTTAATCATATACAAATCAATTTTTTTTGTCAATCTTTTTTCTGGTTTACGGTGTATGACACTGACCGATTCCGCCAATCTATGGCCTATTTATCAACATACGTGTCATGTCACTTTGACACCAGTTTAAAATTCAACCCAACACATATAAAGTCATCTCAAACCACACACGAAGCCTAAACCCGAACACGCTTGCCTCATTGACTGACCTGAAGGATGCGATTACTATACAGAGTGCGACAGAGGTACGACTATCCTTTTCTAGCGAGAGGACGTTGGTGCGAACTGTTGAATGATTTTCAGGAAATGTTATTTACATTTGCGATCTTTTTTGTAATGGTTTTTGTTATGTTTTTTCGACAAATACGAAAAACTAATACCAAGAAAGCGTCTCCCGTGTGAATTCAAATTTTTGATGTATTATTTTTAAAACATGTTATACTAAAACTAGGAATGTAGTGCCTAATAATCTAAATTAGTACAGTAATTTAATTTCGGTATTTTTTTTAAATTTTCTATGTTAGTTTACATGATTAATTGTGAAAACTTTAAAAATAAAAGAGTGATGCAAACAAAAATGCTGTACCGTTTTCGATTCAACCCAACACTTCGCACCATCGCAATTTTTTATCTAATACGAAAAAACTGCGAGTAATACAAAAATCTGTACATACATACAGCAATAATTTATACAACGCACAAGACGAAATCTCACTTCGAAACACACCTTAGATGTTTTTTGGATTTTTAGTTAATAATGACATTTTTCATATATTTAATAAAATTAACAATGTTTTTGAGTATTTTTAAATACAGTTAGTCACATATGATACATAAGTGTGTATGATTATGAGTCAAATGTAAAGCATTTCATATGAAACCTTAGTTAAAAACAAATCAATCGGCAATTTATTTCGTATTCAATCTTTAAGCTAACTGCATAAAACGTCTCTAACACTTTGAACATTGTCAACATTTAAACAATTTAAATCCTTGTTTGTTTCTTTACTATTCGGAATCAGAAACTTTCTCCTACAAATATAAATTTCTCCATTAATAGTCGGGTGGAACCATAAACCGGCATCATTATTAACTAAAAACCCACATCCCCACCATTCCGCCATGACAGCTACTTACACCTACTTACCTAGAAACCGACGCGCGCTTGTCAAACCAAACATAACAGGAACATGTCTTTTGTATGCCACACTTTGTTTACCAGTGCAATGAATATTAATTATGTCTTGTTTACGCAAGTGTTATTATATAAGCCACCCAGAGAATGTTACTTTAAAGTTTTCGTTAATTTTTGACATAAAATTACAAGAAAAAATGACATTATGTTCATATATTTTGTGTCATTTTTTTAAATTTTAAAATGATATCCGATACCATGTGTTTACCGCGGTTTTACTCGCTATCGACAACGTAGAAAAACTCTATGAAAAAATGCACAGCGCCTCTAGCGGCCACTCGCAGAACTAAAATTTTCCATACACTTTTTTACTTCGTCACTAGCGAGTCAAACCTTCGTAAACTCACGGTACGGATGCTAAGAAATACGTTGGAGGTAGATTTAAGGTTCACTTTCCTATGTTTGTTCAATCACAAAAAGATTTCACCAATTAGTGTTTTGTTTTTATGAAGACATAAATAATAAACAGTGCACGCACAAACTCAATCGCACAAACGTTAACACAAAAGGAATAAGGTCCTAAATACAATATCAACTGTCGATCAAATGACTAGTGTTGTTCCACCCGGTTACATTTCGAGGGTAGTTTCACAAATTCTGTTGTTCTTTACCCAGTTGTCAAATTTGGGTACAAGCAAAGAAATATGCCGAATTTTAGAAAGTCACCACAGACTTTTAATATTTTTCTGTATTTTTTTTCTTTATGCTATTATAATAAAGGTTATTTTAAATTGGAAAGACGTGAGAACATAACATATTTTGTTAGTTTGTTACTAAGGATTTTGAAATAAGACTTAAGCTCTGTTTCACAATGAGTAACCAGTAACATTTGCATGTTTCTTACTTTATACGAAATTACTTTCCATATTACAATAATTCGAGAGTTAGTGCGTATTCGTCGGTGGTGAAACAGGCCTTAAGCTGATTAAAAAATGACTTCTGCTTCTAAAAAACGGCATATTTCTCTAAAGCTGAAATAGAATAAATACATTTTGTCTTAATTATCAAGACATACGGTTTATAACAACACCGCTTTCAACCGACATACGTCATAAAATAAAGGCGTAATAAAACATCCACTCGCCACGTTTGACCGTTACATTTGACAGTTGGGATGCGACGCCATCTTGTACTTGAGCTGTCAAAATTGATAGTTTCCGTGTTTGAGGTTAGTCTGTATTGAGAGTGATTTAGGTAACGTTTAAATAATGGTTCATCAGTTCGTAGTATCTTTTTGATAATTTGATTTGTAGTACATTATTTTGAGATGAAGAATAAATATTGTGTTCATTTTTAATTTTGAATTGATTGGTTACCTTAATTATGGATTTACAGTTAAAATTTGCTATTTGTAAAAACTTAACTATTGTGCTAGAAATGTAATTTTAAACTGCATCGCTCATAATTTAACTTGTATTTCTAATTGTAATTGAGTAATGTTTTCCATTCGGAGAAACGTCTGAAACAACTTCTTTTCAAAGAACTGTACATTCTTTGTAACTGTCTCAGTTACACATAATCTGAAAACGTATTTTAAATTAGTATTCACCAAAACAATCATCATAAATTTACATCATTTTTTTATGATTTAAAAATTAAATCTATATTTCACTCGAACAAAGGAATCATTACGTAAACTCTCTTTTAACTCCACAAACAGCATGTGACAAGGCTACAATTTGAACCACAAGTGATTTGTTCAGCTCAGACCAAAACAATCATTATTAATTTACATCTATTTTTTACGATTTTAAAATCTTTTACTCGAACAAAAGTATCATCAATCAACTCTCTCTCAGCTCCTCAAACAGCATGTGACAAGGCTACTATTTGAACCACAAGTAGTTTGTTTAGCTTACCGAATTTTGACAGGTGCGTAAGTAAGATGGCGTCCCCCCCCCCCTGTCTAGTCGCCGGTCTGCGTGGCGCGCGTGGACGTGCGCGCGCGCCGGCGCCGGCGCTACGTGCCCGAGCGGGACGCCTCCTCGCGCTGCTTGCTGATGTACACCTGAATATAAATCATAAAATCAATATTCCTATCGGAATAGAAGGACAAGTAAAAGCTGTCAAACGAAACCGATTTAAGATGTCAGTAACTAACATAAGTAAGTAACATTTGTAGCTTTATATGAGATAACCTTTCGATCAGGTGATTTATAACAATTTTCCTAAGTTAAATATAGTAGTTTACTGCATGATAAACAGTTGACACATAATATTGAACTATTCGTCGATTCCTACATTCCCTGTGTTATTCTGTCTTTATTTTTTACGTAAATTAACGTTTGTAGAATAGAATAATCAAACTGCGTACTTTAAATTTGAAGCGCATTGGTAAATATAAGTCGTGTATTAAGAGGCTTCGATTTGGACTAATCTACCTGTTAAATGATTATTTGTTGGGGTTATGCCGCTGTAATGCATAACAATCGATCACCGATCAAGTCACCATGTTTCAGACGCATTATTTCTCCAAAATATACACAACCTTACTTTTAAATATAAAAAATCAAATGCACGTAATTTTCAGCGAGCTTCTGCAGGGCGGTCAACTGCTTGACATCTTCCAAAAATGGTTCTGCTACCCATCTACTTTCATCACACAGTTTGCTGCTAGTGACATCTCGCTTTTGTCGTTCTATTCCAAAGGGATAATAATTTTATGATATATATATAATAAATAATACATAAATCTAATATATAAAATTCTCGTGTCACAGTTTCCGTTGCCATACTCCTTACGAAACGGCTTTAACCGATTTTGATGAAATTTTTTGTGCTTATCCGGTATCTATGAGAATCGGCCAACATCTATTTTTCATCCCCCTAAATGTTAAGGGTAGTCCAACCCTAAATTTTGATTTTATATTTAATATCCTTTGGACATTCCCACAAATCGCCAACTAGTAAGCTACTCAAAGCTTGTGTTATGGCTGCCAGACAACGGATATAATACTTAAATACTTTTTTTTTTGAATAGGAAGAAAGAGTAGGGTACAGGCCGTTGCATATTATATCACGAGATAAAAAATATCGGACGGAAAAGTGACCGCATTTTCGAAACGCCACGCAAAATATATTACAAAAAAAAGTTTATTTATCGGACAACGTGAATCCATTTAAAGTGTCAGTAAGAGAATTACAGACAACTTATCAACTACTGTTTTTTTTTTATAAATATTGGACACCAATTACATACATTGCTCTGATCCCAAAGTAAGTAACCAATACACTTGTGTTATGGAAATCAGACACAACGGTGGTACCACAACACCCAGACCCGAGACAATATAGAAAAGAACGTTTTCTACATTGACCTGACCGGGAATCGAACCCGGAACCTCATGAGATGGCGACGCTTGAAACCAGCGTGCTAGCCACTCGACCACGGAGGCTGTCTGTCTTACCACTGAGGTGTTACTATCTACTTGATATCTAATCTCTAAAACCGATTGAGTGATTTTACACCAATGCCTGACTAAAGAACAGTCCCCACTGTCGACGATGACCTTAAGGAAACAGTTTTTCCCTTCACCCTATTTTGAAAGGTCTTTTCCCCTCAGCCTAGCATACCATGGTCGTGCTAGGAAACAAATAACATTATAGAGGGTGTTGTTTTGGTCAGTGACATCCAACTCAGGGATGATAATATGAGATATGCTTATTCTAAAAAAAATGTTTTCTTTAAATTCTGAGCAAGTTTTATACAAGAAAACCTCATCACAATATTCAAAAAAAAATATAAAACGAATGGGAAAACTCGCACCCTAGCGCGTAGCTAGCGCTTATCTCCGAAATACTACGCCGCAGCTAGTAAGCTACGAAGAGGCTACCTGGTGTTGATAGTTTTAACTCGATTGCTGTACCGCATAAAAAAGTGATTTTGTGGATTTTTTCCATTTCAAAAATATTTTTTTTTTTTACTTCGGCATCGTTTGTACAGCCACCTCTGAGTCGCTCGTCGCTGACCAAAACAACAACCAATATAAAAAGATAAAAAAAACTAGTGTTTTGAGCGTTGTGTCTCAAGTGTCTCGAATATCTCACGTGTTGTTTTAAGTGTCTTGAATGTTACGTGTCTGAAGTGTCTCGCATGTTTCGACCGTTTTATATTTCAAGTGTACCCCGAGCGTTACGTGTCTCAAATGTCTCGAGCGTTATGTTTCTCTAATGTCTCGAGCGTTATGTGTCTCTAAATGTCTTAAACATTATGTGTCTGAAATGTCTCGCGTGTCTCAAGCGCCGAGCGATATGTGTCTTAAGTGTCTCGCGTGTCCCGAGCGTTATGAGTCTCAAATGTCTCGAGCGTTATGTGTCTGTAAATGTCTTAAACTTTAAGTGTCTGAAATGTCTCGTGTATCTCGAGCGTTGAGCGTTGCGTCTCAAGTGTCTCGCGTATCTCGAGCGAATCAAATCAAATCAAATAATTAATTGCATGTCACATTACACAAGAAGCGTTATGTGTCTCAAGTGTCTTGAGCGTTGTGTGTCTTGGGCATTGTGTCATGCGTGTTTTGAGCATCATGTGTCTCGCGTGTCTCTCTCGTCATGTGTCTCGGGTGTCTCACGCGTCATGTGTCTCGCGTGTCTCGAGCGTCGTGTCTCTCGTGTCTCGAGCGTCATGTGTCTCGCTGGTTTCGAGCGTCATGTGTCTCGAGCATTGTGTCTCGCGTGTCTCGATCGTCATGTGTCTCAAGTGTCTCGAGCATTATGTGTCTCGCGTGTCTCGAGCGTCATGTGTCTCGCGTATCTCAATCGTCATGTGTCTCAAGTGTCTCGAGCATTATGTGTCTCGCGTGTCTCGAGCGTCATGTGTCTCGCGTGTCTAAAGTGTCATGTGTCTCGCGTCACGTGTGTCTCGCGTCTCGTGTCTCACGCGTGCTCACCTGCAGCAGCCGGTACTTGCTGACGCTGAGGTGGCGCAGGTGCGGCTGCATGCGCTCCTCGCCGAGCGCGAACGTGAACGCGACCATGCAGAACACGGCCGCCTTGCGCACCGCAGAGTTCTGGTGGTCGGCCAGCTGGAATTGTATAAATAAAACGATAATAAACACCTCACAATACATCGCTTTGAATTGAAATACAAAGATTTTAAAAGTTTTTTGGACACCATTCACATAATGTACATTGCTCTGGTCCCAAAGTAATTAGCCAATGTACTTGTGTTATGTAAATCAGACACAATGGTGGTACCACAACACCCAGACCCGAGACAATATAAAAAAGATCGTTTTCTACATTAACCCGACCGGGAATCGAACCCGAAAACTCGCTTGAAACCAGCGTGCTAGCCACTCGACCACGCAAGTCGTCAAAGGAGTTTGTATTTACTCAAAAAATACCTCAGTGGACGATTTATTTAATGTTAAAAGTGACAATGTGTTAATACTGAATTGTCATAAGATTACTTGACTAAATCACATGACAAATAAAGAAGCTGAAGGCGGCCTCAAATCCATAGCATCCTTGGACGAATAAACCACTGGACGCGCAATGACGGGCAATTTCGCTTGTGCCCCCTTAGCCACGAAGCGGGCTTTTTGGCCTCACTTACAGGTGACGTCCCCTTCATCTCGAATTTTCTCAAAAACTAGCGCATGAAAACCATAAGTGTTTCCTACAAAAAATGTTTCTTTTATCATGCTGTATAGGCCCTTTAATTTTTTATTATTATTATATATTCTTATTATCGCCATCTAGCCCCAAAGTAAGCTATTCAAAGCTTGTGTTATGGGTGCCAAACAACGGATATAATACTTAAATACTTTTTGTTTGTAAATACATACATAATATACATAGAAAACACCCAGAGCAATACAAACAGACATGTTCATGCCCACAAATGTTTGTGTTGTGCGGGGATCGAACCCGCAACCCGCTGCGTAGTAGGCGATTTCTCGACCACTACACCAGACGGGTCGTCAAATATTATCACTTAAAACGAGGTGACATTATATTATAATAAATAAATAAAATAATGTCACCTGTCCAACCCCCTCCATGAGCTGAGAGACTATGTCGTCCGTCAACTCGTGACTCCTCGCTTTGGCCACTTCGGCAGCCAGCTTCAAGGCGCAGAGCGATGTGGGGTACCCGCGAGTGCGGATCACCGGCTTTAGTAAGGCTAGCACCTGAAGAATAGATTAAAACTATTAAAAAAAGACAAATATAAAGATTATGTTCATAAAGATGGAATAAGAAACCAAAAAATTGCGCACGGGCGGGACTTGAACCAGCAACCTCTTGGCTCACCGGGCCAAACGCACCAATTGAGCTACCGTGCTGTCAGTCCGACCCTGCTAAATTTTTGTCTCTTATGGATACGCAATTGCGTGACGCTTAGCGCCATCAAGCCGTCTGTTTATAAATAAATAAAATAAAATCCATTTATTTCAGACAATGTCCACAAAGTATAAAAAATCAATTAGTATCAAAACAAAATAATTTTAAATTTGGAAAATAATTATAGATTATTTATGAATTAGTTGGCCCAAACAGTTATTCTTTACAGAATATATTTAAATGGTGACGCTTCGCTATCTAATGGTTTAGAATGTTTTTAACACTCACAGTGTCATATTTTATATTCATAAAGATGAAATAAGAAACCAAAAATTTGAGCACGGGTGGGACTTGAACCAGCAACCTCTTGGCTCACCGGGCCTAAACCATTAGATAGCGATCATCATTTTCCAAATTGAATTTATTCTGTAAAGAATATCTGCTCGGGCCCACTGTTTCACAACCACACGGCTAGATGGCGCTAAGCGTCACGCATAATGACGTATCCATAAGAAGCCACAAATTTCACAGGGTCGGACTGACAGCACGGTAGCTCAATTGGTTAGAGCGTTTGGCCCGGTGAGCCAAGAGGTTGCTGGTTCAAGTCCCACCCATGCGCAAATTTTTGGTTTCTTATTTCATCTTTATGAATATAAAATATGATAATGTGAGTGTTAAAAACATTCTAAACCAGTAAATATTATGGTCAGAAAAATCCGATCATTTTGTGTATTAGCAACAGATGAGATGAGTGGCAGATCCATATTTTGTTTTTTTTTTGGATGGCTTTTCGACTCGAATAGTCTTGTTTTTATTCATGTTTTTTTTTTCAATGTCTTTTGTTTTCGGTCGAATAAAAATGTTTTCTTCCTTTCTTTCTATATTAGAAAAAGAGTTAGACAATACTTCACGTTTTAAAGATGACAAGTTTTTTTACAAATTTTTGACCAATCATCAAGATACCAAAGTTCAAATATCGCACCCTTAAAAAGCTAAACGTGGTACCAAATAGAACCCATTCAATCTCTTATAATTGTAATTTAAAAAAAAAAACATGAAAGAAATCTATAGTCCATTTAATTGCTGAGAAGTTGTAATTTCGAAATTTTTAGTGATGTAACCTAATAAAATTTAACCGATATATTTCGTTTCAAGTAATTGATTAGTTTCGGAGGTTTTTTCGTTGTTATTTTATTTTTCCTATTTTTAATCTTTTTGACCGATAATTCGGTCGAAAACAAGTAGGAAAACAGAAGAAAAACATTAAGAAGTAGGATACCAGTCATTTAAATAAAAATATAGCTTATTATTCGATAGCAATGATATTTTTCATGCGGTTTTTATTAATAAATAAAGTGATTGATTATTACGGCCATACCGATTACGCGGACGTACATTTTAGGCTGATTAGGTTTCATCAATCACTATCGTTCGAGTTTCGTTCCCTGCATAATTTTCGTTTTTTATAAGAAAAGGAAATAACAAATCATTCACGGTGGATCATAATAAATGTTTACATTTAATAAAACATTGTTTTATTATATTATGGTAGTAATATAAAAAAAATATTTTATTTACTTTTTAAACAATATTTTCATTCTAAGAATGTAGTATGCGTAAAACGGAAGAATGTGTCCTGTCAAGAATTTTTATGTCTCAGCACACATCATAAAAAATATAAACAATAGAACACAGTTTTTTTTTACTGACCTGTTGCGCCGGTAACGCTTGTGCGATATGCGGCATGCCAGCGTCCACCGCTCGCATTACCTGAAAAATAAAAACAATATGTTGTACGAAAAAAAAGTTATTTGGTTTCTCAAGCTCTATGGAAAATGCGAGTCTGCTTTCATTTTTATAACTTCTCTCGTTTTTGTTTAATCTTATTTTCATTTTCCTCAAGTCAAAAAGAATACTTTTGTGTTTGAGTTAGGGCCGATTTTTCAATGGTCAGATAAAACTTATCAGACTGATAAATTATAAAGCGACATATTTAAAAAATTACAAGTACCTTTAATTGCTGACAATTAGGTGACGTTTTCAAATTAGCCATATTGTATTTTGTTCGACGAATACTTCTTATCTGACTATTGAAAAATCAGCCCTTAATCATTTATTATCTCAAATTGACTACCATTCAACACGCCCAGTAAAGCACCTGTGTTTGTGCACACACTTGTGCATTATAATATGTCCCGCGCAGATCGGTTAGTAGTTGTGACTGGCCAACGTAGTCGAAATCGGCTAGGGGGACTATTATTATTATTATACGAACACATACCTCCTTGCTGAGGGCGCCGTACGCGTTGACGAGCTTGAGCAGTATCAGGTCGAAGTAGTCGAGCCACTGCGGCCGGGTCTCGGGCCGGCGACACAGCCATATCAGCACTTTCACCGCTTCGGCCGCGGCGCGCTCGTTCGCTGTGCCCCAACCTGATGTATAAATAATTTTGATAAATATATTTTATCTACTCTCATATCGTTAAATTCAAAATACAAAACTCAAAACGAGTTTATATAGACGTACTTTATAAATAGTATACCGAAATGAAATTAAAAATTTAATTATGACACTATTTCTCTAACAAAATAATATTATAATATTTTTTTTTCATTACGATACAGATTACAGATCATAGATACATCTATTTAATTTTTTATCTGTGGCTGCGCGCGCTTTGGCGCATGCGCGGTGATAACGGGAATTTTGGCGTCATAGTACGTTTGTGTTTCGGTAGATAATTATTAGTGTTTATTAAAATGTCTGATAGTGAAAGTGCAGAAAATTTGACGCCGCCCGACATTTTAGGGACTGCGACAGCAGTCTATCTTAATCTACTACCAGTAAAGTCAAGAAAATTATACGATAAATGTTATCAAGACTTTTTAGCATGGAAATCTTTATCTTTTATTTGATATGTTCGTGTTCAATGAGAGTAGATAAAGTAGTGTATGAACCTGCACATAACTAGGTATTATACACTCGTGTGATACTTTTAAATACCTCTCATTATGTACCAGTTTTCATAAACTACTATTACAAATGTAAGTATTTATTTATATATATTCTTTGCACAAACAAAATGTAGTAAAAATGGCGGACTTAAAACAGTTGAGGCGGCGTAAAATAACAAAAAAACGAACAAAATGAATAGGCTTACATAAATACTTTTTAAATAAACCTACATAAACATGCATAAATACAATATATAAGTATTATCTAGTCTAGTCAACTATTTTTTTCGTATCCTATTCAGGAAACCCTTTTATATCATGGGAATGCATTTCAAATTGTCAATTCACCATCTTGGATGTCCGCCATGTTGAATTTAAGTTAGGTGTCAATTTTTAGGGTTCCGTAGCCGAAAGGGAAAAAAGGAACCCTTAGGAGTTTCGTCAAGTCTGTCTGTCTGTCCGTCCGTAAGCATCACACTGTTGAAATTTGGTAGGAAGATGTATCTTGTTAACCGCTTTACGATTCTTATACAAAAAATAATTATTATATTTCACATTCATACAAACACTATGAAAAACAAAGTTATATTTGCTGTCAACAAAATATTGTGGTATTTTAACTAAGTAGAAGTAAGTGGATAATCTCCTCTAATTCAGTTAAAGTTGGCACGGAACCCTCAGTGCGCAAGTCCGACTCGCAATTGGCCCGTTTTTTTTCGTATTCCTTAAAGCAAACCCTATATTTACCGGAAGACTGCTGTGCGTTAGAGGCGTTTTCTGAATTCTCTTTGTCACCGGCGTTTTCTTCTATAGACAGCGCTGCTAGCGCCACTCGAACGATATTTCTGAAACGATACAACAATTTTAAGAAATCTATATCAATAATCAGATTATCACGCAACGCTCTTCAATATACGTATAGTTTTGGCGCAACAGGGTTAGGAAGGCAAAGGGAAGCGCTTCCTACCGACCGGGTGTTATGGCCGGGGACCAAGGTTCGGTGATCAACGTCTTGGTTTATTCATATGTAGTTAGTCCGCACTAAATCTATACTAATATTATAAAGCTGAAGAGTTTGTTTGTTTGTTTGTTTGAACGCGCTAATCTCAAAAACTACTGGCCCGATTTGAAAAATTATTTTTACGTTGGATAGTCCATTTATCGAGGAAGGCTTTAGGCTATATAACATAAAGATACGACTCATAAGACCACAGCAGAAATGAAAAATGTTGCGAAAACGGCAGAAAGATATTCCTTTTGAGAGCTTCCGCTGCATACACTGCGGAAACTGCTTAAGTTACACCAATAACATGTATGACAGGATTGTTCAGCATTAAGAGTTCTATAATAAAGTCCGCGACAGCATATGTCTATCTTTTATGGTTGACTTACTACAACCTTTTTATGTTAATAAATTTGTAAAAAAATAATGCATTATTTTTAGAGGTGTATTATACACACAGGTATTTATTCTTATCAAAATAAATACATTTATCATCACGAGCATTTCATTTAGAACCAAGTTGCCCTTTATATCATTTGATTTCAATAAATATCTTAGGAGCTATCACAGTTTTAACATAACTCCGCACCAAAATAATGTTCGCAGCTTAAGTACAACGTGCGCTTTCGCTAATATATTATAAAGCTAAAGAGTTTGTTTGTTTGAACGCGCTTATCTCAGGAACTGCTGGACCGATTTGAAAAAATATTTCTGTGTTGGATAGTTTATTTAACGAGAAAGGCTTTAGGATATAAAACATGACGCTGCGACGGGAGGGGAGGGAGCAAACTCAAAACGCGCGGACGAAGTCGCGGGGGACCGCTAGTCTTTAATATCGCGGTTCAGTCTCCATACTTCGACTATAGCGCCATCTAGTCGCGTCGAGCCGAGTCAGCGTATTGCGTTGAAATGTAGTAATCATAATCATAAAAATCTTTATTGTGGATCACAGGTAGTGACAGAAGTTGCTCATAGATGTTGCTACATAGTAAAGTTAGCCTGTAACATCCCACTGCTGGGCAAAGGCCTTACCTCAACTATAAGGTAGTTTGAGCCATACTCCACCACGCGGGCTCAGTGCGGGTTGGCGGAGGGGTGTTTGCAAGGCAAGCGACTAACCCGCTGTCAGATGTTATCAAGCCACCCACAAGGCCTCTGACTAGGCTTAACGACTGATATCAACCGATATTAGCCGGGACCCTTCCGAAACACGTAGATCCTCGTGGTATACGTCACTTATATGGTCGGAATGGTCACCCATCCAAACACGACCACCTCACGTAAAATACGTCAAAAAAAAAGCACATTTTATAAGTTACATTTATACAAGAGAGACAAAACCGGTACGGATGGTAGAGTGCGTTATTTGTTAGTGAAGGAACTAGATTGCTAAAGTACTTCAATTGAAGCATACATTCAGGAACTACCCAACTCTAAAGTTGACTACTTATATTCCAGCCTTAATATTTCTAAACCAGTCTCGGTGGCGCTGCGGTTAGGGTTCGCACTTTAAAGCGACGGCTGCGCCAGAAATCCCGGGTTCGACCCGCGTGTCGGGAAAAAAATACGCGGGTTAAGCCCAAAATATGTAGGTCAAGCGCAAAATATGTAGGTCGGGTCGAAAATATGCGCGTTAGGGCCAAAAATATGCACCTGAGTTTTGCTATCTTGAATTTCTCAGGTGTTTTGAAATTGTTTCTGTTTCCTGCGCCTGATGTCTCTCCGGTCGTGTCAGATTGCTGCCAAATCGGGCTATGATGCGCACACACTTGTGCACTGTAACATGTACCACGCAGTCAGTTTGTTGTTGTGACTGGCAACCGTATTCGAAATCGGCTAGGGGGACTATTATTATTGGACTCACTTGAAGTACTCGCGCGGCTTCCCGCCAGGGGTGACATTAATGCACGGCCCGACATTACCATTGGACTCACTTGAAGTACTATTGGACTCAGTTCAAGTACAATTGGACTCGCTTGCAGAACTAAAGTACTATTGGACTCAGTTCAAGTACAATTGGACTCGCTTGCAGAACTATTGGACTCAGTTGAAGTACTATTGGACTCAGTTGAAGAACTATTGGACTCGGTTGAAGTACTATTGGACTCACTTGAAGTACTCGCGCGGCTTCCTGCAGTCCCCGTACTTGAGCAGCTCGTGCGTGGCCAGCAGCAGCCGCTCCCACTGCTCGGGCGGAGCCTGCGACACGTCCAGCTTGCACAGGGCTTCCAACACCTCTTGCTCGCGGAGGCCCGCTGTGGTAAAGAAAAGTAAAGTAAAGTATTGGACACCAATCACATACATTTCTCTGATACCAAAGTAAGTAGCCAATGCACTTGAGTTATGGAAATCAGACACAACGGTGGTACCACAACACCCAGACCCGAGACAATATAGAAAATTTTGGATTTCTACATTGACCCGACCGGGAATCGAACCCGGGACCTCGGAGCGGCGACGCCTTGAAACGCCGTGCTTAGCCACTACACTACTGAGGTCGTCGTCGCGGTTTACAAAGTTTATGTATATATTACAACTAATTTTTTTGCACGTTATGACGCGATTTTGGCGTAAGTAAAGACAGATGAAGTTGCCAGTATTTTAAAAGTTTATAAATTTATTATTTAAATTACCTATTAATAAAGATTCCATATAGTCCGTCTAATTACCTGTATTTCTTGCTATTTTCACAGATAATGTACATGGTCATCATCATGGAAACATCTCCTTTATTGTGGAGAACAAATAAATAAATATTATATTTATTATAATTTTTAAGCGTTTCTGTAGAACTGAAGCGGATGCTAGATTCCCAATAGACTTGGGCGTAAATAACGTAACTATTATAAAATAACAGTAATCTGCGTTTATAAGATATCACTGTGACTTTTAAAGAAGTAGCAACGTTCCAAAGTAACGACGTTATTTTTGTCGTTCCATTGTTCCAAAAGCTATCACTGTTTCGGTCACGCAAATCAAAACAGAAGCGTTGGATCGCGGCCGATCTGCTCCGAACTATGAGACTCTCGATTGCCGAGGAGATTTTATCATTTACGATATATTAATAAATACATATTGACTATTATAAAACACGTATTTTCTCCTAAGGATTAAAACGTGCTACAAAAGCTCTAAATCTTGTATTTTATCATTAACTAGCGGTCCCCCGCGACTTCGTCCGCGCGTTTTAAGTTTGCTCCCTCCCCTCCCGTCGCAGCGTGATGTTTTATATCCTAAAGCTTTCTCAATAAATAAGCTATCTAACACAGAAATATTTTTTCAAATCGGTCCAGCAGTTCCTGAGATAAGCGCGTTCAAACCAACAAACTCTTCAGCTTTATAATATTAGTATAGACCCAGATAATATAATACTACTAGTACAGATACCTCATCTCATACAAAGAAACGGTTCCGCCCTATCGGGCTAAGACCTCCGGGCTATGAGAAAGGCTAGATGACGCCGCTACGTAGACTGGACTTTCCGAAATAAAGCACATCGGTTGCTCGCAATGCAGTGTACGTGTTTTCTTACTTAATAGATGGCGCTCAACTCACTGCTTTTAAATTATTTACGTGTATCGGAAATTCCCAACATAGTTTCCTCGTCGAACAACTTGATGGCGCTCGAAAAACGCTGAGACGAAATTGGTGTTTTCGTGTTTTTATTGATTAAGAAAGATTTTTGAATTTAGCTTACAAATATTTCACGATTTATTTGAGTAGGTACATAAGTAGGAAAAAAATGGATGGAGAAAACGTTTTTTCGTTATTTTTGATTCTGCTAGGTTTATGCTAAGGTATGGGACCATGATGCCAGGATAGGCACCATGCACGGTCACACAATAAATAGTATTTAGTGTGTCCAGGGGGCATCCCGAAAGAAGGTAAAATGAGACAATTTTATTATCAACAAAAGTTTTGTTTAAATGAAATATTTTAGCTTTTATTGAAGAATCAAACTTGCACTTATGCAAAAATGCGCCAGAGTTCAAAAAAAGTTCGGACACAAAATGCAAAAAACCAGCTAAGAGCGAGTCGGACTCGCGCACTGAGGGTTTCGTGCAAACTTTAACTGAATTGGGAATCCACTTACTTTCACTTAGTAAAATACCACAACATTTCGTTGACAGCAAATATAACTTTGTTTTTCATAGAATTTGTATGAATAACGAATTTTAGTTTGCGGTTTTTGAAAATGTGCTATATCTCAAAAACTTCTTGTTCGATCCCGTCCAAACCAATTTTGGTTGAAAGTATTTGTTGAGATCTCTACAAGGTGATGCTTATAGTTATGGAATAAAGTGTCTGTGAGAAACGGAGGACAGACAGACAGACAGACAGACTTGACGAAACTATAAGGGTTCCGTTTTTTGCCATTCGGCTACGGAACCCTATAAATGACGTTTTTTTAAAAAAAAACATGCAAACTCGGGCCCGAGTGGTTGGAACACAGCCTACTGGTGGCCAAGCACTCGGGTCCGAGTGCTATATATAAAATTAAGAAATGGTTCTGTTCTGGTGCGTGGAACTAAACTAGTTAAATCGATACAATATAGGATAACCTTCTGAACTATAAATAATTTTTATTTAATTTTAACGGGATAACATTTTATCCAGGGACATTCTTTTTTGACAACCCGTCTGGTGTAGTGTATGAGAAATCGCCTACTACGCAGCGGGTTGCGCGTTCGATCCCCGCACAATAGAAACATTTGTGTGCATGAACATATCTGTTTGTATTGGTCTGGGTGTTTTCTTACATAGAAACATATAACAAATATCATGTATGTATTTACAAACAAAAAGTATTTAAGTATTATATCAGTTGTCTGGCACCCATAACACAAGCTTTGGGTAGCTTACTTTGGGACTAGATGGCGATGTGTGGGAATGTCCAAAGGATATTTATTTATACTGTAATTTCTTTTATTACGTTTATATGAATGAACGCTTCAATTGACGTCTTCAGCATTAGTTCTTTAGACTTGTTTTTCTTATCGCTTGTTCATCGTCCAATACGGCTCTTGTTCAGTAGCTCAGTGATAGAGAGTAAAGCGTACGGATATATTGGTTACTTACTGCAAGAGCGAGATAGTTGTACGCCTCGACTCGTGGGGCCTCGGGGGAGCCGGGGAAGCCATGTTTTACATAGTAGCGCAAGCAGAAATGATTAATGCTCCTCCAATAATAAGACTTAGTATTGTTTGATATATCTATGTTTGAGGTTATTTTCAGAGAAAGGTTAGTTTAAATTTTCGTAATTACTAGATGTAATTTTAACTGACGGCTATATTGTAGTCGTACTACTAGACTGCCAAAATCTAAAAAAGATAAATTATTAGGTATAACAATCAGTCCGTGCAAGATACAATAACACTCAATACTTAGTAGTATTATATTATCTGGGGTCAAGCTAAATCAATATGAAGTAGTGAGTGAGATTGTGATAGTAGATCTATCATCACCATCGTCATCATCATCAATATCATCATATATTAATATGATGTGTATTCATATATTAAATTTCCCTTCATTAAATGATTTTCGCAAGTTTGGTTTATAGACGACTTCAAAAAAGAAGGTTCTCAGTTTACCTGAATTTGTCCGCGATTATCTTTGTTTGGCTGAATCGATTTCGATGCGGTTTTTTTAATCTAGAGGTTTTAGTGACTATAGACGGCATAACAGTATTAGGAGGTTATTTATACTTCTGAATGGCAAAAAACGGAACCCTTATAGTTTCGCAGTTCAAGTCAAGTCTGTCTGTCTGTCTGTCTGTCTGTCTGTCTGTCTGTCTGTCTGTCTGTCTGTCTGTCTGTCTGTCTGTCTGTCTGTCTGTCTGTCTGTCTGTCTGTCTGTCTGTCTGTCTGTCTGTCTGTCTGTCTGTCTGTCTGTCTGTCTGTCTGTCTGTCTGTCTGTCTGTCTGTCTGTCTGTCTGTCTGTCTGTCTGTCTGTCTGTCTGTCTGTCTGTCTGTCTGTCTGTCTGTCTGTCTGTCTGTCTGTCTGTCTGTCTGTCTGTCCGTCCGTCCGTCCGTCCGTATGTCACAGCCATTTTATTCTGTAACTATAAGCATCACACTGTTGAAATTCGGTAGGGGTATGTATCGTGTTAACCGCTTTACGATTCTTATACAAAATTTAAAAAAATATGACATTTAAGGGGGGGCTCCCATACATGAAATAAAACCAAAAATTTTTTTTTTGGTCAAACCTATACGTGTGGGGTATAGGTTTATCTATGGATAGGTATTTTAAAATGACATCGAGGTTTCTAAAACCATTTTCTTATAAAATCTTAAGTTTCATAGCTAGACGCTTCCAAAGTGATAAAATGAGCGTCCCCCCCCCCCCATCTAACTTCTAAACTAAGAGAGTGTAAATTTTGAAAAATATATATATAATGTAGATCCTAACAAATACTTTCAACGGAATCGAACGAGAAGTTTTTGAGATACAGCACATTTTCAACAACCGCAAACATAAATTTGTACTTCATACAAACTCTATGAAAAACAAAGTTATATTTGCTGTCAACAAAATATTGTGGATTTTACTAAGTGGAAGTAATTGAATTTCCAAATTCAGTTAAAGTTGGCACGGAACCCTCAGTGCGCGAGTCCGACTCGCACTTGGCCGGTTTTTTTATTGAAAAATTCATGCCTGATTGCGTTGGAATGACTATGGGAATTTTTGCCGGCTCCGGCACGTTTTAGCGTGAATCATCTTTTTCTCCATATTACAATTAAAAGTCAAATGCGTTATTTTAGAGTCCGTTTAGTGAGATTATTAAAAGACGGTATTCCTTTTTAGTATTTTTTTGTATTGTTTTAGTGTACGTCTCAAAAACTATTAATTAACAATTAAAGTAGAAAACAAAGTTTTGATGAAACTTTATATCTTGGGGAACAATACTTTGTTTTTTACAACAGGGCAAGGCAGTGACACACATACCTTTTACAAGTGCAATTTATAGTATAATGTTTGCTACAAAAAGCTATAAATACTTTAGCTTAGTCATACTTACACTTACTAAATTTTGCACACGTGCTTAAATTGTGAGCTTTATGCCTAGTTTCGTTATCGATAGTTAGGTAACTCAACTAATAATTAAAAATGTTTTTAACACTCACAGTGTCATATTATATATTCATAAAGATGAAATAGAAACCAAAAATTTGCGCACGGGCGGGACTTGAACCAGCAACCTTTTGGCAGACCGGGCCAAACGCTCTTACCAATTGAGATACCGTGCTGTCAGTCCGACCCTGCGAAATATGTGGTCTCTTATGTATGAAAACGTCAATTGCTTTTGACAAAGGATACCGCTCTTTTGTTTTGACATAACGGCTTGTTGGTGTGCGTGCGCATTTGACAGTGTCGTATAGTAAACAGGTGCAAATAGTGTGTTTTTACACATTAAAAAGTGCTACTTTTTTGATCTCTGAACTAGCCTGGTTTTTTTTCTCAAATTTAGTGAGCGTAATCTGTATCATGTATATAAAGTGGGCTACACACGACCCTAAAATCAGACCCGATATCGGGGAAGTGGTGGGGAGGACCCTAGATCGTACCGTAAATCGCCTCGTGTAATGGCAAATCGGAAGCCTAATTTTATTATTTGTAAATCATTCCAAATATCATTGTCCCGATATCGGGTCTGATTTTAGGGTCGTGTGTAGCCCACTTAATACCCAACGTTGGCGATCGATCATTGGTTTTGGTAAACCCTGTCTGTATAAAAGCCCTGTGTAATAATAATATGTAATGAATCATTATTTACATCGATGTTAACCCCAACAAAAAAGATTTTGATTTTTCAAAGTGATCGCAATCTTTTTTGATGTGTGTATTATGTATCTTAGGTAAAAGAGAGATAGATGAAGAATGAAGAGTCCCCACCTGGATTTTCGTTTCTTTCTGATTCTGCAAGGAATAGGATAAGCTAAGCCATGCTGCCATAATTAATAAGCGTATCTGGCGTTAAGCATTTGTACATTGATATAATTACATATACCAATACGTTTGTACCTAGTGACATTTTAAATTTATTTGCCAGCAGTTAAGCCAGAATCAAAAATACGCGCTCGTAAAAGATCCCGTATCTGTGACATGATGTAATTTCGGTGGTATCCATAATCCTTAATGTCTAAAAATGTTACATTACCTACATAATACGAACACAGTTTATCAAGACCATGAAAGTATTTTAATAAGCTGCAAGCGGTACCGGCTTCCCCGAAATACTCAATAATAAGAAGACCGTTTTAGTAGTATTATATTATCTGGGGTTTTAGTGAAATAAAATCTTGCGCTCATAAAAAGAGGTCAAAAATTGCGAAATATACTCAAATATTTTTCTTGCTAATGCGATTTTGCGCCTCATACGTATCGAAATATGGATGCATTTTCTATTGAATACTTTCAACTTATTTTAGTAAGCACTATAGAGCCGCGGCAACCAGAGGCCCTATTTTTAAAATACTCGCGACAAGATGGCGTATGACATTCACTGATTATACTCCAATTTTTGAATGAAAACCAGTTGAAATCCATTCAGAAGAGATTTGAAAAAATATATCTAAATTTTGTGAGTACCTAACCTACTCACGTCTTTATTCACGGTATTTTTGTTGATTATTTGTTCGTTTTCGAACGCAAATCACACACCATATCCAAATGAGTGATTCTAAAATAGAGACCCAGGAGCTCTATTTTTAAATCACTCGCTTCAATATGGCGAAAAAAAACTTGCTCAGAATTTAAAGAAAACATTTTTTTAGAATAAGTATAACTCATATTATCATCCCTGAGTTTGATGTCACTGACCAAAACAACACCTGTATAACTTGTCTTAACATTGCTTCACTGTCCTCCTCCAACGATATTGTTCATAGTTGAGTTGCAGAATTTTTAGTGTTTTGTTCGTTCTTCCTTTTTATGTGCATAAAGATTGCTTTTCAAACACATAAAAATGAAGAATAAAAAACACTAAAAACAATAGACGTCAATCTATTCTATGCTTAAATCGTAAGATATTACTGCTACGATGCATTTTGTTACTGTACAATTTAACGCAAGCTCTAGTTAGGTATACTGTATAAATCATTAATTGAAACCAGTTATGCGTCTTTATCTAATAAAAATTAAAAACCGTATAGGATTTCGTTGAATCTTGACACCCGCGCAAAATACCTATAGAGTGACCTTGATCAAAGCAATGAGTAAGAATTATCGTCACTTAAGAATCAACAAAAAAACTTGTATTTGTGAAAAGCATGCCGTAATTCAACAAAATCACTTACCTATACATAAATAAACGTTTTATCAAGTAACAGAAAAACATTCTGGAAAAGTGGAACATTAACTTGTAAATTTTTTCACACCAACCAAGCTGTCTCAGGGTAGATTAATTTTATGACTGCTGCCAAATATGTGGCGTTTTCAAATTAGGCGTTTTGTACCATATTTGACGAATATTTCTTATTTGACTTTGGTAAAATCGGCTTTAAGTAAAAAAGTAAAATTATTAACATCGTCGAGTTTTAACACACCGCGAAAATTATGGGATTAATAGACGTCAATTTTTTCAGTGGAAAATCGGGATAACCTCTTTTCCTTGCCTACCACAGTTTACAAGCCTTAACAAGTCGCATTCACATAATTATGTTTGCGACAAAACATAAACAAAAATAGGGTAACTCGTATCTTTTCTGGCATCCGGCAGTTCATGGCCACCTGGCAACAATTCTCTAATGTTTAGGTTTAACCAACGAAATACTATTACTTGTGATTGATATCACAAATTTATTTATGTAAAAAATAGTTATAGTACAATGTTCGGTTGCAAGTCAGCACGGCCAAAAACTGGTCATAAATAAAACAAAATCAGACTTTTAAATCCAGAAAATCACTTTTTGAGTAATTAATACTTATCAAATAATATGAGCAATGCCGACAAGAGATATTTTTGAATTATTCAAAGTCCTTAAACGGCCACAATCTACTCGAACAACCAAAATTTTGAACACGCACTTAGCGTTGGTTGCCTATCAATATGTGTACCTACCTAATAATGTGACAAAATCTCCTAACATCGTGTTTAGTCACTATACGTGCTATCGTTAAGGACGCTAGAATTTAATTCTGGCCATACAATTAGTTTTCTATTTATTTGTACTACTATAACTAATATTATAAAGCTGAAATCTAGTTTGTTTGAACGCGCTTATTTCAGAAACTACTGAACCGATTTAAAAAAAAATATTTTTGTGTCGGATATATTATTAATCGATGAAGGTTTTGGGCTATAAAAAATCACGCTACGGCTTAGAAGAGCAGAAGAAAAATGAAAAATGTTGCAACAAACCGGGGGAAATATACATTTTGAGAGCTTCCGTTGCAGCGTTTAAGGTACACAAACATTATGTATGACGGGATTATTTTTTTAAAAAGTTTTACAATACAGTTAGCGACAGCATGTTTATCTTATATGGTTTACTCACTGTACAGTTACTTTCCATAATTTTGTATGAAAATTCCAAAGAATAATCACATGAAGTTACTATAATGTAGGTAGGGTAAACATACCGGTTCACCGGTCACTACCCCTTTTCGGCCACTTCGCACATTATTTTGAATAATAAACAGTGTATAGGCAGCTTCTTTCCAATTTCACGTCATTCAACCCAGACGAAGTTCACGGTTCATAATCCAACGGCTTAACCTCGAAATTTGCAATCTGAGCCCTCAGTCGCCATTTCAAAATTTGGTGTCTGGAGGCGTGGCAAATTTAGCCAAAAAAATAGCAGGTGGGTTGATTTTCAAAGGTGAGTTTTTGAGTGTTACGATTGTTTTATAGGTGAATGAATTAGTTTCTGTGTATGAAGCATGTGTAAATGCAATATTAAAGTGCCCAAACTGACCAAACTTTTAATTATATGTAATATTTTTGGTGGTCGGGCAATAAGTTATCGTTTAGTTTAAAAATCGACTTTCCGACCGGGTGGTCAGGAAACCAGTTTACTTACGTCATTTATCTTTGCTAATTTTGCGGAAACCTTATGTTTACCAACAGAGATACTATTTTAATAGTGAACAGCTCTGATTTTGTGAAGAGTAAACTAGATTCCGGCCACCCGTTTACCTGATAGTTCCAAAGATATGACCTTTAAAAATGCCAAAAGTGTGACGGCCGATAACTAGTCTACACAAAACCTCTTTCCGGCCGTATTTAATAAAAGGCGTCACATTTTTTTTTATTACATTGACAGAAAATCAAACAATACCTTCTATAGTATTTTCGGACAATGGAACGGGAACTGCAAGTTTCAGCTCCAGACCCACTAGCAACTGTTAGAGTTTTCTTCTGTTTTTTCTTATTTATTATTTGTTTTACTTTCATACTATTATGAGCCCTATGAGCTATTGAATAACACTAATTTTCCTACCGTGCATTAGGTGGCCGATAACTGAATAAAAAGGCCGATAACCGGTATATTTGCTATATTTACAAATATATATATTTTTTTAATTATGTATCACTGCTACGTCTACTAACGGTAGGTTAGGTTAGGTGAGTAAAAAGGCCGATAACCGATATATTTGCTATATTTACAAATAAATATTTTTTTTAAATTATGTATCACTGCTACGTCTACTAACGTTAGGTATTATGAAACTAGACTATTGTAGGCCCAAAAGTTTTATTTTTTTAAAGTCTTGACGTTCAGCATTATGACAGAAATCAACTCTGAAGTCAAGAAGTCCCTTAAACGGCCGATAACCGGTATGTTTACCCTACTTGAATTTAGTCGATTGTTCATTTCCCTTCATTTCGTTAAGTCATTATTCATTAATTTCATTTCGAAGTTTTTCTACACTGTTTTTTAAATAATTCTTCGATCAAAACTAAAAGAGATAGCAAATATAGATGATTAGAAGTCCGATACAGATTTTAAATAGATTTTACTATTTGTTAGAACACAAAATAGGCCACAAATTTTCAAATTACCGTAAATTATGGAAAACTTTACGCGGCTTGAAATAGACATGCGCAAAACGGCTTACTAAAATGAGAAGAGTGATTACTAAACGGCTTACTAAAATGAGATCTTCTCAATCACAGATATATATCTATCTTTTATATCCTTATCTCACTAACTCGGTGATGAAGCGAACGATCTTTACGCAACTTTATATCGAGAGATCAAAATGAGCCGTTATATCAGAGAGAGCCGAATGAGAAAAGAGCTACTTACGATGATGCGAATGATTCTATATATAAACAAAAACCCTTTAATAAGGACTAGAATATGATATTGTTTGTTTGTCATACAATACATTACTACTAATAAGAAGCCCACAGTTTTTTGTACGTATATACTTATTACGTACGTTAATTATTAATATTACTTTATAAAGAAAATGATAACCATTTGATTTTCCTTCATACTAAGCAGGCTTAGGACTGTCAACCAAAAAAAAACGTGAATGACAGTTTATGAATTTAAAACACCTGAAAAGTAACTAACTCAATGTTTGTTTGCTAATAAAATGAATTAGTCGCATTCAGTAATCCAAAAACTTGCAATTATTCCGACAGCCGAAGTGCGCCGGCTCTTATCAGTTATCATAAAAGAAACTAAAAAAACGTCAACAAACATTCAACCAGCCAATATTTATAGAACCCCATGCAATGCAAATTGATCTTTATTTCTTTAACACTACGAGAACATACAGATTCTACCGTTTTACCGAGCCACGGTTCGGCCATAATGCGCACACTACGAACGTAGCTTCCCTTCTCTTTCTTTCGCTCTAGAAATGAAATGAAGCGGTGTATCTTTATTTAGTTGTAGATCTGAAAATTCAACTTTATCTCTCGGACATAGAAATTTATTTGAAACACAAGTGAGCTAAGGATATATGAGCCGTTTGGGTGAGATAAATATATTTTTTATCTTTCTCTCGCGAGCTACACAAGTCTACTTGAAATTACAGAACAACAATGATGGGACGTGTTTTGCAGGTTTTCTTCGTACAAAAAATATAAACGTCTCAGATATTATAAAAGCCAAGTATTCTCAATCATTCTGGAATATTGCTTAGGTGCTGATTTTTTAAATTATTTTCTATTGTTTTGTTACTAATATTATTTAATTTTAACTTCTACTCTATAACTTTCACATCACACAACACTTTGATATTTAAAATTATGTTCTGTCTGGCATCACTGGTCAAATTAAACACATTCATAAAAATGCGCCATCTATACTAGTTTGTTATCAACTTTCCACCATGCCACATAGTTTTGTCGTATGCCGACAGAGGATTAGAGGTTAATCCTCTGTCGGCATACGACAAAACTTAAAAAAGCATGCTTTTATGCTTATTACACTGTTTTTGCTAATTATGGAAAAAAACAATGGTATTGAGTTCTTTTCTATTTCAAACAACTGAAAATGTTTATTAACATATTTTTCGGGTATTATCTTCACGTATCTTAGGATTTTAGTCTATCTAATAAACAGTAATTGCGCTAGCAATACACGTGTCGCCATCTATTGAAAAATTTTAAAGGCTATGTAACTTATGTACCGAATGAGACCCCGTGGTATAGATAAGGCTGATAATAAAAATAAAAACATAAGCTGGTGAGTAATTTGTATTTTAGGTTGGAGTAATTTCATTGAACCTGATGACGTCATCCGAATTTATTTGGGATTTCTAGGGTTCTTCCAGATTCGGACGATTCGACGCGGATAAGTGTGCGAGGTTTCATGAGACTTCATATAGAGAATTCTAAAAGTTGTGCGCGTTTGGCTCGAATATGTGTGCGTTCAGCTTAAATCACCACAGTGATTAAAATAATCTACCACCACTAAATATCCCTTCACTTAATCCGTCGAGTGGCTATATTGCTTTTTGACTTCAGTTCAGATTAGTTACAAATCGGCCGTTTGTCTCACCGTTGTCTACTTTACTAGAATCTGTCATTTTTTATTGTGTTGTTGGCTGTGCTATATAAATAATAACAATATTACTGTTATTTTCGACCTAGCCCCTATCGTAGAGCGGAGATATGTAAAAAAAAACATATCATGTATAATATGCATATCTGCTTATCTATTAACGAAAAAAAAAAACAATATCATCCTAATTATGTTTGTCTTTTGACGTTTCAACAATGATATATTGGTGAAATAACAACATCAAATACTTACATTTTGTGATGATGAATCCATTCTCATCTGTTTCGTACGGCTTCACTTTGTCTCTGCCCAGGTGACTTGAATTGAAATCCCTGGTGAAACGAAACGTACATTTTATTACGTACGTACGTACGTTGATTTATTGAAACAGTATTTATTTGAAACTATATTGCACAAATGGAGTTTGTACTAAAGGTGGACTTTACTTTAAATAATTAATATATCAGAGTCAACCCAAGAATGGAACCTGTCTCTAACAAAAATCTGTCAGCAACAGTGCCCAAAACATAGAGAAAGCTAATTCGGTTATGCGCAATATGTGTAATAAACTTGAGACTGTTCCATACAAAATTCTAACGCGCTTGCAATCATAGGCGAGAGATAAAACACAAAGTATGCCCTCAGAACTAGTGTTATTGTTAATAACTAGTTGTGAAATTGTCATTACATAGTGTGATTTTTTATTGTATTTAATAACAAACATTGTCTAGGTGACATTTTAAAATAAGAAATTGCCACATTCAGCCAACAGAAAATATATAAAAAAACTTGTATAACACTAAACTAGGCCTATACTATTTTATAACTTGACATTTTATGCATTGAATTGATTTATTTGTACTTATTATTATTCTGATGCTTAGTTATTGATAAGCTTCATAACGTCGAGTTGAGTTTGAATTTTGAAATTTTATTTTCTTAGTCTGAATCAAATATTTGCGTGCTATCTTTATATGGCTAGAAAAGATGAACTTGATACTTAAGGCGCTACCCGGATTTTTAACGCGGACACTAGCGCCACTTTAGTACAAAAATTCATAACTCGTTAAATAAAAGACCAATCGAAAATCTGATTGATGCGATTGTAGCTCTGGTTATGTGGTTTAGATACAATGTTTAACTTCAACAAAACAGAGTTATCTGCAGTTACAGTTAGAAAAATTTCCAAAAGTGACCATATTTAGCAGTTTTTGTAACTACAGTAAACTACTTTAGAAACAATTTAAACGTACTTAATAAACTATAAAACCTGTACTACAATCGTGTCTACCAGATTTTTGATTGGTCTTCTATTTAACGAGTTATGATTTTTCTACTAAAGTGGCGCTAGTGTGCGCGTTAAAAATCCGGGGAGCCTCGTACCCTTTTTCATAAGCAAATTAATTTCTTTCTTTAACCTCGTAACGCCCAGATACCTAATAAAAGGTATGTAGCTCAAAAGTGGTACGGGCCCAAGACGTTGTCATAATTCATAATATAAACGCCCACACTACCTTTTAAAAGGTATCTGATTTGAACGCACCATAACATTTAAAATTACGCGGCAAATCTATTACCGTTTTCAATTCGGATACTGGAAAGTCTGATTTTGTATATGGTTATGCAAAAGTGCCGACAGAAAAATAAAATATCTGTCATTTCCGGTGAAATGTCAGTCAAGACGGACAGACGTAGATGAGGTGGTAAGTAAATCCATGATTATTGATGTACGCTTAGGTTTTTTCGCAAGCGCTCGTAAGCAGTGGAAGACCTCTGGCTCCTAATGATGATGATGATTGTTTAAAGGTATTATTTATTACATACCCATGCACGTGGTAGTCGAGCCTCGCGTGCGGCACGGGCGAAGACTCCTTCGTGCTGTGAGCCTCTTCTGAACTGTCAGCGGAAGCCGCTCGCGCCATCGCCTCGCTGTATTCAGATTATCAGATTTTTTTAACACTTTTACTAGAAAATTTTGAAAGAGTACCTAAGTTTAGCTTTATTAATCAGAAAGACTGGGACAGTCCGGGACAATGCTATCCATAAAGACTTCATTGTCCTCAAATAATACTTCTTTCAAGAAGTCTATTCATGAGCTTGTTCTCAGTGAGAATACCACGTGATGCTTGATAAGGTTTGTCTGTCTCTGTTTTCCCTATTACAATCTCTGTTAGCCTATGAATGGACAATTGTATGTATACAAGTAGGTTTATTTTTTATTATTTATGTAAGTATACAAGTAGCTTAAATTAATAAGTTGCTTTTTTGTGTTCTTTTACCCCGATTCAATCGTTTCTGTTTCACCCAATGGTTGAGTGGTAAAGAATGCTTTAAGCATTAAGTCCGCCATTTGTACTTTATTTTTGTCAGTGCGATAAAGAATAAATAAATAAATGCTTTGTAAATGGCTCTATATATAAACACCCATAGATTAACCCTATAAAATATCTAGCTGTGATCTGTCATGACTTGGAACTTATAGAGCATGTAAGATTTGGTCCCCTATTTTTTTATGAATCTTCAATTTATCTCGTTCAATATAATATTTACAAAAAAATGTCCTATTAACATCTGATCTCCGTAATTAGAGCTATCGATTCACACAAAAAAAAAAATAGTTATATGTAAGGTAACAAAAAAGTCCAATGTACAAAAATCCGAAATCCGTCTCACTGTGCGTCCGTTTATAACATACTATTAACCATTAAGTATAGTGAAGTTCATACGTCGTACATTGCGATAAGTCCTTTGTTCTTCGCAAGTCGAATTACGTAAACAAAAACCTTTAAAATTAATACTTTAGCATCAAATTTATTTACTATTTGATTTTAAATGATCTGAGTGCTAAAAGATGAAATACCTATGTATCTGGTGAGTTTCATGTAAGCCTTATTTTAAAACATTTTTTTCGGTGAAAAGGAATATCAAGATTGTTTACAATATTCTACAATCAAAGAGAAACGGACTACAGCATCAATTATCATATTTAAAAGAACAAAATAGACATCAATCAAAGGAGAGATTTTAATTACTAATTACCATAGACTAACAGCCCTCGATAGAAAGGATGTGAAAAAACTTTATGACATCAGTTTTTCAATATTTTAACATCATACATAATAACGTAAACTGAAATGACGAATTACTGTGCTGTAAAGTTATGTGTTAAGTAGACAAAGACGTATGTGCAGTGTTAAGTAGACAGGTTAGAACCAAAAAAAGCATAAACCTTGCCTTGTTTGTTCAAATAAATTAGATTAAAATCTCACGCGATAGATTAAAATGTCGCGGCTTTTACAATTAAGTTGACATATAGATAAATAAATATACTTACGCGTTGTAATGTCCATTCGGTACTCCATTGTGTCCTTTATTCGATAACGTCACGTCCGACATTTGACTGATCCCGGAATCTTTGCTTGACATATGATTGCCGCATTCCGCTGGAACAAAACATTTTAATAGTTATTTTCATTTCTAAATTAAAATGATAAATAATACGATAGTTTAATACTTGTAATATCGATACTAAAATCGATGGTTGTTGATTAATTTGATATCATTCGCTGTTTCAAGCATTTAATATAATTACTGACATTGTAATACAATTGTCATAGCAAGCACGTCAAGCCGTTGGTGCTGCGTTTGATCTCTCATCAGTAATTTATGCCGTTTCAACCACAGAGTAACTAGCTAATTAGAGGACGAAAGTGTATGTACTTAGTTTTTTAATAAATATTAAGTGGTTTTTTTTAAATTACACTATGATACTTTACGATGTGCGAAGTAGGTGGTGGCAGAACCCGGATCGATGACAGCGTTTTCAGTGGCCAAAACATCGTTAAAGGACTCCTGACACCTGTCACCATTTAACTGACAATTCCAGTTCAAAATGTACGTCTCAGTTACGTTACATTTCATTAATAAATAAAAATCTGCATTAAGGATGACTTCAATTGCATAGAATAAATGAATAATTACAACATTTCACAGAAATCACTTTGGTTTAATTACTTTTCGTAATGACAGCCGGTCATTTCTCGTATAAAAGTCCACCAATAGTTTGTGTAAAAAGCTCTCATGATTGAGGTAAAAATGAGATACCAGATATACCAGATCAATTGTAGGCGATTAATACAACTTGTTATATGAAATTTAATAAAAATGTGATGTGATGGTTTAGAATGTTTTTAACACTCACAGTGTCATATTTTATATTTATAAAGATGAAATAAGAAACCAAAAATTTGCGCACGGGCGGGACTTGAACCAGCAACCTCTTGGCTGACCGGGCCCACCGCTCTACCAATTGAGCTACAGTGCTGTCTGTCACACAGTCAAGCGTCACGCAATGACGTATCCATAAAAGACCACAAATTTCACAAGGTGTGACTGACAGCACGGTAGCTAGTAGTCAGCCAAGAGGTTGCTGGTTCAAGTCCCACCCGTGCGCAAATTTTTGGTTTCTTATTTTATCTTTATGAATATAAAATATGACACTGAGTGTTAAAACATTCTAAACCATTAGATAGCAAAGCGTAATCAATTTCCAAGTTGAATATATTCTCTAAAGAATAACTGCTTGGGCCCACTGTTTCATAAACAGACGGGTAGATGGCGCTAAGCGTCACGTAATGACGTATCCATAAGAGACAACAAATTACGCAAGGTGTGACTGAGAGCACGGTAGTTCAATTGGTAGAGCGTTTTGCCCTGTCAGCCAAGAGGTTGCTGGTTCGAGTCTTACCCGCGCGCAAATTTTTGGTTTCTTATTTCATCTTTACGAATATATTCTCCCTGGATCACGTGTATTTTTTTTAAGTCTATGTAAAGGCTATTAAATATTTAAAAAACGGTGATTCGAAAAACATTTATATGTAATTGCAATAAAATTAATGAATAATTAATTAATGTTGTCTTCGTCCCACGGAATTGCAAGACTTTCATTGAAGGTTACAACTGGTAAAGCTTCTTCTTCACTGGCAGTTGTTGTTGTCAAAGAGGTTTGTGACCACAAATCGTTCAAATTTTCGCGCCGCTCAAAATTTCGGTTCAGAAATAGCGCTTCTTGACAAAAAATAAATAAAATTAATACACGTGATGTCTAACGAGACCCCCCCTCCCCTTTCGTGATGTTTCGTGATGTTTTCCGTACCCTCTCCCCCCCTCCTTTTGAGTCTCACGTGATTAATGGAACGGCCCCCTACGATAAAAATAAAACATGTTATATTTTATAACATAAGGCTACAAATAAATGTTATACATTAATGTAAGCTTTTTGTGACCGTGTGACATTTTCAGTGACACTGAAGATATAACATGTTCCACTCACCATTGTTCGCCTGCTGCGTGTACGAGTGTATCTCGCTGGTGGTCTTCCGTATGCGAGAGTATACGTCTTCAGCGTTTGCAGAGTTGCTCGTGCTGCTAGCCGTACGCAAGGGGCTGTCGCTGCCCGCTGAAACGTTCATTTTTTTTTATAATAATATCTTATATATAAAATTCTCGTGTCACAGTTTTCGTTGCCATACTCCTCCGAAACGGCTTGACCGATTTTGATGAAATTTTTTGTGCTTATCCGGTATCTATGAGAATCGGCCAATACCAATTTTTATCCCCCTAAATTTTAGGTGTAGTCCACCCCTAAATTTTATTTTTTATTTTTAGACAAAATTTTTAATTTCTATTTTTTTATGATACAACATACAAAAATACATACAATCTTCAATTTTCACCCTTCTACGATAGACCCTTATTTTTAATAGCCATTTTAGTAATTTAAGGGCAAAACAAAATTCGCTGCCAATGCTTAACTTTTAAAATTACGGGACTTGGGACGGGGCTGGGGCGGGACGGGGCTGGGGGCGAAACAAAGTACCACTTAGTGATAAGGGTTGTCCACCCTTAACATTTTTCTTTAATTACGTGGCTGGGCGGGACGAGAATGGGGGCGAAACAAAGATCACTGGGTCCGCTAGTCTTATATATAAAATTCTCGTGTCACAACGTTCGTTCCCGTACTCCTCCGAAACGGCTTTACCGATTCTTACCAAACTTTGTATGCGTATTCAGTAGGTCTGAGAATCGGCTACTATCTATTTTTCATACCTCTAAAGTGATAAGGGTTAAATTCCCTTAAATTCTTTTAAATTTTTGGACGAAATTTTTGTTTTTATTTTTTTATAATGTGGCATTAAAAAATACAAACAACCTAAAATTTTTACTTTTTATCATCAACCCCTTTTTTTAATGCCATTTTAGTAATTTGATCATTTTTCACCCGCTAGATAACTGATCAGTTATAGCGTTTTTCTTAACTTTTAAAATTACGAGGCTGGGCGAGACGGGGTCGGGGCGGGACGGTGCTAGGGACGAAGCAAAGTTCGCTGGGTCCGCTAGTAATACATAATACTCACTGCTGGAAGTCCTCCTGACGTGTTGCTGAACCACTCCGTTGACCAGAGCTTGCGTTTCCGCCGGAAGCTCACTCATTAGTGCCGTGAACTGAAAAGATATAAATTATTGGCAAATCGGTGCATACCTTCCATAATATAGTCTATATAATATAAAAATGAATCGCAAAATGTTATGGTAAGCGTATAACTGAAAAACGCATGGACCAATTTGGCCAATTCTTTTTTTTTAATGTTCAGTGAAGTCCAAGGATGGTTTTTACGGCGAAAAAAAAAATCGAATAATTGCCGGAAAAACCATAAAAAACAGCCCTTTTCTTTTTCCCATACAAAAGTTTTATAAATAAAACGAAGTCAATTTGAGCTTAATTGCTATTTTTAGGAACTACTGGACCGATTTGAAAAAATTTTGCTGGATAGCTTTTATTTTATTATTGAAGAGAGCTTCAGGCTATAAAACATCACGCTGCGACGGGAGGGGAAGCTCAAAAAATGCGCACGTAGTCGCGGGTGACCGCTAGTTTATCATATACATACTAGCGGTCCCCCGCGACTTCGTCCGCGCGTTTTGAGTTTGCTCCCTCCCCTCCTGCCGCAGCGTGATGTTTTATATCCTAAAGCCTTTCTCAATAAATAAGCTATCTAACACAGAAATATTTTTTCAAATCGGTTCAGCAGTTCCTGAGATAAGCGCGTTTAAACCAACAAACTCTTCAGCTTTATAATATAATTAGCGCAAGCGCACGTTGTACTTAAGCTGCGAACATTATTTTGGTCCGGAGTTATGTTAAAACTGTGATAGCTCCTAAGATATTTATTGGAATCAAATGATATAAAAGGCAACTTTGTTCTAAATGAAATGCTCGTGATGATGAATGTATTTATTTTGATAAGAATAAATACCTGTGTGTATAATACACCTCTAAAAATGATGCATTATTTTTTTACAAATTTACTAACATAAAAAAGGTTGTAGTAAGTCAACCATAAAAGATAGACATATGCTGTCGCGGACTTTATTATAGAACTCTTAATGCTGAACAATCTTGTCATATATGATTTTTGTGTAACTTTAGCGATTTCCACAGCGTACGCAGCGGAAGCTCTCAAAAGGAATATCTTTCTCCCGTTTTCGCAACATTTTTCATTGCTGCTGTGGTCTTGTGAGTAGTATCTTTATGTTATATAGCTTAAAGCCTTCCTCGATAAATGGACTATCCAACATAAAAATAATTTTTCAAATCGGGCCAGTAGTTTCTGAGATTAGCGCGTTCAAACAAACAAACAAACAAACTCTTCAGCTTTATAATATTAGTATAGATTGGTTTTGACGTTTACGCGAATAGTACTCATTGAAATGAAGAAGACTTAACGGATTTATTACGAGCGTATTTTATTAAAACTATATGCCTGACGTTTGGAATGCTTTACAGCATCTGGGGTCACAGGCAAGATTAAGGTGTTATTTTTCATTACATAGTTATGAAAAACAAAACTACCATTACTCTTTAATATTAATTGACGTTTCTATCCACGCAGAAACAGCTTACTGTGTCTTGAAATCTTGCAGTATGTGATGTTGCACGGGTTTTCGAAAGAATAGGATCCGAAATACATCCGTTAAACATTTACAGTTAGTTTTTCGGTAGAAGTAAAGAAAATTTAAACAAAAATAAGAGTTACAAACATAATAAATAATAACACATTTTTTTTTCAAATCTCTTCATAAAAAATAATTACACATTATTGTGAGAGCAATCTCGCAACATTCTTGACGTCACGCAGCCTACGCGTTAAAGTAACCGCTTGCAAAATTCAACAGGCTTGCTAATGTGACGGTGGCCGAGTGGTATAGGCATACGCCCGGATAGCGTAAGACACGGGGTTCGATTCCTCGTCTGTCACATAGCCAAAGTTGCTTTTTACAAGTGCAATTTATAATAACACATATTTTTTTCCAAATCAGTCCAATAGTTTTTTTGATTAGCGCGTTCTAACTCTTCAGCTATATAATATTAGTAAAGATTGTTTAAAGTATTCACCAAGCAATAAAAAAACTCTATCATCATCTAAGGGCTGATTGTCAATAGTCAGAATAGAAATATTCGTCGAACAAAATACAAAATGGCTAATTTAAAAACGTCACCTAATTGTCAGCAATCATAGGTATCTGTCATTTTTTAAAACTGTCGCTTTATAATTTATCAGTCTGAGATGGAATTGTGTAAAGCAATCGTTTTCATTTGACAGTTAAAAACGTACGGTATGATCCGTCAAATAGCAAAGAACAAAGCGTTTGACAGATCATATCGTATTTTGAACTGTCAAATGAATACGATTGCTTAACACTTGGTCATCGGAGGAAGTTTAGCGCAGGAAACGAGAAGAGGAAGTTGGATTTTGTTTCTTCATTTGTTTTTTTCTAGTAATTTATTGTGATTTTGTGTTGGGATCATCATAATAATGTGTGCTTTTGAAGAAAACAATGAAGACAAACGAGGAAACAAAGTAAAGCGTGCTCTGCTCGCAGATCGCGCCCTCTGATTCGGATCGATATTCTCATGCTAAACTTCCTTCTTGAGCATTGAAATGCGAACGCCAGCCCCGCATTTCAATGAGTTAGGTTAGGCTAGGCTAGTTTAGTTTTAGTTTTGTAGTGTTAAGTGTAAATATTGAACATATTACTGAAGAAATTGTCCGTATGGCTCCGTCCGAGGACGTTAAACTTGTAAATTAAAAAAATAATAAAAAATAAAAATTGCTTAACACAATTCCACTTCTGATAAGTTTCATCTGACTATTGAAAAATCAATCAGTTGGGGCAGGAATGTTCTAGATTGGAGACCTTTCGACCAGAGACGCAGCGTGGGACATCCACCAACAAGATGGACAGACGACCTTATAAAGATCGCAGGATCAAACTGGATGCAGACCGCTAGTGGTCGGTCGCTGTGGAAAGCCGTGGGGGAGGCCTATGTTCAGCAGTGGACGTCCTTTGGCTGATAATGATGATTGAAAAATCGGGTCTAAATTGACTAAGGATGATAAATAAGCAAGTACTGACCGGCACGGGGTTGCAGTCATACAGGCATGCGAGCGCGCGTCGCGCGGCGGCTCGCACGTCTGCCGCGCGCGGGTCGCTCGCCAGTTGCGAAACCTTGGCCAGCGCGCGCCCCGCCACACCGCTCGCTCCGCCTGACAGGGGACACGTGTGGCTTATATTATGATTTTTTTTTTCAAAACAAAATAAAATGACCAATATCTATACTTTATTAATAACAAACAAGAAAAAATAAAACTAAGACATGCAACATAAAAAAATAACTTAAAGTCTACCTATTCAAAAACGAAACCATTTCCTTGCGGCAAGGAGGCTATGATGCTGGCTGCGTTGCCGCGTTGAATAGCTATGCTAATCCTTTGAGCTAGGAACTAGCCAGCTTTATTATTGGCTGTTGCAGAATTTACAAATTTGGTCTCCACTGCCTTTGTTGTCAACAAGGCGTTGGGCGTCTCGCCCGTCACGCTACCCTTAATGACGCTATCAGAAGAGCTCTTGCCACCATTAATGTTCCTTCCACGTTGGAACCACGTGGTTTGGTCCGTGATGATGGCAAGAGACCCGATGGCCTCACGCTAATTCCCTCGGAACGGGGTCGGGCCTTAGTTTTGGATGCAATTTGTGTCGATACTTTGGCCCCCTCCCAGCGTCGCAAGTAAGTCTCACTTGCAAGTGATTATGTGTTTGCGCCGTTTGGTGTTGAAACATTTGGGCCGTGGGGACCCTCTGCTAAATTGCTGTTTGGTAAAATTGCGCCAAAATTGCGCCAAAATTAAATTCTGTAATGACCAATTATATATTTTCATATCAAATATCATAATAAACTCGCTTTTCAACGTTCAGCTTAGCAAAAAATGATAGAAATCTCTTTGATTTTAATAATATGACTTGACTCAATTATCTTTAACTCACAGGACTCGTGTAAAAAGCGACCCATTTCACTCGAATGTTTCTCAATTTGTTTTCTTCAAAAGGTCGAGAGTAAAGTGGGTGCTTTTACCCGAGTTAGACATCCTTTTTTTTGTCAAAATACTAAATACTAACCCTTTATAGACAAAATACTATCCTCCTAATCGTGTGTTACATGTATAATGTTGTACACAACTTAAGATTTCACCTCCGAACTACATATTAGGTACGTCATCATATCTACAAAATCACACAGACACAGCTACATTGAATTATTTTCCTCACAGTCGAAATGAAAAAAAAAATATATTTTTAACTCGGGTGAAAGCACCCATTTCACTCTCAAATTATTGGCGCTCTCACTCCGTCCGAGCGCCAGAAACGTAATGTAATGGGTCGCTTTCGCCCCTTGTATAACAATCTACTATAGCTTACCGTGTAACGCGACAGCGAGGCTGTTAGGCGTGCAGTAATCATGCGCCAAGTCGGCCAGGAACCGGAGAGCAGCCACCTTCGTCTTCGTCGTAGGCGCTGTAGCTCCGTCTGCTAAGAACCTAGAGAGAAATACGATTTACCCACTGGATAGATAGATAGATAACACTTTATTGCACATAACATACATTAATTTACAAATTCGTTTTAAGGAAATTTACAATTTAGGCGGTTTTATCGCTATAAGCGATCTCTTCCAGCTTCTCTTCCTCTCTTCTAAACGTTAGTTGAGAAAAAAATATATAAAATGAGATTACCATCTACCACTTTAGGCACTCATGTTCCTTTCGCGATAGCTGAGAAATATTCGTAGAATAAAATAAAATATTACCGATTTGAAAATGTCAGCCATTATTTGGATAAGTGTCATTTTAATAACGGTCGCTGTATAGTTTATCAGTCAGATATATGAACATTATATATTATATATGTGCATTGCAATTTTTGCAGAACATCATTTGATATATGATGTTTTAATAGTCATAGTTTTCAATGCAAATAATATTTTTGGCTGATACGTTCCCAGCACAATCCATGGTTATGAAATGCTACGCTGTAGTGAGCAAAAACCTTTAGGCTGATCTATTAATGCTTAGAGACGTCATTTAGACCCTGCCACCGCTTGTTTGGAACAAGGCGCCTTTACATAAGTTTTTAATCATTTTTGCAACACTATATCTTAATAATATCATGTTGGATGATAATATAATTTTATTATAATAAAATATTATATTACAATAAAATAAAGACTTACCTAAATATGTTATGCAGCTGCAACTCGGCAGGGAAGCACTCGTGTATCACGTCTAGAGTCTTCATGATCTTGCTCTGAACCGAGCCCAGGATGTCCGTGCCGAGTTTCATTAGCAATCTGTCAACAATAAAACATTTTGAATAAACAAAATATTGGACAATGCATTTATTATCACTGTAGCTTTGACCCCTAGTTACTTAGCTTCTCCATACATACGCAGGGTCTGCCTGATGTGGATGCAAGGATGACCACCTCTAGCTGCTAGAATTACCAATGTAATTATAGCTGTATTACCTAGAGTTTTTGAAGATGATTAGAAAACTAGTTCTAGGCACACACGCGGGGTCCAGCTAAAATGGTTAACGCATCTCTTCACACACTGTAACTAAACCAATGTAAGCAGAGCTCCATCCCCATAGCTTCTCCATACACATGGCGGGTCTACCTCACCTGAAGACGAGTTGGTACAGCCAGTCCTTCAGCTGCTGCCAGTGAACCAGCAGCAGCTCGCAGACGGCGTCCAGAAGCAGCGAGAACACTTTCGTGTGGGCGTCCACAAACATCTTGTTCAGGAGTTCCGTCAGTCGTTTGAGTTGTTCATCGGTTAGCAGACGACCGCTGTTTAGGTAGTTGGCCTGGGGACGGAAAAGGTTATTGTTATTACATAGAATATGCCCGTTAAGTCGATCTAATTAAAAATCAGAGTATAATCGCAGTCGAGACTATTTACCCTGGTCGAATCCGGCCCAAGTGAGGATTACCGGGTACAAGAGCTTAACAATGCAAATAGTTATTTCTGTAGCCTCAGATTATGAATATATTGTTTGCGTTTTAAAGATTCAAAGTTTGCATGTAATATTGTACTACGGATCTGTCGTTTGTTCTAAATTATTTTCTCAATTGTATTTCTTTTTAGGGTTCCGTAGCCGAATGGCAAAAAACGGACCCTTATAGTTTCGTCAAGTCTGTCTGTCTGTCTGTCTGTCTGTCTGTCTGTCCGTCCGTATGTCACACCCATTTTATTCTGTAACTATAAGCATTACACAATTGAAATTTGGTAGGAAGATGTATCTTGTTAACCGCTTACCGATTCTCGTACAAAAAATAAAAAATAATGACAGTAAGGGGGGGCTCTCATACATGAAACTAAAACCAAAAAAAATTTTTTTTGTCAAACCTATGCGTGTGGGGGGGTGTCTATGGATAGGTCTTTTAAAATAACATAGAGGTTTCTAAAACCATTTTATTTTAAAGTCAAACGTTTCATAGCTAGACGCTTCCAAAGTGGTAAAATGGGCGTCCCCCCCCATCTAATTTCTAAACCAAGCAAGCGTAAATTTTGAAAAAAATATATAATGTAGATCTTAATAAATACTTTCAACGAAAATTGGTTCGGACGGGATCGAACAAGTAGTTTTTGAGATATAGCACATTTTCAACAACCGCAAACATAACTTTGTACTTCATACAAACACTATGAAAAACAAAGTTATATTTGTAGTCAACAAAATATTGTGGTATTTTACTAAGTAGAAGTAAATGGATTCCCTTATTCAGTTAAAGTTGGCACGGAACCCTCAGTGCGCGAGTCCGACTCGCACTTGGCCGGTTTTTTTTCTTTTATGTTAATCAAACGTTTACCTTTTTAATCCAAAGGAGAGCCATACTTTCAGGCACAGGAATATTTCTTTCTTATAAAGTTTTGGTCAATAAGTAACAGTTGCTGTTTAAAGTGGAATAAATGATTTATTTATTATTATGCCGGGTGAGTTAGTCTGGCGTCCCACACATTTGTCCAATTTGAACATGACCGAAGACATTATGAGCAGATTCTGCAATACAGAAGAAGAAACAGCCATACATATCCTCTGCTCATGCGGTCCGCTTATGAGCAAAAGAAGTATCCATCTCGGGCGACACATCATGCCGGACGACGCGTTTGGTGTATTGGTTAGAGCTCCTGAGTATTACGCCGGCCGTCGCGGGTTCGAATCCCGCAAGGGGCAAATATCTGTGTGATGAGCATGAACATTCGTACCTGAGTCATGGATGTTTAATATGTATGTATTTAAATGTTTATGGGAGACGTCCCCGTCATAGTCGTTGTTTGGTATTCGTAACACAAGGTAGAAAATTCCTTACTTCGAAACCACGATAATTGGTGTTTTGTCTGGCGCATATTTATATTTATGCACCCGGATGTGATAGGAGCTATCACGCTCCAAAGTATCTGGCAATTTTTAGACTCAACTAAGCAGTGAACTTAACATCTTTCTGCATGACCTATTATTCTAATTCTTTTACAGTTCATCCAGTAAGACTGTAGAGCTCCTTACCCCTTGCTATAATGCAGTTAACTTCAATAACTGTTTTTAAAAATAGCATAAAATAACTTTTTCTCTCTTCAAAATAATTCTCCTTTTCTCTGGTGTCTCGGTAAATTTCTTTCATTTTACATTATTATTATTATTATTAATTGTAGATCACACTAGCAGCTATTCAGCTGATGCGTGTGCGTCTTGGGGTTCGGAGATCTTGCTTTTGTCCAATCTATTCTTGAAGCTATTTACTGATGGTGCATTAATGGTTTCCTCAGGTAGCTTGTTCCAATCTGTGACTACACGGTTGGTTAGGAAATTTTGCAGGGGGTTCTTTTTGGCTTTTGAACGACACAATTTAAGCGCATGACCTCTCAGACGTTTGTTCGCAGAAAATTGGAATAGGCCTTGCAGATCAGGTACATTGTAATATCCTTTTAAAATCTTGAAGGTCTCAATTAGATTGCCCCTTCTTCTACGCTGTTCTAGTGTTGTTAGCTTCAATTCTTTTAGCCTCTGTTCGTATGACATATTTCGCAATGACTTCACTAATTTTGTAGCTCTACGCTGTACATTCTCTATTAGTTTTATATCTTTTATAAAATATGGGTCCCAAATTACGTAAGCAAACTCCAACAATGGTCTTATATATGTCTTGTAAATTTTTATGAATGTTTTCGATGTTAGTCTTGTGAAGGATTTACGTACAAGGTATAACATAGAATTTGCTTTCTTCACTATATTAACTATGTGAGTTTCCCATTTTAAATTGGTGGTAATGGTAATTCCAAGATCTTTTTGCGATTCTACTGGAGTCAGCTGCCGATTGCCAAGATAGTATGTCTGACGGGGATTCTTTTTTCCAATATGTAGCACTGTGCATTTATATGCATTAAGAGTAAGTAGCCAATCCTTAGTCCAGTCCAAAATATTATCTAGCACTTTTTGTATGTCTTGAAACTGCGAGATCGGGTTACCATACAATTTTGTATCATCCGCAAATAGTGAGAATGGCAGATTTATTGTATGTTTGAGATCTGTCAGGTACAGAATAAAAAGCAAAGGTCCAAGGACAGAGCCCTGCGGTACTCCACTAATAACAGCACGAGGATTTGAGATGGCACTTCCCACCCTTACACGAAAAGATCTATTACTAAGAAAGTCATTGATCCATGCTAGTAGTTTCCCACGTATACCTAAATGCTCTAGCTTGAAGATTAGTCATTGGTCATTGGTTTATATGTATGTATAATTATGTATATAGTTTAAATTGTGTTGGTATATAATAAAATTAATTTGTTTTATTTATAATTACGTATTTTTATTTTCATGATTGTATTTATTGATATATTTAAATACGAATATAAGTATGTTTTCAACACACTTGCTCATAACGACGTCTTTATTCCACCGATTTTAGGCTCATAATCATAGATATTAAACACGCGTGCTTTTTTATTATATTATTGCACTAGTGCCTTTAGTTTATTAACCCGACCAATTTAGGTTTGTACCCTAGTGCCAAGTCGTAAGTAAGAAGTAGAAGCGATATAATTTAGTCGGGTTATACAATACTTTTATTTTAGCAACAAACAGTATTAATGCGAAAAATAACAGTATCTACATATTTATTTCAATAAATGGTAAATCCAGATTTATTACTAAAAAATAGCTCAAACTCGTTTAGCATTTTCTGTGATTTGTGTTTTAAACACGAATTATTACATTTTTAATCTTGGCTTTTGGCCAATCTAGTTCGCGCCTAAGCCTTGCGCGAGCATCGGTATCGCGGCAAGAAAAAAAAACAATGCGCCATTTTTCGTAAATAATAATTGTCGGCTGTGACGAAGTTTGCATTATTTAAGAAGATTAATATTAATGAAAATGCCTAATTCAAGTGAAGAAAATGAAGAAAACCTATTATTTACTCCGCCGGACATACGTAACGAGGCAAAGAACGCGTGCGAAAGTCTTTGCCATCAAAATCGAGTGAAATGTATTTTTACTATATGTTTTAATAATTAAAAACTTAGTAAATGAAGAGTCTCGTTTTTTCCGCGCAAGTGTGTTGAAAAACGTCGTATGATACGCGTGTGCTTGTGACCATTATATACGCGGCTTTCTTATGGCGCACTCGCTTTCGCTCGTGCGCACACAATATCGCCTTGTATATAATGGTCAACTTAGCACACTTGTATCATAATGTACTATTATTATTCCAACAACTGAGCAAATTAATTAAAAATTTCGTCTGGCATGCAAATGGCGACGATGTCCGATCAATGCTGAATGAATGAATGAATGACTGTCTCACCAGGTGCGTGAGGCCGTCCTTGCGCTCGGTCCAGTGCGTGGCGGCGCACAGCGCGATGATGTCGTCGGGCGGCGGCGGCGGGGGCGGGGAGCCCGCGTCCCAGCCCAGCCGCGAGCCCGACCCCGACCACGACACGCTCTGCAACCATTTCATTTCATTTATCATTTATTTCAGGCCACAAAAGGCTTATACAATAGATACCTTAAAGACTAACATACATATAATAATATTAAAAATTGGTTGTTTGTAAAGTAGGTTTACGATCGAGATGTTTACGTGATAATCTCCATTCGTTTGTATGCCGCTAGAGTGAGAGAGACGGAAGATCGGTCCACTCACTCGAACGCTATGCCAGCCTCCACTCGTGAGGATTCCGCGTGACAAGTTTCACGGAATGACTGGCAGCGCTCGAGATGAGACGGGAGATCGGTCCGTCTCTCTCTCGTTATACTTGCGATCGCGCTCGTGAGGTTTTGGTGTGACACAAGTTTCTGAACATGTCACCCGACTAAAACGATTTTAATCCCTCAAGCGTATGTGAACGAGACACAATAGGTATTCTATTGTTATGCGATCGCATGCGACCGCTCGGGTGTTGAGGTATTAAAGACGTTATCACGTCAAAAATAAAAAACAAATGAAACACTATTTTGCCGGCGTAGTGTTGCGCATCTTGGTGTCCGGTAACCGTCCGCGAAACCGACGATACAAAACACCCTTCGGCCAAAATTCTGCTTGCATGAAGGTCGACAGCTGTTCGGTCGGAACCCTCACCACAAACGAATTGAAATTCTTATTATGACGAGATTCCAACCGTTCGACCCTCAGTGAGTATTTGGTCTTGATACGGATGTAATCTACAATCTCCTCGACCTTTGTAGAGTAATGAAGCCGGGACACGTATAACAGCGTCTCGCAGGCCGCAGTAGGTGATTTGGACCCGTCGGTGCGGAGCCGCACTGGTTGCGAGTGGAGGGCTTCTTTTTCTTTCTCTCAACCTTAGTGAAACCCTCTTCATCACACTTATCAGCCTGTGATGCCGGCATCTTCGGAGCAACCGATAAACTGCTTTTTCCAGCCACAGCGGAAGCATATGCACGTGTTGGAGTAGACGTCAACACGCGTGATGTTTCCCGCGGCGCTGCGTTCGTGGCGAAGGATCTGCACAAGCTGCCCCCTGTCACGTTCGACCACGTCGACGTCACCAGGCTGTTAAAGGACATCACGTTCCTGAAAGCGAGCCTGGTCGAAGTGCATACCAAGCTGGAGGCCTCAGAGAAAACCATCAGTGACTTGCGTGCCAAAGTGTCGCTATTGAGCAACACTGCTCCGGTAAGTAGGTCACCTGAGGCCTGCAATATCAACACTCGTCGCGGGGCGCAAAATGCATCGGTCAGCAGTTTCGGGTCGGTGCAAAATGATACGTCACCCGGCGCGGTCACTGACATCGTCGGCGCTACTGATAATCACGTCACCAAATTATATACACTTACATACAGTCGCCGTAGAGTGAAAACCTCGTATGTGTTTTTGAGTAAACTTTTTGGGAGGTGAAAAAAACCGTCTGGTGAAATATAATTGAACTACGTAGATTTTTGTTTTAATTGTTATTGTGAGTAGAACTAAAGTTCGTTTAAACGTCATGCACTGCACTTTGAACGTCTGTTTTCACGATTTTAACATGCTCCAACCTCACACCAGACTTGTTCACGCGAGCGAATTCGAGGTTCGTATTGAACGTCATAGACGGCGCTATTTGTATCAGATGAGCGTGTAAGTTAAACTAGAATGTGCGTCGCGAGGTTTTCTTTCAAATAATGTAATAATGAAAAAAAAATGAGCAACAAATGCACTCACGAGGTTTTCACTCTACGGCGACGATACGGGAATTAACGCGATAAATATATAATCAATAGTACGCGACGATCGCGTTGATTCCCGTATATAAGTGTATATACAGGGTGACTTGTAATTCGACGTATTTATCGTGGAATGTGATGACACATCTAATTTTCAACAAATTTAACCCTAGGGACATCCCTGATACAAAAGTGTCTCGTTATAGAGATATTCAATATGATTCGAAAATCCCGACTTTACTAGAAATAAAAAACTGCAAAGTTTTGAATTAGGTTATTCGAAAATTTTGTGATAATACATCTCTTTCCAACAAAATTAATCCTACAGTCCCAAATACGTGTCTCGATATCAAGATATTCCATATTTTTGGAATATCCCCAATTAACTGCAAAAAAATCATTAAGTAAAATGCTAGTGTTTTGAATTAAGTTGTTGGAATTTTTATCAGTTACCAATACATCAACTAACATTTATTAATACCAATACTGGCACGAATGTCAAACATTTTAAAATAGCAAGTGATTTTTATAAAATTTTGTTTTAATTCTTTTATTTGGTCGATAGAACACTTAATTTACCTTGAAACTTTGGTATTGGGACATTAACGTTAATATTGTTGCAAATTAGGTGTATTATTACTTACCAAGAGGAATACGTCCAATTACAAGTGACTCTGTATAAGTACTAGAGACAAGCGCTATAAAAACTTACAATCTATTTCAATTCAATTTTTACTTGTAGCTAACAGTAAAAAAACAAGACTCATGCAAGTTTAAACATAATTAATTAACATTAGAAATGATTCGCTAATAACATTCACTCAAGAAATAATACGTCAAAAATACCGTACCGTTTTTAATTTCTGTATCTAAAACAACTTTCGTTTATAAAACCGTGTGTGGAAACTGTGGAGAACCGTGGGGAGGCCTATGTTCAGCAGTGGACGTCCTTTACCCGATAATGATGATAGTAAAATATTATAATGTTAACTCACATCGTGTCTCCTATAAGAGTCCAGACTCCTCTCTGAACAGACGCTGGAAGCCTCCGAGTCATCGTCCCTGCCTCTGCCCCCGTCACACGCCGAACTGTCTTCGGGACTCTGCAGAAGAAATAACCTTTTATTTTAACATAATAGTAGAAATCAACAATTACAAATATTTTTACAGCGAGTTCTTCGTGTTTGCTGAATCGATGGTAATCTATGGCATTTATGAAATTCAAGGGCCTTTATCTCATTAAAAAATATACCATAAGTTTCGTTTCGACCAAATGGAAACTAGTATTTACTAAGGCAAGTGTTCAAAAAACTGTGCTTTCGAATCGTCCTGTTTATGTAAGCTAAGACTAAGCTAAACCATGATTATGGCACTTGTTAAGAGTAGCCAATTATAGAAAATACATACATAAAACAAACAATTCCTTATAAAAATATGGTAAACTAGTGGTCTCCGCGACTGCGTCCGCGCGTTTTTAGTTTGCTTGCTCCTCTATTAGCTATTAAGATATCCAACACATTTTTCTTTATCCAAACCTGTCCCGTAGTTCCTGAGATTATCGCGTTCAAACAAACAGTTTCCATATTCATAATCATCTAATATATAAAATTTCCATGTCACAATGTTAGTTACCGTACTCCTCCGAAACGGCTTAACCGATTCTTGTGTATTCAGTAGGGCTGAGAATCGGCTACTATCTATTTTTCATACTCCTAAAAGATAAGGGTTGTTCACCCTCTTTTTTTGGACGTAATATTTTGTTTCCATTTTTTCATAATATGACATTAAAAATACATACAACCCTAAATTTTTACTTTTTTATCACCAACCCCTATTTTTTTTAGTAATTCAATCATTTTTCATCCCGGTCGTAAACTGATTAAATATAGTGTTTTTAAATGTACTTCGATTAAATTTTCCCTTAGCTTGTGGCAAATCTAAAAGATATTTTTTTTTTAAATAAACATTTATTTTTATTACTAAAGTTTAATCCTGATATATGCAAAACAACATTTGCCGGGTCAGCTAGTATTATGTATAGATTTTATTAAAACAATACCAAAATAAAGACACTACACTCTTTATTTTTCATTCTTGTGCGAGTTACGTCAAACTTGCAGATTAGTTCAAAAGCAGACTTGCTTTAAGCAGAGCTCTTAATCGATCGATGGCACAATGATCACATTATTATTTCACAGACGCAAATACTTTCATTATTTTTTCCATTTTAATAACGTTTTGAAGTCTACATAAACGACATAAAGTCAAATCTTCCAATAACAATGATAACCACCTGCAAATTCAAAAAATACGAAAATAAAAATCACACCAATAAATTAAAGTATCGTAAATATTCGAAACTGCTTAGGAAATGTAGCCATACGTCCCAAAAGATTTATAACGAAAATCACATTACTAATGCCAAAAAAATGATAATAATTCAAATGATAATTACTCGAATGCGACATCACAACCTGACTTAAACATAATTAATAGAAATGAATGAATAATAAATAAATAAAATAAAAATCCTTAAGACATTCCCACACATCGCCATCTAGTCTCAAAGTAAGCTACTCAAAGCTTGTGTTATGGGTGCCAGACAACGGATATAATACTTAAAATACAATAAATCCAGCATATTTCTTGTACCAACAGACGTGTTTGAGGTATAAAAGGTGATATTGTCCTTGAATAATACTAATTCCACTGGTTATGATGATATATGTTCAAAAATAATAAAACTATGTACTAAAGAGATATTTTAACCTATCTTGTACACGAATCTCTTGAAACAGGGATCTTCCCAACAACTGCTCTCAACACATCTAATGTCAAGGCACTGTACAAGAAAGGTGACACTAACGATATTAATAATTACGTAACCACGTATGCTCTGTTCTGCGATATTGTCTGATTGTGTGGGGAAATTCAAGTGACATGGATCGTGCCTTAATTATTCAAAAGAAATGTATTAAATCCATGTGTGGTGCTTACCCAATGGACTCCTGTAGGCCACTTTTTAAAAGTCTTAATATTTTGACATTACTTTGCATGTACGTTTTTGAGGTGCTCATTTTTGTAAGGAAGAAAAAGGGTTATTTGTTTGTCACGTCATGTCAATTAAATTATTTAACATGTTGCCGCACATAATGAGAGACCTGCCCTTGAGGTCGTTTAGGAACGTCCGACGCAAAATACTTTCAGAAAACTCCTTTTATTCTATAGAGGAGTTTACAAAATTTTGTTCTGATGGACACATTAAACGCCTATTTCCAAGGTAGACCACACAGTATTATTTAGGTTTAGGTATTATTTGTGACTTTTTAAATACATGTTAAAATTGTATTTATTTGTCATCTAATTATTAATGTTTTTTTTTTATATCATAATTAATTATTGAAAAATATTTTCTTACATTTATAAATGACATTGTTAGTTTAAGACGACGAAAGCAAATATTTGCCTACCGAAACATCGGTAAAACACGCTGAACCCATTATTATTTGTTTCTATCAATATGTACCGTGTTTTAAGCAATAAAATTTCATTTCTGATTGTATGGACTTACCCTCAAAACCCCCTCAGCGTCCCTCGTCTGCTGCAGCAAGCGCAGCGTGGCGGTGGGCGCCCTAGATGGCGCTGTTCGCTCCATAGACTCCCTCCTGCGTATCGCCGACCCGACCACGCTGCTTGACCGACCCGTTCTGAATTGGAATTATAAATAATTTTGAGAAAATTTAAGAGATGCAGATCCTTATGTATAAATAAATTTAAGCATAAACTTACAGGGCACAAGTAATACCTGATTGATACCGATTGTTAATATTTACGAGTTTCCAAAATAAATAGATAAATAAAATATCTTTATTTCAAATAATAATGTTATTACATTTTGTTGAGCTTTCCCTTCAAGTAGTCAGAAACATGTCTCGGGAATAACTCGCAACTTCCCTTACGGTTAGCTGCTACTACTTTTAAAAAACTAAATTAAGTAAATATTTCAGAAGTAATGTTACATTTATGAAAAAAATAAGCACATTTAAGGTCAATCAAAAACAAGTATAAAGTGATTAGGCTGCAGCTCATTTTGTGTGATTATGTAAGTGATGAGTATTGCATGATGAGTCTTCTCAGGCGTGTGTATGTGTGTGTGCGTGTGTGTGTGTGGGAGTGGTGAGTGTGTGGTTTGAGCGTGTGTATGTGTTCCTATTTATGTCTGTCGCAGATAGGGTACATAAATGATAGCAAACCCGTATCAAACTATTATTATAGACGTGACCATACAATTTTAAAACAAAGTACAAGGAATATTGACCCAAAGGTATGATCTGTAGAAAACGCCATATGAGATTTGATTGATGATAATTATGGAAGGGCAATAAAGCAAACATTAATAAATATGTAATTTACTTGTGGAAAAAGGAAAATATAAACTAACAGAAACAAAAAAATAAAAAATAGAGCACAATTATCGCACGGTATAGCAAGGTCAAAAATAAATAACAAGTTTTACCTGGTGGGGCTGGTCTCTCTAGACCCGGCTAAAGATCTGGGAATGCCTGAGGGTCTTCGTCGAGCGCTCGCTAGCGACATCGGACCGCTGCTTCGCGATGACGGTGAGGATGATCTTGAGGTTGCTGATGGAATGAAACGACGTATCAATTAATCAATTTAATGTCTAGACTGTGTGTGTGTTATGACAAGCTGTCATTTATGAATTACAAAACTGGAGACGAACACGAATGGGACTTTTTAGAACCCTTACATACTGCGACTTGTGGCATCGACGCAAATGAATAAATAAATATCCTTTGAACATTCCCACACATCGCCATCTAGCCCCAAAGTAAGCTACTCAAAGCTTGTGTTATGGGTGCCAGTCAACGGATATATTACTTAAATACTATTTTTTTGTAAATACATACATGATATACATAGAAAACACCCAGACCAATACAAACAGACATGTTCATGCACACAAATGTTTGTATTGTGCGGGGATCGAACCCGCACCCGCTGCGTAGTAGGCGATTTCTCGACCACTACACCAGACGGGTCGTCAAATGCGATTTGAAACTGTATGCTGTTGCGCGTTCGTATCGATGCAGTCGCCAATATACAGACACATTTGTTAATGTCCAGACTCTGTAATTTAAATTCATAGATACTATTGGGGACAGCATCGCGCCTGTATTGATGCTAAAAGTAGCGCAAGTGTGTACAGGTTATCAATTTGCGCCTGCATAGATGCTGCATCGCAATAGCAATGCTGCTAAAAGTCGCAGTGCGCTAAGGGTTTAAGGATATAATAAACGCTTTAGAGGCGACAATGACAATTTTCTTCGGATTACTGTAAGAACAATCTCGCAACATTGATGACGTCACGCAGCCTACGCGTTGAAGAAAGCACTTGCAAAATTCAATAGGCTTGCTAATGTGCCGGTGGCCAAGTGGCATAGGCATACGCCCGGATAGCATAAGACACGAGGTTCGATTCCTCGTCTGACACAGTTGCTTTTTTCAAGTGCATATTATTTTATGTTATCAAGTTTATATAATGACAAAATACTACAAAAACAGTAAGATACGGATATTCATTAAGTACTGTATTAGTTTTATAGTAGGTACAGTAGTTGTTGTGAGTGTTTTTGATGATTTTTTCACTTTATTTTTAGTTATTTTAAATGTCGCTTCTGTGGTGGAGCACAAGTTATATGTATGGTTGTTGCCACATATTTATAAATTTAATCGGTTAAGTTTACTATACTCACGTTGCGACTGCGACACGGTGGGCCTAGATCTTGACCGGCCCACAACTCGTTCGGGACTGGGCGGGACGCCAGTGGCAGAGCCGCTGACTGGTGATCTCTTGGCGCGGGCTGAACAGTTTAATAATAGTTTAAATTGGTTTATGTTGTACATGGTGATATAGAAAATAAATATATAGGACGAGGGGTAGAGCAACTGTTTCTAAACTAATATAGGTGCTAGACTTCTACAGATTAAAAAAAGCCGGCCAAGTGCGAGTCGTACTCGCCCTCTGAGGGTTCCGTGCCAACTTTAACTGAATTAGGGATCCACTTACTTCCACTAAGCTAAAATACAACAATATTTTGTTGACAGCAAATATAACTTTGTTTTTCATAGTGTTTGTATGAAAAACAAAGTTGTGTTTGCGGTTGTTGAAAACTTCTGGTTCGATCCCGTCCGAACCAATTTTCGTTGAAAGTTTTTGTTACGATCTAGATATTTTTTTCAAAATTTACACTTGCTTAGTTTAGAAGTTAAAGGGGGGGGGGGGGGACGCCCATTTTACCACTTTGGAAGCGTATGTCTCACAAACGTTAGACTTTTAAAGAAAATGGTTTTAGGAACCTCTACTTTATTTTAAAAGACGTATCTATAGACACCCCACACGCATAGGTTTGACTAAAAAAAATTTTTTTGGTTTTAGTTTCATGTATGGGAGCCCCCCTTAAATATTATTATTTATTATTTTTTTGTATAAGAATCGTAAAGCGGTTAACAGGATACATCTTTCTAACAAATTTCAACAGTGTGATGCTTATAGTTACAGAATAAAATGGCTGTGTCATACGGACGGACAGACAGACAGACTTGACGAAACTATAAGGGTTCCGTTTTTTGCCATTCGGCTACGGAACCCTAAAAAGTAGTTTTTTTTTAAATCTGCCAAATCAACGACTTAATTAAACTGGAGTACAATTTCTAAGCAATTATGTTACTATAAATCGACTGCTTAATTGACTATGAATACTAATTACTACAATTTTATTTGCGAAATTCAAATTTAATCTAGAACTACATTTTTTTTTAAATATTTTTGTGTATACTATGCACAAAAAATATGCAAAACAAAATGACTAAAAATGCTTTCCTCGAAAATATCGAAACAACTAGTCAACTGATACTTTAGAACTAAGCATAACTAAACGAAATTTTTAATTTAATATTTCAATGCATTGTTGTCTACATAGATACCTTGTTGAGCCATTTCCCCCTCTTCGGTCAGGCGTAAAACGTATAATATTTACAATAAATATATGTATATTAAATGTAATATAAAACTAAAACTATTCTTCTTTTCAATGGCTCAATCTTGACGCTGAAAATTCAGAAACGTTACTCATTAATATTTATAGTATAATTTGAGTATGAAAATAGTTAAGAAGTAAAATAAAACAGAAAATCCAAAACGGCATCTAATTATTGAGTAATGTTTTTGAAATTTTCATTTACCATCTTTATTCTTAGAAATTGGGTAATACAGAATTTATTTTATCTTTTTTTCAGTATTTTACTTTGAAACGTATTGTATTATTTCTGACCTTGTATAAGGAGACATCTTCATTAAATAAAGACCACAAGTAACCATAATATTTCAGCATGGATTTGTAAAATTTGAACTTTAAGCAAGGTGAGCCAAATATTTTGTTTCTAATAGTTAGGGAGGCGAGGTAGCTAAATGGCGTAATTCAACGGCGCCGTCGAGACCTATCAAAATCGAAAGATAAAATAATTTCGAAAAGAAAAGCTCGTATGGTAAAAACCATTTTAGCGGTGGGTTTGGCGTGTACGGTTTTTCAAAAATGTAAAAAAAAAACGGTTACTTGGGCATTCTCGAGCGCGTCAGATATTCATACTACGTATGCCCCAAGTGCCTCTGATAACAACGGTATGGCGTGACCATAAGTTACGATGAATTTTTGAAAATGCAAAAAAAAATAGTTTTTTTGAAATACTCGAGCGCGTCAGATTTTCATAGGGGAGGTTCATCTCGGTATCCTGAAAGCATATTTTTTTAATCTGACAAAAATGTTGGTGGGTTCTCTTAATCTGACCGGAAAGGTTTTTCGGTTTCTTGTTTTTTCCTTTCTTCTTTCTTTTTAATAATTCTTCACTTCGTTTTGCTGACGGTACGTCCAAAAAACAATTTGAGGATCAACAGGCTATTGAATAATATACATACACTAGCGGTCCCCCGCGACTTCGTCCGCGCGTTTTTGGTGTGGAGTTATGTTAAAACTGTGATAGCTCCTAAGATATTTCTTGAAATCAAATAATATAAAGGGCAACTTGGTTCTAAATGAAATGTTCGTGATGATGAATGTATTTATTTTGATAAAAATAAATACCTGTGTGTATACTACACCTCTAAAAATAATGCATTATTTTTTTACAAATTTATTAACATAAAAAAGGTTGTAGTAAGTCAACCATAAAAGATAGACATATGCTGTCGCGGACTTTATTATAGAACTCTTAATGTTGAACAATCCTGTCATACATGATTTTTGTGTAACTTAAGCGGTTTCCGCAGCGTATGCAGTGGAAGCTCTCAAAAGGAATATCTTTCTCCCGTTTTCGCAACATTTTTCATTTCTGCTGTGGTCTTATGAGTCGTATCTTTATGTTATATAGCCTAAAGCCTTCCTCGATAAATGGACTATCCAACGTAAAAATAATTTTTCAAATCGGGCCAGTAGTTTTTGAGATTAGCGCGTTCAAACAAACAAACAAACAAACAAACAAACAAACTCTTCAGCTTTATAATATTAGTATAGATGAAACTGTACATGTTAATAATACTTTTGTATACAGATACGCGTAACCTTTTCCAAGTCCACGAAAATTGTCGAGAAGCTTTATAAAAAAAAATTTTTTTTGAGATTAAAGTAACATAATTTAATCATCGTCATTTCATATCATTTTTTTAACACCCTCAGTTTTCAAGATATACTCAAAAAACCGGGAGTTTGAGTTTTTATGAAGCTTCAAGTCAAAAAGTTTTAACTTTGGACAAAAATGTAAAGAGACCTTTTTTGTGTAAAATAAAATTACCTTTTTTGTTTATTTAAACTTTTTTTTTGTAAAATGTATCGTTCGCGACTTATATGCCGCAACGCGTTTTTCGGAAGACGAAATGGCTCCTCCACACTCCTGGTCATGCGGAAACCGGCAGATTTTGTATTTTTAGTACGTTTTAGATTATATTCTTCAAAATAAAAAATAAAAAATCGCGCTCGAGAATGCCGAATTAACGTTTTTTTTTTACAAGTTCGCGACCCTATAACTCGGCGGCGTCAAGGACTTATCGTCAGATTAGTTAAATTTAGTCTTAAAACACTAAAATCAACCCCCAATATCTTAATCTGACGCGCTCGAGTATTACAGACTATCGATTTTTTTTTACTAATCTGATCGTCTATCCTAGGCGCGCGTCACTACATACAGAGCTAAATACTTTACAAGGTTGTTCTATTAGGTCCAAGGTATCTCTCATATCCTAAACTGCCACGCTCGAGTATTACCGAAAATTCCCCTATTCGCCTCCCTAACTATAATGTTCTGTATTTTTAAGCAGTAAAATAAAAAAGAGCAACTCACTCAAAAGGCCTCAAGGTTATACAAGGCCACACAATAGGTAAAGGCGCATTTATTCGAGCCCAATCGCAGACGCATTTTGATGTCGTTACGTGTATTTTTTTAATATTTTTTATTAAGGTACATCAACAGCGCAAAGGTCACAGTATTTACTTATACTAAGACACTGTCAAAGTATTTTTTACAACTATCTAATTATGTTGATAAGCCACAGAAATGAGAATAGCCTGTTCTCTGATTTTTGATTAGATAGAACAGAATGACAGCTTCAATCGCACTTTTGCTTTTTTTGAATGTTACTAGTTGTGCAATGGTGTTGTGACAAGTCGATTGTGTGCGACAAATTGAACTTGTGATATGAGTTTTCAATAATCAGTTTTGTTATTTATTTAGATAAATAATACATGTAACACGTTGCAAAAAGATATTTATAAACAAACGAAATACATTAAACAGTTGTTCTAATGAGTAAAAAAATTATGTTTCTTCCCTTGTAATACCAATATTATTGTTTGATGTTATCTATTTTGTTTGACATTTTACCTTTTTCTATAAATAATTTATAATTGATGATACTACTGATACTTTTAAGAAACATAATTTTAAATTTTAATTTCATGTTGTAGCTTATTTTCATTATTTTTTATATAATTCATACTGATAGTATTTCGGCATAACACATATTCAAAATAAAACTATTTAATCTAATATATATAAATCTCGTGTCACAATGTTTGTCCTCAATGGACTCCTAAACCACTTGACCGATTATAATAAAATTCGCACACCATGTGCAGTTCGATCCAACTTGAGAGATAGGATAGTTTAAATCTCAAATTTTAGTCGCAATTTTAATTTATTGCTAATTATTTGTCTGTTATTATTTGACAGTCACAATTATCTGTTCACTCCAAATGATTCTAACAGATGTCGATACCTTTCGACTGGGTTGAGTAAGTAATCATTAGATGGCGCTGCTATGGTAAATCTACGAACGTGTCATATAAGCTAACCACGTGTTGTTGACGCTATAAAATTAATTAAATTTATTTTGTAGTGAACGAAATACCGTATAATTCAATATATATATATAGAGGGAGAGAAATTTAAGAGGGAAATACAGTCGCCACCACGTCAGGTTACCCTTTATTGCAAACTAGCCCTTATTACAATGACATAAGACACCGCAGTGTTTACCTTGACGTACCTCTATGCTTGCTACTTTAAATATATATATAGAGGGAGAGAAATTTAAGAGGGAAATTTATTTGTATTAAATATAGAGTAGAAAAACCCTGATAATTATATAGTTATTTAAGTGAAGTCGTAAATGAACACATTTTTACGCTTACATTGCAACGCTGGCGAGATTGATCAAACATTAAACCCCTGCGAAGCCGGGGCGGGTCGCTAGTAATTCTATAAGCACGTAAAAACAACGATTCAATAAACTGTATCCTTCGATTATTTAGGAAAATCACTATTTTTGAATACCAAAAAACTGGGCACCCACCATATATCATTTTGGTCTACCTAATAAAAAAATCAGAGTACAGAGTTGTCTATGGTCCTAGTCTATGGTATACTCACGCAAACTCGCAGTGCCGGCGGCCATCTTGGCTCTGCTCATGTGCGAGTAGAGCGCTCGGGCCCTGGCGCGCTGGGCCGCCGCCGCGTCAACAGCTGATACTGATCGTGCCGCTCCTCCCGGAGAACGCTCTAGAATACCACATTTTGGTGTTTTAAACGACAGTATATGTGGGCAAATAATTAAAATATATTGGACACCAATTACATTAATATTAAATATTGGACACCAATCACATACATTTCTCTGATTCCAAAGTAAGTAGCCAATGCACTTGTGTTATAAAATCAGACACAACGGTGGTACCACAACACCCAGATCCAAGACAATATAGAAAAGATCGTTTTCTACATTGACCCGACACGAATTCGAATCCGGAACCTCACGAGATGGCGACGCTTGAAACCAGCGTGCTAGCCACTCGACTACGGCGGTCGTCCTCGAATTACATACATTGCTCTGATCCCAAAGTAGCTAAGTGCACTTGTGTTATGGAATTCAGACACAACGGTGGTACCACAACACCCAGACCCGAGACAATATAGATAATTTTGATTTCTATATTGAACCGACCGGGGATCGAACCCGGGACCTCGAAGCGGCGACGCCTTGAAACCAGCGTGCTTAGCTATTACACCACGGAGGTCGTCAACTCAATTCTCAATTCAACTATCCATTGCCGTCGAAGAATGGTCGACAGTAAAAAAGAGACGTTTTTACCAGCCGAGGAACGCTCTAGAACTCCATATTTTGGTGTTTTAAACGCGAGTTAATGTAGGCAAATATTTAAACTGTCCATTGCCGAAGAAGAATGGTCAACAACAAAACTGATACTTTTTTACCACCCGGGGAACGCTCTAGAACGCCACAATTTGGTGTTTTAAACGAGAGTATATGTGGCCAAATATTTTAACTGTCCATTGCCGACAAAGATAGGTTGAATGCAAAACTGAGACGTTTTAACCGTCACTTTTATCTCATTAAATTTTATTAATTTCCCTCCCAATAAATGTATTCTATTGATTTTATTCTTTCACCTAAAAGGAGAACATTAAATTCATAATAATAATTTGAAGTCCTAATTATTTGGTTGGGAGGGAAAGACGACAAAAAAAGACGTCAGAAACTTCTCAGTTTTGCAGTTTACCCAAAGACGTCAATAGGTTGCTAACAAGTGCACGTGTCAAACCACTTATATCACCAAAAGTACAAGGATCCCATCGTAGACGTTTTTTTAACAAAACGCTATGCTTCAATTACATATATACAAGCTGTTGTTTTGGTTAGTGACATCCAACTCAGGGATGATAATATGAGTCATGCTAATGAGTTTCATTTCAAAGAAAATCTCTTCACAACAATAAAAAAAACTAACGGGGAAACTCGCACCCTCACGCGTAGCTCGCGCGTATCTACGAAATACTACTACGAAGCTAGTAAGCTACGAAGAAACGACCTGGTATTGGTAGTTTTGACTTGCTCGCTAGTATCGCAATAATAAATTATTTTTTTGTGTTAATTCCATAACATTTTTTTTTTGGTATCGGTATTGTTTGTACAACCCTTGAGTCACTCGTCGCTGACCAAAACAACACCCTGTAGTATCCAATGTTATCTCTTCTAAAATCATCTACGGAGTTTATGTTACACATCCAAATATCCATACAAAACCTATATTCAAGATATGGCATCAACTACAGTCCTCTTCTCACCTCAACCACGTCACATAACCTCTTCACAAAGAATACTAAAAAAAAAAAGTTATCCAACAAAACCAGACCTCTCATAGCCACAGGTATATGCGAGATCGGAGGTCTCTCCTGCGACGCTCGCCGCCTCCTCAACGAGTTGGCGCGACTGACACCAGACACCAGGTTCTCTGTCGACGCTAGATTAATACAGACCATTTCCGTTCGCAGCATGGAATGAAAGAGTATTTCTTTTGAGCGAGAGTCTAATAAAGTTTATGAAGATCTTTTTGAAATATCTTTATATAGAATATCTTTAAATATCTTTAAATATCCTTTTATAGAACTCCTTTCGTTGTCCGCCCCTTTATGATATACTGAGTTGATTTGTATTGAATATACGGCCAATTGAAAGAGGTGAATATGATCAGCAAACTGAGGCCTGATTTTTCCAACGACAGATAAGGAATATTCGTCGTATAAAATACAATACGCCTAATTTGAAAACGTCACTAATTTGTCAGCAATCACTTAAGTAAATATCATTTTAAAATCGGATGTTTTAAAATTATTCAGCCGGATAAGTCTTGATGACGTTGGTAAAATCAGTTCTTAGACAAATAATTGAGCTATCTTTATCTTCTAGGTGACAGGATCCTGATATCATTCATAAAATGACGATTATTAATGATCATATTCATCTCTCACATTTTGGCTACCATCTAAAACACCACCCTCATATTGTGAACTGTATAAAAGTGAAGCGGTGCCAAAAGTTATTCCTCATTTACAGCAATCGTTAGTCATTTTATTATATATAACAGAATGTTTCAAAACAATTAACGAGGCCTTAAAACTAGCATTCAGTACATCAAACCAAATCGTATATAACACAAATTATTAAAAACATATTGATCACCAATCACATACATTGCTCTGATCCCAAAGCAAGTAGCCAATGCACTTGTGTTGTGAAAATCAGACACTACGGTGGTACCACAACACCCAGACCCGAGACAATTTAGAAAAGATCGTTTTCTACATTGACCAAACCGGGAATCGAACCCGGAGGTCGTCAAATTATCGCTGCCAAACTACTTTTATTTTTAGGCATCAAAATAATAATTTATTTATTTGCCGCAATGCATAGCGCACGAAACGCGTATATAATGGATGCGCTTAGTTGTGTGCGTGCGAGCGCTAGCTGTGTCCGTGCGCCCCCGCGCGATTCTTAGGACTGATTTTTTAATAGTCAGATAAGAAATATTCGTCGAACAAAATACAATATGGCTAATTTGAAAACGTCACCTAATTCTCAGCAATTATAGGTTCTTGTATTTTTTTTTTTAAATCTGTCACTTTATATTTTTATTTTATTTTTATAATTTATCAGTTTGATAAGATTTATCTGACTATTGAAAAATTGGCCATTAGACAAATATATTTGTGAGTACTAATAGAAGATATTTAATTCAATAACTAAAAAATCACTGACTGTTAAATTATCACAGATATGCGTTATTGCCCAGGCTTAGTGTCTTTGAGAAAAGTGATGGTATTAATGGGGGGAACATGTGGTTTACGGCTTCGTTAAGTCTTTATCTACATCCTGTATAATATAATATGTTTCATATAGAAGACGCTTTTGCACTCATTCGTATCCGATTTCCATAATTACGTTTTTTGTAGTTTCATCCGTGAAATTCACGAACCGAATACGAAATGAATGCGAAAGCGCGCTATAAAGATGCCAACATTGTAAAAGTAAAATAAAGTTGAAATACTTTTTTCATGCAGGTACGTGCATCAGATTATAAGTTAGCCTAGGAAAAATAGTTTCATCATTGTTAACCGCATGTCGAAGGACTAATATTAAAACTGATGTGACGACTTCATTGTTACTTTAAAAATAAAAAACTCTTAAACAGTTTATACCACGAAGAGATGTATCTATATCAAAGTTGACCACGTGATACGTATCTTTCACTTTAAAATAATTGAGAATAGACTACAATTATCAATTTATAATCCAAAGATAATTTCGGAGGGACCTCCAACACAAATTTTTGTGTAGTTTTATTGGACTTTTTTATATTACAGTCTGTCTCTTTTCATTTGTGTAATACAGGTTGTTGTTTTGGTTACCCTAAACTCAGGGTCATGGTTTCAGTTATGCTTATTCTAAAAAAAAAATGGAAATTTTATGCAAGTTATATTAAAGAAAACCTCTTCACAACATAAAAAAAGAATCAAAAGGAATGGGGAAACTTGCACCCTCGCGCCTAGCTACGAAATACTACGCCGTAGCTAGTAAGCTACGAACAGGCGACCTGGCGTTGATAATTTTGACTCGCCACATTATACATTGATTTTGTGGGTTTCTTTCATTAAAAAATACAAATTTTGTTGGCATCAGTATTGTTTGTACAACCACGCCCGAGTCGGGAGGTGCTGACCAAAACAACACCCTGTATAGAAAGAGACATTTACTTAAGTTATAATGAGCAGTACGCTCAGGTCAAGTCGAACTTCATACCAAGAAGTCCGGCTTCTAAGAAATCTTCAATGATAGTTTTCAGAAAAATAATAAATAAAAGCACACACAAGCACATATAATATCACACATACATACACAATTAGCTATAAACTTATAATAAGGGGCGGATCATGTTAAGAAGATCTATAAATACACAATTAAAAAACTGGTTGGAATGTACAATATTTATTGGAATAATTTCTAGTCTGAGGAGACAATTTTTAAAAATAAATTTGTAAATAAATTGTATATAATATTTGTGTAAATATAGTGTATATTTTTTTGTTCATTTTGACGTACCTGATACGCTGGCGGATGGACTTCTAGGACTTGTGATTGCTCGTCTCTCTGTAACAAAATAAATTTTAATTAGATTGTTTTTTATGAATTCCTCAATCGATCATTCTAAATATTATTATTTTTCACTGACAACGGTTGAGTTCCTAAATGAAAAGGTATGGAACATAGAAGGAAGGGAAGCTTTTAAGGAATAGCTTTCCATAAAACAATATTCACCATTTTGGGTAGTCTTCAATTTTTAAACACGGTCAAAATGTATCAGACCGTGGTTCGTATACTCGTATCGTTAAATTTTCGTATGTAATGGAATTGCAATTTATATTTATTAGAACTGTCATATCTGTCATCCATAGAAGAAGTTGAAAAGAACAACTCTATTACAGTTAAATGTTACAATTCAAATAGTAGAATTAGGCCGCTGGATTTCTCAACGATGTTTATTTGTTTATTTATTTAAAACAAAAAGGTAAATATGGCGGACTTAATGATAAAAAAAATTCCCTCCCTTCCAGACCACCATAGTTCTATACTTGCTGGCGGCGCGAAGGAAATGATAGAGGGGATTGACAAAAGAAAGAGATGTACGATAAAAAATACTATACGTATATAAACAAAAAAATATTACATTCTACTTTTTACATAAATACCGTATACATTTAATCCATAATATGGAATTATAAACGAACACATAATATTAAAACTAATGGTTCAAATGAAAGAAAAAAAACGATACATTTCATTTTATACCATAAAATTATTATGCCTTTGGAATAGAACGACAAAAGCGAGATGTCCCTAGCAGCAAACTGTGTGATAAAAAGAGATGGGTAGCAGAACCATTTTTGTCAGATGTCAAACAGTTGACCGCCACGCAGAAGCTCGCTGAAAATTACGTGCATTTGATTTTTTATATTTAAAAGTGACATTGTGTATATTTTGGAAAAATAATGCGTCTGAAACATGGTGACTTGATCGGTGATTGATTGTTATGCATTACAGCGGCATAACCCCAATAAATAATCATTTAACAGGTAGATTAGTCCAAATCGAAGCCTCTTAATATACGACTTATATTTACCAATGCGCTTCAAATTTAAAGTACGCAGTTTGATTATTCTATTCTACAAACGTTAATTTACTTAAAAAATAAAGACAGAATAACACAGGGAATGTATATCGACGAAGATTTTGTATAATGAAATAACATTTAGTTTTACACTAGAGCTGCATGTTCAATATTTTGTGTCGACTGTTTATCATGCAGTAAACTACTATATTTAACTTAGGAACATTGTTATAAATCACCTGATCGAAAGGTTATCTCATTTAAAGCTACAAATGTTACTTACTTATGTTAGTTACTGACATCTTAAATCGGTTTCGTTTGACAGCTTTTACTTGTCCTTCTATTCCGATAGGAATATTAATTTTATGTTTTATACAAACACTGCGGCTGCAGCGCCATCTTATTTATTTTTATATTGCAGTTTTAGAGACACATTCCTACAAAATAGAAAAAAAAACATACATTTCCAGTAGTCGGAAGCCGTGTCGGCGTGTATTATTATATATTCCGCCACAGTAAATAACTTAGTTACTATTTTACATTGCTTCCTAGTTAACCCCTCAAGCGTATGTGAACGAGACACAATAGATATTTTATTGTTATGTGGTTGCCTGCCACCGTTTGAATATTGAATAGTTAATAAAATATGAAAACGGTAATTATTATCTGACCTGTTCCAACGTGGTGCAAGCTGTCCACGCTGCCAATGTTCCTCTCCCGTTCGATCTGCTTCTGCGCGGCGACGTCTAAAGCCGCGAAGAGCTGCTCAGCATCCACTGGGAACTGTCGCTTGTACGCCCAGTATGCTCTGCGAAGTATATAAATATGTATCATTGTTATAAGATGACGAGATTTAACACTTCATTGTTCATCACCGTGGTCTAAAAAGTAACTCAACTTTATTATATATGAACTAGCGGTCCCCCGCCACTTCGTCCGCGCGTTTTGAGTTTGCTCCCTCCCCTCCCGTCGCAGCGTCATGTTTTATATCCTAAAGCCTTTCTCGATAAATGAAGCTATCCAACACAAAAATATTTTATCAAATCGGTCCAGCAGTTCCTGAGATAAGCGCGTTTAAACAAACAAACTCTTCAGCTTTATAATATACTAGCGGTCCCCCGCGACTTCGTCCGCGCGTTTTGATTTTGCTCCCTCCCCTCCCGTCGCAGCGTCATGTTTTATATCCGAAAGCCTTTCTCGATAAATAAGCTATCCAACACAGAAATATTTTTTCAAATCGGTCCAGCAGTTCCTGAGATAAGCGCGTTCAAACAAACAAACTCTTCAGCTTTATAATATATTAATACATAAAGCTGAAGAAGAAGGAGCAAACTCAAAACGCGCGGACGAAGTCGCGGGGGACCGCTAGTTAGTATAGATTAGTGCAAGCGCACGTTGTACTTAAGCTGCGAACATTATTTTGGTGCGGAGTTATGTTATAACTGTGATAGCTCCTAAGATATTTATTGAAATCAAATGATGTAAAGGGCAACTTGGTTCTAAATGGAATACTCGTGATGATGAATGTATTTATTTTTATAAGAATAAATACCTGTGTGTATAATACACCTCTAAAAATAATGCATTATTTTTTTACAAATTTATTAACATAAAAAAGGTTGTAGTAAGTCAACCATAAAAGATAGACATATGCTGTCGCGGACTTTATTATAGAACTCTTAATGCTGAACAATCCTGTCATACATGATTTTTGTGTAACTTAAGCGGTTTCCGCAGCGTATGCAGCGGAAGCTCTCAAAAGGAATATCTTTCTCCCGTTTTCGCAACATTTTTCATTTCTGCTGTGGTCTTATGAGTTGTATCTTTATGTTATATAGCCTAAAGCCTTCCTCGATAAATGGACTATCCAACGTAAAAAAAATTTTTCAAATCGGGCCAGTAGTTTTTGAGATTAGCGCGTTCAAACAAACAAACAAACTCTTCAGCTTTATAATATTAGTATAGATAGGGTCTAAAATCCGGTTTTCCTAGCTAGTCAACATTCTGACATTTTTTTTTTAATTTTATTAATTTTATAATATGATAAACACAAAACTGACCACTTACATCTACATAATTCAATTTTGAATACTGAGATATTTTGAAATCAAATAGTTAATCAGCTAATTTAAATGATATTATTTCAATATATTAAGTATTATATATTGGATTACCTAAGAAAAACGCGTACACACACTTCACGTACAGTTCTCCAGACACAATATTTTATTGTTATGACGTCTATAGCCGTTCACTGTTCACGAAAGAGTTAATTAAATTTAGTTCTCATTTTTGTAGATCTCATGTCTAAGCAAAAAAAATGAGCTCTATGACTATAGATTCAAGATCTATAATAGCTTACCTTCTACCGTAAGTTCTCTCAGTACTGTCAGCGTCGACACACGCTCGGCGTATAGCGTCTCTGACGGTTTGTGCTTGTTACTTTACAGAAGAAAGCGCCCTATTTTGTAGGTCTCACATCTAAGCAAAAATGAGCTCTATTACTAAAGCTACAAGATCTATAATAGCTCACCTTCTACCGTAAGTTCTGGCAGTACTGTCGGCGTCGACGCACGCTCTTCGTATAGCGTCTCTGACGGTTTGTGCTTGTTTCTCAACAGTAGACAACGCCCATATTTGAAGGTCTCAAGTCTAAGCAAAAATGAGCTCTATGACTATAGCTTCAAGATCTAAAATAGCTTACCTTCTACCGTAAGTTCTTGCGGTACTGTCGGCGTCGACGCACGCCCGTCGTATAGCATCTGTGACGGTTTGTGCTTACTTCGCCCATTTTTGTAGATCTCACGACTAAGCAAAAATGAGCTCTATGACTATAGCTTTAAGATCTAAAATCGCTTACCTTAAACCGCAAGTCCTTGTAGTACTGTCGGCATCAACACACGCTCGGCGTATAGCGTCTCTGACGGTTTGTGCTTGTTTCTCTTTAGTAAACATATTTGTAGATCTCAAGTCTTAAGCAAAAATGAGCTCTATGAATATAGCTTCAATATCTGTAATAGCTTACTTTCTACCGTAAGTTCTTGCAGTACTGTCGGCATCAACACACGCTCGGCGTATAGCGTCTCTGACGGTTTGTGCTTGTTACATTACAGTAGACAGCGGCCATATTTGTAGATCTCAAGTCTAAGCCAAAATTAGCTCTATGACTATAGCTTCAAGATCTAAAATAGCTTACCTTCTACCGTAAGTTCTTGCAGTACTGTCTGCATCTATACACGCCCGTCGTATAGCGTCTCTGACGGTTTGTGCTTGTTTCTCTACAGTAGAGAGCGGCCATATTTATAGATCTCTAGTTTAAGCAAAAATGAGCTCTATAACTATAGCTTCAAGATCTATAATAGCTTATCTTCTACCGTAAGTTCTTGCTGTACTGTCGGCGTCGACGCACGCCCGTCGTATCTCTGACGGTTTGTGCTTACTTCGCCCATTTTTGTAGATCTCATTTCTAAACAAAAATGAGCTCTATGACTATGGCTTCAAGATCTAAAATAGCTTACCTTCGACCGTAAGTTCTTGCAGTACTGTCGGCATCAACACACGCTCGGCGTGTAGCGTCTCTGACGGTTAGTGCTGGTTTCTCTACAGTAGACAGCGGCGATATTTGTAGATCTCACGTCTAAGCAAAAATGAGCTCTATGACTATAGCTTTAAGATCTATAATAGCTTACCTTCGACCGTAAGTTCTTGCAGTACTGTCGGCATCAACACACGCCAGTCGCATAGCATTTCTGACGGTTTATGCTGGTTTCTCTACAGTAGACAGCGGCCATATTTGTAGATCTCACGTCTAAGCAAAAATGAGCTCTATGACTATAGCTTTAAGATCTAAAATAGCTTACCTTCGACCGTAAGTTCTTGCAGTACTGTCGGCATCAACACACGCCCGGCGTATAGCATCTCTGACGGTTTGTGCTTACTTCGCCCATTTTTGTAGATCTCACGACAAAGCAAAAATGAGCTCTATGAATATAGCTTTAAGATCTAAAATCGCTTACCTTCTACCGTAAGTTCTTGCAGTACTGTCGGCATCAACACACGCTCGGTGTATAGCATCTCTGACGGTTTGTGCTTACTTCGCCCATTTTTGTAGATCTCACGACTAAGCAAAAATGAGCTCTATGACTATAGCTTTAAGATCTAAAATAGCTTACCTTCGACCGTAAGTTCTTGCAGTACTGTCGGCATCAACACACGCTCGTCGTATAGCATCTCTGACGGTTTGTGCTTGTTTTTCCACGGTAGATGGCGCCCATTTTTCTAGGAGCAGTACTAGTACCTCGCTGAAACAAATACATAGATATTAGAATTTGGTTGTTGGTTCCAAACCCCGGTTTGGGGCGGGAACTGAACTCACAACTTTCGCAAGCCGGGCAGTTGTCCAAGACCACTGGGCTATGCAAAAGTAAGAATAGTAGAACAGTTTTTTTTTATAAAGGTGATTGCGATTATTACTTATTTCCTATTATTCCAAAATATTAATTTGTAGGTGTAAAAAAGTAAGAGCCAAATTCAAGGGGTTGACACGATTGACAGTTTGGAATTCAGAAAAAATATTTTCTTTTTTAAAGAAAGACTACATATTTTTTACATAATGGCTCCTCAGGTCACACATGCCAAACCACTTGGAGAGACAAAATAGATAATAATAACACTTGCAGAACCGGCACGAGGTGCAAGTCATTATGGCTCTTAAGCGGTAAGGCAACTATTACCTCGATATTCAAACGACTGATAAGCAGCTGTGGCCTCGATGGAATATGCGGAAGCGTTTCTGCTGGTAAGGCGTCTGTGGCCACTATAGTACATCGGTGGTGAGACGGCTGCGACCTCTTAAGACCTCTAAGGCTTCTGTGACCTCTATAGTACAACATTGGCCGGGCGGCTGTGACCTTGATAGTACATGGCACTACATGGTGCAAGCGCTTCTGTGTCTTAAGGTGCTTAAGCGGCTGTGGCCTTGCAAGAACATGGCACTATATGGAGGAAGCGCTTGTGTGTTAAAGTGGTTAGGCGGCTGTGGCCTTGATAGTACATGGCACTACATGGTGCAAGCGCTTCTGTGTCTTAAGGTGCTTAAGCGGCTGTGGCCTTGCAAGAACATGGCACTATATGGAGGAAGCGCTTGTGTGTTAAAGTGGTTAGGCGGCTGTGGCCTTGATAGTACATGGCACTACATGGTGCAAGCGCTTCTGTGTCTTAAAGTGGTTAAGCGGCTGTGGCCTTGATAGTACTTGGCACTACATGGTGCAAGCGCTTGTGTCTTAAAGTGGTTAAGCGGCTGTGGCCTTGATAGTACATGGCACTATATGGGGCAAGTGCTTCTGTCTCCTAAGGTGGTCAGGCGGCTGTGACCTCTAAAGTACACTAGTGGCCAGGTGGCTGTGACCCCTTAAGTACAACATTGGTAAGGCGGCTGTGACCTCTATAGTATCTAGGTGGTCAGGCGGCCGTGGCCTCATCGCGTACCTGAGCGTGGCGCGGATCTCCTTCGACTTGTGGCTGGTGAGGTTGGTCACCACGACCGGGATCAGCCGCGGCGAGTGCACGTACGACACTATGTAGCGCACGCAGACCGTGCCCGCTGATGATACCACCTGATAACAAATATAAATTGTTTCTAGCTATAAGAAAAACACGTCAAACTTATTTTTTATGTAATCGATGACTTATGATTAATGCAATTACTTGTAAAAAAAAACAGACCTAATAAGTTTTGTAAATCATAAGTTTTGCATATCTTTTTTAGCCGGGTTGTAACGGAAATAATATTTCTAATAATATTTATTTCATATTATTATTCTTCGAAAACATTAGACCCTATGTACAAAATAGGATCAAAAATTTTATATTAATAACATTAATACCTTATATTATGAATAATTTTTATTTAAATGTTAATAAATAAGTTAATATGAGTTTCAGGTACACAGAGAAGTATAGTTTTTATACTTATTTAGATTTAAAAAAACAAGTAATAAATTGTAAGCAACTTAATAAAACTACATGTCCTTTCTTATAAGTTAGGTGTTCTTTATTAAGAGCAGTAGTAATAACTGGGTTAATCTTTACACATATTTAGTTAGAATTTCAATTGTCTGTTTGACTCGTGACAAATAAGAAGTAACCAACAAATAATTCAAATACGGAACGTCATTTTACGATAACGCTAACCAGGCCTTATTACGGCATTGTGAAACAGACCGATATATCTTCATTTAACCAAAGCTTTTCAGTGCAAGGACTCGAACAGAGGAAAATACTGTAACGACTTCTTTAGAAATTATTTACAAACACTGTGTCAAAACAAGATGAAGAAAGAATATAAATTGAAAATTTGCATTTGTAAAAAGCACTTTGGCTGTGTGACAGACGAGGAATCGAACCCCACGTCTTACGCTATCCGGGCGTATGCCTATACCACTCGGCCACCGTCACATTAGTAAGCCTGTTGAATTTTGCAAGCGCTTTCTTTAACGCGTAGGCTGCGTGACGTCATCAATGTTGCGAGATTGCTCCACAATATCCGAAGGAAATATTTTTACAAATACTTAACAATCGGTTAAGATGAACGAAGCCAATTTATAATTACATTTCCAATTTATATTAAATATAATTATGAAGAAAGAAGTTAAAAATTTGCGGACGAGTTGAATTCGAACCCGCAACCTTTCACTAACTGTGCCGATACCGTGCCCGCGTGAAACTTTGATCTCTTAAACAAAAGTGCCATCTACTGACTGTATCGCAGCAGTGGGCCAAGTAGTTATTTATTACAGGCTGAATTCAACTTTAAAAACTCTTCGCTATCAGTCACGCATAGTGACGTATTAATAGGAGATCAGTGGCCGTAGTGCGAGTCGGAGCGAGACTTACTCGATCAAACGCATCGAACGCGTTAACTTAAATTTATAAAGGATATCTAATGGCTAACGTTAACACTAAAACAATCACATATAAAATCATGTTTACGCGCTCGATGCGTTTGATCGAATAAGTCTCGATACGACTCGCACTACGGCCTCAGATTTTCGCGCGGATGGTGTATAGGCACGGTAGCTCAATTGGTAAGGGCGTTGGCCCGGTAAGCCAAAGGTTCCTGGTTCGAATTCGGCTCGTGCGTAAAGTTTTGATTTCATATTTAATTTCGTTACTGTATCAAACTCCACTTCGGAGGTTAATAATACCTTTGGACCCTCACCCATTATAAGTTTATGTATATTTTACAATACTCATAGTGAGGATTGCAGGATTTTTTCCGTTGCGCGATAGCATAGCTTTTTTATAACTTTAAGAAATCAGCATGTTAAAGATTTATCATAATCAAGCTTATAAAATCTATATGAAGTTACCTTAGCGGCGTTCTGTATAAGGTTGATGAGCTCCTGCAGTATGTATAAACTAAACTGTTCCAGTTTGTTTTTCAATACTTTCGCCATGTGAGCTATCGTAATACACGCCTCGCGGACCACCTGTAATGAAAGGATAGAGACTATTACTCCAGAAAATTTGCCAAGTCAATAGTTTAAAAAAATAAATAAAATAACATAAATACTATTAGCATGAGTTATAGAAAATATATATTTAAAATAATCGACAAAATCGTAATCAATATTAGGAAAATACAGTCATTTTTTACTCATAAGAACAACTGTTTTATGTATCGTTTGTTAATAGCTCGGTAAAACTGTACAATAAAGGACGCGGGGTAGGAGGGGGGAGGTGGGGGGGGGGGGGGGGGGGTTGGAGGGAGGGGGTTGAAGGGGGGTACCCCCTGATACACTCCCCTCTTGAAGCAAGCTTTTGGTTTCTGAGATATTCATGATTGAAGTTTGAGGTTATGACTGGACTAAAAGTGTTAAAATTAAAGTACGAAAATTAAAGTACGAAATTCAAGGCTCACGCTCCGCTGCGCTTCGCGCTCGCCTTGAATTTCTTTCTTTCTAACCTATCACGTGGCCTACAGGACTTTGGCAAAGGTGGGCAATTGCCTATTTTCAGGGGTTTAGAGAGATTACTGTTGTCTGTTTAAAAAAATAACCACGAAATTCAAGGCTCACGCTTCGCGCTCGCCTTGAATTTCTAACCTATCTAGTGGCCTACAGGACTTGATGTTTAGGTACATTGACTGTATAGAATCAACATTCACGTAATGAATCACAACTGACTATACTGATAAGGTTGGTAGTCATAATATTGACGTAAAATCATAAATTTTGTTCTAATTTTGCGATTTTTAAAAAAATATTAGTCGAAAACTACTAGGTTGCTTCAAAAAACGACTTCACCGAAAGACTTCTTGCATCATGTAGTTTCTGACAAAAAAATATGAAACGCAAAGTCAGCGTCCTGTTTAGTACAGTTTATCCAATAGCTCTTCGCAACTTTGACATGTAATATTCATCCAAATAAAAAAACTGATTATTGAGAACTCGTATCAAAAGTTAAATTAAACGCACACAATGGAATTGTTACAACACTATTGCACTACGCTTGCAACATTAAAATAGCTAAAGTGGGATTGAAGCTGACATTCTGGTATATCTAATACAAAAATCTAGAGTATAGAGATTCAATCAAGTTGTTGAAGTAGTTTGTAATAGTAGGCATATGTTCAGTAACAATTAAAATCAACAGATGGCGTTGTACCGATGAAATATTTGGTAAGATACTCCCGAGACCATATTTTCATCGGTACAACGCCATCTGTTAATTTTTATAGTTACTGAACATATGCCTACTATTACCAACTACTTCAACACAAGTTGAAAAGAAGAAAGAAGGATGTTTATTGATACATACCATTTTTCTTTGACATAATATTTAATTATATTTTTTTTGTTCTTTTGTTTGACAAAAATAATAAATAAAACATATAATCTCACCTGACTTCTTAGGTCCTTGATGACGACCAGGAATGGCACCGACAAGTCTTTGAGATGCGCCGCGAACTCGGCGGGGTACTGAACGTGCGCGTTCGCGGTCAGGAGCGAACGGATCTTCTTCAGCTGTGAATAATGGTAACAAATCAATCTCTGTGAAAAATAGTAAAATCCGACTTCAAACCCAAAATGCACTATAAAGTCTTAAAAACAGTGGACCATTGAAAAGAAAGGAATTAATTTAAGGCGAACAATTTCTTATTGGAGTCGGTGCTGTGATAGGTAATGCTTGATCGTCAAAGTGATGGGCACCGACTCCAAAAATAAATTGTGCAATCTCTAAAAAAGTATTTTTAGAGATTGCATGGGGGGGGGGGGGGGGGACTTGCACCTCATGACTGTGTTCCTTAAGAAGCTACAAATTACCTACCATAAGTTCCGTCGTTATAATTACTGGACTCCTAAACGTTACGGAGTTTCGCCATCAGCTGAGCCAGCCCCACAAGATGTTGAATATCAGACGTAACAACACGTCCACATTTAGATTCTAGTAAAAAAACACTATATTGTTTAGAGATCCGTGAAAATGTATCTGTTAAATATGATTAATCTTTGTTTTATTATACAGGATATAAAATAAAATACGAGCCAAATTGGAAAGCGAGGTCAACCCAAGTAGCACAGAATTGCTGTATATTAGCTGAACTACTGTCCACAATATAATCCTTAGCTGTACAAGCCTTCTGAATAAGAGAGTTAGAGGCGCTGTAAGTGCTTATTTAACTCTAATTTGGGCACAAATTAATCAGCTATTAGCTGAACAACTGTCACTTTAGCATTATAACAACATTATTTGAGCATTATTACAGGTGACTGTCACCCTAAGAGCTGAACATTGAATGAATAATAGGGTAAAATGTTACCAATGAAACAGCACACTGGCCGATTATAGAGTTTCTAGTAGCCAAGCGTTACCTAAGTACACTCTAGCAGGATCATTTAACGCTTCCACGAAGTTGAATATTCTTAAGTGGCAAATTTGTGAATTAATATAATACTAATTTTTTAGCCTTCAACTTCTATATTTTATTATTGACGTTTAGTTTGTTCGTCTTCAATTGATGACAGTTTAGTAAATTGATTATTTCGTAAACTTCGTATTGATTTTCCTTAATGTTACTTGAAATTCGAATGGGAAAGAAAGTTTATTGTCAAATACTATATAAATATAGGCGAATTTTTCACGGGCTATCAAATTATTTCTGTTTTCTAGTTAAAAAATATATAAAATAGGCAAAAATGGAAAGAGAATTTTGTCATTTTAGTTTTATAATAAGCTTTTTATCTACTCATATACAATATTACTACTTCATAGACATACTTTTATGATATTGTTGTTAACTAAACAAAGATCGGTGATGTGAATATAGGAAACTTATTCAAATATATCCATAAAAAATGGCGGCCAGCAATGTGAACTGTATTAATCACAATAAAATGCAATGTCGTTTCTAAGTGTTCAATTGTGGACCGTAAGTCAACTTTGAACTGACAGAAGTATTTCTTGTGATAAACTAATCGGCCACAGGTTCATATAAAGCATAATAATAAGGGTACACAGTCTCTAGTAAAACAATTTTGGGGTCCGTGAATTTCTTACAATTCAACTATATACTGAAATAATAAATCTAAAACTATATGCTGAAATAATAAATCTTCCAAGACGTCTTTTAACTTCATGAGCAGGTTTATTGCTGTTCTAGGACAAGAATTCAGCTCTAAGCGGGAGTATGGGTTACTTTGGTCTAATTTATAGCAGTGTGCTCTAATTTTACATTATATCAATACACTTATTGTGATTATGTGAGCTGAATAAATGCTAATATACGATTGCTGATGAACTGTATTTAAGATTAACTATGTACAGAAAGAAGCAGTATATTATCATTAATTAAAGTCACAAAATAACTATTTGCATTTTAGTGATTCACATGTTCTTCCTTAAAATACCAAAGTTTTAAGGTTGTACTTGTGGCCTTCTTTTCAGAAAAAAGCTTAGTTAAAGTCCAAAGAAATGGTTATTAGCAGCATATACCTCTTTAAAAGGATGAGTTACCTATATGAACGCTTGTGACATTACTGCGTTCCTACCATGACACATAATAGCGCAATTATACAGGTGAGAGAGTAATTTACTGCTATGGCTGTTAGAGTGTACTCTAATAAGTGTTCAAAAATGCTCGAATTGCCGATGTGGCCTGTTGTGTCATCCTATAATGCAGTTCTGTGCTTATTGGAAAGAGTCGTGTCTAGAATAAAGGTTTTAATTTTTTTAAATATAACAAAAAAATGTTTTTTACATTTTTTCCGTATTCCAAACTCGATTGACAACCTGACTCTTGAAATACTTTTTTACGGCGTGGCGGCATGCACAGGTCGTCGAGCCCGCGCGGCCCGTACGCGGCGCGTACTCACCGCGTCGACGCGCCGCTCCCAGTCGGCGGCGCGGTCGCCCAGCAGCGCGGCGGCGTGGCGGCACAGGTCGTCGAGCCCGCGCGGCCCGTACGCGGCGCGTACTCACCGCGTCGACGCGCCGCTCCCAGTCGGCGGCGCGGTCGCCCAGCAGCGCGGCGGCGTGGCGGCACAGGTCGTCGAGCCCGCGCGGCCCGTACGCGGCGCGTACTCACCGCGTCGACGCGCCGCTCCCAGTCGGCGGCGCGGTCGCCCAGCAGCGCGGCGGCGTGGCGGCACAGGTCGTCGAGCCCGCGCGGCCCGTACGCGGCGCGTACTCACCGCGTCGACGCGCCGCTCCCAGTCGGCGGCGCGGTCGCCCAGCAGCGCGGCGGCGTGGCGGCACAGGTCGTCGAGCCCGCGCGGCCCGTACGCGGCGCGTACTCACCGCGTCGACGCGCCGCTCCCAGTCGGCGGCGCGGTCGCCCAGCAGCGCGGCGGCGTGGCGGCACAGGTCGTCGAGCCCGCGCGGCCCGTACGCGGCGCGTACTCACCGCGTCGACGCGCCGCTCCCAGTCGGCGGCGCGGTCGCCCAGCAGCGCGGCGGCGTGGCGGCACAGGTCGTCGAGCCCGCGCGGCCCGTACGCGGCGCGTACTCACCGCGTCGACGCGCCGCTCCCAGTCGGCGGCGCGGTCGCCCAGCAGCGCGGCGGCGTGGCGGCACAGGTCGTCGAGCCCGCGCGGCCCGTACGCGGCGCGTACTCACCGCGTCGACGCGCCGCTCCCAGTCGGCGGCGCGGTCGCCCAGCAGCGCGGCGGCGTGGCGGCACAGGTCGTCGAGCCCGCGCGGCCCGTACGCGGCGCGTACTCACCGCGTCGACGCGCCGCTCCCAGTCGGCGGCGCGGTCGCCCAGCAGCGCGGCGGCGTGGCGGCACAGGTCGTCGAGCCCGCGCGGCCCGTACGCGGCGCGTACTCACCGCGTCGACGCGCCGCTCCCAGTCGGCGGCGCGGTCGCCCAGCAGCGCGGCGGCGTGGCGGCACAGGTCGTCGAGCCCGCGCGGCCCGTACGCGGCGCGTACTCACCGCGTCGACGCGCCGCTCCCAGTCGGCGGCGCGGTCGCCCAGCAGCGCGGCGGCGTGGCGGCACAGGTCGTCGAGCCCGCGCGGCCCGTACGCGGCGCGTACTCACCGCGTCGACGCGCCGCTCCCAGTCGGCGGCGCGGTCGCCCAGCAGCGCGGCGGCGTGGCGGCACAGGTCGTCGAGCCCGCGCGGCCCGTACGCGGCGCGTACTCACCGCGTCGACGCGCCGCTCCCAGTCGGCGGCGCGGTCGCCCAGCAGCGCGGCGGCGTGGCGGCACAGGTCGTCGAGCCCGCGCGGCCCGTACGCGGCGCGTACTCACCGCGTCGACGCGCCGCTCCCAGTCGGCGGCGCGGTCGCCCAGCAGCGCGGCGGCGTGGCGGCACAGGTCGTCGAGCCCGCGCGGCCCGTACGCGGCGCGTACTCACCGCGTCGACGCGCCGCTCCCAGTCGGCGGCGCGGTCGCCCAGCAGCGCGGCGGCGTGGCGGCACAGGTCGTCGAGCCCGCGCGGCCCGTACGCGGCGCGTACTCACCGCGTCGACGCGCCGCTCCCAGTCGGCGGCGCGGTCGCCCAGCAGCGCGGCGGCGTGGCGGCACAGGTCGTCGAGCCCGCGCGGCCCGTACGCGGCGCGTACTCACCGCGTCGACGCGCCGCTCCCAGTCGGCGGCGCGGTCGCCCAGCAGCGCGGCGGCGTGGCGGCACAGGTCGTCGAGCCCGCGCGGCCCGTACGCGGCGCGTACTCACCGCGTCGACGCGCCGCTCCCAGTCGGCGGCGCGGTCGCCCAGCAGCGCGGCGGCGTGGCGGCACAGGTCGTCGAGCCCGCGCGGCCCGTACGCGGCGCGTACTCACCGCGTCGACGCGCCGCTCCCAGTCGGCGGCGCGGTCGCCCAGCAGCGCGGCGGCGTGGCGGCACAGGTCGTCGAGCCCGCGCGGCCCGTACGCGGCGCGTACTCACCGCGTCGACGCGCCGCTCCCAGTCGGCGGCGCGGTCGCCCAGCAGCGCGGCGGCGTGGCGGCACAGGTCGTCGAGCCCGCGCGGCCCGTACGCGGCGCGTACTCACCGCGTCGACGCGCCGCTCCCAGTCGGCGGCGCGGTCGCCCAGCAGCGCGGCGGCGTGGCGGCACAGGTCGTCGAGCCCGCGCGGCCCGTACGCGGCGCGTACTCACCGCGTCGACGCGCCGCTCCCAGTCGGCGGCGCGGTCGCCCAGCAGCGCGGCGGCGTGGCGGCACAGGTCGTCGAGCCCGCGCGGCCCGTACGCGGCGCGTACTCACCGCGTCGACGCGCCGCTCCCAGTCGGCGGCGCGGTCGCCCAGCAGCGCGGCGGCGTGGCGGCACAGGTCGTCGAGCCCGCGCGGCCCGTACGCGGCGCGTACTCACCGCGTCGACGCGCCGCTCCCAGTCGGCGGCGCGGTCGCCCAGCAGCGCGGCGGCGTGGCGGCACAGGTCGTCGAGCCCGCGCGGCCCGTACGCGGCGCGTACTCACCGCGTCGACGCGCCGCTCCCAGTCGGCGGCGCGGTCGCCCAGCAGCGCGGCGGCGTGGCGGCACAGGTCGTCGAGCCCGCGCGGCCCGTACGCGGCGCGTACTCACCGCGTCGACGCGCCGCTCCCAGTCGGCGGCGCGGTCGCCCAGCAGCGCGGCGGCGTGGCGGCACAGGTCGTCGAGCCCGCGCGGCCCGTACACGGCGGCGGGCGCGGTCGCCGCGAACGCCGCCTCGAACGCCTCGCACGACACGGCGCCCGCCTCGCTCGCGCCGCCCGCGCTCTGACCGCTCGACACTGATGGCAAGTACGATAAACATATAACAATTGATGGCCATATACAAAAATCACACCCGCTTGTTGAAGACAATAATAATTATAGATGAGCCGCCCGGGAGTGTTGCCAGCAACATACCCGTGAAAATATGGAAAATTGCTTTTTCATTTCTCCTGTTCGGAAAATTGAACTTTCATGTGAAGATAGACGGGTGGAAAATAGCTTTTCCATCCCTAGGGTGGAAAATAATTTTGTTTTTATTGCTACGATCATACATAAGGTTAAAGATAATTGAGTCACATCATATTATTCAAATAAAAAATCTTTTCAAATTTTTAAAATTAGCTTAACATTAAAAGCGTTTTATTATGATCACCGATTAAAAAAAAACAATTAGTCTTATTTTTAACAATTTAAAATCTACAAATATAATATTCGGTTGCCCGCCATACATAGTGATACCTTTTTTTTCATTTTAGATTGACACATTTTGTTTGTCTTTGACAATATTTTTTTTAGTTTGGTCGATTATTGCACAGATTATTAAGCAGGCGGAGTCGTCTTGCCGCGATTTTGTTGTTCATTAATCTTCTTACTTACTTCCTCCTTTAGCTGTCACTAATAGCGCTGTCTCATAAGGAAAAATTGAAGTTTGTTCCGACGTTTCTTCTCAACACTTGCCAAATTGTCTGTGTCTTGTCTCGAAGCGCTAGTAGGACCCAAAAGATAGGGAAACATCTTCTAGTCTCATATGGGTCATAATTGATTGCATTGATTGACAATAACTATTGACGTTCATAAGTGGCATTTTGAGTACTAAGGGCCGATATTTCAATGGTCAGATAAAACTTATCAGACTGATAAATTATAAAGCGACAGATTTAAAAAATAATAGGTACCTATGATTGCTGACAATTAAGTGACGTTTTCAAACTAGCCATATTGTATTTTGTTCGACGAATATTTCTTATCTGACTATTGAAAAATCAGCCCTTAATAGAATAAATTATTTTTGACTTTGACGACCTCAGGTTACTAACAACTATATAAGGCGCAAATTCTTCAAATAAACTTACCACTCCCAGCGCTGGTGAGCTTAGCAGGTGGCGGAGGCTTCCTGTTCGCCGAAGGCAAACTGTACAGCCCAGGAACCGTCCTTTTCGGCGCTTCGCACGCTATTTATTGGTGGCATGTCAACGTTTGTAGAAAGTGAGGGGGGGGGGGGGCGTTTGTCACAAATTGGGGGGACATTTGTCACGATTTTTTCATAAAGTGTTTGTCATAAATTGGTCAAAGTTGTTGTGTCATATAATGTTACGTTTAAGAAATAAATTAAGATTGGTATAAATGAAAAACGGAGAAAATAGATGTGACAAAATTGTCGAAAGATGTAAAGATATTAAAATTATATTAAATTGAAATAGGACAGATGAATAAAAGTAAAAAAAGTTATTATGATGATTGTCGCAAGAGTCAATTAAAATTAGAAAATCAAATCAAGATTAGAAGCCATTAATTATAAGATTGAAACCATTCACATGCGTTCAAATCATAGACAATTTTATGTTTATTTCACATGCGAAGTTTATCATTCCGTCGTTTTTTCGTGAGAAGAGAAAAATGACAAAATAGTCAGAAAAGGTTTATGTGATGGTCAAAAGAAGGTATGTGATGTACAAACGGTTCATTTATATGTAGAATTAATCATTCCGTCAGTATTTTGTATGAAAAGAACATGACAAAATGGTCATAAGAAATAATATGATTGTTAAAAGGCATGACAAATGGTCATAAGAAATAATATGATTGTTAAAAGGTATTCGGTGGTCAGAATGTGTCAAGTATTAAAAAGTTAGTGTGTGTGTGGTTTGTGATGATAATGCAGCACCAAATGAAGATATCCCAGGAATGGCCGGTCCGGTGAAAACATGGTGAGAAAAGATATAAGTAAGTATTAGTTTTTTTTGTTTGTTACAGTTAAGGCTTAGTTTATGATAAGTTAGAGGAAGAAAATCATTGGAGTTTTATTAAGAAATTATAGTAGCTATGATATGCTCATTCAAATTGATATATCGAGTTCTGTTTCACTGTTATTATAAGGCAAATGAAATGTATCGTGCATTTAAAGAAAATCTCCGAGAGGCATTTTGGGATAGTGTATTGAGAACCACATTCGGATACCGGATAGAGATCACACCGTATTTGAACATCGCTTAAACATTTTTAAACATTTTGAACCTATTGCAGCAGACTTGAAAATAGTGCAACGTAACGAGATAACAAAGAGATTTGTATAACTTGTAGCATGTTTTTTTTTTAAATGTTATTGTTATTTTTTAGTTCGGTGATCGAATTTAGCTTATAATCTTTACTTGTCTGGCTTGTCTTTTTCTATGAGAATAAAGTCTTCTTTTCTTTTTATTCCTTTCTTTCTCTCCAGCGTTATGGCATATGCATTTAATAGTACTGACCTGGCGTGGAAGCACCAGAGCTGTCTCCATCTCTCGTCTTGGCTGAAGTAGGTATTGTCATAGTGCGTTTCGCGCTGCGGACCACGAAGTCCGGCTCGTCGCCGCCAGATGTCGCTGCAATTAATAGAACAAGCGTTTGTGATGCTTAGGTGTTTGAACATTAGGTTGACTATCAATTGACGAGCACGTCATGTATAGAACAAGGGATACTTAACGACACTTAAAGGATTTGTGAGATGTGGACAATTTTGTATTGATCGTACCGCAAACCGTTCTCAGTGTGACTGATAAGGCGCAATAAAAGAATATGCAGTCGTTAACTGGATAAAGCCGCATCAAGCTGACATAAATATGAACCAATATGACAATAAGACATTTCGTAATTTAGCACCGCCAATGATAATATAGATTTATATCATAATTGGAACTTTAATGCCATGATCTAAGGTCCAAAAGAATTGAAATGTTCTTAAATTTTGTAGGTCAACACGTATAAAAAAAACATATCTACACTTTTGACAGACTCTCTAAGACACCTAACACACTGCGACTTATAGCATCGATGCAGTCGCACGTATTGTAAACCATTCAGCGTCGCGACTCACGCGCTGAACAAATTTATTTTGGCATCGATGCAGTCGCACGTTACAATCGATGCAGAAGTGCGTCTGTCGCCAAAATACAGTACATAGTTTGACCATTTCCAGCTCCTGCATCACGACTAAAAAAGTAGCCAAATACGATGCCAAAAGTAGCGCAGTGTGTAAAGGTTGACAATTTGCGACTTCATCGATACTAAAAGTCGCAGTGTGTAAGAGGTCTAAGAAACTTAGATCAACCTCTTGACGCAACGGAGCCTTAAAAAGTGGATTAACTCTTCTACTTGTTCATCATCAACATCATCATCATTATCAGCCAAAGGAGGTCCACTGCTGAACATAGGCCTCCTACACGGCTTTCTACAGCAACCGATCACTAGCGGTCTGCATCCAGTTTTATCCTGCGATCTTTACAAGGTCGTCTGTCCATCTTGTTGGTAGACGTCCTACGCTGCGTCTTTGGTCGAAGGGTCTCCAATCTAAAAATTTCCTGCCCCAACGGTCATCAGTTCTTCGCGCTATGTGCCCTGCCCATTGCCACTTGAGCTTACTGATTCTCAAGGCTATGTCCGTTACCTTAGTTCTTCTACGTATCTCCTCATTTCTGATTCGATCTAGTAGAGAAACACCCAGCTATCCCTCTCCATCGCTCGTTGTGTGATTTTGAGCTTCTTTATAAGGCCCATAGTTAGAGAACATGTTTCGGATCCGTATGTCCTTCTACTTGTTGCTTTTATAAAATTCAGTTTACTAGTAGAGATACGAATCGATAGGAATAAGTTTTTTTTAAAATGTCCGCTTCCAATGATTACAAAGCTTTATACATAGTTTGAAACAACTTCAGTTCTTACCTGTAGGTAGTAGCAAGCCCGCTTCGCGCGCTTCGTCAAATTTCTGTTCGAGTAGCGCCAACTTCTGCGCTGGTAGCAGTTCCTTCTTCTTAAGGTCTGACCTTAGTCTTTCACCTGGGAAGAAAATTTTAAACTGCCTTAATAAAACTGACTACATAATTTGTTTCTAACAAAAATTTTACTGCTTTAAAACTGATTAAATATTTGTTTCTCCCAAATAGAAGACGAATGCGTTAAGTTAAGCTTTTTTAAAGTCAGTTTTTGAAGGCAGTTTATATTTTTAAAAAGCATAATTTAAATGTTTATTCAATGGTTTTAAATATGTTAAACGCTCAGTGTTATTTTTATTCTAATAAGATGCAAATACAGTGCGGGTAGATGTCTCTGACGTGACTCGTAATGACGTCATATGAGACCGAAAATTTTGCATGGGTGAATTATCAACACGGTAGCTAGACTGATATAAGCGTTGAACTCGGTTTGCCAGAGGTTGCTGGTATAAATTTGGCCTGTTCGCATGTTTTAAGTTGCTTATTTAATTTTATTTTTAACTTAACAAATTAAAATGCCTTACTTGAGATTTAAATTTTAGAAATGTTATGTTCTTATTCCATAATGCTAGCCTTAGCGAGATTTACAGGGGACAGCCAACAACAGTTTTTTTTGTTCGGTGTTGCAAATACCAATTCACTCGATTATTTTTACTTCACTCTACTCCTTCGATCACTTGGCTGGCTTATGTATATCCTGAACTATGTAAGTATTTCTCATTCAGGATATAATAAACTAGCGGTCCCCCGCGACTTCGTCCGCGCGTTTTGGGTTTGCTCCCTCCCCTCCCGTATCAGCGTCATGTTTTATATCCTAAAGCCTTTCTCGATAAGTAAGCTATCAAACACAAAAATATTTTTTCAAATCGGTCCAGCAGTTCCTGAAAAAAGCGCATTTAAACAAACAAACTCTTCAGCTTTTATAATATATTACCGCAAGCGTACGTTGTACTTAAGCTGCGAACATTATTTTGGTGCGGAGTTATGTTAAAACTGTGATAGCTCCTAAGATATTTATTGAAATCAAATGATATAAAGGTCAACTTGGTTCTAAATGAAATGCTCGTGATGATGAATGTATTTATTTTGATAAGAATAAATACCTGTGTGTATAATAAACCTCTAAAAATCATGCATTATTTTTTTACAAATTTATTAACATAAAAAAGGTTGTAGTAAGTTAACCATAAAAGATAGACATATGCTGTCGCGGACTTAATTATAGAACTCTTGATGCTGAACAATCCTGTCATACATGATTTTTGTGTAACTTAAGCGGTTTCCGCAGCGTATGCAGCGGAAGCTCTCAAAAGGAATATTTTTCTCCCGTTTTCGCAACATTTTTCATTTCTGCTGTGGTCTTATGAGTCGTATCTTTATGCTATATAGCCTAAAGCCTTCCTCGATAAATGGACTATCCAACGTAAAAATAATTTTTCAAATTGGGCCAGTAGTTTTTGAGATTAGCGCGTTCAAACAAACAAACAAACAAACTCTTCAGCTTTATAATATTAGTATAGATATACAGGGTGACTTTTTTATCAGTACCGATATTTTTCACACACAAAAGTTCAATTGGCGCGCGGTCAAAATGTATGGAACAGCAGATTTTTTTTCTCGATTTCACTATTGCCCCCATAGTAAAAGTTGTTCATATTCATCAGTGGAGTCTTTACACAAAATATCGGTACTGATAAAAAAGTCACCCTGTATAATAATAAATACATTTTGACACCAATCACATACATTATCCGCTCTGATCCCAAAGTAAGTAGCTAAATGGACTTGTGTTATGGAAATCAGACACAACGATGGTACCACGACACCCTGACCCAAGACAATATAGTCAATTTTGATTTCTATATTGACCCGACCGGTAGTTAAACCCGGGACTTCAGAGCGGCGACGGCTTGAAACCCAGCGTGCTTAGCCACTCCACCACGGAGGTCGAAAAATAAGTAAACTTTATCACAAATGTTCTTCACTCACCGACATGTCTGTATACGTCGACAAGCAGTTGCATGGCCGCGTCTCTCACGGCGCTGTTGGGGTCTCCAACCAAAGCCGCTAGGTTCGGCACGGCCGCTCTTAACTGTAGTTCCGTTGCACCGTATCTGTGAAGGAAGTAAAGTTTTGTTAAACTGGACTATGGGATACATTATGTATAAACATATCTTAATAAGTTAGACAAGCGAATCTCTTCGTTTTTAGGATTCGAGGTTCAAGGGACTCTTTTCTAAGCAGAGAGGCATACACGGGCTTCGCAGCGACTCTTTAATTAACGCGTACGTAAAACGCGCACCACCCACGCGTCCATCAGAGCTTGTATGCACCGCAGCATCGCACAGCCTCCTCCCTCTTATGAGGTGCTTTATGTTGTAGTGCAGGGCCATGACTCTGCAGCGACCCTTTAACTAATTCAAGTGAGTTGTTACTCACGTATCTAGCAGAGCATCTGGCACAGCCATGTCTCTTGTATGTGGTGCTTCATGCTGCAGTGCGAGGGTGAGCGGCGATAAATGGGCAGCTCGACTCTTTTCTAAGGCGAGGCATACGCGAGCTTCGCAGAGACCCTTTATCTAACTGACGCATACGTGAACGCGCGGTACTCACGCGTCCAGCAGCGCCTGTATGCAGCGCACGGCCTCCTCCCGGGTGTGGGGCGCCTTGTGCTGCAGCGCGGGCGTGAGGCGCGCGAGGAGGGCGCGCGGGGGCGCGGCGCGGCTCTCCCCCAGGGCGGAGAGGCACACGCGCGCCATGTGCCGGACACCCTCTTTGGTGTCCGCTAGTCTGGAAGAGAGAAGAAATTGAGTAAGTTTGGTAGTCTTAAATTCACATAATGAAAGTCAACGGGCAGGTATGATAACAAAGGCACAATTCGAGACCGGTCAACATGGCTGTTCCTAAGAATGTCGTACCAGACAGCATAGAAAGATTTATTTTCTCTTTATCTTGAGTTTCAAAGCTAACTTGGCTAATAAAAACAAATGTTATGCAAAATTATAAACATAATCATGAAAATTATCGAATAGTAAAGTTAGCCCGTAACGACACACTGCTGGGCAAAGGCCTAAGCTCGACTTTGAGGTAGTTCGAGCCATACTCCTCCACCACGCAGGCTCAGTGCGGGTTGGTGAAGGGGTGTTTGCAAGGCAAGACTAACCCTGGTCAGATGTTATCAAAACACCCATAAGGCCTCTGACTAGGCTTAACGACTGATCAACCGATATTAGCCGGGGCCCGGGACCAACGGCTTATCGTGCCTTCCGAAGCACGGTGATGCTCGTGATGTACGTCACTTATATGGTCGGAATGGTCACCCATCCAAACACCACCGCGCGTAGGTTTCTTCACTTCGGTATCACTACCAAAGCGCTGCTACCACTGCGCTACGAGCACCTCAAAATTATAGTTAATTGATTTTTTTAATATGCACAGATGCAAATGTTTACGAAAAAAGTAAGTTGAACAAACTTACATAATCTAGGATCATACAGATAACATCAATTATTACTCTCACAACTTTACAATTTTATTGAATGCTGCTCACAACATTCACATTATCGGAACACTCAAGACCATGTGTCACTCACTTCAAAACAATCTACAATCAACCTAACTCCTTCACAATAAGGTACAATTTATCTTAGCAATCCAAAACAATGTGACAACGCTTAGCATAAATGCAATTTATTATGTTATGAGCCATTGGCTATGGTCTCGGTTCAGTAGTAGTGACGTCACATCCTTGGGCATATAAACAATGATTGTAAGATCATTAGTAACGATAATTATTGGAATAAAATGAAGGGAAACAAGGTATTGAAATAATATTTCAAAGTTTTTTTTAAAAAATGAGTGTTTGCTATACATGAGTTATAGAAGGTTATCTTTTTGGCGACTTCAAAAAAGGAGGTTATCCATTCAATGTGTATGTATATGATAATGTTAGAATATAATTTTGAGTATGTTGATATTTAAAGGCTTCCAAGCACGTGAGCAAATTTTTTTAAATGTAGTTGTATTTTTTTTAGTTTAGATGATTGTCACAAAAACGCCAAAAATGACAAACAAGAAGCGACAATTCTTTTGATCGATTGAATCGAATTCGTTCGATATATTTCAACTTAAGGTACAGTGAAATTTTCATCACAATCGGTCCAGTAGTTTTTTGAGATATGAGTAAATAACTAAAAATCATAAATTGAAAAAAAAACATTCGAAAAAAACATGGAATCGGTGCATGATATAAAGCTTACCTACACCAACATTCACACTCATGCATGACATGCACAGACTCCAAAATGAATTCGTTTCTCCTAACTGGAGGGCAAATTCGTTATTTTGAAGCTTTAAAGTCATAAATCAAAATAAATGTTGTATCAAAGAGACGAAAAAGGGTTGTTAGTATCCCAATAAGATTATTGGGATTATTTATTATTATCCTTTTTCGTCTCTTGGAGATCCAGGGAAGGCGTAAAGGGGAAATTAAGCTTGCATATGAAATTCAATAATTGGGTGGATGAAAATCGAAAAATCTTAAGTATTGTGCACAAGATCTTTTAAACCCTATCTTGGATCTAATCTGAGCAATTTTTATTGTTTACTCATTTAGCTGTAACCTTGCTGATAAGAATCTGACTGATTGTAAAATACAAAACATTACAAGTGTTAGAAGTTAGTTTTTGTAGTTCGTAGATCATTCATCAAATGAATATGAATTTCCTTTTCTTTTTGTGTGTAATGATGTTAACACACGTACTTTACCATTACGAATCGAATTTATCAAATGCTTTAGAATGTTTTTAACACTTACAGTGTCATATTTTATATTCATAAAGATGAAATAAGAAACCAAAAATTTGCGCACGGGCGGGACTTGAACCAGCAACCTTTTGGCAGACCGGGCCAAACGCTCTAGATAGCGAAGCGACATCAATTTCCAAGTTGAATTTATTCTGTAAAGAATAACTGCTTGGGCCATCTGTTTTATAAGCGGACGACTGGATGGCGCTCAGCGTCACGCAATTGACGTTTTCATAAGAAACCACAAATTTCGCAGGGTCGGACTGACAGCACGGTAGCTCAATTGGTAAGAGCGTTTGGCCCGGTCTGCCAAAGGTTGCTGGTTCAAGTCCCGCCCGTGCGCAAATTTTTGATTTCTTATTTCATCTTTATGAATATAAAATATGACACTGTAAGTGTTAAAAAATTCTAAAGCATTAGATAGCGAAGCGACATCAATTTCCAAGTTGAATTTATTCTGTAAAGAATAACTGCTTGGGCCATCTGTTTCATAAGCGGACGGCTGGATGGCGCTAAGCGTCACGCAATTGACGTTTTCATAAGAAACCACAAATTTCGCAGGGTCGGACTGACAGCACGGTAGCTCAATTGGTAAGAGCGTTTGGCCCGGTCTGCCAAAAGGTGCCCGTGCGCAAATTTTTGGTTTCTTATTTCATCTTTATGAATATCGAATTTATCAACATTAGCCCTAAAATAAAACTTGACACAGTTCACATAAGAGCTGATTTAAGAACGTTTTTGTAAAGCCTATTATTAATCATGATTTTCATAATGCTATAATAGTTAAGGTGATGTTTCCGAAAACCATTACTTGCTCTGTTCGAATATTTGACGTTTAAAACTGAATCAAATCGTAACGACGGAATGAACGTTTGAGTGTAAGCATCAGTGGGTTATGGCTTATTGGTGTATTTTGTTTTGTATTGTATATTACTTACTCACGCGCTCGTAGCGCAGTGGTAGCAGCGCTTTGGTAGTGATACCGAAGTGAAGCAACCTACGGCGCGGTCGTGTTTGGATGGGTGGCCATTCCTACCTTATAAGTGACGTACATCACAAGCATTTCCGTGCTTCGTAAGGCACGGTAAGCCGTTGTTCTCGGCTAACATCGGTTGATATTAGTCGTTAAGCCTAGTCAGAGGCCTTATAACATCTGACAGCAGGGTTAGTCCAGATCTTGCAAACACTCCTCCATCAACCCGCACTGTGTCCGTGTGGTAGAGTATGGCTCAAACTACCTTATAGTTGAGGTAAGGCCTTTGCCCAGTAGTAGGATGTTACAGGCTAACTTTACTTTTATTACTATTACATACTTTATAGTTTCAAGGTCAACTTTAAATAACCCAACTATATGGATCAAGATGTGTTCTCTTGATACCTAATAAATGTGATTGGGGGGAGGAAGAAGGAAGATAGAACTTACTTTACAACTTTATACAGGCCGAGGACAGCCTAGTTCAGATAAATAACTAAACATACCTGTCAATAATATGAGGCAGCACCGTGGGCACATAGTGAGAGAACTCAGGTCCCATGCGCTCCGCCAGCGCCGCGAGCACCTCCAATCCGTTTTGGGCCACCTGGTGACAAACATAAAGGTTTATAAATAAATAAACAATTTCTACATAACAATGGTACGAGTATAAACACTATTATATCTGCTATGGTATAATTGAAACTTTATTTTTTTATTATAAAGGCAGACCACAATCTTTTTAGCCACAATCTGACCCGATGGTAAGTGATGATGTGGCCTAGGATGGATCATGTCTGACTAGTAACAGCCTATTCACTCTCTTCTTGAACTCATCCAGATCATAAAACACTTGTATTAAATTCTAGAAATATTAAACCGTCTTCAAAAACTGACTAAAAAGCTTTTTTTTCTTTTCCATAAAAATTGACCCGCTGTCATTTTTAGTTCTTGTTTAAGTTACAAATTACTTGATTGAACTAAAATTTTTGAAGTTACTAAAACCTTCTCCAAGTGTAACAAATACTTAAATGAAAACCGCATCTAAATCGGTAAAGCCGAACGCGAGATATTCGCGGACATACAAACATACATACATACAAACATGTAGGTCCAACTGAGAACCTTCATTTTTTAAAGTCGGTTAAAAATAATACATTTGCTCTATGTTTAAGAAAAACAAATACATTTGGAGTAGGTGCATGATGTGCAAAAACTGTTGATGAACGTAAGCTTGAGATTATGCACCGACTCCAAATGTATTGGTTTCCCCTAAATAAAGTACAAATGCGTTATTCTGAGCTTTTTAGTAAATTTTCTAGTGAGGTTTTTTCCCAGCAGTGGTGTGCTTACAGGATAAACTTACTTATGTAAAGGTATATACAACCGTGTCAGTTTTTCCAAAGGATTACAACCAGAAAATCTTTAAGTGAGATTAAACTGGCTTCTTTTGGGTCAGCCCGATCCACCGTCGACTCTTGCCACGTCTGGCTTATTTTAAAATCAAAAGCAAATAACAATAGTAATGAAAAGACTTTGGCAAAATAGTAGCCCTTTTGCCATAATATAGATAATAAAGCCCTGTCTTAAATCTTACTAATATCGACACTTTTAGCAATCTGCGCGGAAGATATAGTGCTCAAATGTGTGTGCAATACAAAAATGCACTCGCTGATATTCAACTCCAGTGAGTGAGTGAATAAGTGAGTCCGACATAACCTAAGAGACATCAGGAACTTGACCACGTTATTTCACAAACACTTTTTATAGTCCAAAATAGAATTCTAAACCCTCCAACTCGTAAATTGCACAATATATAATTCGCCTCTTCTAAGTACGATGACACGACGATTAAGACTATATAAAGTTTAAAAATAAATTGCACTAAGATGCACTAAATACGATTAACATGGCAGGAGCTATATTCGTGCGGGACTATAAATAACGTTTGCGATTTTGGACTTTATTGCATTGACAAAAGAGAACTTAGATAGTCTTTTCTATCCTTAAAATTACATTATAGTTTGATCTCTTCATTTTAGCTGTAAAACAAAATATGAATATTTCACTTAGCAAAAGCATAATATTAGTATACTCGTACTTTCGGTAGCGAAGAGCGGGAGTATTTAACTTAACTTATACAACGTGTAATTTTAAACGCGCAAAACCTTAAGACACCCTAAATTATTTTAAATTTAATTGACCTAATTCCTTCCTAATTCTGAAAGGAAAAAATAATAATTTAAGGTTTAACGTGGTCTTTTAGTTTTACTGGCACTTCTGTTCTGATCATTTCTTGTTATACTTTCTGTATCTGCGGTCACGCTCTGTCGAGAGAGAAGTCGGTAGGTAGTATTATTATTACTATCTACACTCATACAGAACTATTACCTATTACCATTGCTTGTTAACGAATTTGTCACGCAATGGCTTGTATTATTAATAAATAGACAGGGCAACATTTTAATGAAGATTTTTTGGAAAATGTGACCCATATTAAAAAGTGGTTCAATTGATTCTACTCGTGACTCCCATCAACTTATATTCAGCCCCCTTACTCTGGACATAAAACCCGATCCAATGAATATACTCCTCATCCCTGTCACTCATACCAGGCCGTGTACGCGTGTGACAGGGATGGGCATATTCATTGGATCGGGTTGAGTCCATAGTAAGGGAGCAGGTTTGGCGCATTTAACGTAAAACGTTGTTTAAAAATAAAAATGGATGGTCAATTTCTAAAGAAGTGCTATATGGAATACATGAATATGATAAAACTAGATCATTTTAGGAGAGACAAAACTTATGAAGAAAAGTGTATCTAGTTAAGTTCTAACTTTAAAGACAAACGGTGACACTTGCCTTCTGGTTCAGGTTGCACCACCTTGTACTAACCATAATTGCTGGCAATTAGCTGTTTTACATTTGATAAAAGTGCGAGTAAGATATTTCGACAAATCTTAAATCCAATTCGCACTTACATACTAAGAAATCTTAAGACTCACACAGTAAAATCCACAGTTCTCCCGGTAGTCAAACACTAGTGAATGCACTCGCTTCACTCAAGTAACTGATTGTAATCATAACATGCTAATAGCGTTCTTATTCTGATCATGTGGTTATGAAAATTTTCATGAAGAAAAGTAATTTCATTTCATTTATCTGATATATATTGTAAATAAGTCTTTAACGCAAGACGTAGAAGTTCATGAATCGTGATCAGCGTATACTTAAGCGCGACTTTCGTAAGCGCGAGTAACTAATTTATTGCAAGCAGTTTTTTTGTATGTGATAGAGACACAAAGGGACTTTAACCAGACTTAAGAAAAGGAGGAGGTTATCAATTCGACTATGTTTTTTTGTGCTGTATTACCTCATATCGCAGTCATTTATGGACCGATTGGATTTTTTTTTGTCAATCTAGAGTTTATACCTTCTAGTTGGTCTCATTGTTGCCAAGTCGGGATCTGATGACGGGATCTTGGTGCAATCGAGGGAAGCCTTCAAATTTTAAAGGCACGTATAGTGTTTACGTACTAAAATCTTAACGCTTAGGAGTTCTGTGATTATAATAACAGAACTTATGATAGGTAATTTGTAGCTTTTTAAAGTATAGAGTCATAAGGTACAACCCCCTCCCTCCTATAATTACTAAACATGAACAAATAAAATTAACTTTGCAGAAAAAAGTTAAAACCGACTTCAAAACCAAAATATTATAATCCCGGGTTAATATCTAGATCCTAGCCTGCATAAAAGAACCTTAGTCACTTTTTATAGTCCTGCTTTTAAAATGGAAAGTGAATATACATACTGGTGTCTTAACAAAGAATGAATCGTATTGAGTGATTCATACCAATTTGATATTAGTAAGCTAGGTAGCCCTACATGTAATAGTTTTGTTATCTTACATATTTTAAACTCCCTGTAGACTTTGTGACTCCCCCTTTCAACGACAGCTGTTTGGTATAAAACTTCTCAATTCAGGTTATCTCTTTTCATTTGAAAGAGACAGGTTCGAACTTTAAAGTTGGTTTAAGAGAGTGAGTGGCGCTTGTGAATCGAGCCCAGTCTTAAAATAATTCCTTCACGCCCTAATTCAATTGGTCTTAATCAACTCATAAATACCTTAATGAGGTCAACAACCCCATCAGCTGACTGCACCAAACATAACAGTTCTCAATGGTCGATTTACCCAATTCTCTGTTCCAAGAAAAAGCCGGTACATCGCTAAACATGACGTGAGATGAATTTTTATCAGTTCGGCACACGTTTGTTTTAACAATGGGTGACCCCACGCGTTGATTGCATACATATAAGTCTTTTATGTGACATTTTGCTTACATATAGGTATGAGAATGTTTTGCCGTTGGAAAACTTGAGTTGTGGGCCATTCTTTAAGCACCGTTTTTTGATGGTCACACGTTTGTAATTCCAAACATATTCAATGTTTAATTAAATAATAAATTTTGTATGTTTTATCATGTATCTATCTATATGAATTCACTTTAAAATGTGTTATTATGTTTGTAGTTTTGTAGGAAAAAATATTTTACCATCGGAATCCGGAGTAAAACTGCTGTTCTTCGGGCGTCACACTGAGTTGGCGCTCAGTTTAAACACTTCTATCTTGCTGGACTTTTACATTATATTAACATTATATATTTTTAAAAATTGGATACTAAGTCAGGATTCATTATATCGAGGGGGAAAAAATCAGTCCTTAGATTTAAATTTTACATACTTAATTTTGTGTCGGTCACACGATTTTACCATTTTCGAAAATGTGACTCAAAATTGCTCTTATCTTCAAAAAGGTTCATCGTATCGACACAAACCATAGGTCTGCAGAAACTTCAGACCTGTCAAAACACTAATAGAAGACAAATAAGTATCTCATAGCTATGATATAGCTAATACAGCTCCTTGCGTTTTATTTTTTTTCTTCAGACCCTAGTGCATGTGACCCTTCATGGGTAATGTTTTAAGATTATAAGTCAGCGTCAGGAATAAATATCTACTATTGAATCATAAAATTCATAGTCAAGATTCATTAGAGCTAATTAGATTACATAAATGTTAGTTACTTAATTTAATATTTCTGAAAATGTAAAATTTTCGTCACTTGCGTGGCACAACTTTCGTGATCAATTTCCCACGAAAGTTACAAATCATACCACGAAAGGTTATCATAGTGTACTGATCTCACTATAATTTATATTTTATGGTTTGCAAATGCAGTTAAAATAACCGCCTTAACGTTTCAAACTTGAATTATTCTACTTAGACAGTTTCCAGAGGCACAGATATGATTTATAGAAATAATGTAGCTTACTATAAATATGTATAGAATATGACGACTTAAATCTTGATTTTATTCGGCTTTGAATCGCCTCATCAATCTATATACTAATTATATAAAGAAATCACAATATGTTACTATAAAAAGCATACTCATTAATTAATTAATTTTAGTGCATTATTCGTAATTAGCCCAATTTGTGTAGTTTATATGAGAAAAAAATGAATAATTCTTTGCCACTAGAAATTTGTCTACTAGACCGATAAAAGAGTCTACTTTGAGGCTACAAGATAAAGACTGGGAATCATGAGTTTGCTTTACCGGAAAAAAACTACAATTAACACTGATACTGGTTCGAAAATAAGCGCGTGACGTCTGGTGTTTATTTCCAAAGATTCAAAAGAAATAGTTTAATTCTTTATTGGATACGAAAAGGTCATATTTTGAACGCTCTTACAGTTATGATCCAGCAACTAGTAGTCTAAATAGTCTCACTCCAGGCAAGCAAAATATCTGGAAGACTAATTTATTGATTGTAAAGTTTATAAAGGGCCTAACCTATATACCTAATATAACTGAGCCTACCTTAAATGAGTTGATAATAGCCGGCAAATATCTAACTACTAAAATTCAGGGTACCTGTATGTAATTTGAGGCACTACTTTGAAGGGTAAAGAGTTGATTACTACAGATTTGCTACATGTACCTTAGCTTACCTTTACCTTTATAATCTCAGATAATTTCGACAGAATGCGACTACTTACCAAAATAGGTTAAGGAAGCGATTAAATTACAAAATACTAAAAATTTGATCGTAAGTATGGGTTTAAATTGTCGAATGTCAAAATACCATTGCTCCGAAAGTGTGAAACCGTAAAATTTAACAAAGTATCCTATCGCTGACAAATACGGTCATTGTTGTGTGCCGAGAACAAATGCGAGTAAACAGTGAATTTGAGGTCAGTGATACTGAAAATGAGTGCAATAAAACACTTAGAAGGAGGGTAGACCATAAGGTCTACAAATAACAGCCCACTCGCAACAGTTTTAGGTACGCTGTGATCATGGCACTTGCAACAGTGTCGAAATACCTATCGGATACTCATAAATAATTTGGTACATAGTAGCAATGTCGAAGGTAACAAACTATTATTATGTTAGTGTTCATCATGAATGTTTAAAAATATATGTAATACCTAACTACATTACTATTTGTCTCAAACATATATAATATTTCAAGTACTTTGATACTTTTATTACCGAATTATCTATCCAAAAAGACGCTGCGTAACTTTCGTGTCACGGTGAGTAACTTTCGTGGCTTACGAAATTTCAATATTAAATATCTACATGAGAACTATGAACCGATTTTCATGATTCTAACAGATTATGTTACAGTTTGATAGTTTCTTTAAAGCAGTATTTTTTTTATTTGAATAATATCAGTATAAATTTTCGCCACGAAGGTGACGCGAAGAACACTTTCTGAAGAAATGCCCTTGTGATTGGTATATCGGAAGTTTATGAATCAATCAAAAAGAGCAAACAGTTGTTCTGAATGGTAAGTACTTCTGGGGTCTGCCTCGGTGGCACAGCGGTTAGAGGGTCGCACTTTAAAGCGACAGCTGCGCCAGGGGTCCCGGGTTCGATTCCCGGGTCTGACCAAAAATATATACCTAGGGCTTTCTGTTTAGTATTATTTTTGGAAGTTGGTGGTTTTTCAACCTCGTGTCTCGGAAAGCACGTAAAGCCGTTGGTCCTGCACCTGATTTGTCGCCGGTCGTGTCAGCTTGCTGTCCCATCGGGCTATGACAGTGAAAGGAATAGAATGCGTCTGTGTTTGCGCACACACCTGTGCACTAAAATATGTCCCACGCAGTCGGTTAGTCATTGTGACTGGCCACCGTAGTCAAAATCGGCTAGGGGGACTATTACTCGTTCTTCTAGGGTTGAATTTAGGGCAGGGCTCACCCCAAAGTAACGCGGACTTCCTTTGTCAGATAAGAAACTGCACAGAAAAATAAAACCCGTTTTTTATTCGCATAAGAAAACGTGAGATAGACTGAAACGAAATTTGTACACAAAAAAGGGCGAAGACGCAATAAATCGCTTGTGATGTGGATGACGTGTGGATAGCGATGAGGAAATAAAATTTATTTCTTAATTGTGATCGATAAGTAACTGTCCTGTTCACTGTGATAAAAATAGTCATAATAACCAAACCATACTTTTGAAATAATCTCAGTTTTAAATTTTGACACAAACAGAACATTGATTTAATCCAGCACTAAGATACTTCTCAATCCAAGTGCGTATTATACTAGATAACTGTATCGCATCTCAATCGCTGTACTCGTTCAGAATACGGCGCAGGCGCAATGGGCCGCGACGCGGAATCAGACTGCGTATGATACACGTCCGATGCGAAAGCTTCCTTCGAGACTACGAAGTGTATTTGTTACTAGTACATTCATATTTACAGAGGTCTTGTCTTATATATAAAATTCTCGTGTCATAATGTTCGTTCCCGTACTCATCCGAAACGGCTTTACCGAGTCTTACCAAATTTTATATGCGTATTCAGTAGGTCTGAGAATCGGCTACAATCTATTTTTCATACCCCTAAGTGATAAGAGTTTTCGATTAAACCGCTATATGGGAATCAAAACAATTTTGCAAGTTAAACATCAGGCTGACTATTGTCCAAGGTCAAGGTATCACCGATGTATGACTATTTTTTACCACTAGCAGCTTTTACTATGTTCCGCAAGAAAAAAAAAACATATTCTCTTTTAGACTTTATCGTAAATAATTTTAAGGCTCAAAATTGTGTCTCAATAAAATCTCATGCCTAAAAATATTTCACACAAATTCGTTAACTCATTATTGTACTCAGGTCACAGCATGTGCTAACTGTTGATCTTGCCACGCGATCTAATGATTTCTGTACACAATACATAACTTATACTTTAATACTTAACGTAGTTAGATATATTAAAATTACGTCGTAGGTTACTGGGTTACGATATCAGAGTATATTTGACCTTCAAGTAGTTTATTGTGGTCGTTAAAGTATAAATTTTGGTATTTAATTGAAAGGCTGGGGTTTCGTATGCATTATGAAACAATAGTGTTATGTAAGAGAATTTATAAGCTAGGCACTTCTTTGGGTGTTTCTAGTAGAATTCGCATGGAAACCTTTACATGCGCGCAGACGGATACAACTCAAGTAAATAGTTTTTGAGATAGAAGCGTAAGTAGAATACGAGGATCAAACTGAAAGTTCTTAGAAAATCAAAAACTGATTACATTAGCCAGTTATTAGTTTTATTATATCTTTTCAAAATATTGTCCATTGACGTCAATACACCGCTGCATGCGATGGAACCACTGGGAAAAGCACTTTGCCCACTCGTCCTTAGGGATCTCTTCAATGGCATCGCGATACGCAGCCACCGCTTCTTCAGCATTCATAAGCCGCTTTCCTTTAAGTTTTTCTTTAATTTTTGGAAATAAATAAAAATCACAAGGCGCGAGGTCGGGGCTATACGGCGGTTGACCCAGTAATTCAACGTTTGATGTCGCCAAATAGTCGATCGTTCGCTTGGCGGTGTGCGACGAGGCGTTGTCGTGGTGAAGGAGGATCCTACTGCGAGGTCGTTTCTCTCGAACTTTTTCCAAGACAAGTGGCAAACAATTGGTAGTGTACCATTCTGCAGAAACTGTTTTTTGATCCTCTAACACAATTGTTGCGAAATGACCTATCCTTCCAAAGAACGAGGCCACCATTTTTTTTCCCGCACTTCGATCTCTCTTCACTTTAGTTGGCAACTCCTCGAAAGGAAACACCCACTGAGCAGATTGTCTTTTGGTTTCAGGATCATAACAGTAAATCCAGCTTTCGTCACCTGTTAGTATGTCGAACACAGCATTTGAGTCACCTCCGTTAAATCTTTCAATCATTTTACGGCACCAATCCACACGATGGAGTTTTTGAGCCTTAGTCAAATTATGAGGTATCCACCGGGCGCAAAGCTTCCTGACCGCTAAATGTTCGTGGAGGATTTTGTGCACTTGACTCATACCGATGCCTAAGCTTGTCCGAATCTGCTGATAGGTCACTCTTTTGTCAGTCTCTATCATACGCCGCACAACACAGATGTTATTTTCAGTCGTCGCCGTAGAAGGCCGTCCCTCACGTACATCATCAGTGAGATTAGTGCGACCACGTTTAAACTCATTAAACCAGTTGTAAACAGTCGCACGAGATGGGGCTTCATCGTGAAAGGCCAATCGTAGTCTATCATAACTTTCTTGTTGACTTAAATGACATCGAAAGTCATAAAAAATCATTGCACGAAAATTTTCTCGTGTTAAATTCATGTTGACGTGACACAGACAATTTTCAATTTGCCGCCAAATCGTAAAACAAATGACAAATGAATGAAATATATACTCAGTAATATTGGCAAAGAGTTCTATTTTCAAATTTTAGTTTTTTTTTTTTTATTATATTGTTTATAAGTGGCCAGTTCTAAGAACTTTCAGTTTGACCCTCGTATATATGTGGAGTTAAGTGACTCTTACATTACGAACGCTGTCATCATCAAAAATGCTGTCATCAGATGTAGTTTAGCCAAATCTACCTAATATTACAGGAGATTATCCCGTTTTTCCTAACGTCTGCCTGATGTTTCATTTTCGTTATACTTTGTGTTTCAAATAGAAATGATTCAACTCCTTAAATGAAGTTATAATTATCAATAATTGTTTTGCGTTTTAAATCGGTAGAGCATACATAATAATACTGTACTATCATGCTTATTACTGATATAAATGAGTATCCTGCTTCTTCCTTGACTTTGCCATGGTTGGGTAGAAAAATATTACTTTTCTAAACAGCTTTCTGACTTCCTGAATCAATGTTATATTATACGGACTGGACCGCAGACTGCATACAGTTTGCCAAATCTTTGAATGCCAGCGCCCCCCTGTCAATGTCATCTATCGGCCAAAAGATTTTTGTCGCACTGTAGATGCTATACCAGCTGGCAAGGCAAGTGTCTTAGGATTGATACAGGTATGGCAACCAGCGATCCCGATCTAAAGATCGACCTTTTTCAGAGATGGGCATTGATTTCAGGGCCTGCTAACTAAAGAGACACTTCAGGGAGCTATATGCCAGTCAGCCATAGACTCTGGAGACCGCTGGAAGGATCCTTTAGCGGTCTCAAAAACTCAAGACTCCTACCTGGAGCTAAGGTTTAAGACACGTGTCTTGCAACTAAAAGGTACTGGGATCTAGAAATGCTTGTTGTCGGACCAATATGAATTTTAAGACACTGCCCTTAAAGATCCTCCCTGAGATCCTCCCTCTTTAAAGATAAACTATCGAAGACTTCTTAGCCGATTCAATGCCAGTTACGAAGCCTAAGACAGTTTCTCTAATTCGCCTGCTGTAGTGCTGCATGACGCTCACCTTAAAGTTCCTGCCATTGTACCAGACTGAGTCTTTAACCTTAAAGAGTGTCTTACCTTATTGCGCCTATTATTAACTGGCTAGCCTATAGCTCCATGCAAGCGTCTCTTTAGTTAGCAGTTCCTGAAGTCAATGCCAATCTCTGAAATAAATAGAACTATAGATCCGGGATCGCTTCTTGCCATACCAATATCAATCTTAAGACACTTACCTTGCCAGCTGAGGATGGCATCTAAAAGTCATTTAAGACTGTGGAAGGAGAGCATAAGCTCTCGAGACTCCTTAAACTCTCCTTTAGCGGTCTCATAACCTCAAAGACTCCTACCTGATGATAAAGCTGAAGAGCATTGCCTTTAGAGTAACTAAAAGGTATTGGGATCTAGAATTGCTTGTTGTCGAACCGATATCAACTTTTAGACACCGTCGTCAAAGCTCCTCCCTGAGGAGGTGGAGACCTCTTAGCTGACTCAATGCCAGTTACGAAGCCTACGACAGTTTCTCTAATTTGTCTGCTGTAGTGCTAATTGACGCTTACCTTAAAGTTCCCGCCATTGAACCAGACTGAGTGTCTATCCTTAAGAGTGTATTTATTGAGCCTATATCTGGTTAGCCTATAGCTCTATTAAGCGACTCTTTAGTTAGCAGTTCCTGAAGTCAATGCCAATCTCTGAAATAAATGGATCTATAGATCCGGGATCTCTTGCCATACCAATACCAATATCAGCTGAGAATGGCATGTAAAAATCACTTTAGACTGTGGCACGGTGGCATAATCTCTGGAGACCACTCGAACTCTCTTTTAGCGGTCTCAGAAACTTAAAGACTTCTACTTGGGGCTAAAGCTAAAGACACGTGTCTTTGGAGAACCTAAAGGGCACTGGGATTTAGAATTGCTTCGTATCGAACCATTAGCAACTTTAAAACACTGTCCTTAATTAAAGCTCCTCCCTGAGGGAGTTCCTCTCTAAAGAGCTCTCTAAATGCCAGTTACGAAGCCTACGACAGTTTCTCTAATTTTCCTGCTGTAGTGCTGAATGACGCTCACCTTAAAGTTCCCGCCATTGAGCCAGGCGACGAGCGCGTCTAGCAGCTGCGCGGCGACCTCGTGCGTGATCTCCGGCTCGCGGCGAACAAGCACGGCGAGCTGCTCGCCGAGCTGTTGGCGTAAGCGCAGGTCGGGACGCACTAGGAGCGGCAAAGCCGCCTCCAGCGACGCTGGCTGCGGGTAGTGCGCCATCTGAAGGGCGAAGAACATAGGTTAAATATTTACCTTTTCTATAGCAAAAAAAATTTAGGCATGCGCCTGGATAGCATTCGATTCCTTGTCTGACGCAGTTCCTTTTTAAAAGTGAAATTTATAAGCTTCGTGCATGTCTAATTTTAGATGTAAGCTTATTTCGTTTCCTCCGCCTTGCGGTTCCGAGGAATCGCGTCTGCGAAAAATTATATCCTTCTAAGGACTGAGTGCTGTGATTGTGCCTCTCGATCTTGTTACTAGTCTTTAGGACTACTCCAGCCTCATTTACAACGATGATGGTTACAGAAAGGCACAGTTTGTAGGGTCAAGGTCTTTGCCGCTTTACCAAACGAAAACAGCTTGCACATACGCACGACGCGACACTAAGGCCCGGTTTCCACCAAAGCAGAGAGGAGAGAAGACGGGAGGAGATGTGCTGCAAAGCTGGCAGGTTATTGGAAGTTAGGAGAAGAGATGTAAAAATAACGAAATCTGATTGGTTTATTCCAATACATCTCCTCCATCTCCTCTCTGCTTTGGTGGAAACCGGGCCTCAAGCGGGCGTAATCGTCACTTCAAACAGACGACACGCGAGGCGCAAGGGATTTTGGCTCGTTAGGTGGTAAGGCCAACGCGGCGGTGGCATAAGTAGGGTATGAGTATGTTAATATTTTACAAAAACCTGACGTAACAAAACTAGTCCCCAGAAGTGATGTCTCGCTGCGGGCCCAGGTATTCAGGCTTCAGATTTTGGTGAGGGAGAAACCGTGGCTCTACATCAGAGATCGACATTTTTTATTATTTTCAGTCCTTGACTATAGACTTTAGCTTGACAATACTTCATGGGACACCCTATGTAAAAAAAGTCGTATAATTGCACTGTTTATAACTCAAGGCTTAACCGATTTGGCTATAAATAGGTGGGAAGGTAGCTTAGAACCATGGGAAGGACATAGGATACTTTTAATCCCGTTCGACGGGGCCGGTGCTGGGACGGGACGGGGCCGGTGGGAAACAATATTCGCTAGCACAGCTTGACTTTTCAAATTACGGGGCTGGGCGGGACGTGGCCGGGGCGGGACGGGACCGGGGCGAAATAATATTCGCGGGCACAGTTGACTATTCAAATAACAGGGCTAGGCGGGACGTGGCCGGGGCGGGACGGGGCCGGGGCGAAACAATATTCGCTGGCAATGTTTACTTTTCAAATTACGGGGCTGGGCGGGACGTGGCCAGGGCGGGACGAGGCCGAGGCGAAACAATATTTGCTGGCGCAGTTGACTTTTCAAATTACGGGGCTGGGCGAGACGTGACCGGGGAGGGACGGGGCCGGGGCGAAACAATATTTGCTGGCACAGTTGACTTTTCAAATTATAGGGCTGGGCGGGACGTGGCCGGGGAGGGACGGGGCCGGGGCGAAACAATATTTGCTGGCACAGTTGACTTTTCAAATTACGGGGCTGGGCGGGACGTGGCCGGGGCGGGACGGGACCGGTGCGAAACAATATTCGCTGGCAATATTTACTTTTCAAATTACGGGGCTGGGCGGGACGTGGCCAGGGCGGGACGAGGCCGAGGCGAAACAATATTTGCTGGCGCAGTTGACTTTTCAAATTACGGGGCTGGGCGAGACGTGACCGGGGAGGGACGGGGCCGGGGCGAAACAATATTTGCTGGCACAGTTGACTTTTCAAATTACAGGGCTGGGCGGGACGTGGCCGGGGAGGGACGGGGCCGGGGCGAAACAATATTTGCTGGCACAGTTGACTTTTCAAATTACGGGGCTGGGCGGGACGTGGCCGGGGCGGGACGGGACCGGTGCGAAACAATATTAGCTGGGACCGCTTAACTCTAAAAATTACGGGGCGAAACAAAGTTCGCTGGGTACGCTATTTTTTAATAAAAGTAAACAAAAGACTCACCTTTCACCAAATTAGCAGCGTGTCGATGGAGTTCGTGTCATACAAAAGTGTCCAACATTTGAGGTTTTTCATTGCAAACACCAATATATTCTAGGATCACAGAAACGCTGGAGGCACTGAGTCTTTGTCACATCGTTTTTTATATAATTTTTGTTGCTCTAGAAAATGAAATAACTAATTAGGATACCCGCACTATTCACTGTCTAAATTTAGCTAAAATCTGGTAATTTTATTTTTTGTTTCAATAGGTTTTTGTCTCTATTCAAACATAATAACTATCCGGGCGCAATTCTCTAGCGTAAGACACAGGGTTCGATTTCTTGTCTGACACAGGTGCTTTAAAAGTTCAATTTATGTTACAAAAATCTGGTGAGAAAAATCACTCCTTTTGAATGACTTGACTGACTTTTTAATATTGATAGCTTAATTCTGAGGTAAATTTCGAATGCTTAGGGCCGATTTTACCAACGTCAGATAAGATTTATCCGACTGAGAGACGATTTTACCAAAGCCAGATAAGAAATATTCGTCGAATACAATACAAAACGTCTAACTCGAAAACGTCACCTATTTGTCAGCAATCATTTACGTAAATGTCATTTTAAAATCGGTCGTTGAATACTTATTCAGTCGAATAAGTCTTATTTGACGTTGGTAAAATCGATGCTGAATAAGTTATGCTTATTAGACCGATTTTAAAATGATAATATTTACATAAATGATTGCTGACAAATAGATGACGTTTTCCAAGCGTATTATGTTTTATTCGACGTATATTCCTTATGTGACATTGGATAAATCAGGGCTAAATCTATCTAGTACACGTAATGTAATTAGAAAAGCAATCGAGACTGCTGTTCATTCAAAATTACCAGAAGCATTCATTTGCTTCTAAATAACTATTTTACCAGACTTTAACTAAATTCAGACTTATGTGGGCTTTGTAAGAGGCCCTAGGATATATTTTAGTCCTCATTATCATATGGGAAACACTAAGCACCCACTTAAACCGCACTAAAACAGCCCACTACTAAAGCTCGGACACACCATCGTAATTTTAACCACATCTTTAACCGTAACTGACGTCTTGTAGATGTTGGACGTCCATCGGCAACCACTCACTGTGGAGTACCGTGGAAGTCTAAAATGTGTTATGTTAAATACGCAAAACCTCAGACACCCTAAATTAAATTCAATATGATCTTTAATAACAAACAAGAAAAATTAAAACTAAGACATGCAACAAAAAAAACTACCTATTCAATAGACCAAATTCAGAAAAAAATAGTATTTAAGGTTGATCATTTCTTGCTCTGCAGACAACGCTCTGTCGAGAGAGGAGTCAGTAGCAGTCAGTCAGTAGTATCGCCGGGCCTTATTATTATTACTATAAACGCTCATAAAAACTAACCATTGCTTGTTTAAGTACGTATTTTTGAGGGCTTGCGCACGAAATAGACAGGCCAACATTTTATTGGATTTTTTGAAAAATGTGAACCATATTAAAGAGTGGTTAAATTGATTCTGCTCGTTACTCCAATCAAACTATTTTCAGATTTTGCACATTGAACGTTACACGTTGTTTCAGCAACGACGTTTTACTGTGTATGTATAGCTAACTTTGACCAGATTTGTTGACATTTGAATTAATATTATGTTGGAATCCTATTCCATGACAATTATATTATTATTATAATTTAGGCTTGTAAGTGTGTTGGACTAGCTCTGTAAACTTGCAAGTGTTTTGATTTAAATAAACAAATAAACAAAAGCAGTGGACGTCCTTCGGCTGATAATGATGATGACAGTTAAAGTTAGATGGTATTACCGAGCTACATAGAGAACTATTTCAGTCGCAAACTTTAAATCCGCAAGTCTGTAAAGATGTGATTAATGTTGCAAAGTACCAGCTAAATCAACATGAAATATGGATCGTACGACGAAGAAAGACAAAGAAAAACGAAATTAGACTTGGTGGTTGTGAAATTCCACGAAAACTTTTTTCAACCTATTGCGACATAACTTTATTTCTTAGACGGCAACAGTTTTACAACTCTTAAAAACCTTTTGTACAGACCTAAAAAAACCGGCCAAGTGCGAGTCGGTTCGCGTACTGAGTATAATGCTCGCAGTTTAAATACAATTCAAGAAAATAAACGGAAAATTGTTGAAAATATGACTCAACTTCGTTTTGTTTTCTATCGAGAAAATGTTATCCTATCGTGTTTCGGCATAATATTGGATCTTCGATTTATGCTGCAGTTGCAGTATCTGTGGGTTTTTTTCGGGTCAATTATGGTTTGTCTTCTATCCTAAGCAAAACAAAAACCAGCCAAGTGCGAGTCGGTTCGCGCACTGAGATTTCAGTGCCACCTTTAACTGAATTAGGGAATCCACTTAGCTAAAATATCACAATATTTTGATGACAGCAAATAAAACTTTTTTTTCCTAGTGTTTGTATGAAGAACAAAGTTACACGCAGCGTTTCAAGACGTCGCTGCTGAGGTTCCGGGTTCGATTCCCGGTCGGGTCAATATAGAAATCAAAAAATTCTGCGTCTCGGGTCTGCGTTTTGAGGTACCAGCGTGCACCGTTGTTTCTGATTTCCATAACACAAGTGCATTAGCTACTTTCTTTGGGTTTAGAACAATGTATATGATTGGTGTACAATATAAAGAAAAAAGTATTTACGGGAGACGCCCCCGTCATAATCGTTGTCTGGTAATCGCAACACAAGAAAGAAAATTTCTTACTTCGAAAGCATGATATTTGGTGTTTGTCTGACGTATTTTGATTTTGATTTGAATACGTAACCTCATTAACCATAGTACCATACTCATCTATCATACTCAATCGATCATCTATTAACAGAAGTAATTTATGAGAGCTATAACTCCATATTATTTTAAGACCTTTGATCTACAAACAAGGATGTATGTGAATGCTTGTTGCGTAAGGGTTGAGTGTGGCTTAAAATAGTGTTGTAAATAAAGATGAATAGTGCTTTTGTTATGTTGAGGCAGTTTTTAAAATAGAAGTTCGTACTAACATTGTATGCGTATGTGTATCTGTCTGGTAACTCTCCATACTTAAACTGCTAAACAGATTTTTTAAGTTAAGTTAGCTTGTAATGTCCAACTGCTGGTCTAAGGCCTTACCTCAACTACGAGTAGTTCGAGCCATACTCCACCACGCGGGCTCAGTGCGGATTGGTGGAGGGCTGTTTGCAAGGCAAGCGACTAACCCTGCTGTCAGATGTTATCAAACCGCCCATAAGGCCTCTGACTAGGCTTAACGACTAATATTAACCGGGACCTACGGCTTAACGTGCCTTCCGAAGCACGGAGATACTCGTGATATTCGTCACTCATATGGTCGGAATGATCACCCATCGAAACACGACCGCGCTGTAGGTTGCTTCACTTCGGTATCACTAGAGAGCACAGCATGGAGGTAAAAGTTTAAAGTCCTCGAAGAAGATATTATAAGATAGTTTTTAATCTATCTTCTTCTAGGCATCAATTAAAGATCAGGAAAGACTCCCCTTTATATATTATCAGGACAAAACAAACACAGGGGTTATGTCTACTCATCGAATTGGCCATTTGCGATCATCAATGTCAATTGAATGTAATAACAGTGATAACCTGGCCTCACTGGCTGGCTGATGTCATTGTGATGGCGTAGATAAGCCTACACTTTATTCTAGAACTATTAAAATAGTATCTACTATTTTATTGAGAAGAGACGTATCTCAAAGTATCTTAAGGTATTTTCTCACTGCACCGTGACATACCATGAACGTGTAAGGCGCGATAAGCGAACGATACGCTCACTTTTGCCGACCTAACCTTGCCCGCTGAACAGATTGACAGCGTTCTGTCTCACCGTTATATGGAGCGAGAGCGAGAGAGGACGCATCGCCAGTGCCGACACGCTCCGTGCATGGCACGCTACGGTGTTGGTCGGTGACGGAACTAGTAGGACAAGGTGACATTTTCAGTACAAATATTATTTTTTTGCCGGACACCAGGCATGGAACATTTCATGAATAGCAGATGAAATTTTTACGTTTTTGCTACTTTTTTTTCATATAGACTGCTACAAATCACACTCTGCGAAATCATACGGACTTAAAATCATTAACGAATGAAATGTAGCGGGCGAAATCCTTGAGCGCGAGTGAGCGAGTAGAAATGAGTATGCTCTATCTATGTAGTCGTATGTGACTAACGACGCTCAGCAGTCAAAAATTGAATTTAAATCTCACAGTCGTAAAGTTGAGATCATTTTGTAATGAGTTTGTCGGTTGGTACAAAAATCGCATTATTTGCGTGCAGTGAAATTCATATGAAATTTCGCATGTGATTTCATATGAAAAAAAGAACATTTCATAAAATGAAAATAAATTAAAAGTAGCAATCATTTTCATGCGTACCGGACACGATCCTAGCACGTTCATGGTACGTTACGGTGTACTGAGTAAAGAGCTTTAGACTGAATCAGGTTTCATGTTAGGGTACAGTGAATAGTAGCTAGTAGCCTCTTGGTGCACCTTGTTTCATCATAAGCTATTATTCATTTTGTGCCCAGAAATCTATGCTCTGCGGCTCTGGGCTATAAACCTATTAAATTACGGGTTCGAATCCTGTACCACCATGATTTACAACGATTTTACCCGCTAGCGACAACGTAAAAAAAGTCTATATAACATTGCACAGCGCCTCTAGCGGTCACTGACAGAACTAAAATTTTCCATACGAAAAGTGACGTCGTCGCTAGCTAGTAAATTCATGGTAAAGGTACTGCTTACTGTACGAATATGCTACCCAGCTTTATATTAATAAATAAGAAAATTAAATATACAATTATTTTAAGGATCAACTCATTATTTTTTGGTGGAGAATAAAGCTGAAATAATCAAAATCTATCCAGTATCTTATTTGGGAAAGCACACATATTAGGCAATAATTTCAAAAAAACGGCCAAGTGCGAATCGGACTCGCGCAATGAGGGTTCCGTGCCAACTTTAACTGAATAAGGGAATCCACTTACTTCCACTTGGTAAAATACCACAATATATTGAAAATATGACTTTCTTTTTCATAATGTTTCCCTAAAAATGATAAGAAAAAGTGTTTCAAAGCAAAGATTCATTCATAGTTTGGTAGACTCACATATTATAATAGCTAAAACCAACACAAAACTTCAAGGCAAAGTCAAGGTATCAGGGTTGGCATGATTAAAACAAATGGTTTTAAAACACATGTTTAAAACAATGTTTAAAACAGTTTGATTTTAAACCGTGTTTTTATCACACGTTTAAAAACACAGATTAAAACAAGTTTTAAACATTGTATAAAATGATGAGAAAAAAACAAGCTTTAAAACTACTTTTCATTGCGAATGAATGATATAAAATAAAAGTAATATTTTTTTGATAAGTTATTTATTCAGTCAAACAAAGATCTAAGTACCTACCAAGTACCAGGATTTATATGGGTAAAATGGGATAAGATAACACGTATTTTTGAAACATGTATTAGATAGTATAGAATATTAAAAATTTCAATTTAAAATCAATCAAAAACAAAATTATAACAAACAAAATTACCTATATTTAATAAACATTATAAAATCAAAATTGTTTGTCAGTCAGGAGAGTAAGACAATATGACAAGATCAAGATAACAATTATTTCTTCTTTTCCTTATTAAGGTATTTAAAAACTGTAACAAGTTTTGCAGCTTTCTCTGTACCCAGTTTATTTCGTACGTCAGAATGAATAAATCCAAATGTTGAAAACAGTCTTTCAATTCCAGCACTTGAAGCTACAGCAGTGTGAAGCTGAGCCACTAAGTTCATTGTTTGACCATTAATTTGTTTTTTTAATGACTGCCACCATTCGAGAGGTCCGACCTGATTTACTACATGATCTGCAAATAGAAAGTTATGAAAGGGATCTGTCATTGCCCTGTATTTAACAACATAGGGCATCGCCTCTTTGTGATAAGCTTCTATAAATAATAAAGCCTCAGAAATATCTTCACTCGTGAGTTTTTCACCCCTGTACTTAGGATGTAGTAAGTTTGCTGCAAAATGAGCTGGAGACATTGCCATTTCATAACGAGCTTTGAACTTCCTTAAATCATCCAATGAATACTCGGTCTCACGCAGTCGTACATTCTCTCCCTCAAACATATTTTTAAGCTCTATCCATGCTTCAGTCACTTCGCCAATACAGCAGGATGTCTTTTGGGAGATGTCAAGTGTAACTGCGATGTTTTCCAGTTTTTTGTAGAGAGCCTGGACTTGTTGCTTCAGCGCCATGTCATTTACTTTCAATGAAATTGACAGATCTATAGCAGTTGAATGATTTAAGCATATATCTGACATTATATGCCAATTTTCTAATAACACTTTTAAGCAGTCAGCCATTGTGTTCCACCGTACCTGTTGTGGTATAACAATTGCTTTTCCACCAGCTTCTTTATATTTGGCAGATGCAAAGTGAGTGTATTTGAAGTACCGCATTATCGACTTAACTTTATTAGTAATATCTTCTGCATTCAAATCCTTTGCTAGAAGGTTTAATATGTGTGATGAACAGCCGTATGTAAGTATATCCTCGTGAGAAGCTAGTTCTTCCTGTTGGGCTAAATCTCGTCTCATACGGCTCATATTTGCTGCGTTGTCTGTCACTACACTTCGCACCGTACATTTGTAAGTTTCACATTGTTTTATTGCCGCAGTAGTAACTTTAACCAAGTAGTCTGTATGGCTTTCGGCTCCTGTGTCTATTGTATCAATTAAATGAGTTGAGTCTGTCAACACATCGGTAACACAGACACAAACTATCGAGTCCTGCCTGACATTACTCCACCCATCAATTGCCAGATTAACAACTTTGTTTTTCAATTCATTTTTTACGGCTTCTTGAGTCGAGTTGTAGACTTCGTCGAGTAGCTTGCTAGCAATTTGTTTGCGGTTTGGAGGTTTATATCCTGGGCGTAAAATTTCCATTAATTTCAGTAACTCTGGGTGTTCTACGTGGTTAAAAGGCGTGTTAGTAGCAAACATATAACGAGATAATTGTAAATCAATTTTCTTCTTATCTTCTTGACTTGTAGCAATAATAAATCTTTTCATTGAAATGTTCACGCTCGCGCTGCTGCTGGTACTGGCATTTTTAGATTGAAGAGTAGTAACAGAAGATGTGGGTGTAGCAGAAGAATTATCTGAAGATCGGGAAGAACCAGCATCACTCAACAACTCCTCCTCCACGTCCCTGTCCGCGTCAAGATTTGCGTCAGTGTTAGAACCGGTGGTGGTGCTACATTGCTGGAAGTGTGCCTCCATTCTTTTCACAAGTCCAACTAGTTCTTTCTTACATTTTCTGCAACGCACCCTATTGGTCTTCAGTGTGGTATTTTCTTGGGGGATCGATGTGAATTGTTCCCAAATTGCATGCTTTTTGCGTCCTGGAGTTGACATTTTTATGAGGTGTTATCAGTCGCAGAATTAATAATGAAATGAAATGTGAGAAAGAAAGGCACTCGTATTTATAGAATTCATATTAAGTAATTCCCCGCCGGTAAAGTCCCGTTAGGAAAGTCCCTAATGGATGGCTGTCGAATGGAATAGTGGTTATTTTATTCCCCTCATTTAAATATAAATATTAGGGATGGGCCTAACTTCGGCATTCTTCCGAAATTAGGTTGAAATGCCGAACATTCGGTATAAGAAAAGAGTGAAATAGTTGCACAATTTTGATTTTAAGATTAATAAAACATAAAAAAAATCAAATCTGTCATACTCACTCATACCTGATTAAATAAATAAGCCTTTTACATAATTTAAAATCATGGTAATTTATTTATTAATCAAGTAACTAACTGTCATTATCAGTTTCCTTTTTCGACATTTCAATCTTAAGTTTTAGAATTAAAAAATCAAATTCAATAAGTTCTTATTAAATTAGGAAGTCTTATGATTTGTTTGAATCAAATAAACTTTTTGAAAATTCAATATATTAATTACTTATAGGTATATTTTATTGTTGTTTGTTAGTTGTTACCATATAAGTGCAGAATAAAAACCGAACTTCGGCATTTTTGATTTTTACCGAATGTTCGGCCGAAATTCGTATTCGGTTCAAACCACATTCGGCCCATCACTAATTAATAAATATTGGGGGTGCCCCTATTCATAGAATAGAATTTATAGTTTATAGGTATTTCCCCGCCGGTATAGTCCTGCTAGGAAACATTCAGGGTGAATGTAAATCGTTTAGTAGTGATTAGAGATACGCACAACATAAAATAAATGTTTATCCATTGATCGTTTTTTGTCAATATTTATTTTACTATAGAAAATTTGAAAAGTCAAAAGATCTAGTCTGGAAATGAAACATTATAGGTCGAATTCGAATTAATTTAAAATAATGCCCTAAACTAAAAAGGACAAAAAAAAAACAAAACAAACACTTGTTTAAAACAATTTGAACTGTTTGTTTTATAAAATTTAAAAAAAAACTGTTTTTTTTTCCAACCCTGCAAGGTATCACTAGAATAAGATTCAAAACATAGAAGTCAACCTTCACAATTGTGGGTATGACTAATTAGTCAAATGTATGGATAAATAGTGACTTGTTTCTTACTTTGACTCTCTACGAGAATGGGGTAAAATCAAAATGTGCTGTGACAAAGTCACGGAGGATCTCTCATGTTAGTCATGTTTAATAAATAATCCATCTTAAACACCAATTCGGTCAGTTCCTTAAAGATACAAAATAAGTTCATTTCAATAAATCTTCATTTTAAGTTTAGTTGTAGTTTTAAATGTTGCTGGTTAATTTAGTTTTATTCAGAATTGGGTTGTATGTTTTTATGGCCATCAGAAAGTAACATTTGGATTATGCGCCAGAAATTTGTCATATTTTGAATATAAGTATTACTCACTGATTTTATTTTTATGATGCACAAAGAGAAATTGTTCCCACAAATATATTTGAAAGAATGTGAGAAAATAGCTGTCTTATATAAATTTGCCCACTAGGATTCTTGAATATTATGATAGTGAAATCTTGAGTTGTGGCCTGACATTAAAAATTACTTTGTTTAGTGTATGTGTAAATATTGTAATAAGTAATAGTCATAAAAGCATGTAGCACTGTGGTGGCAGCACTTTGGTAGTGAAATCAATGTTAAAAAAATAATATGGTGCGGTCATGTTTGGATAGGTGTCCATTCCGACCGTATAAGTGACTTATATCACGAGCATCTCCGTGCTTCTGCTAACTGCTTAAGCAGTTGGTCCAGGCCACTATTGGTGGCAATGAATGGACCAGAACGGAAAAAATTGGAGGAGGCCTTTGACACCAAAAATGGGACACAAGATTATTATATGAATAACATAGAAACTGCCATGTCTGACTGAAGGCTTTTATAATAATATCAGTTCATATTAGTTGTTAAGCCTAGTCAGAGGCCCCATGGGTGACTTGATAACATCTGACAGCAAGGTTGGTCACTTGCCTTGCAAACACTCCTCCACCAATCCGCACTGAGCCCGCGTGTTGCAGTATTGCTCATACTACCTCATAGTTGAGTTAAGGCCTTAGCCCAGCAGTGTGATGCTTATTTTACTTTAATCATAAAAGAGGATAAAACTATATTTTTATCTCATCAATAGAAGGACGAGTTTAATCACTTATTTATAAATTAGTTCCCACCTAGAGAAATAATGATAAGGTCAAAGTATTATCTTAATATGCATAATAATAGCCAGAGTTATTTGGTTAACTGATAAGATTAAGACAAAATTATTATCAGTTAACCATGCTTTATCCATTATCTCTTTCCAAGAATGTGTTTATGTACATACATAATAAGTACATAAAAATGCTATTCTTTACAAATCTCACAATCTATGGCAGCTGTAACTAAGATTTTTCTTGATTTTAAGTCCTGTATATATATCAAATCAAATGAAAATTTTGGTTATCACCAAATATCATTTGAAAAAAAAAAGCACTTATTATCATAACATACATGACAGAAAATCATGGCATATATTCTGTTCCATTTTGCTTGTCTAATATTAGTAAACAATCTTGACATGCCTTTTTATCGAAATAATTCATTTTAAAATAAAGTAATCACAAAAATCACCGACTACACAGGTAAATAATTGTTTTACATTGATATCTTTTTGAATCAAATAGTAAATGCATTTTATTTATTAATATTATTTTAAAAGGAACAAAAAGGTTGTTTACATTATTCAACTACCAAAGAAAAACGGAGTTTAGGTTTCCTTTGTTGGCCCCAAAACTATAGGTACATGGTTCGGCCAAACATGCCATATTTGTTTCTTTGAATCACTCTCTCTATTAGTTAAAACTGCATGAAGACTGTGCAGTGGTTTCTGAGTTTGTTGCAGACAGACAGATTTTTCATAAAAAATACTTGATTCTTTTCATCATTTTTTTAATTGGACCCAGATCGTGGTGGACTTCCTTTAAAAACTGATACGATTAAGCTTTGAACATGAAATTACATTTTAATTATATATTACTGTAAGAAGAGCAACAATAGACATTTATGATGGATGACCCCCTATTAGCCACTTGTCAGGTGTTAAAATTTTCAATCTGCCGCCTGATGACCGCCATTGGGTCATAGTTAGTTCAGGTCTTTTGTCCTTAAGGACTAAAGGTGGTCTGTAATTTTTTTTTAATATGTTTTTTTCTTGTAGGAGACTTTTAATTGGTAAAAACAAGAATTTTAAAATTACTTCAGATGACTGATTTCACTAAAACATGGGTAATGACAAGCATTTGGAAACTATATTACTTAAAGCAATTTTGCAAAACATGATATAGACATGATGCTAATTATAAATATCAGACTTCTTTGTGAATCAGATACTATTAGTGTTAGTGTGGGAGGGATACTGATACCTCAGTCCTTTTAAGTAGAAGGGTCAGTTGACAACAGGACTGCCATATCTTATTTTTTATATTGACAAACTTTTCATGAGTGTGATATTGAGTATGAGTATCAAATTGATTGTCGAATTAAAGGGTATTAATCCCTCAAGCATATGTGAATGAGACACAATAGAAATTCTGTTGTTATGTGGTCTCATGTTGTTCAGGTGTTGAAGTGTCAACATCCAGGAAGAAAGGCTTATCATAATCTGGAGCTCAAAATAAGTTAAAATATGTCACAAGGCATTTTTAAGAGTCATTAGAGATGTTCTATTGTTCAGAGATATTCAGCCATACCACAAATAAATTAACAAGGTTTGAAAAAATGTTTTAATTCCACATTGAGGTGTTTATCAAGTCTTTGGTTATGCTTTTGTTTATGCAACCTCTGGCGGCCTTTTGATCCATGCGTGAAATGTATGTCTCTCTTATGTCATTTAACTTGATTGACATTGATTTTAAACTAGCCATATCATATTTAAACAGTTGTTATTGTTGTAAGGCTGATTGTCTCCGGTAAAACATACTTTTCCAAAAAATATATGCTTGATTTTCAAATCACACTTATCCCAGTATGTGTAATAATCCCAATCACTGCTTCTTTTTAACCTCATACAAGGATCTGCTCAGATCTGATAGATTGATAGAGAGAATAATCTTACGTTCTCGTCAAAAAAATACTATTGAAGAAAAACATAAATATTATAACATGTTTTCCATGCATTTAGCAACATGCTAAGATAAGATTGAACATATCAAAGGAATGAAAAGTAAATAAGCCGTTTTATGTCATCATCATAATTATCAGCCAAAGGACCTCCACTGCTGAACATAGGCCTCCCCCACGGATGTCCACAGCGACCGATCACTAGCGGTCTGCATGTGATTTTCTTAATCCGTTTCATGTGATTATCTTATTATTACAAATGCCTGTTCATAGTGGACTAATAATTATTTTAATTACTTCATTATACTGGGGTCTGGGGTGTGTTAAACAGTTTGTACTGCGGTGAAATTAGTGTTGATTGACCATATTTATGTTTTCCTGCCATTAGAAGGTTTGTACCCGTGTTATGATGTCATCGCAAATGTCTCAATTGAACCAGTACAAATTTTACGACAAATGTGTCATTCACATACGCTAAAACAAAACTAATAAAATAATTAAACTGTGTTGTCGTTTATATGAAAATCTAGAATGATCGTTTTTCTTACGAGAAGACGCTACATCGCACAATGAATAAAAATAAGCGACAAATTCGTCAAGATGTCTTGACAATAGACTGTCAATGAAGTTCGCAATCTTGAGTGTGGGAAAGTCGATTTGCAACAAAAATGTGCAGATACAGACCAATTATCATCCACGTCCGATCACCAAATACCATCACAATTACAACAAAGAGGCAACAAGGTATAGCAACGAGAAATTGCCATCAGAATGAGACATTTCCATTTTGGTTGTGACCTTTGCAACAAAAATCACTTCCTTACACCACATACAGACACTGCACGATAAACACAATTTTATAAATGTCTCTAAACTAAAAACACAAGCACTTTTTAATTACTACGAACAGTTCTTTTGTCGTGTAAAACGTCTCACCGTTTCAAAATCAAGAAAAAATCAGCGATATCGCGCATGCCCAACGAAAATTTACATCACGTGACCTGTCATGGCGTCATGCAAGTCACTTTTTTTTAACGTTTTGCAAATGCATCAAGGAATCTATTTTAAACAGCCAAATGTCAAGTACTTTTTTTACTTTGCTTATACCTACATACAAATAATAACAATTAGTAGGTATCCACGAAATTATGAACCCATTCAGAAAACCTAAAGGAATTTTATTTAAACCACCTACAATCGGGAAATATCATACAATATCAGTAGGCAATTATGGCATAACATGGCAAACCTTATTACCGCCATCTGTTATGTAGTAGCAAAACTAAAACTTCAGCCTATGCAGGCGCCGAATTAATAGCAGATTTATTTCTCGAATGAATGAATTAATGATATTTATTGTGCATGGAAACAAGGTTACAGAGGTCTTACAGCTAATTCAAGTTTCACTTGATTCTACCTTTTCAGGTGTATACAAATTTTACATAACAATAACAATTTTAATCAATTTCAGTCAAAAGAATATTAGATAGGCATGTCTTAATTTCAGTAGATATATTAAATATTTAAAAAAATGTCAATAAGGATTAGTAGGAATTATTATTAATATTTATAAGTATATCAAAATTTAAAGTCAAAAAAGTCCTTAACACTGTAAAAGCAATTCCATAATAGCCATTTCACAACCAATTGCTTAAATGCTCCTGTTTTAATATTCTCATATTTAAAAGAGTTTGGCAGTTTATTATAAATGTGAATACACAATGTGTATTGACATTTATAAAAATTGAAATAACATGTCATGTTATTTCAATTTTTTGAAACCAAAGCCAACTTAGTACTTGGCTTGAGCAATTGATATTCATATTATCACTTGCATCGCTTTTTGTTTGAAAAAGGTGTTTATAACTTTTCACAAAGACACAAGCCTGGAGAATGTATAAACAAGGTAGTGGCAGAATATGATGCTGTTTAAAGAATGGCCAGCAAGATTCTCGATAATCAAGCCCAAATATGGCTCTTATGCAACGCTTCTGGATCAAAAACAGTTTGTGCCAATCAGTTGATCCCCCTCATAGAACGATTCCATATCTCAAAATTGAATCTACATAACCGTTATACGCGGTTTTAGCTGCTTGAACTGATACCACTTGTCTGACCCTTCTAAGAGCGTACACAAAACGATTGACCCTAGAACACAAATTGTCAATGTGCTCCTTCCAATCGCAACCACTATCAACGTTCAATCCAAGAAATTGAATATGAAGCACTTCCTCAACCGTAACATTGTCACATTTGATATTTAGTTGCTGAGTCACTGCACGATCTGTTTGGAATTGAATATATTTAGTTTTTTGTACATTCATTTGTAAATTATTAGCCGTCAACCATAGCTTGGCCTCAGCCAGCGCGTTCTCTATATCATTGATATAATTCCTCAATGTGTCCCTGTTTTCTACTATAATCGTAATATCATCTGCAAATAACAAAGATTTATATGATAAGTGACGCGGCAAATCGTAGATGTACAACAAAAAGAGAAAAGGGCCCAATATACTTCCCTGCGGAACTCCATAGTTGTTACTAACGAAAGGTGATCGAAAGGTTAGGATATTTTTACTTTCAGGGCAGTACTTTGCGGTCTCTACACATTGTGTTCTATTTTCTAGATACGATTTAATCCAGGAATAGGCAGGTCCTCTTATTATCCTCTTAGGCAGGTATCTTAGAGCACTTGGAAAAACACCTTGAGTCAAAGATAAGTTAATAATATGTAATAGTGGATCCAAAATAACATTTATATTGTTTTTAATTATACCTGTTCTAACTTCGTCAATTCCTACGGCTTTGGAGTTATTAAGTGACATAATTTGTCTTTTTAATTCTATGGAGCTTAGTGGATATAAGAAAATGCTTTTGTCATTATCGATGATTGTAGGTATTCCATCGAATGTTTACGACATGTTAAATGACAAGACCCGGGGTACGATTGTGTAGAGCAATCGTATTCATTTGACAGTTCAAAACGTACGGTATGGTCTGTCAAATGGCGAAGAACAAAGGGTTTGACGGATCATATCGTACGTTTTGAACTGTCAAATGAATACGATTGCTTTACACAATTCCAGCTCTAAACTAAAAACCGGCCAAGTTCGAGTCGGACTCGCGCACTGAGGGTTTCGTGCCAACTTTAACTGAATTAGGGAATCCACTTAGTAAAATACCACAATATTTTTTTGGCAGCAATTATAACTTTGTTTTTCATAGTGTTTGTATGAAGTACAAAGTTATGTTTGCGGTTGTTGAAAATGTGCTATATCTCAAAAACTTATGGGTCGATCCCGTCTGAACCAATTTTCGTTGAAAGTGTTTGTTAAGATCTACTTTATATATTTTTTTCAAAATTTACACTCTCTTAGTTTAGAAGTAAGATGGGGGGGGGGGGGGGGACGCGGATAGCTATGAAACGTTAGACTTTAGAAGAAAATGGTTTTAAGAACCTCCATGTTATTTTTACACACACCAGGTTTGACTAAAAAATTTTTTTTGTTTTTAGTTTCACGTATGGGAGCCCCCCCTTAAATGTCATTTTTATTTATTTTTTGTATAAGAATCGTAAAGCGGTTAACAGGATACATCTTCCTACCAAATTTCAACAGTGCGATGCTTATAGTTACGGAACAAAACGGCTGTGACATACGGACGGACAGACAGACAGACAGACAGACTTGACGAAACTATAAGGGTTCCGTTTTTTGCCATTCAGCTACGGAACCCTAAAAATGCTCATGACCAGTTGTCAATAATATTTTTTATCTCCCTAGGAAATCACCTAAAAAATGAACTGACAAGTGTTTTTTTTCCAAAGCAGGTACTATCCCCTATAATAATTTTATGGTTGTTTCCATAGAAGTACTATCCCCTAAGGGATAATAATTTTATGGTTGTTTCTTAGTCTTCCACTTATTTATTGACAAGTAAGGGTACCCCGCATGATTAAGCCTCAATCAATGTTAGTACTCCTGATATTATTATTTTCGTACTACGAGTACTATTGTAATGAATGATTACACTAATCATCAAATCCAAAGAGTAGTTTTTGCGTGAAGTTTCATCAATTAACAAACTTTTGCATTTATATATTTTTATTATATTTTAGACTTTTATTCATTATGTTATATAATGTTATTAGGTAGTTATACTGCTTGCATATCTTTAGCCTTTTTTGTCATTAAAACATTTTTTCAAGCATACTATACAGGGTGTTTAGGTACAGTTTTGGTCAGTGACGTCCAACTCAGGGATGATAATATGAGTTACATTTATTGTAAAAATACTATTTCTTCAAATTATATACTTGTTTAAAAAAAAACCTTCGCGAAAATCAAAATAAATATAATACGAATACTGCACCCTCGCGCGTTCTACGACATACTACGTCGTAGCTAGTAAGCTACGAAGAGGCGACCTAGCGTTGGTAGTTTTGACTAACTCGCTAGTATAGCCATTATAAATTGATAATGTGGGGTTATTCTATAAGTAATAAATACATATTTTAATATATTTTTTGGCATCAGTATCGTTTGTACACCACTCTTGAGTCAGGTCAGGTCAGGTCAGTCAAAACAACACCCTGTCGACCTACCTTTATCTATAGTTGAGTAGAGTTTGGCCATCAAAAGCTGAACCTAGCAAAACGCGGCAAATTTAAAATATGAAAACTAGGCAACACCGTCTATAATAGGAAGAAACATATTTGATACTTTTTTATAATTCACAAAAAGTAGATTTCAACTGTGGCTTTCCTCATATGAAATACGAAGTTATAACACGTTTCATATATGTACTATGGCTGCTACACACAATGTCGGTGGTACGGCTGGTGGCCATGTCACCGGCACCGCTAGGCTCGCATTTTACTATCAATAAGTAAGGATATTCATTGCGATTATACATCTGACATGCTGAACTAGGTATTTAAACCAACAGAAGTTAATAGTATTTGGGATGTCGGGATGAGAATTTCAAAAACAAAGTTTACTAATATACATAGTTATTTATTATTCACTATAATCAAAGTCTGATTCCAGATACTCCACACCCATCGATTCTTCTGAATCTGAACTGCTAGATTCGTCACCTGAATCGGTTACATTTATAATGAAACTTTCCATTTCTGCCACTATTCCATCTTTTTGTTTATAATTCTCTTCAAATTTCTCAAAATATTTATTCTGTGAGAGATACTCTTCTTGATGAAATTCCTTTATTTTTTTGAGATTTGCCAAAGCAGCACTGGCTCCTTCAACACTCGAATTCTTTTCTGTAAAATTGGAATGTACTAATTATAAATACCTATATATTATTATGACGTGAAAGTCTTGATAAATATGAAAGTATCTAAGTGAATAAGTTTTACTAACCTACGAACTCTATCGCAACATGTAAACAATCTTCTTTTTGCTTGATTATAGCCATTTGCTCATCTTGTTTTTCTTTATATTTACTTATCATAGTAAATAGAATCTGCCGCACTGCACTCTTTATAGTTTTACCCATATTTTGAAAGAAAAACCAAGGAATGCACAAAATAAACTTAACACAGTGACAACAAACTACGCAGATACGCCATGATGGCGGCCATGAACACTTTTTTTTTCACAGTGGTAGTGTTGCCGCTATAAAAATCACCGGGTTCAGCTTTTATTAGCCAGACTCTAAAATAAAACAGCAATTGAAACTAAAATAAAATCATATTCATTTTGACACTAATAATAAAAATAAGGCGGAAAACGGTATGGTGGCGGCATAGGCATAGGCCACATAGGCCGAAGCCCTTCACATTCATCGCAAGAGTCTGGTCTCCTGAGCACACATCGGGGTCTTCCTCTCAACCTCCTTCTCATTCTACTCAAGCATTTGCAGTCATCTTCAGTCCCATCATCATCAGATCTATCCTTTCTTTTTTTCCTTATGTTCCCATCGCGAGATTCACCTTGATTCGGTAGCATGAACTGCCCTTCTTGCAAAGGTTCTTCTAAGCTCGGAGCGGTCTGGTTCAATCTTGGAGTCCGGTTTTGAACAGTACCTACAGGTAAGCTTCTATTTAATGGAGCAACACCTTGACGCGAAGAACTGAAGACGACACCACCTCCAAAACCTTGATATTCAATTGGAGTCACTCCAAGAGATCTTTGACTTTGTATGCTAGTTTGCGGTGCAAATACTGGGATTTCGAGTTGGTTTATTTCAGATGCTGGGTTTATCGGCTGGGTGGGTTGGATTGCAGTTTGGTTCAGTCTTACAGCATGCGTAGGGGCAACAGCAGGCGGCGCTTTCCTCTCCCCTTCATTTGCTTTTAACCTGTCCACAAATTCCTCAATTTTCTCCGGAGCCACTTCTTTCTCTAGCTTTTTAAAACATCTACTTATTTCTTTTTTCATCTTATCATCATTAAAAGAGTTGTGGCCAGTCTTTTCTATTTCGTTAAGCCGCTTTGCCAAGCTGTGTTGCATGTTGTTTCTCATTGTCATCCTTTCTTTGTTCTCTTCAGGAAGCGCTAGCTCATCAAAGAACTCTTTGACTTCGTTTTTCATTCTTATATCGTCAACTTCTTCTTCTATAACCCTTTCACTAGGGATGGGAATCTTTGCCAGCTCACATAATAGCTGGTTATGTACTACCAAAGGATCAACCGGGCCTTTGTGTTTTTCGTTAATATCTATAAAGTATTTATTTACCGCTTCCCGCAGTTTTCCTTTATAAATCTGTTTGCCTTCATCGTCATCTCTGTTGTAGTGATACTGAATGAAATCATCAACTATTTCATCTCTTAGTTCTTTGAACATGTCGTGTTTATCAGCTGAGGTATGCAGCGGTTCTTCTAAGACACTGTTCACTGTATTTTTCAGTTCTTTAACATACTCAAGTCTGGCGCGTTCTTCCCGCATAAGAGATTTCACTGAATCTATCGCTTCAACTAGCTCTATTAGTTTGGCTTCTAAATTACAACAAATGGGCAACTGTGACATCAATTTACCTAATTCTTCGGCGAGTAAATAGTTGTATAGTAAATCGTCCGAAAACGTCTCAGGGTTGCTATTTAGTTCGCAAATTTTTATTATTACCTTCGTTAATAGATCTTCTCTGAGTCCTCTGATGATTAATTCTTCTTGAGGGGTGCTAGCGTACATCGGCAGATTTGCGCACCAACTCTCGACTATTTGTACCATAATATCAGCTGCTTTTTTTCTTGGAGACGCAACCCTTTGGCAGCCGGCAGGAGAAGCGGGCGGACTCACCCAATTCTGCCCAGCACTGCTTGGCCCTGCCACTTGACTCGTTCCAAGAATTCCTTTGGACTTGGTTGGTTTCTTCTGTTCTTTTCCTTTCTTACTGTTTTTACCGGAAGTTTTTCCAAGAGGAGGAGGAGGCACGCATTTTCTTTGTTCTTTTGAAGCTCTTAATATATTCTGTAAATCATCAGCAAATTTATTTACATTTTCGTCTTGTCCTGTCAGCAAAGGGAATTTCACAATCCACTTAGTGATTTCTCTATGCATTTTATCATCAGGTTTCGTTTCATTCTTTTCTATCTCGTGCAGTCGCTTTGCTAACATAGAAAGGATTTTATCCCGTTCCAAAAGTTCATCCGGACCTCTTGCTTGTTGTATGGGCAATGCAGCAAACCAATCGTCTATTTCGCATCGTGTTTTAACCACCTCTACTTCTGCATTAGTTAAACATGCACTTGGCGCAGGCACATTATACAGTGCACTATACAATTCACTATAGATTTGTTCTTTACTCAACGGCTCAGCGTTTCTCTTCAGAGCTTCTTGATAGTGCTTATCGATCTCTCTATTTATCAGTTTCTCATATCTGGCCCTGACAGCGTCGTTACCATGGTCGAAATTTTCTAAAATGAACATGTCTGCTAAACGATTCCTGTAAATCTCGAATCCTGGGTCATGTTGTTGCCTAGCATAGACAGGATTAGGTATAGATGCATCAATAGTATTTTCCAGTTGATACTTATAGTTATCTCCAGCTGTACTTGCTAGTATAATGTTTCTTGCTTCCATAACCTTACCGACCAAATCATTCTTGAGACTTTCTTTATTTTTTTGTACATCTGCACTATTAAGATTGTTAAGCTGTGCATCAGTGAATAGTTCTTGGTATAGCCGATCATCTTTCATTATCATAGGATCCACACTGAGCTCTCCAGCTTTCTGGTATAGTTTTCTAGCAACATCGTCTTTGATAGTTTTTTCTCCATCTTTATTTTCTGCTTTAACTGGTAATTTGTTTGACCATTTTTCTATTGCTTCAACCATTGCTTTGCCTGCCTGCCCTGCTTTACTAGAATTACAGCACGTAGAACTAGGTTTTGTTTTAAATTTCACTTTTGATATATTATTATTCTTCTTTGACGTATTTGATTCACTGGTAGAAGGCTGTGGTTTAATACTTTCGTCGGGACCTTTGTTTACTCTTTCTATTCTGTTTAATAATTGTTTAACAGCAACAGGGTAATCTACTTGTCTGTTTCTATCGAGTGGTAATCGATGTATCCAATTGGTAACATATTCTTCAATTTCTGAATCGGATGGCGTTTCAGCTGGATTCGTTATTTTTCTCTTCTCTCTGTCAGCAAATTTTTCTGCCAGTTCACTTATCATCGTAACTCTTTGATCACTCGCTTCTTGGCTTATAATAGGCAATAATGGTAAATTGTTGATCCATTCCGAGATCTCTTTAGCGTAATCAAGTTCTAATCCAAATATTCTAATCGATTCTTCTTCAGGTATAGGCACATTGGAAAGTTTGTTATAAACTTGAGCTTTACACAGCGTAGACGGGTGAGCCGTATCTCTGGCTAGTTTTTTTACTTCTTTTAAAAGACGAGCGGACCATGCGTCTAGTTTGACTTGATCATCAGCAATTTCACCGGCATTTGTTCTGATATAGCTATCGATAAACTCCCCGATATCTTGCTCCTGTATAACAGAATTGTTAGCGGGAGCACCAGTTTGATTAGCATTTGTGCAACAAGGTAACGTTGCTCTGTTGTCGGCTAACATTTGCATCAACTGTTGTACCATTAACCCAACGTTATCCTCGTGGCCAGGAAGTATAGGCAATTGATAAAAGCTCTGACATATTATCGAAAGCAAATACACGTCGTAATCCATAGCAAATGGGGACTGTCTTCTGCTCTCTTCAGCTTCGTAGATGTTTTTAGCCAAATCATTCACGTATCCAATACGTATCTTATTATTAGGCGTGTTGAATGATCCTTCGATGGGTATGTTTTTAAGCCAATCAGATATTATTTTTATGTACTGTAGTTCTTTACCCAGTCGCTCAGGGGAGAACTGTTCATGCTGTTTTGACTTAGAAAAGTTGTCGTAGACTTCCTTTCTTGTTGGGGGACTAAGCTTTCGAAATTCTGTTTTTAACAAATCACCAAAAGCTCCTCTAGCTATTGAGTTGTCTATATTGTAGTTGCGTTCCATATATTTTCCAATAAATTCCATTAAGGTATGATCTGTGTCTGGAGCTGGCATAGCAGCTTCTTTAGCCGCTTTTTCTGCGGCTAACTTTTCGGCATTTGCTCTCTCTACCGAACCCAGTTTCTTGAGCTGAAGCTTTCTTTCCAGATTACTAGCTAGTGTGGCATCTTGAGGGAGCTTCAAAATTCTATCCTTTAACTCGCCAGTTAATTTGTCGACGTTTTTTTTCGGTGATTTTACCATCTTATTTAGCCATTTTGATACCTCATCAGTTATTTCCCTCTCAGGTTTCTTATTGTCCAAGCAGGTCTTGACATTACTAGCCAATTCATGCACCATCTTATTCTGGCGGTCTTTATCTTTTGCCACATACACTTCTGAAGGCAGTTCACTCATGAAAATGGATATTTCATCTTCAAGAATATCAATTCCCTTGGGAACATAATCTACCTTCCAACCAAGATCGCTTTCCATATACTTTATGTTAGTCATAGCCTGTCTGCTACCACGCTGAGGTTTAGTAAGATCTGGCACCGGAATATCTTTTAGTTTCTTTACAAAATCTTCAACAGCTGGTTCTGCATCCTCATAAAATTCATATACACCGATCTTGAATAGCCACTTATAGGCGTAAATTTGCATCCAAACTTCTTTTTTAGAACTTAATTGTGGAGCTAATTGTACCAGTTTATTTTGATCCATTATTTCTCCAGCTAATTCATTTATTACGGTATCTTTGAATCCCTTTTCGTCAGGCTTGTCAAACTTAACAGGTAACGTCTCCATCCAGGCTCTAATAAGGTTTGATACTTTGTTCATGTAATTTACTTCTTCAGCATTTAATTTTGACACTTCTTTTGCTACCGGTTTTTTCTTGGGTGTTGAAGTTACTGGGTACTTAGATGGGCCAGGTATTTCGTGTTCTGATATGTAAACTGATATAGTACCTGAATGGCAAGCTCTCTCAAGGCTTCTGGTACAGTATAGATTGTTAATTATATCATCTGTAAGAATATCTCTAACGCTTTCAGCAGTTGTTTCAGGTCGTTTTACATCTTTGATTGCTACCGTTTGCTCATCGTTATCATCCATATCGTCACTGGAACTTAAGCATTCAAGGCAGTCAATAATAACATCAGTTATTTCTTCCTTGATGTGATCACGCTGATCAGCGTCGACGTCTTTAAAACATACGTTTTGGTATTCAAATATAGAATGTTTTAAACTTGTTTTACTGCAAACTGCCAGGCGATACATGCCCCGTTCTCTCGGCAAACTATAGTATCTAAAATTGTTATACTTTGAAAGAACAAATATCAGTCTGTTGGCTAAATCTTCTGAAATACGGTTTAAATAAATGCTTCTGTTCTTTGGAAAGTAAAGAATCTTTGATAAATCATTTAAAGTGTCTACTATCAGTCCTTTCAAAACAAGTTTGTAATTCCTCGAATGAGATGATTTCTCAAGTAACGGCATTAGTCTTTTCGTCAAAATATCTGTGGCATCTATTATATTGAGTGTCCTGCCCAGGTCACAGTTATGGTTGAATTTGATTTGCATTAGCCAGTCTAGAACTTCACTTTCTATTAGTTGTTCTTTTCCTTGTTCCATTGTTGTTCCAACGAAAGAGTCATCTGTCTTCACAATGTTATCAACAATTATAGGTATTTGCCGTTTGTTGCTTGTTTGGTCTCGAAACCTTTTTATTCTATTGATGATGTCATTTTTAATATTTTCTTTCATCATATCTTGATCACGTTTTGCTCCGGGGTACCACATTGGTACAGACTTAAGAAAACTATCTATTTCATCTTTGACTTTTTTCTCGTATTCTCTGTCATTAGTTTCAGTTACTACCTCAGATATTCTGTCAATAAATTCGTTGACCATGTTTCTTCTGAAATTATTCAGTGACGGGGTTAGGTCCGGATAGATAGGTATATCTTCAAACCATTTGAGAATTTCTTTGCTTAATTCAGTTCTCGAGATACCATTATTTGCAATGCAAATCGATCTACTGGTTTTAGGAGTGATAGAGCTTTCTTTTGCACTAAAATCACTGTTCTTAGAAGGGACAATGGTTTCGTTATCTATACAAATTGGTTTCTCTATGGTGTCGTGGCTAGATTTTGCATGAACATCAGATCTGAATGGCTTAACTTCGAAGTTTTCTTGGGATGCTTGATTCAAATCAGTAGCTCTGGGCGGAGTTTGACATGAATACTTTTCTGTGCATTTGGGCGGAGGTTTCGTTGAGCTTTCACTTGTTTTCTGAAATGAATTACATACAATTGAATTACATTCCGTAGATTTGTGTGTGATAGGTATTGAATTACTTTCCGTAGTTTTGTCTGTGGTAGGCTTCGAATAGCTTTGGGTAGATTTCGTAGAAATTGGATGGCTCTCGTTGGATCTGGGCTTGGTTTGGTTTGAGCTTTGTTTTGCACTAAAATCACTGTTTTTAGAAGTGACAATGGTTTCGTTATCTATACAAATTGGTTTCTCTATGGTGTCGTGGCTAGATTGTGTATGAACATCAGATCTGAATGGCTTAATTTCGAAGTTTTCTTGGGATGTTTGATTTAAATCAGTAACTCTGGGCGGGGTTTGACTTGAACAGTTTTCTGTGCATTTGGGCGGAGGTTTCGTTGAGCTTTCACTTGTTTTCTGAATTGAATTACATACAATTGAATTACATTCCGTAGATTTGTGTGTGGTAGGTATTGAATTACTTTCCGTAGATTTGTCTGTGGTAGGCATTGAATTGCTCTCCGTAGATTTGTCTGTGGTAGGCTTCGAATAGCTTTGGGTAGATTTCGTAGAAATTGGATGGCTCTCGTTGGATCTGGGCTTGGTTTGGTTTGAGCTTTCTTTTGAACTAAAATCACTGTTTTTAGAAGTGACAATGGTTTCGTTATCTATACAAATTGGTTTCTCTATGGTGTCGTGGCTAGATTGTGTATGAACATCAGATCTGAATGGCTTAATTTCGAAGTTTTCTTGGGATGTTTGATTCAAATCAGTAGCTCTGGGCGAGGTTTGACTTAAACAGTTTTCTGTGCATTTAGGCGGAGGTTTCATTGAGCTTCCACTTGTTTTCTGTGAGGTATGCATTGAATTACATTCCGTAGATTTGTGTGTGGTAGGTATTAAATTACTTTCCGTAGATTTGTCTTTGGTAGGCATTGAATTGCTCTCCGCAGATTTGTCTGTGGTAGGCTTTGAATAGCTTTGGGTAGATTTTGTAGAAATTGGATGGCTTTCGTTGGATCTGGGTTTGGCTTGCATCGAAGAGCATTCGGCGGGTACGTGCGCGCTCGGCAATGAGGTGGTTTCCGAGAACCTAGGGCTCCGCTTCAAAATTGACGTAACTGGGGATATTGCAACCTGAAAATTGAATATTAAGATGCATTTTTTGCATTGCATTGCAAACAGACGGGTAGACGCTACCGTCACGCGTAATGACGGATCTATAACAGACCAGAAATTTCGCGCGGTCGGACAGACAGCACGGTAGCTCAATTGGTAGAGGGTTTTTTAGCCGGTTAGCCCAGAAGTTGCCGGTTCGATTCCGCCCGTGCTCAAAATTTTTGGTTTCTTATTTCATCTTTAAGAATATCAAATATGACAATAGTTGCGTATACGTGTGAAACGGGCTGTGGGTGGCGGGCTGACGGGCTCCGATCGACTGACCAATTAGAGCGATACCTACATAGAGGGTAGGAAATTATCAGAATAGATAAATTTAAACTAACGGTTTGGCTCTGACGGTCTTCACGGCTGACGCTAGAGGGCAGGGTCGGCTTGGAGTGGCACTTTTGTTTGTGCTGTTCGAGCCGCTGCTTCAGCATTGGACACTGTTCCGGGCTGCATGGCTGGAAGTATTATTAATATAAATAATAATCAAAAATTGTTGAATTGCAAACTAAAGAGTTTGCTGCTTTGAACGTGCTAATATAAGGAACTTCTGGACTGATTTGAAAGATTACTTTCGTGTTTCATAATTGACGGATTTTTTTCTATAATGGATCTATCGTAGTATGCACTTGATGCACGTATATTATATTATAAATTTTTTATTTTTTTTTGTATTTATTTATTTGTTTTATTGTATTTGTGATATAAGTGTATTAGTTATATATTTTTATTATTACTTCTATTATATAAATATCTTTAAAGTATAATATTAAAATTCCAGCTATATTTTTGCACACCGTTTCTACCTCACTGATAAACGTTGTTTCCTCTACCCAATGGTTGTCTGGAAGAGATCGCTTCCAGCGATAAGACCGCCAATATTGTACAAATGATTTGCCTGTATTGTTATTGTTTCTTGTGTCCTTACTTGTGCAATAAAGAATATTTATTTATTTAACTACGTAACCACATGTCTACGCGGAAGAGGTGCGACTCCCTGGTGCGCAGAGTTCAGGGCAGCCCCAGCAGCATCCTATATCTATAAACATATGTTACTAATCTATACTAATATTATAAAGCTGAAGAGTTTGTTTGTTTGTTTGTTTGTTTGTTTGTTTGAACGCGCTAATCTCAAAAACTACTGGCCCGATTTGAAAAATTATTTTTACGTTGGATAGTCCATTTATCGAGGAAGGCTTTAGGCTATATAACATAAAGATACGACTCATAAGACCACAGCAGAAATGAAAAATGTTGCGAAAACGGGAGAAAGATATTCCTTTTGAGAGCTTCCGCTGCATACGGTGCGGAAACCGCTTAAGTTACACAAAAATCATGTATGACAGGATTGTTCAGCTTTAAGAGTTCTATAATAAAGTCCGCGACAGCATATGTCTATTTTTTATGGTTGACTTACTACAACCTTTTTTATGTTAATAAATTTGTAAAAAAAATACATTATTTTTAGAGGTGTATTATACACACAGGTATTTATTTTTATCAAAATAAATACATTCATCATCACGAGCATTTCATTTAGAACCAAGTTGCCCCTCTTATATCATTTTATTTCAATAAATATCTTAGGAGCTATCATAGTTTTAACACAACTCCGCACCAAAATAATGTTCGCAGCTTAAGTACAACGTGCGCTTGCGCTAATCTATACTAATATTATAAAGCTGAAGAGTTTGTTTGTTTGAACGCGCTTATCTCAGGAACTGCTGGACCGATTTGAAAAAATATTTCTGTGTTGGATAGCTTATTTATCGAGAAAGGCTTTAGGATATAAAACATGACGCTGCGACGGGAGGGGAGGGGGAGCAAACTCAAAACGCGCGGACGAAGTCGCGGGGGTCCGCTAGTATACCTATGTATCTAACATGATGATTGTAGTAAAATAATAATACCTCTCTTAATAATATTAATAGTCAATTTTTGTCAACAATAATTTGCATGCTATTTGTTATTGGCTCAATGGGCCCAACTTTTTTTTTAAATATTGGACACCAATCACATACATTGCTCTGATCCCAAAGTTAGTAGCACTTGTGTTATGGAAATCAGACACAACGGTGGTACCACAGCAGCCAGACACGAAACAGTATAGAAAATTTTGATTTCTATATTGACCCGACCGGGAATCGAACCCGGGACCTCTGAGCGGCGACGCCTTGATACCACGCAGGTTTAGCTAAGCCACTACACCACACAGGTCGTCAATTTAAATGTAAAACTTCTGTATACCCCATTTATACGCAAATAAATAATTATATTCTATTCTATTCTATATGATAGCGAGAAGGCTGCGCAACTGGGTACCTACCCAGTTGCGCGTTTTGAGGCTCTACTATTAGCGCTTTCAAACGTATCGGTATATGATAATATGTAGAATTCGGTTCATGTATTTTCAGGTAAAAAAAGCATTCTTCGTATCAAATCTACTCAAATGGTCGAACTGGATCATTTAAATGTGAACGCGAACGCGAATAAGTGCGAAAACACCCTGATAAACATTACCAGCCGTTACAAAAATGATTAATCTAGGTTTGGAAAGTGTTTAATATGATATGGCTGACTCAAATGACACAAGGGCACATACATTTCACTTTAGCATTTAAACAGTAGTTCAAACCTTGTTTTTTTTATTTATGGTAAGTCCGTATGTTTGTATCATGTCTTCTTTTCGCCGCAGTATGACGGAACACTGCGACTTTTAGCATCGATGCTGTCGCGCGTTTTTAAAACGCAGCAGCATCGCGACTCACGCAATGAACAGATTTAGTTCGGCAACTAACACGCGTTAGTATCGATGCAGTCGCCAATTTATTCAGGACAAAATTTCAATGTTCAGCTTCTGCATCGCGTCTGTAAGTGTGTAAAGGTTGACATTTCGCGACTGAATAGATGCTGCATTCCGACTGCATCGCTGCTAAAAGTCGCATTGTGCAAAAGGTCAAGTTTCCAACTAAGTTTACAGCGCATTCAAGTACTCAATAACGGTAAAAGTTCCAAGAATTAAAAGCACTCACATTAGACGGTCTGAACTTCTTTTTTAAATTCCTGATGCTCTCCAGATATCTGACCTCTATTTCCCTTATATTTTTATTAAAATTCGTCATTCCAGAAGGCAGGTCTTCAATACTGATGTAGTTACCAGTCATTTCTATATCATCGATGTTCAAAGCATTGGTTTGAATATGAATAGGTATGTGGATCTTTTTTGATGATTTCCTGGGGGCTGGAGCTTGCTTGTAGCTGTCTGGTTCTGTATAAAAATGGTTATTACTGGATAAAGATATAAGCTTCTTGTAGGGAGCTTAAATTTACGCTATGGGTGATAGAGAGAGCTCAGTTTGTCTTCACGAGATCGTCCCATAAAGGGAAAAATATAGAAGAGGTACTGAACAAAGGCAGCACTGCGAATCAGTAAACTCAAATGGCAATGGAAAGTGGCGGTTCTGAGAACTTATGATCAAATTCATTACAACTGCAAAGATTGACGGACGATATTGTGAAGTTATGGAAGAAACCATCGAATTATTAGAATAACTATGGGGGTGATTTATGTTCAGCAAAAGACTGATTGAAGAAGACTTTTAGAATTTTAATAAAAATTATGTCTTGAGATATACGATCTAGTACTTACCGTCCAAGGAAACTGTGAGAGAATTGCTAGATCTCTTCTCCGTCAACATTTTCTTGGGTGTCATCGTTACTATTGCAGAACCTGAAAAACAAAACCGGAAATAAATAAATAAACATTGGACACCAATTACATACATTGCTCTGGTTCCAAAATAAGTAGCATATGCACTTGTGTTATGGATATCAGACACAGCGGTGGTACCACATCACCCAGACCCGAGAAAATATAAAAAAAATATAGTTTCCTCTTGACCCGACCGGGAATCGAACCCGGTACCTCGAAGCGGCGACGCCTCGAAACCAGCGTACTTTGTCGCTACACCACGGAGGTCGTCAATTATATGGTAATATGGTAGACAATTCATATCACTTTCTACCGCTCTGACGGTAGTTATCCAAAATAAATTGAAAGCTCCTTATCGCTTTCGGTCATAGAGAAGACTAGCGGTCTCCGCGACTTCGTCTGCGTGTTTTGAGGTTGCCCCCTCCCCTACAGTCGCAGCGTGATGTTTAATATCCTTAAACCTTTCTCAATAAATAAGCCATTCAACACAAAAACTATTTTCAAATCTACCCAGTAGTTCCTGAGATAAGCGCGTTAAAACAAACAAACAAACAAACTCTTTAACTTTATAATATTAGTTCAATTTGCGCTCGCTTCGCCTTGTTTTAGTACACTAAAGTAGTTTGATATCAATTACTGACTAAAAAGGATGTAAGGATTTAGAATAAGTTTAGTAAGTTTTAGAATAAGTTGTGTAAAGTATCTAAGTATCTGAGGGAAGGTAGCACTTTATTGCTATAAGTACCTAGATTTTACCTACATATATAATGTTAACAACAGAAGTTGGTGGTGGAATAACACAAGTGCTTAAGTGCATCTTACCATAAGCCAGACCGTCAGGCCAAAGAATTGTTATTTTTTTTTAAATAGTCACATTGGTAGATATTATTGAGGAGTTATTTTCAATCAGAGTTTGTAAGATTGACTGAATTTTGCATTTTGGAGAATATTAAAGCTTGTGAATTTTCATGACGGATTGGCAGATAATGTCATGTCTAATTGACTTCAAGAACGAGTCAAGGAATCGAACAGATAACGCTTAAGGCTCATTGCGTCATTACTCTGTAATTATGTGTAGGATTTTTCAAATCTTAATCAATTGGAAAACTACAAAATGAGCTACGGAGTTATACAGATTCGCATCATCCCGGCATTCTAGCTTCTTGAATAAAATTTTTTTTTCAGTGTTTAATGCTGTATTCTGCACCAGACATTCACTGCTGGTGGTTTTGCAGAAATATCAGTATTTGAAGTTCTCATTCCAAACTTTCTGACGTGTTCTGTCCATTACTCTGACATTTCGTTGACACCTGATGAACCGGCAGCCAAAATTCTAAGTCCTTCCACCGTTTCTAAAATATATCTCAAATTATTGTGAATACACAGCCAAAGGCATATACCACGCTCAGATTTTTACTAGAAATGTAAGTATCAAAAGTATAATACCACCAGGTTACGCCTTGGAACCTGATGTCAAGCGATACTGCTTCTGACATACGTCAAAAGTACCATAGTCCATCATCAGTCATTAGTTTTTGACAAGCACAACCATTAATAATCTCCTGTATCATGAAAACATAAAGAAATAGTTTAAGATTTATGGAAAAGCGTTATACAATAACTAAGATGGCCCGTCTGGATCAAATACTTATTGAATCAGGCAAGTGCGATGCACCTTGACACCATCATTTCCAATTACAGGACAATACCTCCTTGTGAAGACTACCAGGCTGGTTACAGGCCTGATCTAAGTCACTCCTGTCTGAGAATGTTTAAAATGATGGTGAGATAATTTCTATTGTGATTATTTTCAATTACCGATACGCTGGAATTTGAAGAAGTTTTCACAGCAGCATGACAAAATTTCTGTGCGACATAATTCGGCGCTTATGACTAGATGGCGCTGTTAGCCACTACCATATATCTGAATCACAGTTTAAGGATTAAGATTACACATAATTATACACACAGAAACTGCGTCTTAATAAGTTAGCACGATTTCTTATTTGTCTTCCAAATAAGAAATCGCAACACCGAAAATAAGAGTTGAGTAGAGTTTCAAAGTATGCTTCTCCCAGTCACCGATCGGCTGCAACTCTTGGACATTGAATTGTCCTTCAACCTAAACTTAGGCGAGTACATCTCTAGGGCTAAGCAGTATTTCAAACCAAAGCAAAGATTGCTTCTATATAAAGCACAGATCCGACCGTGCATGGAATATTGCTCCCACCTTTGGGATGGTTCAACAAAGTGTCACCTGACTGCTTTGGACTCGATCAAAAAGCGGGCGAGGAGGATGATAAGTAATGCCTCTCTTGTCGAGACCTCGCTGCAGGAACTTGACTATCGCCGCAGCGTGGCATCTCTGTCGGTCTTCTACAGACTGCACTCCGGTCACTGTGCCAGTGAACTGCAGCACGATCACCACCAGCTCCATCCATCACAGGGGGGGGCCAGACGTAGGCTAGCGAATCATCCCAATGTTGTGGACATTCCACCTGCCCGTACAAAGCGCTGACTCCTTTCTAATGCGTACAGCTAGGGAGTGGAACTCGCTACCTGCAGGGAATACTTCCCTCTGAAATATGACCCAAGCCTTTTTAAGGCAAGAGTGAATAGGTTGCTACTAAGCAGATATGCACCACATAGACCTCATCCACACCTGACATCGGGTGCGATCGAGGTCAAATATCTGCTTAGCACCAAATATAAAAAAAACCGGCCAACTGCGAGTCGGACTCACGCACTAAGGGTTCCGTGCCAACTTTAACTGAACCAGGGAATCCATTTACTTCCACTTAGTTAAATACCACAATATTTTGTTGACAACAAACATAACTTTGTTTTTATAGTGTTTGTACGAAGAACAAAGTTGAAACGGATGAAAATGTGCTATATTTCAAAAACTTCTCGTTCGATCCCGTCCAAACCAATTTTCATTGAAAGTATTTGTTAAGATCTACTTCATGTTTTTTTTTCAAAATTTACACTCGCTTAGTTTAGAAGTTAGGTGGGGGGGGGAGAGGGAACGCCCATTTTAGCTAGCTATGAAACGTTAGACTTCAAAAGAAAATGGTTTTAGTTTTAAATAGGTATTTTTTTTAGGTTCAAGTTTCAATAGGTAAAAGGTAAATGTCTTTCAGCACATTCCATCTACAACAAACTGACGCGAACATGGAGGGCGAAGGCGAGGGTATGGTGGCGGTGGTGCGGGGTCTTCGCGACGCAGGCCTGGCTATCACTCTGCTAGACGGAGCAAGACAGTACACGTTGATGCCTCATAATGATAATAATGGTACGATCCTCGGAAAGCTGCTTGGCTATAAAAACAGACGGCAGGCGGGTAGGAACGCGGGAGTTAGCACAAACTTTGTGGCATTTGCCACGCACTTCAGATAAGTCTTTATTGCACATCAAACAGGCAAGTTAACAATTTGTTACGAAATATATGATTTAAGCGGTCTTATCGCCATAAACGATCCCTTCCAGATAAATCTACAAACAACGAAATGTTTTTAAGCCATGTTATTCCAAATAAAGCATTTGCATTGCACAATGATAAATAGTGGATCTTTTAATCAGCTCGTACCTCGTACGGACAACAGCAAGTCAAGGTAAACACTACGGTATCTTATGCAGTTGTAATAAGGGCTAGTTTGCAATAAAAGTGGGTAACCTGATGTGCTGTCGACTGTACCTACCTCGCTGAACCTGAAGTACATACATTACCAAATAATAAGAGTTAAATTCACACAAATCAGATCTATAAACTACATGGTTTTTAGCATAGCGAAAGATATTTTTTAAGACAGTTCTTATGAAATTTTTTAACTCTCTAAACACAGGTAGCTCTCACTCACCCGTACAAACTCGTTCCCCAACGCGCCCGCAAATAACACAGCAAGCGTCCACGCGCTGTCAGACGCGTGATTCGTGCGCGCATCGCAGCGATTCGTGCGCGCATCGCAGCGATTCGGCTGCGCAGGCGACGGACGGGAGTTACGCTAGCATGTACAAGGCAAGTGACGCTGTCGACCAACTAGATGGTTCTGTATTGTTACCATGAGTTTACTCGCTAGCGACTACGGTTTTACTCGAAAGCGACGACGTCACTTTGGTCTGGAAAATTTTAGTTCTGTCAGTGAACCGCTAGAGGCGCTGTGTAATTTTCTGTGGACTTTTTTTACATTGTCGCTGGCGAGTAAAACCGTCGTAAACTCATGGCAACAGTACTGTAGGTGCAGTATGGAAAATGAACCGCATTATTTAATATTTATTAGCATACAACATTTATAGATACCCTAAAGTGTGTATTCTGAAAACATGGCCTTCCTAACTTTGCTAATTAATATTTATTTAAAAAAATATTATTTTCAGACGACACACTGCAGAGTGACACCGACATCTCCGGTGCCGTTGTTGACTGAGTTTCCACCGCAAAGAACTGACCCCTGTCCAGGTTTATATAAATAGATTAATATTTATCGAGTAAATAAGAAATTATTTCACACCAACAGACGAGCTTTAGTGGGTCAACGTTTCCAGTCATCAAATAGATGGGTAAATTTGTCCTCGTGAAAGAGGTATAGCATTTATGTTTCAAAAACCATTATCAAATCATGCACGTGCTAAGTACCCATCAGAGTAGTTTTGTTACAAACTGGTGCAAGCAAACACTCTGTGCAGATTCTGCAATACATAGTGCTACAGATCTCCCGTTTACACTGTTCGTCCGCTCGGGCGCAACTGTCAGATGACGGGAACAAGTAGTGCACGTTCCTTTTATGCATAGTTAGTGCTACAGGTACATAAAAGTAAATTTCACCGAATTGAGGCACAAGCCTCGGACAAAATTTAAATGTGTCACTGTATTCAAATTAAAGGATTCACGATATATGTAAGCACGTATATGGCTTCATTATTTATTCCTTGTTAAAGGAATGTAGGAATAATAATCAGCAACTTATTATTTTAAAAGTTATGAAACGAAAACGAGTAAATTCTGGAAACCGGACACTCCATTTTAGGCCAAATTCTGCCTGTTTTTGAACTTTCCGATTTTTTTTAGACCGTATGTACAACCTTGTGGTCTTCTTGATATGCTCTCCATCAGGCCAATAGTTGTATAAATACGTGTGATTTTTTTGAGACATTTTATTCAATTTTAAAGGTAGGTTTTTTGCTCCAGTCGGTTAATCAGTCGCTTCTGTAGAAATGCCCATAAGAAGAAACGGCCATGCATATATCCTCTGCACATGCGGTCCGATTATGAGCAAAAGAAGTATCCATCTCGGGCGACACATCATGCACCCGGATGAGATAGCAGATATCACACTCCAAAGAATCTGGCAATTAATAGACTCAACGGGACTAAGTAGTGAACTTGAAACATAAGGGCTGCCACAATAGATCATACCTGGTCGAGTTGGCAACAATAGGGCCCAAAAACCAACCAATATTTCCAAACTGGTGATATTATTCTGTAATGATTAACCTGCGCTATAAACTAAGAACGTTCAGCCAAAACCTGCCAGTTCTAGTATAGATAGATACTGTATTTAATAGTTCCTTACTTCCAGGTCATGGTAACTTCGAAGTGGGTGGAGCTGGGAGCGGCGAGAAATACACCCCATGCAAGTCGGGTGGATCTTTCCGAGGCGCTATGGTTTGGCCTGACAGAGGTGAGATAAACTTTGTAGTACAGCTTGACCTATATATCGACTGATTTATAAGAGTTGGAACACCTTAGCTCAGCTTTGAATCTGAGGTTTCTACTTTTCTTGTGAGCTACTACATCATAAAAAAAACTGCTAACTTTTCAAGCTATATGTTTGACGACCCGTCTGGTGTAGTGGTCGAGAAATTGCCTACTACGCAGCGGGTTGCGGGTTCGATCTCCGCACAATACAAACATTTGTGTGCATGAACATGTTTGTTTTTTATTGGTCTGGGTGTTTTCTATGTATATCATGTATGTATTTACAAACAAAAAGTATTTAAGTATTATATCCGTTGTCTGGCACCCATAACACAAGCTTTGAGTAGCTTACTTTGGGACTAGATGGCGATGTGTGGGAATGTCCAAAGGATATTTATTTATTATTTATACAAAACGCCTTAATTGTGGGAAGGTCGCAGTCAAAGCATGAGTGCTTTTCGGTTGTAAAGGCTATACCAATCACGATTTTCATACCGTTACTCATGTTAAGTCAGTATAATCCTTTCGATAAAGTGTAGTCGAAGACTAAGTACTGTCTTGTTGGTGTAGCGATTAGCTCGCTGGTTGCTACCCAAGAGGCCTCGGGTTTGAATCTCAGGACAGACCGAAATTCGTTTCTGGATTTTTCTGCTTGGCGCAACTGAGTTAAGATGGCAAAGGGAAGCGCTTCCTACCGGCCGGGTGTTATGGCTGGGCACCAAGGTCCGATGATTACCATCTTAGTTTGTACATAATTATGTAGTTTTGTCCGCTCTAAATCTTTAATTTCGCGGTTCAGTCTCCATACTTCGACTATAGCACCAGCTATTCACGTCTAGCCGAGTGTTGCGTTGAAATGTAGTGACAGTGGTTGATCATAGATGTCGCTACATCATGTCTTGATATTACTCAGGAACAGCTCGAAACAGCTCGGAGTCAGGAATTTGGCAGTGATCTCATCCCCGTACATCGGAAATCACGTAAAGCCGTTGGTCGCATCTCTCACCGGTCATATCGGATCTACCGTCTCACCGAATAATGAGAGATAAGGAACAGAGTCCCCTTGTGTATTGCGTACACTCTTGAGCACTATAAAAATAAATCCACGGATATGACCAGAAGGACGTTTCTCCAACTAACTAAACTGTCTTGTGTCTGCCACCGAAACCCGAAAACTGATTCAAGATAACTAGATGGCAATTGCAATTTAAATACTGAATTCCAGGATCAGTCTGCTCGCCACGTCCTTCCCGAGAGCCGGACGCGTTCGCCAACTCTCTTCGGAAGTACCCCAGCATATCTATAGAACGGTCCACGGAGATGGTGGAACGGCTCATCACTTATACGCAAGCTAAGAACAGTAAGTACACCCTGCATGCTTAGGGGCTGTCCTATCATTAATTACGTGAGGCTCGAAAAGGGAGGGGGGAAGGGTCTATAATAAATCACAAGGGGAGGAGGGAGGGGTGTAGTTATTTGATTTGATTTTTACGTGTTTATTTGATACATAAGCAGCAGCAAAAGGTTATTCCTCTCTTGCCTACATAGCCTTCGCATGCGCTTCTTACGCCACTTTGAGCGCATTTTCTAAGATATAAAACAGTAAATAAATTTAACAGAAACCACTGGTTTTTTTGAGGACAATTGTGTTAATCCACGATTCAAAATGCGACTTGCGTGAATAATCTACAACGCGAAAAAAAGGGAAAAAAGGAAGTAATATAGCACGTGTTCTTTTTTCGCAATGTGTCATTTTTTATGTCAGTCAAAAATTAACCTGAAACCATCCTGAATACAGCTAAATATTATTATTGTATGTAGTCTTTAATTTGATGTAATAAAATTAGATGATACTAATACCTGTATTTTTATAAATATTTAAAGAAATAACGATTGCAATTAGTTACTAAAAATACACGAGATATAAGGGGGACGTGGTAGTCCAAAAATGCCAAAAATCACATCACGTGATTAATGGACGGCCTCTACAAGTTAGGGGTTGAATTAAGTTCTCTCAACATTGTGCATCATAATCAATCAACCGTATACCATCATCAATATGACTGAACACAGATAGGCTTACTCTATACACTTCCACTTTAACCAAATGCAAGAAACAGGCATCTAGTGTGACCCTGATACCTCTGACTAAAGTAATATTAAAGACTCGCTTCCTCTGCGGCCATTAATCATCCAAGCGTTGAGAGTGAGTCGTGCGCGCACGCACTCATCGATAGCTGCCTGTATTGTTCCAGAATATCGTGCGCCAGCCGCCGGGCGATGCAATAATTGTTGCGAACCTATATCTTTTTTTTTTTAATTATGACATGTTTAGTTTACACAGAGATTATATTTAATATTAATAATATTATAATAATAATAAAAAGTTTATTTCAGGCAAAGCCCATAGCAGTTAGTAACAAAAAGTCTTATAATTAGTGTTAGTAGTACTGTGATTCTGATTACATTGACATTAAGAAATCATTAATTTCATAAATTAAATTATATTATTATTAAATATCTCACGTGAATTATTAAAATAAACGATATTTAATGTTGTAAAATAATAACAATTCAATTTTATAATAATTCAATATAATATACAAATTCAATATAATAAACTTTCAATAGTAATATAATTTAAAAACACAATTCAATTATATATATATATATAAAAAAAAACAATACAATGTCTGGCCAAGAGGTCAGGGTGCAGGAACATGTAACCTGGTCATATGAGCAAGCAGGGGGCAGTCCCAGCGGTCAGCCAGGGCTGTCAGGATGCTGTTGGCGCTGCCGTACCATCTGTTCAGCAGCGAGGCACTCCTCTTACGCATTATGGCGTAAAAACCATCCACCCGCGCCTCTGTAAACATTCCGGATGCACTACAATAACGCGGCAGCCCCATCAGCACCCTGAACGCATTGTTGTATTGTACTCGCAAATCGCTGAGTGCCCGACGCGTATAGCTGACCCACAGGCTACATGTATAGAATGACTGACAGTATGCCTTAAATAGCGTCACTTTTACATGTTGTGTACAGCGCGAAAACCTGCGAGCCAACATGTTAGAGCGGACACACAACGACCTACGCTCCCTCATAATATCCACATCGTCCTTCATGTCTGCAGTGACCCAGTGCCCCAGATACTTAAATTGATAAACTTCTGAGAGAGGAATGCCTCTAAGGGTAATTGTTGGTATACTGTAGGATTTATTGCGCGCCTTGAATAACATGAGCTCACTCTTTCTTGAATTATATCTGAGGCCATGAGCTTCTGCGTAGGACTCGCAGATAGATAGGAGCCGTTTTAGCGCCCCCGCCGATGGGCTTAACAGCACCATATCATCAGCATAGCTCACGTTGTTGACACAGATACCGTTGACATGACATTCGACCCTAGCTCTGCTGAGCTCATCAATTAGCCCGTTCTTGTAGAGATTGAACAAGTTTGGAGAGGTCAACCCGCCCGCCTCACCCCGCACTCCAGCTGGTATTCTTCCGACAGAGCTTCCTACACGGTTTTTCTGGTTACCATACCAGTATTTTAAGAGTGATTATGTCAGTTCATGTGGCAAGGTGGTCTCTTGTCTCAATTTCTTCCAAAGAACCTCGAATATTAGAATATTATATTTACTATGTGTAATTTCAGTTTATTTAAAATAATTGTGATAGTTTCGATTTGTTTAGTAAATGTGACCAACAAATAGTTTATCGGTTATTGATTATATACCTTTTATAACAGAAATAAATATTTTTAGCGTTGATATAGACATTACACTACGCCTCCCCAATCTCTCTTTCACACTTACGGACCTTCCGTAAGTGTGAAAGAGAGATTAGTATGCGCCGGCGCAGTCCCACGATTTATTGCTGCAGAAGCAAGTGTTTAATATATCTATAGTGAATGCCAATACTAAAATCCTTCTTATCTTTCATCTCTTCATCTTATTTTTATATTATACTAGCGGACCCTGCGAACTTTGCTTCGCCCCTAGCACCGTCCCGCCCCGGCCCCGTCTCGCCCAGACTCGTAATTTTAAAAGTTAAGAAAAACACTATAATTGATCAGTTATCGAGCAGGGTGCAAAATGATGAAATTACTAAAATGTCTATAAAAAAATAGGGGTTGGTGGTAAAAAAGTAATCATTCAGGGTTGTATGTAATTTTATGCCACATTATAAAAAAATAAAAACAAAAAATTACGTCCAAAAATAAAAAATAAAAATATTTCAAGGGTGAACAACCCTTATCACTTAGGGGTATGAAAAATAGATAGTAGCCGATTCTCAAACCTACTTAATATGCATATAAAATTTGGTAACAATCGGTAAAGCCGTTTCAAGGAGTACGGGAACGAACATTGTGACACGAGAATTTTATATATAAGATTGTACTTGTACTTATTATACTTGCTGTACCATACATGTATTCTTAGGCAAAAGGTCGCATAGTGTAAGAGCGCTTGCACATTTAGGCGACTTAAGCAGCGCTACGGTCGCGCGACAGTCGCACTGCTGATAAATTCATTCGCTGTATTTTATGTATGGGCATCCGCTGCTGTCGCTGTGATGTGAAGGTATCCTTTAGAGTTACTTCTTTGTTATATTATCGAAACCAAGAATACGAAAGTATAACATTGCATTCACTTAACCCCTCTAGAACTTATCTCCTATGGAAGTGCTGTTTATTTTAATTGAATGTTGTAATTTTCCAGTATCGAAAAGCTACAACCACCGGTCGCCACCTCGCCACGGCTCGGAATCGAACAGTTCCAATCAGATTTCAATGGACAGAAACAATTCCAGAAACGCAAATCCCAGAACTGGCTGTTACCAAAGGAATTACTACGAACCTGAAGTGACCAGCAATAGAGCCAAGCCAAGGTAGGAATGGGGGAAGACTTGCAAACATTTTTTCCTGATTTTCTTGAATTACTGTTTGTATTCAAAATCTCTTCCATTAGATGTCGATGGTTTTTGTTAGTCAGTAATTTATTAAATTGTGTCTGTTGTTCTCTGTGAGTAATGTCCGTCATGAATAAATGTATTTTCTTTTTTTCTCCTTCAGTGCTCACTGAGCAAATATACGCAAGAGATACTATTTCTTTTTCATGACTTTGTGCCATATACATATATACTATGTACAAAATTAATGTACCGCATTTTCTCTTGTTTATGGCCTGCATGAATCTTACATGTTTTAAATAACTTTTCAGAATAGATGAGTCTCCAACCAGATGTCAGAGGAGTGACTGTGACTGCGTTGACTACAGGAAGTCAACGATGAAAGCTGATAAATACAACAAGGAAATGTCGAGGAAAGTCAAAGAGGACATGAGGAATTTGTCTTCTTATGTAAGGGGTTTAACATTCGAGGAGTCATTAACTTTAAAAAAGTAAAAACCGACTTCAAAACCAAAATGCACTAAAAAGTCTTAAATAAACTCTTGAACATTGAAAGGAAAGGAATCCATTTTAGGGAAACAATTTCTTTTTGGAGTCGGTGCTGCGACAGGTGAGGCTGAATTTTCAAAGTGATGGCTTTTTAGGGCATTTTGGTTTTGAAGTCGGTTTTTACTTTTTTAAAGTTAATTTTATTTCTCCATTTTTAGAGTTTACAAGAGAGGGGGGGGGGGGGGGGAAGTTGCACCTTATGACTCTGTTCTTTAAGGAGCTACAAACTACCTATCATATGTTCTGTCATTATAATTACTGAACTCCTAAGCGTTAAGGAGTTTCACCATCAGCTCAGCCCCACAAGATGTGGACTATCAGACGTCAACATTAAGATTTTAGTAAAACAACACTATACGTGTATCAAAATTTGAGGGTTTCCCTCGATTACACCAAGATCCCATCTTCAGATCCCAAATCGGCAACAATGGGACCAACTAGAAGGTACACTCTCTAAGTAGGCGAAAAAAAATTTCGAATCGGGCGACTAACGACTGAGATATGAGGTAACAAACATACAAAAAATAAATAAAAACGTACAGTCGAATTGATAACCACCTCCTATTTTGAAGTCGGATAAAAATATCCGCAAACATGGTATCATAGGCTCATACTCATATATAATAGGCTCTCTGGATGATAATAATTATTATTAAAATAGAATCTAAATCCTACTATTATTATAAACTAGCGACCCGCCCCGGTTTCGCACGGGTGCAATGTATTCTACATAAATGATTCTTCCTCTTGAATCACTCAAAAACGCATCAAAATCCGTTCCGTAGTCTTAAATATTTGGACACATACCTACATATAGGGAGCTGGAAGAGAATTTGTTTTAGGCTATGTATTGATGACAAAGTTTGGGCGATGGATGTATGTATGTTTATTTCTGCATCACGCAAAAACAAACGAATAGATTTTGTTGAAACTTTACAATAGTTCAGACACTAGATAAACACAAAGGCTGCAACTCCTTAAATTAAATTTTAAAAGATACAATATTTAAGCTGACCGCCCCGAATCGTCACGCAAAGGATACCAGCAGGTGGCTATCGCCGCAGAGGTAGACCCGGAAAGCGCTGGTGTGACGGTTTGGTCAGTTTAGCTGAGGATTGGGAGTCGTTGGCCATGGATAGAGATAGATGGAGGAGTTTGGGAGAGACCTTCGCCCAGCCGTGGAATGGAGTAGGTTAAAATATTTAATCTGGTCAAGCCGCAGTCAGTCGCTAGTCATTCCATAAATTTTCTATCAAGATGAGTAACTTAGTAAAGATGTATGAGGAACAATAATTTGTTTTAAAATTTACAGCCATACAATCAACCAATGTTAAGTCCCGCGGCAAAAGATAGATATGAGCATAATAATAATTTCAGTGGTCAAAGAACATCATCAGTTTTGACTGTAAGTATGTGAATAAAGAATTTGTGACGTATTTGAATGGATCATAACATTTTTTGCAATTTTTCAGGCTACTAATTCCGTTAACATCGAGGTGCAAGGTATTTTAAAAAATATATTATTTCGCGACTTAAAGTCGATCCGCATACTACAGTGCCGGCGCAGTGCCGACACGTGCCGATCTGTAACGTAACCAACAGTGTCAGTGAAAAATGATAATCTTGTACCACGCTATTCTCACTCGTCAGTGACAGTGATCACTGAACGTATCGTACTACAATATAAATTTTCACTGAAACTGATGGATCCGTTACTAATCGGCATGTATCAGCACTGTGCCGGCACTGCGTAGAGGTCTTTTGTGTCAAAGCAGTTTAAATATGCATATTTTAGGAAAGTGCGAGATGTTATGTTTCTAATATCTATCTTTTCAGTTGCTACCAAGATGATATCCAAAGAAGTTGCAACAGCTCCAAGATCAGATCATAATCAAAGAACTGTGAGTTTTTTTTTTAGTATTAAATATTTTTTTACCGTAAAATTTTTATTCCCCGCTTCGCCACTCAACCATCCGTTCGTCCATTTCGTGTTAATACAGTTTGTTTTTGCACACTTTTCTTTCTGTTAGTGATAGTTTCTGCATACATCACTTCGGTTACACATGATGACGAACCTATGGCCATCACAGATAATGCACGATTCTAATGGTCAAATAACTTTTAAATCGATTCAGTAGTTTCGGAGCCAAATCGAAGCAAATAAAAAAACAAACAAACAAGCAATCAAATATCTCCTTGTTATGAAATATTATTATAAATTAAATATTATATCATACATAAGTATAAGTGTAAGGGATATAATTTCGCCCCGCGTTGAAGGATGACAGACACGTTACGTTCAAATCCAATGTCCATCTTAGTAAATAAAGAAAATCAAGATAAGTGAATCTTCTTCAGAATATGAATTGTTCTAGGTAGCTGTTCCCCTATCGCCGACTTCCTCCAACGAGGACCACACAGCAAAAGGTGATATATCAGACCTCACGAAAATGAACCGAAATACACCAACTTTAAACTCATTTGAGACTGTTACCATTGACGACCATAAAGCTGAGGATGATTTCAGGGAATCAGAACAACGCCACTCGAAACTGAATCTTAATACACAGACTTACAAGTCTGTTGAGGCTGCCAGCATGCCAGTAGATTTATCAGTACAAACAACGACCGTGCCGTCGATTTAGCCAATAATCTCAATAATAGAGATCGCTGCTTCAATATCGAACGGAAAAGTAAATCCACCGAAAATTTTCACACAGATTTCAGTGAAGAAATCATTGAGCTACTCAAAAAGGTTTCCGTCTGTCCTAATTCCGATTCACAAGCATGCCTTTTACGACGAGAAGTTTTACGACAAATGAGCCAAAAAATAAAGAAGTTGACTGAGAATATGAACTCGAATGAAGACATTGATAATACTAAGGATCAAATTGGGCAAATGTTACAGTATGTACCAATTTGGGAACCTTGTGGAGATGTTCAAGCGTATAGAGATGCTATTTCAGCTGAAATTATGAATAGAATGAACAGATATAAAACTATCGATGTTTATAGAGCTGAAACTCGTTACGGAATTTCAGATGAAGAAATCATTGATGTTGTGCTCAAAAACTGGATCAGAAATATACAGTTGAAATCTTGTGATGTTAATGGAAAACCTGTAGACCAGAATAAAATTACACAAACATTTATAAACAGGCTCAAGCAATTGATATTGAGTAAATCTACAAAGAGCGGAAGTTTTCCGATCAAATACGAGATATATAGCATCATTTCTAAACTACCAATTGAAGTCCAAGATTATCACAAAACAGAGTATCTGCATAATTTGACAGAATCGTTAATACATAATTTAAGCTCCTATACATTTACGAATTTCAGCGGTGATGGATGCACACCAGAATTTGGTTGTATAAACCCAAAAGGAAGAAATAAAATATTAAATAAAACATTGAAAAACTACATCCAGCCCACTGAAAAAGAAATAAGAAATTGTATATCGGATGAAGTGAAGCAATTCTTAGATAAGACTTGTTCTTCGACGAATACTGTGGACATCAATGATATTGAAATCGAAATCATAGATTATTTAATTGATTCTATTCAGGCAATAAGGGCAGGAGAAGATTATATTGAAAACGAGTTAACTATGTTACTGTGTCAAGATATCGATAGCTTATCTTGGTCTGACGCTAAAAAGGTGTCTCGAAGATTTCTCAAGCTGGTTGGAGACATGTTTAGATCAAATTCTTGTCAAGACGGAACACATTCTTACCAATCGCATTCATACGTTGTCCAAAACGCAGACACGCATAGGTATCCCAAGAGTAATACTAATGATGATTCTCAGAACAACAATTTCAGTATACAAGAGATTACCAAGAAAGATATAGACGCCAACTTAGATACTTACATGAATAAGTTAACAGCGCAAATTGACGGATGGTTGGCGAATCCACAAATGCAGATTCCACAAGCACACGACTCAGGGTTTAGACAAGTGGTGGTTCACGATTTAGCGGGAGACATAATAGATAGACATATATATTTAGAGCTAAATCCATCTAGCAGAGGATCTGATTCAGACGAACTAGAGTATTTAAAGTACCAGATATTTAAGTGGATAAATAAGCTAGCAGGCGAACATAATATGGAAACCATAGGGCATGCTCCTGAACTGATGCGACGGATACAAAGTATTCCAGTGCCCATGTTAACAAAACCAAATGTCAACTCTTCAATGTCTAAACGCCAAAGTTTTAATACAAGTCAAATTCGACCAATTTATGTAGACGAACGAAGACGAAGCCTTAATCAATCAGAACCACCCCTTGATATTTCGGCTGCAAGTTGTTCTAGCGCCCATCCAAAACCTATATCACCTTCAGTGAAAAAACTTAACGACGAATATGACGACTTTTTGAAAAAATGGGTCCAGGAGATACCAATCAAAACTTCCACTCCAGCAGAACAAGAACTAGCTGATAAAGCTAGACTGGGTATTTATAACGGCATTTGGAAAGCTATAACGAAGCTAAAATGTGAACCGGCCATATTTAACAACCAATTCTACTACGAAGATTCTTTAGACGACGAACTAGAAGAACTACTAAGTGCACTACCAAAAACAGCAGAATTGGATACTAAGAAACATCTTCTTAAGATACGTCTGATTGAAAAAACTACTAATACAAATGAACAGATAAAATCTATAGCGGCACCTGCTTCTTTCAAGCAACAATTGGTTGAAAATGTTTCAAACAGTCTCCCTCATATGACGGATAACAAAGAAGTATCCACCGAAGAACGTCAAATTCTAAAAATTGTTGACGATTACATTCTTTGCGCAAATTATAGAGAAGTTGATACAGCTAAAGCGAATATTTACCGGAAAAAGTTAATACAAGAAGCACAGATGCTTTTAGACAATTTAAAGAAAACTCATGGCAAAGAACTGAAACACATAGATACCGATATGTACCTTAACAATATTTTCAACGCTCTACATAAAGTGCCTTTGCCTACCGAAGGAATAGTAAAAGATGAAGCCGTTGAAATTTTGCTTGGCAATGAAGTAGAGCAATGGATGATGGATATACCTATAGCCCCAAATGGTGACGAACAGCAACTAAGAAAGACACTAAAAGACGCAATAGTGAAACGAATAATTGAAATCGAAAAGCAAGTAAACGTATTTGATTGTTCTGGTGAAAAGGTCTTGAAACGCGAAATAGCATCGTTCTTAGAAAGTGTTCCATTGAAGCAAGGAGAAAAGTTAAACACAACCTTCATGACTGAGGAGTTAGTTAACAGGATGAAGAACAGAGCTCAAGAAACGCAAGCTGGTAACGGTGAGCATGAATCAGGAGCGTTTATGGATTCTGCGGGTTATTATGAGTTTAGCCAACACATGCCTTTTTGCTCTAGTTTTTCCGAATTGCCGGGAGTGAGACCCGCCGTGCGCAATCAATCGAGTTACATAATACGCGATGGTACGAGAGTCAAGGAACATGAGTACAACTATTTTACGGAACCGACCCCTCCCCCTCATGTACCGCTGCCATCTGAAGAATATTTTACAATGCATGAAAACACACCACCGAAGCGACAACCACCGATACAACAACCAACAATGCAGCAACAATACTCTAAACTAGAAAGTTACAATACTATTCCACCAGAAACCATGCATCGAACGATAAATCAGTCTTTAGCTCCAAATGCACACTCGTATTTTGATACAACCAGAGACAGGAACGTTCCTCCATCAACTCCGGTCCGGGATATACAGCAAAATCCGTGTTGCAGAAGTGCAGCAGTAAAACTTACGCCTCAACAAGTGAGTCACATCATTAACCAATCAGGTCAACCAGTACTCAGCAACACACCTCAACAAGTAAGCCGAATCATAAACCAATCGGGTCCGTCAATACTCAGCAATGCTATAGCAGACCCGTTTCGTCAAGAACAATTCCACGAACCTTCACAATCCGTAGCCGGTAACGTAACACATGAGCCAATAACGTTTATGGATTCTGCTGGTTATTATGAGTTTAGCCAACAGATGCCTCTTTGCTCTAGTTTTTCCGAATCACCGGGAGTGAGACCCGCTGTGCGTAATCAATCGAGTTACATGATACGTGATGGCACCAGAGTCAAGGAACATGAATATAATTATTTTACGGAACCGACGCCACCACCTCACGTTCCGTTGCCATCCGAAGAATATTTCACGCTGTATGAAAATACACCACCAAAACGTAATGCACCGATGCAACAAGAACCAGTACAGCAACTTAATCAGTTTTCTAAATTACAAAGTTACAAGACAATTCCACCCGAAACTATACACCGAACGATAAATCAGTCCATACCTCCTTATGCAAAACCGTATCATGTTACGGTCAGAGACAAAACGGTTCCTCCATCCGCTCTAGTCCAATCGGAAAGACAGCAAAGTCCAAGCGCAGCGGTAAATCTCACACCTCAACAAGTGAGCCAAATCATAAACCAATCAGGCCAACCAGATCAATTTCGTCAAGTAAAATTTAATGAACACTTGCAAACTGTACCCCCATGCTGTGATAGTGGACAAGGTAATACAAGTAGATCTGTCAGTCAAAGCATGAACCAATCAGGTCAACCAAGACTCAGCAATTTTAGAGCAGACCAGTTTCCTCAAGCACAGTCTGACGTACCACCACCACTATGCTGTGATACAAACAAAGGAAATATAAGTAGAGTTGTCACTCCTCAAGGGCGAGTTGGCACACAGGTGCGGACAAGTTACCCCGAGACGGTAGCTGTTAGTCAAGGTGCCCACAAAAGCTCTATAGCTCATCCATCATTCCGAGTAGCTGAGCAGCAGCAGCAAGTGACAGCTGCTCCTCAACCAGATTCTTTCCAAGGACAGCAAGAAGTTCCAGCGGTAGTCCCTAGTAGATCAGTTTCTTTACGAGGAACTGGACAGCAACAGCCAGCTGAAGCTACAGTCCCTCAACCAGAATTTTTGCAGGAAGCTCAAGCTTCGCAAAGAGAAAGTCAGCCGAGACCTGTGGCGAGCCAGATGTCGACGTACGGAGAACCGAGGTATTTCTCGACACCACAACAAGCTATAGCACCTCCTCAAGACTCTCCGCCTAGGCCTGCTAAAAAAAAGACACGTGGCCCACAAAGGAATAAAAGGAATCTAGAAAGACGACGTCTAGACCTAGAAGACGACTCGGAAGGCTTCGAATCAGAAGATGACGAACCATGTCATTGCTTAGAGAGAATGATGAACCGTAGGAGACCACCTATGTGTTACCCTTATGAAAACTTTGAAATGGATCAGTACTATCCTTTCCCGCATGGATGTCCATATTTTTATTGAATTATGTGCCATCAAAATATTTTCGTACACGTGTTTTTTGGAATTTAATCAATTTGTCTCGTTCAAAAATACACCTGCCAAAACAAACAATTGTAATTTTATTTAATTGTAATTACGACGCATAAATAAAACTTCTTTTTCAATTTCAGCACATCATCCGGTGACTAATAATAACATTACTGTCAAACTGTGTCGAGATGTGAGTTTGATAACTTTAAATTTTGATACGTCATTTGATTTATCAAGCGTAAACGATGAAAGTAGATTATTCTGTTCCAGGTCCTGGTTGGAGGAAGATTGGTCAACCAGAACTCTCCTCATAACGAAGAAGATCATAAGAACATCAAGTCAGTGCAGACCTCTTTCAGTTCTGGGGATCTCGTGCCGATCAGAAAATGTCAGAATAGAAAAATCAAATCTCAAGAGGACCTAAGGAATTGGGACAGAGACATTCAGTTAGAAAATGAAGTTATAGCCTGGCTCAGAGAAACCTGCAATGCCGAATTAAATTCAAAGTGGGGTGATAAGATGCAAAGGCTTGCTCAGAAAATCAATAAACCAGGCGGAGAAGAAAAAATAAGACAAAAAATTCAGAAATACCTAAGAAGAGTGCCTTATCAGTTTTCTGAAAGCGATGAAGAAAGAAGAGCATTTAGGGATCAGTTACCGGACAGTATAGTAAAAAAAGTAAAGAAAATGTATTCAAAAACAGAAAGAAAAAGAAGTCATGCGTCTCCGGTAAGGATATTTCGGATTGAAATTCCAAAAGAACATTACAACATTGAAGATGAATTCAGAGTTATAGTAAAGAATTGGATGAAAGACATACCAATCAAAAAAAGGGATTTTTTTGGCAGGGCTATAAAGAAAGATGATGTTATTGATTCTGTAGCATTTCAGTTGAGACCCTATGTTTTAAACAGAGAGAACTACGATAAAGATTATAAGTCAACACTCAAAGCTATCATTGAGGAGATTTTAAATGAAATGCCTTTAGAAATTAACAGTTCCGAGAATCCCTCTTACTATAACCGTCTAGCTTTTACATTGTTAAATAATATTATACATCTTAACAGTAATGATCAATACAACGAGACATTAACTGCTGACGCTCCTAAAAATCACCAACAAGAAAAGGAACTAAGAGATTTTATTTCAAATGAAATAGCCAATATACTGAATAAGTTACATTTAAGTACTAGTACAAAAAGATTGCTATTGTTAGGAGAGGAGTTAAAAGATGTTTTTAAAATAATAGGTAGAAACGATCATGTCATTGATGATACCACAAGGGATACTGTATTTACCATATTGAATAAATTAGGCGGTATATCTGTTTATCAAGCAAATTATTTCACTGACGTTATTTTGAAACATTTTAGGGAATTTAATGAAAAAGAATTAAGCAAGATATCACCCACGAATAGCAAAGATAAGCAAGCCAACACTGACATTTCGTATAACGACGCATATTCGGTTTTTCACAACACTGCTGACTTAAAATATCTGCATGCAATGAAAAGAAAATGTATAAAAATTAACGAAGATGTAACAATCAATGATGAAATAAAGTCAAATATAGTTTTTTACAAGCGGAGAGTGATGGCACAAGTAGAAGACTGGTTAAATGAATTACATCTAAAATTACCTACCGCCAATAGGGACAAAGCAGTTCGGGAGTTAGCAGAAGATATTATAGATAGGTGTATGTATTTAGAAATAAATCCAAAAAGTAAAGATACAGATGAAAGTGAATTGCAGTATTTGAAGTATCAGATTTTTAAATGGATTAATAAAGTAGCAGGGGAAAACACAAAAGAAACTATTGAACGTGCAAACGAGTTAATGGAAAGAATTAAATGTATTGAAACTCCAAATTTATTGAAATCGAAAGAGAAACTATATAAATCATCATCATTACATAGAATTATATCTTTAAATGATTCTCAGCTAAAACAGTTAATTGAAGACTGTTTCAACTGTACTCCCAATATTTTTGAAGACATAACAAACAAATCAGAAATTATAGATGATTTAGTATTGAACTTATCAAGAAGAATTAAAACAAATGCTAATATCGATAGCGTTATAGAGAAAGAAGTTGAAAGATGGACACACAATGTTTACAGGGGGAAATACCAACGGGTCGTTAAACATAAATTGAAACAACTGCTTAAAAATATATTTGGATCAAGAAATAACCTTGATTCAAAGAGGGAAAAGCTAATGATAAGAAAGTATGAAGATTTAATTGACGATTGTATTGATGATTTTGCTACGAGCTCTCAGGAAATTAAAGATATTGATGACAGAAATAAACACACTCATGAATTAGCTATGCAATTGTTCAACCTCATAAACGGTGATGTAATAGTAACGTCCACCTATTTGGAAACAGTTGCATCAAAGTGGGCTAAAACATTAATTAGTAAAGAAACTATTCGGCGTGAATGGGCTTCAAGACTGATTGACTCCATACTCGATTACAATAACGAAGTGTTAACTAAAAAACAAAATCAAGAAACTGAAACAAATAAATTTCAAACCAATAACGAGTCAAATCCAATTTTACAATTTAATGAGGGACAAATAGGTTTGAGAGCCAAAGATATTGCAGTATACGGTGTCACGTTGCCAAGTAATCCCAAAACAAAAAACAAAAGTGTAGTAAATAGCAGTATAAACGAGATTACAGACGATGACATCCAAGGCGCTCTTGATTTGTATTTGAAACAACTAGTAGAACAAATAGATAACTGGCTTCAAACGTTGAATATCCCTCAAATTCATGATAAAGGATTTCGAGAGATAGTGATAAATGATTTGGCAGGCGATATTATTGATAGACATAAATATTTAGAACTAAATCCATCGAGCAGAGGCTCTGATGAAAGTGAGATTGAACAGCTGAAATATCAAATATTTAAATGGATTAACAAGTTGGTGGGAGAAGATCAGAGTGAAACTGTGGAACATGCATCGGAACTTATGAACCGAATAAGAAGTATTCCAGTACCAATGATGTTTAATCCTTTAGACAAAAGTATTAAAGGAAATAATGTAACAAATAGAAGTGCCATCAGCAAGACATCAGCAAACCCATCTAATGTCAGACTAAGCAACCCACTAGGCTTCACAACCGGTCCTATGGCAGCAACAAACAAAAACATCACCCAAATGCCTTCACTGAAAAGGCGTGGTAGTTTGCCAGCTCAATCAAACGTTAATTTCACAAACAAAAGACTTAGTGGACCGCCTATACTTGGTATACCAAAAACACCAATTCGTTCTGTAGAGCCAAAAAATCTCCAAGATTGTAAAACAGTAGACGAAGTGTATCAGTACTTCGATGTTGTATTCCAAGAGCGAGTGAAAGAAATCCCTCTAGAAACACCAACTCCTGAACAGAAATCGTTAGCAGAACTGGCTCGAAAAGGGCTCCATAATGGAATTTGGAAAACATTTCTACATTTAAGGGCAGATCCTCAAATTGATAATGACTATTCCTACTTCGAAATGGCGTTTGAAGATGAACTCGACAATTTGTTAGATTGTCTTCCCCAAACGAGTGAAATTCAGAAGATAAGGCATACGTGGAAGGTAAAGGTTCTGTGTGATGCCATTGGTATGTTAAAATATATACATAGTATAACTGATAGTCCATCTTTTAGACAAGCGCTTACGCAAAAATTCAACCGTCGGTATCTAAAAGAAAGAGCTCAGCAAAAGTCTGATAACGTTCAGCAGTTAAATATTGCAGTTATTGCTAAAGAATACATTCTTATGACAAAGTACAAAACAGAAGACCCAGTAAAAGCAGAGGCTTACAGGCAACGTTTGATGAAAAAAGTTAATGAATTCGCTGAAAACATCAAGAGTGAAGCCAATGTCGATTTCTTATCTATTAACCGCGCACAGTTCACCCAAATGGCTATGAAATTATTAGCTAGTGTTCCGATACCACACGACGAAATTCTTGAAGATGAGGCTGAGGAGATTTTAATCACTGAAGAAGTCGATCAATGGTACAACGGTTTACCTGTCCAACCACTAAAAAATGAAACAGATGGCGCTTTGCGCAAACGAATGAGAGAGCTGCTTGCGAGAAAGTTGCATGAAATCGAGAAACATTTGGATTTAGATGAATCGGCTGAATATGATATGAGGCATGAAATCTTGAAGTTCTTATACGAAAGAGCAGAATTGCAGCGTACCGAGTCTATCCAGTTAGATTTCATGGCTGAAGAGCTTATTAACCGATTGAAGAATAGGCGGGACCAGAAGAAATTGGGATATGAGTCGTTTGAAAGAGAAAAACCCCTCTCTTCCACTTTTGCTCAGACAGATCATGGAGAAGTGTTAGCTCCACTAGTGGATGCTGGAATAAATGCTGATGCGATCAGTCCACATGAAAATCAAGGAGTTTTCAGGGCTAGTCAAGTGGCAGGGCCAAGTAACCAAAATCATTACTATCAAGGGCAAGGTGTTCCAATTAACGAATTGCCTGGTCCAAATAGCCAAATACGTCCTCAGCGTAAAATGAGTCAGTCAGGTGTTTTAGGTACCATTCAAGCAGGTCCAAGTGTTCAAGAGCTCATTCAACGACATCAGACTCCACCACTCTGCTGTCAAGGTCAAGATGTTTCACATACTAACCAAGTATCTGGTCTAAATAGCCAAGTACGTTCCCAGCGTAGGATGAGTCAGCCACCTGCTCACCAAGGCGTTTTAGGTACCAGTCAAATAGCAGGTCCAAGTGTTCAAGAGGTCGTTCAACAAATGAATCAGACTACTCCGCCCTGCTGCCGTGGACAAGGTATTTTAGGCACGAGTCAAGTCGCTGGTCCGAGCGGGCTAGGTTATCAACAGCAAATCCATCCGCAACCACATCCAAGTCCTGGCATTATGAGGACCAGTCAAGCAGAACCGAACCAGGTTATTGGTTCCTCTGAAGGATCTGGTAACCAGAGTTACCACGCACCATCAGTTCATGGTTCAGATAGAAGTCAGTATCCGTCGAATGCAGTGCCGTGTGCGAATCTACCTTCAAGCCAAATGGGTGCTCAAGAGACTGTGCAAGGTTCTGGGCAAGCCTCCTCAAATGCACCAGAGAATACAGATTTCAATACAACTGAAGGTGCTACCAGATCAACCGCAAGAGTTGACTCTCCTCCAGTACGTGACGAGCCAGATGAAGATACCGATGGTGTTGAAGAGATTCGATACAAATGTAGATGTATGAAGCGTTCGTGGAAATGTAAGAGGCGCCGTTATTACGAAGAGAGGCCTTATTGCTATCCTATGCCGTTTCCTTGTAGATATTTTTACTGAAAGTGCTCAAGTGGTTTTGTGAAGTTTGTTCGGCGTATTTTTTTGTGAAAAATCGTGACGAGCAATATGTTAGTGTTGTTTTTTTGCAATTTATATACCTATATGTTTGAATACATTTATGTTTATAATTCGGTTTACAATTATTTATAATCGACAGCTACCTTAGCTCCCTATAAACCACTAGCAGTTTCAATTGGCTTCACTTACGTAAATGCTAGGTCTCACCCTTTATTATCGATTCGACAGATTTTCGTTTAGTCTGATTTTCATTACGTGCCGTTACTATCTATGTGTTTACTCGCTAGCGACGACGTTACTTTTTGTATGGAAAATTTTAGTTCTGTCAGTGACCGCTAGAGGCGCTGTGCAATTTTCCATAGACTTTTTTTACGTCGTCGCTAACGAGCAAAATCGTCGTAAACTCCTGGTAAAGGCACCGACAGATTTTTATTTCGGCAGTAAAAGTACAGTCACAGTGAGATAATATATTTTGGAATAATACTCTATCACAAGTATTACATTGGTTTACAGTTAACAATGTCCTTCTTAATGGAAGTACGAGGGTCAAACTGAAAGTTCTTAGAAAATCAAAAACTGATTACATTAGCCAGTTATTAGTTTTATTATATCTTTTCAAAATATTGTCCATTGACGTCAATACACCTCTGCATGCGATGGAACCACTGGGAAAAGCACTTTGCCCACTCGTCCTTAGGGGTCTCTTCAATGGCATCGCGATACGCAGCCACCGCTTCTTCAGCATTCATAAACCGCTTTCCTTTAAGTTTTTCTTTAATTTTTGGAAATAAATAAAAATCACAAGGCGCGAGGTCGGGGCTATACGGCGGGTGACCCAGTAATTCAACGTTTGATGTCGCCAAATAGTCGATCGTTCGCTTGGCGGTGTGCGACGAGGCGTTGTCGTGGTGAAGGAGGATCCTACTGCGAGGTCGTTTCTCTCGAACTTTTTCCAAGACAAGTGGCAAACAATTGGTAGTGTACCATTCTGCAGAAACTGTTTTTTGATCCTCTAACACAATTGTTGCGAAATGACCTATCCTTCCAAAGAACGAGGCCACCATTTTTTTTCCCGCACTTCGATCTCTCTTCACTTTAGTTGGCAACTCCTCGAAAGGAAACACCCACTGAGCAGATTGTCTTTTAGTTTCAGGATCATAACAGTAAATCCAGCTTTCGTCACCTGTTAGTATGTCGAACATAGCATTTGAGTCACCTCCGTAAAATCTTTCAATCATTTTACGGCACCAATCCACACGATGGAGTTTTTGAGCCTTAGTCAAATTATGAGGTATCCACCGGGCGCAAAGCTTCCTGACCGCTAAATGTTCGTGGAGGATTTTGTGCACTTGACTCATACCGATGCCTAAGCTTGTCCGAATCTGCTGATAGGTCACTCTTTTGTCAGTCTCTATCATACGCCGCACAACACAGATGTTATTTTCAGTCATCGCCGTAGAAGGCCGTCCCTCACGTACATCATCAGTGAGATTAGTGCGACCACGTTTAAACTCATTAAACCAGTTGTAAACAGTCGCACGAGATGGGGCTTCATCGTGAAAGGCCAATCGTAGACTATCATAACTTTCTTGTTGACTTAAATGACATCGAAAGTCATAAAAAATCATTGCACGAAAATTTTCTCGTGTTAAATTCATGTTGACGTGACACAGACAATTTTCAATTTGCCGCCAAATCGTAAAACAAATGACAAATGAATGAAATATATACTCAGTAATATTGGCAAAGAGTTCTATTTTCAAATTTTAGAATATTTTTTTATTATATCTATACTAATATTATAAAGCTGAAGAGTTTGTTTGTTCGTTTGTTTGTTTGAACGCGCTAATCTCAAAAACTACTGGCCCGATTTGAAAAAATATTTTTACGTTGGATAGTCCATTTATCGAGGAAGGCTTTAAGCTATATAACATAAAGATACGACTCATAAGACCACAGCAGAAATGAAAAATGTTGCGAAAACGGGAGAACGATATTCCTCTTTAGAGCTTCCGATGCATACGCTGCGGAAACCGCTTAAGTTACACAAAAATCATTTATGACAGGATTGTTCAGCATTAAGAGTTCTATAATAAAGTCCGCGACAGCATATGTCTATCTTTTATGGTTGACTTACTACAACCTTTTTTATGTTAATAAATTTGTAAAAAAATAATGCATTATTTTTAGAGGTGTATTATCTCAAGAACTGCTGGACCGATTTGAAAAAATATTTCTGTGTTGGATAGCTTATTTATCGAGAAAGGCTTTAGGATATAAAACATGACGCTGCGACGGGAGGGGAGGGAGCAAGCTCAAAACGCGCGGACGAAGTCGCGGGGGACCGCTAGTTGTTTATAAGTGGCCAGTTCTAAGAACTTTCAGTTTGACCCTCGTAAAACTAAATGTGTAAAGTTTACGATGCCTAATGTCCGACAGGCATCAACTCAGGTTAAGATAAAAGACAAATCGCTTGATATTATCGACTCCACAACATTCTTGGGAATCACTTTAGACTCCAAACTACAATGGGGTCCTCAAATAGAGGCTTTGTCAGGAAAACTAAGCTCAGCTGCTTTTGCTGTAAGAAAGATTAGACGTTTGACTGATATAGAAACAGCTAGGTTAGTTTATTTTAGTTATTTCCATAGCTTGATGTCCTACGGCATTTTACTGTGGGGCTCTGCAGCTGACATAGAATCAATTTTTATATTACAAAAAAGAGCCGTGCGAGCTAATTAAATCTAAAACCTCAAGATTCCCTACGAGAGGTGTTTAAAAAAACTAGAATATTAACTGTACCTAGCCTCTCAGTATATTTATGAAAATTTAATGTATGTACGCAAAAATTTACATTCATTCACGAAAAAAAGTGATATACATAATTATAATACTAGGAACAAGAATAAGCTTGCTATTCCACAATTTAGGCTTCGAAAGGTTGGTCATTCTTTCATAGGGAAATGTATAACATTTTTCAATAAACTACCAGAACACATTGTAAACTTACCGATCAATGAATTTAAAACTGTCATTAAAGAAACCCTAATGACGAAAGGGTATAAAGTAGATGATTATTTAAAAGATAATAATGTATGGACTTGCATGAATACTACAAACATTGTAAACCTTTTGAAAAGAGGCATTGACAATAGTGACTGAGTTTCTTGCGCAGCTTCTTTTCAGCACTAACCCAAAATTGTCCCGAAGCTGTGGTAGGGTTTATATTGGGACGTGTAAAAGTGTACTCTATGGGCCTATTTGCATAAATAAATGACTTTTATGACTTTTACTTGTAGGTTTCGTAGGTTTAGATTGTTTTCATTTATAAATTTTAAAAGTACAGGAGTGCAGAAGTCTATAATAGGTTTATCTGGTACTTCGTAGCACAAAAAGGAAATGTGTCCGTTACTCTAGCAGGAAAGTGTCTCGTAGAGCACATTGAAGTATGCCGTTGGATAGTGCTTAGTATGCCTAAATAGTGCGCCAATAAGAAAATTTGTGGGGGCCACAGTTTTCGCATTAAACAGAAAATACGTTTTCTGCTGGAGAAACGCTGCTCTAGCAGGAACTTTTTAAAATAATGACTCTAGAGCAGAACAAAGTATATTGTTAGATAGATCTTCTAACACATAATTTGTGCGACTAAAAGTTTAATCTGTAGGACTCACCGTTTTTAAGATATTCCATTTCCTGCTAGAGAAACGTTTCTCCATATCCTATATCACGGGAACCGTTTAATGTGCGACCGCAAAAAAACTCACCCTAAAAGGTGTTAATTTGTGACACGTAATCCATTATTTGTTTGTAACTATATCTTCCTGGTTTTTGAGAAATAAGCATGTATTTGGAAATGTTAAAATCGATAGAACTATTTAAATAAGCAACCAATGAATACAGTTCCAACGTTTGAAGAACACATTTATTATTTTAAACCACCTCAAAGAGTATGAAGAGCAGCCGTTTATTAGTTTCCTAATAATTCCACTTTGATTCCATACTCACAGTGCATAATTTTGTCATGTGAATTCAATAATTAGAACCAACTGTATGTGTACAAGTATACACCAACGTTTAGTGCGCTTATCAAAAAACGTGTCTTGAAAAATTTACATTGAAATAAGGCAAATTTCAGCAGATATAAGCAATAAGGCTAATTGATTTTACTTTACTGATTATCCGGCCAAATTAGAATGGTCACAAAAAAGCGGTCTCTATAAACAAATTGACGGCCTCCTGTAAAAAGTCATATAATATAAGGCCCTTTTACATACAGTCAGGTACGTATGTACCTGCTCGAATTTGTGGAGGTATAAGAGGTAAACATTGGATACAACTTTCCTTTCTTTTTAATACAAATTTGGCTGTTATTTTATATTCATTGTTTTTACCTATTCGAAAGGTATAATAATTGTAAATTCAATAAAAAGCATTAAAGTTTTTATAATTTTCTTTGTATTTAATTATTATCTCTGTTACTCTGTTACTTTACATTGGTACTGGAAGCACTGAAACACTACGTTTAATATTTTTATTTAAGTACATGATGCGCGCGGATTATGAACCTTAAAGCCGACTAGCTTAAAACCAACGCTGCAACGTCTAATGAGTCACTAGACCCCTATGGGCGAAATATAGAATTACAGATATCTTAAGCATTGCTATAGCCGCACAACATTTATTAAGTGGTGCTAATCTTCACGTTTGTTGTTATTTGAAACTGATGTCATACTTATTAGTTTGTCTTTTATTCAGGATGAAAACGAAGAGTTGGTAAAACCTTTCGAAATTGCACTTTATCCAGGGATATGCTCTTTTATAAGTTTATATTATGACATGATATGATGATACACATTTTGATGTAATTTATATATTTTTTTATTCTTTTAATATAAATAAACAGGTCAACATGCTTTTTAGGGTTCCGTAGCTGAATGGCTAAAAACGGAACCCTTATCGTTTCATCAAGTCTGTCTGTCCGTATATCACACCCACTTTATTCTGAAACTATTCTGAAAATCTGAAAATATTACATAATTGAAAGAAACATAGTTTAAAAGATGTTGGCGGATAATCATATTCAATCAAAGCCATATTTAAAACAATATCTGTTTGTTCAAAGAGTTTTATTTTCGGCATGGAGAAAACTAATATTTATTGCATGCATTTTATACTTCTCACTAGATGGCTTTGATAACTCTAGGAACAATATATTAAAATGTTTATTATTAATTATAATATATTAAATTTCATTGAAAAAAAATGTTTACGATTAAACTTGTACACTATACCAATTGTGCTTTACTCGTTTACTTTAAATTTATGTTGGCGTAAAACAGTTATCCTCTGCCATATTCCTGAAAGTCAGACAGCGCCATCTCCTTATGATAAAAATTATTTAATGCTCACAGGTCACAGTAATATTTCACGTGTCATTCAATTTAAAGTTTGACCAGAAATCAATCAAGTAAAAAATACAAGTTAATTTTATTTGTTACAAAATCGCTAAAGTTGTATAAAGGGTCCTTATCTTTGAACCATAGAATTGGAACATAAAATTTTGCAGCTGATTATTTATACAAGGCTAAGTATATGTCAACCAGATTGTAAACAAAATGAAGGAGGTCGTCAATTTGTATATAGAGGCCGCTTTTTTGTGACCATTCTAATTTGGTCGAATAATCAATAACGTTAAATCGATTAGCCTTATTGCTTATATCTGCTAAAATTTGCTTTATTTCAATGTAAATTTTTTAAGATACGTTTTTTGTTAAGCGCACTAAACGTTGGTGTATACTTGTAGACATACAGTTGGTTCTAATTATTGAATTCACATGACAAAATTATGCACTGTGAGTTTGGAGTCAAAGTGGAATTATTAGGAAACTAATAAACGGCTGCTCTTCATACTCTTTGAGGTGGTTTAAAATAATAAATGTGTTCTTCAAACGTTGGAACTGTATTCATTGGTTGCTTATTTAAATAGTTCTATCGATTTTAACATTTCCAAATGCATGCTTATTTCTCAAAAACCAGAAAGATATAGTTACATACAAATAATGGATTACGTGTCACAAATTAACACCTTTTAGTGTGAGTTTTTTCACGGTCGCACATTAAACGGTTCCCGTGATATAGGATATGGAGAAACGTTTCTCTAGCAGGAAATGTAATATCTTAAAAACGGTGAGTCCTACAGATTAAACTTTTAGTCGCACAAATTATGTGTTAGAAGATCTATCTAACAATATACTTTGTTCTGCGCTAGATTCATTATTTAAAAAAGTTCCTGCTAGAGCAGCGTTTCTCCAGCAGAAAACGTATTTTCTGTTTTATGCAAAAACTGTGGCCCCCACTAATTTTCTATTTGGCGCACTATTTAGGCATCTACGAGACACTTTCCTGCTAGAGTAACGTACACAAAGGAAATCCCTAACTTCGAAACCAGACAATTAGTGTGGTGTCTGGTGCAATAATAAATGAATATTTACTACATTACCTCAAATAATTGGCATCATTATTATTTGTAAAAGTTGTAGGAATACAAAAGTTTATAGAAGTTCAATGATTTTTGGTATTGGCTCCATACCGTAGGACTTTGCGTTTCCATACATTGATATATGCATTAAATGACAGGTTCTTGCAAACCAGTGTATTTTTAACTCTGACATTTTATTCATTATTTAAATGCTATATTAGGGTCTGATTCTACATTTAACTTTGTTTTAAACAAGCGTCAAATAGTTGTCTATAGAGAATGATTTACCTATTAATCCAAATATTTTTATCCACAATTTATCGCCATCGTAGGTATTTGTTGTGTTAGTCAAATAGATATTTATTTCACATCAAAATTATAATATTTATTTACCATTTACAGAACATACAACTAATTTGTTCATTTTGTAATCAACTGTACTTTTGTGAAAATGACAAGCTGTCGTAACAAAAATCAGTCGAAACTATAACAACAGGCTCTCATGAAATATTTTTTCTCATTACCTACGATGTGAATAGCCTTTGCTATTTTAATGTATTGTGCCACTAACCAAATGATTTGAAGAATTGCCAAAAATTTTGCTACACCACAGATGTCTTTTGAGAACGTAGATACAAATCTGTGCTACCATTATTAAATTCAAAAAGTTGAAATAGGCGTATTACCGAACATCGGTAATTTGATTTGATACTATAATATGGCTATCCATATGTTTCACAATCAAAGTAAATAATATTGTAGTTTACTATTTTAAAAAACCTGGCTTCTGTGTGTACTGGCTGAGTGCTTGTTTTACAGAGAACAATACTCTCCTCTCTGGATAAATAAGCAGAAAAAAAGCAAAGTAAACTCATCAACAATTTAATATCACAGCACAAAAAATCACAGACATCACAAAACGATTTCAATCACCTGAAAAAGAGATAGCTCGGGTGAGGACAGTGCGCTCCACAGCATTTAGAGCAACGGCTGATAGAGTCGTCGCCTAGCTGACAAGGGTTATGAGTCGTTGGCGTCCGTCTTCTCATACAACTGGTTATAACTCTCTCCCTGCATCTGCATCTCTCCTCTTTTCTCTCTTTTACAAACGTTCCAGGGTTTCTGAGCGACCTACGTACTCTCCGTCTAACAAGAGGGGTTCCCCAATAGCCCTGATCTGGGTAATGGATATCCCATTCCTCTCCATCAGGAGACTCTCGCGATATCTTCGCTCTAGGGGATTGAGTACCACAAGTTTTGATGCAAGGCACGTCATCTAAGGATCCTAGCCTTGTCACTTTAGGGCCGAATCTGAGGTCCATTTCAGGACCAGTGTCGAAAGGAGATGACGTACTGGATATCTCAGGAGTTCTATAACAAGGCAATCTGCATGGTTTTCGAGTTTGTTTGTGTTCTTGAGATTGGCAGGGGGGCTTACGCTTCGATCGATTGCATGGAATTCCTTGGGATGTGCATGGAGGTATTTGGGGTTGACAAATTGGAGGTGTTTCCATACATGGACTCTGCGGGATACACGGAGATGCGGGCGGATTCATGCATGTAGCTCGCATTTTTAGCGATGGCTTGGGCATCATACAAGGGGCCATTGGTGGAGCTGATTGACATGGTTGAGATGGAAATGGTTGGCAAGGGATTGATTGCGACAAACAAGGTGGTGGCGAAACACAGGGTGTTTGAGGTGGCATTGAGACATAAGGAGGCGGTGGTGACCACTGCTGCGGAGGCGTATTTGAAGGCATGTAGGATTGCGGCATTCTAGTTTGATCTGGCAAAGGAAACATACCCGCAGGTGCTGAGCTTGAACTTTGTTGCGGTTCGAATCTAGGAGGAATAGAGGAGGATGGTGGCTGATGCCACGAAAACTGAGGCGCCTGTTGTGGTTGAAGCGGACTTTGACTTTGGTAACTCGCCGATTGAGCTGGGGAACTAGCTGTCTGACCTTGACCAGAAGGTACATTATTCATGGTGGAATCTGAAGAACCCCAATAATGCTCCTGCACAATGACTTGTGGTGACACAGGACGCTGTCCAAACGGTGGGATGTCTGCGCTTGGAGAAGGTGTAGCTTGGCTCCTTGTTATTTGCGATTGAATTGCCTTCGCACTACTTGGGCCAACCTCTGTCTGACTTCCGGCATCAAGAGGTATTGGATTCACTGATACATCTTTATACTTACTCGGCTGGGTCAGAGTTGATTGATAAAATGCCTGTTTCGGCTGATTTCTGTCTCTTATTCTTTTTAAATGGGCTTTATTTTCAGTGCTCAGAGTACTAGTCGGAAAAGGAGGTACATATTGAGATAGATATTTATTTCCCGTAGGCGCAGCCGGTACGTCAGCTGCTCTGTCAGTCATTGAGGAAAAACGAATAGACACTTGACTTGGTCTTCTTGTGGTATTATCAATCGCATGTCTAATATCAAACACGCTAAATCTTCTTGAATCTTCTGTATTGCTGAGTCTATTTATTAAATCATCGACCTTTGCTTCAGCTCTTTTTTCTTTGCCTGGTTGTATAGGTAGTTTCTTAATCCATTTCTTGGTTTCCTTTTTCATTGGTTCTTCAACATCAAGCTCAGGATGGAATTCCTTGACTTTTTCGATGTCATGTAAACGTTTAGTCAAAACATTGACTATTTTGTTTTTTTGTAATTGTTTAATCGGCGACTCATCTTCTATAAGAGGTACACCTTTAAGCCAATCGTTGATTTCATCTTTGGTCCTAACTTGTTCGACTTGAGATTTAATGGTTTCATCGTTAGGGTCTGGGATCGTTTGTAGTATATCATATAATTCTCTGTTTAACTTTTTAGATTCAACAGGGGAATATGGATGGCGCTGTAAATAGTCATCACAGAATTGACTGATTGCGTCACTGATCTTGTTTTTTAATTTACGTTTCGTTTCTTCATCGACAGCTGCAAAGCGTAAGTTGATATACGCGTCAGCAACGTTATCTTTTAAGACTTCGAAAGGAGCTTGTTCTTCAACCGTAGTATAGTCTTTGAACGGCAGAGTTTGCGAAATAGCAGCACGTAGCTGTTCTTTATACGCTGGCCCTGCAAGTTCATCTCGAGTTTTAGCTTTCGCTTCTTTTACCTTTTCAACTAACTTCTCTTTTTGAGCTGTAAAATGCTTTTTCATTTCTGGACTTGTGGGCAATGTACTAATTAAGTTATCAATTTCATCATTTAACAGCTCTTCGTATAACATGTCATCTTTAAATATTTCAGGATTGAGATTTAAATTACCTATTTTATTAATTAGTTTGCTAGTAATATTTTGTTTCAGGGTCTTAACTTTTTCGTTCTCTTGTGGAGTACTTCCACTATCAATCGGCAATTTATCACACCAGTCGGAAACACTATCGTAAAGGACATCGGCAGCTTTTTTGAAACCAGTTTTGTTACTGGCATTATAATCTGTGCTCAAATCAGGACGAGACGCAGTAGTGTTTTGGACGTAATCATGCAACTGATCGGTCAGTTTTGATATAGTACTATCTTCCAATTTGTCCGTCTGTAAAGGCAGTTTCTTAACAAACGTCTTTATTTCTTTTTCTAATTCAGGATTCGCTTTTGTTGTTGCTTCTTTTGGAGCATTCGGGTAAATAGATTTTACTTTCTGGGAAACTTTGTGAACTTCAGATTCAGATTTTGCTATATTTTCACCAGGTTTAAATGGTAAATCTTTTCCCCAGTCATTTCTTATTTCTTTGACATTATCTTTGTTGATCGATGGTTCGCTGACTGTCATCATTTTAAGTAGCTTTTTATGTAATTCTTCAATTTTTTTAGTTACATACTGGGGATCTTTTTTTTTGCTCCGCTCTATTGGAAGCTGATGCAAATATTTCTTTATTTCTTCTTTTAGTGTGTTTCTAATAATTTTATTGGAAGTAGGGTATTGTTGCATTAGTTGGTAAAGTCTTTCCATGAATCCTTGCATCAAGCTTTCAATTTTGTTATCCTCAATAGCCGATTTTTCATATTGTAAAGGAACAGAGTCTAACCATTCTTCTAAAACTCGAAATATCTCTTTCATTTTATCGTCGATTTCCATTGAAGATTCAATGTCAGCTAAATTTTGTAACAAATTATGTAACTTTAAGTATTCTAAAAGATCGTTTGCAGTTGTATCGTGGAATTCCTTGTCTAATCTCAATTGTGACTCCATTGGGATTTTTTTCAATGTTTCTTTTATTATGTCAAGCATTAATTCTTCTTTAGGATGATCACTTGGGAGCGGGGTTCTCAATGTATCTTTTAAACTTTTAGACAGTTCTGTCATTAACTTTTCTTGCTCACGTCTTTCTGATTTGGGCCGCTTTTGATAAATGGCTTTTTCTTTTAGCCAATCTAACAGTAACGAGTTCAGACCCTGATTCGAAAGAGAGATCAAGGCTTTGTTTACGAGCACACCTTTCAATCCTTCTGTTAAAGTTATAAAGTACTGTTCATTATAATCTTTTAACATTTTCTGAAGATAATCCGTTACGGCGTCATCAAAAAGTTGTTCTGTCAATTCGTCTTCTCTATTTAGCTGATTGATAAGTTGAGCCAAATCTTTTGCCATTTGCTGTTGGAGATTTACATCGACATTAGCATAGAACTTGGAAGGCACAGCTTGGATCCACTTCTGAATTTCTTTTTCTAATGATGTAAGTTCCTGTGATAAATACTGAATGTAAGAATCCCTTCGCTTATTGGGTTGTCTCACAAGCTCCGGAGAATTAACTAACTGTGGTACAGGCAAACTTTTTATTCGATTCATTAAATATTTAGCCTTAGCCGTCGATGGCATAACATCTTTTGAATTCGGCAGTTTATTAAGCCACCTAAAGATCTGATACTTTAGATGTTCCAATTCTTCCTCATCAGAGGTTTTAGCATTGGGATTCAGTTGGAAATATTTTTGTCTGTCAATAATATCCCGAGATAAATCTTCAACCATGTCATCTTTGAACGTGCTATCTTCAGAGCTCAAATCTATAGGTAAATCACTCACCCAATCGTCGGTTATTCTCGAAAGTTCATTCATATAAGTGATTTCTTCTTTAGTAAGAACTGGCTTATTAAACGGCGAAGAAAGTTCTATCGCAGATATTGTTGAACCTTTAGAATCACCTTGTGGTCTGAAGGAATGGGTATCAAATGATTTTTTAGGTGTTGATGTCTTAAAGTCTTGGTTCAAAAGTCTGCCAGTCAAGTCACTAGCTTGCAATCGGTCTGCGTCAACAGGTATACTTTGTAAATACTTTGCAACTTCACTTTCTACATCATCTCTCTTTTGAGCGCTGGTTTTATCTATCTGTGATATAATATCGCCAACTCTTTGGGTTAATTTTTCTGTAGCTGCTTGGTTCTTTTTAGAGGAGAGAGTATTTTTGTCACCTGTCAAGTCTTGTATAAAATCACTGATTTCTTGTTTAGCCGTATCTTTGAAAATTTTTTTTTGCGCGGGTGAAAGAGTTTTGAAGCCTATGTTACTGGGACCTGCTGTTGATTTTCCTGGCGTGGACGCCTTAAAAGCTTGGCTCTGAAATCTGTCACCCAGTTCTCTAGCTTGAGATTGGTCTGCATCAATAGGTATACCATCTAAATACTTTGAAATTTTACCCTCTGTATCATCTCTCTTTTCAGCGGTCGTTGTGTCTATCTGCGACATTATATCGCTAGCTTTTTGAGTTAATTGATCTGTAGTACCTTTGTATTTTTTCGAAGATAGAGGGGTATTGTCATCTGACAAATCTTGTATGAAGTAACCCCTTTCTGGTTTAGCACTATGTTTGAAAACGTCTTTTTGCGTTGGCGTAAGAGTTTCGTCACCCGTTTTACTAGAACCTGCTGATGATATTCTTGGTGTGAACGTCTTTAAAGCTTGATTTTGAAGTTTATCAGCTAAATCACTAGCATGAGATTGATCTGCATCAACAGGGATACTGTGTAAATACCTTAAAACTTCACTCTCTATATCATCTCTCTTTTCAGTGTTGGTTATGTCTTTCTGTGACATTATATCGCCAACCTTTTGGGCTAATTTATCTGTAGCAGCTTTGTTTGATGAAAGAGTGCTTTTGTCGCCTGTCAATTCTTGTATGAAATCATCGATTACTTGTTTAGCACTATCATTGAAAAAATCTTTACGCGGTGGCGAAAGAGTTTTGTAACCCGTTTTACTAGGAACTGCTGATGAACTTCTTGGTTTGAACGTCTTTAAAGTTTGATTTCGGAGTCTATCAGCTATTTCACTAGCATGAGACTGATCTGCATCAACAGGGATACTCTGTAAATACCTTAAAACTTCACTCTCTATATCATCTCTCTTTTCAGTGTTGGTTATGTCTTTCTGTGACATTATATCGCCAACCTTTTGGGCTAATTTATCTGTAGCAGCTTTATTTGATGAAAGAGTGCTTTTGTCGCCTGTCAATTCTTGTATGAAATCATCGATTACTTGTTTAGCACTATCATTGAAAAAATCTTTTCGCGATGGCGAAAGAGTTTTGTAACCCGTTTTACTAGGAACTGCTGATGAACTTCTTGGTGTGAACGTCTTTAAAGTTTGATTTCGGAGTCTATCAGCTAACTCACTAGCATGAGACTGATCTATATTAATAGGTAGATTATGCAAATGCTTTGAAACTTCCCTCTCTGTATCATCTCTCTTTTCAGTGCTGGTTGTGTAAATGTCTCTCTGTGACATTATATCGTCAACTCTTTGGGCCATCTTTTCTGTAACTGCTTTGTTATTTTTAGGGGAAAGAGCGCTTCGGTCAGCTGTCAATTCTTGTACGAAGTCATGGATCTCTTGTATAGAGTCATCTTTTATAATTTCGTTTTGCTTTGGCGAAAGAGTTTCGTAATTTCTTGAATTTGACGTGTTACTTAATTCCTTACCCAAACATAGTTCTTTTGCTCTAACAGTTACTTTACTGGTAATTTCTTTTATTTGGTCTATAGGAATATCCAAGTCTTTCAGAGCTTTGATTAGTTTATTTTTCGTTTGAGTGTCAATTCCTCCACGCATCGATAAATCGGCTAAGAAATCGGTTAGAATCGATTCAACTTGGTTACGATTGTCGTAAGGCACATTAGTATTGTCTAAAATGAGATCAACGTCTTCCTTGAGATTGTTTTTTAACTGATCTGGAACAATACGTTGATGCTTTATAAAATTATTTATTTATAAGGTACCAACGGTAATAACTCAGTTAGGATTAATGATAAAAAAAAACTACCTTCCCACCTACTATTATTAATAATAGGTGCACACCGCGTTCTGTTGATTAACGTCGGTACTTTTGATATAGTATTTTGAATAGTCTACATTCTCTAACTTTTTACACCATAGGTCATCAGTTATTCGCGCTTTGTGCCCTTCCCATTGTCTTATAAGAAAAGCTTATAAGAGAAAGATAAGAAAAAGCTTATAAGATTGAAACACATAAGATAGTAGCAACAGGAAGCACATAAGATTGAGTTGTCTTTAAGCTGATGGCTATAGGGGTAGAAAATTTCTAGACTGGCGATCTTTTGATCGAAAGAACAGAGTAGGACGTCCACCAGCAAGATTGTCTGACGACCTTGTCAAGATCACGGGATAATACTAGATGCAGACCACTTGCCATAGGTCGCTATGGAAATCCATGGCGGTGGCTTATGATCAGCAGTGGACGTGCTCCGGCTAATGATCATAATGATTATATAATATAAGTTACCTATCATCATCTTGTTTAGTACTTCAAATATTTTACCTGCAGTTGCTGTCGTCGCTTTTGAAGTAGATGGCTGCGTTCCTTGTTTTACTACGTTTCGTAAATCTTTCGTCCGGTCAAAGGCATTTTTTGTATAATCTTCGTCGAAATTGCTTAAAATTTCATCAGAAATAGGTTGTGGCCATTTGGCTCGCTTGTCCCAACGTTTCCTTTCACCTCCTTTAGAGGAACATTTTCCTCGGTGATCCCATGATTCTGGAGTCAAGTGATCATCCTCTGGTACGTCTGATACTGTGTTGATTTTGTTTAAGAGTTCATAAGTCATTTTTTGTCGGTTTCTAGCATTTAGCCGTTTGCCCTTATTTTCAAATGTTGTATTTAACCAATTTGCTATTTCGTGTTCTATTTCACTATCACCTTTTCCCTGTGACCGTAATTCTAATAATTTATTGGCTAATTCATTAACATATTTTTCGTTTTCTTCTTCACTGCCATCAGATAATTCTGGGTTGTTGTTAAGCCAATTCCGAACTTTTTGGGTAATAGTATGTTTTTGATCATATTGTAGAGGTGTTTTAGTTTTCTTTTGATAAGGAGCAGATTTAGATGCATCAACCAACTTTGCAATTAAGTTTTCAACCAAATTAGTTTTTGTTTCCGAACCGAGTCGTGGCTTGCTGCGGACGTTATTTTCCAACCATTCATTAATTTCATTTTGCATTTGTTCTTGCACGTAGGAATCATTAACACCTTGAGCTAGCAACTGTTGAAGTTGATTAGCTAAATACTTTACAGATCTCTGGTTTTCTGCTATTTTCGAAGCACTATCACTAGCAAAATTTGGAACGTCATTAACCCATTCCCAGATTACTTTTTCGCATTCATCTCCTATAGATTCTGCACTTGATTGCTTTGAAATATCTTTAGCAGGTATTTTATGTAATTCAGTAGCTAATTTATCAGCATGATTGTCTACATATGCATCTTTATTACTATCTACATTGATTGGCAATCCTTCCATAATTTCAACAATATCCGATTTGAGAATATCTTTGTATTCTTCGGAATCTGTTGGTTGATTCAAAGCTAACGGCTTCAACCTATTAACGAAACCATCTACAACACTTTGCTTGTCGATCACTTGTCCTTGACTATCTTTTGTTTTCAAATCGAGATTATCAACAAATTTTTCGATTGCCCTCTGGAATTTATCACCATTTCTGCTTATATTATTAATTTTATCAAATAGGCTATCAGCCATTAGTTGCTTAAACAGATTCTGGTTTTCTGTATCACCAGGTAGCCACATTGGCATATTATTAATACACTCATTGATCTTTGTTTTCACTTTTTCTTCAAAATCTTCGTCATCTCTTAAAGCTTGTAACTGTTCAGCCAATTCTTTCGCCATATCTTGCCTCATGTGTCTGTTTTCAGGTGTATCATTGGCGTAAACTGGAAGCTCATCTAGCCATTCGAATACTTGTTCTTCGACATTTATTCCGAAGTCATCAAAAGAGGACGACTTTCTGGGGCAGTTACAAGGTACAGGTTTACGGCAGTAGCAACACACTTTAGGGTGTGAAGGACATACTGGGATGAAAGTCTGGAAACAATGCAGATACTTAGTTATTTTTCGGATTTTTTACTTACCTACAGTGTCTTTGTTAATTCAAATACGCCGTATAATAATTAAACATGTTTGCCGGAGGCACAAAAAAGTTCGCTGGGTCCGTAAAAAAAACAACTTACCCCTGCCATAGCTTCACAAGAAGACATAGCTGGAATTTGAATGGACACCATTCGCACTGAACCTGAAGGTAAAAAAAATAAATGAGGATAAAAGTACGTAATTAATATTGAAAATAATTAAAATATGATGATGATATATGGAAGAGGAATAAAATTACATATTAGGTTCCTAAAATAACATTTTAGGAATCGAATCAGATTTGACAGAAATGAACAGTCAGAATTGCTTGGTCTTAGTAAATAGTGTATTGAATGACCATTAAAACACAACTTTGCTTAAAATTAAACTTTTGCAAATGAATCTATATCTATACTTGTTTATTAAGCTGAACAGTTTGTTTCGTATCTCAGAAACTACTGGACCGATTTGAAAAATACTTTAGTTAAGCTTATTTATAGAGGAAAATAACAATTACGGATTCCCCGTAGAATATTTCAAGGCAAAACACATATTTTCATCATTTTCTCTTTATATACCTATGGTTGACTGGTAGAGAATTCATTAAGTCCGCCATATGTACCTTTTGTTTGTGCATGAAGTGTTATAAACAAAATAAATAATTTTTCATTAGGCGTATGAGGCCAGCAACCATAGTGGTTAGCGCAAGTGAGTGTTGTACTCAAGCTGCTAGCATTGTTTTGGTGTGAAGTTATTTTAAAACTGTAATAGCTTCTTAGATATTTATTGAATTTAAATCATGTAAAGGGCAATTTCGTTAAAAATAAAATGCTCGTTATGATGAATTACATTGCTATCTATTATATTGCTATTATCTGCTAGGAATAAATACCCTTGTGCATCAAAACACCTTTGAATATAGTACAATATTTTTTATCAATATGAACACAAAAGAAGTTTGTTGTGCGTAAACCATATAAGATAGACATATGCTATCGCGGACTTTAATGTAGAACTTTAAGCAATCGCATGATACATGCTTTTATTGTATCTTAAACGGTTCACGCTGAGTACGCAACGAAAGCTCTCAAAAGAAAAAAAACCACGGGACTCGAACCAGCAACCTCCTGGCCAATCGGGTTAAACGCTCTACCAATAGAGTTACCGTGCTGTCTGCCTAACTTTGCGAAATTTGTAGTCTCCTACGAATATTTATTTATTTAAAACTTCATGCACACAACATAAAATGGTACATATGGCGGACTTAATGCCAAAAGCATTTTCTACCAGTCAACCATAGGTCATGACAGAGAAAATATACATGTATATCCCTACGATGTATACGATGATAAACATACATACTGCCTATTACTTATATACGATTGTATAAAAATAATTAAATATTTATTTATTATATAAACATACACATCATTTAAATATACATAATATGGTACACATAGATAAATTAATGTCAATGAGACGGGTCAGTGAGTTCGTCTCTATCAAGTGTTCGCAATGCCTTTTTTGAAGGAAATTTCGAGGTAGATGTTTGGACACTTTTTGGAAGCCCATTCCAAAGTTGAATGGCTGTGAGAGTAAAGGAATTGGACATAAAGCCAGAAGTGTGACGGGGAGTGAAAAGTTGAAGAGAGCTACTAGAGGGAAGGGACCGGTCGTGAGAAGAGTGGAGGTATGAACATTTTTCTTTAAGATAGGACGAATACGTCATTACGCGTGACGTTTATCATAACTTAAAATTATGACGATTGGTAGAGCGTTTGGCCCGGTCAGCCAAAAGGTTGCTGGTTCAAGTCCCGTCCGCGCGCAAATTTTTGGTTTCTTATTTCATCTTTATGAATAAAATGTGACACTGTGAGTGTCAAAAACATTCTAAACCATAGCATCGTGATATTTTATAGCCTAAAGCCTTCTTCGATAAATAAGCTTTTCAAATCGGTCAAGTAGTTTCTGACATTAGCGCGTTCAAAGAAACAAACTCCTCAGCTTAATGAAATAAGTCTATACATAGATTGATTTGCAAAATTTATAAGTTGTGTTTTAGTGGTCATTCGATTACACTATTTACTGAGACCAAGCAATTCTGACTGTTCATTTGTGTCAAATCTAATTCGATTCTTGGAATTATAAAATATATTTAATATATTTTGTCCAATCCGTCCAGTAAATAAATAAATAAATATTAATAATAAATAAATAAATATTGGACACTAATCAAATACATTGTTCAAATCCCAAAGTAAGTAGCCAATGCACTTGTGTTATGGAAATCAGACACAATGGTGGTACCACAACACACACACCCGAGACAATATAGAAAAGATCGTTTTCTACATTGTCCCGACCGGGAATCGAACCCGGAGCCTCACGAGATGGCGACGCTTGAAACCAGCGTACTGCTCACTCGACCACGGAGGTCGTCGAGTAGTTCTTGACATACGCGCGTTCAAACAAACAAACAAACTCTTTAGCTTTATAATATTAAGTATAGATTTTACATACCTCCAGGGCAACAATTGGAGTCAGCTGAATCATCTTGCGAGGTTCTTCTGTGATGCAACCTGCGATGTTGACTGTACCGATACTGTATGTTGGGGCACACCTGAAACATACCCTGAGTGGGCATTAATGCGAAAATATGCGAAACGGCTGGACCGATTTTGATGGAGACAAGAAGCTGATCATCACATTATCTTAAAAACGACGCGTCATGTCGATTAGATGAAATTAATAATATCAGCTACTGTGGTACTTCATGTAAGCCAAATTGGATTTTAATATCCTCATAAGAAATCCATCTATCTGCATTAAAGGTTTGACTGGCAGATAATGCTTTTAGCATTTAGTCCACCTTTGAACACCAAGATTTGTGCAGAAAGAGCATTTGTGCAACATTTAATATATCAAGCACCCCACGCTTTTTACTCTGAATTGAATTATTCTCTAACTCTTTGTAATAAAAAAAAATCTACTTTTTAGTTCGGTTAGCTATAAAAGCGTGATTTTTTGGTTTGTGTAAACTATAATTTTTATATGTGGAAACACGTAAATGGTTTAAAGTTATTTTCATTAGTGTTTAATCTAGTTTTAAGCTACTGTAGTGTTTCCCTTATAAAATAAAATAAAAATAAATCAGTAGCTGTTGCAGTATATCATCATCATCAATAGGTTGCTATTAGTCGTAGAGCCTAGTCAGAGGCCTTACGGGCGCGGCTTGATAACATCTGACAGCAGGGTTAGTCGCTTGCCTTGCAAACACGAGGGGTGTTGCACTGGGCCCGCGTGGTGGAGTATGGCGCGAACTAGCTCATAGTGGAGGTAAGGCGATTGACCAGCAGTGGGAAGTTACAGGCTAACTTTATTAATTAATTACCAATTAATTTTTACTTAACTCTAGTCTGTCAAACTGCTGCAGTTTACAGCAGTAGCTCTTGTGGCATATACGTTTTAAAACTATGTAGCTTACTTGTATATTGAACATGCGTGCAACAACAGTGTTTCATAGGTAGGTACGGGCATCAGCACGTCAAAGTAGACACTGTCTAATCTTATGTGTTTGTAATAGGGGTTCGTTTTCAACAAAAATGTCTAGCATGACATGATGACTGACTGACATGATGACTTTACTTTACTACTTCTCACAAAAAAGGTGTGAGTTCACAAAAATTTGATACATTTTAGTAAGCGTAACATAACAAAGGCTAAAGTATACTTACAATAGGCTGGTTATCACAAATCTGTCTCAGCGTGTCCCTCAGACACCGCGTCATATCAGTAAGATACCTGACGTCAGTAGCAATAGCTCTGAATCGACGCGGAGAGGAACTTCCTAAGTAATCGTACGATGCGTCTAGACACTTGCTTTTTTGCCTGAAAAAAAAAATTCTACTGAAATGTGAAATACACTTCAATTTTCATCGGTTAATTGAATGTTATTTGTACATTCTTTTTTAGTTACAGATATACTTCTTTTACTTTGGCGAGACTAATTATTAAAAAAACCGGCAAAGTGCGTGTCGGCTCGCACACTAAGGGTTCCGTGCCAACTTCAACTGAATCAGAGATCCACTTACTTCCACTTAGCTAAAATAGGTACATACCACAATATTTTGTTGACAGCAAATATAACTTTGTTTTTCAAAGTATTTGGATGAATAACAAAGTTATATTTGCGGTTATTGAAAATATGCTCTATCTTAAAAACTACTTGTTCGATCTTATTCTAACCGATTTTCGTTAAAAGTCCTGGTCAAGATCTACATAACGTATTTTTTTTGAAATTTACACTCGCTTAGTTTAAAAGTTAGATGGGGAGGGACGCCCATTTTATACCACTTTGGAAACGTCTATCTCTCAAGAGTTAGAAGAGAAAATGGTTTTAGGAACCTTGATGTCATTTTAAAAGATCATAGACACGTAAAGTTTGAGAAAAAAAGGTTTCATTTCCATGTATGTTCTGGGAATGCCTAGGCCTAATCGAGCCGCTAAGTGCGGAGAAGACCCAGAAAAACTAGTGACCTAGTACTAAGCGAGTGTAAATTTTGAAAAAAAGACGTGGCGCTCGGAGAATGCCGCGGTAAAGCTATTGAATAGCATTTGTTATCAACTTATTTGTTATGCAATTATAATTATTTACTTATTTTATTTATACAACCAATGCCACCTAAAGGCGGGTTGCTGAACTAAAGAGACAAGCGTGATATTTCGAAAAGTCATTAAAAGTTCTGCTATTCATCGATAGATGAAGAAATAAACAGTATCACCGCTGTGCCGGTCGGAGTGGGGGGTGTTAGGTTATTTTCGTTACGGAATCACTTGATTCGGTCTCCACGCTCAAGGCCCGCGATAGAAGCTATGCAATAGCTTAAAAAATTCGTGATGTAGATCTTGATAAGCCCTTTCAACGAAAATTGGTTTAGACGAAATCGAACTAGTTCTTGAGATAGGGCACATTTTTAACAAACATAACTTTGTTATTCATACAAATACTATGAAAAACAAAGTTATATTTGCCGTCAATAAAATATTGTGGTATTTTGGCTTTTGTCGTAATAGTAAGGTGTAAGGGAAGACATTAAAGATGTAAATAAACCTACCTGACATCTCTCAACGACATGACAGGAGATTGAGATCTTCTCTTCCTATCTTCTATCACATTCTCTTTACTTATTTCTTCCGATTCAGACGCTTTCTCTTTAACTTTAATTCTTGTGTATGTCTGTACAGCTTTTGAAGACTTCATTTTGTGTATTGCTTTGGGAGACTCTGTTTTTGAGCGACGGGGACGCGTGTTTTTGACGTGGTAGGAACTTTTAGAAGCTAAAACATAAGTTTAAAATTATTTAAAACAGACTTCATAAAGGAGGTTATCAATTCGACTGTTTATTGTTTTTTTTTGTATATATGTTTCCTCATAACTACGTCATTTGTGTTCAGATTAAAAGAACACCTACTTAGAGGGTTTACCATCTTGTTGGTCCCATTATTGCCAAGTCGGGATCTGATGATGAAATCTTGGTGTAATCGAGGGAAACCCTCAAATTTTAAAGCGATTTTTATTTGAATCTTAATGTTGACGTGTTGTTACGTCTGGTAGTCAACATCTAGTGGAGCTGAGCTGATGGTGGATCTCCTTAACGCTTAGGAGTTCAGTGACTACGACGACACAACATATTTGATGTATTTTGTAGCTTAGTAGATTACAAATTATTATTGATATGAGCCCATAGTGTCCCACTGCAGGGCAAAGGCCTCCATACCTTTTTTTCACTCTCCACGATTTTGGGCAGCTGGCGATCAGTCCCTGTTAAATGACTCCAGCTCGTCACGCCATCTTTTCCTGGGTCTACCGCGTTGCCGTCTTCCATTTAAGGGGATATACTCGGTGCTGATTTTGGCCCAGAGATCATCCGACATTCGGCTTACCTACGTGACCAGCCCAGTCCCACTTTACCCACGTATGGCGCCCAAAATCGTCAAGGGGTCCAGCCTAGAGGTTTGTCAGAGAGCAATGCAGCGCAGTATACTGGGGGTAAAACTGACTGACCGAATTCAGAAAATTTTATTGATTTAGAAACAGGGTCAAAATGTACAACCTAACCTAATACGGGGAGTATTGGGTTGGATTTTCCCCACTCCTATAAATGACAAAATATTGCATATAAAATTTACTTATACAAAACTTTATCGCATGGGTCACCTCAAGCAACATCCACCAGGCACCGACTCCAAAAAGAAATGATTTGCCTAAAATGGAGTCCATCCAAGAGTTTATTTAAGAATTTTTAGTGCATTTTGTTTTTAAAGCCGGTTTTTCAGTGTCAGTAATAGGCAAATGTGTGTCAGTAGATAGTATGTGTCTCTTGCCCAGTTTGACTATTCAAACTACGTGTGTGCAAGCGATTTTAGAAATAGTAGTAACTCACAGTGCTTTGTCTGCGTGTAGTCCAACAGCCTTTGCACCAGTTCCGTGGACACGTTGGGAGATGCGATCGGGTACTTCCGAAGAGAAAACGCAAACGATTCCGAACATCGCGACGGACGCGCGTTTGAGAGCCGACCTGAAACATCATTTCTACTTCCTAGTGTATTATGGATACAAATTAATTTAGTAAAAATAACTTTTTGCACTTCAAATGATTTTTTCTCTCTTATCAGCGTTATTTTTGTCTTTTTAGGACCGATTTTTCAATGGTCAGATAAAACTTATCAGACTGATAAATTATAAAACGACAGATTTTCAGAAATGACAGGTACCTATGACTGCTGACAATTAGATGTCGTTTTCAAATGAGCCATAATGTATTTTGTTCGATGATTATTTCTCTGACTTATCAGCCCTTAGTGTTTTTTAGACTGTTTTTAATGTATTATTTTCGTGGTATTTACTTATTGAATATGAGTCGATTTTACAAACCATTCGAATACGACTCTCAAGTAATAATAATATACTGATGGAACTTAAATAGTTACTCAAACTTTTTTATAAATGTAACAAATACCGTTTTAAGAACCGCATCAAAATCGGTTCACCTGAACGCGAGATAATCGCAGCCAAATATACACATGCTGAAAGCTTCCTTTTTATTCTGAAGTCGACCAAAAACTGTAATTATAACATAACAATATTTATTACTTACTTCTATCGACTGATGTGTAACTGTTCCTAATCGTTTGACTCTTGTTCATAGGCGTGTGTGGTGATTGTGTTTCTCTAGAGCCAACTTCGAAGTTACCTTGGGCTGAAATATAAAACTCAAAATTATTCGAAAGTACGTTACCACAGTGGAAAATGGAAGGAAAGTCAGTTTTTCTTTGTTTGGTGAAAATTGGAAATTTGAAAAAAATGAAATAGATTTATTGTGCGCTAGTAATTATAGACATGCACGAATAAAAAAGTTCCTCTTTAAAAATAAATAGCAAGCCGCCACGAAAATTACTAGTTGCTAAGACTTTTGCTGTGCCATCAGTATTTTCGATTAGGATTCGGATTTTTTCTGTACAAAAGGTTTTTTTATTATTATTTTCAGTTACATTTCAAAATTAGCGCAAGTATAATGCTATTTTTAATTGCGTTGAAGAAATAAGGCCGAAATAACGTAAAAATTGAGAGTCCTGTGTGCGGCTTACATAAGAAACCATTTTAAACACTCTAAGTAGATCTAGAGTTGGGTAGTTAATGAAGTACTTCAGCAATCTATTTCGTTCTCGACTCGGTAGTTCAGCCCTTCAGTAGCTCAGTGATAGAGATTATATTGTACGGATATATTGGTTAGACAGTTGCACGGCTCGGCTTGCGTGAGTTTCGCTCTAAATTAATGTTTTAGATAGCGAAAGCAAAAATGTTCTTTAAATTATTTTCAATAAGATTTAGAATTAAGTATTGTTTGATAGATTGATGTTTGAGGTGATTTTCAGAGTAGTGTTTGTTTATTTTTGTTGTAATTACAGACAGCTGTTTTAATAATCGTAGTTCTAGACTGCTGACATTTTATAAAAGTGTTTATTATTTTTTCATAAAATTAGATCCATACACGATACATAAACAATTGAGCTGAATTAATATGTAGCTGAATGAACAAATGAGCTTAATGAACTAGATGAGTGATACATATCTTTGGCTTCCACTGAACTATATCACTCATTTCACTTCAGTGAACGATATTGCACATGTTTACAAAGTGTAAACATCCAAAAACAGCCCTACCTTTCTTTGCAGGTAAAAAGGCAAGTAATAAAAGAAACTCACTTCGACATGGTTCTGCCCGTTGCGGTGGAAATTCTTTTAGCTGCACCGGCGGTGATGATGGTCTGACGCGGCAGTGGGCCATCTGGGAATACAAATATTGCATTGAAATTCCAGCATTAAAATTAAGTGTTACTAGCGGTCCCAGCGAAAATCATTCTTCCCCGGTCTCAAACCGTCCCCGCCCCGTCTCCGTCGAACGGGATTAAAGGTCTCCTATGTTCGTCTCCGACAGAAAGACGACCTTGTGAAGATCGTAGAATCAAAACACAACAAAGAAACAGACCGCTTGTGATCGGTCGCTGTGGAATGCCGTGGGGGAGGCCTATGTTCAGCAGTGGACGTCCTTTGACTGATCATCCAAGATATCCGTCTCCAAGTTCTAAGCAACCTCAGTCAACCTCTTCTAATCAATCCTCAGTCAAATCGGTTCTTCAGTCGTTCTTGAGTTATTACAGGTTGTAAGAACAGCAAAAAAATATGTATATGTATTTGTGTGTTGCATAAGAATCAATCAAAGGCTATCTCTTTACTTTAGTGTTTGGTCTATGTAGCTTTCAATAAAGGTATGCATAGCACAAACGCCGCTGCATTTGTTTTGCAGAAACGCAATCTTTAACACAGTCATGTTGTGCATACATAGATGTTATACCTTAAGTTATCTACCAGTCAACTTTTGTGGCTTATCGTGGATGATTATCAGTTTTTTAACGTTTTTTTTAACTAGCGGTTCCCCGCGACTACGTACGCGCGTTTTGAGTTTGCTTCCTAACCTCCTGTCGCAGCCTAAAGCGTTTTATAGCCTTAAGCCTTCCTCGATAAATAAGCTATCCAACACAAAGTTTTTTTTTTAAATCGGTCCAGTAGCTCCTGAGATTAGCGCGTTCAAACAAACAAACAAACTCCTCACCTTTATAATGTTAGTTTAAATTTTATACGCTCACTAGCGGTCCCCCGCGACTTCGTTCGCGCGTTTTGAGTTTGCTCCCTCCCCTCCCGTCGCAGCGTCATGTTTTATATCCTAAAGCCTTTCTCGATAAATAAGCTATCCAACACAGAAATATTTTTTCAAATCGGTCCAGCAGTTCCTGAGTGAGCGCGTTCAAACAAACAAACTCTTCAGCTTTATAATATATTAGCGCAAGCGCACGTTGTACTTAAGCTGCGAACATTATTTTGGTGCGGAGTTATGTTGAAACTGTGATAGCTCCTAAGATATTTATTGAAATCAAATGATATACAGGGCAACTTGGTTCTAAATGAAATGCTTGTGATGATGAATGTATTTATTTTGATAAGAATAAATACCTGTGTGTAAAATACACCTCGAAAAAAAATGCATTATTTTTTTACAAATTTATTAACATAAAAAAGGTTGTAGTAAGTCAACCATAAAAGATAGACATATGCTGTCGCGGACTTTATTATAGAACTCTTAATGCTGAACAATCGTGTCATACATGATTTTTGTGTAACTCAAGCGGTTTCCGCAGCGTATGCAGCGGAAGCTCTCAAAAGGAATATCTTTCTCCCGTTTTCGCAACATTTTTCATTTCTGCTGTGGTCTTATGAGTTGTATCTTTATGTTATATAGCCTAAAGCCTTCCTCGATAAATGGACTATCCAACGTAAAAATAATTTTTCAAATCGGGCCAGTAGTTTTTGAGATTAGCGCGTTCAAACAAACAAACAAACAAACAAACAAACAAACAAACAAACTCTTCAGCTTTATAATATTAGTATAGATTCATGTGTACTGATGCCCTCCGTGGTGTGGTGGCTAAGTACGCTGGTCTAAGGCGTCGTCCCACCGTGATCCCGGGTTCGATTCCCAGTCTGGTCAATATAGAAATCATAACTTTCTATATTGTCTCGAGTCTGAGTGTTGTGGTACCACAGCTTAGTCTGATTTCCATAAATAGCTATTTTCTTTGGGATCAGATCCAGAGCAATGTATGTTATTGATGTCCAATATTTATATACAAAAATCGGTATCTCGAATACTATTGGGCCTGCAGTAACGATTGTAGTATCGTATTATGGCACCTTTGGACTACTTTAAGTATACTAAGGGATCACAAAAACAACTAATTATAGCCAAAACCTGTAAAAACAACAAGAGAAGGTTAGGCCATCGTCAAAACTAGATGTACCGGATTTTACTCAAGACACCCATTTTCATTTTCATTTATTTATAAGGCACACAAAACAAATTACAGTTAAACATGGAACATAATTATTATCTAAAACATAAGTGCGGAACTGCAATTCAACACATGTGTACACAAGTTTGTCTAAAAATAAATTATTAACATATATATTTTTTAAAGTAGTGGAAAATAAAATCAATAAATGGACCAAAAGGAAATCACAGATAAAATTTACAATAATAAAGAACGGATTAAATAACAAATAATCACAAATCAATAAAATAAAATTGCACAAAAGAAAAACAATTTAAAAAAAAACAAATTAATAGAAATCAAAAGTAATTAAACGCATCAGTAATATAATTATAATAAATAAAATAGAAGATAAATTAAAATAAACATTCATTTTCAAATTTTACCAAATACATTTTTTTTAAATCTAGCAAGGGAGAGACATATCTAAGGAATTATATTCTTTCAACATTTCATTATAGGTACGGCACATACTCACAATTGGGTTATAGAAAGAGGTATAATTCGTATATACCTGAAGATCAAAGCTATTGGGATTGTGAGTCCTAAATCTAATATTAAAGGGAAGTAATGATAACAGAGACGGGGAATCGATGCACGAATTGACTATTTTGTAAAGGCACATTAAATCATGATACTTGCGACGAGATTCTAGGGTTGAAAGTCGGAACTCGCGCAGTCTCTCATCGTAGCCAGACAACCTTCTACTGCATCCCAGTCGATAGCATAATACACTGAGGAACCTCATCTGAACACGTTCAATTCGTAGTATATGGACTTTATAAAATGGAGACCAAATCACAGTATTGAATTCGAGGATACTTCTTACCAGCACCTTAAAGAGGTATATTAGACTATTTGGGTTCTTAATAGTACATTATGATACAAATGTGCTAAGTTGACCATTATATACAAGGCGATATTGTGTGCGCACGAGCGAAAGCGAGTGCGCCATAAGAAAGCCGCGTATATAATGGTCACAAGCACACGCGTATCATACGACGTTTTTCAACACACTTCCGCGGAAAAAACAAGACTCTTCATTTACTAAGTTTTTAATTATTAAAACATGTAGTAAAAAAAAATTTCACTCGATTTTGATGGCAAAGACTTTCGCACGCGTTCTTTGCCTCGTTACGTATGTCCGGCGGAGTAAATAATAGGTTTTCTTCATTTTCTTCACTTGAATTAGGCATTTTCATTAATATTAAACTTCTTAAATAATGCAAACTTCGTCACAGCCGACAATTATTTTTTTACGAAAAATGGCGCATTGTTTTTTTTTCTTGCCGCGATACCGATGCGCGCGCAAGGCTTAGGCGCGAACTAGATTGGCCAAAAGCCAAGATTAAAAATGTAATAATTCGTGTTTAAAACACAAATCACAGAAAATGTTAAACGAGTTTGAGCTATTTTTTAGTAATAAATCTGGATTTACCATTTATTGAAATAAATATGTAGATACTGTTATTTTTCGCATAAATACTGTTTGTTGCTAAAATAAAAGTATTGTATAACCCGACTAAATTATATCGCTTCTTCTTCTTACTTACGACTTGGTACTAGGGTACAAACCTAAATTGGTCGGGTTAATAAACTAAAGGCACTAGTGCAATAATATAATAAAAAAGCACGCGTGTTTAATATCTATGATTATGAGCCAAAAATCGGTGGAATAAAGACGTCGTTATGAGCAAGTGTGTTGAAAACTCTTTTGTACAACGCAAAATGAAACCGAGCATACCGTTACATTTATTGATGATATGATCATAATGGGCGTGAAACGAACCCATACATCTAGGCATTTCAAATAGCATATTACCTGGTAACTACTGGTGTATCTGTCGTCGCAAATCTGTGCGGCCGTATCAGCTGAGGTTGAATACGTTAAGGCGCCAGTGTCGGTGTCCACTGCAGACTTACCGCTAGTTATTCCTTTTAATTGGTTTCTGTCTGGAAAGAAGTCAAAGTCAAAGTCAAAAATAATTTATTCAATTTAGGACACAAAATGCCACTTATTAGTGTAATATCAATCAATTATGGCCCGTATGGGGCTAGAACATGTATCCTTATCTTTTGGGCCCTACTAGCGCTTCGAGACAAGACACAGACAATTAGGCAAGTGGTGAGAAGAAACGCTGGGACTAACTCAGTCACCACTAGCTGCCACAAAAATGATAGAAATCAAAATAAACAGGTAGGTACATCAGTTTGGTGCAGGCTGGACTGTCCATACATTCTCGTCATTAAAATAGTCTTCGATTTTATAATACCCCTTCGAAATTAGAGTAGTTTTGACATGTAACTTAAATTTATGAATAGGTAGTTCGATAACATTATAAGGTACCTATATTATTGAAAAATTTGACACAATTTCCCAAGAATGCATTCATTGTTTTGGCTATCCTGAAGTTTGGACTGACAAGTTTGTTTTATTTCTTGTGTTATACGAATGAAGATAAAAACTGTCTTGTTTGGTGCAGTATTTAGCGATTCTGGCTACGACGCCAGCCGTCGCGGGTTCAAATCCCGCAAGGGGCAGGTGTTTCTGTGATGAGCACGAACATTTGTAACAACAAGTTTATATGAAACGGATAAATTTATATGCTTCTATTGTATAAGGTATGTAATAATATAATATAATAATATTGGACACCAATCACATACATTGTTCTGATCCCAAAGTAAGTAGCCAATGCACTTGTGTTATGGAAATCAGACACAACGGTGGTACAACACCCAGACCCGAGACAATATAGAAAAGTTCGTTTTCTACATTGACCCGACCGGGAATCGAACCCGGAACCTCACGAGATGGCGACGCTTGAAACCAGCGCGGTAGCCACTCGACCACGGAGATCGTCAATGTGTTGTAACTAACTCCCTATTTAGGTTTCTCATTTAAAATCTTGTTTAGGGTATACTTTTACTCAGGGTTGGCCTGGATAATTATCGTGATAATTATCTTGATAATTATCGTTGATAATTATCATGATAATTACGTGTTGATAATTATCGTTGATAATAACGAGTAACTTTTATTGTACAAAACAAAACGAAATAATATATAATGTGTATCCAAACGCTTGTTTTTTCGTCACAATATCAAGCGTGTATCCCAACGAACGCCAAATGTCATTCATCTACAGGGGATTTCCCCTCACTGTCACTTTTATTTGTTTTCCTTTTCGTTAACTGTAGTTTGTGCGCGAAATTAAATAAAGAAAAACATTATGCATAGAAAACTTAATCCAATATGGTGAAAGTTTACCTGCATTTAAAGTTCACAGTTTAAACTAAAAGTAATACCTAAATATAGAAAAAGAAATTATATACCTTATTTGATTTGATAGTTGGATAATTATCAGATAATTATCGGATAATTATCGGATTATTATCAGACTAGCGGTCCCCTGCGACTTCGTCCGCGCGTTTTGAGTTTGCTCCCTCCCCTCCCGTCGCAGCGTCATGTTTTATATCCTAAAGCCTTTCTCGATAAATAAGATATCCAAAACAGAAATATTTTTTCAAATCGGTCCAGCAGTTCCTGAGATAAGCTCGTTCAAACAAACAAACTCTTCAGCTTTATAATATACTAGCGGTCCCCCGCGACTTCGTCCGCGCGTTTTGAGTTTGCTCCCTCCCATCCCGTCGCAGCGTCATGTTTTATATCCTAAAGCCTTTCTCGATAAATAAGCTATCCAACACAGAAATATTTTTTCAAATCGGGCCAGTAGTTTTTGAGATTAGCGCGTTCAAACAAACAAACAAACAAACAAACAAACAAACTCTTCAGCTTTATAATATTAGTATAGATTAGCGCAAGCGCACGTTGTACTTAAGCTGCGAACATTATTTTGGTGCGGAGTTATGTTAAAACTGTGATAGCTCCTAAGATATTTATTGAAATCAAATGATATAAAGGGCAACTTGGTTCTAAATGAAATGCTCGTGATGATGAATGTATTTATTTTGATAAGAATAAATAACTGTGTGTATAATACACCTCTAAAAATAATGCATTATTTTTTTACAAATTTATTAACATAAAAAAGGTTGTAGTAAGTCAACCATAAAAGATAGACATATGCTGTCGCGGACTTTATTATATAACTCTTAATGCTGAACAATCCTGCCATACATGATTTTTGTGTAACTTAAGCGGTTTTCGCAGCGTATGCAGCGGAAGCTCTCAAAAGGAATATCTTTCTCCCGTTTTCGCAACATTTTTCATTTCTGCTGTGGTCTTATGAGTCGTATCTTTATGTTGTATAGCCTAAAGCCTTCCTCGATAAATGGACTATCCAACGTAAAAATATTTTTTCAAATCGGGCCAGTAGTTTTTGAGATTAGCGCGTTCAAACAAACAAACAAACAAACTCTTCAGCTTTATAATATTAGTATAGATAATTATCAGAGAAAATAATTATCTTGATAATAGCCAACCCTGCTTTTACTGTATCTGATATAGCTAAATGTCGTTTACATTTGCCGTAGAGCTCTCTGATTGGCTAGATTCCATAATGAAGTTGTAATTGTAACAAATGTTTCTATGTTAAAAAGCTGTTCAGTTCCCTTAATAAACATAAATAAATAAGTCATAGATGTCACTATCTATTTTAGTATTTATGGGAATCGACCCCGTCATAATCGTTGCGTGAAATTCGTAACACAAGGAATAAAATTCCTTACTTCGAAACAATGATGGTGTGTTGTCTGGCGCATATTATTTATAAGCTGACCCGGCAAACGTTGTTATGCATATATCAGGATTAAACTTTAATAATAAAAATAAATGTTTATTTTCATAAAATAAATTTTAGATTTGCCATAAGCTACTTAAGGGAAATTTTAATCGAAGTACAGTTAAAACCTATAATTGATCAGTTATCGAGCGGGATGAAAAATGAATAAATTACTAAAATGGCTATAAAAAATAGGAGTTGTATGTATTTTTAATGCCACATGATAAAAAAATAAAAAATAAAATAATTTGTCCAAAAATTAAAATAATAATAATGGGTGAACAACCCTTATTACCATACAATACCCCTAAGGTATCGAAAATCAGACCTACTGAATATTTTATTTATTTGGTTAAACTTTATTGCACTGTAAGTTGTACAATTGGCTGACTGAATGCCTAATGGCATTCTCTACCAGTCAACCAGCTGGTAATGCAAAGAGTTTAATCAGTTTAATCAGAATACGCATATAAAATTTGGTAAGAATCGGTAAAGCCGTTTCGGAGGAGTACGGTAACTAATATTATGACATGGAAATTTTATATACAGAGTGTTGTTTTGGTCAGTGACATCCAACGAAGGGTGATAATATGAGTTATGCTTATTAAAAAAAATATTTTCTTTAAATTCTGAGCAAGTTTTATACAAGAAAACCTCTTCACAACATTTAAAAAAAATACAAAACTAATAGGAAAACTCGCACCCTAGTGCGTAGTTAGCGCTTATCTACAAAATACTACGCCGTAGCTAGTAAGCTACGAAAAGGCTACCTAGTGTTGGTAGTTTTAACTCGATTGCTGTACCGCATAAAAAAATGATTTTGTGGGTACCTTCCATTTCAAAAAAAAAAAATTTTTTTTGGCATCAGTATCGTTCGTACAGCCACCACCCCTGAGTCGTTCGTCGCTGACCAAATCAACATCCTGTATTAGATATTGATAATAAACTAACCAATATTGCTGCTATTGCGTCTCTGTCGGCCAATCATCGTGACGGCCAGCCCCGCACCCCGCAGTCCCTGCACTATCGCCACTATGCCCTCCCCCTCCCTGTCACCCTCCATTTTGGAGCCTCAGTTGCGCGGCAATGGGATGTACTGCAAAAATATAAATAAACATAAAGATGAAATAAGAAACCAAAAATTTGCGCAAGGACGGGCCTTGAACCAGCCACCTTTTGGCTGACCGGGGCAAACGCTCTACCAATTGAGCTACCGTGCTGTCAGTCCGACCTTGCGAAATTTGTGGATGGATACGTCATTCCGTGACGCTTAGCGCCATCTACCCGTTTTTTCAACAGTGGGCCCAACCAGTTATTCTTTACAGAATAAATATAACTTGAAAATTGATGACGCTTCGCTATCTAATGGATTAGAATGTTTTTAACACTTAGGTACTCGTACAGTGTCATAATTTGTATTTGTTACGGCTAATAGCCGAAGTGCGGCTACACCTAGTTTTAGCCGGCTACAACTAGGTGCAGCCCGCCACATGCGGTTAATCTTAGGTGTATCCTACTTATCTTCGGTTACAACTAGGTTTAGCCTTCATTATAGCGGCTAGAACTAGGTACAGCCGCACACTGGTGGTTAAACTTAGGTGCATCCTATTTATTATCGGCTAGAACTAGGTTTTCAGTTCAGTTAAGGATTTTGGTTTTATTAAAAAATAAACATATGGCATTACCATAAACCTTTACTATAAAACTTTACTTCTTAACTATGAAAAAATCAACTAAGTCTTTGTTCTCTTCTATCATAACTTCTTAATTCAGTTTAAATTATACAAAAATCAACAAACTGTAATATATCATCACTCTCTACCGAGTTGATGATACAAAATCGAATCAATCAGGAAACGCAAGATACGAATCTCAAAATAAAACCAAAATCCTTAACTGAACTTAAAACCTAGTTCTAGCCGATAATAAATAGGATGCACCTTAGTTTAACCACCTTTGTGCGGCTGTACCTAGTTCTAGCCGCTATATTGAAGGCTAAATCTAGTTGTAACCGAAGATAAGTAGGTAGGATACACCTATGATTAACCGCATCGGGCTGCACCTAGTTGTAGCCGGCTAAAACTAGGTGTAGCCGCACTTCGGCTATTAGCCGTAACATATTCATAAGGATGAAATAAGAAACCAAAAATTTGCAACAGTGTCATATTTTATATTCATAAAGATGAAATATGAAAGCAAAAATTTGCGCACGGGCGGGACTTGAACCAGCAAGCTCCCCAACCTTTGGCCCGGTCAGCCAAGAGGTTGCTGGTTCAAGTCCTGCCCGTGCGCAAATTTTTGGTTTCTTATTTCATCTTTATTAATATAAAATATGACACTGTAAGTGTTAAAAACATTCTAAACCATTATAAATAAGCAGTTCAGTATTGTTGCATACGAAATGTATAGTTATCCAACTTTTGAATTACCTTGCTTATTTGACACTTCTTGAAAGAAAACGTTAATATAACAGCAGTTCAAAAGCTGGCCTCTTAAGGAAGGGCTGATTGTGTGTTGATGAAAGTGGTGTTGTTAATGTATGTTAAGTGTATTAATTAGTATAATTATTATACTATTTTAGTACAGGGATGAGTATTGAAATGAGTATTGAAATTGTTTTCTTTTTTATATTGGACACCAATTACATACATTGATCTGATCCCAAAGTGAGTAGCCAATGCACTTGTGTAGGTAATTGTACACCCCAGAGGTGGAATTGTGTAAAGCAATCGTATTTATTTGACAGTTCAATATGATCTGTTAAACGCTTTGTTCTTCGCCGTTTGACAGATCAAGCAGTTTGTCGAATGAATACGATTGCTTTGCACAATTCCACCGATCCGAGATAATAGAATTATGATTTTTATATGAACCCGACCAGATTCCAGACACAAAGCCGACCAATTGATTTATGATGTTAAGTTTTGAAGGATCTAATGATTCCTCAGTGTATAAAAGTAACTCAGAGGATGGTTCCTCAAAAACCGGCTAAGTGCTAGTCGGACTCGCCCACTTAGGATTCCGTGCCAACTTTTACTGAATTAGGGATCCACTTACTTTCACTAAGATAAAATACCACAATATTTTGTTGACAGCAAATATAACTTTGTTTTTCATAGTGTTTGTATGAAAAACAAAGTTATGTTTGCGGTTGTTGAAAATGTGCTATATCCCAAAAACTACTAGTTAGATCCCGTCCAATCCAAGTTTCGTTGAAAGTATTTGTTAAGATCTACATTATATATTTTTTCAAAATTTACACTCGCTTTGTTTAGAAGTAAACGGGGGGGGAGGGGGGGGACACGCCCATTTTACCACTTTGACTTTTTGATACTTTTAGAGAAAACGGTTTATTAAAACCTCTATTTAATTATAGAAGACCATAGGCTTGACAAAAAAAAATTTTTTTGGTTTTAGTTTCATGAATCCCCCCTTAAATATCATTATTTATTATTTTTTTAATAAGAATCGTAACGGTTAACCGGATACATCTTTCTACCTTTCAACAGTGTGATGCTTATAGTTACAGAGTAAAATGGCTGTGACATACGGACGGACAGACAGACAGACAGACCGACAGATAGACAGATTTGACGAAACTACAAGGGTTCCGTTTTTTGCTATTCGGCTACGAAACCCTAAAAATGCAAATAAACACGTTATAAAATCTCGGATATCTCTTATGGTAGTTTCAGGGAATCAACAGCAGGCTTCTCATTAGCGGATAAGGATACCGATTAGTTTGACATCAACCATCATACCTACTTCAAGCAGGATACAAAAAAAATGCAAAGAAATTCCATTTTCAAGACTTTATTGTCAATTTTGAGGTGATCTTAGTAACGTTGTTGCTATAACACATTCCTGAATACGTAAACAGGTTACCGAAACAAGGAAGTGTGCGAACGTTTGTAAACTACCGTCTTTGTGAGCTGTGGGAGTAGGTGTGATGCAATATGTGTGAATGTGATTGATGACCATTCATATAGGGAATTATGCTTAGGTACTTTGTGAGTTAGTTGCAGTAATAAGACCCTAAGCTAATAGGTTAATATTTATTATATGCCCTTAGGTTATAAAATAGTTGACTAGATTTAGTTTTGACTGTTTGGTTCTAAAGTAAAAAAGTAAGGTTAATCTATAACGCCCCACTGCTGGGCAAAGGCCTTACCTCAACTTTGAGGTAGTTGGAGCCATACTCCATCACGCGGGCTCAGTGCGGCGTGCGGCTCTACGGCTTAACATACGTCACTTATAAAAGCTAAGGCTGGATTTGCACTACCTTCTCAGAATAAAAGATCTTGAATTGTTGTGGGATATAAGTATTTTTAATGATTTCTCCTCGACAGGCGGTAGAAAAGTGCCCACAGTTATAACATGGCGGTCAAATCTAATCTAAGTGTTGCCAGGTTGGCCTTAAATTATTACTCATAAAATAATTACTCGAATAACGAAATAACGTTACAATGTATGACAAAGTAATACTTAAATATAATAAGCCTAACATGTAAATAATGTATAACTAAAATAAACTCTTATAACGTTATAACGATAACGGTATCTAAATAATAAACTAGGATTAATATCAAAATCAAATGTTTCTAACACTTATATGGTAAGAATTCAAACACGAGCGTGCTGTGTAGGTTGGTTTACTTCGGTAATTAATACCTAAGTGCTGCCAAAACTTACAGTGGTTACAACCGCTTACAGTGGTTACGTGAATTCTTGTTATACGAAATTATGATATGGGAAAACTCTGTTCATAAAGATAGGGTATTTATCTTGCAGAGAAAATGTATTCGTGCGATATTTGGACTAAAACATACAGATACATGTAGACCATTTTTTAGACGCTTTAGTTTACTTACCCTACCCTGGCTATACATTTTAGATATATGTCTGTTTGTGTATCATCATAATGACCTATTTGAACAAAATTGTCAAACTACTACTCGTAATCTTCGCTCCATGTATAAAAACAAACTCTTTAAACCTACATCTACTAAATTAACACTCGTGTCTAGTAATGCATTTATGATGTGCATCAAAATTTACAATAATCTGCCAGATGTCTTAAAACAATATAACTACCCAAAGTTAAAAATTGAATTAAAAAATGGCTGGTTGAAAAATGATTTTATAGTGTGCAAGAATATTTGCAATACAAATAATTTTGTTAAAAAGTGATTCAAAAATGTTATGTGTGCATGTGTGTGTATACGCCTGAAAAGGAAGAACTAAGAGATATGTACCTACTTATAAAAGCTTTTGTACAATTTGAGGTAACCTTTGTTCATAGACACAATAAAGACTTACTAACACTGCGTTACCAATTACTCATCCTTTTGGTTCGGTTGGGTCTTTAGCAAATTATAAACTACTCCAACATCTGTATGTAAGTGTTCATGAACATTAATGAAAACAATGAATTTGAATTTGAAAAGTCTTCTAATTTAAGAGTTAAAGGACTTCTTTTCTCAAGGGCTAACTAGAAGGTAAGTATTATAAAGCTGCCGTCAATCGATATTTGAAGTTCTATGACATAAAAAACCTAAGCCTACCGTCATTTTGAGCAGACGTATGAGAGAGAATGTAATATCGGGCCGGTAGCAGCCCTGCCAATCCTCGCTGTGGGGCAATGACCTGTAATTAAAACATAACAAAACAATATTAAACCAATCTGGTGCAGACGTAGGTACCATCTCTAAATGTGCCCAGCAACGTTGCCGTGAAAGTATGGACGCAACATTGCTTGTGATGCCGCAACTTAAGGCGCTAGCCAAATTTTTAACGCGCACACTTAACGCCACTTTAGTAGAAAAATCATAACTCGTTAAATAAAAGACCAATCAAAAATCTGGTAAACACGATTGAAGTACAGGTTCTATAGTTTATTTAGTACGTTTAAATTGTTTCTAAAGTAATTTAGTGTAGTTAGAGTTAGAAAAACTGCTATATATACTTTTGGCAATTTTTCTAACTGTTATTGCAGATAACTCTATTTTATTGAACTTAAACATTGTCTCTAAACCACATAACCAGAGCTACAATCGCAATCAGATTTTCGATTGGTCTTTTATTTAACGAGTTATGATTTTTCTACTAAAGTGGCGCTAGTGTGCGCGTTAAAAATTCGGGTAGCCCCTTAAGCAATTTATGTAAACATTAAAAAAATATATTTCTTTGATTTACACTGGAATATTTATGATTGATATTTTAATGCAAAGTTGATAAACTTTGTAATGTTTCATCATTGCCAAATTATCTATTTTATTTAAAAACATAAAATTGTACATATGGCGGACTTAATACCAAAAGCATTCTCTATCAGTCAACCACAGGTCGGAACAGAGAAACAAATATATATAGTATATATATAAGTTAAGTTATAGAAGCAAGAAAAGAGAAGAGAATAGCGATAAGATGTCTATAATACGATGATAAACAAACACACATACAAATTAACTGGATGTTTAAGCTGTGATGTTTAAATATTCCATTCTATGGCACGGGAATGTTTCCGGCAGCGGCACATCTAGAACCAACACTATGTCGTCGATAGTGCACCTGCTCATACAAAGCGGCGGTTTCTAGGTGCAGCTAGCGAGTTCAACTTGCTGCCTACCGAAGGTTTCCCTCAGGAATATGACCTACGCCTCTTTATTAAGGCAACTGATATTAGGCAGATATGCACCACCCTAGATCTCATCCACACTTGACATCAGATTGTAGTATGTTATTAAAATATTAATTATAACATGTGACATTTTGGCGAGTACATCGGATGTCTTTCTAGGCCAGTGAACTCACTGACCTATGTACTAATAACGTAGAGTGTAAGTTATAATATAATGATTTGTAATACGTAGATTCTCTTGATTAAAACCCCACTTCTATTGGAACAACATCTCTTTTATTTCCACAAGCCTCCATATCGAGAACCTTCTATCACAAGATATTATAGAGATCTGATGAGACTCAAGGCATTATACAAACCAAACACCGGGGATTAGCATATAAGTTAAATATAATGCAGGTCCAAGATAGTTGCAAGAAACTGAGAAATACTTCACCAAAAAAAATACGAAAAGTTAAGCCCATACATAACCCTAACATAACTGGAATACCACAATAAAATTTATAAATCAGCACAGGGGTGATAATAATCAATGGCACGTCTCACTTAATTAATACTTACATTATCTGAATAATAATTCAATAAAAATTTAGTTCTAAACAATTTGGAATTTAACTTTCAATATGTCATTTGAAAATGAAAGATGAGACCAGATGAGACATAAAATTCTGTAACCATCTGTCAAATAAAAGAAGAATTAAAATCTCGAACAAGATTCAATTATACTTACAAAAAGTTTTCTGAAAGCTAAGAAATATTGGGTGTGAAATACAGATAAAATCAAGATCAACAAAATAAGTTGTTGATTGTATTTTTCAACATGATTCTATGCTAAAATATTTTGTAAGTTTTGTCATGATGTAGGATGTTTGTATCTTTGGCATGTAATGAATGTTTGTGGTGTAAAATTTTAAGTCACCAATCGGAATTAAATGTATATTATAAAAAAAACGTGTTATTTAAACCACTTATAACTACAGAACTGGTGGACCGAATATGATGTTTACTTCGTTGGATTTTTGCCCGGAAAAAATAGTAACCACAAAATATTTTTTATAAGGTAAACCGATGTGCGTAGGCTGTTAAGGCTCTTGTCAGTAAGCTTGATATCATGCACTCCAAAAGAATAAGTTTCTACTAAATATTAGACAAATTTGTTATTTTAAAGTTTTTTAAATCAGTTTTTAGAAGTCTAAATTTTCTAAAATTATTTTTTATTTTATGATTTTTGTTATTACCCATATCACAAAAACTATTAAGCCGATTTTGATGAAACTTTCAGTGTACCTGTAGTGTACCCTAATTCGGAATATACCTGATTAAACATAAAAAGTATCATCACGCTATGACTTCTCGTTTTCGGGAAATCCGTGGACAAACATACACTTACGAAATTTAGCACACATGTTTGGAAAAATTATAAAAATCCATCAATATCACATACGTTGACTTGATTAACTCCTTGTTTTGAAGTCGGTAAAAATGGACAGAACGGTTTTCGACCAAAGATGCGTAGGACGTCCACCGAAAAGATGGAGAGATGAACTTGTAAAGATCGCAGGATCAAACTGGATACAGACCGCTAGTGATCGGTCGCTGTGGAAAGCCGTGGGGGAGGCCTATGTTCAGCAGTGGACGTCCTTTGGCTGATAATCAAATTTGCCATACCTTCTGGGTAACTAGGTCATAAGATAACAAATTGTATTATATATTTTATCCTTATAATGTATACACCTAGTACCCAAATGTGAATAAATAATAATAATAATGAATAATCATCATGATGCCCTAGCAAACCTACCCTTAATTATTGCCTTTCTAGTATGTTTTTCAATCCCACTACTCCTGATGAAATTCTTAAAATAATAATGAGACTTAAAAACTGTAACTCAGTTGGATATGACGATATTTCCACTAAGATAAATTAAACTGGTAGCACAACCCATAGCCGAAGTTTTAAGTCATGTAGTGAACTTATCTCTCTCTGAAGGAGTATTTCCACAAGCATTAAAAATATCAGTAATTAAGCCTCTTCTTAAATCAGGAGATAAAAAAAATACAAACAACTATAGACCAATTGCCTTGATACCAGTCTTTTCTAAGGTTTTTGAAAAAGTTGTACACATCCGTCTTACTAACTTTGTATATAAAATGAATATTATTAAAAAGGAGCAAAACGGATTTCGGCAGAATCAAATACAAATACAAATACAAATGCGTTTATTTGCATAATTTTGGGTGTACGTTACAACAAAGTTCTTAGATATTCATAACACCACTCTGGCCAATTACACCCTGGTCCAAGATGTAATAGGAAGGCTTGATTCGAAAACGCCAGTATTTGCATTATCTTTGGACATGAGCACAGCATTCGATTTTGTGAAACATGGTCGACTCATTGAAAAATTAGATTATTGTGGAATAAGAGGATCAGTAAAAAATTGGTTTATTAGCTATTTACATAATCGGTCACAATGTGTAGTTATGAATAAATTAGAAAAAAAGGGCAAAAAATTTAAAAAGATAGAATATAGGTCAAATTTCAAAGACAACAACTACGGTGTGCCACAAGGCAGCATTTTAGGACCAATATTGTTTTTACTCTACATAAATGACCTCCCCAACGTAACAAAACACAAATCAGTACTTTTTGCTGACGACACAACATTTATTATAAAAGCAAAAAGTAAAGAAAATCTAGAACACGAATTAAACATGACCATAACAGCAGCAATAAAATGGTTAAAAGAAAACAATTTGAGGATAAATTTAGATAATACCAAAATTATACAATTTCATACGTATCAATCTCCCAAAATAGATATCAATATTAATTATGAAGGAGAACTTATTCAGACTGTGAATACCATCAAATTCTTAGGCATAATTTTAGATGCAAACTGTACCTGGAAACCTCACATAGAAAATGTTTGTAGCAGACTCAGCCGATTTGTATTTGTCCTTCGTCGGCTGCGAGAAACAGTGTCCTTCGAAGTAGCAATGCAAGCATATTATGCGTATGTTGTTTCAGTTCTACAGTATGGCCTTATTATCTGGGGGAATTCTGTAGATATCAATATTGTTTTTAAAATCCAAAAAAAATGCATTCGTGCAATGTGTGGTGCTGACTGGTCAGATTCTTGCAGGCCCCTATTTAAAAAAATTAAAATACTTACACTTACCGGTCTTTATATTAAACAAATAAATATTTTTGTGAAACAACATCCAAACTTTTTTCTGACCAGGCCAATTTTAACTGATATAACACTCCGTAAACGACCCGAAAACCTATTGCAACTTCCATCTGGTAGATTATCTTTATTCAAAAACAACGCATATGCAATGGCTATAAAAGTGTTTAATGCATTGTCTGATGATCTTAGAAAGCTTTCGGGTACAACTTTTAAGAACAAATTGCACTCGTGGCTAACAGAACGCACTTTTTACTCTTTAAATGAATATTTTACTTGCGAGGCCATTTAAATATTGTATACATAAATACATGTATTTATTTAGTTCTTACAGATATTCAGTGTAGGTACGATGTAATTTTTTAATTTTATTAAGATTAGTGCAATAATTAAGTTTAGTGTTGTAGTAGGTATACAGTTCCTTAAATATTAGTAATTTGATAGTTTTGTATTAATTTACTATTAAATATTTAAATAATAATTTTGATTTGTAAATATTTGCACGCTACATAGAGCATATTTTGGGAAGTTTTTTTTACATTTAAGAAGATCTGAATGTACTAACCAAATATAAGCAAATTTTTTGAGTTTGAGTTTGATGATTATGGTAAAAAACCGGCCAAGTGCGAGTTGGACTCGCGCACTGAGGGTTCCGTGCCAAATTTAACTGAATTAGGGAATCCACCTACTTCCACTTAGTAAAATAACACAATATTTTGTTGACAGCAAATATAACTTTGTTTTTCATAGTGTTTGTATGAAGTACAAAGTTATGTTTGCGGTTGTTGAAAATGTGCTACATCTCAAAAACTTCTGGTTCAATTTCGTCCGGACCAATTTTCGTTGAAAGTATTTGTTAAGATCTACATTATATATTTTTTTTCAAAATTTACACTCGCTTAGTTTAGAAGTTAGATGGGGGGGGGGGGGGGACGGACGCCCATTTTACCACTTTGAAAGCGTCTAGCTATGAAACGTTAGACTTTAAAAGAAAATGGTTTTAGAAACCTCAATGTCATTTTAAAAGACCTATTCATAGACACCCCACACGTATAGGTTTGATGAAAAAATTTTTTTTTGGTTTTAGTTTCATGTATCCCAGAGCTCCCTCTTAAATGACATTATTTTTTATTTTTTGTATGAGAATCGTAAAGCGGTTACCAGGATACATCTTTCTACCAAATTTCAACAATGTGATGCTTATAGTTACAGAATAAAATGGCTGTGACATACGGACGGACAGACAGACTTGACGAAACTATAAGGGTTCCGTTTTTTGCCATTCGGCTACGGAACCCTAAAAAGGGGTGGGACCGGGGGCGAAACAGAGTTCGCTGGGGGAACGCTTATTCTTTAATTGTTATGTAGGCCTTTAAGTTTTGAGTTTATATAAAGTTCGTGTATTAGAGTGTTTTCCATGACCTTGATATAATAACAAAATGGCGTCACGGTTTCCGCAAAAACCGCATTTCGAAACGGCGTTGTGTTATGATATAAATTTGCTATGGCAATAACAATATGGTTGAGAAAGAATTTTACGAGAGCGTTTGATTTCATGTGAAAGTCATTGCTACGCAGAAACGCATTTTATGCAAACGCTTAATGCCTCGCTGCAGTAAACATTAATGTTTATATTAATAACACTAAGAAGAGTGCTCTATTTAATGTAATTATATGCATCAGGATTACGTAATTTCTTTAACCCTTTATATTTTCTTTGATCTGATAAATATCTTGACGACACGTTTGGTTCAATAGTTAGAGGTCTTGACTAATGAACCAGCGGTCGCGGGTTCCTTTCCTGCAAGGGGCAAATGTTTGTGTGATGAGCACGAACATTTGTACTCAAGTCATGGATGTTATATTTATTTAAGTATGTATCGGAGACGTCCCCGGCACATCATCGTTGTCATATCATGTAAAATTTCTTCTCATGAAACCATATAATTGTGTGTCTGGCGCATATGTAAGGATTTGTTTTCCTTTGCCTCGTAGGTCCTTACCAAATATAGCATCAACGGGTTCTGAACCTACGACCTTCGCTCAAATAGGCATCTAAGCCTACAAGCCAAATGCATCAGCGTATTACTATATTTGTAAACTTGTCATGAATTAGTAGTTATAGTGGAGGGCTCATTGTACTACCTAGGTGTAACCTTTTTTATTTTTAATTGTATGGCGAAAGGGCTGAGTATCTATTCTCTTCCAATGGTAAAGCCTTAAAAGGAATATTACAAGTGGTCTAATTACTGAGTCGGCGGCCTACAACAAAGATTATCTATAGAGTATTTAAGAGGTATCAGAAGCACATGTTGATGCGCAAAAATTGCACTCTCTGTTACTTTATTTTCGTAGCCCATTTAAACGAATAAAACCTGAAAGGGGTGAGATCAGACGCATTTCCGAGGCTTCAATAACCCTGCTATATTTCAAGACAGATTGTATAAATAAACCAATATCGGTTTTCAGACCCAAGACCCCTTAAACTATAATATCATTCACCTCTAATGAACGAAGGTTTAAATTAACCAATTCAATGTCTTATTGGGAACAATGACAATCGATTTCTAAGCTCAAGTACCCTGGGTTCTAAATAATCCGGCGGCACTGACCGAGACATCTCGATTAGTTTTGCTACGGACTTTTTCGCAGCTTTACTATTGTTCTTCGTTCACGACGTTCTACCTTGCAAGACGAAAACATTTAAAAAAAAGACTGTCATCCACGATTTGTTAGTACATAAATAACTTTTAAACTACGTTAGTGGGTTCGTAGGGGCATTTTACCACTTTGGAAGCGTCTATCTATCAAACGTTACACTTTAAAAGAAAATGGTTTTAGGAACCTCTATGACATTTTTAAATACCCACACGCATAGGTGTGATGTTTATAGTTACAAAATAAAGTGGCTGTGACAATTGGACTGAACTATAAGGGTGGCGTTTTTTGCCATTCGGCTACGGAACCCTAAAAATTACGTAGGTATCCGAACGGTATATTTTATAAAAAAGAAAAAATCAACACTTAGAATAACGTAACTGAATTTGTAAAAAGATGGATTATACTAAATATTTACACCCAGCCATTTGTGGCGCTGTCGTTGTGCAAAGTCGCAATTGTCAAAGAAGTTCCTTTACACATATAAGCATTTTATAACAGGCGAGGAGATGGGCAAAGTAAAAATAATAGTTAAAGTTTGAGAGTAGGGACCTTTAATTTGGCAATATCTCTGAGTAAATAATAGCTGAATATTAAACTTCGTGAAGTCAGTCAATTGACGTGCAGTAATTAAGTAAAAACGTGAGACAAACTCGACCTTGCCGCGTTGTTTTACAAGTAACTTGATTCTCAGATTACTTACAACAATTCTTAAGTATGAGGGACAATGAATGTATTATATTCTGTGATAATATAACAGGTCACAAGGTGTTTTGAGTGGGTGATGTGAATATGGCCATTAGATTTTTAATGCTAGATAGAGTAATTTATTACCTACCTTACCAGCAATCCCAGCGAATTTCGTTTCGTTCGATTCGCCAGTCCCTCCCCGAAATTATGAAAGAAGAAGAAGAGGAGGAAGTTAAGTAATTGTTTAATCTGTGACCGTAAATATACTATTTCTGCTAGTATTAACTCGTCTGTGAGCTTTCGGACAATCAATCAAGCACATCCCATATGGGAATGAAAACCCACAGGATTTGGTTTTGTAGGCTAGGCATTTTTTACCTGAGTAAATTTTTTAAAAAGTTATCAATATCTTTGAATCATTTTTTCTACCTAAAAAATTCGTTCTGTTTTGGCCTTATCGCTTGGTAATGTTTGTATTCAGGACAGAGGCCATTTAAGACACTCAACTACCAATCTAGGAAAGTGTTGAATATAATTTATCGGGGTCAGTCCGTTGGCAGATAACTGACTTGGCGGTTGGTTCTCAATTGATAACGAATTTGGTTCAAACGTAACGACTTTTTAACTGACTGCGGATTTGAAATAGATAACACAGTGTTTTGGTGATTCATCAAAAACGATTGCCCTCTCTGAGTGCTTACTTAAGGCTGTCGGTAAAGTACGGACAATACCTCGTCAAGTTAAGCACTGCGGTATCTTCTACAGTTGTAATAAGGGCTAGTTTGCAACAAAATTGGGTAACCCGATGTTGTGGCCACTGGACAATTTACTCGTAGTGACTGGGCATTACTAGTAATTTTATATTATCTGAGCTGCGCATGTTACGAGTATAATGTTTTACTTAAAATATACAATAACTCTCTGGTTTAAGTCCCGTTTACAACATTAGAAATCTATACTAATATTGTAAAGCTGAAGAGTTTGTTTGTTAACGCGCTAATCTAGGGAATTACTGGACCGTTTTGAAGAAAAAAAATATGTGTTGGATACTAACAAATATTCTTTACTGCACAAGACACAGAATACAAAAATATAATAAATAACAAGTACAATTTTTAATTCTATTTAAAAAAAAATATTATGCTAAAAATTCTATAATATATTATGCTATCGGGAAGGGACAAAGCAAACTCGAAAACCGCACTATAATACTTGTTATAATATTTGTCAACCTCCGAGGTGTATATTGTGGTGTGTATTGGCTGGACTAGTAGTGGCTAAGCACGCTGGTTGCAAGGCGTCGCCGCTCTGAGGTTCCAGGTTTGATTCCCGGTCGGGTCAACAAACAGAAATATAAATTATCCATATTGTCTCGGGTCTAGGTGTTGTGGTACCACCGTTGTGTCTGATTTCCATAACACAAGTGCAATTAGCTACTTACTATGGGACCAGAGCAATGTATGCGATTGGTGTCCAAAATTAAAAAAAAACTAGTAGTAATAACGAGGTAAGTGCAATAAACACTCGCGTACGCCCTAAAATCAGCGATCAGCAGATTGCATTTTGCTTAGGTAGTATGAAACATTTTCTGTTATGAAAATCGTCCCCTGCGATTTTGTCTGTGCGTTTTGTTTGCGTAAGCGTGATGTTACTAAGTATATCTTTATAGCCCTCATAAGCCACCAGCTACCATAACAATATTTTGTTAAAGAAGACCCTGAGAGCATTGCAACAAAAGCTTTATAATATGATATGAGTTTAGATCAATCTCATTTTTAGGGTTCCGCAGCCGAATGGTAAAAACGGAACCCTTATAATTTCGTCAAGTCTGTCTGTCTGTCTGTCTGTCTGTCCGTCCGCAGTCGCAGCCCCTTTTTTCTAAATAGTAGGTATTACACAAATTAAATTTAGTAGGTAGATGTATCCTAATGACCGCTTTACGATTCTCATACAAAAAATAATAAATAATGACAATGGCTCCCATACATGGAACTAAAACCAAAAAATAAGTTTTTTGCTTAAACCTATGCATCTATGGACAGGTCTCTAAAATGACATTATGGTTCCTAAAACATTTTTTTCTGAAAGTCTTACATTTGGGCGATGGCCGCTTCCAAAGTGGTAAAATGGGCGTCCCCCCACCCCCACTTACTTTTGAACGAAGCAAGTGACAATAAAAAATAATCGAACAATGTAGTGCTTTACAAATATTTTCAACGAAAATTGTTTTCAAAACTAGTGGTTTTTGACATTTTCAACAACCGTATATAACTTTGTCCTTCATAGTTTTTGCTTCAATAAATTATTAAATGGAAGAAAGTGAAACCCCAACTTAGTTCAAGTTGCCACGGAACCCTCAGTGCATGAGTCCGACTCGCACTTGGCCGGTTTTTTGTTCCAGCTTAAATTGCGCGCGGGTCAACTTGAAAACTATATATCAGAATTAAGTACAAACGAACATCATATAAACAATAACAAAATAATGACATCATCCTCAAAATTTCAGATCCGCAACAACGTATTTATAATGAATGCAATTTTGTATGCAATCAATGTCTTCAACTATAAAATATTTACAAATTATACGTTACTCATACCATTAAACATCATACCACAACTATACCTTTATACACAGTTAACTGCCTCGGTGGCGCAGTGGTAAGAGTCGCACTTAAAAGCGACGGATGCGCCAGAGGTCTCGGGTTCGATCCTCGGGTCGGGCCAAAAATATATATATTGGGAAATTGGCGGTGTTTCACCCCCGCGTGCGTGTCAGATTTCTGTCCCATCGCCCATCGGGCTATGAGAGTGCAAGGAATACAGAGTGCACTTGTGTTTGCGCATACACTTGTGCACTATAATATGTCCCGCGCAGTCGGTTAGCCGTTGTGACTGTTAAATCGTCTAGGAAGGCTATTACAACAGTTAAAAAGGTAATCTGAATTCTTAAACGATCGCCAAAATACCTTCAATTCACACTTGAATTTAAATTGTAGTATGATTATTACTGCATTTGGTTGTAAGCTTAGCACATATACATAACCGCGTAACATACTATTATGTGTAGATATAATTTCTTCCCGTTAGTCCTTTGAAATCAAGTTCTCAAGTCTAGAAGTAACAGTGTAGTGGAATATAGTAGGTTCAGTCCGTGTGGGTAGGAATCTATGTATACTAATATTATAAAGCTGAAGAGTTTGTTTGTTTGAACACGCTAATCTTAGAAACTACTGGACCGATTAAAAACATAAAAAAATAACTTAGTCTACTTATTCAAGTTTGTTATTTATTAAATAAAAAATAAAATAAAATGTGTTTATTTCGGAAACATGTCCATATGTGTTAGTAAAAATTTCTCTTAAAAACTATGTTAGTAAATAGGGATTATAATTAATTTTGGTGTCTTTGGCGCGTTGAAACTGGGTCCAGTGTCGCATAATGACACTGTCCGTGTCCAACCTCGCCGCGACCACCATCAAGAGGCTGTTGGAGCTGCCCCGTACCCACCGCACCAGGGACGCGATGCGTTTCCTAACGATAGCTAAGAGACTGTCTACCACGGCTGCAGCTAGCATCCTCGATGCACTGCAGTGACGCGGCAGCCCCATCAGTCCCCTGAATGCGTTATTATATTGAGTGCGCAGGGCGCTATACGCTCGTTGGGTGTAATTTGTCCACAGGCTACACGTGTAGAGTGAGTTACAATATGCTGTAAAAAGCGTACGCTTTACTTCTTTAGTGCAATCTGAGAACCTGCAGGACAGCATATTCGCCCTAACGCACAGCGCCCTACGCTCCCTCTCTATATCTAAGTCATCCTTTGATGACTCAGTCACCCAGTGTCCAAGGTATTTAAAGCTCTGTACCTGTCTTAAAGGTTTACCATCGAGTTTTACTGTCGGTACTTTATAGGTCTTGTTTTTGGCCTTAAAGACAAGCAACTCGCTTTTAGCGCAGTTGTACCTTAGACCATGGGGCAGCGCATAACTCTCACAGACGCCAATCAGCCTATTCGAGGCACTGATTGATGGGCTCAGCAGCACCATGTCGTCAGCATAACTAATGTTGTTGACAAAAGTACCATCAACAGAACAGCCTACTCCAGCACTGCTGAGCTCCTCAATCAGCCCGTTCATGTACAGGCTGAATAGCGTCGGAGAGCTAGCGCCACCCTGCCTAACACCACACTTCAACCTGTACATATCAGAAAGTGCACCAGACCATTTAACATAATTTTCCTGGTGTGAGTACCAATATTTCAATATAGAGATGTATTCGTAAGGAAGGACTGTATGGTTAGCTAGTTTGTTCCATAGGATCTCATATTGAACCAGGTCGAAAGCTTTTGACGGGTCCAAAAACAATGCATAGACTGGCGTCTCCCTTGCAGCGTAGTAGTGCACAGTCTGCTTGAGGCACAGTATAGCAGTTTCGGTGGAGAGACCAGGTCTGAACCCAAACTGCGCATCATTGAGTTTGACGCACTCACCTAACTGTAACTGTATTAAAAAATGTATTGTTTAGGTATTACTAGGTAGGTAGTTTTATGTATAGTTAGCTTTAGGCTATTAAAAATTACGCTGCGACGGGAGGAAAGGGAGAAATCTCAAAACGCGCGGACGAAGACGCGGGGGACCACTAGAGTTCTGATAAATGAAATAGTAAAGATAAAAGAAATCTAGAAAGTAATAACTTAAAAAAGTAAAAACCAAAATGCACTAAAAAGTCTGAAAGTAACTCTTGACCATTGAAAGGAAGGTAATCCATTTTAGGCAAACAATTTCTTTTTTGGAGTCGGTGCTCTGATAATTGATGCTTGATGGTCAAAGTGATGGCACCGAATAAATTGAAATGGATTTCTTTCCTTTCAATGGTCAAGAGTTTATTACATTTTAGTACATTTTGGTTTTGCAGTCGGTTTTTTCTTTTTTTTAAGTTAATTTTATTTCTTAATTTTTAGAGATTACGTTTAAGCTGCACTTTATGATTTTGTTAAAGCTTAATCTACAAATTACCTTTCATAAGTTCTGTCATTATAATTACTGAACTCCTAAGTGTTAAGGAATTCCACCATCAGCTCAGCTTCACAAGATGTTGACTACTATCAGACGTAACAACATGTCAACATTAAGATTCTAGTAAACAAAAAACTATACGTGCCTATAAAATTTGAGGATTTCTCTAGATAACACCAAGATCCCATCATCAGACCCCGAATCGGCAATAATGGAACCAACTAGAAAGTATACCCTCTAGGTAGGCTAAAAATTTTTCGAATTGACAAAATTAAATGACTGAGCTATGAGGTAACACAGATACAAAAAAACATACAGCCGAATTGATAATCTCCCCCTTTTTTGAAGTCGATCAAAATTAGACAGCTACAGGGCAACAGAATAAACATATGAAAGAGTTTCTAACTTCTATAGTTAAATCATAAAAATATTTTTTTCTACTCTTCAGTAAAAAGAAGAAAAAAACATTTTTTTTTAATCAAATGTAACACTGAACATTTCACAACTACCACCGCTATAAATTGCAGAAAGCTGGAAGGTCACTAATATTTTCAAAAAGTACCTGTCGATTTGAATCTTTACCTGCTAATCCCCCACATCTATATTCCAAACTTACTACCATCTCCCTCCATTGTGTTTAGAACAATTACAGGCTTTGATAACACGATCGTATCAAACGAGTAAACTTCGTGACCCGTAACACTCGGTGATAGGGTTCAGATTCGGGCAGGAAATGTGGGTGTTACCTGCATACCGGTGGTGTAGTGATGGGATGAGTGCACCGACTTCAAAAGAATTTGTTTCTCATAAATAGAAGAAGAATGCGGTATTTTAATCTTTTTAACCGGTATTTTTTGCAGGCGGTTTAATTTTAATTTTATTTTTATTTATGATTTTATACTCATATCTCAAAAACTGCTGAACCTATTTTGGACCTATGAAACTGACACTGTACTCTAAGATAAACTATACCAGATTGAACTAAAAAATAATCATCTCGCTATGACTTCTAGTTTTTGAGAAATCTTGAAACAAGCATACAAAAATACACACACAAAGCATATCTACGTGTTAGGAAGCCTTAATAGATCTAATAGATACACACAGGTCAAACTGATTACCTCATTTTTTGAAGTCGGTAAAACACTAGAGACTTATAAGAAATGGTTTTGTTTTTGAATAGGTATATTTTAAGTTATTTTTTTGCATGTCTTAGTTTTAATTTGAGAAACACATATACCAACTAGAGACTTGAGGTGGAATTGTGTTAAGCAATCGTATTCATTTGACAGTTCAAAACGTACGGTATGAACTGTCAAATGAATACGATTGCTTTACACAGTTCCACCTCTGGCTTTAATAAGATTTTACAGCCTTTATAGAACGAAATTAGCATCTATGTTTCTGTATAAAATCTCTGAATATCTTATTGTTTCAATTAGAGATCTAACAACCGTTAAAAATTAGTATCTACAGTCTTAATATACCTTTAAATAGGATTTTTTACAGATTGACAATTGAGTATCAAACCCGAGGAACAGTTTGCGTAGCATCCATCATCTAATTAGAACTACACTAGAACAAATGTCAATAATATCTGCCATATGGTATGTGCAAAATAACATTATGGTGCTAACGTAAAACTTGTAGCAGAAAAGTTCTATACACATAGATTGAAGTCCGACATCCATACCGACAATATGGACAGTCGATCCCGTAAAGATCGCAGGATCAAACTGGATGCAGACCGCTCTCAACCGGCCGTTGTGGAAAACCATGAGGGAAGCCTATGTTCAGAAGTGGTCACTTTGGCTGATAATGATGATGATGATGAGTAACGTAAAATAAATGCAACGACTTTCCCACCATTCATTTTACATCGAAAGGTTTAAGATTATTTCCTTAAAATTTGACAAAATTTATAAAATAACGATCTCTAATACCTCCACAAAATAACATCTAACGTTACAACGGAAACTGTGTCTCATCACTATTAGAAACCGGCTAACGTCAGTGTCCGTGGCGACTTTGTGCGCGTGAGTCGATTTACTCGCGCTGTTCCTAAAAACCTTTTTGAAAAACCACCGTTGGTTCTCCAAATACAAAGAAACCGTGCTAACTGTGACTTGAAAACTTTGGATGTGAATTTATTGTGATGGATTTAACCGTGTGTTGAGATTTTATCTAAAACTGTGGACAAAGACACAAACCGTTAACGAAACCCAATGGTAAACAAAAACGAAACGAAAAATGGAGGACGTGTACACAATTAAAGTCAAAACCAAGCCCGATACGAGGAATTTGTATCCCTCTGAAAGACGTTATTCGGCTTCAACTGTATCTGGATTAGCATGGGTACATATAGCGTTAGCTGCTACTTCGTTTTTGCTGGCTTGTCTAGCTTTGGCTAGCCCTGGGAATGGTCTAAACAGCAACAATCAGACTTCAATAAATGCCACTTTAGAGGGTAATTCAACAGATGTCAATAATGAAAGCAACTACATCTTAGTTTTGGCACCATCGTTGATAACATTATTTGGATTACTTGCAGGGGTGGCCAGCATTTTAGCATCTGTAAGATGGTATATAGACCGAAACATAACTTGGCTGTTTATAACGTCAAGTTTATCAACCCTCGTATCATTCTCGTCTTTCGTTCTCATCGCGGTTTGGTTTATAAACACAACCGACGGAGATATCACTGAATTTTACAAAGACAAAGTACCGTTCAAAGACTTCATTGTGGTGAAGCATACAGATGTTATTGATAAGAACGACTCACATTTGGTCGTTGCTTTAAACTCAACGGACGAAGATACGTCACAATTATTCACTAAACGGGTCCTATCGATTAATATACTTATCGCTGCATTCCTAGAGTTATTGTGGTCGATTTTGAGTGTGAAGATTTCTTATAAAGGCATGAGGAATAACTACAAAGATGACAGTAACGAACGCAGAGGCAATTGTATATCTGTAGTGACAACAATCAAAGGGAACGATCCGAAAAACTTGCCTCGAAACGGGAAACTGCTACAGCCGAAGCCAGATTTGATTGAGCACTACCCTAATAAGAAAATTAAAAGGATCTTCCTAGCTCAGAGCGAGAACGGGTTTTATAACTTGAAGAACCAAAATAACAAGGTGAAACAGAACACAGAAACCAGTTCGGAGTTTTACAAAGAGAGGATGATGAATTTCTTAAACAGGTGTGCGTCTTTGGAAGGTGTTTCGAATCCAGAAAGGACTCCAAGTGTTCAATCAGAATCGGTGCTCAATCCGATACAAGAAATCGTAAATGTCGAAGTGAATCTCGCGCCAGAACCTGAAATAAAGGGTCGAATAACTCCGTTGAGCTGGGGAGACTCTCCCAATCATACTATTTATAATCAGAATAATTTAAATCTCGATAAGATATTCGATTTCGCGAGAAAAGACGGAGAGAATGAGGTGTGTGAGGAAAACAGTGAAATTAAGAATAATTAACTGACTCGCGTGACGCGGTCTATTTAGTTGATTGAGAGTAGAAAGTGATTTGTTGTTCAGAATTGTTTATAAACGACCATAGTTAGTTGTGTTGGTTACAATAATGCGACTTAACGAAAAACTGGCGGTGGTGTAATTGTGAAAATACCTTAACCTACAAAAACTGCACTGTGGATATATTTTGATGTTTGCTACTCTAGAGAGAGAATAAAGAAATTAACATTACAACAATTGAATGAAATGATTACTTTCATTATTGTCTGTCGATTTTGCCATTACAGTGTTATTTGCCAACTTTAAACTTTTCACGTAAGACTAGACTATGATTTACTTTACCTATTCACCTAGCCTAGCAATGAAATTGACTAAGCCCTGATTTTATCAACGTCAGATAAGAAATATTCGTCGAATAAAATACAATACGGCAAATTTGAAAACGCCACCTATTTAGCTATTAAAATCGATCTTTATATTACTTATTCAGTCGAATAGGTCTTATCTGACGTTGAAATAATCGTCCCTTAAAGGTGTGACCCAATTGTTTTCTGTAATTATCCACTTTTGATTGAAGGCTTAACAGTGTACTTTTTTGTGATAACTAAAGACCGTTTTTCTTTGCTAGTCGACTAATGTTAACAATCTTTTTATAACTTTTAATTTATTATCAGTAAATAAAATTAATTTACTATTTGATTTAAAAAGATCTCAGTGTTTAACTGATTGTGAAGTGATTTTTGTGTATATCTTATTTTAGAATGAATTATTTCGGTAAAATAGAATGAAAAGATTGTTTAAAATATTCGACAAGCAAAAAGGAACGGCCTTTACTTTGCCATAAAACTTTATCACCACTTTAGGGCCCAGATATTGATGCATAAAAAATCACAAAATGCCTAATTTTCAACTGTTTATTTCGTGGGCTTTATAATTATAAACCATAATTCACCAAAACAATTATGCGCGGATACCTTTATACATCGTTATCTAAACCTAAATTTGATTCAGCTTAGAGCTACCTACAAAAAAGCACAATAACTGTCTAGTACATTATGTATCAAACTAATTCATACTGGGAATGGATCATTGTTTTGTTTTTGTTAAGTTTGGTCACATAAAGGTGTGAACGCGTCGACAATTACTTCTGAACTCATATCTTTTAACAGTCGCGATGCAGTTATAACAGCCGTTATTACTTTTAATTGGTTTCAATGAAAACTTTGTCCATGACATTTGTTTGTAATTTGACGCAGTTAAGCTTTTATTCAAGGTCACGCTTTTACGATTTCGATTAATTAGGTACTCACATATTTAAAGCCTGTTGAGTTTAATTTTATTAAAACTATTTTGCTTTAAATTTGCCTGAACGCGGTGACGGTTAGTGTTGTTAGTTGCCTGAGCCGGCGTCGCTTACCGGTATTATAAAGCAAATTGATGTTATAAAATTCAACAATAATGGATTTCCACTGGAAACTATCTTACTAACTATCTATATAGACTTCCAAAGGATGTCCACTGCTGAACATATGCATAGCTCTCCTCAACGATTTTCATAGCAATCGGTTGCAAGTGTGATCATGGGATAATTTTAATTTAAAAGCTTTTAAATACTAAAAAATCAATACACAACAACATTTCTGACATTCTTCTATTGACTGTTTAAAATTCTTCAGGGGGCGGATTCTGGTGCAGTTTGTATACGAAAAAATTTTACAGATTGAATTTTCTTTGAAAAAATAGTTTTTGATTTCTTAGTGTACCTACTTGTTTTTATGCATTTGGAATCCGGCCGTGTGGTAGTATATATTACTAGATTTTTAAAAATGTTTACACTCGCAATCGAGGTACTACACGAAAAAGTTAAATGACGCGATAACCCGGGTGTATGTTAATATGAGTCAGAACCAATTAATATGAGTGTAATTTTGAACAAATATGTAAAAAAAAGTAAAAGTAAAGTTAGCCTGTAACATCCCATTACTGGGCAAAGGCCTTACCTCAGCTATATAAGGTAGTTTGAGCCATACTCCACCACGCGGGCTCAGTGCGCGTTGGTGGAGGGGTGTTTGCAAGGCAAGCGACTGCTGTCAGATTTAATCAAGCCGCCCATAAGGCCTCTGACTAGGCTTCACGACTAATATCAACCGATATTAGCCGGGACCAAACATGTCATTAAAATACAAATATGTAATTAAATATATTCTGGTCTGTCTTAAATATCAGAGTACACATTTACTGTCAAAAACCAGAAAAAAACATATCAAGTATCCTATTTTACAACATGTGATCAACGAAATCTTAAATCTGTTTCAAACCTTACAAAACCTCGATCTAATCCGCAAAAACTAGTGAAATATAGTTTAACCGACGTTGATTTGTGCATGTATACACAATATTAGCCGCATGCTTCCAAAGAGTTGAAAGGTACAGAAGGTTCACAAGTTTAACGAATGTCTTTAAACAGTTTTTTTTCACTCCTTTTTTCTTACAAGGATTTTTGAAAATGAGTTCACTGACACCACGCGCAACCAGCTGATTTTGTTACAGTTATATGAATGTGTCTATTTTTGGTGTGTAGCACTAACACTAGCTAATACTCGTGACAAATAGTTTGCAAAATCTGTCTTATTCATAAAGATGAAATAAGAAACCAAAAATTTGCGCACGGGCGGGACTTGAACCAGCAACCTTTTGGCCCGGGATGCCAAAAGGTTGCTGGTTCAAGTCCCGCCCGTGCGCAAATTTTTGGTTTCTTATTTCATCTTTATGAATATGAAATATGACACTGTGAGTGTTAAGAACATTCTAAAGCAACAAAATCTGTCTTTAAAATTTGAAGAGTACGATTACTATTTCATTTAGTTAGGTATATTTGATTGCCGACTAGGAAAGATTTTTTAAAAGTTATATTGGATACCATTCACATACATTGCTCTGATCCCAAACTAAGTAGCCAATGCACTTGTGTTATGAAAATCAGACACAACGGTGGTACCACAACACCCAGACCCGAGACAATGTAGAAATTTTTTGATTTCTACATTGACTCGACTGGGAATCGAACCCGGGACCTCGGAGCGGTGACGCCTTAAAACCAGCGTGCTTAGCCACTACACTACGGAGGTCATCATTCATTTTGATTCCTACTCATGTATTTTCTATTTCATAATAAGTTAAGGTGACACCAATATCAATAGCAACCCGAATTTCCTATTTCATTTCTAGTGACGTAGTTGTAAAATGTTTGAATTATATCGTAACTATCATTTACTACCTAAAACGCAAGTGGGCGTTCTGTTCCAAATAATCATTACTCTATGACCACCGTCGAATCCGCCGAAGGTCGGACGCAGACAATTTAGCAGTCTACTCGATCAACCAAATGATTGTTTAAACATAAACATACATACGAATAATGTATGTGGTATAACTATGTTAGAACGACCTAAATTTATAGGTGAACAATGTGTATCTATTTTTGGTAAAAACTAGCGGTCCATGTGGACTTCGTTTCGTCCCGACCCCGTCCCGCCCCGGCCCCAGTTTACTGTTATTATCCTGTTTGGGTTCAAGATTAGTCCAACAAAGCAAAAATCATGAAAATCGGTCCACCCGTTCTCGAGTTATAAGTATGTAATTTGATGATTGATGGAAATTACCAAATTGAATTAAAAGAAGATGATTGCGTTATTTTAAGCTTTTTAGTCAGTTTATTGAAGGCGGTTTAAATTATTTTAACGAAATGATTTTTAGTTACTTATATCTCAAAAACTACTGGACCGATTTTGATGAAACTTATACTAAATTAATTTAATAGAAGATGAATGCGTTATTTTTAGCTTTTTAGTCCAGTTTATTGAAGGCTGTTGAAATTTTTTTTCTCAAAAAATACTCGACCGATTTTGATGAAACTTGCACTGTACCCTAAGTTGAATTATAACTTCAAGTAAAAACTATTTTTATCGCCAAGAATTCTCGTTCTCAGAAATCCTGAGACAAACATACATACCCTTACGAAATTTGACACACGTGTAGGTAGGAAGCCTTAATACTTAAATTAAAACATACTAAAATTGTATCCAATTCTGATGATATCACATACATACAGGTCGAAATAATTACATTGTTTTTTTGAAGTCGGTAATAAATTCAAGTTTAACGTCCTGTTTCTCAATGTCCTCATTAGTTCTGGAGAGCATTATCTGTCCAATATTTAAAACGAAATGACGTTGAATAGGCCTGTTTCACCATCGACAAATAAATACTAATTCAAATATATTTGAATTACTTTCATTTGTTTTTATTTATTTATTTTGAATAGTCTTTATTTGTCGATGGTGAACCTGAGGCCTTAATCTGGACACAAAACCCGATCCAATAAATATACCCATCCCTGTCACTCATACCAGGCCATCCCTGTCACACGTGTACACGGCCTGGTATGAGTGACAGGGATGGGTATATTCATTGGTTTTGTGTCCAGAGTAAGGGTATCAGGTGCGATCGAGGTCAAATATCTGCTTAGCTGAAAATATATGAAAAAAAAGATTTTTTATACGTGATACATTAATAAGTATAATAGTATTAGAAAATAAGTTAGTTGAAGTGTTTCCGTAGCAAAGTGATAATAGGCGAAAGTGTTGCAGATTGGTATCATACTAATGAAGTTTATTCATAAGCAAATCCTCCACTTGGCTTTTATTAAAACCTATTTTTTTAATAATATCGTTATGATCTAAAAGAACAATAAACATCTAACTGTTATTGTTTTTTTAGATATAGGCTATGGTAAAATAAATAAAAGAAAATATAAAAAGGCCTTCAAATATGTGGTTTATAAAAAAGAAAAGGAGGAGAGCTGGACAAATACTACATGAAGTAGACATATTTTTTTATCAAGTGCTATGATGTATAACCGTTTGAAATACGTTTTTTTTAAAAAAAAAACTGTGAAAGAACTCTGGGAGTGCCGGCAGAAGTGAAAACTTGAATATCAACGTTGTGCATTTTTGATTTTTTGGAATAGTTATTATCAATATAAAAGTACTATCATTTTTGTGATAGAATACAATAATAATAATAATACAATAATAATCATAATAATAATAATATAATATTTTTATAGAATACAATATTTATTTATTGCGCTATCGTACACAAACATTACAATTTATATTATATTAAATTACATTAAAAAGTTTATCTCTCAGAAAAATCAACTTACATCCATAATTTCGCCAACCGTCTTACGGTTTTTCGATCAGCCCACGTGTCCTGACGCGAGTTTCACATTTTTCCCCCATCCCACAAAAGTGCTCAACGCCGCTAAAGAAGTTTTCACTTCAAAAATCAATGGATGTAGTAATCATGCTTAGTCTTCAGGGGTGAAATAAGACTCCGTATGAAGTATCCGTATCCACTTGCATTTTAATTTGCAAAAACGGACTTAATTTTGTTTTTAAAAAAATACTCTTGATTCCTGGTGCATACGCTCTAAAAATCCATATTACCTACTTACATTGAACTTGTATTATATATTGTATTTAGCCAACTTTACAGATGTGTTTATGAGTACGCACCCAACTATAAAAAGTGCCGATTTGTCACGGTTTTATATTGTAATGGGTATCGAAACTTATTAATTTCATCAGTTGAGAAGCAATTAAGGTGTCAATTAGATATGCAGATTACAGGGAAATTGAAACTAGTAAAGATAATATAATAATAAAAGTAAACATGTCAGAACTGTTCTTCTGATATTATAATTGCGAAATTTTTAGGATGTACATTCCAATGTACACTATTCACATACATTGCTCTGATCCCAAAGTAGCCAATGCACTTGTGTTATGGAAATCAGACACAACGGTGGTACCACAACACCAGACCCGATTCAAAATAGAAAATTTTGATTTCTACATTGACCCGACTGGGAATCGAACCCGGGATCTCGGAGCGGCGACGCCTTGGTACCCCGCATGCTTAGACGACGACCTCCATGGTGTAGTGGCGGTCGTCAAATGTTGTATGTATATAGATTTTGATTTAACTTTACAAATTTACAATAACGTATTTTATTTCTTGAACTAGTAGCACATAAGCTATGAATATGATTTACAAATATGCTTTCCATTTCTCCTGCTCGGAAAATTGAACTTTCATGTGAAGATAGCCGGGTGGAAAATAGCTTTTCCATCCCTAGGGTGGAAAGTAATTTAGTTTTAATTGCAACTATTAGACATGGAGTTAAAGATAATTGAGTCACATCATATTATTAAATTAAACAAGCTTTCCACATTTTTAAGTTTAGCTAAACATTAAAAGCGTGTTTATTATGGTCACTGATTTTAAAAATTTACAATGGATCTAATTTTTAACAATTTATAATCTACAAATATGTATAATATTCGGTTGCCCGCCATACATAGTGACACTTTTTTTTTCATTTTAAATTGTCACACTTTGTTTGTCTTTGACAATATTTTTTTTACTTTGGTCGATTATTGCACAGATTAATAAACAGGCGGAGGCGATTTGCCGCGATTATGTTGTTCATTAATCTTCTTATTCACTCCCACCTTTCTCATAGCGCTATCTTATAAGGCAAAATTAAACCTGGAATTTGACATAACCTGTAGTAGTTTTGGTGACAAGGTTAAGGTTGCGTTCTTTTACTATTATTATTGTCTGTAAGAAAAAATCGATCGATATTTTTAACAGTGATTTGAAATATTTTATATCGTCCGCGTTTAATGTACTGTGTTGTTGTGTGTTTTATGTATAAAGATAGAAAACGAACTGAATGTGATGTAAAAACTTGAGATTTCATCTCTCGCCAAACAAAATATCTCACTATCGCATCACAATCACGCAACTAAATTTATTTTTCCTCACAGTCGAAATGAAAAATAGTATGTTTAACTCGGGTGAAAGCACCCATTTCACTCTCGAATTATTAGCGCTCTCACTCCGTTCGAGCGCCAAAATCATCTCGAGTGAAATGGGTCACTTTCTCCCCCTGTATAACAATCTACTATTGCGTGATACAATATTTACTATGAGCCTTATAAGAAAGCTTAAAATTAAACAGCGAGCGATAAAGAGGGCTACGTTCGGTGTTTCACTAAGAGATCGAATCAGAAATGAGGAGATACGTAGAAGAACTAAGGTAACAGACATAGACTTGAGAATCAGTAAGCTCAAGAGGCAATGGGCAGGGCGATAGCGCGAACAACTGATGGCCGTTGGGGCAGGAAAGTTCTAGATTGGAGACTCTGACAAAAGCGTGGCGTAGGACGTTTACCGAAAAGATGAACAGACGACCTTGTAAAGATCGCAGGATAAAACTGGATACTGACAGCTTGTGCGATGTTCAGCAGTGGACGTTCTATGGCTGAAATGATGATGATGAATATTTATTTACGCGGGTGAAGCCACAGAAAACTTGTAGTATTCTATACGACTCCATTAAATTCTACTTTAAACTACATGCTCTTATAGCTCCTTTTTAAAATGCCTCATATTTTGCCATTGAGGTTGAACTAATAAAAGTGCATTAAGGTGAACGCACAGTTTCGTTTGTCCGAGCCGAACGAGTCGAACGAAACGAATTTTAGAATTCTTTATATGAAATCTCATGAAACCTCGTACACTTCCCCGCGTCGAATCGTCCGAATCTGGACAAACCTTAGAAATCCCAGATAAATTCGGATGACGTCATCAGGTTCGGTGCGGCTAATGCGGTCGACTCGGACGACTCGCCGGGTGTTCAATATAAAATCTTCATACTCACTCCCTATCTAAAGCTATCACTCATGGCGCTATCTCATGATTTATTCGACGCGGTCGATTCTTTTGGCGCTGTCGATTCGTCTAGTGTAGATTTTTGTGCGAGGCCTCCTCGACTTTGATTCGTTCGACGCGTTAGGCTCGGATAAGTGTGCGTTCACCTTAATCATTTCAATAACTGGATTGCACAATGATTCGGGTCCAAGAACCTATGAAATCATTATACAGGGTAGTATTTTGGTGAGCGACGAGCGACTCAGGGATGGTTGTACAAACAATACAGATTCCATTAAAATATGTATATAAAAAAAATATGGAGAAAACCCACAAAATCAATTTATTATTGCGATACTAGCGAGCAAGTCAAAACTGCCAACGCCAGGTCGCCTCTTCGTAGCTTACGAGCTATGGCATAATATTTCGTAGATACGCGTGAGGGTGCGAGTTTCCCCATTCGTTTTGTTTTTGTTAAAATGTTATGAAGATATTTGCTTTTATAAATCTTGCATATAATTTAAAGATTTTATTTTAGAACATGTAATAGAACTCATATTAGCATCCCTGAGTTGGACGTCACTGACCAAAAACTATACCCTATTTTTGAAGCGTGTACCTACTCTATTCAGTAATAGTTTTAACTGTGTCAATTTGCAAATACATATCACGTGTTTTATGAAACCTTTCATCGATTTCATTGTGTTCATTGTTATAAGCTGAATTTTAAAACTTATGCTAGAAAGTGCTGACGCCTAACCTAACCCAGTTTAAAATGATCTGATGTTTTGTGTAATAAGAATAGAATACTCGCTATATGCAATACTTACCGGTTTTTGTTAAGATGTAAATATTTTTGCAACTTATTTAATAGTTTTCATGGTTATGTTTGTGCATTTCGAATAACATAAGAAATGATACTTAATATTTTTAAGTTTTGCTTTTATACAGCGTTATCAAATCTCAAATCATTTATAATAAGTCTATATTTACAATTGGGTTTACTTTTCAAAACATTTAAATAAGTTCAGTGGCTGAAGTCTGCAGCACAATAAATGTCAAAAAAAAAACATTTAGCGTAGATAATTTCAATTTTCTGATTTTCTGCTGCATCAATATCTGTTTAGCTATATATTTTAAACTTAATTCAAGAAATCTTCGTAGTCAATAAATGCACTTACACCGATTGTCTTAGCGTTTTTCGAGCACCCTTTGGTTGTTCTACAGGCAACTATATCGAGACTACCGTACCTGGTAACTGTTATCTGTCAAATTTAACAACTTTATTTTTTATTTTAAAAGAAATATTCACAGGACAGTGTTTTATCGTCGATGATGAAACAAGCCCTTATGATAATCTAATTACTGTTTACAATAAATAATATTTTTAATAAACTTTAATATTCAAAACGAAACTCAGGGACTTTGTTGAATGTTTTTGAAATACATTTGTGTCAAAACGAAACTCTTAGGCACTCTGTTGAATGTTTTTGAAATACATTTGTGTCAAAACGAAACTCCTAGGGACTCTGTTGACTTATTTTACAATACATTTGTGTCAAAACGAAACTCTTAGGCACTCTGTTGAATGTTTTTGAAATACATTTGTGTCAAAACGAAACTCTTAGGGACTCTGATGACTATTTTTGAAATACATTTATTTTACTATTCAGACATCATTACAGTTTTGATATTATTAATTATGAGGATTAATCTATTCTTGCTGTAATTTATTATAATATTAAGAAGTTTATTTACATGTAAGATGGAAAAAAAAACAGTACTGTTCGAAAAAATATTTTTGACTAATATTCTGTGCCAATATGATATTATTGTAACATGAAAACGCGTATATTAAGATTATTTATTTGTAAGAATTATGTGATTATTTCAAACTTAGAGTAAGACTGATATTGAATATAATAAATTGCTTATGAATTTATATAAATTTGTGTTTTTATTTAATAATGGTATATCCAATTTTATATAACGTGTAACGTTAAATGCGCAAAACCTAAAAATAGTTTGATTGGAACAACGAACAGAATCAATTGCATCACTTTTTAATACTGGTCTCATTTTTACAAAATCTATATTATTATGCTGCCCTGTCTATTTCTTAATAAGACAAGTCATCACGTGTGCATAGTTAGTTCTCTATGGGCATATATAGTAATAATTAAATGTCAGCGCGACGCAGCTAGCGGCCCCGTGATATAACTACCTGCCGACTGCACTCGGTACACTAAAGAGACAGAGACTGTCTCTGTCTCGGACCTCTCTCGACAGAGCGTCGTCCGCAGAGCAAGAAATGATCAGAAATGGCAGTAATACTATAATATCACAAAAAAAGGAAATAACTTAATTTTTTTGAAGTGAAAACTTGTTTAGCGGCGTTGAGCACTTTTGTGGGATGGGGGAAAAATGTGAAACTCGCGTCAGGACACGTGGGCTGATCGAAAAACCGTAAGACGGTTGGCGAAATTATGGATGTAAGTTGACTTTTCTGAGAGATAAACTTTTTAATGTAATTTAATATAATATAAATTGTAATGTTTGTGTACGATAGCGCAATAAATAAATATTGTATGCTATAAAAATATTATATTATTATTATTATTAATACTATTATCATTATCATCATTTTTATTATTGTTATTATTGTATTCTATCACAAAAATGATAGTACTTTTATATTGATAATAAGAGCAATTCATTCAAAATTATTCCCTAACTATTCCAAAAAATCAAAAACACGTTGATATTCAAGTTTTCACTTCTGCCGGCACTCCCGGAGTGCATCAGGTAATTTTTTTTGTTTCTTTCAGAGTAAGATCAATTGAATTAAAAATCAATTGGTGTCTCTGAGGTTTTTCTCATTTAACATTTAACACGTTGTATTTCACAGGTAGATAATATTTATTCATATTAGTGTTACTTTTAAAAGGAAAAAAAAAACATTTTCTAAGTCAAAATATTTTATTCATAACTTACAAATGAAAAAGTATATAAAATATACAGAGTAAAAACTGCACTTAACATTTTGCATTTAATAAAATTTGTTTATAAAAATATTTTTATTTGTTCGTTAAGTAGAAGCTATTGAGCAACGATTGTTGTACATATTTATTGTCATTATTTAGATTTATTATAGATTATTATTTTTATTTTTAGTAATTCACAGAATACAGGTAGCAAAAATATGGCCAATATTTATAAAAAAAGTAAATATGAAGTAAGTTGTGGGAGAAAACGAGTCGATAAGAGCGCTCGCAGTGGCCAAAAAAAAACAACATTGGAGAACGTCTGTCACCATTTCACTAACAATTTCAGTACAAAATTTACGTATCCGTGCATTATATTTTATTAACCAGTAAACACCCACACTAAAAAAGTATTATATGTATAATATTTCATTGAAATAACGTTCCAAACCTTCTTCTGGATTTACACAAAACTTTACAGTGGAAACCAAGCTACAATCTAGACCCCTTACACACTGCGACTTTTAGCATCGGTGCAGTCGCGCTTTGAAAACACGCTTCAGCATCGCGACTCATGCAATAAACAGATTTAATTTAGCATCGATGCAGTCGCATCAAATTCAGTACATAATTTGACAATTCCCAGCTTCTGCATCGCGACTGTATCGATGCTAAAAGTAGCGCAATGTGTAAAGGTTGACATGTAGCGACTGCATTGATGCTACAGCGCGTCAGCATCGCGACTGCATCGATGCTAAAAGTAGCGCAGTGTGTAAAGCTTGAAATTTTGCGACTGCATCGATACTAACGCGCGTTAGCATCGAGACCGCATCGCTTCTGAAAGTCGCAATATGTAAAGGGTATAAATGTTTTACAACTGGATTCTATTCACTATTAATACATAAAAATAACAGGTATGATAGAAAACAAACCTGTGAAATATATCTACACGATATAACACCTAGAAAACTGTCACAACGCCCTTAAAAGCACCTACGTTTAATATTATTGAACCTTATTTATTGTACTTAAATGTGATAAACCTCCTTTTTTGAAGTCGGTTAACAACTCTTAACCAAGTAAATGCAATAATTAATAACTTCAACATTTTTTAAGGAACTCAACGAATACGTATCTTAACAGTAAGACTCGTAGAAGCAGACACGAAAGAGACAATGCTCTACAAATAATAGCCTCTGTCTCTTTCCGACGAAAACGAGATGACTTTCACAAAATTTATGCTAGCCTAAACTTAACATTATTTATTTCTGTCTAAAACATGACATCAACACTGCATTTCTATCTCTTTCTGTGAGTGAGAAACAACGCTCTACAATTGTTAGGAATAATATTAGCGATCTCTTTCTAACACGTCAGAGGCTTTAAAAAATTAACATTTCTGTAACTTTTACAAATACGTTTATGCTTAGTTACTAGAACGACTTATCCATTTAAGACGAATAAAATAGTTTTATTTATATAAGACAAAATTACTTCGAGATTAACAAAGAAACTCAACGTAAATTTGAGCACGATCAATAATTAGCAGGTGGGTGAATAAACTATCTTTATAATTAACGAAAATAGCCGTAACAACACAAATATAAAGCATTATTTTATTTTGTAAAAGGTAATGTTTTTAGAGGTGGTATCTTAAATTATGAAAAAATATATATGTTTATTTAAACTGCATAAAAAATACAGACCTTTATAATTTTAACTGCATTTATTGCCTTTCTGCATGACCTAATACTCTGCCAATAGAACCTATTGGCAGAGAATGCTTTTAGCATTTAGTCCACCTTTTGAGAACACCTATTTACTATTTAAAATCCATAATTATACTTCAAATTAAGATTTAAAATAGCACCTAATAACGTAAGATTATTCTCTTCATAGTACCCATTTCTTTAAGAATCGTGTTAAATCTTATCGTAAGCAATATTTGTTTTTTTGACAGAACTATGTTTTAAGTGACATTTAGAAGCCTGTTACGAACTATTGTACAATACAGTGCGACAAGGATCTTCTGGTCGATAGATGACATTGACAGGGGGGGGGGGGGGGGGCGCTAGCAATTCAATCAGGGTAGCCGATGCAAAAATCTCCCGTGACTCAAGAGGAGCTTAGAAAGCTGTTTAACGAATATTTTATTAACTTGACAAAGCAGTAAAAGCTTGAATGTTTGTATCATGTACTTTTTACCGATATTAAACGCATTTTTTTTTAATAGTATACATAGGTATGAAAGTCTCGACATAGTTAAGATAAGATTGGTGTTTTCAAGTATTTATTGATTGAGATAACCATTTATTGAAATAAGGTTGAAAAATTATAAGAGATTTATAGCTACGTAAGATAAAATGATATTTGATGCAGCAGAAAATCGGAAATTTGAAATTGTTAACGCGATATGGTTTTTTATAATTGTCTTTCGGCTCATTTATTTTATTTTTTTGTTGTGTTATTTCGATCGTTTTTTTTTTTTTGGAATTTGTATAGTTTTTTTCTTTTGGAGTTTTTATATAGTCTTTGTGTGTGTCAAGTAAACGATAATTCTATTGTAAATGTTAAAGATTTTGCTTCAGACTTCGGCCGCAGGATGTGTAAGAAAATTAAACATAAGGGAAAATCGGAAAATCTCCTGTAATATTTGGGAAATTTGGCTACACTAGACCAGCGGGCGAAGTCTGATGCATCATTTTTGACATTTCGCGTCGACAATTTCAATTTTATGATTTTCTAATTCATCTAATATCATTTTAACTTACGTAGCTATATTGGCGCGCGTTGGCAGACCGGTGGGACTCGCCTATGCTAGCTCGATGGATACGGCTACACGCTGTCAAGTAGTAGACATCTTGCTGGCGGCGGAGGGTGCTACATCTGTTATACGTGTCTTTGTTGTGTCTTTTTGGTGTATTTTGTGTCGTACTGTATATTACTAACTTTAGTTTTAAGGTCAATTTGTAACTAACCCAACTATATGGATCCCGATGTCCGAAATAAACATTTATTTAATTTATTTATTTAATTTATATCTTTAAAAAATCTCAAAAAACATTTGTAGTTTTTTAAGCATCATTCAAAAATTCTTCTCAATCAATAAATACACGAAAACACCAATTTTGTCTCAGCATTTTTCGAGCGCCACCTGGTGGTTTTACACGGAACTATGTCGAGACTTCCGACATTTTTGAATGTCAGTGACAGTGTCGGAATTTTTGAATGATGCTTAAAAAATTACAAATATTTTTTAAGATTTATAACAGATATAGCTACGTAAATTAAAATGATATTTGATGAATTAGAAAATCATAAAATTGAAATTGTCGACGCGAAATGTCAAAAATGACGCATCAGACTACGCCCGCTGGTAACCGTATTTGTGAAGATGACAACGTTAGTTCTGATTTTCGCCATCGGTCTAAAGATCCATGTCGCACCGTTCATACTATACTACTTAAGACTTACATCTAAAACTACGTACTGAACTAACTAATTATTGTACTTTCTAAAATACTATATTCAGATACCTAGTTACTCGCACGGTAATTTAAATATAACAAAGTTATAAATTGATAACAACACAACATTATATCAACATCTTTATATTCTTATTTAATAGTTAGTGTTTTTTTTGCTCCGCCTGTTTTATCTGTTCTGACTTGTGGTTAACTGGTAGAAAATGCTCCTGGCATTTATTTACGTAGAACTATTGTTAATGAAGTTATTAAATAAATAAATTAGGTTGACTGTAGAGTATTTTTCTATGATATGTTTTTTTCCGTCGAATTGAATACAATAGCAATAATTTATTTAAATGTTTCAAATCGTCTGCTCAATCAGTCGTTTTATACTTATTCAGTATCGATTTTACCAACGTTATATAAGACTAATTATTATGAACAAGGTGTACTCACGTGCCCTAAGTGCGCACGTAAGTTCACTGCGAAAATTGGCTACATCAGCCATTTTCGGGCGCACGAGCGCCGCACCGACTAGGAGTCGAAGTGGTCGCCATGGCCGAAATCGGTCGAAAGGATCATCATCACTATATTTTTTTGTAATAACGGGGCTAAAGATTAAAATTAAACTACCGTACAAGATACCAAGCACTTATAAACTACTAGTATTATTATATAAATTACGTGAGCGGTTCTTCAGTGAAGTAAGGGTGTTCAAGGCAGTCCAAAGCAGTGAGTCTTTTCGAAGGGTCGAATACTAGCATTTTCTGGAACAAAACACAATAATCAGTTAAAGTATTTAGCATAAACTAAAATAATTTTAACAATTAGTAAAATACAACGACAGTAATAATTAATTTAGTTAATACTTAACCTATTCCTTAATTTAGTAACTTAATTTAGTTAATTCTAACCAAAGGTTATCTGGAAGAGATCGCTTTTAGCGATAAGACCACCTCAATTGTACATTTACTTTAAGCTTATAAACTGTAAGGTTTTTAAGGGTACGTAGTACGTAGACTGCTGCTGTCTGTTAAGGTTCACATCATGTGACTTCAAATGAGTTTGATGAATGAAAAAAAAACTAATGCCGACGTAATCACAATGACGACCCCCTCCTCTCCTCCATGTCATTAAAAATAAGCAAAGCAAAGAACCCCCGCCCCCTAATAATGCTTACTCAATACTTGAACAGACCCTTTATACCCATTCAGTCCAATAAGTCCTAACAGCATTGAAAAATCGGCCCTCATAGACTTTAATTACCAATTAAACAATTAATTAATACCAATTTGTTCAATCAAAACACAACGTGATGTGCAAGCGAGTTTGGCTCCAAAGGTGGTCTGATGACGGTGACCTCGATTGTGCTCACCTTGATAAGGTCCAAGGCGTGTGCCTGCACGTTGGGCAGAACATCGGCCAAGTCTTGCGCGCGGTAGTCCGGGAAACTGTCTCGAATTATGGACACATTGTCCGGCCATTCCTGTCTGCTGGGACGGCCGATCAGTCTGGAAATTAACGAGGAACACATTTCGTTAGCATGTCTTTTTCATTAGAACAATATTTTATACTGACACGCTCTTGACATTACAGTTTTTCAATAGACTTGCGCAAATATGTCCGTAATCTCGATACATCATTCAATCCCAACGATGTCAAAAAAATACAGGTCGAATCGAAAATCTCCTTTTTAGGGTTCCGTAGCCGAATGGCAAAAAACGGAACCCTTATAGTTTCGTCAAGTCTGTCTGTCTGTCCTTTCGTATGTCACAGCCACTTTATTCTATAACTAAAAGCATCACACTGTTGAAATTTGGTAGGAAGATGTATCCTGTTAACCGCTTTATGATTCTTATACAAAATATATAAAAAAAGATATTTATTCTTCCATACATGAAACTAAAACCGTTTTTTTTTAGTCAAACCTATGCATGTAGTGTGTCTATGGATAGGTCTTTTAAAATGACAGCGAGGTTTCTAAAACATTTTTTTCTTAAAGTATAACGTTTGAGAGATAGAAGCTTCCAAAGTGGTAAAATGGGCGACCCCCCCCCCCCCCCATCTAATTTCTAACCGAAGCAAATGTAAATTTTGAAAAAATATGTAATGTAGATCTTAACAAACACTTTCTACGAAAATTAGTTTGGACGGAATCGAAGTAGAAGTTTTTGAGACACAGCACATTTTCAACAACCGCAGACATAACTTTGTTCTGCATACAAACTCTATGAAAAACAAAGTTATGTTTGCTGTCAACAAAATATTGTGGTATTTACTAAGTGGATTCCCAATTCAATTAAAGTTGGCACGAAACCCTCAGTGCGCAAGTCCGACTCGCACTTGGCCGGTTTTTAAAAGTCGATTCAAAACTCAAGAAGCTTTCATTTAGTAAAAGGTCTCATGTCGCTAAGATGCATAGTTAAGGTTATGTAAATCGACTACTAAGCATGCCTAGTAACGACATGCATACGGAATGTAACTTTACTAAGCTATACTCCGTAAACATACCTTCTAGAGACAAATGGCTAGAGGGCCAAATGTCATTTAAGAAAGGTAGCCACGTCTGGTACACGGACGGATCCAAAAAAGGAAATGATGTAGGTTGTGGGGTCTACGGAGAGAGGCCTAAGCTCAAAGTAAGTGTAAACATGGGGACTGAAACCTCCATCTTCCAAGCCGAGGTCTTTGCCATAAACAAATGTGCAGTGATAAACCTTGAGAAGAGACTCCGGAACCAACATATCTACATCAACTCAGATAGCCAAGCTGCATTGCTGGCTCTAAAATCCTTCGAACAAATGTCAAAACTGGTGCAAATATGTACTGAGACATTGAATGAACTGGGAAACACCAACAAAGTCACACTTACATGGGTACCAGGGCATTCAAAGATTGAAGGAAACGAAGTAGCAGATGAACTTGCTAGAGAAGGAGCCGATAACCCTCAAATCGGCGTAGAACCTTTCTGTGGCATCACCAAACAACGCGCCACTACGCTTCTAACCACCCTCTGTAAGCAAGAGGCTATTGAGTCGTGGAAGTCTACACAAGGACAAGAACACTCAAAAGCACTAATTCGAGGTTACAACAACAAAGTAGCTAAAGAACTGTTAAAGTTCGAAAGATACAAAGCTTGTGCAGTAACCAGAATACTAATTGCAAACTGAACAAACATTTGGCCAATATGAACATGACCGAAGACGCTCTATGTAGATTCTGTAATACAGAAGAAGAGACGGCCATGCATATTCTCTGCTCATGCGGACCGCTTATGAGCAAAAGAAGTATCCATCTCTGGCGGCACATCATGCACCCGGATGAGATAGCAGATATCACGCTCCAAAGACTCTGGCAATTTATAGACTCAACGGGACTAAGCAGTGAAATTTAAATATAAGGGCGCCACAATAGATCACGAGGTACGGGCTGGGACTTTTGATATGTTAACCTCCTAAGTAGTCCAAATAAAGTTATGAAGTCAAAAATTGAGATCCAAGCGATTCCCTGTATAATTCTTCGTTACCTGGACTATTTTGTGAATATATCATTCGTGATAATACTTCACCAGATATGGTTATTTTTGGACGCACATATTTTGTCTCTTTACAGGAGAAAGGGGCACAAAATAAAATACAAAATGGCGTCCTAACCTGAATATGCAATGCAGCTGATCAGAGTCCGAGGTCCCAGCCATCAGGGGGCTCCGGGTATGTAGCTCAGCGAGCACACAGCCACACGACCATACATCCACCGCTGTGTTGTATGACGCGCCTAGAAGGACTTCCGGTGGGCGGTACCAGAGTGTTACAACCTGTAAAGTAGATTTTTATAAATTGCACTCGTAATAAGCAACTTTAGCTGTGTGACAGACGGGGAATCAAACCCCGTGTCTTACGCTGTCCGGGCGTATGCCTATACCACTCGGCCACCGTCACATTAGCAAGCCTGTAGAATTTTGCTAGCGCTTACTTTAACGCGTAGGCTGCGTGACTTCGTCAATGTTGCGAGATTGCTCTCACTTACAAGTGCAATTTATATTATTAAGTTTGAATAGTGACAAAACACTAAAAAAAACAAAAAATGTAATCAGGTAGATTTTAAACACAGATAAATTGTGTGTAAGAAGAAATTACAGGTTTTAAATGGCAGTAAAGATATGAGTTGAATTTTATAAAATTCATCATTCTGTCCATCTTGTTAATAGTTAGTAGTATTATCGTATTTCAAACCATATTTAACTGTATTTGTCTTTGCGGTTGAAATTCAATAAAATAATATACAGGCTGATTTTTTTTTCTGCGACCATGTTTTGTAAAGACTGATAAATATTAACTTTTACTATGGGAATGCTAGGAATGCTGAAATCGAGAAATAAAATGCTGTTCCATACAAAAGTTCCATTGGCGCGCGGTCAAAATGTATGGAACAGCTGTTTTTTCTCGATTTCACCATGGCCTCCATAGTAAAAGTTGTTCAAATTCATTCGAGGAGACTACACAAAATTTGGTCACTGTTTAAAATTTTAGTCTGTATTAAAATAAATATTACAGAATATAGAAAAACACAATATAGAAAATAATGATTTATACAATGACCTAACAAAAATCGAACCAGAAGACCTCAGTTTGGTGACGTCTTGAAACCTTGAAGCTTTTTTGAACAATCCTACTATTTCTAACATTCAATCAGTACAACAAAGCAACTCACCACACTAGTGAGCTTCATCTCCGCATCATAAGTCTTGGCCAGCCCGAAGTCAGCCAGCTTGACCCGTCCGCTGGCCGTCACAAGCAGGTTGTGGGGTTTAAGGTCTCGGTGCACGATTCGGTGGGAGTGGAGGAAGTCTATACCAGATAGGATGTCGTAGGACATACTCTGTGGACAGAGAAGAGAATAAATATTGATTTAAACTTACATGATCATTAACATTAGAATTGATTGTAACGGGATTGCTACCATGTACCTTATTATTTGTGAGTTTCCGATATTTCGGCAGTGTTGCAAGTGCCGAGTGTACTTGCAACAGTGCCGAAATATCACGGCGTAACGCCGTTACCATGGCACTTGAAACAGTGCCGAAATATCGGAAACTCAAAAATAATAAGGTACATGGTAGCAATCCCGTTACAATCAAGAGAAGGGGATAGTTTGTTAATATCTATATTAATACTATATGGCTAAAAAGTTTGTTTGAACGCGCTAATCTCAGGAACTACTGGACCGATTTGGAAAATTATATAGCTTATTTATCGAGAAAGGCTTTAGGATACAGTACATCACGCTGCGACGGGATGGGAGAAAGTTAAAACAACACACAATCACGGGGGACCGCTTTAATGAATATAATTTTCAAATGTTTACTTTACTTTGGAACAAAGAAAAGGCATAAGAGTATAATAAGGAGTTGATGGAAATTTTATTTGCAGCTTTTATGATAATAGATCATACACTATACCAGTTTAATAATATAAATTGCACTTGTAAAAAGCAACCGTGTCGCCCAAGAAATTTATACCACACTGCCACGTGGTTTAGGCATGCTCTCGAATAGCGTAAGAGACAGGTACCATGAGTTTACAACGGTTTTACTCGCTAGCGACAAGTAAAAAAAGTCTATGGGAAATTGCACAGCGCCTCTAGCGGTCACTGGCTGAACTAAAATTTTCCATACAAAATAGCGAGTAAACTCATGGTATCGGTATGGGTCCGATTTCTTGTCTGACAGTTCCTTTTCACAAGCGTAATTTAATAACGTAGGATATGTAAGCTCATTCAATGTGAGGCAGCCTACATTTATTTATTATACATACTTACAGACATACCAGAATAAATAAATTACTTGGTCTTTGCAAATTTTCTACAATAGTAGATTGTAGAATTATTTGTAAAATTATTATTAAGAAGGAGAGTGTGCGTTTTTTTGTAATCGCTCCAGCATTCAAGGCAATTTACTAAACAAGCAGACAAATATTTAAAACCAAACGACCAAATGGAAACCAAACCAAAATGGAAGCTACTGGAATTGAATTTATGAAAACATAGGAAATCTACTCACTCTAATTCTATTCTCCGAAAGTGCTCCTGGAGCCCTTTTTAGGTACGAGTCGAGATCCTGTTCCACATGCTCGAAGACGAGGAACAGAACCAGCTGCTGGTCGCGTTCCATTGACTGGCCTCCGTGACAGACGTCTAGTAACCTGAAATGAGTAGGATTAGTGTAATGAGTGGGATTGGTGTAAAGAGTGGGATTTACACTCAAGTGTAGAGTAAGATTTAGAATTAAAACTTAAATCTAACTTAATTAAAACTTAAACTTAACTCTTCGCCTCCTTTTTCCTCCTCATGCTTCTCGTACGTACTCACAATCTTTTACTATACAGGCAGTCTGTTTATGGAACTCTCTGCCCCTTTCAATCAGGAAGTCCAAAACGCTGCCTACTTTTAAACGTAAAGTAAAAGCCTTTTTCCTTTCTCGTTTATAATTTCTATAGTCTTAACAATATCTACTTACTTCCTTTTTATTCTTCATTGGCTCTCGGATCTGCTGGTTGCAACTGATTATGCATTTATTTTTACCTATTTATTTATATATATTTTTATGTAAATGTGTTTAAATATGTATTAGTTTATATATTTTGTATTATGGTATGTTTTTTATGATAATTTATTGACATTTAATTTTTATATAATGTGCACTTATCATCTTCTTTTATGTTTCTTTATAAAAACCTGTCCACTTCAAATTTGTTTAAAATAATTTCATCGCCATGCCTCTTCTTTCATTCTTCATGCTTTTCCTTACCTGAAGGTTGTCTGGAAGAAATTGCTACAAGCAATAAGACCGCCTAAATTGTACTTATAGCGAATATCAAAGATACTCTCCTGTGTAATTATGTTTATGGTGTGCAATAAAGTATTTTTATTATTATTATTATCTTTTTGTTACCTAATTCTATCTTCCTAGTGTATTTTTGTACCTTGTATGTTTCTCAAGCAAGTTTCAGGCGCGGTCCGAAGGGGAGCCACAGGGTACATAACCCCTCCCCCCCAGATTTTCTGTTTTATTGAATATTATATTTACTTACGTAGATATTTCTTTAATTAATCTACAAAAAATAATGTAATTTTTTAAGTTTCATCGAAAAATTCTTCTCAAGCAATAAATGCATAAAACACCAATTTTGTGTTAGCATTGTCTACGCAAAATTTTGCAGCCGTTGGTCGCTCTCTTGAGCACACATCTATTCACAAAGGTGTCACAGAAAGCCCCCTGTACAAATGGTGCATGCATGGGAGCAGAAGAAACACCACAGCATGTGCTCATGGAGTGCACAGGTGTGGGGGAATAACAGGCAAATATACTCAAATTCCGGGCTACATTCCTGGAGGCCTTTAGTAACCTAGTCAGATTACTAGCCTTCTGAAAAAAACCTTTGGAAACCGTTGGATTTGCAATGTTACACATTTTTGAAAAGATTACTAATTAAGAGGATTGTACAGTTACCAAATTATAGAAGGCTTGATGCCAGCAATATGATATATTTATAAATATTTTTTTCTTACCGTACAATATTCGGATGTCTGTAAGCCTCTAATTGTCTTAATAGTGCTATTTCTCTCAACGTAGACAGTGGAATGCCATCTTCTGTGAGCGCTACTTTGACCTTCTTCATTGCAACTATTTGACCTCCATTGTGTAAGTCTCGGGCTTTATACACTGTTCCGTAAGCTCCTGGAAAAATCATTTTAGACATTTTAACTTTATCTTAATGGTTATGTGAACTAGTCAGATAAGACTTATCCCACTGAATAACTATAAAACAACTGATTTTAAAATAACATTTACATAAACAATTGCTGACAAATGGGTATTGTATATTATTCAACAAATATTCCTTCTCTGAAGTTGGAAAAATCAGGCCTTAGAGTAATGAATTAGTCTAGTCTTTTGTAAAAACACAAGGCTTTTTGTGTTTGAAATGAGTCTTTAAAACTTAAAATTATTCTGAAAAAAATTGTTTATTTTAACTTTCTAATCATCTGATTCAAACTTAGTTGTTGACAGCTGTTGTTTTGTTTACAAAATAAAGCCAAAAAATTTGGTTTCCTCGATATGATGAACTTTTTCATGACAGTAACGAGAAATTTTGAAATTTTGCGCGAAATGCCACCGACCGGCACATGTTTTAAAATAAGGTTATTTATATAAAACAATGCAGTACATTACCTGTTCCAATTACATTGAGCTCTTCGTATTTCTTTGCTGTTTGTAGTAAAGCACTAACATCCCCCAACGATGCCATAGTCGGAGCTTTAGAAGTACCACTGATTCCAGACATGTTTACAGTTACACGCTACGAAATTTTCACTAAATTCACAACGTAAACACTAAGGAAAACATAAATTAAGACAATACTTGATACACTTTACATTGTTCAAAGTTTAAAATCATAGAGCTTTTACAACTAATAATAAAAATCAACGAGAATGAACCAAGCAAGGGACAATAATAGTTTTCTTTCTGGTGAAGGTTAACGTGAACGATGAATGCCAGGCTTTCAAATTAAGCTGATGACTAATATATTAATTAATACATTGAGAAAGAGAGCACATAATTTGATTGCTTCTTTTACTTTCGTGACCCTAAAACCCGTATTTACTATTTTTGTGTAATTGAAAAACAAACTACTTGACAAAAAAATAACGCAGGAAATGAAACACCTGTCGTATAAGCCGGAAAAATGCAGAAGTTCAAGGATGCTGAGTTTTTTGAGCCATCTATTGGGATATAGCATTACTTTTTGAACCGTGTGCTATTGTAATAGCGCCATCTATCGTAGAGTAGCGGTAGAATAATTTAGCTTCTGGTACAACTTTATAGATGGCAGCAAGAGACTAGTTTGAGGTTTCCAGTGCTCCAAATCAAATAAAAAAAAAAAACATTTAAATTATTTGTTTTAAGTTGTTGTTAGTCATTACTCATACAAATTACTTTTATTAATAACGAAAGTTCAAACAAACTCTTCGTCGGCATTATAGTTCTACCTTAACTAAAATAATTTCAAGTGATATTAGTATTTCATACAGTTTTATCAATAAAAAAAGTTTACAACAGAAGACCGTAACAGTTAGTTGAAATACCTAAAAGGTTTATTATAATGAACATAACAACGGCAAAAGGAATGTGTCCATGGGCTCGTCCGGGATTTGAACCCGGGACCTCTCGCACCCGAAGCGAGAATCATACCCCTAGACCAACGAGCCACGTTAGTAATCGGCGAATTTACTAAACAAGACATAATTATGATGACGTAGTTACTTTCAGACATTTTTTCAATTTTCCACCCACCTTTTTCTGATAGAATTTTCATCCTTGTGATTTCTTTTCTTTAAAATCATTTATCAAGAAAATTCATGCTTCACTGCGAAATGATAGGGTGTTTATAGAATTTCTTATGAAGACCGATGGCTTTAAAATTTCATCTAGCTAGCGTAAAAAAGAAGCAGCAATTTGAAATTAATAGGTTTTGAGCACCAAAACAACAAGACGGAATACACCTCGAGGCGTTTTAGAAAGTAGACGCGAAAGGAGAAAAAAATTACCGCTACATGACACCCTATACGCGTCTAGCTCACTCGCGTACATTTCGAATCTGCTATCTCTGTCGTACGCATAGCCACGGTTAGATCATTCTGTCTTGAGTCAGTTGTGATCAGACGCAAAGTACGCGCGTGTGTTCAAATTTAAATTTCGAATTTCGAAAACTAGTGCTGTTCTAATTTTTTAAAACCTTTTTACTTTTTGTAAACAAGGTGCTTGGTATTTTTTATTGGAAACAGTTTTTATCATAGTGTGGACTTACTTATAGAAGTGTACAAGCGGAACTTATTAAGTGTGTGTGTGTAATGTGAAAGTTGGTCCAAGAAAACAGTGTCGATCGTTTTTTTTTCGAGTTTATCCTACTTTGATGTAAAATCAGCTGTTTCGTCCTGCTGTCCTTAATAGTTGGTGAGTGTTATATTGGTACCTACAATATCTTGTAGGAATATTTAGTTTCACTTCTGCATGCATTACCTACATTTGGGTAAATAAAATTCTTTATTAAAAAATTTAGGGGGTAGGTATTTTGGTATTATGTTACTTTTGTTTGACACCTTTTTATGGGATTCAACGCTAGTAAGCTGTTAGTGTAAGCTGAGATTAAACTAGTATTTATCATCATGATTATTCAGAAGTTTGCCTGGAAGACATCACTTCTTATAGCAGTAAGGCCGCCTAAATTTCTTTTTTTTTAAAGTGACGAGTGTATGATGTGCAATTAAGGTATATATTTTTTACTTCATATTAAATATCTTATTTCCCTACCACGCATTATTGGACACTAAAATTTTGTTTGGTTTCAAAAACTACTAAGCACCATATTTTTAACTTTTAGACCCGATAAGTTTTGGTAGTCTGCCGACCGTAGACTAGGTACCAAAACGCACGGAATCTTTCCGGTAGGAAACGGAATACTACGACATACTATGTAGCTTTCGTATTAAGGAATTTGCAAGATAAAGTACCAAATGTGACATACCAAGTCTCGCAATCGTTTTAAAGTTGGATGAAAATCCTCTTGTACTTCCTGTATAACTTTTTTCTGTGACTATTTGTATCAAAAGATTATTATTATTTATATTTTTTGTTTCAAATGTAACTTATTCAAATCAAAATTAATAATAGTAACTATTTTAGTATAAATGACCATGATTTATATCGAATTCAGATTCAAGAACATATATTTCTCACAAGAATTATTCGTGATACAATTAAATGAAATCTACGAAAGCTACCGCTCCTTATGAAAGGATTCCGAAGTCTACCGGAATGCTACTGCATACTTTGGTAGGATATATTGGGGTTTCAACTGTATCCATTCCTACCCTATATGTCTGATTGAATGAATTCCTATTTTTAATGGTTGAATAATTGGTTGAAAATCAATGAAACGTTATGTCTCGTTCTACATTTATATTGTTTTAAGAAAGTTAATTGGCGCATAGCCAAAAGAAAGCAAATCACTTTAAGTACGTGATGCTTATTTAATGGGTGACATTTTTATTCTGATCTCATTAAATAAAAATCGACAACAAAATCTTTCATTTTGGTTGGTTGGCTGGTGGCCGGTTTTCGTAAGCCAAAGTAAGTAGCAGGAGCCAAAGTAAGTAAGAAGTAAGTTTTTTTTTGTATTTTTAGTAGGTAAGCTTTATATAACTGTCGATAGATTTTTACTAGCTATAGTATTTTTTAAACTGTGCTAAAACACAACAACTCCATACATTTTATTTATTTACCGAATCAAAATAAACAAAACACCCATTTTACCACGTTGAAAGCGTCTATCTCACAAACGATCTTTAAAAAATTGGTTTTAAAAACCTCGATGTCATTTAAAAAGACCTATCCATAATCACACAAAAAAAAATAGGTTTTAGTTTAATGTATAGGAATTAAGAGCCCCCCTTGAATGTCATTATTGTTTAATTTTTGCATGAGAATCTTAAAACAGTTTACAGGATGCATCAACCAACAAGTTTCAGAATAAAGTGGCTGTGACAGACTTAACAAAACCTCAAGGGTACCGTTTTTTGCCATTCGGCTACGGAACCCTAAAAAGCATGCTCATATGGATTCATGCCCGTATTTTTTAGATACCACTGCCTGTTGCGTACTATATTATCGACCACACATTATCAAGCGTACTTACAGCTCATATATTCCTCAATATAACAGTCCGTCACACCTGACTTGGTGTTTCTAATTGCTTACGGTATGCCTTCACGCTGCCTACCAAGTGGGTGAGCAGGTATAGCCAGGAATTCACTATCCATATTTATTACTACTTATAGTATCCCATAGCTTAAAAAAAAAGTTTGTACAGAGGACATTGCTAGCACTTATACACGTCACAATATAAACCCTACCACAGCTTCGGTACAATTGTGGGCTAGTGCTGAGAAGCTACTCAAACTCTATCACTATTATCAATGCTTCTTTTTAAAATATTAAATATTTTATATTCGTAGAAGTCGAACAGTGTATGGCACATTGTTATCGTTAATATAATAATCTAGATTTTAATATCCTTGGGCCTGAATTTTCAATAGTTAAAATAAAATATTCGTCGAATAAAATACAATATGGCTTATTTGAAAGCGTCACTTAATTGTCAGCACGATTCCTTGTCTGACACAATTGCTTTTTACAAGTGCAATTGATGTCTGTAAAAGTAAGAGACACGTTTAGTGTAGTTTTTAGAGATCTTGACTACTGTACAGGTTCGAATCCCGCAAGGGGCAAATGTTTTTGTGATGAACACGAACATATTTTGTTCCTAAAGTTCGCTTTTCTTTGCTAGTCCAATGATGTAAACAATCTTTTCACAACTTTTTAAATAATATCAGTGACTAAAATTATTTATCCATTTAATTTCAAAATGTCTCAGTATTCAACGATATAGTAACTTTTTGAGTTGTTAGTTTTATGTTTATCTTATTTTAAAATTAATCATTTGTTCATAAAGGAATTTCAAGATTACAATGTTTACAATTTTCGACTAGCAAAGAGAAACGGACTGTAAGTCATGGATGTTTATGTGTCTGGTACAGTCTGGTACTTCGTAACACAAGGACGAAATTGTTTTACCACAAAACCAGACCATTAGTGTGCTGCCTGGCGCATCCTGTTTTATTTAATAAAGATTTTAGTTTTTTTACTGCGGGACCCGGTGAAATTCGTATCCCCGACCCATCTTCGCTATTCAAGGCGAAGAAAAATGCAAAAAAGAAAAGTAAACTTAGCCTGTAACGTCCCACTGCTGGGCAAAGGCCTTACCTCAACTATGACCACCCATCCAAACACGACCACGCCGTACGTTGCTTAACTTCGGTATCACTACCAAATCGTCGCTACCACTGCGCTACAAGCACCTCCAAAAATGATCATAAAAATTGGTCCATCCGTTTTCGAGTTCGTGGTAAAAATGCATAGAGATAGAAGAAGAAGAAAAGATATAAAGATTTCAACTTTGTTGCACACTGTTGTGTTCTTGAAGCAAACTGAATACCTTTTAATTTACTTATTAGAACATACTCTCAGCGTCCATGTATTAGACATCAACGCGTTAGCATTCTGGAGGCAGCTAAAACTCCTCCCTTGTTTACTTTTGCAAAGAAATGTGAAACTTTTAAAATTGATTAATACCTTAACTGTCAAAAATAACAATCTATACTAACTAATATTATAAAGCTTAAAGGTTTCTTTAAGAGAAAATATTGAAGCGACGTGCCTCCATCGGTCGCCAACTTCTCTTCTGGAGCTTGTGGCAGACTTTGTCGCTCTCGCATTGGTCAATTCAGCCATGAAAAGTGATGCATTTCAGACACTACACCATAAACCGTCTGAAATAGACGAACAGGCCATTGACGATGGGATCGATGATAAAGGTTTGTTGTTTGAACGCGCTAATCTTAGGACTGGACCGATTTGAAAAAGTATTTTTCTGTTGGATACCTTATTTATCGAGTCAGGCTGAAACATGATGCTGTGACGGGAGGGGAGAAATGGTACCTTCCTCCCCTCCCGTCGCAGCAAAAGCTCAAGATAACACAAGAAACAAATTCATTTAAAGTCGGTGCATGATCTCAAACTTACGTTCATCAATAGTCTACACACATCATGCTCCAAATGAATTTGTTTCTCCTAAACAGAGGACAAGTGTATTATTATGAGGCGGTTCAATTAGTTATTAGTTAGTTTAATAATAACCCATAACTCAATAGCTACTACATCGATTTTTAGGAAACTTATACTGTTCTCTAAGTTTTAATATACATGATCAAACTAAAAAAGATTCATCTCGCTATGACTTCTCGTTTTTGAGAAATCCGTGGACAAACATACATAGTACAAACACTTACAAAATTTTGCACACGTGTTTAGAAGCTTTAATAGATCAACATACTCAAATATTATCAAATTCTAAATATATCACATCACATACATGCACATTGAATTGATTATACCGTTTTTAAAGTCGGTAAACACGGCATCCTTCGCCAGTTCCCTTACACAAGTTCTGTACGACTATAGACTTTATAACTTACAAAATAAAGTGCATTAGGGTGTATGCACCTGGCTCAGACCCAAGGGCATATAACAGTGACCTAAAATGCAAACTGGTTGACTGGTTCGGTCAGTCGGACAAGACGTTAAGGGGAATGTAGGAGATTCTTTTGTAATTGATGGAATGAAAATTTTTGGTTTGTAGAGAATGCCGGGCATTAAGGCTTGCATTGGTTATTTGTTTTTCTTGTGGAATTAAGAATCCAATTAACTATTGAAAATTGTTAGTCAAGGTTTGCCTTTCTCTGTTTTTATTTTTATGTTGCATGTCAAAGTTTTATTTTTTCTTGAAAGCTTATGTTTTTTTTAAGTTCGTCCTTAGCCTAAGCATCATTACATGACAATCCAAACAAGTTTATCATAAAATCTGAAGTGGCATAATACTTACATTGGATGGTATCTGGATCTGTACTGGATCTAGTTTTGGATGTATATATATACTGAAATTATTAGACTGAAATCTGAAAAAGTAAAGTTTTTGTGATGAGCCACTCAGTAAATGTGTAAAAGCTTGATGTGCCTGTGCAAAGAAATTTGTTTTTGGAAAAAAAGCTTTCTTCTTACCAAAACCACAACTTGCCCTTAACATTAATTTTATCACGATGAACCAACGACTTATAATTACAAACGTGTTGGATTAAAAGATTAGTTTTGGATGGGTTTATCTGAACGACCATCTTTCTTACGGTTCATTCTCAGATGTTTTCCGTGGAAACTATACTGTCTATGGGTAATGTTAGTTTCTGAGAAGCTTACAAGTTAAGATTAATGAACATTAATCAAGGTCGAAAATTATTAATAAAAAAGGAACACAGCTTTGGGCTTATCTTTAATGCGTTTTTTTTCTCTACGATATTCTTTCAAACCGCCTTTAAAAAAATGGCATAAAAAAGCTTAAAATACCGCATATATAATTAAGGTTTCTCCAAATAATTTCATTTGGAGTCAGTGCATGATCTCTCTCAATATCTCTCTTGCGTGTACACCAACAGTCTACGGACATTCTACACCGACTTTAAATGTTTTTTTTTCCTAAATTGAATAGAAGGAAAATGCGTTATTTGTAGCTTTTAGTCAGTTTTACGTCTAGCTATTCTAACCAACAACACATATCCTCAAAAGGCTTTAAAGCTTTTAGTTTTAATGCACCGGATTTAAACAGATTCTTTTAAAATACAGCGCGACACGGATATGTTGGCCGACGGCGAAAATGAGAACTAACAAATACATTTTGGAAAATACTGTTGCCAGATCTAGCGTATTCAAATATCGCCAATTTTACGGGAGATTTCCCGATTTTCCCTAATGTCTGAAAGGTTTTACTTTTCTTACTTGTTCTGTGTACACCTTTTACTTTAAAATTAAATGATTATTTTTAAATACCTTAAAATTAAAATTTTCAATAGTTTTTATTGATCATTTTAATTTTGCGCCTAAAATTGTGGACATACATCAAAGAAAAAAAAATGTATACTTAAACTGCTTTAAATTAGACCCTTATCTTTGACTTTGCCGTGGTTGGGTATAAAATTTTAGCTGAGCAGTTTCCTGAACTACCTGAATAAAGGGAGATTTTTTTGCATTGGCTATCCTGATTGAATGCTAGCGCCTCAATGTCGTATATCGGCCAGAAGATATTTGTCGCACTGTGAGAATATGTCGCACTGCACTTAGAATTTATTTATTTGTTTTATTATCTTTATTAAGGAATCAACAGTTTTACAATAATGCTTAAGGGGTAAATATTAAAATAATAACACACTAGTCTCATGCGTTTCCACTGCTGGATTTTACAAGCTAAGTCAAATAGACAATTGGACGACAAAATATAGACAAACATACTGTAGATATACAACAATGGTTGTTTGGACAATGTCCCAGCGTTCGGGAAATTGCGCAAGACTGTCTTCTCATCTAATCTACCTCAGTGTCTGTAGACGAAAGTCTTCAACCAGTGTGTGTTACCAGCGATGCCATACTGAACCGAAATATGGTCTTTAGGGGCCTTATAAAGAAGCTCATAATCACACAAGGAGCGATGGAGGCCCTCTCCATCGCTGTGCTATGCTGGGTGTTTCTCTACGGGATCGAATCAGAAATGAGAAGATACTCGTACGTAGAAGAACTAAGGTAACGGCCATAGCCTTGAGAATCAGTAAGCTCAAGTGGCAGTGGGCAAGGCACATAGCGCGAAGAACTGATGGCCGTTGGGGCAGGAAAGTTCTAAATTGGAGGCCCTTCGACCAAAGACGCAGCGTAGGACGTCCACCGACAAGATGGACAGACGAACTTTTTAAGATCGCATGTTCAAACTGGTTGCAGACCGCTTGTGATCGGTCGCTATGGAAAGCCGTGGGGGAGGCCTATGTTCAGCAGTGGACGTCCTTTGGCTGATAATGATGATGACGATGATGTTCAGACAACAGCACTACGGGGTCAACACTGCGGTATCTATGTAGTTGTGATATGGGCTAGCTATCAACAAAAATATATAACCTGACGCATTGGCGACCGAATTGCATCCAAAGAAAGATGGCACTTACTCGTATTCACAAAAAAAATGGTCCTATCTAGTTTTATAAATTAATGGTCATTGTCTTTAAAAAAGCTTACCAGCTACTTGTTGTTACCTTATAACTTATAGCAGTTTACTTTACGAAGTAAATCCGTTATTTCATACCAGTAACTGGTTCATATAACATTATATGTAGTGTAACAATAGTCCATGAAATACATTCCCATGTTCTTTATAACGACAGTCGTTCAAATTAAGCTAAGATAATAACGTTTAGCGAAGTATTTTATGCATAGTAAAATAACATGTGTTCTTTTTGTCTTTCGGAAAATTAAACCAAAGATTCTTCAAAGTATAAATAATTGTATCCCAAAAAATAAATAATTTATAGCTTTATTTATGTAGTCCGATTTATTTTCTTAATATTCCAGAAAACAAAAAGAACACAGTAACAGAACAGCAATAATAATACAGATTCTTTTTTTTTGTTATTATAGAAACAGACCTTGATCCAATGTAAATGGATTGTTTCCATGAAAACTTCAAATTAAGAAAGATTAAGATGAATTTTATAAACTTACTAGCGGTCCCCCACGACTTCGTTCGCGCGTTTTGAGTTTGGTCCCTCCTCTCCCGTCGCAGCGTGATGTTTAAATAAAGCCTAAAGCCTTCATCGATAAATAAGCTATCCAACACAAAAATAAACTTTCAAATCGGTGCAGTTGTTCCTGAGGTGCGTGTTCAAACAAGCGAACTCTTGAGCTTTATAATATTAGTATAGATATAGGAAATGTTTTTTAACAACTAAACAAACGCATTAACTCTGCTACCCGCATAACAAAAGTGAAACTTAAATGTTAAACGCAACTCGAAAGTAAAAAAATATATTTGGAAGCAACGATGCTACTAATTGGCAAATTAAAATGCATTAATGTGTTATAAAAATAAAGAAATTATAGTTATCAAAGACTTGATATGATTTTCAAAGCGTACGTCTTGGTTGAGCTACCGTTATTGTGGTCATGATTGGATGGGTGACCGTTATTCATTACAACCTTTTGATTAAAATGTATATGTATATCAAAATGGTATCTTTTAAAAATGATTCTATTTTATATAATTTTAGGGTTCCGTAGCCGAATGGGAAAACGGAACACTTATAGTTTCATCAAGTCTGTCTGTCTGTCTGTCTATCCGTCCGTATGTCACAGCCACTTTATTTCGTAACTATAAGCATCACACTGTTGAAATTTAGTACGAAGATGTATCCTGTTAACCGCTTTACGATAAAAAATATAAAAAGTTATTTTGGTTCAGTTTTATGACGTAGGTATAGCTGAAAAGGCGTGTCTTATTTTTTCTTCGGTTTCATATTATTTACTTAACTCTGTTAGTTATATTATAATGTACATCCTATACATACAATTTACACATTCATATTCATAAGGGAATCCTGCTATTTATCTATTTACTATAAAATATCTTCAAATAAAAAAAAACTCGTTACTACGACATATTTGTAGACTTGTTTTTTAGAGTTCGTTGCCTCCAACGGTGAAGAAACAAAAATTTATGCCGAAGCTGTTATTAATACCAGTTTAAAACGGTAATATTCAAATGATGAGAAAGGTATTATAATATTACGTTTGGGAGGTAATAGAAAAGTTAAGGTTCTGTTAAGTTATGGAAATGAAACTAAATTTCGCTGATTCATTGCGAATGTTGTTACAAAAGTGTGATTTGGGCTCTCCAGTTTCTTCAATCATGAGTACGTCTTAAGTCAAAGTTGGCACGTGCGTTTCCAGTTTCCACCAAGTGAGCAGCTCTAGTTAATAAAATAGATATAAATCATTCAGTTACAGGTTTAAAATAATTGTAGAAACAAGATATTTTTTGTAATCCGATTGAATGGAAGATATTTAGTAGTTATGGCAATTATTGCTATTTTTCGTTAATTTAATTAGCATGCTAAATTCCATAGCATAGCATGCTAACTGCTATTGCTATGCTAATATGAAATTTCATTAATTATGAGAAATAGCAAATAATTAAATTGCGAAATCGTAAATATACTACGCAATGCAAACTATGAAAATGGTTATTTGAAACATATAGTTTATTAAATTGTTAGTGTTGTGACTTTTATCAATTTGACAGATTATTTTCACTCTAGTCAAACGACAAAGACAAACAATTTTATTTAAACAAACAGTTCACTTAACGCAAGCAAAATACAATTCAAATGCAGGTATTACTTTATATAGTTACTTTTTTCCCTTTCTTTTGTTCGTATTTCGCTAGAGTCATGTTCGGCGGAAGTCGGAAGCCGATAGTCGACCGACAGGACCCGAACGTGGATTAGCAAACATGCCTGCTAATCTTGCTGCTAAATAGCGATGATTCGCACGTCGCTGCTGCGTTTTGCGCAATGTTTGTGAATTTTAGCATTCACGAAAATTCGCAACTTCAATTAATTCAATTATTACTACATTTCAAAATTGACTCCTTGGAAAGCCGAAGAACTTGGTTGGACTTGTCTTTTCTTTACAAGCTAGTTAGGAACATGGTCGATTGCCCTCAGCTGTTGTCCATGGTTAATTTCAGGGCCCCGTCGCGACTGCCTAGAAATACCATTGTCACATTTACTCCCCCACATCGAAGAACTGTTCTGGGCTCAAATTCCCCAATACCGAGATTAACCAAATTGTATAATGGGTGTTGCGAATCCACAGACATTAATTTTGTGTCACATAGAAATTTTAAAAGATCTGTTACTGAATGATTCTTCTTGGTGTCTAAGTATTATTTTATTTATTTGGTTGGTCCTCTTTTTTTTCATTTTAAGTACCTTTATGGAGCATATAGTCCACTCTAGCCAAACCTTGGCATTGATATAATTGAATTGTGCAAGTGATGTTTACCTTCATATAGTTGTTTACGTAGCCTTAAGAAAATTGAAAATGTATCTTAACATTTGTATCTGTATTATAACTGCTGGTGAACTTATTTTAAAAAAATAAAAATAAAAATAAAAATCATGAAATCGCATGCTAATTAATATGCTAATGCTAATTATTCCATTACTAATATTTAGTTAAATGTGTGCTCACCCAGTCCTCAGAAACTTTTAGCCATATCTTTAATATGAAATAAGTTTGTCAATTCATTCACTGTATCCTATTTTGTGGAAATCCCCTATATATTTTTTTTACCAATCATTTAATGCGCTTACTCTATCCACACGCTATTGCAAATATTTCTATGAACCATCCAATAGTTATTTGACTAGGATAGCTTCCTGACCTGATTATAGGGTTCCGTAACCGAATAGCAAAAAACGGAACCCTTATAGTTTCGTCAAATCTGTCTGTCTGTCTGTCCGACCGTATGTCACAACCACTTTATTCTGTAACTATAAGCATCACACTGATGAAATTTAGATGTATCCTGTTAACTACATTACGATATTTATACAAAAAATAAAAAATACTGATATTTAAGAGGGGCTCCGATACATGAAACTAAAACCGTTTTTTTTTTAGTCAAACCTATGCGTGTGGGGTGGGTGTCTACGGATAGGTCTTTTAAAATGACATGGAGGTTCCTAAAACCATTTTCTTCCAAATACAAATAATATATAATGTAGATCTTAACAAAAACTTTTTACGAAAATTGGTTTGAACGGGATCGAACTAGTAGTTTTTGAGATATAGCACATTTTCAACAATCGCTAACAAAACTTGGTTCTTCATACAAACACTGTGAAAAACAAATTTATATTTGCTGTCAACAATAAATGTGGTATTTTAGCTAACTGGAAGTACGTGGATTCCATAGCGAGTCTGACTCGCCCTTGGGCGGGTTTAATGCCGTAATTGATTTATGAACTGTAAAGAAAGCAAACCGTATGGTCACAAAGATTTCATTGATAGCCACGTATCGCAGCCACCTGCAGTACTCGTATGTAGGCTGCGCGCGCGCACCGTTACGCCTCGCGGATGCGATAGTAAGGGTCTGCGAAAAGAAAATATTTAGTTCACGATATCCGTTAAAAGGAGTATGGGCACCGTTGTGTAATGCCACAATGTAACATGGTATAGCTGTTTTTTTTCTCAGTCTCAGCCATAACTCAACTAGCCACAACTTAATATATTAATTACACACTCGACCACTTTTGCTACCGTCACTTAAGCATAAGATAAAGAATGTGTTTTACTTCTTAATGCTTCAACACCCGAGCGGTTGCAGGCAACCGCATAACAATAAAATTTGCATTGTGTCTCGTTCACATACGCTTGAGGGATTAAACATGAAATAAGAAACCAAAATTTATCAAACGGGCGGGACTCGAACGTAAGGTAAGATAGATACTTTGATACTTAAGAAAGGACATGAGTTACTTTTGACCGCGAGAAAACAACGCATTCCCTTGGGAAAAATTACTATCCGGGGAATCTGATCGCTTTCACTCCTAAATTACCAAAGATTTGAATTATATTTGGATAAAATTGAACGGGAAAACAACGCAATCCCAATGACAATCACACTTAGTATAGCCTCATCATGTCTCGGCACAATTCAAACATACGTACAAAAAGTATAGCTCAGGTTTATTCGTACTACTATCCAAAACAACTACGTAATGCGGACGAAGTCGCGGGTAAAAGATAGAAAAAAAATTTTTACTACTTCTTAACACAAAATTGCTTAAAGCCTCAAACCAGTAACGTCTCGCATGACACTTTCGCAACTAAGTATGACTCCGCGCATGCGTAAAACTGTTACACAAGCGTGTGACGAAAACAAGTGACGGGTAGGATTTACCTGCAATTTTGTCAGAGATTGTAGATAAGTTGTTGAGAGTAGAGATCTAAGTGATTGGGGTAGGATAAAAATAGGATAAAGGATATATGTGCCAGACAACACCAATTGTTGTTGTCTCGCGTCTTAGAACTTTCGAAATAAAATAAAATAATGTAATGTATGATCAACAACAAATCTAAGTTTGTAAAATCAAAAACAAAAAGGAACAAGTAACAAGTAAGTTACTTTTGAGTAATGACTGTAACTTAAAAATAAATAGCATAGAATGAATGCTGTCAAAATTAAAAAATATTTTTATTCCATAAATACGGGGCTTATAACTTCATTCTAACATTACCGTGTCTGAAGTTACTTATAACATTTTTACTTCCGCAAGTATGATACTATGTATTAGCTTATATTCAATAACCAGGCTACAAAAATAGGCTACCCGCTCTGCAAGCAAACTAAGACTTTCCTCCATTAGACAAATACCCACCGATCGACCTCACCACAAAACTATACGCCATTATAAGTCACCCCAACTAGGGCAGTGTCGTGTTTCGTCACCATGACTCAGATGCTGGTGAAATCGGGCATATCCGTGTGCTTAAGTAGAGGGAAATAGCCTTGACATTGTTTTAGACTAATCCAAGCAAAATACGTCGATAAATAAATATATGCGCCAGAAAACACCCCAACTGTCGTGGTTTCGAAGTAAGGTATTTTCTTCCTTGTGTTACGAATACCAGACAACGATTTTGACGGGGGCGTCTCACATAAATACTTAAATACATATTAAACATCCATGACTCAGGTGAAATATTCGTGCTCATCACACATATATTTGCCAATTGCGGGATTCGAACCCGCGACGGCTGGCGTAATAGTCAGGAGCTCTAACCAATAAACCAAATGCGAGATTCGAGATATTAATATATATATTTGATAATTTGAGATTTGTACTAAGAAATTTTTAACATAATTATCAGCCGCATGGTGTTCACTGCTGAACATAGGTCTTCCATGGAACTGTCTCTTGAAACTTTACTTATGTTGACGTTTACTTTAGTATGTGATTGCTGGGTTTGAATGACTATTACAATAAATACTAATAGTATGACCGTAGGCCTTAGGAGGCCTTGTTTCGTTGAAGACACTATTTTGGGGAATTTTGCCTTTGCTGGTTTTAGTTTCATGTATGGGAGCCCCCTTCCCCCTTAAATGACATTATTTTACTTTTAGGATACACCTGCTTATCATCTGATAGTTTCAGAATAAAGTGGCCGTATCATACGGACGGACGGACTGATACTCATTTTTGCCATTTGGCTTCTTAGGACTCTAAAACACACTATTTTGACTTTAGGCGATGTGTCATGGCTGGCTACATATTACGTTCATACTGGTACTTTAAGTACTTTTTGTGGATTATCGCAATTCTTCAAGGCCACGTCAATACCATCGATTGCTACAGACAACCGATACGTAATAACTATACAAGTGTAACGTACGCATCGTCGCACGCGCATGCCTAACGGTTCATCGGCTGTTTGTCTATCAGTCGCATGTAAGTATTTGGGTCTTAAGGTGACCACGCATCTGTCGGAGGAAAGACAAAGTTTTTGCTAATTTCGATCAAACTTACTCTACGAGATCGGATCAGAAATGAGGAGATACGTAGAAGAACTAATGTAACGGACATAGGCCTGGCAGTGGGCAGGGCACGTAGCGCGAAGAACTGATGGCCGTTGGGACAGAAAAAATCTAGACTGGAGACCCTTCGACCAAAAAACGCGGCGTAGGACTTCCACCGTCAAGATAGACAGACGACCTGGTTAAAATTGCAGGATCAAACTGGATACAGACCGCTTGTGATTGGTCGCAGTGAAAAGTCGTGGGGGAGGCCTATGTTCAGCAGTGGACGTCCTTTGGCTGATAATTATGATGATTAAACGTTGTGACATCAAAAATAAAACTTGAGATTGTATAATTCGTCATGTAAAAATATAAATTGGCTTTGTACGGCAGAATTGGAACGTGGTCAGAATCATTTTTGTACCCAAGCCGGTACAAAAATGATTGTATCAGCAGCCGATTCCTGTTAGGATTCAATCACGATGGATACTTCCTTGGTGTATCTAGCTAGAAAGAAAGTCCAAGTTGCAAATCCTAGGTCAATTGAAAAATAGCGGGTATAAAAAAAAAGATTCGGTCTAATTACATAAATAAATGAACATCTGAAGGAATTAACTAAAAGACATAATAAAATTACGCTGTGTAACCAAATTGATCCTCGCTCAGCTCTTTGCCTTGGCGAGCCATTGGCGCTGGTTCTGTGGAAACCACTATGTCTAAGAAAGGGAGTCAGCACCGACCCGCGTAAATAGGTAACAAAATGTAGAAAAGTATGTTAATAACTTAATTAAAATTAACTTGGTTCTGACGCTTAGTAGGTACAAAGCCTTTATTTTCATGAAAACCAAGACCAAAACGAAAATAATAGCCAACACGAAATTCTACAAACAAACACTGATTTAAATACGCTACGTGGAAGCTCCACCATACTAAACATACTGTTGTGTAATTGATATTCTTCGGTAGTGCCAAAAGTATGCCACAGAACCGATGTGCGAAGTATTTTACACATCTTTAAGGTCAGTCTAATGAAATGAGGTCCTATGTTTGTTTTTCGCCGTCGCTTTTTTGTCTTATTTCATTTGTTTTCTTTTTCATTTATCACAAAATTGTCTCTTATACTGTGTATGTGATGGCCTAAAATAATAAAAGTTTTTTTGCTTTCAATATTGTAAAACCCATCTGCGCTGACTAGCGTTAACCAAAGCTTAAAAATGACAACTTGCTTGATACGTTTTTCTATCTTTGTTAACACCAAGGAAACTGAATGCATTAAAAATGAAATGGCAAGACTTTGAATTTACAATAAGAAACGTAAAAAAAACTGATTCATTAATATTCTAATGAATGTGTAGTATTACTAACAAATCATACTGTTTTGGTAGTTTCAAATAGTCTTGCGATCGAGGTCAAATATCTGATTAGCAAAGATTTAAAAAGCCCAAATAGTACATTATTTTATTGACAGCAAAAATAACTTTGTTTTTCATAGTATTACATATATCATCATAATCAGCCAAAGGACGTCCACTGCTGAACATAGGCCTCCCCCACGGCTTTCCACAGCGACCGATCACTAGCGGTCTGCATCCAGTTTGATCCCGCGATCTTTATAAGGTCGTCTGTCCATCTTGTTGGTGGACGTCCTACGCTGCGTCTTTGGTCGAAGGGTCTCCAATCTAGGACATTCGGAAGGGCATGGAGCGTGGTGAAGTTACAGTGCTTGTCCTTATTGATTTCTCAAACGCTTTTAATTCTGTTGACCACGAAGTCCTACTCTCACTTTTAGCTTATCTTAATATATCTTCCGATGTTCTAAATTGGTTTGGCGCGTACCTACGGGGGCGGCAGCAAGCTGTTCGCGTGGATAAGACCACTTCCCGCTGGCGAGACCTTCTCACCGGAGTACCCCAGGGAGGCATTTTATCACCTTTACTTTTTTCTTTATTCATTGACTTTATAACACACGACATTGGCTCCACCTACCATTTGTATGCGGACGACCTGCAGCTTTACCAGCACTGCCGAGTTACCGATTTAAATCAGGCTGTTCAAAACCTTAATATTGATCTCCAGCATATACTGACCTGGTCGAATCGTTATGGTATTGCGGTAAATCCTTCCAAATGCCAAGCCATAATCATCGGCAGTAAGCGGCAAATGTCACTTATTAATATTGCCGATGTAGCGCCGGTCTGCTTCAACGGGGTTAATATCCAATACTGTACTTGTGTCAAAAACCTCGGTCTGTACATCGATCAAACGCTTAGCTGGAACGTCCACGTTTCTGAGGTGAGTCGAAAGGTTATGGGCACGCTGCGTTCGCTCTTCAGGTTTAAAAATTTCCTCCCTGTCAAAACAAAAACATCTTTAGTACAGTCTTTAGTTCTCCCCCTTATTGATTATACTGATGTGTGCTATCCTGATTTAAATCAAGACCTTTTAAACAAGCTTGACCGCCTAATAAATTCTGGCATCCGCTTTATTTTCTGTCTGCGTAAATTTGATCACATCTCATCTTTTCGGTCACAACTTGTATGGCTACCCCTTCATGTTCGACGTAAAATCAGAGTCCTCTGTACGCTTTTCTCGGTATTAAATGACCTCAATTCTCCTAGCTACTTAAAATCCCAGTTCACCTTCCTCAGTGAGACGCACACGCGTCCACTGCGCTCTTCTCATAATCTTTCCCTCGCTACTCCTTCGCACCGCACAGGTTTTCTCTCAAACTCTTTTCTTGTCCAAGCCATTCGTCTTTGGAATGCCCTTCCGGCAAATATTCAACAAGCTCCCAGTAAGTTCACATTCAAGAGACTCGTCCGTGCACACTTCCTTCATATATCGGAATCATCTCCATAACATCTATCTGCAACGATCGTCATAATTATAGTATATATATATATGTATATATATAGTATATGTTGGTATATGTATGTATTATTAATGTATTTATTTTATTGCTTATGTTATGTATGTGTAATATTATGTAAGTATTAATTGTATTTATTTGGGACTTTTTTTTTTGTATATAATTAATTTCGTTTCTTTGTCGCACCGCCCACAATCATTTCTGCTTAGCCCAAAGGCATGACTGGTAGAGAACGCCATATGGCGTTAAGTCCACCTTTTGTACAAAATTTTATTATTGTGCAATAAAGTATAAATAAAAAAAATAAAAAAACTTTCCTGCCCCAACGGCCATCAGTTCTTCGCGCTATGTGCCCTGCCCACTGCCACTTAAGCTTACTGATTCTCAAGGCTATGTCCGTTACCTTGGTTCTTCTACGTATCTCTTCGTTTCTGATTTGATCTCGTAGAGAAACACCGAGCATAGCCCGCTCCATCGCTCGTTGTGTAATTTTGAGCTTCTTTATGAGGCCCATAGTTAGAGACCACGTTTCGGATCCGTATGTCATCACTGGTAACACACACTGATTGAAGACTTTCGTCTTCAGACAATGAGGTAATTGAGACGAGAAGACGCTTTTGCGCAGTTTCCCGAACGCTGCCCAGCCGAGTTGGATTCGTCGATTGACCTCTTTCTCAAAGTTGGACCTACCCAATTGGATCACTTGTCCCAGGTAGACGTACTCGTCGACAACTTCGTTCCCAATGGATACTGGAGTGGGTACAACAAGGGAACTCGACATAATTTTCGTCTTCTCCATGTTCATTTTAAGACCCACTTGTGGGGATACTCGGTCGAGGTCTTCGAGCATGGTGCCTAGATCATCCAGCGTCTTTGCCACAACGACTATGTCATCGGCAAACCGAAGGTGTGTTATGTATTCGCCATTGACGGAGATGCCGAATCCTTCCCATTCCAGGAGCTTGAAGGCGTCTTCCAATGCCGCTGTAAACAGTTTCGGAGATATAACATCGCCCTGTCTTACACCTCTTCGCAATGGAATCGCCCTCGTATTCTGTTCCTGTAAAGTTTACAATGCCTAATGTCCGACAGGCATCAACTCAGGTTAAGATAAAAGACAAACCGCTTGATACTATTGATTCCACAACATTCTTGGGAATCACTTTAGACTCCAAACTACAATGGGGTCCTCATATAGAGGCCTTGTCAGGGAGACTAAGCTCAGCTGCTTTTGCTGTAAGGAAGATAAGACGTTTGACTGATGTAGAAACAGCTAGGTTAGTTTATTTTAGTTATTTCCATAGCTTGATGTCCTACGGCATTTTACTGTGGGGCGCGGCTGCTGATGTAGAGACAATTTTTGTGTTACAAAAAAGAGCCGTGCGAGCTATTTATAATCTTAAACCTCAAGATTCCTTACGAGAGGTGTTTAAAAAAATTAGAATATTAACTCTAGCCTCTCAGTATATTTACGAAAATTTAATGTATGTACGGAAAAATTTTCATTTATTCACGAAAAATAGTGACATACACAAATATAATACTAGAAATAAGGATAAGCTTGCTATTCCACAATTTAGGCTTCGAAAGGTTGGTAACTCTTTCATGGGGAAAGGTATAAAATTTTTCAATAAACTACCAGAACACATTATTAACTTACCGGTTAATAAATTTAAAACTGTTATTAAAGAAACCCTTATGACGAAAGGGTATTATAAAGTAGATGATTATTTAAATGATAATAATGTATGGACTTGCATGATCACTACAAACATTGTAAACCTTTTGAAAAGAGGCATTGACAATAGTGACTGAGTTTGTTGCGCAGCTTCTTCTCAGCACTAGCCCACAATTGTCCCGAAGCTGTGGTAGGGTTTATATTGGGACGTGTAAAAGTGCCCCCAGAGGGCCTATTTGCATAAATAAATGACTTTTATGACTTTTATGTACTCGGACCGACATGGTGGCGTTGTTATATAGACACTTTAACACCTCTATTACATATATACAAATTTACAATATAAATACAAGTTATATTTGCGGATGTTGAAAAGGTGCTATAACTCAAAAACTATGTCATCCGTGTAATGCTAATAGTTTCAAAATAAAGTGGCTGTGACATACGGACGGATAGACAGATAGACTTGACGAAACTATGACAGTTTTGTTTCTTGCATTCGGCTACGGAACATTAAAAACATGACGACGTAGGTATTTGACGACTTAACAGCACATCACCAATAATGTTTCCACCATAATCAGCCACCGAAATAGGCCACAACACCATCGAATAATAAGTAGGTAACGTAACAGTGCTGTGACCTGTCACACATGATATGAATGCCAATTTAGATCCTGGTTAACCAGACAGAAATATTAGGTAACCAAATGCGTCATTGGGCCTTTATTTCGTCATTCATCTTTACTAAATTATCTGAGAGATTGTATATGAATTGCTTTGGCAATATCCAAGAGTTTGAAGTAACATTTAGCGTGGTCAGTAGGGGGATGGGTGACCGTGCGTGGATAACTTTTGTAGTCTTTATAGTGAACGGTGGTGCAGACGTATGTTTGATTAGTGCTTGAGTTTGTGATGTGTAATTTATTCAGATATCAACGGTTATTGCAAGTATTAAGGCGATAGGTACGGACAAGAGCACGTCAAGGTAAACACTGCGGTATTTTATGCAGTTGTAATAAGGGCTAGTTTGCAACAAAAGTGAGTAACCTGATGTGCTGGCCACTGTACTATGTAGGTACTCTTTTATTTTTAATTTGGTTCGCTCTTGCAGCTTTTGTATGGCCAGACGCGACCAGACGTGGCATACACAGAGATTACGATTATGCTACGATGGAGAAAGCTCACCCTTAAGAAGTCTGTTCACTCTGGCTTTAAAAATTTTAGGGTTATAATAAAATTGGAAACACCATTGCGGGTAGAGTTCCACATTTTTGCTGTGCATTATAGTTGACGAAAAGCGCTTTGTTCTAATCAGTAGAATGTCTACTCGTAAGTAGATAAAAATTATTTACTTTCGTTTTTATGTAACTGTTGTTTAATTTAATTTTTCACATCGTCCCTTACGAGTAAAATTATATATTTTGTTGTTGTTCGCAGGTTCAGCCCGAATACTTTTAGCTTCCAGTTCCTTTTTAATACTACAAGTTTTCCACATATCAATCAAAATTACTTTAAACAATTGCAATTTTTGTATCACTCAAATTTATGTCCGCCACTGATTGTACTCTGCATTCTCAAGCGGTTGACTGGCAGAGAACGTCTTAGGGCATTAATTACGCCAATTGTACACTTGCAGTGAAAAAAAGTTTAAATTAAATAAATAAAATTAACTATTAACCCTTCTTTGTTTCAGGTACCAAGTGTAACGGACCGTATGGACTGGACTAAGCTAGTAACAGAGTGACAGGTGTCAAGGGATGTGACAAATAATGTGACAGCTGTCAAAATACAAGATGGCCGGCACGGGATGGCGGGAGAGGCGGATCGGCGCTGTCCTCTTCGCTATACTGATACAAGTCGTTAATGGTACGTTTGCTTTACCATTTGACTTAGTAAAAACAAATAAGCACCATACGTACCTACACTTAAGCACACAAATAGCCTACCCCTTTTTCTCACACACTTTAATTAATTAGTTTCTTGGCACTCGCTCCCTCACACAAACCTGATACCTCACACATACACAAATATCAGTTCATTTGTATTGTCTAAAACGATTTCTAAACTTAAAATTGAAACATGATTGATTGTAGATTAAGGGCCGATTTTACGATAGTCAGATAAAAATCGACTGAATAGGTAAAAAAGGTTCGATTTTAAAATGACTATAACACAAATGATTGCTGCCATGCTGCTGTGACGTTTGCAAATTAGAAGTATTTTATTTTATTTAAATGTAGCTGGAAAAATCAGGCTTAAAAAAATTTAGATTTACGAGTATACATCAAGGAAAGGCAAGTTAGTTTAATTTGTTTGTGGAAAGAGCATTTTATTATAGATCTTTAAAGTTATTTCGTCTTCCCTACCAAATTTTTAATACCTCTGTGATCACGTCTGACGGACCGATTTCAAGGACACGGGTCATTCACCTAGACTTTTTTACTTTTTAACACTGGCCAGCTAGCTACAACGGAGAATAAAAAAAAACAAATCAAAGCGTTGAAAATTGATTTTTAGATGGCTCTTGTTAGATGTCAGATCGATAAATGTGCGGCGATGAAAATAAATAAATAAAATTGATTGGAAATGAAAATACCATAGACTAGTTTAAAATATAACATAGAAGTTTTTGATTTTAAATAAGCTTACAATATGCCCAAACAAAGTTTTCTTCAGCAGTTTAAAGGTCCCTATAAACTGAAATTGGACGTAATCTGCGCCTTCGGACGAAAGTTCTCCAATCTAAAACTTTTCTGCCCCAACGGCCAACAGTTGTTCTTTATCAATGAGTCATTTAATTGCCCTAAGAATCAATTTTACAATAAAATATAAATAAAAAAATGCGATAGACTGATTGCCACACAATGCGCACAAGACTTAACTTTAAAATTAGTGGGTTAGAAAGTTTAATCAAACGACGCTACTTTATTTTTGAAACTTCTTTTCCTGTAAAAAATCAGTCCACAAAAAAACAAAATTATTAACTTTAAAAAAAAGTTAAAACCGACTTCAAAACCAAAATACACTAAAAAGTCTTAAATAAACTCTTGTTTCCCTCGATTACACCAAGATCCCATCATCAGATCCCAAATTGGCAATAATGGGACCAACTAGTAGGTATACCCTCTAGGTAATCGATTTTTTTTTTCGAATCGGTCGACAAATATCTGATTTATGAGGTAACATAAAAACAAAAAAAAATACAGTCGAATTGATAACCTCCTCCTTTTTGAAGTCGGTTAAAAAAGAGCTTCAGGGCATAATATTATTGTTTCAAAGTCCTCATAATCTGTGCACCGATGAAAAACGAAAGCAAACAGTATCGTGCGAGAGAAAGTGCTCGAATCCGAATCGCTAGATAACTACATAGTAACATTTTGTTTCGACGGCTGCCTAATGATGCAACTTTACGAAATAATTTAAACCGTTAACTGATGATCTTAACTGTAGCCGTAACTTTTAGTTAGCATACGTAATTTTTAACTTTAGTCCCATTCATGAATATCTATAAATATTGGACACCAATCACATACATTGCTCTGATCCCAAAGTAAGTAGCCAATACACTTGTGTTATGGAAATCAGACACAACGGTGGTACCACAACACCCAGATCGAAGACAATATAGAAAAGATCGTTTTCTACATTGACCCGACCGGGAATCGAATGGTGACGCTTGAAACCAGCTAGCCACTCGACCACGGAGGTCGTCCACGAATCGTATACAAATATAAAGATAATGACTTTGTATGAAATCTCTGGAACTTAATTTCTAATATATTTTTTTGTGTTAGTAGCTTATTTATCAAAGAAAGGCTGTAAATAATTAATTAAGGATTTAGTGATTAAGTTCTCATGTAAGTGATTTTTGTCTTTTATGAGAAATAAATGAATAAAAACATAACCTGAAAAAAACATAACGCTAGGAATGGATTTGAGTAAAATTTAAATACGGAGACGAAGTCTCCACAATGTATGAATCTACCTGTAATTGCATGCTTCGTTTCTTATAGCAAATTTAATAAATCGGCTGTCAACTAAGGCTGTCAAATTCTAAAAAAGTGGGTAAAGTCCGATTTTCTCTGCTTGTCGAATATTGAAAACTATCTTGATATTCCTATTAACGAAATGTTTCATTTTAAATTAAGATAAACTCATCATAACCTACACAGGTAATTCACCGTTGAACACTCAGATCTTTTTAACTTTAAAATTGTGACTTAACTACAAGGAAAAAGGTTTAATTTTAATTAACTCTACTCAACTTAACCCTATAAGTGCAGGTGGTAATTTTCAATAAGGTCATCTTCTGCCCATTCAAAACTAAACGCTATTGCGAACGCACCAAAGTACATAATACCGTGAGCAAATAATTAAGATGCGTACACGCATTCTCTGAGTAATAATTCGTAACGGACAGACACACATACACACATTTGGCACGGCTTCAACCCGTCCGGTCTTTCCATACATGTCGAGTATATGAATTTAAAACACTAGCGGTCCCCCGTGGCTGCGTCCGCGCGCGTTTCTTTTCTTACGATGCGACCAGCGTGATATTTTATATAAGTGGATATGCATGTTTGTATATTTGTCCACAGATTTCTCGGAAGTTATTATGAGATGGTTATTTTTAGTTTAATCAGGTTTATTTTAATTTAAGGGTGAAGTGTAAGTTTCATCAAAATCGGTCCAGTCGTTTTTGAGATGTATTTATACATCTCAACCAACTAAAAACCATGAAAAAAAGCGCCTTAAAAAAACTGTGTCTCTACATAAGAGAAACAAATTTATTCGGAGTCGGTGCATGATCTACACCGACAATCAACACTTATCTCTTTGCGACTCCAAATGAATTTGCTTCTCCTAAGTATTGGGTAAATGTGTTATTGTTAAATTTTTAGTCTGTATTTGCAAGGCTTAATTTTTAAATTAGTTTTGTAAAAATATCATAAGTGTACCTACTTACATAAATGAAATGTGAAACTAAGAGTGCTTACATTACAAAGGACAGGATAATTACCTTAAAAAGTCAAGTCCTTGGGTTTTGCAACATTTAAAACAAACAATACTTAGGTAGTGTTAGCATGTAAAACTTAATGTCGTAAACTTGCAAGGTTTCACACAATGTAGCATAAGATTATGTAAGATGACCCAATGGATGTCTAACACCATTTACTTTGTACCATTTTTACCATTTAGCTTGTACCAATATACATACCTAGTAAAGTTAGCCTGTAACATCCCACTGCTGGGCAAAGGCCTTACCTCAACTATGAGGTAGTTCAAGTCATACTCCACCACGCGGGCTCAGTGTGGGTTTGTGGAGGGGTGTATGCAAGGCAAGCGACTAACCCTGCTATCAAATGTGATCAAGCTGCCCATATGGCCTCTGAATAGGCTTAACGACTGATATCAACCGATATTAGCCGGGACCAACGGCTTAACGTGAATTCCGAAGCACGGAGATGCTCGTGATGTACGGCACTTATACGGTCAGAATGGTTACCCATCCAAACACGACCGCGCTGTAGGATGCTTCACTTCGGTATCACTACCAAAACGCTGCTACCACTGCGCTACTGGCACCTCTTTTTTGCGTCAGGAAAATGCTGTAATGCATACCCACCGATCGCGGGGGTAGTTTAGCGGGAGACTTCGGGCTTTAGAGAGGCGGGCTCCACTTAAAACCTGACGGCGTTCTCCCGTGCCATTAGTAAGACAAGAGCTGACGAATAGTGACCGACTTTGTTCATATAATCATAATAATTTGTATTGTGCGGGGGTTCGATCCCCGCACAATACAAACATTTGTGTGCATGAACATGTCTGTTTGTATTGGTATGGGTGGTTTCTATGTATATCATGTATGTATTTACAAACAAAAAGTATTTAAGTATTATATCCGTTGTCTGGCACCCATAACACAAGCTTTGAGTAGCTTACTTTGGGACTAGATGGCGATGTGTGGGAATGGCCAAAGGATATTATTTATTATTTATAATAATGATTTATTTGCATAAAACTTGGTATTACATAGATGTCAGAACTTAAAAGTGCTTATTTTTTATTTATTATGTCATGGAAATGATAATTATAATAAAACAAATTCTACATTATCGCTTCTTCTCAGCTAGCTAAAATTGCTCCGAAACAGTGGTAGGGCCTATTTTGGGACGTGTTTAAATCTTGCAATAGCCTTTATGCTATTTAATTAATATGTTTTGTTGCGTAATATAAATGATAGTTTATTTATTATTTACTCAACATTTGCGGTTGTTGAAAATGTGGTATATCTCAAAAACTACTAGTTTCATCAAGTCCAAATTTTTAAAATCCGTATTATATAGGGAGCCTATTTTAAAACATTTTTTTGAAGTGAAAACTTCTTTAGCGGCGTTGAGCACTTTTGTGGGATGGGGGAAAAATGTGAAACTCGCGTCAGGACACGGGCCTCTATTTTTGATTCACTCGCGTAGAGATTACGAATGATTTTCCTTCGTCATCCCAAAATCGGCATTTTTGAATCATTCGGTCGAACGAAATCCCCAAACGAGTGCCTCCGACCACTCGTTTGGGAAGGCGAGTGATAGACGTAACGTCAAATAAAAGACGTGTTTTTGTGTTAAATTTTGTGACTTGCTTTCTTGCTCTAAATTTTAATTAATTAAGTATAAAAGTTCAATTAAACTGAAAGTACATGGATAATTTGCTTTTGCAAAGGTTTTTAAAGTAGTGGAAATGACAAAACAGTTGAAGATTTTGTAGAAAGAGCTGTTTAAAGAGACATCGAAACAACCCGTTTGACTGGGCAATTTTCAGCTCAAATCTAATTATTTCGAGATTAATAGCTCATCAAAGAATTAATCCTGATTCCGAGACCTATTATGGTCTCGAGTAGACCGTATTGCCCGAGTATCCATTGCAATTAAGGTACGTTTAAGTCATGGTTATCTGTTTGAACAAATATCTTGATTACATATAATTAAGGCAGTTCGACTGTTTGCACATAAAGCTAATCTACCAATAATACTTCCAGGTTATTCCAGCCATTGATTGTTTGTTGCTGAATCCTAGAAATTTCCTTGGAAACCATAGAAATGCAAGAATTGCTCGGGGCACAGGCTGTTTCGGAATGAATTACTGAAGGCCTCGAATTGCCCTGCAGTACTCAGATAGTTTGTTTAAATCCTTAGAAATCTTCCTGAAATGATGGCAGTAACTTGAAGTAAGTATCATGACATAAAATTAATTAAACTTTTCATTACCTCAATGTAGTTATTAACCTTAATCTTTCCAGGATCCACAACCTTCAAAGACTACCAGCCAGATGTAGTAGGGTGTATAAGTGTATAAATAGACTGTCTGCACTATATTTTGCAAATACACACTACAAACAATGAATTCAAATTAGTATTGGATAACCCTAGATAATTTCAAGTCAAGAGAACTTTAAAGAAAAAAGCACTGTAAAGTGTATGTATAAAAAGGAATATGATGCCAGTAATTTGTGAACACAAAAATATTAAACCGTTGAAAAGATGCCTAAAAACTTAGTGGCTGCTTGTTTTTCCAGAGCATTGGTTGGGTCTATGTTGGTTTGGGTGTGCTTCAAGTGATATTTCATGCAAAAAAAAGATGAAAATGATAGCAAGACAACTCTTTATTGCACATCACAAAGGTCAGTTCAAATATCTTAACAGTAAATGTACAAAATGATGTTTTAATTACTTAAATAAATGGTTTTACTTACAAATGTTTGTTTCATTTCATTATAACAACTTAAAAATAAATGTCAACAGAATAACATTAACATAAACAAAGTTATTACTCAGATGTACAGTACATGTATGGTATTCATTAACAGTTATTGAAAAGCTTGTCCGATACAAATAGCAAATTTAAATTATCACATCAATAAATAATTATCAAAGCTATATCACTGTATTCTTAAACTAACCCAATAGACTTTATTATAAAAATGTAATATTAAATTGCACTGAAAGTATAAAATAGATATAGGTCACACACATCATATCAAAAATATAGAATAACTTGATTGATAATGTTGACTGCAAATGATTATGGATGATTTCTGGTGTTCTCTAGACTCAAGAGTACTTAATTTTCTTTCCATATTATAAATGAATACTACATGTAACCACCTCTTTGCTATGTTTCATATCTTTGTTATTGTTCCTTGTTTGATTAGGGTTTTTATGATTGTCTTGTTCCTATACCTGAAAAAGATTATAAACAGATTAAAAGAAATCACAAGGAATGAATAGTACAAGTGAATCTTAGAAATCACAGTAGCCAGTCAAGATAATCACATTTCACATTAGTTTACCACTGAACCGCAGTAGACTATTGTTTGTTCACCTAAACAGGAGAAGAAGAAGAATAATGCATGATAAATACCTTAAGTCAAGACGCCTCTCAATGTTTATTTAATAAATTGGATTCGCTTTATTTTGTTGTTGATTGTGAAACAACAAATCCTTGCCGTCTAATATTTTTGGGTATCTTTCTGGTTGAAGTATATTTCTCTGCTCATCACTGATGAGAGCTGCAGGTTTGTATAATACTAATATAATGTTGAATTTAACTTTTTTATCAGAAAATCAAGAAAACAATAATAAATGCAAACTCCACTAAATAAATTGTTAAGTTGACACTAGTGACGTGACATTAATAGTTTTTTCTTATAAAAAAGGCTAACGTTTTAAATATACAGCCAAAATATCGTCAAAATTACGGTTGCGAATGTTACCGGTTTGTTTAATCTTTGGTAAAAAGACATAATTTGATCAATTCTTAGTAAAATGGCAACACCGCAGTCGAATGATTCAAAAATACGAAAAACTGCGTTGAAGTGACTTGGGTGGACGAGTGAAATTTTAGGCGTATACGTTTGAAATAAGTCATACGAAGGATTTCAAAAATAGGGGCCCAAACCGTAAGACGGTTGGCGAAATTACGGATGTAAGTTGATTTTTCTGAGAGATAAACTTTTTAATGTAATTTAATATAATATAAATTGTAATGTTTGTGTACGATAGCGCAATAAATAAATATTGTATTCTATAAAAATATTATATTATTATTATTATTGTATTATTATTTTCACAAAAATGATAGAACTTTTATATTGATAATAACTATTCCAAAAAATCAAAAATGCACAACGTTGATATTCAAGTTTTCACTTCTGCCGGCACTCCCGGAGTGCTTTCACAGTTTTTTTTTTCGGTTTTAGTTTCATGTATGGGAGATCATGTATGGGGAGAGAGTATGGTTTGTATAAGAATCGTAAAGCGGTTAACAAGATAGATCTTTTCTCAGAGTTAAGTGAACGGACAGACAGACATACTTGACGGAATTTCGGAACCCTAATAACCTCTTTTCTTAGACCGCTTTTAAATATTTTTATGGAACTAAACACGAAATAAAAGCTCTATAAAAATATTTATGCTTATAATTTACTAAGGTTCACTTTTATGGCTTCCTCAGCAAGCCCATGAACTGTCTTCTGACATAACTGCATGACATAAGTACGTACGAACAATGCAACGGGACAGACAGACGGACGTACTTTCACTGTGTGACTTGCACGAGTGAGTTGTACTGTGCTGGGATATAGCTAAAGCAGGTCTATCAGAAGCTTTATTAGAAATCTGGTAAATCTGGAAGTGAATAGGAAATCCTTAGTTGGATAACCATCAATGTTTTTTTTTTAATGTAGAGTCGCCAACATCAGGTTATCCACTTTTGTTGCAAACTGGCCCTTATTACAACGGCATAAAACATTGCAATGTTTGCACGTCAACCACCTTGACGTGCTGTGGTCCGTACTTATTTTTATCTTGATGATTCGCTTGATGGTATAGACTTAGGTACGTAAAATAACTTATAAAACAGACTTATAATATCATTAACAAACACGCCACGGACATTTATTTGACTGTGAGTTGTTTGTTACCATTTACTAGCAATCATTTTTTATTGGAACCAAATTCGACTGACAGGTATCTGAAATATTAACAGAACAGCCAAGTCACATGATTCAACGTGTACTGTTTTGATTTACATCAAACGATATTAACTAATATTATCAAGCTGAAGAGTTTTTGTTTGTTTGAACGCGTTCATCTAAGGAACTACTGGACTGATTTGAAAAATTATTTTTGTGTTGGATAGCTAAATTTTTTGAGGAAGGTTTTAGGCTATACAACATCACACTGCGGCGGCAGGAGGGGAGGGAGCAAACCCAAAACTCGCGGACGCATTCGAAAATCTATTTTGCATCATGAACCGTCAGTTATTTAAGTATCTTTTTAAAAAAACATATCCCACCACCAAAATTCATTATCGTTAAGTCGAGTCGACAGTACTACTCACTCGTGCACTAGTCACGGTGTGTTTGCTCCCCGTATGTCACACACAATGGCGTCTTTACTTCGCCTCGTTGCCTCATACTGATTGATTGGTTTGATGTTCAGTATGATGGTAAACTGTTTCTTTAAAACGAAGGTAGAAGATATCGCTCTCAGCAAGACCACCACGAGACCATCCCTCGACGACCTCCGAGGTGTAGTGGCTAAGCACGCTGGTTTCAAGGCGTCATCACTCCAAGGTCCCGGGTTCGATTCCCGGTCGGTTCAATATAGAAATCCAAATTTCCTATATTGTGTCGGGTCCGGGTGTTGTGGTACCACCGTTGTGCCGATTTCCATAACACAAGTGCATTAGCTACTTACTTTGGGATCAGAGCAATGTTGTATGTGATTGGTGTCCAATATTACTTATTATATTGCCCCTAAATGATAGAGGACGATCACGGTATGTCATCTCTACTTAAAATAATTAAAAATAGTTGCAAATTTATGTATTTAAATCCCTCTACTGCACTAATTTAATGGTGTTACTGCACACTACAAGGAGATATTATAAAATTACCTATTTAAGTTTAACTTCATATAACTTGATATGATTGTGGTATTCCTTTTGAAATCCTCCTCAAACTTATGTTATTTTAATATTATACATATTATATTCTTATAATTTGTATTATTATTAATTGTTAGTAATTTTACTTCATATATGACTTATCCGACAGAATAAGTATGAACCGACCGATTTTAAATGGCATGTTCATAAATTATTCCTGAAAAATAAGTGACGTTATCAAATTAGGCGTTTAGCATTATATTCGACAGATACTCCTTATTTGACGTTGGTAAAATCGTCTCTTTATTTATATGTAACAGAGATCGATATTTCTGTATAATACTTTAATTTATTTTATCTGACAAGCAACTGTTGTAACTTTGTTTTGTACACCTAATAAATAAATAAATAACCCTATTAAAATATTTAACATTTTTTGATTCTGCTGTAATTCCCTTGATTTTCGGTGAATTAAGACCGATATTTAAAAGCTCGAATTTCCGAGACGAGAAATGAATGCATTTTTAACTTGGATGAATTAACCACTGGATATAGAATGCAAGAGCGAATGTATGAAAACATCATTAGTCAATTTCTGCGGGGCGGGGGGAGCTTGTCGTGTCAATTTTTGACATTTAGTGCATGGAAGTGTCGATATTTTTTATCGATATGTGTGGAACGAATGAATGAACGAATCTTTTGTAAAATTATATTAAATTTTATCACCAAAACAATAAATTACATTATGGGCATGTAATTCACAAACCATCAAATGAACAATTAAAACATAGAATGTCGTTTTATATGAACGATCTGGCAAGTATCACTTAGTTAGTGTGAACTTTCTAAGACATTTTGAAACAGCCCGTTAGTACACAATATAGCCTTGCACCATTTTCAATCACGCTTGACGTAAACTTGATGCCACATATTCGGTGATGTTTTGTGGGGATCCATTTTGCCTCTCTTTGGACTGCTTCTACCCAGTTTATTTTCCTAAATGGATATATGAAGTTTAAAATTTTAAACCAAACTGTTGTATTTTTAAGATTACCTTAGTCTACTTTCGAGTGAAACATTTTACAGATCTATCATTTTATTTTAAAAGAATTTATATTAACAATTTAATAAATGTTTATCGATATGATTTATCGACAATTGTCAAGCACAATTCAAATTAAAATGACAAGAGAACAATTGATAAACATATGATAATCCTACCGTATAAAGTATACGGTAGGTATCTTGTTGATTTCGTAGTAACTGACCACCATTTTTTAGGGTTCCGTAGCCGAATGGCAAAAAACGGAACCCTTATAGTTTCGTCAAGTCTGTCTGTCTGTCTGTCTGTCTGTCTGTCTGTCTGTCTGTCTGTCTGTCTGTCTGTCTGTCTGTCTGTCTGTCTGTCTGTCCGTCCGTATGTCACACCCAATTTATTCTGAAACTATAAGCATCACACTATTAAAATTTGGTAGGGAGATGTATCCTGTTAACCGCTTTACGATTCTCATACAAAAAATAAAAAATAATGATATTTAAGGGGGGGCTCCCATACATGAAACTAAAACCGAAAAAAAATTTTTTGGTCAAACCTATGCGTGTGGGGTGTAAAAATGAAATAGAGGTTCCTAAAACCGTTTTCTTTTAAAGTCTAACGTTTCTTAGATAGACGCTTCCAAAGTGGAAAAATGGGCGTCCCCCCCCCATCTAACTTCTAAACTAAGCGAGTGTAAATTTTGAAAAAAATATATAATGTAGATTATAGCAAATACTTTCAACGAAAATTGGTTCGAACGGGATCGAACAAGAAGTTTTTGAGATATAGCACTTTTTCAACAACCGCAAACATAACTTTGTTCTTCATACAAACACTATGAAAAACAAAGTTATATTTGCTGTCAACAAAATATTGTGGTATTTTACTAAGTGGAAGTAAGTGGATTGCCTAATTCAGTTAACGTTGGCACGGAACCCTCAGTGCGCGAGTCCGACTCGCACTTGGCCGGTTTTTTTAAATGGCAATGTTACTTTTCTCTTGGAAAACATATTTTACTATGTTCATGAAAAATAACAGCTTTTTTGGGATAAAACGTTACTTACGGATTAAAATAAATATTTTTTGTCTTGCTGCTATAATTTTTACACAAAAATAAGCCACTTTTACCTATTTTTTCCGTCAATGTTTCTCACTGAGCTCTATCACCGTACTGACAAGACGTCACCTGCAAGTGAGGCCAAAATGCCCGCTTCGTGGCTAAGGGGGCACAAGCGAAATTACCCGTCATTGCGCGTCCAGTGGTTTATTCGTCCAATATTTTTAACATTTCTTGATACGGTATTTCTTGTACGGACAACATCACGTCAAGGTAAACACTATGGTATCTTATTCCGTTGTAATAAGGGCTAGTTTGCAACAAAAGTGGGTAGCTTGATGTGCTGCCGACTATACTTATTTATCTTTTTCTATTTGGGATTACACAGAAAACACGCAATGTCGATTACTGCCAATTTTAATCCAACGTCCATTCAGAAGCAATTAAATCTTCACACTACTTTCAGTCCTATTTCTTTGAAGTAAGATTTGAAATAGATTGACCAAGCGTTGCTGGACGCATGGCAAAAAAGTACTTTCTACTAGAGATTGTTAAATTCTACAATGACAAGATGGTCCATAGATTAAAAGCGGCTTGTGATCGTCATTTGCATTTTAACTGTAAGTGAAAAGTAATAGTATCATGTTTTTTATAGTGTTATGTCACTATACAAACTTAATAACTTAAATTGCACTTGTAAAAGCAACTGTGTCAGACAAAGAATCAAACCACAGGGTTTGATTCTTTGTCTGACCGGTATCCGGATAGCGTAAGACACAGGTCTTACGCTATCCGGGAGAATCCCTATACCACTCGGCCACCGACACATTGGCAATTTATGTCATTAAGTTTGAATAGGGACAAAACACTATAAAAAGGAAAAAAAAAATGGCTTACCTCATGTTAACTGATTGTTAAATATTTGTAAAGTATTTGCTTCAGATGTTAAGAGAGCAATCTCGCATCACTTTCTTTAACTGCGTGACTTCATCAACCTCACGCAGTTAAACTTAAAAGAAAGCACTTGCAAAATTCAAGAGGCTTGCCAATGTCTCGGTGGCCGAGTTGCATAGGCATGTGTCCGGATAGCAAAAGACACAGGGTTCGATTCCTTGTCTGACACAGTTGCTTTTTACACGTGCAATTTATGTTTGTAGAAACGTTCTTATTTTTGGAGGTCAGAGATGAAACTGTGTTTCAAAAACAAACTGCGAAGGTTTCTGTTTCAATGATTGCGAAATATGTAAAATATGTATGTATGTATATTTTTAGTTATGTATGCATTTGGAAGTTATGTATCTAAACTCTTTTATACTGTATATTTAGTTTATGTATATTATGGTATGTATATCTATACTAATATTATAAAGCTGAAGAGTTTGTTTGTTTGTTTGTTTGTTTGTTTGAACGCGCTAATCTCAGAAACTACTGGCCCGATTTGAAAAAATATTTTTACGTTGGATAGTCCATTTATCGAGGAAGGCTTTAGGCTATATAACATAAAGATACAACTCATAAGACCACAGCAGAAATGAAAAATGTTGCGAAAACGGGAGAAAGATATTCCTTTTGAGAGCTTCCTCTGCATACGCTGCGGAAACCGCTTAAGTTACACAAAAATCATGTATGACAGGATTGTTCAGCATTAAGAGTTCTATAATAAAGTCCGCGACAGCATATGTCTATCTTTTATGGTTGACTTACTACAACCTTTTTTATGTTAATAAATTTGTAAAAAAATAATGCATTTTTCTTTTAAGAGGTGTATTATACACACAGGTATTTATTCTTATCAAAATAAATACATTCATCATCACGAGCATTTCATTTAGAACCAAGTTGCCCTTTATATCATTTGATTTCAATAAATATCTTAGGAGCTATCACAGTTTTAACATAACTCCGCACCAAAATAATGTTCTTAGCTTAAGCACAATGTGCGCTTGCGCTAATATATTATAAAGCTGAAGAGTTTGTTTGTTTGAACGCGCTTATCTCAGGAACTGCTGGACCGATTTGAAAAAATATTTCTGTGTTGGATAGCTTATTTATCGAGAAAGGCTTTAGGATATAAAACATGACGCTGCGACGGGAGGGGAGGGAGCAAACTCAAAACGCGCGGACGAAGTCGCGGGGGACCACTAGTAATATTATAATTTTACACAATAGTATTTGATGCAATTTTATTTTTAATATCTATTTACAATATTCTCCTGCACCCATAACAATCTCTCTGCATGATCTGAAGGTATGACTGGGAGAGAATGCTATTAGCATTAAGTCCACCTTTTGTACACTTTTATTCGTGCAATAAAGTTTTTAATTTAAAAATAATAATAATAATAATTTAATATTAATTAAAAACAATAAATGCACAGCCTTAAACTTTAATACCTACCTAAATCTTTTTCTTAAATCACGGAGAAAACTGCATGAAAATAAGTACAGTCGCCATCACATCTGGTTACGCTATTTTGTTGCAAAGTAGCCCTTATTACAACTGCATAAGATACCCCAGTGTTTACCTTGATGTGCTGTTGTCCGTACATTAGATTTTGAAGTAATCTCGACAGACAGATACAGTAGAAGACTTTATTATATAATACTTTGTAGTTTAATCATAATTTATAGAAGTTTCTATTCGATTAATATTATGATAGGATCCGAACGTGCCTAGAAAGTGTTTAAAATTTAATATCAATCTTTTTACTATCTCATATTCTATAAATCTTTACTTTCCCTTGATTGAGATATTTGTGCCGTTACTTTATTATAATTCAAAATTCTATTAATATAACTATATAATTAGGTCAATAATTAGGCAGCATACTAAATCTATCAGCCATATTTTTTAAATTTAACACAAAACTGTTACCACATACCATAAGTTACATATAAGGAGTTTGCATAATATTATAAATTGCATTTGCAATTGCAAAAAGTTACTTTGGCTGTAACAGACAAGGAATCGAGCCCCGTGTCTTGACGCTATCCGGGCGTATGCCTATACCACTCGGCCACCGTTACATTAGCAAGGCTGTTGAATTTTGCAAGCGCGTACTTTAACGCGTAGGCTAGGCTGCGTGACATCATCAATGTTGCGTGATTGTTCTCACAATATCCGAAGGAAATTTCGTGCAAAATTCGAGAGGCTTGCTAATGTGACGGTGGCCGAGTCCTAGTAGTATTAGGCATACGCCCGGATAGCGTAAAATACGAGGTTCGATTCCTCGTCTGTCACAGCCAAAGTTGCTTTTTACAATGGAATTTATATTATTAAGTTTGTATAGTGACAAAACACTATAAAAACAAAAATGTAGTTTGCAGAATATGTTTAAACTAGCAGTCCTCTGCGGCGTCACCCGCGTGAATTTCGGATTTCCCGTAAACTTAAAAAAGAAGTGTTACGTATTATTTTCACTGTAAGGGGCCAAAAACCATTAGCGCAACGCGTATTATACTTAAGCTGCGAGCATTATGTTAGTGTCGAGTTATTTTAAAACTTTGACAGCTGTTATGATATTAATTGAAATCAAATATGTTACGGGCAATTTTGATCAAAATAAAATACTCTGTATGATGAATTTGTTTATTTTGATAATAATACATAGGTAAAACCCGTCTGCATCAAAACACCTTTGAAAATAGTACATAATTTTTTAATCATATTTTTTTATGAACAAAAAAGTCTGTAGTAAGTAAACCATATCAGCTCAACATATGCTGTCACGGACTTTATTGTAGAACTTTAAATATGATTTTAGTGTATCTTAAACGGTATTAAAGGTATATTTCCCCCCTCCCCCCCCCCCCTTTTTGCAAAATTTATCATTGTTGTTCTGCTCTTATAAATCGTATTGAGATGTTTTATAATTTAAAGCCCTCGTCAGTAAATTATAAATCTAATATATTTTTTTTCAAACGGGGCCAGTAGTTTCTGAGATCAGCGCGTTTAAACAAACGAACTCTTCAGCTTTATAATATCAGTAAAGCGAACTATACTGTAGTTAGTTTAATTTGTTTTGTTCTAATATCCACATTATTTTGGTTTCAGGCTACGAAGAAATCTACACAATATCGCAGTTATCACCGAAATCAGCTGCAAAGGACCTCCCCCAAGATGTGGTCCTACAAACGAGTCGGACTGAAAACATACCCTTTAAAATAGAACCTAGCCTTATGGTAGACGAGGATCTACAGCCAGAAAACATACTCACAGATACCGAAAGGGAAGACCATGTCATAGTAGCCAGATCTGCTGACCCTGATAGAGAATCAAGATCCATTAACATCGACGATGTTCCATCATCTAACAATGAAATTGATAACCATATCGAAATGCATAATAAAAGGAAGTACTACGAAATCAGACCAACGAAAACCTTAGACTATTCTAGAAGTAGAGATGATGAGATATTCATGTCCTCAGGTTTTGGGGACAGATTAGAGTTCAGGTTTCCGGGGGAAGAGAAAAGGGTCCCGATAGCGAGAGCACTGACGCTCTCGGGGCCCAGGATCAGGCCTACTGCAGTGCAGCCGATCTTTGCGACAGCCAACCATAACCAAGGGCGTCAAAACACGGAAATCCAGAACATAATTACTGGTATCGTTAAGCTTTTGAATGGCAACGTCAACGTCCAAGCGAATTCTCAACTCTTGAATGGGCGACCAGGCAGACCTATGGCTTCAAGAATCAATAATCGAGGCCCTCCTAGGATATCTGATCTACCACCATTACCAGAGTTTGATCCACCTGTTACTCCACCAGTTCACGCCTATCAGCCAACGAAGACTCCTCCACCCTATCCGTTTGATAGACCTCCTTATCATGGTGTCAATTTACCTGAGCAAATTGTACCACCACTGACTCACAGGCCAGGATTCCACAGGCCGATGCCTCCATGGCAAAGGCCTAGGCCACGTCCTCCAAACAGGCCAAGACCTGGCCTTCCTATGTACAAGCCTCTACCACCCCTCCCTGCTGATCTTCCAGACTTAGAAGATAAGAAGCCAGAGGAAGAACTTACTGTAAGCGAAAACGAAACTAGTCATTCAGAGAATAACATACATCATGATGAGAAAGAAACTGTACCAGTGATAAGTCTTCCAGAAAATAATAGCACTGAAACTGAAGAAGAAGAAGACGAGGAGAGTTTACCAACTACACCAGAAATAACGTCATCATCATCTACGACAACAACGACAACGACAACAACAGAATCAACAACCAGTACCACAACAACAACTACAACAACAGAGAAACCAACAACAAAAACGACCACGACTGAAAAACCAACAACCCAACCAATGACAACAGAAAAATCAACAACTACTAGCACGACCACAGAAAAACCGAAGACAGAGAAGCTTACAAAACCCGAGAAAGACAAGAAGAAAGAAACGGTTACTGACAAGGATAAAATAAACAAAGATAAATACAAAATCGTTGATGAGAAGCCTCCTAGCAAACCAAAGGATGACACGATCATTCAGCCTCTCATAGAACCATCGATAGTAGAGATCAAGACTACAATTACATCATCTGTAGATGCTCCTACCCCTACTGAAGGTCTGATCAGTCAGTCACCAACACCAAGTGGTACTCCTAGCTCTTTGGATATCGTCAAAACTTCGTCGATCAATTCTCAACCTTTGCCATGTAAGTACACTTATTAATTATTTATACAATGATCGTCAAATTTTGAAAGTCAGGATAAAATAAGGATTAAATTTATGGACCCAAGTTTGCTGAAAACTCGCACGTTGCAAGAACGTCTCACTTGTAAGTAAATATGTGTTTGCGTCGTATGTCGTTGAAACATTTGGGCCGTAAGGACCTTCTGCTGTTTAGAAACATCGCTCCAAAACTAAATTATGTAACAGCCAATAATAAAGCTGGCTGGTTTCAAACTCAAAGAATAGCATAGCCTCCTTGCCGCGAGAAAATGATTTCGTGTTCGAATAGCTACGTTCCAACTTATTTTTTTATGTTGCATACGAGTATCTTAGTTTTATTTTATTTCTTGTTTGTTACTAATAAAAAGTTAAGAATGTTCAAATCACTAATTATTTTGCTTTTCTTTCCACAGCCTCCCAGAGCATACCCTACCAGCCTTACCGCCCGCGCCCAGGCATAGTCCTAGACGACACAGACTTCAAACCTCACGGATCACGGCTTAGGCCCACGGAGGCGTCTGTGATCACGGCGCCGGAGACCAAACTGCCGCCAGGGTACGGAGAGATCTTCGACGTCACCCTGACTGCGATACAGGGGCCTGGTGAAAAGGGAGCTACGGGTAAGCAATGGTTACTTATTTTCCCAAACTTAGGGATAAAAACAAACAATAGTCTGACATGCTGTGCTGTAATCACAGCTTCTGCTATTATATTTCTTAATAAATAATCAGAAGTTGTCGGAGTTGGATCGTTCATTTGATAGATTTGAGTTAAAATCTGCAGGTTTATATCACACTATGCAGGTTTTTGGTTAACTCGATGTCTATGATAGTTAAAAAAAAACAATGATTAAAATAATCGAGAATCAGAGATATGCCAGATTTAAAATATCACGACGAAGCAATTATTTGTTTATAATTCAAGGCTTTTCTTCTTTCAGTTCACATAGAAAACGTCCACGCCCTATCGGGGGGAGAAGACGATGACGTCATCTTCTCAGCGTCAGGAGACCAAGGCTTCGTATCCATCGATGGCAAGAAGACGTATCTGAACCTCTTCGACAGTTCTACGGTAGCTGGAGTTAGTGTCAGACCTACGAGAGTCCAGGCTGTACCTCAGCATTCGGGTGAGAATATTTTCAGTTTCGAATTGCAATAGATTTAAAATTTATCAGTTCAATAATTTAAACAGAGCGCGTATTGCGATGTAGTTTTAATAGGTAAGAGGCTCAGCTTTACTGTCACATTAGCAATTCGTATTGCGATTTTGCATAATATTCATATTGTTATTATAATAAATCAATATTATTATTCGTAGTATTATTATAATATTATAAATTGCGCTAGTAAAAACGACTGTGTCAGACAAGGAATTGAACCCTGTTTCATACGCTATCCGTGCGCATGTCTATACCACTCGGCCGCTAGCCGCTACCACTACCTACAAAGTTTTATCTTTGTAATGCTAATAGTTTCAGTTTAAAATGACTCGGACATACGGATATACAGCCATACAGACTTGACAAAACTATAAGGGTTCCGTTTTTAGACATTTGGCTACGGAACCCTAAAACCCAGCCTTAGAACTGGTTAAGAATGTTTTAACACTCACAGTGTCATATTTTATATTCATAAAGAAGAAATATGGAGCCGAAAATTATTTGTGAATATAAAATATGACACTGTTAGTGTTAAAAACATTGTTAACCATTGGAAAGCTAAGCGTTATAAATTTCAAAGTTAAATTTATTCTGTAATGAATAACTACTTGGCCCACTGCTGTTGTAAAACAGTTGGGGTGGATAGCGCAGACGTCACGCGTAATGACGTAGGTACTCATAAGAGACTTCGCGCAGTCAGACCGACACGGTAGCTCAATTGGAAGAACGTTTGGCCCGGTTAGCCAGAAAGTTGCTGGTTCGGGTCCCGCCCGTGCGCAATGTTTAATTCCTTATTTCATATTTGTGAGCCCTAGAACTACTACAATAACCTGTTCTCTATTACAGCACCCCCACAGCTGCCTCCTTCTCCAGGACCATTCGGCACAGGCGTGGCCATACCAGCTGACGACGTGCCCTTACCGTCTCCTCCGCCCCGCAGACACCCCCCACACCCCTCTCACCCCCCGCAGAGGCCGCAGCAGCCTTACAGACGGCCGCAGCCTACTGTCAGGTATGAAGACGACCTTAGTATACCAAGTATCGCGCAGCTTAACGCAAATAAACGTAATTGTAAAGAAAAACCTCCTGGTTGCCAAATCCCTAAGTTTTAATATTTAAAACTAGCAGTACGGTATTATTATTATTATTTATCACTATCATCACAAGAAAAATATACACATATTAGCTTAATTAATAGTATCTTAAAGCCTATTGCAGGTTTGTCTAGATACTAGTTGTTCTCAATGATCGTTGAGCATCCGTACTCGTATAAGCAATAAAAACTTATGAATTAATATTTATAAAACATACAAAATAACTATAAATTATTTTAGTCACACAAAAGATCAACAAAACAACTGCATACTTGAGAGTATGTCTCTATTAAGTGAACGGTATATGGACAGCTTGCTATATGTTAATCAGCAGATGTGATTCCTTCCTTCCTTCTATGTTATTCAGCCCTTTTTCTGGTTTAAGAAGCTTTGAGTATTTTTTAGTATTCAAACAAAAGGAATTCATTTTTCACTTTCAGAATCGACACTTGCATCGTTGGTGACGATTCTACTTGCGACCAAGCACAGAATGAAAAGTGCAGAACAGAAGCAGGTGAGTCATTGTCTTCCAAAATGTGGCTATCCTCGTGGGTTAAGGAGACTTGTGGACAGTAGACATGCATTAGAGGACCAACATGATTGACAACTAATAATAAATAAATAAAATAAATATTGGACACCAATCATTTTTACGATCCCAAAGTAAGCAGCTAATGCATTTGTGTTATGGAAATCAGACACAACGGTGGTACCACAACAGTCAGACCCGAGAGAATATAGAAAATTGTAATTTCTACATTGACCCAACCGGGAATCGAACCTGAGACCTCGGAGCGGCGACGCCTTGAAACCCAACGTGCTTTGCCACTACACCATGGAGGAAATACAACTTAAAACTTCACTGTCCCTCCCTTAGGATCGTCTTTAACCATTGTTCACCGAGTATAGGTGTCAGGGGCCAATTGGACTACAGCTTCTTTAGGTTGAATTTTATAAAATTATTGTTCTAAGCGACGCCGGCGCAGGCACTCAACCACACAAACCGTAACCGCGCTGAGTTCTAGTTAAGGAAAATGCAGGATGCACCCGCCCCTACCTCAGATACCAAGGAATTTTGCACGTTGGTGTTGAATACTAACAATTGCATTAGCTTCATAAAGATGAAAACCTAACCTCACTGAGGCACTCACTGACAAACTTGAACGTCTTCTTAATAGCTGTATTAGATTTATCTTTGGCCTCCGAAAATATGACCATATTTCCCGCTACAGAGCACAACTTAATTGGCTTCCCATTCGACAACGTAGAAACTCTCGAATTCTCTGTGTTCTGTACGGTATTCTCAATAACCCCTCATCACCTTCTTATCTTAAGGATATGTTCTCCTTTTTATGTCAATCACATGATCGTGCTCTCCGTTCTTCTGAAGATCTCCGGCTAGGCATACCGGCTCATCGCTCCTCCTATCAATCCAAGTCGTTTACAGTGACGGCTACGCGGCTGTGGAATACGCTCCCTCTTGAGATCAGGAAGTCAGAGACGAAACTGTTTCAAAAACAAACTGCGAAGGTTTCTGTTTCAATGATTGCGAAATATGTAAAATATGTATGTATGTATGTATATTTTTAGTTATGTATGCATTTGGTAGTTATGTATCTAAACTCTTTTATACTGTATATTTAGTTTATGTATATTATGGTATGTATATAATATTATAAATAAATAAATAATAATAAATAAATAAATATCCTTTGGACATTCCCACACATCGCCATCTAGCCCCAAAGTAAGCTACTCAAAGCTTGTGTTATGGGTGCCAGACAACGGATATAATACTTAAATACTTTTTTTTTTTGTAAATACATACATGATATACATAGAAAACACCCAGACCAATACAAACAGACATGTTCATGCACACAAATGTTTGTATTGTGCGGGGATCGAACCCGCACCCGCTGCGTAGTAGGCGATTTCTTGACCACTACACCAGACGGGTCGTTACACAATAGTATTTGTTGCAATTTTAATATCTATTTACAATATTCTCCTGCACCCATAACAATCTCTCTGCATGATCTGAAGGTATGACTGGGAGAGAATGCTATTAGCATTAAGTCCACCTTTTGTACACTTTTATTTGTGCAATAAAGTTTTTAAATAAAAAAAAAATGAAATAAGAAACCAAAAATTTCCACCGAGGGTAGATGGCGCTAAACGTCACGCATAATGACGTATCCATAAGAGACCACAAATTTCGCAAGGTCCGACAGACATTACGGTAGCTCAATTGGTAGAGCGTTTGGCCCGGTTAGCCAAGAAGTTGTTGGTTCTAACCCCGCCCGTGCGCAAATTTTTGGTTTCTTATTTCATCTGTATGAATACAAAATATGACACTGTGAGTGTTAAAGCATTTTAAACCATTGCATTAGCTGTGCAACGTGCGTATTGAGGGAGGGCGGGCGGTGCATCCTGCATTTGTCTGAACTAATACTCAACGCGGCAATGGTTGGTAGGTATTGTTAGTTGCCTGCGCCGACGTCACTTAGCAGAAATTTGATATATAAAATTCTCGTGTCACAATGTTCGTTCCCGTACTCCTCCGAAACGGCTTTACTGATTCTTACCAAATTTTATATGCATATTCAGTAGGTCTGAGAATCGGCTACTATCTATTTTTCATACCCCTAAGTGATAAGGGTTGTTCACCCATTATTATTATTTTTAATTTTTGGACGAAATTTCCGGTTTTTATTTTTTTATAATGTGGCATTAAAAATACATACAACCCGAAATTTTTTCTTTTTTATCACCAACCCCTATTTTTTATAGCCATTTTAGTAATTTAAGGGCGAAACAAAAATCGCTAGGAATGCTTAACTTTTAAAATTACGTGACTCGGCGGGACGGGGCTGGGGTAGGGGGGCGAAACAAAGTTCGCTGGGTCCGCTAGTAATTTTATAAAATACAACATCATAATAGATTTTCGCAATCTAACGCCAGATTCTATTAAGGAGCTCTCAGAAATGTTTCATCCAAATACCTCAAGGAATCAATCGGCAGATTGAGCAACACTAACCCTTCATGTCTCTTCTCCAGGTATCTCCAGCTGTCAATGCAGGCCTGGCTACGCGCGTCGTGTGCAAAGAGACCCCTGCCGGCGTGTGGTCGCGCTGCTTCTCAATCTGAGGGTCGACAAGTTCTATGAGAGGAAGGTAGGTTCACCCACCCTTGAGTGAAAGACGCCTTACACACTGCGTCATTTCTGCTTAGCCCAAAGGTATGACTGGTAGAGAATGCCATATGGAGTTGAGTTCACCTTTTGTACAAATTTTTGGTTGTGCAATAAAGTATAAATAAATAAATAAAAATCATTTAGCATCGATGAAGTCGCGCGTTTTGAAAATGCGCTTCAGCATCACGACTCACGCAATGAACAGATTTAATTTAGCATCGATGCAGTCACGCGTTAGCATCGATGCAGAAGCGCGACTGCTAAATCTCGCAGTGTGTAAAGGGCCTAAGATCTCAATCAACACCCATCTGTAACTCATTCAACTGTAAATCACTCATAACACCTTGACAAGGCTTTAGGCCAATTTGATTAGCCAACATCCATCATTACATAAAAGCTTTGGCTGCTTCTCAATCTGAGGATAGACTAGTTCTATGAAAGAAAGGTAAAGGTAAGGTCTGGTTCCACCAGCTCTTTTCCATCACAGGGGGACCAGAAGTAAGCTAGCGTACCATCCCTATGTTGTGGACATTCTACCAGCCCGTACAAAGCGCTTGGCCGACTCCTTTCTAATGCGTACAGCTAGGGAGTGGAACCTGCCTGCAGAAGTTTTCCCTCAGAAATATGACCCAAGTCTCTTTAAGACAATAGTGAATAGGCTGCTACTAAGCGGATATGCACCACCCTAGACCTCATTCACACTTGACCTCAGGTGCGATCTTAACTTTGAAGGATCATGACCATGGCATGATCATCATTTAAAGTCATGACCTGGTATGACTTTAGATCGACTGTAACGTAGTTTGAGCCATACTCCACCGATGTCATCAAGCCGTTGGTTGGAATGGTCACCCATCCTAACACGACCGCGCTAAGGCTGCTTTGCTTCGGTAATTACTACTCAAGCGCTGCCATCACTGCGCTACGAGCACTTCTTTTTTACATAATCTTTACTTATTGTTTCAGGTTGCTTGGGATGCGAAATTAGCTGACAAGGACTCGGAACCGTACACGCATCTTAGCTATGAAGCGTTGAGAGCCGTAAGTACATACAAGATCAGGCTTTTGACATAATGATGACGGGCACCTTTCGTTTTAAGTTCGCCAATCATTCTGCTTTCACTATTACCATCTTTCAATAACGTTTCGACCCCTTTCATGGAGCTGAAATAGTAGTTTGTTATACAAGGGGGGAAAGTGACCCATTTCACTCGAGATGTTTTTGAGTGTTCAATAATTTGAAAGTTAAATGGGTGCTTTCACCCGAGTTGAACATACTATTTTTCATTTCGACTGTGAGAAAACATAAATAAATTTAGCTGTGTGATTATAGATGTGATGATGAGGTATAATGTTGTTTGGCGAGAGATGAATTCACAAGTTTTTGTACAAAATATCAGTTCATTTACTGTCCTTATACATAAAACACACTATTATAAGGCATAGTAACGGCACGAAAGAAAACAGAGTACATAAAACACGGACGATATCAAATATTTCAAATCCTTGTTAAAAATATCTATCGAAATCATATCACAGACCATAATAATGCTAGAAAAAAAACGGGCAACCGTATATTTTAATTGTATATTTATTTATTTTTTTAAATTAGACCGATTGCACATTATTCTAGTCAACCATCTTAATAAACACGTTTTTAATGTTTAGCTATCCAAAAAATATGGAAAGCTCTTTTATTTTAGTGATATGATATGACTCAATTATCTTTCAACTCTATGTCCGATCGTAGCAATTAAAACTCTATTACTTTCCACCCTAGGGATGGAAGAGCTAATTTTCACCCGGCTATCTTCACATAAAAGTTTTATTTTCCGAGCAGGAGAGAAAAAAATAATCGTAGGGACATGTAACGACGACCAGCTATGCAAATCAGCGTTATATGCGAGAAATTTAATTAAGCGGGGACGTACTATCGGGGTTCTACTGTATTTGATAATTATTTATTCCCTTGTTTCTCCAGATCGACTCGGCATTCTCCATGACCCCGTTCTCGGACGACTTCGTGAGCGGAACCGTCAACTCCATCCACCAGGGGGACGAGAACAACCAGGGGGTGTTCGTCAACTACACCATTTTGGTAAGTCATTAATGAATTTGATAATAACAACCAGGGGGTGTTCGTCAGCTACACCATTTTGGTAAGTAATTAATAAATTTGATATTTTTAATGATCTCCTTTTAGAACAACAATTTTAGAAAAACAATTCCGATCAGAGCTACGAGTATCAAGAGTTGTTAGTCGTCTGCGTAGGTACATAATTTGGTTTGGTAAGTTGTAACGTTGATATGAATATTTTTTTATTGAATAGCCCACTTCCAAAACAACTCAGTTTAGAATGTTTTTAACACTCACAGTATCATATTTTATATTCATTAATATGAAATAAGAAACCAAAAATTGCGCACGGGTGGGAATAAAACCAACAACTTTCTGGCTAACCTGGCCAAATGGGGAAGAAAACTGACAATACTCGCCGCTAGGCGGCGCTGCACACGTCAGACCCACGATATCTGTCAAAATTCATACAAAAAGTTGTTGACGTTTAGATTTTTACCGTTTTAATGTTATAATGCCGCGTTGTGTAGCAATTGACTAATAAAATATAATATAATATAGCAATTGAAATATAACTGAATATGTTGTTTTGTAATAGGAGGAAGAGTTGTGCTTGCTTTGATGTCTCGGTAGATATCAGGCGATGGCAATTCGATTTTTCCTTCATCAGTTTCGTGTTCCTGTTGTGGTATGCCAAAATTGAAATTCCTGTCGAATGATTCAAGCCTAAAAAGAAAAATATGTAAAAAAATTAAATTTTATAGGTTATGTGAAGGGTCATGAAATTGATATGAAAAAGTTCATCCAATTGTCAAATAACACAATATTTTTGCTATGAAAATAATCTAGCAAAATTGATTTATGATAAAAACATTCATTGTGAAAAGGTAATTGATGTAAAAGCTGTGAAAACCAAAAATATTTACCTGCTGACGAGATCCGCCTTTCTTCCTTTCAAGGAGCCCCCTCGAGTTTTTAACTCAGCTTTTAACTGAGACACCGTCCACGTCGAATACATAATGTCACAGAGTCACAAAATACACCACAGAACGATCGCCGTATCTCACAAAACGAAAATCAAAAAGTGGCCAAAAAGTGAAAATGTTTGTTATGAGTCTGTCGAGCGCAGCGCCATCTGCAATTAGCTTTGCGTTTTGTTCCCTATTGAGATGCCGTGCTGTCAGTCCAACCGTGTGAAATTTCCGGTCCCTTATGAAAACCTACTCTTTACGCGTGACGTCTACGCTATCCAACCCCAACTGTTTTACAACAGCAGTGGGTCAAGTAGATATCCATTACAGAATAAATTCAACTTGGAAATTGATAACGCTTCGCTATCCAATGGTTTAGAATGTTTTTAACACTCAGTGTCATATTCTATAGTAAAAGCAACTATTTGTCTTTATTAATAACAAACAAGCAAAAATAAAACTACGACATGCAACATAAAAAAAAAACTTAAAGTCTACCTAAGTATTCAAAAACGAAACCATTTCCTTGAGGCAAGGAGGCTATGATGCTGGCTGCGTTGCCGCGTTGGATAGCTATGTTAATCCTTTGAGCTAGGAACCAGCCAGCTTAACCATTTATTTTTGGCGCAATTTTACTAAACAGCAATTTAGCAGACGGTCCCCACGGCCCAAATGTTTCAACGTCAAACGGCGCAAACACATAATCGCTTGCAAGTGAGACGTACTTGCGCAAGTGAGACGTACTTGCGACGCTTGGCGTTTTCAGCCAACTCCGCAACTTAATTGCTTGTGTAAATTACTTGTTTATACAGATGCAAGAAACCCCAGAGACTCTCCGTCCGGCAGTCACCACGGACATCCAGAAGCACATCCTCGGTGTGATCAGGCGCAGGTCAAACAATATCGGCGCTTCGCATCTGTTCGTTTCATCGCCCGCTGGCAGCGTACTGCCTTTGCAAGGTCAGATTTTTATTATTTTACTAGCGGACCCAGCGAACTATACTTCGCTGGCCCCGTCTTGCCCAGCCTCGTAATTTTAAAAGTTAAGAAAAACGCTATAACTGATCAGTTATCGAGCGGGATAAAAAATGATCGAATCTCTAAAATGGCTATAAAAAAATAGGGGTTGGTGATAAAAAAGAAAAAATATAGGGTTGTATGTATTTTTAATGCCACATTAAAAAAAAATAGAAACACAAAATTTCGTCCAAAAAAAAGGGGTGAACAACCCTTGTCACTTAGGGGTATGAAAAATAGATAGTAGCCGATTCTCAGACCTACTGAATACGCATATAAAATTTGGTAAGAATCGGTAAAGCCGTTTTGGAGGAGTACGGGAACGAACATTGTGACACGAGAATTTTATATAAGTATAAGATACACCAAAGCAAAGACACGACTTTCCTCGATAATAGGTCTGGTGCCGTTTAGGACATTAGCCTTGACACTCTTGCAACGTTTGAATGTTGCCTTTATAAATGCTTGAATATGTCCTTTTTATCAAAAATAAACACTGTTTTAATTTTTGGACTACCTACTAGACTATGTAAAACACTGTTTCACATAGACTAGTAGTAGAAAATGAATTGCGAGGATATACAACCTGCCCGTCTTATCTTCACTCGCGTATTAATCAGGCCTAACCTAACTGCTCAACCTAATTAAATCAAAAGATTTATACACATAATCTGATTTGTCGAAAATATTTTTACAGATGTCGACGAATGTGCATCACCGGATTTGAATGACTGTCACGAGTTGGCTACTTGCACCAATACTTTTGGAGGTTTCAGGTAAAATACCATTACATAATATAAACCCCTCCACCAACCCGCACTGAGCCCGCGCGGTGGAATATGGCTCGAACTACCTCATAGTTGAGGTAAGGTCTTTGCCCAGCAGCAGCAACGTTACAGGCTAACTTTACTTTTACTTTACTTTAATATAAATTGAATTTGTAAAAAGTATCTGTGTCAGACAAGGAATCAAACCCTGTATAGCCACGCTATCCGTCGCATGCCAACCACTCGGCCACCGACACATTAACAAGCCTCTTGAGTGTTGTAAGTGCTTTTTTTAACGCGTTGCCTACGTGACCTCATCAATCAATCAATCATGAATGACATTAAGCTAAGCAGATATTGACCTCGGTCACACCTAATGTCAGGTGTAGATGAGGATGAGATACTCATACATAAACAAAAAAAAACTATGCTCATTACAAAAAAAAAAAAAACGGTGGAGGCAAACCACTTCAACAGAGTAGACCAGCAAGGCTTCGCTAATGAAAAAATATACTCCACAAGACAGTACCACACCAAATTTCTTTGACATTATAACAGCTTTAACAAAAAGATCATAATAGGTAAGCTATTGCAAAGATACTGCATCAAATATAAAACTAGGTGTTTATTAGGGTTCCGTAGTCGAATGGCCAAAAACGGAATCCTTATAGTTTCATCAAGTCTGTCTGTCTGTCTGTTCGTCCGTATGTCACAGCCAGTTTGTTCTGAAACTATTCGTATTACACAGTTGAAACTTAGTAGGTAGATGTATTCTGTTAACCGCTTTACGATTCTCATACAAAAAATTAAAAGTGATCATATTTAAGGGCTCCTCTCATATATGAAACATATAAACCTTTTTTTTATGTCAAACCTATTCGTGTATGGTGTCTATGGATAGGTCTTTCAAAATGACCAGGTTCAGGTTTCTAAAACCATTTTCTCTAAAAGTCTAACGTTTTAGGGATAGACGCTTCCAAAGTGGTAAAATGGACTTCCTTCCTTCTAACTTCTAAACTTAGCGAATGTAAATTAAAGAAAAACATAATGTAGCTCTCGACAGACTTTTAGCGAAAATCGGTTTGAACGAGATCGAGAACATTTTCAATAACCGCAAACATAACTTTGTTATTCATACAAATACTATAAAAAAACAAAGTTATATTTGCTGTCAACAAAATATAGTGGTATCTTTGCTAAGTGGAAGTAAGTGGATCTCTAATTCAGTTAAAGTTGGCACGGGACTCTTAGAGGGCGAGCCTGACTCACACTTGGCCGGTTTTTTTACTTCTGGCAAAGAAACAACGACCCTTTTACCTTGAAACTCCAACTTTCAGATGCGCCTGCCCAGACACGACGTTGGACGAATCGGCGGGCGTGCCGCACCGCGCGGGGCGGGCGTGCCGCGCATGCGCCGCCTCGCACTGCAACGACAGAGGCGTCTGCAAGTACAACAACAACCAGCCTTACTGCAGGTGAGGATTAGCAAACTTGTCTCACTGACCGCTTCTTCTTTTTTAGGGTTCCGTAGCCGAATGGCAAAAAACGGAACCCTTATAGTTTCAACAAGTCTGTCTGTCTGTCTGTCTGTCCGTCCGTCCGTCCGTATGTCACAGCCAATTTATTCTGTAACTATAAGCATCAGACTATTGAAATTTAGTAGGAAGATGTATCCTGTTAGCCGCTTTACGATTCTCATACAAAAAATAAAAAAATACAATATTTAAGAGGAGCTCCCATACATGAAACTAAAATCGATTTTTTTTAAAGTCTATGGAAATATCTTTTAAAATGACATCAAGGTTGCAAAACCATTTTGTTTTCAAGCCTAACGCTTCAAAGATACAAGCTTCCTAAGTGGTAAAATGGGCGTCCCCCATCTAACTTCTTAACTAAGCGAGTGTAAATTTTAAAAAAAATATGTAATGTAGATCTTAACAAATACTTTCAACGAAAATTAGTTTGAACGAGATCGAACTAGTGGTTTTTGAGATATAGCACATTTTCAACAACCACAAACATAACTTTGTTCTTCATACAAATACTATGAAAAACAAAGTAATATTTGCTGTCAACAAAATATTGTGGTATTTTAGTCGAAATCGAAGTAAGTGAATTCCCTAATTCAGTTAAAATTGGCACGGAACCCTCAGTGCGCGAGTACGACTCGCATTTGGCTGGTTTTTTCATTAACCACTCAACAAAATTTAGGCAAATCGGCATTTTTAATTCAGGATGGAGTAAACTTAATTTATTGTTATTTGAATAACTTAAAAAACACAAAACAACCACTGACTCCAGAAAAAAATACCCTTTCGTAGCCATGTCCGTATCATACTTTTGCGAGGTACTGCAAAAGGGATGTTCGTGTGAATATTAGAATTATAACGCGTTTACTACTCTTCTGGCTCTATTTAGTGAATACAAAGCCACAAATGCCAGCCAGCAGTGCATGTGCGTGTCGGTGACGTCCAAACCAATAGGGCCTCACTCAGCATGAGCCAGCCCCCTAGAGGACCTGACGCTATTCAGTGGGCCCTACACGGTCGCCCAAAATTGACGCCAACCCAACGTTACAAAATAAATGATACAAAAATAAACTTTAAATATAGAACTTCAGTATAAGTGTGTAATACATTCCAGCTGCTCCTCCGGGTACTACGGCTCAACTTGCGAGGTGGACGGCGAGGTGGTAGGGGTAGCTGTCGGCGCCTCACTCGCGGCCGCGCTGGTCATTGCCCTTACATTGGCTGCTTTGCTGTCGTGGAGGTACGATTCTGATGATGACGTCACAGGTCTAGGTGTAGCTATAACTGGCTGCTTTGCTTTCTCGGAGGGGTTTAAAGACGTCGACGTCACAGGTTCAGGCGCCAAATTGGTGAATCATCATGATCACACTGGAGCTTCAACATTATGACCCGTTATTACCAAGTCTTCTCTTCTCTTCCACAATCAAGCACTGAGCCAGTAGGCCCGTATCCCAGCCAGCAGTCGTCAGCAAGCCGGCTCAAGCACACCATCGCAGACCTGGTTTCGTTCCAGTAACTACTCACCTGTTGCCCCAGAAGTAAGACCCCTTTGATGACGTCACAGGGTCAGTTGAGGCAACGGCAATAGGGGTCGTAATCGACGCATTGCTTTATAAAGAATATTTTTTAAAGAAATGGATATCTTCTATTCTGAAAAAGCCTTATTTATAAGTGCTAATGTCTGTGTTTTCTTACAGCCGAAAATGGTCCAGAGAGCAGAAAGCCATGGGTATGGGATCGCCTGTGTTTAACTACATGACTGCGAACACCATCAAAACTCCGCCGGTCGGACAGCCGCCTTATCAGGTAACATCTTTGAGGAATTATTTTGAAGATGTAGATTTTGGTGCATTCATTCATTCATGGTGCATGATGGAGTTCTGTACCAACAATGCCTAATTGACAACTTTGTTACCTATGATGACGAAGACTAAAACAAAGTAATAATCGATCAACCCGTTCTCAAGTTATAAGGGGTATAAATGTACACAACGCCCGGCGGCATGTGCCGGCGGCCATACCACTCATGCTGCAGTGCAGTGGCATTTTCCATAGTATCTGACAGTACTCGCCGTATGCCGCCGGCTTTAAGCCGGTGTGAATACACTGTGATAAACAGGACTTTCTTTTAAGCTATTGCATAGCTTCTATCCCTATATGTTCAACTAAATGAACCAATGTGCTTTCCCGCTCACCCCCACGTTCGCGTTTCGTGTCAATACAGTTCATTTCTGCATAATTTTCAGGTCAATTCTTACCGATAGACCGATAGACCGATAGCCGAGTAATAAGTGTTAGAAATATTTCAATAACAGAATCTAGTCTATTCTTGTCTAGAATGAAATAAACGAATTATAAAAAGTAAGTTAATTAATACTAACGAATAAAATCATATTTCTAGGTGACATTGGAAGAGAGAATGAGATGGGCACAGATAGCTGAAGCAATGGCGCAGGCGCAAGCTAACCACTACGCGGTAAGTTCGTTCATTCATTCGTTCATAAGTTCTGGAAAAACTTCATTTGACGCGTAAGCAACTGAATCGTGTAGCTAAAATGACAATTGAAGTATGAAAATTTATTGAAGCGTCAAGCATCATAAGTTATTTGTTTGTAAATTAATGATATTTTTTGTTTATTACAGACTGAAGCTCAAACGATGGCGACGAGGCCGTCATCAGCACTTTTTGGGGGATATCCCACTTTGCCCCCAGTTCCATTGCCCAGGTATATTTGTCACCGTAATTTTGTAAAAACAGCGTGTTCATAATCTTACGATTGTAAATCCGGTAGATTGACGATTTATTGTCAGCAAACTCGACAAGGTTTAGCATTATAGCTTTTTTTGGTACTTACATGTCAACCTAACACGAACCTACCCTGAACTACCACTTTACTCAGTATTGCCTAGTGATTTGTCATTTTAGTTTACGTTACAAAGCATAAAGTTCGATACAGTTTACAATACAACGACAGATTACAATCTAATGCGTTTAAAATCGCTAGATTGTAATTACGCCATTTGCAAAATATTCACAATATATTAAAATTACTGAAAAATAACTCTACCAATATTAATTAAATTTATTAGTTGGCGTTCTCCGAGTTCATTATTTTCAAAATATAGAGGAAGATAACATTGTTACACTACCATGTTATCAAAAAAATTGACATATAAAACAGATAATGCCCCTCCCGCTTCCCCGCTCACACTCCCGCGTTCGCTCGCTTCGTGTCAATACAGTTCATTTTTGCATGCTTTTGCTCGCGACACCGCGCAGTGACAGATCTCACAGGTTTCTTTATCCTTACGATAACCATAATGATTCATAATTAATTTCCAGTCGTGACTTTAAAATAATAATGAATTTGAGGTTTTTAATTCTAACTAAGTAACGAGTTAATAAGTTGTCAAAGTATAGAAGAAAAAAAAATAGTCAATATTTAGCAAGTTCCGAAAAAACTTTACTAATAATATAAAGCTGAAGAGATTTTTTGTTTGAACGCGCTAAGCTCAAAAACTAATATGCCGATTTGAAATAATAATTTTGTGTTGGAAAGCTTATTTATCGAAGAATCGAAGGCTTTCGGCTATAAAAAATCACGCTGCGACGTGAGGGAAGGGTCCTACCGCGGGGGACCGCTAGTTCAAAAATAAAATCGTAAATACAACTACAAAAATATAATATTTTTTTAGGATGGGTCTCCATGGTGGCCATCACACTGGGACGTTGAATACAGTGGCTTCAAGAGCTAATACAGCTGCTTCTCAACACAATCTGTATGGTAAGTCATTTGTGTTTCTGCTGTTGATTATGATAGTCCTCTAGCCGATTTCGACTACGGTGACCAGTCACAACGATCAACCGAGTGTGCGGGACATATAGTGCACGCGTGTGTGCGCAAACACAGGTGCACTCTCTATTCCTTTCACTCTCATAGCCCGATGGGACAGCAACCTGACAAGACCGGAGAAAGGTCAAGCGCAGAACCAACGGCGCAACGTGCTTGCTGAGGCACGGGGGTGAAACACCGCCTACTTCCAAACTACCGGCTACCCTAAGAATTTGTAAACAGAAAAACCCAGGTATATTTTTGGCCCGACCCGAGACCTTTAGTGCAGCCGTCGCTTTAAAGTGCGACCCACTTACCACTGCGCCACTGAGGCAGTCAATTTCATCAAAGTTATTTATACAGGGTGACTGGACTAGGTGCTACCAAATTTCGACGGAGTGCATGGGTTGAGCGAAGCTCCGTCGTCTCTCTTAAGGCGTATTTTATTTTATTTAAATAGGTCTTCAGTTGAAAATCGGATTAATTTCAAGACTGTGCTTAGTATCTTAGATCTAGATTAACAAAAGATTGTATAAACACTACATGACAATTGCAACAAGTGTCTTACAGCAAAACTTAAGGATAAATGTTTCTTCAATAATCTAGAAGTGAATCTCGAAATCAAAAACAAGAAAAACTAAAAGAAATCTTAACACAGGTTTTGGCCTAGTACATGATTAATAATTCCTGTTTTGTGGCTGTAGTGCGAGTCGGAGCGAGGGCTACTCAATCAATTTATATGGGATTGAAACAGTGCCATTTAGTTGCTAACGGCTACACTAAACATTTTCCATATAAATTCACGTTTACGCGCTTGATGATTTTGATAGAATAATTCACGATCCGACTCGCACTACGGCCTTTGACTTGTCGACGTACGTGACTCTTACACTCAAACACATCAAGAACAACCTCCTTGTTACCCGTTGGTTCGTAGTACAGTCTACACATGCGTACTATGGGGTTGTGAAGAGGTGTTGTTTTTGTAAACGTCAAGTTGAAAGGCTCGAGGGTGTCTGGAATTAGGGGGAAACCACGGAGGCTTTAGCTGGACGATCGAAGGGAGTCCCACATAACCCACCTGGGTCTGGGTGTTGTGGTACCACCGTTGTGGCAGATTTCCATAACACAAGTGCATTGGCTACTTACTTTGGGGTCAGAGCAATGTATGTGATTGGTGTCCAATTTAAAAAAAAACACCGTCCTGCCAACCGGGCAGTGGGTACTATGCATTTCCAATGCGAGAAATAAAGGTGCTACCAAATCTCAGAAGGTGAATGAGACCATCGACACATTTCACTTTTACAATGAAGTCAAAATCTTGTAAAACAGATCATCATCATCATCATCATCATAATCAGCCAAAGGACGTCCACTGCTGAACATAGGCCTCCCCCACGGCTTTCCACAGCGACCGATCACTAGCGGTCTGCATCCAGTTTGATCCTGCTATCTTTTTAAGGTCGTCTGTCCATCTTGTTGGTGGACGTCCTACGCTGCGTCTTTGGTCGAAGGGTCTCCAATCTAGAACTTTCCTGCCCCAACGGCCATCAGTTCTTCGCGCTATGTGCCCTGCCCACTGCCACTTAAGCTTACTGATTCTCAAGGCTATGTCCGTTACCTTGGTTCTTCTACGTATCTCTTCGTTTCTGATTCGATCTCGTAGAGAAACACCGAGCATAGCCCGCTCCATCGCTCGTTGTGTAATTTTGAGCTTCATTATAAGGCCCATAGTAAGAGACCACGTTTCGGATCCGTATGTCATCACTGGTAACACACACTGATTGAAGACTTTCGTCTTCAGACACTGAGGTAATTGAGACGAGAAGACGCTCTTGCGCAGTTTCCCGAACGCTGCCCAGCCGAGTTGGATTCGTCGATTGACCTCTTTCTCGAAGTTGGACCTACCCAATTGGATCACTTGTCCCAGGTAGACGTACTCGTCGACAACTTCGAGAGTTGAGTTCCCAATGGATACTGGAGTGGGTACAACAAGGGAACTCGACATAATTTTCGTCTTCTCCATGTTCATTTTAAGACCCACTTGTTGGGATACTCGGTCGAGGTCTTCGAGCATAGTGCCTAGATCATCCAGCGTCTTTGCCACAACGACTATATCATCGGCAAACCGAAGGTGTGTTATGTATTCGCCATTGACGGAGATGCCGAATCCTTCCCATTCCAGGAGCTTGAAGGCGTCTTCCAATGCCGCTGTAAACAGTTTCGGAGATATAACATCGCCCTGTCTTACACCTCTTCGCAATGGAATCGCCCTCGTATTCTGTTCCTGTACTCGGACCGACATGGTGGCGTTGTTATATAGACACTTTAACACCTCTATATACCTATAGTCTATGTGACACCGCTGAAGAGACCGAAGCACCGCCCAAGTTTCGATCGAATCAAAGGCCTTCTCATAGTCCACAAAAGCTAAACATAGAGGCATATTATACTCCTCGGACTTCTGTATAATTTGCCTTAGCGTATGAATGTGGTCTATGGTACTGTAGCCTTTTCGGAATCCGGCTTGTTCGGGAGGCTGGAAGTCATCAAACCTACGTGCGAGACGATTCGTGATGACCCTTGAGAACAGCTTGTAGACATGGCTCAGGAGTGAGATGGGTCTATAGTTCTTCAATAAGGTTTTGTCTCCTTTTTTGAAAAACAACACCACCACACTCCTGTTCCATGCCTCAGGCGTGATGCCCTCTAGCAGAACGGAATTAAAGAGTCTCTGAAGGACTTTAAGTACCGGTGTTCCACCCGCTTTCAGGAGCTCTGCTGTGATTCCGTCCTCGCCAGGTGCCTTATTGTTTTTAAGCTGTTTCAGGGCCATCCTAATCTCGTAGAGGCTGATGTCCGGGATGTCTTCAGTGTAGTGTCGGGTCAGGATAGCTCGTGGGTCTCCGGTCGAGCTATCAACGGGTTTGGCTACTGAGGTGTACAACTGTCCATAAAACCTTTCGATCTCCCTCAAAACCTCTGCTTTCGTCGACGCTACACTGCCGTCCTCCGTCTTAAGCTTCGTCAACAGGCTTTGCCCAATAGACATGTCCCTTGCAAACACTTTGGAGCCTTGGTTTCGCTCTATTGTTTCTTTAACACTAGTCGTGTTAAAGGAACGAATGTCATGTCGCAGAGATTTCATTATTCGTCTATTAAGCTGCCTGTAGGTTTGAGCATTAACGGAGGTCTGCAGTGCCATAGATCGACGTTCTGCCATAAGGTCGAGAGTGTGGACCGAGAGTTTTTGAGGTCTATTTTTACGGCCAGGTCTAAAAAACTTAGATCCGACCGTTTGGACAGTTTCCACAAACCCGTTGTTTATTTCGTCCACTGATACGCAATTCTCTAGGCAATCAAAGCGGTTTGACAACTCGAGTTGAAAGCTCTCGGGATTTTGGATATGGGCACGAGTAGGTCGGAGCGTGGACTTCATCAAGCGGGACCTTTCCAATTTGACATTTATATTCAATATGCCTCGGACCATACGGTGATCACTACCGGTTTTTACCCTGTTGATCACGGAGACATCATTGAATAACCGTCTCTTGGTGGTCATGATGAAGTCTATCTCATTTCTCGTCTTGCCATCCGGACTCAGCCAGGTCCATTTCCTTTGAGGCGGCTTCTGGAAGAAAGAGTTCATCGCAAAGAGTCCCTCCTTCTCCAGAAAGTCGGCCAGCCTATTTCCCCTGGCGTTCCTTTGACCATATCCAAAAGGTCCCACTTTCAACTCATCCTCGCCTCGCTTGCCGAGTTTTGCGTTGAAGTCCCCCATAACAACAGTGAAATAGGTTTTGGAAGTGTGTATGGCTCTACTTACGTCCTCATACATTTCCTCCACCTCTTCATCCGGGTGTTTCGAGGTCGGTGCATATACCTGTATGACCTTCAGCGAATACCTTTCGGTTATTCTGAGTATAAGGTATATCACCCTGTTCGACACACTCTCGATGGTTACGATGTTGTTTACGAGGGACCTGTGGACAAGAAACCCAACACCACCTTGGGACTTTTGGTCACCCTCCCGGTAGAAGAGCAGGTTGCCAGACTTCAGAGTTATCGTGTCCTCGCCCTCTCTACGGACTTCTGATAAACCCACAATGTCCCAATGTAACCTGCTCAATTCTTCCTCCAGCTCGAGCAACTTCTCGTCTGTCCTCAGTGTGCACGCGTTATAAGTTACCAGGGCCAGTTGTCGTTGGGGGTGGTAGCGAGATCGCCTCCGGGGATTCTTAGCACCCCCTGCCCCGCCGTTACCGTGACCGCTACCGGAATCAGGAATAGCGGGGCTGCCGGAGACTGGGGGCCTGGTTTTTTTGTGTACTAACATATGAGGGGGGGTATTTGCCAGTACTCGCCACGCTTGGCAGGCGGGTTGGCGAGCGCAGAGGCGCAGCCCCTTGCAGCTGTGACGCTGCTGCCCATCACAGCTCAACATTTTACTGCGCCTTTTGTTGGATGGTTATCCCGCCATCGGTCGGTCGCCAGAGCCTCGTCTGTTGAAACAGGACGCACCGCGTGAAGGTGAGGTTGGCTTGGAGCTTTGGGTCTTGGTTAAGCTCCCTTACGTCTTGTAAAACAGATGCTCCTTATAAATCAGTCAGTTACATTGACGATAATGTTTGGAGGAGAGACAGAAAAAAAAAGATTCGAACTATGGCTCTAAGGTAAAAGTTGTAGATATTGAAGGTCTCATTCACCTCCTGAAATTTAGTAAAACCTTGCAACGCTACCCTGTATTGTTTTCTTTTACAATTAAACTTTGACCTAGTGTGTATTTTCATAGACAAGCAAACAGAAAACTTTTTAGTTTTGTAATATTACTAGGTATTCTTGAATATTATGACACATCATCGCAAACTGCTTCAGTCGATAATCATTTTCAGATATTTTTTATTTATTTTTGCAATAAACATTTCTGGTAACATTTTAGAGCTGTGCAAATTTGCCTAGTCATAGTCTGTCTTACTAGTTTTCAATAGACACCATATCCATTCGCTTTAATAACATTCCTCTAAGCAGATTTAATAAATTTTCGTGTTTGGGCAAAGTTGTCTCGCATGGGCAAAGTTGCCCATAACGCTAATTTGAAACCAACTCATTTGATGTCGGTGCATGATGTGCGTTCATATACTGTTGCTGTACGTTAAGAAGGTTGACATAATTCAACTACTTCAAATGATTTTTTTCTCCTATTAGTGTAAGGTCGTTCTAGAATTTATTATAAAGCGGTTTAATTAACTTTTCAACATCCACGCGGCCGCAGGCAACCACATAACAATAAAATATCTATTATGTCTCGTACCTGTAAATATCAAAATCGGTCCAGCCAAATGCGAGACATACAAGTTCGGTCGATCTGAGAACCTCCTCTTTTGAAGTCGATCTAAAAGCGGAGTTATTCACAAAAAACTAATATTTCTTTTATAATCTGTCGCCAGGATACACAAACCACATGGCAACAGAGTCCACCAGCTCGGAGGCGTCGAGCCACGTCCAGGAACGAGCCGACTTGCTCGTCCCGAGACCCAAGTCAAGAGCAAGGAGTATGCATGTAAGTTAATATCATTATACAGGACATTGCAAGGTATCGCCAAAGGGCCTTTGGATTTTTACCCAATGATATTTTATTTAGAAGTAGATGACGCCTCGCGAACTAAAAGAGTACACAAATATGGCATCAATGGATTGACATCTATCACATCAGACATCAGTTTCAGAACAGAGTCTTAATAGAGTAGCTTTCTTAATATATTTTTTAAAGTATGTAGGTACATTACAATAGACTCGTTTACCTTATTTTAAAAGTGAGTTCACACTTAAGCTCGGTAGTATATTGATCAACAAAAACATCTTATTTTCAAAGTGATGATATTCGGACTGATATTTTAAATTTAGTTAGTTGTTTCTGCAGTTTTAAAGGCGCACTGAGGCATTGAGACACTGACGCCGTCAAAAACAGACTAAGTCAAAGTTAAGACCTCACTTTGACGTGAGGCGGTGTTTGCTTGACTATCTTTTAGCCTCTGAGCAATGATCTAGTTCTTAATACAATATGATTGTTTTTACCTAACCTTAACTGGCTCACTAAGTATTTGTTTAGTTGAGCAGCGGTCCCCGTGACTTGGTCCGCGGGTTTTGTATTGCTTCCTCTCCTCCCGTCGCAGCTTTATGTTTTATAGCTTCACCTTTTCACACTGCTTCTTAAGTAACACATCGTAATGTTGATGTAATGACGGCTGCGTTCCGTTTTGCGCCAATAGTACTGTTAGCACTGTGAGCGACAAAAGCCGTTCCGTTTTGATTAGCGTGCTGACAGCGCCGTTGACGCGATTTCATTTCGGAACGGTTATTTAGCGCATCGCAAGCGAGCGATTTGTTTTGTTTTATATGATAACCTAAGACCTTGCTAAAAACAAAGAAAGAGTACCTAATAAAGTAATAATAAGTTATTACGGATATTCATTAAATAATTACTGTATTATTAGACAGCGATGATGATTCTGACAGTCAGTCATCATCGTCTTCGGAAGAAGATGATGAGGATTTCGCAGTACAATTTAACAGTAAGAAATCTAGAGAGCCAATACCTAGAATAAAAGGGTATGTGAATGATGTTGCATCCAAGTACAACTCTGAAACATTTAAATTAGGTACATTTGCTGTTCTTTGAAGCAAAAAAAAAGTCAAATGCGTCAATGTGACGGACATTATTATAGAACTGTTAATGCAGAATAAACTCATGATTTTTGTGTAACTTTAACAGTTTACGCAGCAGAAGTTCTCAAAAGGATTTTTTTTCCACCGTTTTCAACATTACACAACATTTTTTGTTGCAGCGCTGGACTTATGAGTTGTATCTTGATGCTTTATAGCTAGAAGCCTTCCTCGACAAATGAGCTATCTAACGTAAAAAGAGTTTTTCTAATAAGTCCAGTAGTTTCTGGGACTAGTGCGTTCAAACAAACAAACAAACATTTCAGCTTTATAAAATAGTATAGATTGTATTTTTTTAAAGTTTATAATAAAAAAAATCGAGCTTTACAATTTTCACTATGGAGCGTTTTCTACTGTTTTTTTTACGAAATGACGACCATGACTAAAACCTTTAAAATCGATTGATCATATAAATATAAAGCGAAAATATGCTTTGGAACACTTTGTGCACAGTCAGGTTTTGAAATTATTAGCCGCTAAAGATGTTAAAAAATATATTAAAAAATCAAGCGCCCGTCACAGCCTGTTTATGGCTAGGAGATTTTGTTATAAAATATTTAATGTTTAAAATAATATAAGGAATCAAAAAGTAATGTGAATATACGAAGCATTGGGCATGCCGCCAGTCCTATTTTAATCAGAAAAGAAGAATTAAGAACGCACACACACACACAAAACGCAAACTCAAAACGGACCAATCCGCGGCGGACCGCTGGTATGCAAACAGTGAAATTTGACATTTCGCAGACCTCACGCCAATCAAGCGCCCCTAGCGGCGTATTAATGAAAGGTCACCAAATACAGCATCAGTACCAAAGTCATGCAAACAAACTTATTAACAAAAATACACTACGATTGTTTTTTTTACAAGAAACAGTGTAATGCAATGTGTGTTAACATTTTTAATGCAATTCCTGATCAAATCAAATTACTTCCAAAGAATTTATTTATGCGCCGACTCTTAAAATACTTTCAAGAAAAAAAAACTATAAAATGAATGTAGTTTTTACGAATAATAATTAATTAGATGTTGTCTTGTATATTTATCATTTATTCCATGTTTTGAGCAATAACATATTCATTTAATTTCATTGTTACAGAATCAGACAGGGATATATTACGATGTGGAGTATGAAAATGCGCCTGAAGCAATATACGGTACGAAGGGAATCCCCCTTTCGACTTACACCGTGAGTAGGGGCCCCCCTTTCTATAGATCGTAGGCATTGATCAGTGAATAGTCCGTTTTTCTCTGCTTGTCCCATATTGAAAAATGTATTTTTGTAACTTTAAAAAAAATATCTGTGAATAAAATAATTTACTATTTTATTTTAAAAAGATTTGTGTTTAATGTTATCAAGCCGCCCATAAGGCCTCTGACTAGGCTAAACGACTAATATCAACTGATATTAGCCGGGATCAACGGCGTAACGTGACTTCCGAAGCACGGAGATGCTCGTGATATACGTCACTTATATGGTCGGAATGGTCACCAATCCAAATACAACCGCGCCGTAGGTTGCTTCACTTCGGTATGCGCTGCAACCACTGCGCTACGAGCACCTCATAAACAATATTTGTCAAGAAAGAAAAACCGGACTTCAATATTTATACCGTATCATAAGTTTACAACGGTTTTACTCGCTTGCGACGACGTAAAAAAGACTATAGAAAATTGCACAGTGCCTCTATCGCTTACTGACAGAACTAAAATTTTCCAAACAAAAAGTGACGTCGTCACTAGGGAGTAAAACCGTCGTCGCTAGTGAGTAAACTCATGGTAACGGTACTGTATAGTTTGTTGAAACAAAGAATGAGTTGATAATTTAATGTTAAATATATTTGGAGATTTCATGCTGGAACTTTGAATTCATATAAAAATGGGAAAAATCTTATGGTTAGTTTGAATTGGAAATATGGGTCCCAATTTGTAGGAGAAAATCAAAAAATATAAGGTGTTCTTGAGGTGTAAAAAAAAATGTAAAACTAATATTATTTAAAATAATGTAGGTATATAAAAATATAATTGTGCATTTAAGAATACTTTGATTTGTATAATCACTAGACCATGTACATAAGACTGCTTTCAACGACTTTCTGGTTCTTTTTAGTTTTAAGCAATATTGTTATTATATTAAGGGTTTTGTAAAGTATAAATTGCACTTGAAATAACCTGTGTCAGACGTGGAAACTCCTAATCTGACACAGTTTTTTCAAGTGCAATTTATATTAATAAGTTTGTATAGTATCAAACCCTATAAAACAAAAATATAATTATAAGGGTTTTGTCATAAAAATACTTGTATTTCTAATATTTCGTTATCATCTACAGAAAATAAATGTTGAGTATAATTACTTTTTAAAAGGCCAATCTTAAACTAAACTTACAATTTGTTGAAATAGTAAATATAACATTCATAAAATATTTGATTATGACTGTCCATATATCTTTTCTATAAATTATGAATATACGATTTACGCAAAAAATACTTTTTAAAGCTTGAACTTCATTAAAGGATAAAGAACACATCCCATTTAAAATTGCGCCTCGTCCTACACAGATGAAACGCAAGAAAAAATCTTAAAATAAGTCATAAAATATAGCATATTAAATATCACTATTTTTATGGTCTAACATACGAAAAATGCTGGAGTCGACCTAGGGGCGGCTACAATTAACAGTCCTTCGCTGAATTAAAAAAAAAACACACTCTTTTTTCGTTGAAAGAAATATACTTAAAAGCATGAAAACATACTTTTCATTTAGATTTTTTCTTTAAAAAAAAACGCATAAACACCATAGTTAAATTGAGGCGCTCGAAAGTTGGTAAGCGTGATACTGAGTCGAGGCGACTATCGTCATGGCGCGGCAGCGGGCGACTGAAGAGAATAATGTGTGTGTAATTGGTTTATTAAATATTTTATGAAAATTCAGGGTGTCGTTTTGGTCAGTGACATCCAACTCAGGGATTCTGAGTAGGTTTTATACAAGAAAACCTCTTCACAACATTAAAAAAAATTACAAAACTAATGGGAAATCTCGCACCCTAGCGCGTAGCTAGCGCTTATCTACGAAATACTACGACGTAGCTAGTAAGTTGTGAAGAGGCTACCTGGTGTTGGTAGTTTTTACTTGATTGCTGTACCGCATAAAAAATGATTTTGTGGGTTTTACGATTTAAGAAAAAAATATTTTTTTGGCATCAGTATCGTTTGTACAGCCACCCCTGAGTCGCTCGTCGCTGACCAAAACAACACCCTGTATAACAAATTCCTGATTTTATAATACTAGGAGTTTCAATTTAAAAAAAATAAACTGTATTCCAACTATTAATTCTTTGAACGAGTACTTTTTGTATATCTCTGAACGAATTACGTAGCATTTTTTTTAGTTACACCGTTACTCATTCATTTTTAGAATTTTTTAAAGATCAATTTTCATCTATGTAGGACTTGGGTCATTTTCGGATCTCCTTCTAAAACGGATACACGTAGTTATTTAACGAATAAAGTAAAAGATGCATTTAATGTTCTTACAATAATATTACAATATTTATCTTATAGGAAACGAAAAAATATTTTGTGTGTGAGTTAGGTTAACATTATAACGGATAAGTTTTGCACATATTTGTCAAGTGGTAATATTGTAGTAATAAATGTATTAAAACTTAATTTTATCTGTGAAGTTATTGTCTTAAAATGAACATGGAGAAGACGAAAATTATGTCGAGTTCCCTTGTTGTACCCACTCCAGTATCCATTGGGAACTCAACTCTCGAAGTTGTCGACGAGTACGTCTACCTGGGACAAGTGATCCAATTGGGTAGGTCCAACTTTGAGAAAGAGGTCAATTGACGAATCCAACTCGGCTGGGCAGCGTTCGGGAAATTGCGCAAGAGCGTCTTCTCGTCTCAATTACCTCAGTGTCTGAAGACGAAAGTCTTCAATCAGTGTGTGTTACCAGTGATGACATACGGATCCGAAACGTGGTCTTTAACTATGGGCCTCATAAAGAAGCTCAAAATTACACAACGAGCGATGGAGCGGGCTATGCTCGGTGTTTTTCTACGACATCGAATCAGAAACGAAGAGATACGTAGAAGAACCAAGGTAACGGACATAGCCTTGAGAATCAGTAAGCTTAAGTGGCAGTGGGCAGGGCACATAGCGCGAAGAACTGATGGCCGTTGGGGCAGGAAAGTTCTAGATTGGAGACCCTTCGACCAAAGACGCAGTGTAGGACGTCCACCAACAAGATGGACAGACGACCTTAAAAAGATCGCAGGATCAAACTAGATGCAGACCGCTAGTGATCGGTCGCTGTGGAAAGCCGTGGGGGAGGCCTATGTTCAGCAGTGGACGTCCTTTGGCTGATTATGATGATGATGATGATGAAGTTATTGAGGGTTGGTGAAAATATTAAAAATAAATATTTTTGTACTTTTCTTTCTCCATTCTCTTTCTCTTATACATTTCGCAGCCAGCTGATTAATTTAGCCAGTTTTAGATGCCCAGCCTGTTCATTTGAAGCCTTCACAGTTCATTAAACTAAAATAAAATAAAATAATTTAAAAAATTAAACGTCATATAGTAAAGTTAGCCTGTAACATCCCACTGCTGGGCAAAGGCCTTACCTCAACTATGAGGTAGTTTGAGCCATACTCCACCACGCTGGCTTAGTGCGGGTTGGTGGAGTATAAACCTCTCAGTTAACAACAGCTTTTTTTGGTTTTGTTTTATTGGTTCATATTTTTGTGTTATAATTGACAAATATCCTATATGACGTTCAATTTTTTAAATTATTTTATTTTATTTTAGTTTAATGAACTGTGAAGGCTTTAAATAAACAGGCTGGGAAGTTTTTAAAAATACTAAGAACTCACAAGCTCTTTTTAGGATTCCGTAGCCGAATGGCAAAAAACGGAACCCTTATAGTTTCGTCAAGTCTGTCTGTCTGTCCGTCCGTATGTCACAGCCATTTTATTCTGTAACTACAAGCATCACACTGTGGTAGGAGTATGTATCCTGTTAACCTCTTTACGATTATCATACAAAAAAGAAAAAATAATGACATTTAAGGGGGGGCTCCCATATATGAAACTAAATCCAAAAAAAAATTTTTAGTTAAACCTATACGTGTATGGATAGGTCTTTTAAAATGACATGGGTTTTTAAAACCATTTTCTTTTACAGTCTAACGTTTCAAAGCTAGACGCTTCCGAAGTGGTAAAATAGGCGTCCCCCCCATCTAACTTCTAAACTAAGCGAGTCTAAATTTTGGAAAAAATATGTAATGTAGATCTCAACAAATCCAATTAGTTTGGACGAGATCGAACGAGAAGTTTTTGAGATACAGCATTTTTTCAACAACCGCAAATATAACTTTGTACCTCATACAAACACTATGAAAAACAAAGTTATATTTGCTGTCAACAAAATATTGTGGTATTTTACTAAGAGAAAGTAAGTGGATACCCAAATTCAGTAAAAGTTGGCACGGAACCCTCAGTGCGCGAGTCCGACTCGCACTGGCCGGTTTTTTATTTTTATTTTTGACCTTTTACCAAGTTCCGACGGTAATTCTGAACTTGCGACTAAATTTCGCAATACCTGGTTACATTATATGTAGTTCTCAGGGTATACTTGTCACCTAGAAATGAACCAAGTGCTCTCTTTTTAGGGTTCCGTATCCGAATGGTAAAAACGGAACCCTCATAGTTTCGTCAAGTCTGTCTGTCTGTCAGTCCGTCCGTATGTCACAGAAACTTTATTCTGTAACTAAAAGCATCGCACTGTTTAAATTTGGTAGGACGATGTATCCTGTGAACCGCTTTATGATTCTTATACAAAAAATAATATTTTTTTCCCATACATGAAACTAAAACCGAAATGTTAATTTAGTCAAACCTATGTGTGTGGACTGTGGGGTGTCAATGGATAGGATAGGTCTTTTAAAATGACATTGAGGTTCATAAAATCATTTTCTTTTAAAGTCACACGTTTCATAGCTAGACGCTTTCAAAGTGGTAAAATGGGCGTCCCCCCCATCTAACTTCTAAACTAAGCTAGCTAGTAAATTTTGAAAAAAATATGTGATGTTGATCTCAACAAAGACTGAAAGTCTTACGAAAATAAGTTTTGACGAGATCGAACTAGAAGTTTTTGAGATATAGCGCAACCGCAAACATAACTTTGTTCTTCATACAAACACTATGAAAAACAAAGTTGTATTTGCTGTTAACAAAGTATTGTGATATTTTACTAAGTGGGAGTTGGTGGATTCCCTAATTCAGTTAAAATAACTTTAAAAAAAGTAAAAACCGACTTCAAAACCAAAATGCACTAAAAAGTCTTAAATAAACTCTTGACTATTGAAAGGAAAGGAACCCATTTTAGGCAAACAATTTCTTTTTGGAGTCGGTGCTGTGATAGTTGATGCTTGATGGTCAAAGTGATGGCACCGACTCCAAAAAGGAATTGTTTGCCTAAAATGGGTACCTTTCCTTTCAATAGTCAAGAGTTTATTTAAGACTTTTTAGTGCATTTTGGTTTTGAAGTCGGTTTTTACTTTTTTTAAAGTTAATTTTATTTATTCATTTTTAGAGATTACAGGAGAATGGGGGGGGGGGCACCTTATGACTCTGTTTTTTAAGAAGCTACAAACTACCTATTATAAGTTATTTCATTGTAATTTTTTTTTCCTTTATTATTAAATAAACAAGAAACTTAAAACCAACACTAAAGATACATTGTAATAAACCATGAAGGTTTGTCCACAATGCAATGTTGACAGTAGTTTAACAATAATCATAGTTCTATTTAAGTATTTTAAGAAAGTAAATAATAAACGATAAAAAACCAGGTAGGTGCACTCACTGACTATTAGTCAATAACAGAAAGTGTGATTTAAGTTTTGATTTAATATTTTTAGCGTTTAAGTCATCCTTTAAAAGGTAGATGGTAATTTGTTTATAAAACGAGGCACCAAATACTTTACGGTACGACGGCCGTACACATTACGCGCTTGCAATGTGCGTAAGCGACCTTGGGCCATTGCTCGTGTGAATACAGGGTGATCAATTTTGTCGTGATGCTTAGGGTTGAAGAACTGTTCTTTTAAAAGGCTTAGTTTGAAACGGAGTTGAACCGGAAGGGCTTTGCAATGTTTTAAAAGGCCAGATTCATCGTTCTGGAATTTTTCCATAAGAGCGGGGGGAACTATTTGTTTTAAAATTTTTAATTGCAGTTTGTAAATACTATTGAGATATGTTTTATATGTACGACCATAGCTACTAATACCATACTGTATGAATGATTGAGCGAGGGAGTTGTATAGTGCTAATTTGACTTTGTAGGGTATACGATTTTTTAGAATGTATATGTTAGCCAGGAATTGTCTCAGTCTGTTACATACGCGCTCAACTTGTAGACTCCAGTTAAAGCGGTCATCTATGCTAAGTCCTAGGTAAGTGTAGGAATTCACAAGCTCAATTTGGGGGCAGCTGCAGCTCTGTGAATTGTTGGAGTGCAAACATATATGATTGTGTGCCTTCATGATACCGCTTGAGGAGCATTTAAGATAAGGAGACTTAATGTGCATTAGTTTGGTTTTACCTACATTTAGGACCAGGTCAGCGTCATGGCACCATTTACTGAGGTTATTAAAATCCGATTGTAAGCGTTGGTAAGCCTCTGCCAGATTAGTACTACTAATTACGAGGCAGGTATCATCGGCATACTGATAACATTTTGAGTTTGTTATAACATTGCTCATATTGTTGACGTATGTCAGAAAGTGCAGCGGTCCCAGAACCGATCCTTGTGCGGTTCCATGTTTAGCTACTATTATTTCGCTATAAGTATTGCATATCTTGACACTGTATTTACGATTCTCAAAATAGTTCTTACACCAATCTAGCATCGGCCGACGTATGCCACAGTCTTTAAGTTTTTTCACGAGCTTTGTGTGATCCAGGGTGTCAAAAGCGCGGGAAAAGTCAATAAACAGAGCGAGGACATTTTTCCTATCGTTTAGGCATTCATTCACCTCATCTGAAAAGTTAGAGAGAAGTTCCTCAGTACCCTTGCCTTGTTGGAAACCGAATTGGTTGTGATAAATAACATCATGATCTTTATAGATGGTATGTATTTGTTCACATATAAATTTCTCAGCAATTTTATCAATAAATGAGAGAAAAGTTATTGGACGATAGTTGGTATATTCGTCTTTTTTACCCTTTTTAAAGAAAGGGCGAACGCAACCTATTTTTAAGGTATCTGGATAAATCCCTATTTTAACGCTACAGTTAATCAAGTTAGACAAAGCTAGAGAAATATTTTCTCCAGCCATTTTAATATCAGATACTTTGATGTCATCAAGACCTGGTGCTTTATTTGTGTTAAGTTTGTTTATTATCTTGTGTATTTTATTACTAGAAGCTCTCTGAAAACGTATACTAGAATTCGTCTGATTATGATACGTATCTGGGTCTAATAATGGGATATTGCAGGATGGTATTATATTTAATTACTGAACTCCTAAACGTTAAGGAGTTTCACCATCAGCTCAGCCCCACAAGATGTTGACTATTAGACGTAACAACGTGTCAACATTAAGATTTAAGTAAAGAAACACTATACGTGCCTTTAAAATTTGAGGGTTTCCCTCGATTACACCAAGATCCCATCATCAGATCCCAAATTGAAAAAAAATGGGACCAACTAGAAGGTACACCTTCTAAGTAGGCGAAAAAAATTTTCAACAAACATACAAAAAAATAAAACATACAGTCGAATTGATAACCTCCTCCTTTTTTGAAGTCGGTTAATAAAGTTGCGACGTAACTCTCAGTGCGTGAGTCCGAATCGCACTTGGCCGGTTTTTTATAATAAAGGCGCTTTGAATATAAAAAAACACATCTATTGACAAGAAAATTGGTCATTATATTGTGTTTCTCAAGCAAATTTCATCTAAAAAATTTGGTTAAGTTTTTTTTTTACAATAAGTAAGGGTAATGATTTGCAAGCTGAATAACTCGTTCTGAGATTTTGCTTAAATAACAAACACCAATAAAAGACACTGACGTACGAAAGTCCGACTTAAATACACATATTTATATGACGCATGTGTTTTTATATTCTTCCATCAATTTCAAAATGTTTCTGCGTTTGCCAAATATTTTACACTTATATTCAGACCACGTTGCGTCCTTCATGCTGTATTTGATCTGAGATCCATTCTAGATATGGGCTGATAGGCACGATGATTCCAGCCAAATTTGAGGTCTCTCCTGTACGCACCGACCATAGTGAGCATTCCGCCGGCCGATACATATGATTTACTCCTACCACCCCCGAACTGTGAATCAGAGGACCCCCTGAATCACCGTCACATATAGAGGCGGAAGTTTTACCGCATTTTTTGCTCAAACATATGATAGGGGAGAGAGCTCGTCTAGAGAACTCTTTGTCACAAGACTTTATGAGAACTTCCAGCACTTGCAGGGTTTTACCAAGCTTCATTGGTGTACCTATAAACTCGCCGTCGAACATTGTTCCATATCCGACTGCAGTGGCGGCTTGCCCCATCAGCACTGGATACTCCACAGCGCTCAGCTTCCCGTACCGAGGTATTTGTATCGGCGTAGTCTTGAGTAAGGCGACGTCATTTGGCATCATAAAGCCTGTTCTCTTTGTTCCTGACCATTTATAATTTGGGTGCAACACATACCGAATCATATCACTGTAACTATTCGTTACTGAACCATTCGCACAGCTCGCTCTATACTTAATTACGTATTTAATATTTAACTTAGGGATGCTTATAAGAACGCTTGTACAATGTGCCGCGGTTAGTGTCCATATTGGGGTGATTGCCGATCCTGTACAGATATGTATAAAATAATACTCTTCAGACTCATCTTCGTGTTTCACCGGGATTTTTTTCTCAATTGCGACAACGTACTGGTATTCGTGAGGGTTCGCGTCTCTGCCCGCCCAAATACGCAACGCGGCGTCGATAGAACATGGTAGGAAGTATATCACAATGATGATAGCCACCATTGGTAATTTGAATATTAAATCAAATAATGTCATTTTGCCTTCAAAGTTTAGAAGATTTGCGAATGTCGAACAGAACAAAACGTTGCTATCGTTTAAAATATGTGAGTTTATAAGATAAAAGCTGGTTTTATGGGCACGATACTAAAAAATCTAACGACTTTCAATAAAAATGTTGTGCAAGAACATAAATAAATGCGTTTTCCAGGTACTAGTAATATAACAAAATTTATTAAAATCTATACTAATATAATAAATCTGAAGAATTTGTTTGATTGTTTGTACGAGCTGGAAACTACTGGAACTACTCAGAAACTACTGAACCGATGTAAAACATAGAAAATATAGAAGGTATCCGAGACATCACAGTTGAAAAGAAAACTCATGCTCTAAGTCAAGCGAAGAATAAGCGGGCTCCAGGAGAGAACCACATCTTGCCAGAAATGCTGAAAGCCAGCCCAAAGATCTTCTTGGAGACACTTGCTGCACTATTCACAAAGTGTTTGATGGAAATAAAGGTGCCTTCAAAGTGGAACAATGAAGCCATCACCCTGCTTCACAAAAAAGGCGATATCAGGAAGTTGAAGAACTACAGGCCCATAAGCCTACTGTCCATCATATACAAGCTGTTCACTAGAGTACTTGTCAATAGACTAAAAAACAAACTCGACTTCTACCAACCACAAGAGCAGGCTGGCTTTCGGTCAGGATTCAGTACTAATAATCACCTTCAGACGTTGAAAATTGTCATAGAAAAATGCCACGTTGCCACAATGGCAGTGTTGTGGTATAGAGATCGAAGGTATTGGACTTATAGTAATTTTAAACATTTACAGAATCCCAGAACGAGCTAAATCCCACACAGGTGTCTTCTTGTAGAAGCTAGACAAATTACTAATTTATCTTACATATAATTATAAACACAAAAAAAATGTTTTATGTGGCGATTGAAATATTGATATCTTATAACAAACACCAGTAACCATAGACTTGATTGAAACCTTAAAAAATTATCGGCCTTACCACAAATAAATAAACAAGGTTTGAACTACAGTTTAAATGTTATGCGGCTAAAGTGTAATGTTTGACATCCTTATTGTCATTTGACTTGATTGACGTTGTTTTTAAACTAGCCGTATCATATTTAAACAACTGTCCAAACCTAGTTTAATTATTTGTGGTTAGGCTGTATAACTTTGACCCACATATTACCAGGCCTACAAGACTGAACTCTTGTATAGACCAAATTGCTAGCAACGTTTTAAATCACGTTAGTCCCTATGATTCATCACTTAGGTCTTTCCGATCACGAAACAGGACAGTCGATAACATTGAAAGTTAACAAAAAGTTAACCTTCACTCCATGGTATGAAAATAAACGCGACTACAGTAAACACAATATTCAAATTTTCCACGAATGTATTACGGTACTATCCTTTTCTGAAGTCTGCGAATGTATCGATTTATCGCAAGCGTTCAATAATTTTTACGACCTTGTATGTCTTTTTTACAACCTGTGCTTCCCGACTATAAGAGTTAGAGTAAAATCTGGCCAAGTGCGAGTCGGACTCTCGCACTGAGGGTTCCGTGCCAACTTTAACTGAATTAGGGAATCCATTTACTACTATCTACTTAGTAAAATACCACAATATTTTGTTGACTGCAAATATAACTTTGTTTTTCATAGTGTTTGTATAAAGTACAAAGTTATGTTTGCGGTTGTTGAAAATGTGCTATATCTCAGAAACTACTCGTTCGATCCCGTCCGAACCAATTTTCGTAGAAAGTATTTATTAAGATCTACATTATATATATTTTTCAAAATTTACACTTGCTTGGTTTAGAAATTAGATGGGGGGGGGGGGGGGGACGCCCATTTTGCCACTTTGGTAGCGTCTATCTATGAAACGTTAGACTTTAAAAGAAAATGGTTTTAGGAACCTCTATGTTATTTTAAAAGACCTATCATAGGTTAGGTTAGGTTTATAGCATAGGTTTGTCATTATTTTTTTTTTGGTTTTAGTTTCATGTATGAGAGCCCCCCCCTTAACTGTCATTATTTTTTATTTTTTGTATGAGAATCGGTAAGCGGTTAACAAGATACATCTTCCTACCAAATTTCAATTGTGTAATGCTTATAGTTACAGAATAAAATGGCTGTGACACACGGACGGACAGACAGACAGACAGACTTGACGAAACTATAAGGGTTCCGTTTTTCGCCATTCGGCTACGGAACCCTAAAAACCGACCTGTAAGAATAAAATGGCTTACAAGAGTTTTTTTTTTTCAATTTAAGTCAAATCTTGATCAGTGATTGATTGTTGTTCATTACAGCGAAATAAATCCAACAAACAATCATTCAACAGGTAAATTAGTCCAAATCGACTTATATTTACCAAAAATTTTGCGCTTCAAATTTGAAGTACGCAGTTTGATTATTTTATTCTATAAACGTTAATTTACGTAAAAAGTGAAGACAGGTAATGCATATCTACGATTATTTTGTATAAAGAAGTAATATTTAGTTTTACACTAGACCTGCATGTTCGATTTTTTATTCAGCTGTTTATCATGCAGTAAACTTGTATGTTTAACTTAGGAAGATTGGTATAAATCACCTGAACGAAAGGTTATCTCATTTTAAGCTTCAAATGTTACTTACTTACGTTAGTTACTGACATCTTAAATCAGTTTCTTTTTGACAGCTTTAACTTGTCCTTTTCTTCCTGGTGTGAAGTGCATAAGGAAGGAACAACAAAATCGCGGCAAGTCGCCTCCACCTGCTTAATAATCTGTGCAATAATCGACCAAACTAAATGAATATATTGTCAAAGACAAACAAAATCTGACTAGGATTTAAAATGAAAAAAAAGTATCACTATGTATGGCGGGCAACCGAATATTATGTTAGTAGATTTAAAATTGTTAATAATTAGACCAATTGTGCATTTTTAAGTCAGTGACAATAAAAAAACGCTTATATTTTTAAGCTGATTTATAATTTGATGAGACTCAATTATCTTTAACTCCGTGTCTAATCGTAGCAATTAAAACTAAATTGCTTTCCACCCTAGGGATGTAAAAACTATTTTCCACCCGTCTATCTTCACATGAAAGAACAATTTTCCGAACAGAAGAAATGAAAAATAATTTTATGGATTTGACACATACCGACAAAACAAAATGGCCGCCACAGATTAATAACATCGACTCGCTCTATTTGAAAGTCCCTTTAGATGGGCATGAAATAGTGCTTATGTACTCGGTTTTTTTTTAACTATTAAATTTATAAAGCTGAAGAGTTTGTTTGTGTGAGCGCGCTAATCTCAGGAACTACTGGATCGATTTGAAAAAATAATGTGTTTGTGTTGGATAGCTTATTTATCGAGGAAGGCTTAGGCTATTAAAAAATCACGCTGCGACGGACAAAGTTGCGGGGCAACCGCTAGTTGGTTACAAAACTACAACTAACTATGAACAAATATCGCGATGGTGCAACACTTTTATTGTGATTTCTATGTGCCTTTTATAGAGCAGTTTTATTACACCCACATATAAATATTTTTAGATTTATCACAGGTACCTGGCTCGGTTAATCTCATTGGTTCGGTTGCTTCATAACATATTTATTGAAAATTGTTGGCTTTTTTAATAGCGTGCCCATAAAACAAGCTGCCAAAGTCACATACTGCATACGATAGCAACGTTTTGTATTGTTTAACATTTACAAATCTTTAAATTAGCTAAACTTTGACTCGTATTAATTTATTATATTATTTAGCATTCACATTTCCAATGGTGCCTCTCCTCATCTTCGTGACATGTGTATTGTCGGGTGCTGCCGACGCTGCGTTGCGGATTTGGGACGGTAGAAACGCAGAGCCTAACGAATACCCGTACGTTGTTGCAATCGAATTAAACATCACAGGAATACACAAGCTCAAAGATGAGTCTAAAACAATACTTCAACATCGCTGCACTGCTTCGGCTCTCACTCCAATATGGTCACTGACCGCGGCACATTGTGCAAAGATCGAAACAGCTAATATGACTGATGAAAAAGCATCATTTTATCAAAAATACGTTATCAGGTATGGAGCCACCACTACATATCGTTCAGTAACAGACAGGTACAGTGATATAGTTGGAACTGTGTTGCACCCAAATTATAAAACAATGAGACTTCCAATGCGGGGTGATATAGTGTCTAATGACGTCGCACTGCTGAAGACTACGCCGATACTAATACCTCGGTACGGAAAGCTGAGCGCAGTAGAATATCCAGTGTTGATGGGGCAAGCAGCCGTTGCAGTGGGGTTCGGCATGATGTATTTTAAACACAACCAGTATGTCTATTCAGGCCCAGCACAGTCACTTGACAAGCCATTGCAAGTATTAGATGTTCTCATCAAATCTTGTGACAAAGAAAAAAAACCACTTTCCCCTATCATATGTTTGAGCCCTAAATGCAGTCAACATATTGCCTCTATATGTCCCGGTGATTCAGGGGGACCTCTGATCCACAGTTCGGGGGTGGTAGGAGTGAATCATATGTTTGAATCGCCGGGTTGTACACGGAAATCGGTGCTTACAGGAGAGAGCTCAAACTTGGCTGGAATCATCGCGCCTATCAGCCCCTATTTGGAATGGATTACCGATCAGATAAGGCGCGAAAAACGCTTGCGTATCTAATTATGTTTGTGGCGTGAATGCATTTTTTTGTAAGTAACTGAAGCTCTTATCGATCGATGAAAATATAAACAAATGAATAAAATAAATATTAAAGTAAAAATAATATTTATTTGCACCTAAAATATCAAATGTTAATTAAATCTTTTCTTACAATACATATGTTAAATAACACACCCAACGAAAAAGACACATCCAGAAGAATGTTGAAGATGAAGTATTTACACATTTTATTTATTTATTTTTCTACGGGCCAACACTTTTTTCGAATCGTGACCTCTTTGATGCATACTCGCTCGTGTTTTCGAGCACGTGTACTAAATCACATTTATCCCCTAGGGATATAATGGATTTTCATACAATATTACGTCCTAGATTATCCCTAGATAGAGTGACTCACTTTGAGGTCTCCAAACATGACATATAAGCTTGACATATAAGCTAACGTTTTTGGGCAAGTGTTGTGATAAACACCCATTTAATTTATGTTCATGACTTTAGCTCCGAGCATCAATATTGTTGATAAGCAATCACTCCGCTTACTTGCAGCTCCAATTTATGAGGATCAAATCCAAAAAATCGAACAGCCTTCCGAAAACTTTCCAAATTAATGCGCATATGGTAAAGCCAACCTTCCTATTTGTATTGGTGGTTTAAATATAAGGAAAATCTCTAGCATTTTCCTTACATTTTATCCTTTTTATTTGGCGACCCGTCTGGTGTAGTGGTCGAGAAATCGCCTACTACGCAGCGGGTGCGGGTTCGATCCCCGCACAATACAAACATTTGTGTGCATGAACATGTCTGTTTGTATTGGTCTGGGTGTTTTCTATGTGTATTATGTATGTATTTACAAACAAAAAGTATTTAAGTATTATATCCGTTGTCTGGCACCCACAACACAAGCTTTGAGTAGCTTACTTTGGGACTAGATGGCGATGTGTGGGAATGTCCATAGGATAAAGGAAAGGATATTTACAGGTTTTTGAGTGGAACTCACAGTAGGTACGTCAGATCTCTTTAATAAAATACTCTGCCCTTCTTTAGGCGTAGTGGCGGTTGCTTACTTACGCTTAAGCACCCCACGCTTTTTCACTTTACTTGAATTTTTGTTTTTTGTAAACAAAAAATATTAGTACTTTTTAGTTCGACCGCTACTAAAGCGTGTTTTTTTTAGTTTTTTAAACTATAATTTATTTTCTGAATTTTTAGTGTCAAGGCGACAATGACGAAAATCTAAATTAAGTCTTTGGTATCTGCACGATGATACCATGGCTGACCAATTCTCGTCTGTTTGCGACGATTTGTCCTCATTGATTCGAAAAGGATATTGAGGAGGTGCTCGGAGCGCAGTGGTACTAGTAGCAGCGCTTTGGTAGTGATACCGAAGTGAAGCAACATACAACGCGGTCATGTTTGGATGGATGACCATTCCGACCGTATAAGTGACGCACATCACGAGCATCTCCGTGCTTCGGAAGCCACGTTAAGCCGTTGATCCCGGCTAATATCACTTGATATTAGTCGTTAAGCCTAGTCAGAGGCCTTATGGGCGGCTTGATAAGATCTGACAGCAAGGTTAGTCGCTTGCCTTGCAAACACCCCTCCACCAACCCGCACTGAGCCCGCGGGGTGGAGTATGGCTCAAACTAACTCATAGTTGGGGTAAGGCCTTTGCCCAGCAGTGGGATGTTACAGGCTAACTTTACTTTTACTTTAATTAGATTACAATTTTTCAAAATGTGAGTTATTCATCTCTCACCACGTTTGCCAAGAATCAAAACAAGAAATAATTTTCTTTTTTGGCAATATCATTATACAAACAAAAAAATCTGTTCACGTTCTTGGTGATCGCATCTTCGATGAAGGTATCGCATATTTTATATTGGATAAAAATATTCTAAATTTCAAATTTCTTTTGATACACTATTGAGTATTAACTCCCACATGGCCTTAACTCTTATTACATATTGCACATTTGTTCCAAAATTTACATATTATTTACGCTGCTCCTTTATGTGGAAGTCGAGCAAGAATTTAAAACTTTTGGATTACTCTCTTTAAAATTTACTGTGGCCAATCCTAATTTACCCTTAGCATTGGCGGAAGCAAGAAATGCTTGGGGTATTTTTTTGGGTAAAACCGGCCAAATGCGAGTCGGACTCGCGCACTGAGGGTTCCGTGCCAACTTCAACTGAATTTGGGAATCCACTTACTTCCACTTAGTAAAATCCACAATATTTTGTTGACAGCAAATATAACTTTGTTTTTCATAGTGTTTGTATGAAGTACAAAGTTATGTTTGCGATTATCTAAAAAACTTCTCGTTCGATTTGGTCCAAACCAATTTTCGTTGAAAGTATTTGTTAAGATCTACATTAAACATTTTTTTCAAAATTTACACTCGCTTAGTTTAGAAATTAGATGGGGGGGGGGGGGACGCCCATTTCACCACTTTGGAAGCGTCTAGCTATGAAACGTTAGACATTAAATGAAAATGGTTTTAGGAACCTCAGTGTTATTTTAAAAGACCTATCCATAGACACCCCACAAGTATAGGTTTGACTAAAATTATTTTTTTGGTTTTAGTTTCATGTATGCCCCCCCTTAAATGTCATATTTTTTTTTTGTATGAATATCGTAAAGCGGTTAACAGGATACATACTCCTACCAAATTTCAACAGTGTAATGCTTATAGTTACAGAATAAAATGGCTGTGACACACGGACGGACAGACAGACAGACAGACAGACTTGACGAAACTATAAGGGTTCCGTTTTTCGCCATTCGGCTACGGAACCCTAAAAACCGACCTGTAAGAATAAAATGGCTTACAAGAGTTTTTTTTTTTCAATTTAAGTCAAATCTTGATCAGTGATTGATTGTTGTTCATTACAGCGAAATAAATCCAACAAACAATCATTCAACAGGTAAATTAGTCCAAATCGACTTATATTTACCAAAAATTTTGCGCTTCAAATTTGAAGTACGCAGTTTGATTATTTTATTCTATAAACGTTAATTTACGTAAAAAGTGAAGACAGGTAATGCTTAGCTACGATTATTTTGTATAAAGAAGTAATATTTAGTTTTACACTAGACCTGCATGTTCGATTTTTTATTCAGCTGTTTATCATGCAGTAAACTAGTATGTTTAACTTAGGAAGATTGGTATAAATCACCTGAACGAAAGGTTATCTCATTTTAAGCTTCAAATGTTATTTACTTACCTACGTTAGTTACTGACATCTTAAATCTTTTTTTTTTTTTAATAACAGGTTTCACGGCTTTGGACAGAGTCCATACGGCCCATTCTTTCTTTAGTGCTTCCATTGTGAGGATACTAGTCCTTTGTTCTGGGGAGTTTCTTCAAGTGAGAGGACTTCTACTGCAGTTTCCAATGTTCATTCTGACATTGCTTACAGCTCTTTAAAGGTGGAACATATGTAATCGTAAATATATCTGTAGGTGTCTTGATTTTCAAGTAGCGATGGCAGGAGGCGGGGAATTTCCTTATCTTTATATATCTCTTGTAGGCCATCCGCTAACAGCAGTCGCTGAATGTTGAAAGCAGGACACTTCAAGATAAGATGATCTAGAGATGCTGAGTCCGAATCACAAAATTCACAAATATCAGATGAAGCCAACTTCATGCGCTTTAAGTGAGTGGGGAATTGTCCATGTCCAAGTCGTATACGATTGATTGTAGTGACAAACTTTCTGGAGGGATACTTTTTATACTTGAAGTACCATGGCTTGAAGGGAATACGTTTCTGTATTTGTGCATACCATTTCCCTTTATAACGTTTAGTGTCTTCCCAATCTCTATGCCAGTCTTCTAACATACGTTGTTTAAGTGTTGATCCATAATCCGTGATGGGTACTGCTGACGACGAATAAAGAGTGGTATTTATTTCAGGATGCTGTACTTTCATTAGCTGATCAACAATTTCGTTTCCAGTAATTCCAGAATGAGAAGGGACCCATATAAAATCAATTTCTTCCTTTTCTGATTCAAACAACATCTGCCTGATTTTAGTAATATATTGATTTGTTTTGTAAGATATGTGTGCATTTTGTTAACAAGTAAGAACGCTCAAGGAATCAGTCACAACTAAAAATTTACTATCATGCTTCAATCCTTGAATATACTGCAGAGCGGTATATATGGCATAAGCTTCGGCTGTAAATATCGATGTGTGATTATCTAAAGAGAAGCATCGCCCAAATTTGACTGTCGAATCATAGTATGCTGCTTTGGTGGTAGTTTCCGTTTTAGAACCGTCAGTATAAATTTTTCGATGATCTGGCTTTTCACTGTTTGCAAATAGGACAAACTCAAAATTATTTGTGATCTTTTTCTGAATTACATTTGGTACCATGGTCTGAATCTCTACTGTACTAAAGTCTCAACTTGCTTTATGGTCTATGCACTTACAAATTTGTTTTACCTCCCTTAAGTTCTCAGATTGTAGGAGACTATTACTTTGATACAATTCTAACAACATTCTATTGCCTAATATTTTTACATACAACTTTTCTGTAAGATACTTTAATCTAACTTATATAGGAGGAATTCCTGCCTCTATTTCTAAAGAGTTAATTGGTGTAGAACAAAAAGCTCCAGTAATTATTCTTAAACCTTTGTTTTGCAAAACTTCTAACTTTCTACATAAATTATTACTTATATATTTTCCGTAAACAACTAATCCATAGTCGTAATGACTTCGAACTATGGCTTTAAAAATCATGTTCAAAAGCTTTGGGTCCATACCCCAAGTTACACTTGCCAAATGCCTCATTATGTTAAAAGATTTCTGCATTTTCTCAACAATTTTAAGAACATGAAGATGAAAAGTTAACTTTGAATCATAAACTAAACCTAAAAATCTCTTTTCTTCTACTAATTGAATATTTACAGAATTATATACAATATTTACAGTATCAAAAGAATCAATTTTATTACAAAAAATTAAAGATGAACTTTTGTTAGGATTAACATCTAGTTTTAATCTTACTTTGTAGTATAAATACAATTTTTGTAAAGCTTCATTTAATATTAATTCAGCTTGAAATAAACTCCTGCTAGTCGTGTACAACACAATATCATCTGCATATTGAAGAATCGTCAGATTTGGGACTGATAAGAATTTGTGTAATTGCGAGGTATACAATAAGTAAATCAAAGGAGAGAGGGCTGCCCCCTGGGTTGTACCTCTATAAGCTATCTTCGGTCCATACAAATTTGAATTAAATTTTACAAAAACACATCGAGAGTAAAAAAGGTTATAAATCCATTTTGAAACTTTACCTGGAATATTATAATCATGAAGAATCTTGACCAGAATTGATAAGTCAACACTATCGAATGCACTACTAACATCTAAAAAGGTACTTACAAGATAATAATTATTATTTAAGGCTTCTTGAATATCACCCGTAAATTTTAATAATCATGAGGTCATGAGGAATTATGGATCTGGATTCTGCAAATAACTCTAAACGTGTCTTAAGCATACTTTCAAAAATTTTACCGACACAGGAAGATAACGAAATAGGTCTATAAGAGTCGGCACAATAAGGATCTTTTTCAGGTTTTAAAATTGGAACTACGGCTACGGTTTTCCAAGTAGAAGGAATAGAACCAGCTGACCAAAGATTATTAAAAATTGTAAGTAATACTAATTTCGCTGCGGGGTCTAACCGCTTAATAAGTATATACGGTATATTATCTATACCCGGAGAGGTATTTCTTTTCTTATTCAACGACAAATTAAATTCTGCTTCGGAGAAAGGTAAGTTCAAATGTGAATTGAGTTCATTATACTCGAAAATGGGATCAAGATCATTTGCATTATAATCTGCTTGACCAGATGCTATATTATCTAAAAATTCTGTTAGAAAATTATCATCTTTAGATTTGGGTGAACTGCTTTTCCTGCTAAAGGTCTTGATGAATTTCCATATATTGCTAATAGGGGTATTCCTATCAAAGCTAGAACATAAATTTCTCCAACTTGATATTTTTTGCTGTTTTATTGTTAGTTTTTTATTCGCTTCAAGTTTTTTATATAAAATAAAGTTTTCTGTTGTAGGATAACGTCTATACATACGAAGAGCCAGTTTACATTCCTTGACTGCATTAGAGCAACTATCGTCCCACCAAGGCATAGGTTTATGAATGCGCTTGTTGCCGTTACTATTGATTTTATAAATAGGAATGAATTCCAAGCGAAGACAGTTGAGTAAATGACAGAATTCCTCATAAGCAGATAATGGATCTGTATTTGAGAGTAAATGATTAAACGTATCCCTAGACTTTATCATATATCCGAACCAATCAGCCTTACTATACAAATATTTTTCAATTGGATTAGGATTATCATATGTATCGGATGTATACTTTAAATGAACAATAGTAGGAAAATGGTAACTACCTAACGTGTCTTCTGTATACACAGACCATTCAATAGATGACGCTAAAGCAGGAGTAGCAAATGCAATGTCAATTGCTGATGGAGATTGATTAGGTCTAGGTAGCGTAGTAAACTGACCGTCATTCAATATAAACATATTAACTTCGTCCAACAAGTCATAAATTTGTATGCCTCTTGGCTTATTAGTAATAGATCCAAATGCTGTGTGATGTGCATTAAGATCACCCATCACAAGAACAGGTGAAGGCAAGGCATTAATAATATTTTTGAAAAAGGTTATAGGGAATCGGCCAGGCCGAGGTGGACAATAAACGCCTAAAATTGTTACAGAACTGCTTTGTTTAATTTTAACACTAATAGATAAAGTCTGGATTCTGTCTGAGGTAAGAGTGCTAATTATTGAACATATTAGGGAGTTTTTACAAATGATGGCAACACCGCCATAGCCAGTGTCACTGTCGTTTCTAAATGTTTTATAACCTCTAAAATTCACAATATCTGTAGATTTTAACCAAGTTTCGTTTAAGATCAAAATATCTATATTTAAGGAACTAAGTAACTGAGAGATAAATGGAGTCTTAGGCTTAAGACTCTGGATATTGTGCTGTACAATAACTAATTCACTTTCCATTTTCACACGCTTTTTTAATAAACAATTCTTTGATTGTGGCTGAATTAACTGGCAGGCTATTGTCCTTGTTAGACAAAGTTAATAAAATATCTACAATAACTTTAATAATCTGTTCATTATTAATTACATCTGTTAACAAATTTTTGTTGTTTTCATCTTTGGTTTCAGTGGGTTTAGTCTTAGGTATGTGCAAAAGATTTGTCCAGTGTTGGGAAGAAGGAACCCAAAGTTGCTTTATTTAATATTCTACTCTTATTTTCATTAATCTTTTGTTGTTTTACAGGACAAACTCTAGCCACAGCAATATGATCCCCTTTGCAATTTACACAGAATGGTTTACTTGAATTTGGGCACTCCTTGTAAGAGTGAGGTTGAGCACATATGGAGCATACAATATTATGTTTACAAAACTTGGTGGTGTGACCAAATGCCATACATTTAAAACATTGTACCACAGGCTTGACATACTCATCTACAGGAATGGTACATAGACCATATGTAACATGTTTAGGTAGTACATTACCTGAGAAAGTTATTGAAACTGTCTGCAATGGGATGATGGTACCTTCAGGACTCCGTTTCGTGAACCTTCTTACAGCCAGTATTTCCTGAGAGCTTATAAGTTTATCATACAGATGCTTGGTGCTCAGATCAGTTGGGATATACTTAATGACACCGATACATTCTGATGTAGCAGCCGGAATGAATGCTTTTATTTCATGTGACGCCAAAAATGTTGAGTTAGACAGTAGAAAATTTGCATTTTTTGCAGTTTCAAAGAAAACAGCATAGCGTAATGCGTTCACGCGTTTAATTTCCTTGACACCTTTTATATATCGGCTAAAGATGTTGTTAAGATAAATTGGGTCTTTATTTCCAAACTTTACTGCTTCATTGATGCTTTGTATATAAACAGGGAATATATTACCAGGAGAGTTGTCTGGATAACTGCGTATATGATTCTTTTTAACATATGGAGAATGTTTGATGTCCTCATCCTCATCGGACAAATCAAGTGTAGCCACAGGGGTGTCCGTTTTTCTTTTTTTGTTTGCCTTAGGAGCAGAGCCCCCGCTCTCGGAACCCATCTTGCTCTTTTCTACACTAAAACTTGCAAATAAACTTACTTATGGAAAATTTTAAATATTTGCACGTAAAAATTAAAACCTCCCGCCTCGAAGGTTTCCCGCCAGGCACTATGACATCTTAAATCGGTTTCTTTTTGACAGCTTTAACTTGTCCTTCTCTTCCTGGTGTGAAGTGAATAAGGAAGGAACAACAAAATCGCGGCAAGTCGCCTCCACCTGCTTAATAATCTGTGCAATAATCGACCAAACTAAAAGAATATATTGTCAAAGACAAACAAAATCTGACTATTTAAAATGAAAAAAAAAGTATCACTATGTATGGCGGGCAACCGAATATTATGTTAGTAGATTTAAAATTGTTAAAAATTAGACCAGTTGTGCATTTTTAAGTCAGTGACAATAAAAAAAACGCTTTTATTTTTAAGCTGATTTATAATTTGATGAGACTCAATTATCTTTAACTCCGTGTCTAATCGTAGCAATAAAAACTAAATTGCTTTCCACCCTAGGGATGTAAAAGCTATTTTCCACCCGTCTATCTTCACGTGAAAGAACAATTTTCCGAACAGATGAAATGAAAAATAATTTTATGGATTTGACACATACCGCCAAAACAAAATGGCCGCCACAGATTAATAACATCGACTCGCTCTATTTGAAAGTCCCTTTAGATGGGCATGAAATAGTGCTTATTTACTTGTTTTTAGGGTTCAGTAGCCGAATGGCAAAAAACGGAACCCTTATAGTTGCAAGTCTGTCTGTCTGTCTGTTCGTCCGTATGTCACAGCCATTTTATTCTGTAACTATAAGCATCACACTGTTGAAGTTTGGTAGGAAGGTGTATCTTGTTAACCGCTTTACGATTCCTATACAAGAAATAAAAAATAATGATATATAACGGGGGCTTCCATACATTAAACCTAAACCGATTTTTTTTGAAGTGAAAACTTCTTTAGCGGCGTTGAGCACTTTTGTGGGATGGGGGAAAAATGTGAAACTCGCGTCAGGACACGTGGGCTGATCGAAAAACCGTAAGACGGTTGGCGAAATTATGGATGTAAGTTGATTTTTCTGAGAGATAAACTTTTTAATGTAATTTAATATAATATAAATTGTAATGTTTGTGTACGATAGCGCAATAAATAAATATTGTATTCTATAAAAATATATTATTATTATTATTATTATTATTATTATTATTGTATTATTATTATTATTACTATTATTATTGTATTCTATCACAAAAATGATAGTACTTTTATATTGATAATAAGAGCAATTCATTCAAAATTATTCCCTAACTATTCCAAAAAATCAAAAATGCACAACGTTGATATTCAAGTTTTCACTTCTGCTATTATTCTGTGCTTCTGCCGGCACTCCTGGAGTGCAATTTTGTGGTTTTTTTTTAACTCAAACCTATGCGTGTGGTGTCTATAGATAGTTCTTTTAAAATGAGATGAAGGTTCCTTAAACCATTTTCTTTTAAAGTGTAACGTTTCTTAGCTAGACGCTTCCAAAGTGGTAAAATGGTCTAAACTAAGCGAGTGTAAATTTTGAAAAATATATTTAATGTAGATCATAACAAATACTTTCAAAGAAAGTTAGTTTGGATGAGATCGAACGAGAAGCTTTTGAGATATAGCACATTTTCAACAACCGCAAACATAACTTTGTTCTTCATACAAACAGTATGAAAAACAAAGTTATATTTGCTGTCAATAAAATAGTGTGTATATTACTAAGTGGAAGTAAGTGGATTGCCTAATTCAGTTAACGTTGGCACGGAACACTCAGTGCGCGAGTCCGACTCGCACTTGGCCGGTTTTTTTTTATACTATTAATTTTATAAAGCTGAAGAGTTGGTTTGTGTGAGCGCGCTAATCTCAGGAACTACTGGATCGATTTGAAAAAAATATGTGTTTGTGTTGGATAGCTTATTTATCGAGGAAGGCTTAGTGTACAGGACGGCGTCTAAATGTTAAATAGTATACATTTGTTGTTAGATCTATAATTTGTAAAATCGTTTATTTGTTAGTTTTGTTTAAAACTTATTGTGAATATTTGTATGTTAATAAATAAAGTAACAGCCGGGGTCACACACCCTCGTATAGGCTAGCGAGGACTAGAAGAATCATAGGGAAATAGGACGCGGCTCTCTTTACGGTATTGCTATTTTTAATCAAAATATAAGCCCGCTCTATTTCCCTCTCTTTCTAATCATGAGATGGCACGCGGCTTTCCTTACGGTAACGCCTTTTGACCGCGAATATCACGCGCGGCCATCTCCCCTCTCTTTCTGATCATGAGATGGCACGCGGCTTTCCTTACGGTAATGCTTTTTGACCGCGAATATCACGCGCATGCCATTTCACCTCTCGCTCCCACTGACTTCCTGCTCGCACATTTGAACACAAAATTGTATATAAGACGAGCAGGAACACGTAGAAATTGAGTTCGAGTTCGAGTTCGACGAGTCCACGAGCCCCACCAGCCGCAGCTAGAAGAACCATCTCTCCTAAGGAACAGGAAGAGCCCTAGAACATAGAAGAAAGAACACACAAGAAAGAACATTCTAGGAAGTACACATTGGAGTTCGATCCAGCAGCGGCTAGAAGAAACATCTCTCCTGAGCAACATAGGAAGAGCACACAAGAAAGAAAATTCAAGAAAGAACATTCAAGAAAGAACGTTCAAGAAAGAACACTGAAGAAAGAACATTGAAGAAAACACTTGGAACAATTAACGGCCACCTCACCGCACACAATACAGTCCACATTAGAACATTGGGTTGGCTGTTACTCTGAAACCTGACATAGGAGTTTCTCATTTACGCGTCCAACATCAAGACACAAACGGGCTACCGACCGTCTGACTTCGCACCAAATCCAGCTCCGTGCCGTGTTATCCGGCACATTGCTGGTCCTTCGAGCCGGATCTACGTGTGAAGACTGAAGATTGTCAAGATGCCCGTCACTCGTTCTCGTACGCAAGAGAGAACGCCTACGTCCGAGACAGAAACACCGTCGGGGACCGAGTATACTGGTACCACTATGCCAGATACGTCGGCCACGAGTCAAGCGTCCAGTCCGCGGGCTACTGAGCCAGAACACCTCGAAGAAACAAGAGAACAGCAAACAGCGCCGCCGCCGGCTGCACCCACTCAGGAGCAACCGCCCGCGGCACGTGCGCAGACGCCTTCAGCAAGATCAAGAAAGAACAAGAGACTACTGAAGGCCAAAGAAGAGCTACTGCGCATCCAACTGAAGCTCGCCGCCAACAAAGTAGCGGCCATCGAGGCAGAAACGGACACCGATGAAGATGAACTTGACACTGTGATTGAAGACTCCGGCAACAACAACAACGAGCGCACCGGCACCTGGGTCGACGATAGCCGCATACAAATGCTGGCTATCACCGGGCAACCGCACATCCCAGAGCCACTGCCGCTACCGCCGATACCGACGCAGGCACCTGCCCCGCAGGTCGCGACGTGTCCCACGGCGGGAGAAAAGGAGACAGCACATATCGGCATCTCACCGGCGGGAGTGAACGAGTCGGCATACGCCGGCGCCCCACCGGCGGGAGGAAACGAGACAGCAAGAAGTGACATCGCGCAACTGGCCTCTGCCATTACTATGGCTGCCAGGGCGAGTCAACCGAAGATTAACATTGAACTGCCGATATTCGCTGGATCCCATCAGGAATGGCTGATCTTCAAAGCTGCATACGAAGAATCTAAGAGGGGGTTGACATCATTGGAGAACCTCGCCCGCCTGCGCCGAAGCCTCAAAGGACGTGCGAGGGAAGCAGTAGAGAGCCTCTTACTGTACAACGGCAACCCAGAAGACGTCGTGAAAACCTTACAAGCAAGGTTTGGTCGTCCAGATGCCATCGCTATGTCCGAACTGGAGCGACTGCGAGCACTAACGAAGCCTCAAGACACGGCACGGGACTTGTGCATTTTTGCCAGCCGGGTCTCGAACATCGTCGCAGCGCTGAGTGCCATCAAGATGAGGCACTACCTGTACAACCCAGAGATCACGAAGAACACAATAGAGAAGCTGACCTCTACCATGCGATATCGGTGGTACGACTACGCGGCTGAACAAGATAAAGAAGAACCGGACCTCGTCAAGTTGTCGCGCTTCCTGAACCGGGAGGCCGAACGATGCGGCCCCTATGCACAGCCTGAACAACCGGACAACGCCGCGTCAGCAAAGAAGCCACAACGGGCTTTCAACACGAACACAATGGAACCCGAACAGAAAATACACAGCTGCCTATGTTGTGAGAAGACAGGGCACGCCATCGGGAACTGTGAAGAATACAAGAAGCTGAGCGTCAATGACAGATGGGACCTCGCCAAAGATAAGAGGCTATGCTTCCGTTGCCTGCGGTATAGAACAAGAAAACATAACTGCCGCAACACGAAGTGCAATATAGACGGGTGCCCCCATCCACATCATCAGCTGTTACACCACACCAAGAGTGGTGAACAGAAGAAAGAAGAAAAAAAGAGTGAAGTAGTGAGTTCCACTTGGACGCCGAGGAAGCCTCAAGCCTATTTGAAGATATTACCTGTGACCGTCGTCGGGCCAAAGAGAAAGATCGATACATATGCACTTCTCGACGACGGCTCTACCGTCACGCTTATCGACGAGGACTTGGCGCAGCGAGCTGGACTACGAGGGCCAGTAGAACCACTACGCATTGAAGCAATAGGTGAACGGCAAGTTGAAACGGGGTCCTCGAGGCGGCTCAAGCTGACGATACAGGGGGCCCACAGAAAGCGCCACACCATCCAAGCCAGAAGCATCAACCGGCTGCGACTATCCCCGCAGACCGTCAACGAACGCGATCTGGCTGGCTGCCGTCACCTTGAAGACCTGAAGAATCTCACCTACGAGCAAGCCAAGCCGGGAATACTCATCGGGCAAGACAATTGGCCACTTCTGGCAGAGTCTACCCGCGTCGGCAATAGACAGCAGCCAGTTGCATCGCTAACGAAGCTAGGGTGGGTCCTACATGGGGCGCAGGCACGGACGCTGGGACAGAGAGTCCACTTCGTGAACCACGTGACAAAGGAATCAGAAGAGCTAGAGAGAATCGACGAACAACTGAAGAACTTCTTCTCTCTAGAGTCCTTTGGAGTCGCGCCTAAGAAACCACAGAACGATCCTGAAGTTCAGGCCTTGAAGATACTGGATGCGGAGACCATACGTCTTGAGGTCGGCCGCTTCCAGACCGGGCTGCTATGGAAGTCGGCAGACATCAAGCTGCCTGACAATTGGAACTATGCGCTAAGAAGACTTTGTGCCACCGAGAAGAAAATTGAGAAGAATCCTACATTGAAGGCCAAGGTCCATGAACAAATGGAAGCACTCATCAAAAAGGGCTACGCTGAAGTCGCACCCGCACAGAAGAATGAAAACAGAACATGGTACCTGCCTTGTTTCCCGGTGATCAATCCTATGAAGCCGGACAAGGTCAGGATGGTGCACGACGCAGCAGCCACCACGAAGGGTGTATCACTGAACGATACCCTACTCACCGGTCCAGATCTGCTCCAATCACTTCCTGGAGTGCTACTGAGGATGAGGCAACACCGAGTCGCAATATCAGCGGACATCACTGAAATGTTCCTGCAAGTTAGAATCCGACCGGAAGATAGAGACGCGCTCCGCTACTTGTGGAGAACAGATCGTGACGCTCCACCCACTGAATACCGAATGACGTCACTGATCTTCGGAGCCACGTCGTCCCCTGCCACAGCGATCTATATGAAAGACTGTAACGCGGAAGAAGCCGCTAAGACCTATCCCGAAGCTGCTGATGCCATCGAACGCAACCACTACATGGACGACTACATCCAGAGCTTCGAGACAGAAGAGCAGGCAGTCAAGATCGCAAGAAAAGTTAGAGACATCCATCAGCGAGCACACTTTGAACTAAGGAAGTGGACATCGAACTCTGATGCGGTAGTACAGCAACTGGACCCAGGAATGAAACAAGAAAACACGACATGGCCAGAAGAAAAGAAGACTGTTCCAGAGAACCTGCTAAAGAGGAAGAAACACAGAACATTATTCTCAAGAACCAAAGCGAAAAAGAAGAAAGATCCATCCTGGGGTACTCAGCACGTCGATAGAAGAACGAAGAAATTGGTTGAGAAGGTTCATGATGAAGACATGTATTTGAAGATCCCCGCCGAGCTCATCATTGAAGCCGAGAAGATACTCATTAAGGTGAGCCAAGAAGGAGCCTTCGAAGAAGACAAAGAAAACATGATAAGAGGTCATCAGGTCAGCCGCCAGAGCCGACTGAACGAATCGGCGATTGAACTAATCGACGGCCTGATCACCCTAAAGTCCCGAATCTGTGCCAAGCAGGAAGTGGAATTCACCGTCAGCAATCGACCGCTTACCCACGTTGCGGTCGACCCAGATGAACCCGAAACATTGACGCCGAATCACTTTCTGCTGCTAGAGCCTGCACATGAACCGGCCATGGGACAATTTGAAGACAGAGATCTGCTGGGCAAGACCCATTGGAGGGCGTCCCAGAGAATAGCGGACATGTTTTGGAACCGTTGGATACGAGAGTACCTTCCCGAACTTCAAGACCGGCGGGAGCCGCGCGGCCGCGGCCCTGAACTGAAGACCGGCGACGTCGTACTGATCGTGGACAACACTTTGCCACGAAACACCTGGCCACTGGGACGAGTTACCGCAGTGTACCCGGGACCCGACGACGTCGTGCGAGCTGCGGATGTGTTGACTCGAGGAGGTATCCTGCGACGCCCCACCAAGAAGCTGGTCAACCTACATATTGAAGAAAAGGACGCCGCCCCTTCCACGAAATGAGTGAGTCTCCGACGGCGCTACGACACACGGCGGGAGAATGTACAGGACGGCGTCTAAATGTTAAATAGTATACATTTGTTGTTAGATCTATAATTTGTAAAATCGTTTATTTGTTAGTTTTGTTTAAAACTTATTGTGAATATTTGTATGTTAATAAATAAAGTAACAGCCGGGGGTATAGGAAACACATTTAGTAGGCACACACCCTCGTATAGGCTAGCGAGGACTAGAAGAATCATAGGGAAATAGGACGCGGCTCTCTTTACGGTATTGCTATTTTTAATCAAAATATAAGCCCGCTCTATTTCCCTCTCTTTCTAATCATGAGATGGCACGCGGCTTTCCTTACGGTAACGCCTTTTGACCGCGAATATCACGCGCGGCCATCTCCCCTCTCTTTCTGATCATGAGATGGCACGCGGCTTTCCTTACGGTAATGCTTTTTGACCGCGAATATCACGCGCATGCCATTTCACCTCTCGCTCCCACTGACTTCCTGCTCGCACATTTGAACACAAAATTGTATATAAGACGAGCAGGAACACGTAGAAATTGAGTTCGAGTTCGAGTTCGACGAGTCCACGAGCCCCACCAGCCGCAGCTAGAAGAACCATCTCTCCTAAGGAACAGGAAGAGCCCTAGAACATAGAAGAAAGAACACACAAGAAAGAACATTCTAGGAAGTACACATTGGAGTTCGATCCAGCAGCGGCTAGAAGAAACATCTCTCCTGAGCAACATAGGAAGAGCACACAAGAAAGAAAATTCAAGAAAGAACATTCAAGAAAGAACGTTCAAGAAAGAACACTGAAGAAAGAACATTGAAGAAAACACTTGGAACAATTAACGGCCACCTCACCGCACACAATACAGTCCACATTAGAACATTGGGTTGGCTGTTACTCTGAAACCTGACATAGGAGTTTCTCATTTACGCGTCCAACATCAAGACACAAACGGGCTACCGACCGTCTGACTTCGCACCAAATCCAGCTCCGTGCCGTGTTATCCGGCACATTGTCACGCTGCGACGGACAAAGTCGCGGGGAACCGCTAATTGGTTACAAAACTACAACTAACTATGAACAAATATCGCGATGGTGCAACACTTTTATTGTGATTTATATGTGCCTTTTATAGAGCAATTTTATTACACGCACATATAAATATTTTTAGATTTATCACAGGTACCTGGCTCGGTTAATCTCATTGGTTCGGTTGCTTCATAACATATTTATTGAAAATTGTTGGCTTTTTTAATAGCATGCTCATAAAACAAGCTGCCAAACTCACGTACTGCATACGATAGCAACGTTTTGTATTGTTTAACATTTACAAATCTTTAAATTAGCTGAACTTTGACCCGTATTTATTCATTATATTATTTAGCATTCACATTTCCAATGGTGCCTCTCCTCATCTTCGTGACATGTGTATTGTCGGGTGCTGCTGACGCTGCATTGCGGATTTGGGACGGTAGAGACGCAGACCCTAACGAATACCCATACGTTGTCGCAATCGAATTGAACTCCACACTAACACACAAGCTCAAAGATGAGTCTGAAACAATACTTAAACATACCTGCACTGCTTCGGCTATTACTCCAATATGGTCACTGACCGCGGCACATTGTGCAAAGATCGAAACAGCTACGATGACTGATGAAAAAGCATCACTTTATCAAAAATACGTTATCAGGTATGGAGCCACCACTACGTATCGTTCAGAAACAGACAGGTACAGGTACAGTGATATAGTTGGAACTGTGTTGCACCCAAATTATAAAAAAATGAGCCTTCTAATGCGGGGTGATATAATGTCTAATGACGTCGCACTGCTGAAGACTACGCCGATACTAATACCTCGGTACGGGAAGCTGAGCGCAGTAGAATATCCAGTGTTGATGGGGCAAGCAGCCGTTGCAGTGGGGTTCGGCATGATGTATTTTGAGCACAACCAGTATATCTATTCAGGGCTAGCACAGGTTCTTGACAAGCCATTGCAAGTATTAGATGTTCTCATCAAATCTTGTGACAAAGAAAAGTCGTTCTTTAAAAAAGCACTTTCCGCAATCATATGTTTGAGCCAAAAATGCAGTCAACATATTGCCTCTATATGTCCCGGTGATTCAGGGGGACCTCTGATCCACAGTTCGGGGGTGGTAGGAGTGAATCATATGTTTGAACTGCCGGGTTGTACATGGAAATCGGTGCTTACAGGAGAGAGCTCAAACTTGGCTGGAATCATCGCGCCTATCAGCCCCTATTTGGAATGGATTACCGATCAGATAAGGCGCGAAAAACGCTTGCGTATCTAATTATGTTTGTGGCGTGAATGCATTTTTTTGTAAGTAACTGAAGCTCTTATCGATCGATGAAAATATAAACAAATGAATAAAATAAATATTAAAGTAAAAATAATGTTTATTTGCACCTAAAATATCAAAGGTTAAACAAATCTTTTTCTTATATATAAATAACACACCCAACGAATAAAAATACTTTTTAATTGATGATTAATCTTTATTACCTACGTTCAAGTAGGTCGAATCATGAAGTATTTACATTGAAGTAGTAAGTATAAGTTTGTATGGTGACAAAACACTATAAGATCAAAAATGAAATTGTATTTATACATGTTTTTATTTTTTTCCCTACGGGCCAACACTATTTTCGAATCGTGACCTCTTTGATGCATACTCGCTCGTGTTTCCGATTTCGTGAACTAAATCACATTTATCCCCTAGGGATATAACGGATTTTCATACAATATTACGTCCCTAGGGATAGAGTGACTTATTTTGAGGTCACCAAGGATGACATATAACCTAACATTTTTGGGCAAGTGTTGTGATAAACACCCATTTAATTCATTTTCATGACTCTAGCTCCGAGCATCAATATTGTTGATAAGCAATCTCTCCGCTTACTTGCAGCTCCAATTTATGAGGATGACTTTTTCTTTTTCATTTTGGATCAAATCCAAAAAAATTAACAGCCTTCCGAAAACTTTTCCAAATTAATCCGCATATGGTAAAGCCAACCTTCCTATTCGTATTGGTGGTTTAAATATAAGGAAAATCTGTAGCATTTTTCTTACAGGTTCTTTTGCGAGGTCTGATGTACTGTGAGTGGAACTCAAAGTATGTACGTCAGACCTCTTTAATAAAATACTCTGCCCTTCTTTAGGCGTAGTGGCTGTAGCTTACTTGATAGAAGCAAGAAACAACTGGTCATTGGCTTGCTCGAGGATCAATCCTCCCAACTTAGCTTCCTCTCAAAAGAAATGGGATGACCCGCTCTGTTTGTGTGCTCAAAAAGAGCTTTTAGATCATGCAGAGAACACACCAGAGTGTGCTCGCCTACTGGCCGTCTTTCAACCAGAGTAATAAATATAAAAAATAAAATACAATAAAAAAAAGTTATTTGTGATGTCAACAAAATATTGTGGTATTTTATCTACGTGGAAGTAAGTGAACCCCTAATTTAGTTATAGTTAGCACGGAACCCTCAGTGAGCGAGTCCGACTCCCACTTGGCCGGTTTTGTAAGATTAAATGCAAATATAAAAAACTATGTCTCATGCATATTGACCTATTTGCTATCATTAATAAATCAATCAATCATTTATTCAATCATAGACTTGGGTATTACATGATATCAAATACAATAGTACATTATGATACAAGTGTGCTAAGTTGACCATTACATACAAGGCGATATTGTGTGCGCACGAGCGGAAGCGAGTGCGCCATAAGAAAGCCGCGTATATTATGGTCACAGGCACACGTGTATCATACGACGTTTTTGATAACACTTGCGAGGAAAAAACAAGACTCCAATTACTTCTTCTTCTTCTTTTCGAGTCAATGGCAATTAAACTCTTTGCACCCAAAAAGTGGCAACATCAATGACCTTCTGGTTAGCGCTGAAAAGGTCCTGTTGCGTGCAGGTGGCAGGAGAGATAGGGCACGACATTAAGTGTGGCATAGATTGTAAGGCGCCACACTCCCACGTGTCGTCCTCAGTGAAGCCCCATCTTTTCCTATGTTCATTGCACCTGCCTACACCTGAACGAAGTCTGTTTAACGCTTTCCAAATAGGCCAGGGAAGATTGTGACCCGGTGGCAGCTTCTCAGCTATGGAGATGTATGGGTTGTTGGGGGCGAATTTATCTGACCACAGCTGTTCTCTGGCCTTAGGTGGCTCGGTGTTACGCATAAAGCTGCGGCGACTCTTTAGGCGTGGGGGTGAAGGTATATATCCATACAACGGGTGCCTGCTATTTTCTTCTTGCTTGAGCCTTTCAATAGAGCATGCAACCTGGCGCCGAACGCACGGGGGAGCTATTCCAGCTAGGGTGTAGAGGACGTTTAAACGCGTAGGTTTTAGCGTTCCAGTAATCACCCTGCAGGTTTCATTGAGGGCGACATCCACATGCTTCGCGTGTACTGAGCGCGCCCAAACAGGACAAGAGTATTCGCCGGCCCAGTAGCACAGTGCCAGGCCGCTAGTGCGAAGGACATCGGGAGCTGCACCCCAACGTGTAGTTGTCAAACGCCTTATGATGTTGTTCCGTGCGCTCACTTTATTCCTCACTTTTTGGCAGTTACCCTTGTAGGTCAAATATCGATCTATTATATTGCACGCGTTGTATAGTTGTAGGAGCCATGAGACCGCTACAGGGCCCAGATGTTTCAGGGCCCAGATGTTGCTCATCTGTGATGTCGTCGATTCCAGCAGCTTTTCCATTTTTCAGAGCACTTACTGCATTTTTCATGTCAGTGATAGTGAAAGCCTGGCTTATTGGACATTCATTGTTGGTCAACTCTGAGTTCTGGTTACGTAGCCTGGATAGCCGATTAGGTGGTTTTCCGTTGAGGAGTAGTTGGTGGGCGACTTGGTTTGCAGTATCTGGGCCAGGTCTGGCGGCATCAGGAGGGTCACTTGTGAGTTTTTTAAGCGTCAACCAAGCTTTTTTCGGATTATGCGTCAGATCTATGTTTTCCACCAACGTAATCCACTTATTTAAGCTCCTCGCCAACTGCGATTGTCTCCTCTGAGAAAGCATCTTTTGTATAAAGGGCTTCGTACTCTACCAGTCTCGCTGCAGCGTTCTTTGTCAAACCTGGGACATAGTTGGTTCGACATCCGCGAGGAATGCACTGCAGGGAAACTCGCCGAATAACCCTTACGAACTCTTCATAGTTTTCCGGTGACGGAGTTATTTCAAGCAGTTTTTCGTCGATTTTCTTTGTGTATTGTTCCCAGTCTGCTTTAGAGAAATTGAATCGGTGACTAAACGGAACAGAAATTGGTTTAACTAAAGCTTGCACTGAGCACATAACTGGTCTGTGTTGGGTTCTAGGGATCGGCGGGCAAACGCGCTTGAATGAGTTAGGGCTTATATTTGAGCTTACGAAAATCAAATCGGGGTTATAACCTCGGTTCCAACGTCGGCTGTTGAATGATGCGGGAAGTTTCGAGTTGTGTACCAGAGTCAGATCATAAATATCTGTCCAACTTTCAACTGCAACGCCACTATCATTTGAGTTGGTGTATCCCCAGTTAATACTGCGGCTGTTAAAATCCCCGTTGCCTATTTTAGTGTTATGGCTGCTGAACTCTTTGGTCGAAAACTTCACCCGGTGGACTATATACTGAGGTGACAGAGCAGTTTCCGAGGTCCAAGCTGATTATTTCTGTGTTGTTCGCTGTCAGTTGTGCGAAAGCTGATTTAACAATTAGGTCAGGATTTGTGAACACAGCGCTACCATGCTTTAAGTGTGGTACCTCTGATATAAGTTTCATGCCTAGGATTTCGGGGCGCAGGCTATTTTGGTCCCTGTGTGTCTCTTGTACACATAGTACGTGACACTTGGTTTGGTCACAGAGGTTTTTAAGGAGGTCTACTTTTACATTGGAAAAGCCTTCGATATTGATGGAAACCACTGTGACTGCTGGGTCTGAAAAGAGCCTTTGTTTTGGTGTTTGGAGATTTGCCATTGTAGTGAAAGAATCAGTCAGTCTAGCCACTCCGTTACGGTGACTAGCTGCTTCCAGGGTGCGCCGTGGGGAGGCTTCTTTCGTGCACTTTTACTTATTTACGAAACGCACGTCCAATTACTTATTTACGAAAAATGGCGCGTTTTTTTTTTCTTGCCGCGATACCGATGCGCGCGCAAGGCTAAGGCGCGAACTAGATCGGCCAATAGCCAAGGTTAAAAATGTAATAATTCATGTATAAAACACAAATTACAGAAAATTTAAAATGAATTTAAGTTATTTTTTAGAAAACAAGCTAGATTTATCATTTACTGAAATAAATATGTTCATACTGTTATTTTTCGCATAAATACTGTTTGTTGCTTAAATAAAAGTTATAATCTGACTAAATTATATCGCTTCTTCTTCTTACTTACTACTTGGTACTAGGGTACAAATGTAAATTGGTCGGGTTAATAAACTAAAGGCACTAGTGCAATAATATACCGAAAAAGCACGCGTGTTTAATATCTAGGATTATGAGCCAAAAATCGGTGGAATAAAAACGTCGTTTTGAGCAAGTGTGTTGAAAAATTATTATAAGTACAGTCATGATTCACCTTAAAGTTTAATAATAATTAAACCAGACTGGGTACCGGTGCAGCGGCTGCCTTGGCAATCTGGCTGGCTTGGTCTTCAAAAAAAACTCTTCCTTGGACATTTGTTACCGTTTTGCGCCTTTTGGAGTTGAGACTGGGTCCCTGGCGCCCTGATGCAAAAAAATGTTCACCGAGTTGTCCACTCATTTAATTAGTGTAACTGGTGACAATAGGGCTGGCATCTACCTTGAACAACGCGTTAGCATGGCCATTCAACGGAGTAATGCTGCCAGCCTTTGTGATTCGGGGTTAGGTAAGTTTATTTTAAGTTTTATTTAATTTAATTTTTGTACGTATTTGTTAAGGTTTTAGTTAGTTTAAATCTTTTTGGTTTATAGTAAATATTAATAATATATGACAAGATACATTTGTTTCCTATTTAAAACAAAAAACCGGCGAAGTGCGAGTCGGACTCGCGCACTGAGGGTTCCGTGCCAACTTTAACTGAATTAGGGAATCCATTTACTTCAACTTAGTAAAATACCACAAGATTTTGTTGACTGCAAATATAACTTTGTTTTCATAGTGTTTGTATGAAGTACAAAGTTATGTTTGCGGTTGTTGAAAATCTTTTTCTTTCTTTATCAAAAACTTCTCGTTCGATCCCGTTCAAACCAATTTTCGTTGAAAGTATTTGTTAAGATCTACATTATATACTTTTTCCAAAATTTACACTCGCTTAGTTTAGAAGTTAGATAAGGGGGGACATTTTACCACTTTGGAAGCGTCTAGCTATGAAAACGTTAGACTTTAAAAGAAAATGGTTTTAAAAACCTCGATGTCATTTTAAAAGACCTATCCATACCCCACAGACATAGTTCTGAGTAAAAAAATTTTTTTGGTTTTAGTTTCATGTATGGGAGCCCCCCCCCCTTAAATGTCATTATTTTTTATTTTTGTATGAGAATCGTAAAGCGGTTAACAGGATACATCTTCCTACCAAATTTCAATTGTGTAATGCTTATAATTACAGAATAAAATGACTGTGACATACGGACGGACAGACAGACAGACAGACAGACTAGACGAAACTATAAGGGTTCCGTTATTTGCCATTCGGCTACGGAACCCTAAAAATGGTTCATTGTTGCTTTTTATTTATTTATATTTTTTTTTGGTAAATTTCCATCTCAATCATTAAATTTCAGCATTCAGTCCACATTTGATTAATATTATTATTATTATTATTAATAATAATAATACAATAATAATAATATAATATTTTTATAGAATACAATATTTATTTATTGCGCTATCGTACACAAACATTACAATTTATATTACATTTAATTACATTAAAAAGTTTATCTCTCAGAAAAATCAACTTACATCCATAATTTCGCCAACCGTCTTACGGTTTTTCGATCAGGTCACGTGTCCTGACGCGAGTTTCACATTTTCCCCCCATCCCACAAAAGTGCTCAACGCCGCTAAAGAAGTTTTCACTTCAAAAAAACTGCAAAAATACAGCTGATACCTATGTAACAAGTGAATTTACACCAAGTTTACATCTAGCTTCGCAATGGTCCGCCACGCTTTATTTGTTCTGTTATCCATCCTAGATAGGGGCTTACGGGTACGATTTTTCCAGCTGAGTTTGTGTTCTTGCCTGTTAGAGCTGAGTACAATGTACAGTCTAACCTTGTTCCCATATGATTTAATCCAACCACCCCTGAGCTGTGGATAAGAGGTCCCCCTGAATCACCGGGACATATAGAGCCGATAGTATGACTGCACTTTCTGCTTAAACATATGACAGGGGAGAGAGCTCGTTTAAATTGCTTTTCGTCACAAGATTTTATAACGACTTCCAGCGCTTGCAAGGTTCTGCCAAGTGACTGTGCTGTGTCTATATAATCGCCGTCGTACATTATTCCATATCCCACCGCAGTGGCGGCTTGCCCAATTAGCGCTGGATACTCCACAGCGCTTAGCTTTCCGTAACGAGCTATCTTTATCGGCGTAGTCTTCAGCAGTGCGACGTCATTAGATATTGTATCACCTCGCATTGGAAGTCTCATTTTTTTATAATTTGGGTGCATCACCTTCCCAATAATATCACTGTAGCTATCCGTCACCGAATGATTCACAGTGATCACTCCATACCTAATTACGTATTTAATTTTCAATTTCGAGGCAGATTTATAAATTTTACAATGAGCCGCGGTCAGTGTCCATATTGGAGTGATTGCTGTTCCAGTACAGCTAGTACTGAAAAAATACGATTCAGACATATCTTCGTCCATTTTCGTGATATTCATCCCAATTGCGACAACGTACGGATATTCATGAGGGTTTGAGTCTCTTCCCTCAAATATTCTTAATCCGGCGTCGACAGCGCACGACAGTACGCATATCACGAAGATAAGAGACACCATTGGTAATTTTAACGTTATATTAAAAAAATATGTTTTGTCTTTGAAGAGTTTTGCGTGCATAATTCCAAACGAAACTAAAAAAGTTCTGATTCACTATACGTGAACGAAAAACAATACGAATCTTTTCTATGGTTTGCAATATGTGAGTGTAGTAGCTGGTTGTAAAGGGCAGGCTAATAAAAAATCATCGATTTCCAATAAACATGTTATAATTTCGCAACAGCATATATATGCGATTTCACGGTACGTGTTATAAAACAAAATTTATTGATTTAATAAAAAAATAAAAAAAATGCACTCCGGGAGTGCCGGCAGAAGTGAAAATTTGAATATCAACGTTGTGCATTTTTGATTTTTTGGAATAGTTAGGTAATAATTTTGAATGAATTGCTCTTATTATCAACTAGCGGTCCCCCGCGACTTCGTCCGCGCGTTTTGAGTTTGCTCCCTCCCCGTCGCAGCGTGATGTTTTATATCCTAAAGCCTTTCTCAATAAATAAGCTATCTAACATAGAAATATTTTTTCAAATCGGTTTAGCAGTTCCTGATATAAGCGCGTTCAAACCAACAAACTCTTCAGCTTTATAATATAATTAGCGCAAGCGCACGTTGTACTTAAGCTGCGAACATTTGGTGACACGAATTATTTTGGTGCGGAGTTATGTTAAAACTGTGATAGCTCCTAAGATATTTATTGGAATCAAATGATATAAAGGGCAACTTTGTTCTTAATGAAATGCTCGTGATGATGAATGTATTTATTTTGATAAGAATAAATACCTGTGTGTATAATACACCTCTAAAAATGATGCATTATTTTTTTACAAATTTATTAACATAAAAAAGGTTGTAGTAAGTCTACCATAAAAGACAGACTTATGCTGTCGCGGACTTTATTATAGAACTCTTAATGTTGAACAATCTTGTCATACATGATTTTTGTGTAACTTAAGCGGTTTCCGCAGCGTACGCAGCGGAAGCTCTCAAAAGGAATATCTTTCTCCCGTTTTCGCAACATTTTTCATTGCTGCTGTGGTCTTGTGAGTCGTATCTTTATGTTATATAGCTTAAAGCCTTCCTCGATAAATGGACTATCCAACATAAAAATAATTTTTCAAATCAGGCCAGTAGTTTCTGAGATTAGCGCGTTCAAACAAACAAACAAACAAACAAACAAACAAACAAACAAACTCTTCAGCTTTATAATATTAGTATAGATATAAAAGTACTATCATTTTTGTGATAAAATACAATAATAATAATAATAATATATTTTTATAGAATACAATATTTATTTATTGCGCTATCGTACACAAACATTACAATTTATATTATATTAAATTACATTAAAAAGTTTATCTCTCAGAAAAATCAACTTACATCCATAATTTCGCCAACCGTCTTACGGTTTTTCGATCAGCCCACGTGTCCTGACGCGAGTTTCACATTTTTCCCCCATCCCACAAAAGTGCTCAACGCCGCTAAAGAAGTTTTCACTTCAAAAAAAATACAGCTAAAGCCAACTTAATACAGTTTAAAATCATAAATCATTTAATGGTCATGAAATCTGGGGTTCGCCAGGGTTACCTGATGACTTTAATTCCTAGAGCTTATCCTGTCCACGCTTGCCCTGTGATGATGACCTCACAGCGCGATAAAAACCTGTGTTGGACGGTCTTACGTTACAAAATCCCCTAAAAAATATCTCAATGCTCAAAAGCCAAATCATACGTTTCTTAAAGTCAGCAAATGCTTTACTATACATTCACCAACAAAAGGTTAATAGTAGAGTATTCATCCAGGGCGTAAAGTGGTGTCTTTCGGCGCGGGCACCACTTACTTACACTACCGTTAGTTTTAAGGTCCGAGCGAAGCAAGGACATTATTTGGTTTACTGCAGAGTGTAGCGAGGAATTTAAGTTCGTCCAAGACAAAGACACCTTTATGACCGAGGTGAATAATCTGCTTTTCACGCTATAGATGAGGCAATAGAATAATGTTCACTTATAAGTTATATGTATGCACCGGCGCGCCTCGATGTATAAAATCATTTCAATAAAGTATAATTATATTAATTATAATTATATTATATATCGTCGAATAGGGCACTCTTTTCGAAAGTGAGTCATTCCGGGTGTGTGTGGGCCTCCACCTCCTATTAGTGAAATTTTTACGTGTCCATGTGGCAAAGAGGCTGACAAATTTGGTCTCCAAAGCGCTGGGCGTCTCGCCTGTCACGCTACCCTTAATGACGTCATCAGAAGAGCTCTTGCGACCATTAATGTTCCTTCCGCGTTGAAACCACGCGGTTTGGTCCGTGATGATGATGAGAGACCCGGCCTCACGCTTATTTCCTAAGAACGGGATCGTGCCTTAGTTTAGGATGCAAATTGTTGCAATACTTTAGCCCCCTCCCATCTAAGAGAATCAGCCCTGGGCCGTGGAGACCCTCTGCTAAATTGCTGTTTCGAAAAATTGCGCCAAAGTTAAATTCTGTAACAGCCAATAATAAAGTTGGCTGGTTCCTAGCTCAAAGAATCAGCATAATTCCAACGCGGCAACGCAGCCAGCATCATAGCCTCCTTGCCACAATGACATGGTTTCGTTTTTGAATAGGTAGTTTTTTTTTATTTTGCATGTCTTAGTTTTATTTTTCCTTGTTTGTTATTAATTAATATATGAAAATACGCATCAACTTACAATACAATTCTTGTATTATTAGTAACCCATCTTTGCATTTAACAAGTCATACAAGTAAATATTATTGTGCTGATAATCACGCAATGATTTGTTCTCTTCCCGGTTAGTAGTGGTTTACTTTTTATTCTCCTCTTCGCTGGATGATGCTGCACCATCATCCAGCGAAGAGGAGAATAAAAAGTAAATTGATTGTGCCACATTCCCGACTAGCCCATCTTTGTATAAATGTTTATGTGTTGCCCATCTTTACTTAATATTATTACGCAATATTGTTTCTCAGTCCTGCGTCCGATTTTCGAACTATCTCTTCATCGCTGGATGATGGTGGAATCGAATTGTGCCATATCACCGACTTACAGTTTAACTCGACGATATTTTAATTATATGGGCGCGGGAGAAAACCGTAAAGTGTTTCAACTATCCTAGTATATGAAAGTACATTGCTGATTGATTGATAGATCTTTAAAGGAAGTACCAGGGCGCGCAAGCGCTAAGTCAATTATAGGACCAAAAATAATGGCTGCTACAACTAAACTGATAAGCTTCAACTGAAAAATGTGCACCGGTCGATTGACTGCCTGAGGTCTCTCTGCCGGACTGCTGATATTATTGCCTTGCAAGAGACGTAGTTCTTACCAAATGACTTACCATCTCAGGGGACCATCGACGACGACTTTGCTTATGAAAAATCAGCGGTCGATACATCGAGAGGTATACTTAAAGGCAGACCGTTTGGCAGAGTGGCACTATTGTGGAGGAGGTCTGCGTTCCCGTGAGTATCGGTAGTGGAATGCCATAGCGTGCTATTGGTAGCTATTAAGATTCTCCTAGACGGTGGGAGATCAGAGTTAGTGATAACGTAATCATACATGCCTACTGACTCGGTGGTTAACCTTGCGGAATTTACGGAGTGTATGAGTGAAATAAGTGCGTTATTTGAGACTAACAACATTGACGCAGTATTCATACTCGGGGACTTCAATGCGCATCCCGGTGAGTTTTCGATTGAACTTCTAAACGTTTGTTCTGAGCAGTCATGGTCGTGTATTGACATGGAAACGGCTCGTGCCGGTGGCTTGACCACTGTGTAGTAACTAGAGCCGCCAACATACTGCGGCCAATGCTTCGGTCTTATACCATAACGTTTACTGGTCAGATCAATATCTTTTGTTAGTGTAACATAAATAAAATCCAGACAAAACTTGTACCCCGTATTCAAATAAATAACAAAGTTAGGTGGGGTGAAAGACATAGTGAACAAGTACATGGATTTAGAGATGCGTGTAAAGGTAGATTACGTTTAATAGACTTTCCTGACGAAATTAGTAAATGTGCTGACACATTTCCCATAGCTGGCATAAGGATATGTTGGATTTTTAGTTGAAAAGTATCTTAACCCTTATATCAATACGCGTTTTATTTATATACCTTATTAATTCATTATAAATTCGTAACTTTCCTTAGATTACAACACTTGAATCTCGTCAACATAATCGTTTTAATAAATAATGGTTAAAACTTTTCCAAATAAAAATAAATAAATTAAATGATATATACAATGAAATTGTATGTATTCTGAGGGAATCCGCGGAAATAACCTATAATGAAAAGAAACGAAAAAAGAGTTGGAGTAAGTTTGTAAATGCTGCTCACGGGGAGACTCGGTATTGGTACTAGTCTTGGTTACAATATGGGAAGCCTTATTTTGATTTATATACGATAAGATGCTTGATACTAAAAGATACTTTATAGCTACATTAAAATACTGCCAAAACAATGAGAAACAAATTAAATAAGACATTATTGCTCAAAATCACGCTGACAAGAATTTTAATAAATTTTGGAAAATCACTTATAAACTGAATCCAAAACTGAGGCTTTCAACGAGCTTCGCTGATGTGTATGGACCGAGTGACATAGCAAATGCCTTTATGAAACAAAGTGGAACCCCCCCCCCCCCCCCCTCCCTCAGGAGGCAAAGGTGCCCGATGCTGGGCGTCGTGTCGAGGGTTTGACTGTAAGGTTCTCTGTGCGAGAGGTTGTCTCTATAATCAAAGCAATTAAGGAATGGTCAGAGGTAAGTCTCCCGGTCACGATGATCTCAGCATCGAGTATCTCAAGTACACTTGCCGCGGGTTCTTTCGCTGTTTTTCAATCTTTGTAGTGCCTATTGTAAAAAATAAGACGGGATTTGCCTCTGACTTGTTCAACTACAGGCCTATATCCTTGGCTACGGTGATTGCTAAGGTGCTGGATGGTATGCTTGACAGAATATTAGTTGAGCATATTAAAATAAATGATGCGCACTTCGGTTTTAACCAGGTATGTCAACGGAGAGTGCCATCTTCTGTCCCAAGCGGACTGTGCAGTACTACACAGCTAGGAAAACCCCGGTCTATGCTTGTATTTGGACTTGTCAAAGGCATTTGACCTAGTATATCATACAGTTACTTTGGAAGAAGCTAGATTGCGAAACTAGCCTGCCTCCTGAGGTCATATCTACATTTAAATATTGGTATGACAATCAGAAAAATTGTGTAAAAAGGGCTGGGTCGCGGTCTGATGTGTATGGGTTGCAATGCGGGGTGAGACCTCACTCAAGCTTTTCAACCTATACATCAACAGACTGATCCAGGAGCTCAGCAGCACCTATGCAGGCTGTCACGTAGGTGGGGTGTGTATTAATAAAATTATTTACGCCGATGACGTGGTGCTGCTGAGCCCATTAATCGGAACTTCTACTTCTTGTGTAACTACTTCTCATGTGTGAGGAGTATACAGTGTCACACGGGCTCAGATACAACTCGCTTAAAAGCAAATTCATGGTTTTTCGGGCTGGGGCGACCGAAAACCAGATGAGTGTGTCCTCTGTTTCTCTCAGTGGCACCAGACTAAAGAGTGCTGAACATTGGCCACTGAGTCACTCACCACTCTCGGACTCTGTGGATGTGGAAAGGGAGCGTAGAGCGTTGTGTGTTCGCTGTAACATGTTGGCTCGCAGATTTAAACGTTGTAGTAAACAAGTCAAGCTGACGCTTTTAAAAGCCTACTATCAATCGTTCTACACGTGCAGTCTGTGGGTGGACTTTACGCAGCGGACGTATAGTGCACTACGCGTCCAGTACAACAACGCGTTTAGGATGCTGTTCGGCCTGCCGCGTCATTGCAGGGCGTCATCCATGTTTGCCGAGGCGCACGTCGATATTTTCTATACGATCATTAAAAAAACCGGCCAAGTGCGAGTCGGACTCGCGCACTGAGGGTTCCGTGCCAACTTCAACTGAATTAGGGAATCCATTTACTTCTACTTAGTAAAATATCACAATATTTTGTTGACTACAAATATAACTTTGTTTTTCATAGTGTTTGTATGAAGTACAAAGTTATGTTTGCGGTTGTTGAAAATGTGCTATATCTCAAAAACTACTTGTTCGATCCTGTCCGAATTAATTTTCTTTGAAAGTATTTATTAAGATCTACATCACATATTTTTTTCTAGCTATGAAACGTAAGACTTTAAAAGAAAATGGTTCAAGGAACCTCTATGTCATTTTAAAAGACCTATCTATAGAAACCCCACACGCGTAGCTTTCACAAAAAAAAATTTTTTTGGTTTTAGTTTCATGTATGAGAGCCCCCCCTTAACTGTCATTATTTTTTATTTTTTGAATGAGAATCGGTAAGCGGTTAACAAGATACATCTTCCTACCAAATTTCAATTGTGTAATGCTTATAGTTGCAGAATAAAAAGGGTGTGACATACGGACGGACAAGCAGACAGACAGACAGACAGACAGACAGACAGACAGACAGACAGACAGACAGACAGACAGACAGACAGACAGACAGACTTGACGAAACTATAAGGGTTCCGTTTTTGCCATTCGGCTACGGAACCCTAAAAACGGTGCGCCTTGCTATGGGCAAGCGTGCGAGGCAGCTCCAACGGCATCCTGAACGCGCTGGCTGACCGGTGGGACTCCCCTGTGCTGCGCTGCTGGCTGCAGCTTCATTCCCCTACCACCCGCTATCACTAGATCTAGGGTTTCAGTCCTACCAAAAGCCATTTAAATATAATAATACTCGTACTATGTTAAAAATTTCACAATTACTAACAATAGAATATGACCTATTTTTTACTAACACTATATGGATTTTAATCTGAAATAAATACTTATTATTATTATTATTGTTTTTGTAATCTAGTGTAACGTTGTATATTTTTGTCTAAGTTCGCGTGAAACGAAAAGCTAAATGGATGTAGGACTCCAGTCCATATTTTGGCATAGATATGATGGATGGTGACACTGACATGTGTCAAGTGTGACAGCTGCTTTTTTTTCCGGTTCCGCCACTGTTGGTCGTGCGTCGGAGTGGAACGTGTGTGAAAATGTAAAAAAGTATTTTTTTTTATTACGGGGCACGCTCCATTTATTTTGTAGTTTGATAGTTATTCCTGGTAAGTATCTGCAGAAAGGTTGGCGTTGATTTTTGTTTGTTACGAGACATTTCTTAGAGTCTGAGCACATGGTTCTTTTTATGGTTTCAGACGCCGCCAACATGTCAATTTGGATGAATTAATTTCGAAAATGATTTGATATAAATGACTGGAAAATGGTAAGTACTTTGGGAAACTCCTTTGGAAATCCTTGTAAAGAAAATGTAGCCTACCTACATCTGGGCATTTGTATTGAGAGTTGTAATTTTTATCATTTCAGGTCTCAAATAGAATAATTAGCATAAATGTTTAGTAAACAATTCAGAAATAATATGGCGAGCCAGCTGTTGCAGGTATTAAATTGGTTTATTAAAGATTTCATAAATAGGGTGATGAAAAGTATAACCACCCTCAATTAGAAAAAAAAAATTGGTTGTTAACTAGAACTTTCATTTATTTCTAGGTTTCGCTTTTGATATGTGTCTGTAAGTTGTACAGTCACAATTTGGTGATCATGTTGTAACCTCAGTGACCTTACTTAGACCTCATTTGGATTATTTTGAAGTCAGATTTTCTTCTTGTCTGCTGTTTTGAGGAAGGACCGGTATCGGTGAAATTTTGGGGTAACGTTGCAGAGTTGTCTGTGGTTTGATGCAACAAAGATTTGAGATAGTAACCTCCGTTTAAATCCAAGGTTGGTTTTTCTTGTATTTACTAGAACTTTAGTGAAAAGTGGGATAATTTAGCTATTAATTTAAGCATAACTTAGGAATCCCTTTGAGGATAAATTTTGGAATCAATTAGGAAATTAAAAACTTAAATTGGTGGTTTATCTTTTTTAATTAGAAATTTGTGAACATAAAGATTTGTAATAGTATAGATATAGATAACTAAATTAGAACCTAACCTAGTCTCTACTGAATTCTGAGCTATTTTTTTGTATTTGATTTTTTTAAGGTGTTAAAAGGTAATTGTGAAATAGCAAATTTGAATAAAATTTTGTTGCCAAATGCTATACCCGGATTTCTTTATTTCATTTGAATATTAGACCCTTTTAAACAGCCTTTGTCCACACTAGCCGGGAGTGACTGTGACACTAGTATTCAATCATTTAAACGAAATCTTGATCTTTATTTTTTTAAACTACTCAAATGACAGTCTATTTTCCTTTTTTTAAACAATAATTCTTTATTATCTATCCGAAACGTTTTGTATTTATTTGATGCATTTATTTTTTGTCACTTACAAATATTTTACACTTCTTTTCACACAACAACCATAATTAGGTGCGCAAGCGTTCTTCACGCTTTATCTGATCTGTGATCCATTCCAAATAGGGGCTGATAGGCGCGATGATTCCAGCCAAATTTGAGCTCTCTCCCGTACGCACCGATTTCCATGTACAACCCGGCAGTTCAAACATATGATTCACTCCTACCACCCCCGAACTGTGGATCAGAGGTCCCCCTGAATCACCGGGACATATAGAGGCAATAGCTTTACTGCACTTTTTGCTCAAACATATGATAGGGGAAAGTGCTCTTTTAGTGAATAAACTTTCTTTGTCACAAGATTTTATGAGAACATCCAGTATTTGCAACGGCTTTTCAAGTGTCAGTGGTGGGCCTATGTAGACTTGTCTGTCATCCTCTGCGTACATTCTGCCGTATCCCACTGCAATTGCGGCTTGCCCTATTAACACTGGATACTCCACTGCGCTCAGCTTGCCGTACTGAACTATTTGAACAGGCGTAGTCTTCAGTAGGGCGACATCATTAGAAGCCACACTGCCCAATTTTGGTAGATCCATCTTTTTATAATTTGGGTGCACCAGGGTCCTAATAATATCACTGTACCCGTCCGTCACCGAACTAGACGCAGTGGTCTCTCTATACTTGATTACGTATTTAATATTCACCTCAGGGGTACTTTTCTTATATTCTGTACAATGTGCCGCTGTCAGTGTCCATATTGGGGTAATTGCTGAACCAGTACAGGTATGGAAAGATAACATTCCAGGCCTAGCATCATGTTTCATCGTGGCATTAATCTCAATTGCGACAACGTACGGGTATTCGTGAGAGTTAGCGTCTCTGCCCTCAAAAATTCTCAATCCAGCGTCGACCAGACGCGACAGAACGCACATCGCGATGGCGAGCCGCATCATTGGATATCTGAACAATGAATTCAGTAAGGGCATCTTGATTGGACGGTTTTGAACACCGACTTCTAATATAACTGGAAAAGTTCAGAATGCCTATACGCTTAAATGTTTAATAGATTTGAAATAATACCAAACATGATTGGTTTGTAATAAAATGTGAACACAGTGAGTTAAGTTGCTTGTTTTATGTGTTATATGTTTTTATGTGTATGCTAGTAAAACACTCGAGATTTGACAGAGACAATAACAATTTTTTAGCTAACTTAGCTTAGGTAGTATTTTAATTTTGATATTTATTTTGTTCAGTTATCCCATAGTCAAACTATGTAAATAGTTTCACTATGGGACAAGTGCTATTTATTGTAAAACATTGTTAGATTAATAAATTAATAAATAATAATAATAATAAATACGTGATAATATTTTACACTTTATGTGGTTTTAAGATGCAAAACCATTTGAAAGTCCACCGCCAAAACGAACATGACACACACAATTAACGAGATTGTGAACATGAACAAAATTTCAATGGACGCATGATTAAATCATCATCAAAAGCAAACATTCAAAATGAAGGGTACAAACCTAATATAATTTCGTGCGGGTTCCAATCCCGCCAGGGGCAAATATATGTGTGATGAGCACGAACGTTTGTACCACATTTGTACCTGAGTAATGGATGTTTATATGTATTTAAGCATTTATTGGTGACGCCCTCGACATAATCGTTGATGGTATTTGGAACACAAGAAAGAAAATTCCTTAGTACGAAACAACTTCAATCAGTGTGTTGTCTGGCGCATTTTTATTTCATTATCAATAAAAACTTGAGATAATTGACTGATTTCCATTTGTTTCATATACAAACAGGGATAAATTGTTTGGTACTGTAAATTGTATTGTGTTACGTTAGAAACATAGTTTTAAGTTAATTGTTACTAAAAAGTGAACGCAATTTGTTACTATGCGATGACGAAAACTAATTTTTTAAACAAAACTTATCGCTTTAAAATTACAAAACATTTATGTTCATTAAATAAATTTTCATTATATCAATTCTTTGTTATTTTCATTATTTTAATTTTAAAAAATCGAACCTTTCATTGTTTCTTTGATCATTAAATCAATCTATTAAGCGCAATTATTGCTAAATTAATGAAAGTATTAAATTTCATTTATAAATATTTTTCATTAGCCGAATACGTAGTCAATCAACGAATAATATTTAAAAAAAAAAAAACAATTAAAATACATACAATAATATTTTATATTATCTTTCAGATGAATTTAAATAGCTACTTACTTTATTAATAACAAACAAGAAGAAATAAAACTAAGACATGCAACATAAAAAAAATAACTTAAAGTCTACCTATTCAAAAACGAAACCATTTCCTTGAGGCAAGGAGGCTATGATGCTGGCTGCGTTGCCGCGTTGAATAGATATGCTAATCCTTTGAGCTAGGAACCAGCCAGCTTTATTATTGACTGTTACAGAATTCAATTTTGGCGCAATTTTACCAAACAGCAATTTAGCAGAGGGTCCCTACGGCCCAAATGTTTCAACACCAAACGGCGCAAACACATAATCACTAGCAAGTGAGACGTACTTGCGACGCTTGGCGTTTTCAGCCAACTCTGCTGCTGCTCCAGCCTGAGGGGTGATTCTCTGAGATGGGAGGGGGCCAAAGTATCGACATAAGTTGTATCCCAAACTATGGCCCGACCCCGTTCCCAGGGAATAAGCGTGAGGCTATCGGGTCTCTTGCCATCGTCACGGGCCAAACCACGTAGTTCCAACGTGGAAGGAACATTAATGGTGGCAAGAGCTCTTCTGATGGCGTCATTAAGGGTAGCGTGACGGGCGAGACGCCCAGCGCTTTGCCGGCAACAAAGGCAGTGGAGACCAAATTTGTCAACCTCCTTGCCACAAGGACACGTAAAAATTTCACATTTAGGGGTACCAAGGTGGAGGCCCACACACACCCGGAAAGACTCACCATCGAAAAGAGTGCCCAAATTTTTCGACGGTAAAGCTTGAAGCCAGTGACCAGAATCTTTGCAGGAAACCGCCAAGAGTCTTGCACTTGACTACCGTCACTGACGGAGTTTTGAAGTAAAGAATTGAAGGTCTCTCTCGCAAGAGGGACATCCCAAAGTTTTTCTTGGTGACGTTCCTTTGGAATGTCGTCTCTAGGACAGAGACCTTGCCAAAACTCCTCCGCCTCTCTCACCTCAGAAAGCTGGCGAGGATGCTCAAAGATTTTTCCGGCTAAAAAGGAAGTGCAATGCAAAGAGGAGAGAAAAGCGGGGAGGGCTATACTAGAAATTTGGCGAATTCCGATCCCACCAAAATGAATAGGAAGCGAAGCCTAAGCCCAAGAATTATTATAAAGATGTAAATTTAAAAATTATTCCAAACTATTTTTAAGGGTGGTGTCAAATAGCTTTAAATAATTACTTGTTTTCCAGATAACACCAACACAAAAAAAAACACCAATGAGTAATATTTAATGTAGATATTGATTTTGCCCTGTTAAGTAGAGGTAAGGTAAATAATTAAATATAACAAAACAAACCTTTTTGTCTAGTCGTTATTTAACTGCATCATTCTAAATTACTAGCGGTCCCTGCAACTGCGTCCGCGCGTTTTGAATTTGCTCCCTTCCCATTGCAACTTGTTCAAATCGGTCCAAACCGTTCCCGCTTAGTCAGTTTACAGCGGTTTTACTCGCTAGCGACGACGTCAAAAGGGTATGGACAATTTTAGTTTTGCAAGTGACCGCTAGAGGCGCTGTGCAATTTTCCATAGACTTTTTAACGTCATCGCTAGCGAGTAAAACCGTCGTAAAGTCATGGTAACGTTACTGTAGTTCCTTAGATAAGAGCGTTCAAACAGACTAATACTCTTTTTAGCTTTATAATATCAGTCTATTAATAGTTTTTATCTTTTATCATTGGGAAATTAAATGTTGGTGAAAGTAATGTGAATAAAAAAATACTAAACAATAATTTATTTGTTTATTGTAAGTATTACAAAATTTGTGTGTCGAAAGTATTGTATCTTACATCTAAAGAACACCCTAAAATTACAGCACTGGCAACAATATTTTTTGTATAAAAAACATCAGCCACATATAATGAAAAGAAAAAAAGTTCAGTCTCATAGGAAATTTAATAATATTCCTACATTATATAGACTTCACTCAATGCATTTCTGTACCGTTACCATGAGTTTACGACGGTTTATTCGCTAGCGACGACGAAAAAAATATATATGGAAAATTATGCAGCGCCTCTAGCGGTCACTGACAAAACTAAAATTTTCCATACAAAAAGTTACGTCGTCGCTTTTCAGTAAACTCATGGTAAGAAGTTATTTTACCGAAGACCGTAGTCTTCACTTTTGTAAGAGAGTTATTTTCTCTATGATAGTTTATTACGTATGGCCAAGGCGTTATACCTATACATATAAATTAAGATTCTACTTATTTTTCGACCCAAGAACTACATTTGTATGAGTTATTTTTTGAGGTAGCAATTGTTAAGTACGTTGTAGTTAAATCTGTATCCGTTTTCAGGAATGTCGTCTGTCACCAAGTTATCGCTGTGGAAATGTACGTAGAGAGGACCAGGCGGTGTAGCTGAAACAAAAAATATATTTATATATAAAATAACATTTATGACAGTAGTTCCCCCTGTAGATTTCGACTACGGTGGCCAGTCTTAACGACAAGCCGACTGCACGGGAAATATTATAGTGCACAAGTGTGTGCGCAAACACAGGTGTATTCTCTATTTCTTTCACTCTCATAGCCCGGTGGGACAGCAATCTGACGTGACCTGAGATGGATCAGGCGCAGGACCAACGTTTTACGTGCACGAGACACGAGGGTAAGACACCGCCAAACTCCAAACTCCGGGCTACCCTAAAATTTTGTACACAGAAAAACTCAAGCACATATTTTTAGCCCGACCGAGGATCGAACCGAGAACCGCTAGCGCAACATTCGCTTTAAAGTGCGATTCTCTAACCACTCCGCCAAGGAGGCACAATTATATAAATATTGGACACCAATCACATACATTTCTAATGTATGTATCGTTTGCACTTGCACAACACAAGTGTGTTATTGAAATGCAAACAACGGTGTTACCACAACACACAGAACAGATTAGCAATAAATTTGGCGATATGAGGGATACGAAGTTACGAAAAACATTCAGACCTCGTTGTTTTTTATGAAGTTTGACTTTAAATTATAAGAATTATTAACACAAAATGATTGAACGGAAATGTAGCCTATTTATTTGTTTTAGTACCGCACGCAATGACGCGTCACAAACCACTGGCGGACGTTAAAGTTATAAACGGCTTGCAGTCATTTAAAAGTAATTTAACCGAAGTTATTTAAATGAAATATTGTGTTCAATAACTAGCAGTCCTCCGCGACTTCGTCAGTGCGTTTTGAGTTTGCTCCCTCCCCACCATACCTTCCTCTATAAATGAGCTACCCAGCACTTTTTTTTTCAAGTTTGTTATTGTAGTTTCTGAGATTAGCTCGTTCAATTAATAAAACAAACTCTTCAACTTTATAATATTAGTCTGAATGTTTACTCACATGCAATGATCTGGTTAGAAGCACTGGTTCCGCAGAACTTAGAACCTCTCAGTCCATCAGTGGTCTCTGACTCTGGTATGAACAGGTAATCCTCAGATTGTGTTGCACCTTGGGTCACAGGGTTGATCTGACAGTCGGTGTCGAGATAGAGATTCTCTTCTTGACGGTAGGCCATTTCGAAGCTTGCTGCTGTCAGTCTGAAAACAAGGTATTCGAATTTTTAAAAAACATTTATTGCCAATTAACATATAATAACAATAGTTCCCTAGCCGATTTTGACTACAATGGCCAGTCACAACGACTAGCCGACTGCGCGGGACTTATTATTATAGTGCACGCGTGTGTGCGCAAACACAGGTGCACTCACTATTCCTCTTACTCTCATAGCCCGATGGGATAGCAAGCTGACTCGGACATCTGAGAGAGAGATCAGGCGCAGGACCAACGGCTTGACGTGCACACCGAGGCACGGGGGTGCAACACCACCAATACCAAAGATCGGGCTACTAATTTCTGACCAAAAAAAAACCGAGGTACGTATTTTTGAAACGACCCGAAGCAGGGACCTCTGGCGTAGCCGTCGCTTTAAAGTGCGACCCTCAAGTGGAAGCCTGTGTTCAGCAGTAGTTGTCTTTTGGCTGATAAATAAATAAATAGATATTATAAATATTGGACGACAATCACATACATTGCTCTGATCCCAAAATAAGTAGCCAATGCCATCAAAATTGTGTTATGGAAATCAGACACAAAGGTGGTACTATAACGCCCAGACCTGACACAATATCGAAAATTATGATTTCTACATTGACCCGATCAGCAATTGCTGAACCCGACCTTGGAGCGGTGACGCCTTGAAACCCAGTGTGCTTAGCCACTACACCACGGAGGTCCTAATGATAATGATGATGGTGACATAGTTTTGCCAATACTCACTTGATACCACAGACGTCTGGTGTTCTTTTGAAGCAAGTGGCGTAAGCAAGGTTCGCGATGTAGGGTCCGGCACCACGGTTGTAGTTAAACGATTCGAACGTGCCCGCTCTGTCGGGGTAGTATTGAAGACAGCCGGGGGGAGCTGCAATCAATATTCAAGGATATGTTAAAGCTAAGGATATGTTATCTTAAAGCTGGAGCAGCAGCGGAGTTGGCTGAAAACGCCAAGCGTCGCAAGTACGTCTCACTTGCAAGTGATTATGTGTTTGCGCCATTTGGCGTTGAAACATTTGGGCCCTCCGTGGGGACCCTCTGCCTAATTGCTGTTTAGAAAAATTGCGCCATAATTAAATTCTGTAACGGCCAAAAATAAAGCTGGCTGGTTCCTAGCTCAAAGGATTAGCATAGCTATCCAACGCGGCAACGCAGTTAGCTTAATAGCCTCCTTGCCGCAAGGAAATGTTTCGTACTTGAATAGGTAGGTAGATTTTAAGTTATTTTTTTATTTTGCATATCTTAGCTTTATTTTTTCTTGTTTGTATTAATAAAGTGTTAAAAAAGGATTTGTCAATAAATATGCAGATAAGAAGAGTAACGGCTTCTGCAGGGTGAGCTCGCTGAATCATGGCCTCTTTTTATGCCGCGTCAATGTTGGAAGAAGACTTGACACAGTTTCCCTATCGAACAAACAGTTAGCGCTCGAAAAACGCTGAGACAAAATTGGTATTTTTGTGTATGTATTGTTTTTTTTTTAAATAAGCTTGAATAGCTACTAATATTATTAACGATTTATTATTTAGCTACGTAAGTTAAAATGATATTTGATGCAGCAAAAATCAGCAAATTTCACTTATCAGGACAAAATGTCAACATTTCTTTTGCTTTAAACTGCACCAGTCTTAAGGCGCTACCCGGATTTTCAACGCGCACACTAGCGCCACTTTAGTAGAAAAATCATAACTCGTTAAATAAAATACCAATAAAAAATCTGGTAAACAAGATTGTTGTACAGGTTGTATAGTTTATTCAGTACGTTTCAATTGTTTCTAAAGTAGTTTACTGTGGTTAGAGTTAGAAAAACTGCTAAATATGGCCACTTTTGGCAATTTTTCTAACTGTAACTGCAGATAACTCTGTTTTATTGAACTCAAACATTGTGTCTAAACCACATAACCAGAGCTACAATCGCATCAATCAGATTTTTGAATGGTCTTTTATTTAACGAGTTATGATTTTTCTACTAAAGTGGCGCTAGTGTGCGCGTGAAAAATCCGGGTAGCCCCTTAAGATATGAGCGAATCTATTTCCCATATTATAAAACAACTTAGGATGCTGTTACACATGACTTCAATAAAGTTGAGTGTCTATTTGATGGAAATCTAATCTAACAGGCAATCTAATTTTAACAGATTTGAACCTTTACCTTTAATTAAATACTTAAAATAAATCCTATGCTACCTCACACTTGTCAGAAAACTATAATTTAAAGGTTGTGCACACTAAGCTATGAGGAAGTAGAGATTTCACTTAAAAGAACACCTCAAAGACATTCCACATCATGGTTCATGTATGTGTAAACTCAGACCTATTCAAGGAGTCATTTCCGTAGCCAGGGGGGTGTCACTCCGAAGTTTAGGTACGTTCGAGCGACTCGGTACGCCGAGCATAAATGAGCGCGGGGCTGCCGCTCGCGGACTGTGACTGTGTTTATTTTCTCAGTCTGTGAGTGACTTCGAACAACGAAATAACTATTAATAATTTGAGATATGTGTTCCTAATTATGACATTATTTATCAAAACAAATCTTGTAGGTAAGTATTCAACATTTCTTGTTCAAAGAAATAGGTTTGAGTTTAAGATACCTACCCAGTTACTTACGTCAATCTTAAAATTAACTTAAAATAAACGAAACAGGTCAATGAAATTACTTTAAATTTAGCATAATATTTATAAGTACCTACCTACCAAATTACTTAAGTCATTTTGTGTTAGGATTTTACGTAGTCCAAAATCTAATAGTCCAAGAGCTATAGTTCATTATTTTACTTTAGCTATATAATATCACCCTTAATTTTTAGGTATTCCAATAAAATTAATCTCGATTTTGATAGCATTTATAAAGGTACGATAGTTATCTATCGTACCTTTATAAATGCTAATAAAAAATAAGGTTCACATAAACAAAAGTCTCATTTTGTAGTTAAGTACGGACAACAGCAAATTAAGGTTAACACTGGTATCTTATGCAGTTGACATTAGGGCTAGTTTGCAACAAAAGTGTGTGTAAACTGAATGCTTGCGAATGTACTATATATTTCTTATAAAAAAATAAATTAATATAAAATTTTATATTTATTGAAATTATTTATAATAAACTAAAACTTTTAAATAATATAAATTTTAAAACGGCGGTGCGCCCGCGCAACATACTCACCGCTAACCGGGCTGAGGCAGAGCTATGATTTATGACCCAAACTGCACGGAGAAAATAATTCTACTTTACAACTACTTTTAGTTGGTTAAGTGTGATGTACAGTCGACAGCACATCAGGTTATCCACTTTTGTTGCAAACTAGCCCTTACTACAACTGCATAAGATACCGCAGTGTTTACCTTGACATGCTGTTGTCCGTACATACATGTGTGTTTGGTTTGTACTTTCATTTCTCCGAATTCAGTAATTTTGTACCAAATAATTAAATAAGACAGAGTAAACACATATTTTAATATTAAACGAACGCTGACACTATCAATTACTTTCTCCGATAGAACACAGTCAAGAAATGTGCTAGGTCCTCTAGACTATTTATTTTATTTGAGTAGCGCGTTGTGTACCTACGCGTATGTTCGTGCCACGAGCCGCTCGCAACCCTGACACAGTCAAGGCCGCGAAACAGGGAAAGCGTTACGTGTTAGAAAGAGACAGGTATAGATAGGTAGATGAAACAACCTTGAATTGAAATCGTGCGAAGTGAATTGCACTTCATTGCGTTGCAGCGAAAGTTGTTTTTACTTTATCATTCTTAGCACAGTGATCCTTCTGTACGTAGTACTATTATATTTTCTGTGCCGTAGCGCATACAGATAGTAGAAAACGTAGGTACGTTGCGCAAAACAAAGTTTAGTAAGTGTCCTTACCAATAAGGTACTCGTCTCTATCAGCTGATGACGTGAGAGGCGTAGATGGCAGGGCTGATGTGATCGCCTCGAAGATTCCGTCACGGTATTTACTGTAAATTGAATTAAATTTAATTTTAATACTATGATCATAAGTAAATAATAAATATTGGCCACCAATTTCTAATCAGACACCTCAGTGGTACCAGTAGTGTTGTAAGTCTACCGTAGCCAACCAAAACACACGGATTCCTTTTCCTTTTGTTGATAGCTTTGCTTATGGAATTTGCAAGATATCACACTAAATCATGGTTAGAGCACGGTTTTCTACAAAAACTATTTTTGCGTCTAAATGCTAGTTGACTTCTATGCATACCAGCTTCGTCCGCAGCTTGTGAAAGAAACTAGGGAACAGGTAAAGTACCAAAAGTGTCATAAAAAAGGCACGCAATCGTTTTAAAAAAGAAATTTTCTTTGTTAAACTTTTTTGCGGTGACTTTTACTTTTAAACTAAAAATAAATAATAATCACTATTTTAGTCAAATAATCATGATTTTTTTTGGAATTCAGATTCAAGAACATTTATTTCTTACAAGAATTAGTTCGTAATACTATAAAATATAATTAAATTAAATCTAAGAAAGTTACCGTACTAAATAGAAGGATTCTGAAGTCTACCGTAGTCTACCGGAATGATACTGCATACTTTGCTAGGATACGTTGGACTGACAGCTGGTACCACAACACCCAGACCCGAGGCAATATATAAAATGATGTTTTCTACATTGACCCGACCGGGAAACGAACCCGGGACCTCAGAACGGCGACGCTTTGAAACCCATCGTGGCTAGCCACTACACCACGGAGGTCATCATAAATAAAACTATCCTATAAGACGAAAGTAATGTCATATCAAGTGTAGTCAAAGGGTTTTGATGGAGTTCGATTGGTAGTTGTAAAAATCTTGTAAAAGAACTCAAATTAGATCGGGCATAGATATATTGGAAACGTTTCACTTCGCTGAGTGACTGTTCAGTTGCACCTAGCTATTTGATATGTGGAGACATCTACCGCTGTCATCTTACAACACCAATACATCTGCTTCAAACTACTAGATGGCGCTATAGTGACAGCGTGGAAACTCAACCGCGATAGCTAAGTTTTAGAAGTGAGCAGATTGACTGTGGTGGGATACTGCCAAGAGGACTATATTTATTTATGACAAAATAGTATACTATTGCATATTGAGGTGCTAGAAGCGCAGTGGTAGCAACACTTTCATAGTGATACCGAAGTTAAACATCCTACAGCGCGCTCGTGTTTGGATGGGTGACCATCCCGACCATATGAGTGACGTATGTCACGAGTACATCGGTGCTTCAAAGTGCTTTCGATCTTGATAACATCTGACAGCAGGGTCAGTCGCTTGCCTTGCAAACACCCCTCCACCAACCCGCACTGAGCCCGCATGGTGGAGTACGGTTCCAACTACCTCATAGTTGAGGTAAGGCCTTTGCCCAGCAGTGGGACGTTACAGGGTAACTTTACTTTTTAGTATACTATTAGTGCTCACCCCAGGGTGTTGAAGCACTCCAGCTGCGTGACCTTGATCTTCCACGTAGCTTGTGGCAGGTTAGGCTGCGTGTTCCGGTCGGCGATCTTGAAGTTGATGCGAATGGAGCGACTGTTGGTTGACGCGTTTACGCGGACGTACACTGCAGGGAGGAAATTTGTTTTAGTTTATAATTGCGGTGGCTTTAGTGAAGGTATATTGAGATAACAGTAAATAGATCATATATAAAAATGAGTCCATATTTCCCTTGGTCACGACATCACGCGAGAATGACTGGACCGATTTGTCAATTTTTTGTGTTTGTTATTTTCAGGAAGTTCTTATGAAAGTAATAATAATAATGACAATTGACCCGTGTCCGATTTTCATGATTTCATATTTTCAGATTCGTCACCGTCCTGTATAATATAATAATTATTTAAATTATTTGGCTTCGGGCGAAACAATGTTCGCTGGGTCTGTTAGTAATAAAACAAATATTGAATACCAATCATATTGCTTTGATCCTAAAGTAAGTAGCAAGCAGCTAGTGTAGGTACTTGTGCTATGGAAATGAGAAACAACGGTCGTACCACAACACCCAGACCCGAGACAATATAGAATATTATTATTTATATATTGACCCAACCGGGATTCGAACTCGGGATCTCGGAGCGGCGACGCCACGTAGCCCAGCGTGCTTAGCCACTACTCCACAGTATTTCCACATAATTTCACTCAAAGAATTACAAAATGGTGTTGATAGACATCCGTGAGAAGTTAAAAAAAATGTTCTTTTAATACCACGACATTTTCATCAATTGTATCATACCACAACAAACACACAACATATATAGAAAATTCATATTACCGTAATGATTTCTATTTCTAGATAAATAATTGTATGACATTTAAATAAGTTTTTGCATGCCAAATTTTGGTAAAACATGTGAACCTGTGATATTAAATAAGATCTTATAATGTACCATGTTTTTCGCAACTAAATATTTGACTTTGACTTTGACTACATTGACTCGACCGGGAATCGAACCTGGGACCCCGGAGTGGCAACGTCTTGAAACGTGCTTATTAGCTACTACACTAAGGAAGTCGTCAATCATGTATCTTATCAAATATCGTACCTACCTATTATTACACTGCATTATTAACTAGACTTTTAAAATATCATTTTTGTTTTTTTAGTGTTTTGTCACTATACAAACTTAATAATATAAATTGCACTTGTAAAAAGCAACTTTGGCTGTGACAGACTAGGAATTGAACCCTGCGTCTAACGCTATCCGGATGCGTGCCCATACCACTCGGCCACCGTCACATTAGAAATCCTGTTGAATTTTGCGAGCGCTTACCTTAACTCGAAGGCTGCGTGAAATTGTCAATGTTGCGAGATCGCTCTCACAATATCCGAAGGAAATATTTAGCCAAAGATGATTTTTACAAGTGCAATTTATATTACTAGACTTTTGTTTCGACGGTCACACGACAGTCGCGCTACTGATAATTTCATACAAATGGCAGCAGCAGTGTTGCGCTACTGTCGCTCTAATGTGTAGGCGGACTTAAAGCTAAATAGTATTGTCAACCACTCACAGTGCTGTCCATTGTTATCCCCACACAGTGGAGGTAGGAAGTCGGAGTTGGCTTGAAGGTTGGTCACTTGGAAGATGTCGTTTCGGCACGTGAACCCGGGACGCTGGGTCACGTTCTCTACTGCCTCCACCTGTGGGTATTATTTATTTACTTAAAAACTTTCCACCGAATTTAAATAGGAGGAGGTTTTCAATTCGACTGTATTTTTAGACCAATTTGATAAAAAAAAAACATCTACTTAAAACGCTTTTTTAGAGTTACGATTTTAATGAAACCTTTTTAGTGCGTTTCGTTTTTAATCCGTTTTTTTTTCCTTTTTTTGTTTAAGTTTTTTTTTATAAACTAATAAGGCATAGAATTACGAGGGGATCTCTCCCAGTCAACGGTGGAATTGTGTAAAGCAATTGTATTCATTTGATAGTTAAAATTATACCGTACCTGCGTTTGTCAAATTTTGCACGACGTGTTTGTTTTTTGCCGTTTGACAAATCGTACCGTACGTTTTGAAATGTCAAATGAATACGATTTGCCCAATTTTAGTTTATGACATAAAATTATTATCCCTTCCGATAGGGGATAGTACTTCTATGGTTTATTATCAACAGTCTTTTGTTACACTTTTGTTTACGCGACCGCTGGCGATCTTTTGATCCTTGTGCGAATTTCACCAGCGTCAGACAGGGAATTTTCGTCGAATAAAATACAGTACGCCTAATATGAAAATGTTACCTATTTTTCAGCAATCATTGCAAATGTAATTTTAAAATCGGTCGTTTTATTCTTATTCAATCGGATAAATCTTATCTCACGTCGGTAAAATTTATCCTAAACCATACAATTAAGGTTCCTATGGTTGAAACTTATTCTTTAACTAGCGGTTTCCCGCGGCTTTGGCCGCGTAAATAGAAAATCTCACAAATACGTGCTATTCCAATTCATACAGTCGATACCTGTTATAGATTATGAGGTGTGTTCTCTTCGAATTTCAACTTTGCCATTTCGTATCTCAGCCGATCACGCCGCCATTTGAAAAAATGGCGTCCAATAGTACTTATAGGACGATTTCTCCTTTTCGGCTCATTTTACGATAAAAATATCTTAAAGTAGAAACAGTTTCCTACACTTAATGCTCAGCAACATTTTCATAAAATCAATAGTTTCGATCTACAAGCTTCGTAAAGTGTCAAGTAACTCTCCTTTTTGCTGAATTCCATTTTCATTGTCATCAATATGTGAAAATTGATTTTTAAAAATGAATTTCCCCTCGTATTGTACGAAAACGATATCAAACATCACCTATATGGACTTGTAGCCTAAGGGGGTAACTCTCAACTGACTATATCAAATGTAAAACCTATATTTTTGAAAAAAAATATCGAAATCTATATAGTAGTTTTTGCTTGGAGGAGTAACAAAATACATCCATCCTCACAGTTTCGCGTTTATAATATTAAAAAATATGTAGTACATTATTTATTATCTGATACACTACAATGTATTTTTGCAAATGAATACATGAATGAATGAAAAAATATAAGTAGAGGGAAGTTTGTAATGGTTTTAAAAAATCATTAATACTTTATGATCGCAAATGCATTGAACTTTTCAGAAAGTGCCATCTACCGTTGAGTAGATGTACTTAATAGTATATAGCTGTTGCAAGATTAAGCGAGCCTAACGCGCCACTCGAAAACACTCGATTGTGGTACTAAATACTAAAGTTGCTGTGAGATAATTCTAACACTACCGAAGATCAACTTTGATTGCTTATTTCATACAATAGGTCTCACAAATACGTCGCTAGATAGCGCTAAACTAATTCAATGTGTGAAGTACTTTTAACTAACTCGTTGGTCGAGGTTTCGGGTTCGAATCCCGGGTCGAGCCGAATTTTTTTTCTGGGTTTTTCTATCTTGAAAGTATTCAGACACAGCTCGGAATCAGGAAGCAATTGCAATGATGACATTAAAGTCCATGGGAAAGCACGTTAAGCCCTGGATTCTGCGCCTAATCTCTCACCGGGTATGTCAGACTGCTATGCCATGACACCAAATTTTGTGTATAACATTCTAATTGTATTAACTAAAGGCGCTTCCCGGATATTCAACGCGCACACTAGCGCCACTTTAGTAGAAAAATCATAACTCGTTAAATAAAAGACCAATCAAAAATCTGGTGAACACGATTGTAGTACAAGGTTCTTTAGTTTATTGAGTACGTTTAAATTGTTTCTAAAGTAGTTTACTGTAGTTAGAGTTAGAAAAACTGCTAAATATGGCCACTTTTGGCAATTTTTGTAACTGTAACTGCAGATAACTACTTTAGAAACAATTTAAACGTACCAAATAAACTATAGAACCTGTACTACAATCATGTGTACCAGATTTTTGATTGGTCTTTTATTTAACGAGTTATGATTTTTCTACTAAAGTGGCGCTAGTGTGCGCGTCAAAAATCCGGGTAGCCACTTAAGTTCCCAGTGGTTACTTACGGTCGAAGGCGGCGCCAGATTGAAGGTCTCGAAGTCGATTCTCATCTGACAGACGTTGTTGTTGTTAATCTCAACGTTGTAGGAGCATTCAAGGCCGGAGGACTCCTTTGTTAACGGCGGGTTTATGAATACGGCAACTTTCGTATTCGTTCTGACGTCACATGCGTTTACTGTGGATAAAATGAATAAAATTAGTCAGTTTAAGAAATCAGTCTTAAGGCTGATCACGCTACACCGCGCCGGTGCCGGGCTGGACTCCGACCGGGCGCCGCGCGTTCGATTGTTTACATTTTGTATGAAGTGAATCATGCCTAAACGTGTGGACACGGTGTTGGAATGTCTATGAGATTTCTTCCCGGCTCCGGCACGGTGCGGCCCCGTCACGTTGTAGCGTGAATCATCCTTTAAACTAGAACTTGTTTTGCGACTGCGTCGGCGCGTTTTGAGTTTGCTGCCTCCCTTCCGTCGCATCTTGATGTTTTAGCCTAAAGCCTTCCCCAATAAGCTATCTAACACGTTAGTTAGAGATTAGCGTGTTCAAACATACACGCGTGTCGCAGGCTCTTGCGCCTACTACCGCGTCGACTTTTGTTTGAAGTGGCCTGCATACTTGGGTCATTTTGTGAAAGCGATTTTCGTTGAAAAATTGTTAAGCATTAGAGCACGGCCATTACTATACTCAGAAATTACGAGTTACGATACAGGAGCATTGAAATGAAACCTTCATGTTATTTCAATAGGAACTTTGTCGCAGGCCACACTTTTTCTTTTTTTATGCATTGCACCAAAGAATACTAGTCCTGTGTTACGCCCTGCTTTTAGAAATGTCTTAGAAACAACGCTGTACTATCAGCGAGAAGAAACACAAAGTGGCAGCGCTGCCTGGTTTCAGATGAGGTAAGCCTCTGTATCCAGGAGGTTTATTAGTGAGCTAGCCTATTAGTAGCTGGGTAAATTAAAGTTACTTACGAGAACAGCAAGTGGCAAAAACCCCGCAGAAGCCCACAGCCTTTCCACCCTGGGTGTTACACTGGTTTCTTGACAGACACACGCCGCCCGTGGTCCGGTCGGAGCCCAGACACGGCTCGCCGTTGCCAACGGTGAAGATGCTACCAGGGGCCTGTCTGATACCTGGAAGAGAGAGTCCAATGTTGAGAACAGGTCGAAATTGCAGAGAGAACCAAAGGGAGGGCAAAAAGGAATGCTAAGATCTGCAACAGTGGTTTACTGATTCTCGGAAGCTTCTGAATCGTAGACTGGTTCTGCAGCTGAAGTCTGGAGCACAAGAATTTTTTTTTTTACATTTCGCCCTTAAAAGTTAAATTTTCTGATTTCTTCTCCATCAAATATCCTTTTAACCAACGACTATACATATTACGTATCTTTAAGCTCAATTCCAAAATTCCTTTCAATCCATAAATACATGAAAACTAAACATGAATTTTGTATCAGCGTTTTTCGAGCGCCACCTAGTAGTTCGACACTATGTCGAGACTTCCGAACACTGTAGTTAACAAGTTAAGCTGCTGATCTTGATAGAAACGTTATCTTCAAGTTTATTTAAGCTATTGCATAGCTTCTATCGTGGGCCTTGAGCGTGGAGACCGAATCCAGAAATTCCGTAACGAAAATAACCTAACACCCCCCACTCCGACCGGCACAGCGGTGATACTTTTTAGTTTTTCCATCTATCGATGAATAGCAGAACTTTTAATGACTTTTTGAAATATCACGATTGTCTCTTTAGTTCAGCAACCCGCCTTTAGGTGGCATTGGTTGTATAAATAACAGAAATAAATAATTATAATTGCTTAAGTTGATAAAAAAATCCTATGCAATAGCTTTACCGCGGCAGTCTCCGAGTGCTACACGTCTTTTTTACAATCATTTTCGCCATAAAATGACATCAGTGTTCCTTCATAGTGCCGGGTAGGAGCTGTAACGTATTTTTACAAACCGCGGGAGAAAAATCATCTTGAGAATCATCATTAAAAACAATTTCAAATTAGTGTCATCTATTGTTCAAAACGCGTCACTTACTTCTATGCAAGTCCGTGGCAGCCCCGTAGTGCGTTGCTGCGAACAGCACGAATATTCTGCTTAGCAGATTCAGCTCCATCTTGTGGTATATTCTGAAACAAAAGTTATTTCTTAGTCAATATACTGATTGTCCTTATCACTTGGAGCAATATCTTCTTTACAACGTATCGGTACGACCAAAAACTATTTAGGTACATAATTTTGTATATGTATTCTAGGTACGTTCAATAGTCTTTTGCTTATATATATTATCATATATTTGTGTAATACATTACTATACAGTATTAGTGTGTGTGTGTGTTTATGTGCATTTGACTTCTTTTTCTTTGTACGTCTCTTCTCACTTATTATTAATACTCCTCCACTAACTAAACTCTCTACATTACCAAGTGGTTGACTGGTTTAGAATGCCATAAGGCATTAAGTCCACCAATTGTACAACTTACATTAAAATTAAGTTTAATATATATTTTTGTCGGACACGTTCCTAACGAAGTATCATGACCACCCTAGGACTTATTTGGGTAAGCACTCGGTGTTTTAAACGAGCCAAATATATGTGAGCTTAAAGCTCAATAGATCTGCCTGTTATTTTATGCATCAATGTACGTTTTCTTCCAAGCCTAGTAGCTAGCCTTAGTTCCTATTTTTACTTGGGTTAGGCTTTCTTTACAGTTTTTTTTCCAGAACTGGTGATGTTTTTGGTCTTTGTTGGGTCTATTTCATCATGGCTCTTATGGTAGCTATGTTGTCAATTCAGGTGCAGTTCGAATTTAAAAAACGTTCACCGATCGAACTTCTTTTTCGAAGAGAATGCAGTTTTTTGCTTTGTCGGGGTCACGTTTTCTAAGATGAATGAGAAATGTATTAGGTACTAGATTTTTAGGGATATAGTCAAACTTGTAATTGAATTACCACACGAAAAAGTTAGATTGACGTGAGAATCAAGGCCTCGAAAAACGTTTAAGAATTTATCTATTTATTTCGATGAAACAGTTTTTGCTCTGTCACTCCGCACTTTTATCACTATGCGTTTCGATTTATTTTGTGCGTTAGATTTTTTACGTATCAATTAATTGATATTTTCGTTAAAACAGTACGACTCGTGATCGAATTATAATACAAAAAAGTTCAACTGACGCAGGAATCTGGGCCCTTTATACATATGAATCGGGGTCTCCCCCACGTTATCTATCCGTCTGTAGTAAAAAGAAAAATAATTAGCAAAATTTTATGTCGCTATAGTGTCATTGATTTGAATGAGCCCAAAAGCGAACCCTTTAATTTGTCTTCTAAAGAATAATAACTAATAAAAAAAAAAACTAATAATAGCGGCGATTCTCACGCCATTAAAATCACTCGTGTGGTAGTTCGATTTAAAAGTTTAACCGTTTTAAAATAAAAGAAAATATCCATCTTATAAAAAAATAACTACCGTACAGACTTAATCAAAATGCATAAAAATCATGACCCTGAGAAATTAAAAACTATTATTTCTTCGACAAAGAAAATTTGATCAGTGAATTTTTTCGTATACGAATTGCACGAAAATCTGCCCTAAAGTCGAGTTTACCAACTTCAGATAGGACTTATCTACCGAATAAGTATAAAACGACCGATTATAAAATGATATTTACGTAAATGAATGCTGACAAATAGGTGACGTTTTCGAATCAGGCGTGTTTATTGTAGATATTCAACGATATTGGAGATATTCCTTATCTGACGCTGGTAGACTGACTCTAAATCATACAGCATACTAAAGATTCTTATAGCTTTTAAGCTATTTATAACTTAAGTAAACTGATAAGTTATGGCATAACGGCTCCACATGAAAAACAGTTATGTTCAATTCGATCGTAAACGAGTTTCTTGTTTATGCACTATAAATACCGTTAAGGTTTGTTTAGATTAGCTTAACTGTTGTTTGATTGATTAATTTTGTAAGTTATTTATTTGCATAATGATTTGTACAAGAAACGTCTGTAGGAGTAGATAATCAATCTACTCGTCACATACATTTCTTACTGTACATAAAACTCTGCGATACGTTTTGGCTTAGCACGAGTCATTATCATCATTATCAGCCAAAGCACGTCCACTGCTGAACACAGGCCTAAGTTTCCACAGCGACCGATCACAAGCGGTCTGCGTCCAGTGTGATCCCGCGATCTAAGTACAAGTCTAATTTTGTAAGTTGACTGTATCTGACCTGTCACATTTGTCATAAACCATATATGACCGGTCAAATACTGTCAAGTTCAGTCAATTTGGCCGAATGTGATGAACTGTAAATGTAAATTTTCGGGTCTAGATTCAGATAACAGAAAATATATCGAAGAACTTGTATAACAATAAACTAGACTTTAATTGTGCGTAAATAAGGTTGAAATAAAATTTAGAGAACGGGGTTTCACGAAACTTTGCAAAAGGTAATTTTGTAAAAATGATTTAAATCAATATGACTGAATATGATAATTTTCAACTGTTTTTGACTATTTCATCACTATACGAGTCCCCCATTATGCAGTATGTTATTATTTGGCTTCCAATAAGAATTAAAATTCATCATCATCATCATCATTATCAGCCAAAGGACGTCCACTGCTGAACATAGGCCTCCCCCACGGCTTTCCACAGCGACCGATTACTAGCGGTCTGCATTCAGTTTGATCCTGCAATCTTTATAAGGTCGTCTGTCCATCTTGTTGGTGGACGTCCTACGCTGCGTCTCTGGTCGAAGGGTCTCCAATCTAGAACTTTCCTGCCCCAACGGCCATCAGTTCTTCACGCTATGTGCCCTGCCCATTGCCACTTGAGCTTACTGATTCTCAAGGCTATGTCCGTTACCTTAGTTCTTCTACGTATCTCCTCATTTCTGATTCGATCACGTAGAGAAACACCCAGCATAGCCCTCTCTATCGCTCGTTGTGTGACTTTGAGCTTCCAATAAGAATTAAAATTATTTTATTTAATATTGTGTTAACACAACAAAGATGTTCACTTGATACAGTTTTATTTAAAAAGTTAAACCAACCTAAGCTTATAATCCAAAACTTTTTTCGATGTGTGTACGTTAATCGGATTACTCTTATCGGCTCATATCATTAGGACTTATTAATAAAAAAAAATTATCTTACAAACAATTCATAATCTGTCTATCCGACTTCTGATTGGCATATACCGTAAACAAAAAGTTGCTTATTTCATTTGTTAAAGGATTAGTTACACCACCTTTTAATTTACCTAACGTTTACTGTTACTTGTGATTTTGACAGCTGCTTACGTTCGCAAATAATTATACAAATAAATAATCTGTATTTAATATTATAAACCTGAAGAGTTAGTTTGATCCTTATTTCAGGAATTACTGGACCGATTGGAAAAAAATATTCTTGTGTTGGATAGCTTATTTATCGCGACTCAAAACTCGCGGACAATTTCCCGAGGGTCAGCTAGTGTGTTTATAAAACAAAAGGTAGTCATGGTAACAAATTAGACTCAAACTTTAAGTCTTATTATAGTACTAGATAGCGGTTCCTCGCGTATAAATATTGTATTTCACAAAATAACTGTAAATTATTACCTATGTGCTATCCAAATGTATAAGCTGTATCAATATGAAGTTTCATCAAAATCCATTCAGTAGTTTTAGCGTGAAGAAGTAACAAATATACATTTTGACGAACTCCGTGGTCGAGTGGCTAGTACGCTGGTTTCAAGCGTCGCCATCTTATGAGGTTCAGGGTTCGATTCCCGGTCAGGTCAATGTAGAAAACGATCTTTTTTATATTGTCTCGGGTCTGGGTGTTGTGGTACCACCGTTGTATCTGATTTCCATAACACAAGTGCATTGGCTACTTACTTTGGGTCAGAGCAATGTATGTGATTGGTGTCCAATATTTAATTTTTTTTACAATATATTTATACATCCATCCTCAGAAACTTTCACGTTTACAATATTTGTAGGATTTTTCTGACTGTGTTTCAGACTAGAATAAAACTAGACGGTACAACCGTACCTTTCATGTCTGCTTAGCCCTCAGGTTTTACTGGTAGAGAATGCCATTTGGCGTTAGGTTAAGCTTTGGTTCGAACTTTGGGTGTGCAATAATGTTTACATATATACCTAACACTTTTAGTGCCTTCAAAATTTACGAGGAAATTCCGAGGAAGCCGATTTTTTTTAAATGCACTATAATCCTTATAATATAAAAATGAATCGCAAAATGTGTTGGTAAGCACTTAACTCAACAAGGCCTAGACTAATTTCGCCAATTCTTTTTTTTAAATGATGAAGTTCAAGGATGGTTTATACGGCGAGAAAAATTCGAATAATTGTCGGAAAAACCATACAAACAGCTCTTTTCTTTTTCCCATACAAATGTTTTCTAACTAAAACGTAGTCAATTTGAGCTTTATTGCTATATTTAGGAACTACTGGACCGATTTGAAAAAAAATATTTTTGTGCTGGATAGCTTATTATTGCACCTTACAGACCTTCAGGCTTTAAAATATCACGCTGCGACGGGAGGGGAAGCTCAAAAAAAGCGGACGCAGTCACGGGGGACCGCTAGTTATTATTATAAAAACATCTAGTTAGGCACTCAAATTTGAGTGGTCGGAAAACAGCATGCTAGTGGCCAAGCACTCGGATCCGAGTGATATTTGTATTAATAAAATGACGTCAGAAAAAAATCTCTACCGTAAACACGAGACCGAATGGTTCGCACCTCTTGAGTGGTTCCCCCGCAAAAATGCATAGCAAGTGTCAAATATTCTGTCAAACAACATACGAGAAAACACAGCTTTAGCGGCAATGGTGGTTTCTAGAGGTTGGTCAGTGCTCCTGCCTATTACGCCCCGTCGCGGGTTCGAATCCCGCAAGGGACAAATGTTTGTGTGATGAGCACGAACATTTTGATTAAGTCATGGTTGGTTATATGTATTTAAGTTATCGTGGGAGAAGCTCATTATCGTTGTTTGGTGTTCGTGACACAAGGAAGATAGCTCTTTACAACGAAACCACGTCATTTGGTGTGTTGTCTTGCGCATATTTAATATTTATCTTATATATAAAATATAAAATTTTCGGTTCACAATGTTCATTCCCGTACTCCTCCGAAACGGCTCGACCGATTCTCAGGAAAATTTGTAAGCATATTGAGTAGGTCTGAGAATCGGCCAACATCTATTTTTCATTTTTTTTTCGTTGTCCACCCTTATCATTTTTCTTTAATTACGCGGCTGGGCGGGACGAGGCCGGGCAAGACGAAGATGGGGGCGAAACATAGTTCGCTGGGTCCGCTAGTATTTTTATAATATCACGAGTTTATGGTTATGTTGATTTTAGTGTAACCGAACTTGAAATGAGTAGTTTACAACGTTTTTAACACTCACAATGTCATATTTTATATTCATAAAGATGAAATAAGAAAACCAAAAAATGCGCACGGGCGGGACTCGCACCTGCAACTTCTGGTTAACCAGCCAGGTATAAAGCTCTTCCAATATGCTATCGGAGAGATCGTGCGAAAATTCTGGCCTCGTAGGGATACGTCATCGCGTGTGACGTCTGCGCTATCTACCCAACTGTTTTTGCAACAGCAGCTTAGTGCAAGTTCGAATCCCACTTTTTGGTTTCTTATTTGATCATTATTAAGATGAGTAGTTCATAGGTAAGTAGATAAGTTATGAAATATTTTGACGTAAAGGCGTGGGTAGTTAAGTATTCACCGAGAAAACTGTGCGTACGTGAATCCACAAAATGGTATGAAAACACTTCATGCTCCTAGTTTGAATAACGGGTCTTGATTTGCGTTCAAATTCAGGTTCTGGTTAAAGCACATATGAATTAAGTACTTGTGAATAAGGGGACTATTTTGTATGGTTTTTGAACCATAGTGCATCAATGGTTTGTAATATTTGTAACACTCACAGTGTCATATTTACTATTCTTCAAAATGAAATAAGAAACCTAAACTTCCGCATAGGCGGAACTCGAACGTCAGGCGTAATGACGTATCCATAAGAGACCAGAAATTTCGCACAGTCTGACCGACAGTTCAGTAGCTCAATTGGAAGAGCGGTTGGCTCGGTAAGCCAGAAGTTGCAGGTTCGAGTCCCACATGTGTGCATATTTTGGTGTCTTATTTCATCTTTAAGAATATAACTCATCACTCGAATGTGAGATTTCTTTTTCAAAGACAAAACCAGACTTGGCCAGGGGCGGCGACGAATCCTACCAAGTAAATATCATGAAAATCGGTTTACTAGCTCTCGCGTTATAGATTAAACAGATAGATTATACTTTTTGCACGATTTATGATGTTAATAGGCCTTAGGCCATAGGCACGGACTGGGCTTTATTTTAAAGTTTATTTTAACGTTTTATCCTATTCATGTCTAATTAGTTACTTTTTATCATTAATTAATTTGTTGATATATTAAGAATTCATTCTATAACCTGTCGAATAGAAATATCATTATGGTTTAGGCTCAAAATGTTCCCAAAACTGATTTTAAGAAATAAAAACCTATTTAGAACCTCACGGAAAGAAGTGTGTCCAATAAATGTTCATCGCACGGTCATAAACAAATATTTTTAATGGCCTAAATTTTTAAATTTCAATAGAAGGCATTTATTAACTTATTGTGAAATTTTACCCGCTAACCCACCGTTAAGGTCGTTGAACCAGACCGGTTAATGTTTAGTACGGTGTTGTTGGTGACTGATGATAGTCCATGTTTTATGCATCATTAGATTAGGAAGTGGGATAAGTATGTAAGCCATATTATAAGTGATGGCTTCCGAAGATGATTAATTGAGATTAGGTTCGCAGTATGTTTTGTAACGGGACTTTGACTACTATACGTAGGCCTGATTTATCAATAGTCAGCTAAGAAATGTTCGTCGAATAAAATATAAGATGGCTAATCTGATAACGTCCGCAGTCATTTGTGTAAATGCCATTATTAAATCGGTCACAAGACCCCTAACATATGACGACTTTTAGCATCGGTGTTATATTCGCGCGTTTTCAAAACGCGCGAATATATCGCGACACATGCAATGAGTTCATTGCATGTGTCGCGATATATTTAATTTCATTTCATATTTAATTTCACAGATTTAATTTAGCATTGATACTATCGATGCCAACGCGCGTTAGCATCGCGACTGCATCGATGCTTAAAGTCTTAGTGGGTAAAGGAATTCAGATGTAATTATAATGCATACATGCGACAGCTGGTTTTTCCATAATATCTGACAGATAATTGACGTATGCCGCCGGGCAGTGTGGATATACCATTATATTTTATCCGTATATTCTTAAAAATGAAATAAGAAGCCAAAAATTGCGCACGAGCGGGACTCGAACCTGCAACTTCTGGCTAACCGGGCCAAACGCTGTCCCAATTGAGCTACCGTGCTGTCGGTCCATGATTTCCACGATGACGTTTCCATAAGAGATCACTTACCTTTACGACAATCATGCTTTAGTGGCTAATTTCGTTGGGTTTCACTCAAGACGTCGCCCTTCTGAGGTCCCAGGTTCGATTCCCGGTCGGTTCAATATAGAAATCAAAATTTTCTATATTGTCTCAGGTCTGGGTGTTGTAGTACCACCGTTTTGTCTGATTTCCATAACACTAGTGCAATAGCTACTTACTTTGGGATCAGAGCAATGTATGTGATCGGTGTCCAATATTTATTTATTTATTAGAAATTTCGCACAGTCGAACCGACAGCATAGTAACTCAATTGGAAGAGCGTCTGGCCCGATTAGCCAGAAGTTGCAGGTTCGAGTCTCCAATGTTTGATTTCTAATTTCATCACTTAGAATGCAAAATATGACACTGAGTGTTAAAAACTTTATAAACCAATATGGCTTATTTCAAAGTTACCTTACTAATTAATTGTAGAACCGAAAGTCACTATTATAATAACTATTTAACGAACCAATATCAATAAAAATATTTTGAAGCCTAATAAAACTTATTGATTGACCATTTAAGACCGATTCTAAAACTTCATAGTAACTTATAACTTAGCCCTTGAAATGACGGCGGAATGTTTTCCTATTCAGAGAAAGATATTAATATTATTTATGATGATTGAGAAACTTCAGCACTTTAAATATTTGAAAAGCGATAAAATTCTTCATATGAAATAACTTAAAAGGTAATATTTATAGATGAAAAGGTTTTAAGTGCATACATTAGGTTCAAACGTTTGTGATATTAAATTCAAGTATGCTAGAATGTTATTTCTAGGGCTTTACAACTAGAATTTGTGTTGAGATCTTTTCGCTAAAAGGGATATCTACCAATCAAGTTTAAGAATAGCGTAAGACCTGTTCTCTTCCAGTCATCCTTTTTAAGTTAGAATACTTAAAAAGCAAAAAACTAAATTTCATACAGATTAAAAAAATATTGTCAATGAATACAAATTATGAATTTTATTTTTTTCAGTATTTCTTGACTTTTTTATTAATTCAGTTTCTCTTTTGTATAAAAATGCAGTTAATTAAATTTAGGTGTGAAAATTAAATTGTTGGTTATTTAAATGTTTACCAATTGATTTATTATGACTATTAAGATAAGATAAAGCCCATATCGGAATCTTTTATCAATATATAATTTATTCATAGGCAATAAATCATTTTTCCAACCCTTTCTCTCCCTAAATGCAACTTTTACATATAATTACATAAATAAATGAAAAAAATATGTACTCACATGTGCGTAGAGCGACGTGCGAGCAGGAACTATGATAATTATGTAATGCTCTCTCTTTTATACCTGTCGCCTTGGCAATGACCTCTAGAGCTGGTTGAGGGTAGGATGACTAGGCCGCTGGAGAAATGCGGATAAATAGGACTAAATTGAATTTTGTTAACCAAAAAGTAGTTGTTGGAGATGATAAGTTTAACCAACTGTAGATGTAGGAAAAGTAGTTGTTAGTTGTTTGTAGACAAGAAAATCCAACTTCTAGCTATATGTATGACGTGGCAATAATTTTCCGGACAAAAGTAAAAAAAAAAACACAAAATTGCACTCCGGGAGTGCCGGCAGAAGTGAAAAAGTACTATCATTTTTGTGATAGTATAGAATAATAATAATAATAATAATAATAATAATCATAATAATCATAATAATAATAATAATAATAATAATAATAATAATAATAATAATAATAATAATAATAATAATAATAATAATAATAATAATAATAATAATAATAATAATAATTTAATAGAATACAATATTTATTTATTGCGCTATCGTACGCAAACATTACAATTTATATTATATTAAATTACATTAAAAAGTTTATCTCTCAGAAAAATCAACTTACATCCATAATTTCGCCAACCGTCTTACGGTTTTTCGATCAGCCCACGTGTCCTGACGCGAGTTTCACATTTTTCCCCCATCCCACAAAAGTGCTCAACGCCGCTAAAGAAGTTTTCACTTCAAAAATGTTACATATATATAAGTTGAATATGGAAAGCCGAGAAATAAGCTTTATCGGTGATGGTGGTCACCAACAGCTACATGTTATTAGTTCAAATAGGTACAACATGTGTACGAAATTCTAAGGAAGGAGTTCTTATCTTGATAAGTTATGAATGATGTTAATTTGAAAGGTCTAATTTCCACCGTGAGAAACGATCTCTTTATTATTGCCTTATTGTTTGTTACTTTAAAAATATTGCCTTTGCCAATTGAGACACGTAGGTACCTACATAATAAAACAAAAATATTGTACTACGTAAAGGAAAGAAAGAAGTAACTCAGAGTATGCTGACATAGCTATACCAACACCAGTCCATACTTTTTCTTTAAATCCAGACAACCTTTTTTTGCCCTTTGCGTCCTCGAATTCTTATTATTACTTTTAACTACGTGAAAGAAAAGAGTACAGATAGTAGATTCATCAAATCATATTCTTTTAATTTTCAAAGAAAACAATATCACAATTCGATTAACTGTCCCAGATTTATCCCGTTTCAAGAAAACATCATGGCCACCCTACATAGGAAGTATCCAGAAGTGATAGACCGGGTATTATCGGGCTTTGACGACCTGCGGGATTGGTGGAATGGCGCAAAGTTCGCAGTTCGTTCCCCGGGTAAGGCCATTTTGAATATTAGTTTCCTTTGACGCTGGATGACTTATGATCTTTTGTTTAGGTTTTGAACGTAGACTGGAATCGCTTTCGGAGGTTAAAATGAATAGAACCTGAAATATTATTTCCCTGGTAGCATACTTATTTGACTGCCGCGTTGGTGTAGTGACTAGTTCGCTGATCGCTACCCAAGAGGTCCCGGGTTTGAATACCGGGTCAGGCCGATATTTTTCTGGGTTTTAAGGTTCCGTAGCCGAATGGCAAAAATTTCCTATGAGACTAAGCTAGTGAAAATTTGTGATAATATTTTGTGAAACATTGTGGTACTTTGGCTAAGTGGAAGTCAGAACCCTCAGTGCACGGCTCCGACTTGCATTTGGCTTTTAGTCAGGAAGTTGACTGCGATAACTATGCCTAAAATAGTTAAGCCGCTGGTCCTGCATCTGATCTCTCCCTGATCATGACGATGCCGTGTCACAGTACTAAAAGTATAGTAAAGTTAGCCTATAACGTCCCACTGCTGGGCAAAGGCCTTACCTCAACTATGAGGTAATTCGAGCCATACTCCACCACGCGGGCTCAGTGCGGGTTGGTGGAAGGGTTTGCAAGGCAAGCGACTAACTCTGCTGTCAGATGTTATCAAGCCGCCCATAAGGCCTCTGACTAGGCTTAACGACTAATATCAAGTGATATTAGCCGGGACCAACGGCTTAACGTGCCTTCCGAAGCACGGATATGCTCGTGATATACGTCACTTATATGGTCGGAATGGTCACCCATCCAAACACGACCGCGCCGTAGGTTGCTTCACTTCGGTATCACTACCAAAGCGCTGCTACCCTGCGCTACGATCACCACAGTACTATGAGAGTGAAAGAAGAAAGTGTGCACTCGTGTACGCACTTGTATACGTGTGCACTAAAATATTCTCTCAACTCTAAAAAATATTAGACACTAATCAAAGATAGGTCGTCGTCGCAAGACGTCTCACTTGCAAGTGATTACCTATGTGTTTGCGCCGTTTGGCGTTGAAACATTTGGGCCGTGGGGACCCTCTGCTAAATTGCTGTTGAGAAAAATTGCGCCAAAATTAAATTCACTGCCAATAAAGCTGGCTGGTTCCTAGTTCAAAGGATAAGCATAGCTATCCAACGCGGCAACGCAGCCAGCATCATAGCCTCCTTGCCGCAAGGAAATGATTTCGTTTTTGAATAGGTAGATTTTAAGTAACTTTTTTATGTTGTATGTCTTAGTTTTATTTTGTCTTGTTATTAATAAAGTAGTTGAAAGTTATGACAGGAGTGTATTAACATTCCTCTGATTAAAAAGTGAGTAGCTGCACCTGTGTTTTGGAAATCAGAAACAAGATGGTACCACAACACTGAGGGGCCCTACTTTTGAATCAGTTGTATCAAAAAAGCGCGTGATATTAACTAATTAATGACCAATTTTTGAACTTAAACCAGTTTTTATCCACACAGTAAGAAAGAACGATGTATTTATTTACGTATACACGTGTACAGTTGCTTAGTGTTAACAAAACAAAGTAGCAATAGATGTCAATTTAATCAATTACATTCAGTTAGTAATAACGTTTTTTAACGAAAACTCGGAATGTAGATAAGTCATGTCAATATTTAAATCCTTAATTTGAGCAAATAATAATCATAATAACTAAGTCAGCAATAAAAAGTAACACAATAATCACTTCGAGGTATCAAAATTTATCATCAAGAAAGTCATTAATATTATAGTAACACTTATCAACTAGGAATCTTTTCAATTTAGATTTGAAGTCATATTTATATTTTTTTTGAATTAAAGGTAGTAATAAAAAAGATGACTTAATTTTGTGAGAACTCACGTCTAGATTTCACATGGTTTTCTTCGATTTTTATTCAATTTCGAAAGGAAACACACGCCATATTCAAGCGATGACTCAAAAATAGGACCCAAGACCCAAGGCAATGTACAAATATATGGATTTTTTACATTGAACCGACCGGGAATCAAACTCAAAACTTTGAGAAGATTAGCCGCTACGCCAGAGAGGTCATCTCTATTGAGACTAACCATATTAAACTTCATAGATCTTTGTTAAATTATCAAAATGTAGTTTTATAACAAACACTTATTAAAAAGCTTCTTTAAAGACTGTTTTGAAAGCACCGGAAAGCTATCTTCATCTACAAATAAAAAGCAAATGCAAATTGCACCCATATTTCATAATCGCGAAACACTAATTTTATTTATACGAAACTCGTCAAACAACATCTATTACCACTTTAAATTAACAGAATGGTGTTAGTGTGTGTTTGTTCGTTAATGTGCACTTCACAAGTTGTTTGTAGCTTATTTGTGCACCTGACATCAAGAAATGCTATATTACATGATGTACACAGAGTAATGTTCTCAGACTAGAGCCAATACCCGTAAGATCTTGGGCATTTCATTACAGGACAGGCGGGGCACGATAATAACAGAAAAGATGATGGTACATCGCCTGTCTTGGTATGGTCATGTTATGAGGAGGGAAGAAAGTCATGTAACTAAAAGAGTGATGAGTATGAATGTTAATGGATGGAAGGAAAGAGGCCGACCACAAAAGAGATGGATGGATTGTGTGAAACAAGACTATGTGTGAAAGGTGTGGATGATTCAGTGACGGGTGATAGAATAGTGTGGAAGAGGAAAACATACTACGCCGACCCCAGATAAACTGGGAACAGGGCAAGAAAATGATAAAATGATGAGGACGGGCGGGGCACGAACGAGAGGGTTCTTGAAATCGCACAGCTGCCTTTTTTTTAAGGTGGAAGAACATGCATTGAATTGCATACCCTCTACATGACCAGGTGGAGGGTTATTTATTTAATCATTTATTTTAGGCTACAAAAGGCCCATACAATAGATACTAACATACATATAATAATATTAAAAAATAAAAATAAAAAACAAATGAAACACTATTTTGCCGGCGTAGTGTTGCGCATCTTGGTGTCCGGTAACCGTCCGCGAAACCAACGATACAAAACACCCTACGCCCAAAATTCTGCTTGCATGAAGGTCGACAGCTGTTCGGTCGGAACCCTCACCACAAACGAATTGAAATTCGTATTATGACGAGATTCCAACCGTTCGACCCTCAGTGAGTATTTGGTCTTGATACGGATGTACTCTACAATCTCCTCGACTTTATGTGGGGCTCTCCTCTCCAGAAGGGAGATGCCTCATCATCATCATCATTATTAGCCAAAGGACGTCCACTGCTGAACATAGGCCTCCCCCACGGCTTTCCACAGCGACCGATCACTAGCGGTCTGTATCCAGTTTGATCCTGCGATCTTTACTAGGTCGTCGGTCTAACTTTTATGTTTTGGCCATCAGTTCTTCGCTCTATGTGCCTTACCCATTGCCACTTGAGCTTACTGATTCTCAAGGCTATATCCGTTACCTTAGTGCTTCTACGTATCTCCTCATTTCTAACTCGATCTCGTAGAGAAATACCAACCTTAACTGCCATTGGTTCCATACGCGATGTTTTCACCAAATGGACACAAGAGATTGGAAACACGTGTGTCCAGTTGATAAAACTAAAAAATATTATTTCTTATTGTTTCGTCACCTAGACACGCCAAGTTTTTAGTTTATTAAGATTGCTGATGGACAGACCACCCCTGAGCAAAACTGAATAATTTCTACAAATAAATAGTACAAAGAATAATCATAACAAAATTACGTATAGAAATGCCATAGTTATATTAACGGTAGATCCATACTTACTTCGTTTAGGGAGTCACGGAATACTCGTGTTTTTTCTGCTGATTCTATTTGACATTTGACAACTGGACTTTGGTTAGTGTTGTCGATTTAGATGATTAATTATAAAAGTTTTCGATTACTAATAAAATTAACTACTTAAAATACTGATAAACTTAACTTTAAATAAACCGGCCAAGTGCGAGTCGGACTCGCACGATAAGGATTCCGGGCCAACTTTAACTGAATTAGAGATCCACTTACTTCCACTTAGCCAAAATACAATATTTTGTTGACAGCAAATAATAACCTTGTTTTTCATAGTATTTGTATGAGTAACAAATTTATGTAAGCTACTCTATCTCAAAAACTACTAGTTCGATCTCGTTCAAACCAATTTTCGTTGATAGAATTTGTTGAGATCTATTTTTTTTTAATCAAAATTTATACTCGCTTTGTTTAAAAGTTAGATGGGGGAGACGCCCATTTTACCACTTTGGAAGTGTCTATCTCTCAAACGTTAGACTTTAAGATTACTAGAGACTAAAAGACCTATCCATAGAGACCCTACACGCATAGGTTTGACAAAAATAAGAGTTGAGGGTTTCCCTCGATTGCAACAATGGGACCAACTAGAAGATATAAACCTTAGGCAGGCGAAAAGAAATTTTTAAATTCTGCGATATGGGTTACAACACCACAATTAAAACATACAGTCGAATTGATAACCTAATCCATATTTTAGGTCGGTTAAAAATAGTTAGCCTTTATTCATGCATCTTATTTAATTACTTCTACTTTCTCGCATTTTATAAGATGCCTCTAAATATTTGACTTTAAAAAATAGAGCGTTATAGACTAAGCGGTGTTAGACTACAAAAAAACTGTTAGCTTTTAATGAAGTAGATAGTAATAACCTATTCTTCTTAAAGGTTTCAAAGACATCACAAGGCTTAGTACTCCTAAACTCAGCTAAACTTTATCGACTATCGATATCAAGACTGTGAACAAGCGCACATCACTATAGAGGGCAACGCTCTATCTGTTTGTCTATCAGTTTCGACAGCCCGGCCACTTCAGAACTATGCGTAAACAGCCGAGAGACGACTGCATGACATAAGTACGGGCACTGAATCGGTGCAAAGAAAACAGTGGTGATGGAATATGATTTCAAGAACTAAAAAATAAAGGCATGTGGGTGGGATAAATTTGACAGATTGCATCAATTAGAGAAAGAAAAAATGAAAATACCTTACCATACAGATTTAACCGACTGCAAAAAGGAGGTTATTAATTCAATGTGTAGTGTATGTACTTATGTGATAGGCTTCTAAGCACATGTGCAAGATTTCGTAGAATGTTTGTACATTTGTACGGGTTACGCGAAAAAAAGAAGTCATAGCGGGATGATTATTTTTTAGTTCGATTAGGTATATTCCAACCTAGGGTACAGTGTAAATTCCATCTAAATCGGGCCAGTAGTTATTGAAATATGGGTAAATAACTGAAAATCATTCAATAAATAAAAATATTTTAAAAATCAATGGCCTTAAGAAACTGACTAGAAAGCCTAAAATAACGCACCTGTCAATCCGCTTCGAGAACTGCGAGAACTGCGCGCAACTGTCATAAGACAAACGCGCGCGTGGCCTCGACTCTGTCTGGTACCAAGCGCCCGCCATCGGGCGGGCCGCGCAATTTACAAAAATATAAATATCTCGCGGTAGGAATGAGCTATCATCATTTTGTAAACGGGGATTTGTTGTTTATTGTATTAGCTATAATATTTTTATTAATACTGAGGCGATAAAGAAGGTAGCGCGGGAAAAAACATGACTCATCGTATTTATAATAAATGTTTACGTTATAAATTTTCAATTATACCTTCAAATACCTCGAAATAAAGCTGAAACATAATATTTTTTATATAAATAAGATTACTTATCACCATAGAACAAATTTTATAAATACAGGATAAATAAAAATCGTAATAACTACATTTTAGTACATGGGGTCTATTCACAAGACCCATCTTCTAAAAACTACTCGGAACACCCAACTTTTTGGTATCTATGGATTGCTCATTTTACCGTCTAAATGTTAAAGACTTCCGAGTATTCAATTGTCCGCACCACATAGCTAAATCATCGATTTAAAATCGACTACTCAACCGATCCCATATGGGGAGAGTAATACGTGACGCTAACAGTACAGAGAACCCGATAGGGGGACAGTAAGACGCTACGACTGCTGCGAATGTAATAAATGAATATGGGGAGAGTAAAGGCGAGAGGGTTAACCCTCTACTTAGGAGAAACTAATTTTTTTAGAGTCGGTGCATGTTGTCCATCTCACCTACACCAAAAGTCTACCTATATAATTTTTTCTACGAATTAGTCCCCTACTTGAAGGTTATTTCAAGCTCTTTTGTCAGGTTTTTAATTTTTACTTTTAAATCATTTTTTCGTATAAAGGCGGTAATTTTATTTTTCAAATTATCTTAGAGTAATAAATTATCATTACGATAAATCCCTAAACAGTGCCTTGCAAAGTGTTACTAAGTTTTGGTTGATAGGTACCATAAATTTTACAATGGGGTCACGGACAAATGCATAAATAATAATTATGTAAAGTTCACCTACTTAAATGTACTTACAGTCAAATACCTAGGTCAATGCATTGCTACAGAATGGTAGATCTTATACTTAACAGTGAAACGCGTAGAGTAGACATTAGATTTTCTTTTCCACTTCGTTGCACCAGCCACAATCGTACTCCGTCAATAGAAGTATGTTTACAATTCTAAGCTGCGGAGTGAGCGAAAGAAATGCATGTCTGCGAGTGCATATTTTAATCCTAAATTATTACGAACAGGGAAATGTATGGAGTGGATATTACGATTGGATTATTTTACTTACTTCTAAACTTGCTAGTCGAATCTTCTTGTACTTGTGTGTATTCAAATGAAAATATAATAAATATACTTGTAACCAATTGTAACATTGCTCTGATCCCAAAGCATGTAGCCAATGAACTTGTGTTATGGAAATCAGACACTAAGGTCACAACACCCAGACCCGAGACAATATAGACAATTTTGATTTTAATATTGACCCGACTGGGAATCGAACCCGGGTCCTCAGAGCGGTGACGCTTTGAAACCTAGCGTTCTTACCACTACATCACGGAGGTCGTCGATTCAAGTTTCAAGAGTAAAGAAAGTAAAGTAAAGAGGGTAAAAATAACCCTAGACCATTAGCGAGCGAGACTTATAAAATAGATTTTTTCCACCACTGCAAATTCTGTTATTATGTTTAACCCTTTTTTCAACTTATTCACCATCACCAATTGTAGGGTCAGCATTTGAATGCGTTTCCATTTTTAGAAACATAATCAGAATACAAGTGTTTGTTGAGGAGTCAGTGGTAAGGAGTCTGCGTTTTATAACTTGATTTACCGTTTTAGATAGGTTATTCATTTTATTTTATATATTTTTTATTATGTTAGGGATTAAAAAAATATGTGTAGCAACTAATAATAATGACACATTAACTTATAAACTATGAGTGGTATCACATCCCACCACGTAATCCTATGTTACCTCGTATACTTTATTAGTTTTGTATACTTATACGTATAAGTATACAAAACTAATAAAGTATACGAGGTAACACGTGCTTATGAAGAAGTAATATAAAAATCTTGATTAAAAGCTGCCAGGTTGTAAAAAAATAAGCAAGAGAAATTAATACAATATTTGTACTAGATTTGCAAAATGACCAAAACAAGTCTTTTAAATTTTACTTACTTTTTAATTACCTACCTAAAATTTGTTAAGCAACTAGGTACCTACTTACCTATATCCCGAAATTTATTGAGAGGTTTGTCGCATTTATTAAATCTTGGCTATAAAAAAGAAGATATTACAGCTAATAAAGCTTAAGTATAAGTAAATTTCCAAAAATAATTTATGGTAAAAACCTCTCTATGCTTCTTAAAAGTAAATGCACCCGCGAATGATTCGCCACTTGCCAGTCAGTTCGCAATAAGTCTGGATTTGTACGAGACTACCACTGTTGCAGGCACTGTAGGAAATCGGTTATTGTTATATGTTGCCATATTCTTGAAGTAAATTATGGATTCATATTTTTTCTGACTAATCGTACCTAGGATCACAATAATTATCTAACAATATATATTTTTTCATGTTACTGAAGGAAATAGTGTTTAGAGAACCATAAACATGAACCAAACCATAAAATGTTTGGATAAATGCTTGCTATTTAAAACATTTAAATAAGTTCTTGGTATTTGCCTCTTCTTGAATAACTTTAAAATGAAATAAAAAGCTGAGTAATTGATCATCAAATATTGGCACACTCATTTCTTTTATTTGATGATAATAGCGATGACTTAAATATGAATAAATTATCAAGTCTGACGACCCTGTTTTTTATCTCAACTATTTCAAGTCTAGTCGATATTTGTCTAATTTACATACAATTTGCAAGTCATAAATATGACGTTTTTTTCATAACTGTGCTAGTTATAAATTGTGTGTTTTAGAATTTAATTACTGTTATAGAGGATCTTGTCGACGACCTCCGTGGTGTAGTGGCTTAACATGCTGGGTTACAAGGCTTCGCCGCTCCGAGGTCCCGGGTTCGATTCCCGGTCGGGTCAATGTAGAAATCATAACATTCTATATTTTCTCGGGTCTAGGTGTTGTAGTACCTCCGTTGCGTCTGATTTCCATAACATAAGTGCATTAGCTGCTTACTTTGGGATCAGAGCAATGTATGTGATTGGTGTCCAATATTTATTGAGCAGGTTTAATTGTATTTGAACATGTAATGTAAAAAAAAATAAAAAGATATAATTATTATGATTAATTAAGATATAATTTGGTGCTTATTAAGGTGTTATCACCTTTAGAGGCACCAAATACTCATCAACACTTTTAGCATATGAATGGACCTGCTATCCATATCACGTCCTTCCTGCTTCCCCGTTTCCCTATCAGCGGTCGTCAGTTTCGTGATAACATACACTTTATTTTTGAACAATCTTCCTTGTGTCACCTTTCACAGGTTTTTAACTAGGATAGTAAAATGAATGTGTCAAATGTTGGTCCAGATATTTATCAAATGATTTTCATTAATAAAATAAAATGCACTTTAAAAAGCAACTGTGTCAGACGAGGAATCGACCCCGTGTCTTACGCTATACGGGCGTACGCCTTTGCCACTCGGCCGGCAGGTACTTTTTTAACGCGTAGGCTGCGTGACGTCATCAATGTTGCGAGATCGCTCACACAATATCCGAAGGAAATATTTTTTACAAATATTTAACTTACGATTAAGATGAAGGAAGCCAACTTGTAATTTTAGTTTTGGTTTTATAGTGTTTTGTCACTATACAAACTTAATTATATCAATGTTCTAAAAAAAACTGTACCAGACCTGAAATCGATCCTGTTATTAAGTGTGTATAGTGACGAAACACTATAAAAACAAAAATATGGTTAGAAATGATTTCCTTTTTAACTACTCAAAAATTAAATAGTCATTGAAAAAAAAACAACAAACCATGTAGCACGGAGTTCCTTGCCTCTAACTGGATTAAGTTCTTTGGACTCATTTAAATAAATATATTGTAATTATCATTATTCAAATCCAATATTCAGTACTCCGTACAATAATAAAGCTTAAATGACTCAGTAAAATTACAAAAAGTCTACATCCCCAGTTTCACCGCAACATATCTCATGATCCGGGCATTATTAGGATTGTACGTTTTGATCCGGACATTTGATAACTCGGCAGATTCATTCACTCAGTTATGCACTCTGAGTTAATTATAACTCGAGTTGGCTGGTAGAGATCGCTTTGAGCGATAAGTGAAAATAATTAAGTGTTGGTTAGAACGTGATACATCATTATCAGTCGTGATGATGAATTAAATAGATTGGCATCCTTATGTTCGATAAAAACTGCACATAATTGTATATTAAAGAGGCTGTTACTTAATTTAACATTTAACAGATCCGATCTGACCGAATAAGTATAGAATGACCGGTTTTAGCCGACTTCAATTTAATTTAATTAAATTGAATTTAATTGATCTTTTATTTATTTGACACACACAAAAATAAATTACATTATACAAATTAAAAACAAATTAGGAACAACTAACATGAAATTAATAAAAAAAACAAATTCGACTGTATGTCATTTTTCTCTTCTTTTGTGGCTGTGTTAATTCATTTATCACAGTTACACAACACCTTTATTGTGGCGTTAATTATCAGTTGCAGCTCCTGTAGTGTTTGTATATCACTATTATTAATTTCTAATACAACTGTAGGTTGCAAAAAGTTGTGTCCCTTTTGGCTGCAAAGCGGCTGCATTAGGTCTGCAGTGCACGCTTTGGCACTTAAGCTTGGCGCCTTTGGTAATAATCGGATAGGCTCCAAAGCTCTTAAACAACTTCTTGTGCTAGTTGGGAGCTATCTTAAATTATGTTCTCTTTGATTACAGTTATATTTACATATTGTATAAAATATGTTTAACAAAATTAGCATTAAGTTTTTTTTATTTCGTTTTTTGTAGTTATTAATCATATCACAAAAACTACAGGACCGATTTTGATAAAACTGACACAGTACCCTAAGTTGAACTATACTGGATTGAACTAAAAACCGGCCAAGTGCGAGTCGGACTCGCGCACTCCGGGTTCCGTGCCAACTTTAACTGAATTAATTACAATATTTTGTTGGCAGCAATTATAACTTTGTTTTTCATAGTGTTTGTATGAAGAACAAAGTAATGTTTGCGGTTGTTGAAAATGTACTATATCTCAAAACTTATAGTTCGATCCCGTCCAAACCAATTTTCGTTGAAAGTATTTGTTAGGATCTACGTTATGTATTTTTTTTTCAAAATTCACACTCGCTTAGTTTAGAAATTAGATGGAGGGGGACGCCCATTTTACCACTTTGAAACGTCTAGCTATAAAACGTTAGACTTTAAAAGAAAATGGTTTAGGAACCTCTGTGTCATTTTAAGAGACCTATCCATAGACACCCCATACGCATAGGTTTGACGAAAAAAAAAACCCCTTTTAGTTTCATTTCTACAAAAAAAGTGTATGAGAGCCATTTGGAATTCGAAATTTGACGACAGCTGTAAACCATTGTTAAAAAACTTAATATTTTGCCTCTGCCGTCGATGTACATAAAGGAAGTCTGGTTTGTGTTCTCCAATCAAAGATTTTGGAAAAAACGAGCTGAAGTAAATATCAGGCAAACTAGAGCAAGAATTATGAACAAATTGTATCAACCTACTTGCCATAAACAAATATACAAGATTAATGTTTAGTTATAATGTGTGTATTGTGCCATTTAATAATTTACCGGACGACTTTAGATTAATTAATGACTTTAATGCATTTAAAACAAAGCTAACAAAATGGTTATTACACCACAGCTTCTACAGTATTCAAAATTTTATTGAATATAAAGAAAAAACATAATAAATTAAATTGTAATATTTATGTCCACGCCTGTTCTATATAATTATTGTTATTACTTACTTGTTCTCTACTATATATTTGCACGCTATTATAAGGCTGAATGCATGGGACTCACGCTATCATTATCAACTGATGTATTTGATTACTGTATTCTTGCAAATAAAACATTTGACTTTGACTTTGTATGGGAGCCCCCTCCCCCCTCTCCCTTAAATATCATTATTTTTTTATTTTTTGTATAAGAATCGTAAAGCGGTTAATAGGATACATCTTCCTACAAAATTTTAACAGTGTGATGCTTATAGTTACAGAATAAAGTGGCTGTGACATACGGACGGACAGACAGACAGACAGATTGACTTCGGCTACGGAACCCTAAAAAGAATGATTTCGCTATGACTTCTCGTTTTCAAGAAATCCTGAGACAAACATACACTTACGAAATTTTGCAAACGTGTTAAGAAGTCTTGATAGATCATACTCAAATTTTATCAAATTCTGACGATATCACATACATACGGGTCGAATTAAATACCTACTTTTATTTAAGTCGGTAAAAATAACTACAAATGCACCCTGCATACTCATGCTTCAGTTATAACAAGCCGAAATAAATCCCAACTCCAATGTCACTTCTTCACAGAGTTAACCCATTCACTGTCTTTGTGGCTCGCCCGGGAATCGAACCGGGGCCGCGTGAGTTTGCATACGGTCGTGCCTAATAGCGCGTTGGGTACAGGTAAAAATTACGACGAGTTTTTATGTGGGATGTAGGGGGGAGAGGGGCGGTAGGTTTGGTCTATGGAAAACATCTGGAGCTTTATTTTTTAATCATTCGCGTCCATATAGCGTGTGATTTGATCTGATTAATGTTCAGTTTTTAAACTACAATACAGACAAAAGTAATTAAATAAAATGTGGGCCGATTTTTCAAAATTACTTGTATCATATTTCACGTGATATTCTTTTATTTTTAATTGATTTCCGATCCGATGTTTAAAAAAAACGTCCTTATTTTCTATGTCGCGCCACTTATATTCATTTTTTGCTTAGCCCAAAGATAGAGACATAGCCCACCTTTGCACAAATTTTGATTGTGAAAAAAAGTATAATTAAAAGAAAGGTATTATTGTTTGTCTGTGTCACAGTAATAGTAAAATTCGAGCATTGTAGGCACTTGTATAGTTTATATTGGAAATGTATGAAAAACCAATTTCGACATTGACAAATACACACATTTCTTAGGAAAAGACATACATATACTAAGTTTTATAAAATTCCTGGACGATTAACGGAAATGTGTTAAATCAATGTAAATGCATTTTTACAGGAAATATATTATATACGTCATTACGTACAATTCCAATACATTTCCTGCAACACATACATATATAAAATAGAAAGAAAGCTAAAGGAAATGCTGTGTGATCAATGAAATAAAAAACAGTACTTTATTTTAGTATATTATTTCCATCTAAAAAAACAAAGTTACATAAGTAATGGTAAATAGTCTTCCTAGACGATTTCGACTACGGTGGCCAGTCACAACGACTAACCGACTGCGCGGGACATATTATAGTGCACAAGTGTGTGCGCACACACAGGTGCACTCTTCATTCCTCTCACTCTCATAGCCCGATGGGACGGCAATCTGACAGGACTGGAGAGTAATCAGGCGCAGGACAAACGACTTTACGTGCTTTCCAGGGCATGGGGGAGAAGCACCTCCAACTTCCAAACTCTGGGCTACACAGAGAATATCTGAACAGGAAAACCTAGGTACATAATTTTTAACCGACCCGGGGATCGAACCCGGGACCTCTGGCGCAGCTGTCACTTTAAAGTGCGACCCTCTAACCGCTGCGCCACCGAGGCAGTAACATACAATGGTACAAAAACAGTGTTAGTAAGAGACTTTAGTGGGCTTACTGTTTATATCTGTATTATGAACTTTACTACGTTCTAGATTTAAAATGTGCAAATTTTATTATGTGGGCAGTTTAGAAAAATATGACGTTAACAAGACTTTTTAGCGAAACTTTACCTGAGAAAGGCAAAGACCTAAGAGGTACTGCGAATTGGTTTTCAGGAACCATCTGATTTGTTATTAAAATTCTATTATACAGTTAAGTTTGTAGCGCAGTGGTAGCAGCGCTTTGTTAGTGATACCGAAGTAAAGCAACCTACGGCGCGGTCGTGTTTGGATGGGTGACCATTTCGACCCTATAAGTGACGTACATTACGAGCATCTCCGTGCTGCGGGAAGCACCTAAGCCGTTGGTCCCGGCTAATATCGGTTGATATAGTCGTTAAGCCTAGTCAGAGGCCTTATGGGCGGCTTGATAACATCTTACAGCAGGGTTAGTCGCTTGCCTTGCATACACCCCTCCACCAACCCGCACTGAGCCCGCGTGGTGGAGTATGGTTCGAACTACCTCATAGTTGAAGTAAGGCTTTTGCCCAGCAGTGGGACGTTACAGGCTAACTTTACTTTAGTTAAGTTTGTATAGAGAACATTCGTGACGATTGAGGCATTTTTTACTAGTCATATTGTTGGGCTGAGCATGAATGATACATCAAATTATCATATAATTATATTGAAAAATAAGTCAGATAATAGGGTTTATTAGTAATAATATCAAACAAGAAAAAACTAAAACTAAGACATGCAAAATAAAAATAAAATTAAAATCTACCTACTTACAAAACCGGCTAAGTGCGAGTTGGACTCGCGCACTGATAGTTCCGTGCCAATTTTAACTGAATTAGGGAATCCACTTACTTCCACTTAGCTAAAATACGACAGTATTTTGTTAACAGCAAATATAACTTTGTTTTACATAGTATTTGTATGAATAACAAAGTTATGTTTGCGGTTGTTAAAAATGTGCTATATCTCAAAAACTACTAGTTCGATCCCGTGCAAACTAATTTTCGTTGAACGTATTTGTTAACATCTACATCACATTCCTATATTTTTCAAAATTTACACTCGCTTAGTTTAGAAGTTAGAGGGGGGGGGGGGGGACGCCCATTTTACCACTTTGGAAGCATTGGGTTTTAAAGACGTGCGTTTATTTTTAGCTTTTATTATGCATTTTATCGTCATATTGAAAATGTATTTTTACCAGTCGCCAAGTTTTATAATCAACCATAAATAACTTAAAAGTACACCGTAAACAAATTGATTGAGCCGGACATCGTCCCACATAAATTTATTTAAGTATTTCTCATAATTAATGACCCAAATAAATGCGAAACAAAAACTTGGCAAACTTTTTCCATCTCGGCCGCGACACTTTCTGGGGCGAGTTGCACTGAAATGTTAATCCTGGTTTAAAGGGAGCTTAAACTAGCCTCAAATGAGACGCAATTATTTTGTAACTTCACCTCATTTAAATTAACTTAAACGGTAAACATAGTTTCTCTTTGTATTGTTTATGTTTATTCAAAAAAAATATTGTGGCATTGTGACAAGATCAAGTTGTTTGTATGATTGATCGTACTCGAAACTATGAGACAAGTACGGGAATTTACGCAAAACAGCATATTTATTATTCTTAATTAAAAAACGAATTTTTTAGGTACATAGTCAAACAGCTTTTAGACTCTGTGCAGTCGGGTTGAAATGTGACAGTCAGTTATTCATTACTGATAATAATATCAAAACTCTTTATTGCACAACACAACGAAAATTACAGTTTTTAAGCTTAAACTATCTAAATAAACAACTGTAATACCTTATCGCTAAAAGCGATCTCCAGACAACCCAGACAACCTTTGGGTAGTGGAATAGACTAGTCGTAGGTTTCGTGCAGAGTTAAAAAAAAACCGGCCAAGTGCGAGTCGGACTCGCGCACTGAGGGTTCCGTGCCAACTTTAACTGGATTAGGGAATCCACTTACTTCTACTTAGTAAAATGCCACAATATTTTGTTGACTGCAAATATAACTTTGTTTTTCATAGTATTTGTATGAAGTACAAAGTTATGTTTGCGGTTGATGAAAATCTGTTATATCTCAAAAACTACTCGTTCGATCCCGTCCAAACCAATTTTCGTTGAAAGTATTTGTTAAAATCTACATTATATATTTTTTTCAAAATTCACATTTGCTTGGTTTAGAAGTTAGATGGGGGGGACGCCCATTTTACCACTTTGGAAGCGTTTAGCTATGAAACGTTAGACTTTAAAAGAAGTTTTAGGAACCTCTACGTCATTTTAGAAGACCTATCCATAGACACCCCACACGCATAGGTTTGACTAAAAAAAAAATTTTTGATTTTAGTTTCATGTTTCCCCCCTTAACTGTCATTATTTTTTATTTTTTGTGTGAGAATCGGTAAGCGGTTAACAAGATACATCTTCCTACCGAATTGTGTAATGCTTATAGTTACATAATAAAATGGCTGTGACATACGGACGGGCAGGCAGACAGACAGACAGACAGACTTGACGAAACTATAAGGGTTCCGTTTTATGCCATTTGGCTACGGTAATCTAAAAAGGTTATTCCTAATACATAAAATAATAATAAATACATAAATATCCATGAATATATTATAAGTATACATATACACACATAAAAGAACAAAATAAACCAATGTGAAGTGTCAAGAAATGGACCAAAGTATCAAGTGAAAAATAAACAAGTTCCTTAAGTAGGTATTTTTAAAACAGTAATTTTCAGTCGCTGTGTGGGAAGTAGGTGTTAGGAAAGCAGAATAGATGACAGCGCTTGCAATGATGTTTGTCTTAAATTTACGTATCCGTTTGTAATATTTTATTAATCAGTAAAATTCGACAGTAAAAATGAATGTTATTAGTGTATAGAATAATCTTTAGCAGTATTTTTGTATTTCCATCTAGACTCGAAGACATCATTAATTTAACCTTAGCCAAACTAGACCCTCGTAAGCTAAACCACAGGTTAACTTACCCTTCGTTGGTGCAACTGGCTGGCTCAGGTGTCCTCTTAATGCCTTTCCAGTGACGCCCCGTTGTTTTTACTACACTTCGCCATCACACGACTAAATTGTATGAAATAATTAATAAATTTGGTTCTTCATTAAATTATATAAAAGGATGGATGGTTAAAAATAATGGTTGGTTAGATTATTGAGGTTTGAGGTTTTAAGTGGGGTTCAATGGAGCCAGAAAGATTGACGTCATATGTATTCTAAAAAATATCGGTAGAACGAAATTGTTTTCATAGTAAAATATAATAGATGTCATTGGAATTAAAATTTAATTTACAAAAATATAAATGACGTTTCAGTTAAATCTAAACATACATATAGGTCTAGGGTAACCTGCCATCATCATCATTATTATTAGCTATAGGACGTCCACTGCTGAACATAGGCCTCCCCCACGGCTTTCCACAGCGACCGATCACAAGCGGTCTGCAGTTTGATTCTGCGATCTTTACAAGGTCGTCTGTCCATCTTATCGGTGGATATCCTACGCTGCGTCTTTGGTCGAAGGGTCTCCAATCTAGAACTTTCCTGCCCCAACGGCCATCAGTTCTTCGCGCTATGTGCTTTGCCCACTGCCACTTGAGCTTACTGATTCTCAGCGCTAGGCTGGGTAGCATGTACTTGCCAAAAATAAATAGGGCTGCAGTCAGATGAAATCAATACCAACCAATTAGGTTTTATTTAAAGAAAACTATAAAAACTGTAGAATTTTAAAATTGTGTACAAGTAGGTCAATAAGTTAGGTGAGAGAGTGAAAACAAATGTTGAAAGTGAAAAATTCAGTCAATATTTAAGGACTAGTGGTCCCCTGCGACTACGTTCGCGCGTTTTGTTTTATTGTTAATTAGTCATGAGCTGTAGGTCTAACTCACGAATAATTCAAATATTGAACGTAAATTCGTATGAAGAAATGGACATATAACTTTATAAGGTACTTTTAAGGACATTATGAAATACAACCTACGTTTTCACGGTTTCACATGAATTAAGGTAATTACGAGTATATAGCCGATATCGACTACTGTGGTAAGTCACAACGACGAGTCTGCGCGGGACATATTATAGTGCACAAGTGTGTGCTAAAACACAGGTGTACTCTCTATTCCTTTCACGCTCATAGCCCGATGGGACAGCAATCTGACACGACCGGAGAGAGATCAGGCGCAGGATCACCGGCTTCACGTGCGCACCAAGACACGGGGATGAAACACCGCTCACTTCCAAAGTCCGGGCTAGCCGGAGAGTTTATGAACAGAACTGAATTTTTGGACAGAATTTTTTGAAAGAAACAACTGAATTTTGGACAGAAAATCCCATATACATATTTGAGGCCCGACCCGAGAATCGAACCCGGGACATCTGGCGCAGTCGTCGCCATAAAGTGCAATCCTCAAACCGTTGCGCCACCGAGGTAAGTTAAAAAGTAATATGCAAAAGTCACAGAATGCCGATATTGAAGATGCCTAGATTTAAAAGAAAAGAGTTCATATTTTTTTTCCATTTTCTAAACATATCTTACTAATAACTCTTAGTGGTTATGTAGCCAGTCTCAACCAGCGTTTGGTGTATTGGTTAGAGCTCCTGACTATTACGCTGGCCGTCGCGGGTTCGAATCCTGCAAGGGCCAATCCCCACACATCGCAAGTGTTTGTGTGATAAGCACGAAAATTTGTACCTGAATCATGGGTGTTTATATGTATTTAAGTATTTATAGGAGATGCTTCGATCATAATCGTTGAATGGTATTCGTAACACAAGGAAGAAAATTCCTTACTTCTTGTTGTCTGGCGCATAATCTTTTTTTTTAATTCTTGCGCGGGCGGGTGGTACATTGGCAAAAGGCAACTTGAACAAAAAGAAAGAATTAATTTGCACACCAATCATAAGAAAAATCTTCCTTTAAATATCCTTTAGACATTCCTACACATCGCCACCTAGTCCCAAAGTAAGCTACTCAAAGCTTGTGTTATGGGTGCCAGACAACGGATATAATACTTAAATACTTTTTGTTTGTAAATACATACATGATGTACATAGAAAACATCCAGACCAATACAAACAGACATGTTCATGCACACAAATGTTTGTATTGTGCGGGGATCGAACCCGCCACCCGCTGCGTAGTAGGCGATTTCTCGACCACTACACCAGACGGTTCGTCTGGTATATCATCTTCATAGTAATATTGATAGTTAAAAAAAGTTAAACTTGTTTTTTAAAAATGTAAATTTTATATTTTTTCCATTTTCTAAACATATCTTACTAAAAACTCTTAGTGGTAATGCGAGTCTCAACCGAAACTAGCGACAATGCCGGCGCGCGCGCGGCACAATGCCAGTCGCGCCGGACGCCGCTAATTGGTACAGCCCTCGGCGGTTCCAAGTCAACGGATGCGCATTTTACTGGACAGAGGTGCGGTGGAGTCGCGCTGCTTGAAAAATTTGTTCTTATAAAAAAACATTCGAGAAAACTGAGTCTACTCGATTTTTCTTACGAGTTATGGCCATTTAAGATATATTTCATACATGATAAAGATCATCATCATCATCATTATCAGCCAAAGGGCGTCCACTGCTGAACATAGGCCTCCCCCACGGCTTTCCATAGCGACCGATAACTAGCGGTCTGCATCCAGTTTGATCCTGCGATCTTTTTGAGGTTGTCTGTCCATCTTGTTGGTGGACGTCCTACGCTGCGTCTTTGGTCGAAGGGTTTCCAATATAGAACTTTTCTGCCCCAACGGCCATCAGTTCTTCGCGCTACATGATAAAGATAAGACGACATTATTCAGATATATTTAGCACACTATGAGGCGTTGTCTTCCAGTTTCTGAGTGAAATGGACATAAAGGTAACACGATGTTGTGAATACTTTGCCTTATAAGACATTCTTAGCATTCTTCTGATACAACCTATTTATTGATTATTTTAGTAAATTAAACATTAATGCAATTCTTTTTTTAACATTCATAATGCAGAAATAATATGTTCTTCGACATCTGATAACATTACTATTATTTAATATTATTACAGGGTTTATATATTTAAAGAAAAGACCCAAAAAATTTACGTCAAAGTTACATTTAAAACATTAAATCAACTAGAATGCTAGTGATCGCAAACTTTTTTTGACGTGTGTATGTTAGAGTCTCTACACATCCCTTGTTCCATCAAAGTTCAGTAAAGTATGTTTGCTTTCTCAAAAAAATAATAATGCCTACGAGTGTATAATATACAAATATACACGTATATATACAGGAAAATCGTCTGGAATCGGAAACTAAGTTCAGACATGTCAGCCTATTGATAAGAAGGCTAGATTTTTCTTGACTATAGAATTATGTTTTTCTTTTGCAGTTGTTGTTAACCCGGTGACAACAAAAGGTCTGTTATATTCAGAAGCATGTGTGTATTTTTATACTTTTTGGTCTGTAATAGGAGTATATATTAGGAGTGTATATATTTTAATCTAAGATTCTACAGAGTATACGTTAGTTATCTTAACCTGGTCAGAGTGCTCTAAAATGCTTTAACTCAGAGATATAATCCAAAGTTATAATCCCTAAACAAAGTATATCAAAATCGCAAAAAATAACAACGTCAAGTTTTATGACTGGACACATTTGTTTTGCAATAGATTTAAGGTACATTGCTGATTCTATATATGGCTTTGACCCGGTCAGCCAAGAGGTTGCTGGTTCAAGTCTCGCCCGTGCGCCAATATTGGTTTCTTATTTCATCTTTATGAATATAAAATATGACACTGTGAGTGTTAAAAACATTCTAAACCATATCTATAAGACTTAAACTAGGTTGAGTAGAACTGAAAAATCTAGGTATTATACTTAAATGTAAAAACTACACTTACCGTCATGTTGGTACTTACGTATACGAGTAGATATTATTTGCCTAAATTCTGTGTCATTTTGTTGCTGTCAGAGAGGCATAGTCCTGTTGAAGTACTCAACCTAGAGTAAAATTTAACTAGACTCCCAAACGGGGCCTAGTAGGATTAAAAGGCTTACCTAACTTTCAAAGCCACGAGCAGTACACTAGCTAATAATATTTATAATGAGTTCTCCATAGACAAGGAATGCTAATGAAAAGGCGGGAGTGTGCATGAATGCAGCTGTTGACTGATACAGAAATATTCCGAATATTATATTTTTCGAATGCGCCGTGTTTCATGAACGTGCTGAGCGATGAGTGGTTAAAAAAATTGGCGGTAGAGATGAGGCAGTAACGTTATCTTATTTCGATATTTTTATCGATATTTACTCCTCATAAATAGATTTATTTTTTTACAACATGCTACTCATATGTTTTAATTTAGTTAAAACGCCGTAATAATCCTGTGTTTGATCATTTAATGATGACCTCCGGGATGTAGTTAGTACTCCGGTTTTCAAGTGGTTGGCCTGAATTAATTTATATTGATCATATTTTCTATATTACAAATTTCAGGTCTGCGTATGGTATACTACTCTTGTTCCTGATAACGATAAGGTAAGGTACTTTATTTATTTATTTTTTGTTAAAAGACTTTATTGCACAAAGTTAATGCTAAAAGCATTCTCTTCAAGTCAAACCTTTAGTCATGCAGAAAGATGGCAACGGGTGCAATGAAAAAAAAATGAAAGTAGGAACTAAACTAAATATATGAATAAAATGAATAAACTAAGTAAATAACTAAGAATTATCATACTGTAGCGAATAGTCGCTGCCTAATGCTGCTAATTCAAGAAGCCCTAAGCTAGATCTCAATTGATCCCATAATAAGAATTTACTTAAGATATTGCCTGTCAAGTAAATTAAATAAATATGAGCCAGACAGCACACTGATTGTCGTGATTACAAAGTAAGGAAAGTTCTCCGAACGAAATACGAATACCAGACAACGATTATGACGGGGGCGTATCCCGTGAATTTTTAACTAAATTTAAACATCCGTGATTGAAAACTTCAAAGGCGGTTACAATTTTTACTAGTGGTCTCCAGCAACTCTTGGATTTTTTCCCTCCCCTCCCGTCATCGCCGATAAATAAGCCATCTAACACAAAAATATTTTTTAAAATCGGTTCAGTCGTTTCTGAGATTAACGCATTCAAACAAACTCTTCACCTAATATTAAGAATGAATTCACATTTTATATTACTTATCACCTCATTTTTTATGTGTGCATGATATAGTTTTATTTTAAATGTCGATACTTCACTGAAAGTAGTGTCCCACTTCTATCCTAATGTGAAGAGAACGCCCAAAGTTTGCATATTTGTATATTTTCAGCCGAAAGCTTTCATACTCAGTTTTAACTAGTGCAATATTTGTAACCTGTATGGATTGAAAATTATGAAAAAGCACATTTCGATATTAATAAACACGTGAAAAAGATTTTATTTTGTTTTGTGCATTGGCACGTATAGTGCAATTTTTACCACACAGTGTACAAAATGAACCTAAAGTAGTAATTAATAAATTTATTTATTGGAACAGTCGATATGTAACCAGGTTCAAATACATGGTGTGGCCTGTAACAGGTGTAATGTATTTAAGTATTTTTATTAAAAATATCACGAATCGTCTCGCACGTAGGTTTGATGACTGCCTCCGAAAAGGTTAGTACCATCGGATAAATCCTATCTGACGTTGGTAAAATAGACTCTTAATTAAATAATAACATAAACCTACGTGTTTTTTATATGTTAATCATGATCATCATCATTCTCAGCCAAAGGACGTCCACTGCTGAACATTAGGCCTCCCCCAAGGCTTTCCACAGCGACCATTCACTAGCGGTCTGCATCCAGTTTGATCCTGCGATCTTTACAAGGTCGTCTGTCCATCTTGTCGGTGGACGTCCTACGCTTCATCTTTGGTCGAAGGGCCTCCAATCCAGAACTTCCCTGCCCTAACGGCAATCAGTTCTTCGCGCTATGTGCCCTGTCCACTGCCACTTGAGCTTACTGATTCTCAAAGCTATGTCCGTTACCTAAGTTCTTCTACGTATCTCCTCATTTCTGTTTCGATCACGTAGAGAAACACCCAGCATAGCCCTCTCCATCGCTCGTTGTGTGATTTTGAGCTCTTTTATGAGGCCCATAGTTAGAAACCATGTTTTGGATCCGTATGTCTTTACTGGTAACACACACTGATTGAAGACTTTCGTCTTTAGACACTGAGGTAGATGAGATGACAAGACACTCTTGCGTAATTTCTCGAACGCTGCCCAGCCGAGTTGGATTCGTTGATTAACCTCGTTCTCGAATTTGGACCTACCCAATTGGATCACTTGTCCCAGGTAGACGTACTTGTACGATCCCGTCCAAACTTCGTTTCAAACTCGTCCAATTTTCAAAAGTATTTGTTAGGGTCTACTTCATAATTTTTTTTCAAAATTTACTCTCGCTTAGTTTAGAAGTTAAAGGGGGGGCGCCCATTTTACCACTTTGGAAGCGTCTATCTATCAAACGTTAGACTAAAGAAGAAAATGGTTTTAGGAACCTCTTTGTCATTTTTAAAGACCTAGCCATAAACACCCTACACGCATAGGTTAATTTAAATATCATTATTTTTATTTTTTGTATAAGAATCGTTAAGTGGTTAACGAGATACCTCTTCCTACAAAAATTCAACAGTGTGATGCTTATAGTTACCGAATCAAGTGTCTATGACATACGGACGGACAGACAGACAATCTTGACGAAACTTTAAGGGTTCCATTTTTTGCCATTCGGCTACGGAACCCTAAAAATGACGTATTTCGGATGTTTCTAGGAAAAGTTGATAAGTTACTGATTCCGATTAGCCCCCTTCATTATTTCCTGGTTATTTTAAAACACCATGTATGGTTTTCTTATCGTTAAAACTCAGTAGGTAAAAACACGAGCACACCTAAATAGATTTTCAGATTTATTCATAGTGTTGTTAATGAATTTTCATCGGTTAGGGTAAAGTGCGAAATGATGTATATCCGTTTATTAAACGGTCAGTGTGCTGTTTGGTTGCAGGCTGCAGGCAGGACATGGATTATCAATAAAACTCACCTGTAATGGAATTGGGAATTATTTTCCGTGGTGGACACGTGATGAAATGGAACTAACTGATAATTGTTTGGGTTAATGTTGTGGTAAAAAGAATACGTTTAGGCAGCTATGCCTTTGTAGGTTTCAGTAGTCCAAGTTCCCGGAACCTATATAGTTCCGTCTGTCCATCCACAGTTCAGCTCAGAGACCTTAAGTACTAAAAAACTGTAATTTGGCATGGGTATGTATTTGAATTTCTTCGTGAAAGTGGTAAAATAAACTTTTGAATTTTTTTGGGTACCTCAATACAAGTTATAGTTTTACTAATGAGAGAAGAATTTACCAAAAAATAATATCGAAACGAAACTGATATCTTTTTAGTTAATATAACAGAATGCACCTGCAATATTTATCCAATTAATTCTAATGAGAGTCACTTAATTTTTAATAATGAAGCCACATTTAGCTATTTAATTAATAGTGTCAATTTGTGTTAGCTATTTAATGTATTAAATAAAGGACGTCAGACTGACGAGATTTTGCAGACAAACCTTAGTGGTTTTTATCAATATCAATTAAAATGTTACTACAGTTTAAGTATTTAATATGCTAAATAAATGAAAAAAAAGTAACGCTAGGATATGTTTTTTTTATTTTACCTATCCAATCGTTCGTATCGTTTTATAAGTAGCTCTTTAAAAAAATATGAGTTTGCTAACACAATTTGTTGATATCATGTCATTGTTTCAAAAAAAAAAAAATGTTTCCCTACCCTCTCCCAACTTAGCGGAAGTAGATACTAGAAACATATCAAAGCAGTAGCTTTAGCAGTACTTACTATATTGTTACTAGCCAAATGGACCATGATGATGTCTGAATAAATAAATGAATTATTAGAATTATAGCAGCATTTAAGACGAATGAAAGAAAAACTATCAAGTTACTTATTACTGTACGTAAACAAATCACAGAGTTCTAGTCCATAAACTTTAGGCAAATAAATTTACTTACTAATTTTCGCTAAAAAAAATAACCTCCAGAACTCGTTAAGATAATAAATTGAAACTGCAGTCAAATATTATTTTGATTGTTTTCTTCAGCTAAAAAACAAAACTACGAGTCAGCGTCATCAAAAGTTTCTTAATTTCGGAAATTTTGTTATTTCAACGGAATCGAAACCTTATCTGCCTTATAATAATTCTATTTCGGGCCAAGACACCTACGACACAGTAAAATCCATTAATATCGGTCCAAGCGTTTTCAAATTATAACTGACTAGCGGTCCCCCGCGACTTCGTCCGCGCGTTTTGAGTTTTTTCCCTCCCCTCCCGTCGCAGCGTCATGTTTTACATCCTAAAGCCTTTCTCGATAAATAAGCTATCCAACACAGAAATATTTTTTTAAATCGGTCCAGCAGTTCCTGAGATAAGCGCGTTCAAACAAACAAACTCTTCAGCTTTATAATATATTAGCGCAAGCGCACATTGTACTTAAGTTGCGAACATTATTTTGGTGCGGAGTTATGTTAAAACTGTGATAGCTCCTAAGATATTTATTGAAATCAAATGATATAAAGGACAACTTGGTTCTAAATGAAATGCTCGTGATGATGAATGTATTTATTTTGATAAGAATAAATACCTGTGTGTATAATACACCTCTGAAAATAATGCATTATTTTTTTACAAATTTATTAACATAAAGTAAGTTAAGTTAAGTTTATCTAATGGATAGTATCAACAAATTAGGAGTAAAATTCTATAGCTTTAATTGTAAGTCTGTAACCAGATCGGTAGATTGTGTAAGAAGTTTATGTAGAACAGCTGATTTTGTTTGTTTACAAGAGACTTGGCTACTGCCACATGATATTCCGTTTTTGGGCTCGATTGATCCTGATTTTGCCTTTACGGGAAAGTCGGCGGTTGATACTTCTAAGGGCTTATTACGTGGACGACCATACGGGGGTGTAGCTATTTTATGGCGCAAAAGTGTCTATAAAAACGTTACTGTTATTAATTGCAATAGTAATCGATTGGCAGTAATAAAAGTGCAAATAGAGGATCGTTGTTTTCTACTATTTTCGGTCTATATGCCTACTGATGACGTTAGTTCGATAGATAATTTAGCAGAATTTTTGGAATGTTTAGGTGAAATACGTGCTGTAGTGGACGAGAGTAGTGTAGAATGTATATTTATCTTGGGCGACTTTAATGCAAATGCTCACAAACGTTTTGGTACGGAACTGATGAATTTTTGTATGGAGCAAAATTTAAGGTGTTTTGACTGGGAATATTTAGGTATAAGTTCTGATACTTATACATATCACAGTGATATCGACGGGACCAGAAGCTGGTTAGACCACTGTCTTGTATCGGATGCGGCAAGTAGCGCGACCTTAAACATACGTGTTATGTACGGAGTATATTGGTCGGACCACTTTCCTTTAGAATTAAGTTGTAATTTAAGTGTTCTTAGGCCTAAGATTAGTTTACAAACACACCAAAAAAATAAAGTTGTGTGGAATAATAGGGACGCTTCTCAAATAGAATTATTTACTAACTATTGTTTCAATCACTTGAGAGATGTAGATTTTCCATGTGAATTCAGAGATTGTAGTGATTATTTGTGTAATAATATAGGTCATAGAAACTCTCTGGATCAAATGTATGCATCAATTGTTGATATTTTACAAAAGGCTGCAGCTCTTAGCTTTAATGATATAAATAATAGCAATAAGTGTTATAAAAAACCCTACATTGTAGGATGGAATAAACATGTAAGTTCCTATCATAGGGAGGCCCGACTTAGTTTTTTAGAATGGGTCAGCCGAGGTAAGCCTAGTGATGGACCTGTTTTTAACAGGATGCTAAAAACCAAGAAAAACTTTAAATTCAAGCTTAAATGGACTCAAGCGAATCAGGAACAGATCAAGATGGATATCCTGGCCACCCATCATTCCAATAAAAAGTTTTCTGATTTTTGGAAAGAAACCAAAAAAGCCTGTCCTGGGTCGGGCCTACCTGTGAGTGTGGAGGGTGTTACAGAGCCAGGTGATATAGCGGAGTTGTTTAGGTCGCACTTTGAGGTTAGGTCACCTCTGGGGCCTGCAGTGGGGAAACCTACAGAAGTTAGCAGCTCAGAGAAAAAAGCGCATGTTCGTTTCACGGTTAAGGAGGTAAAGGCTGCCATAAAGGAGATGTCACGCGGTAGATCCCCGGGGCATGACTTTCTCAGTGTGGAACACCTGAAGTACGGAAGCGTTCATTTGCCTAGAGTGCTCACTCTGTTTTTCAATCTTTGTGTTGGGCACTCCTACTTGCCCCAGGAGATGATGAAGACCATTGTTGTCCCGATAGTGAAAAATAGGGTGGGGGATGTCTCGAGCATCAAGAATTATCGCCCTATATCCCTGGCCACAATAGTAGCGAAGGTGTTGGACAGTCTGCTTGAGAAGCAACTTAGTAAGCACCTCAAATTACACGATGCTCAATTCGGATTTCGAAAAGGATTATCGACTGAAGTTGCCACACTTTGTCTCAAGCATACTGTCAAATACTATACTTCGCGAAAAACTCCAGTCTATGCTTGCTTCCTCGATCTGTCCAAGGCTTTCGATCTGGTATCGTATGACAGATTGTGGAGCAAACTGCAGGAAGAAACTGATCTTCCAGGTGATATCATTAGTTTGTTTCAATACTGGTACAATAATCAGGATAATTGTGTACGTTGGGCGGGCTCTGTATCGGGTGTGTACAGGTTGGAATGCGGGGTAAGGCAGGGGGGATTGACCTCGCCGAGTCTTTTCAACCTGTATATGAACCGGTTGATCGTTGAGCTCAGCAATACCAATATCGGTTGCTCCGTGGAGGGAAAGAGTTTTAACAACATCAGTTACGCTGATGATATGGTGTTGCTGTGTCCATCAATCAGCGCTCTCCGAAAGTTAGTCCATGTCTGTGAGCGATATGCGGAGGCCCAGGGCCTTCGGTATAATGCGACCAAGAGTGAGTTGCTAGTTTTCAAAGCGGGTAGAAAATGTTATCATGTTCCTAATGTAATGCTAAATGGCACTCCTCTAAATAGGGTTACTAAATTTAAGTACCTCGGGCACTGGGTCACTGAGTCCTTAGAGGACAATACTGATATTGAGCGGGAACGCAGGGCACTGGCAATTCGAGGCAATATGCTGGCCCGCAGGTTTTCAAGGTGTACAGACAATGTAAAGGTAACACTGTTCCAATCATACTGTCAGAATTTCTACACTTGTAGCTTGTGGGTCGACTACAGACAAAGAACTCTCAGTGCTCTGCGAGTTTTATACAATAATATATTTAGGATGCTGTTGCGGCTGCCGCGATTCTGCAGCGCCTCAGTAATGTTTGCGGATGCAGGCGTAGATGGGTTTTCAGCCATCTTACGCAAAAGAACTGCGTCTCTGATGGGCAGACTTCGTGGCAGCGGTAACGGCCTCCTCACCGTTATTGCTGGTCGGGTCCAGGGTTCATTTTTTGAACACTGGACTAAATTACATGTAAACCCTAAACCTAGTACGTATTTATAATTACTAACATTAGTTAATAAGTTTTTTGTGATACTAACCCATATGGATGTAATTTCTGAAATGAAAATAATTATTATTATTATTATTATTATTATAAAAAATGGTTGTAGTAAGTCAACTATAAAAGATAGACATATGCTGTCGCGGACTTTATTATAGAACTCTTAATGCTGAACAATCCTGTCATACATGATTTTTGTGTAACTTTAGCGGTTTCCGCAGCGTATGCAGCGGAAGCTCTCAAAAGTAATATCTTTCTCCCGTTTTCGCAACATTTTTCATTTCTTCTGTAGTCTTATGAGTCGTATCTTTATGTTATAAAGCCTAAAGCCTTCCTCGATAAATGGACTATCCAACGTAAAATAATTTTTAAAATCGGGTTAGTAGTTTTTGAGATAAGCGCGTTCAAACAAATAAACTCTTCAGCTATATAATATTAGTATAGATTAGCGCAAGCGCACGTTGTACTTAAGCTGCGAACATTATTTTGGTGCGGAGTTATGTTAAAACTGTGATAGCTCCTAAGATATTTATTGAAATCAAATGATATAAAGGGCAACTTTGTTCTAAATGAAATGCTCGTGATGATGAATGTATTAATTTTGATTAGAATAAATACCTGTGTGTAGAATACACCTCTAAAAATAATGCATTATTTTTTTACAAATTTATTAACATAAAAAAGGTTGTAGTAAGTCAACCATAAAAGATAGACATATGCTGTCGCGGACTTTATTATAGAACTCTTAATGCTAAACAATCCTGTCATACATGATTTTTGTGTAACTTAAGCGGTTTCCGCAGCGTACGCAGCGGAAGCTCTCAAAAGGAATATCTTTCTCCCGTTTTCGCAACATTTTTCATTGCTGCTGTGGTCTTATGAGTCGTATCAATATGTTACATAGCTTAAAGCCTTCCTCGATAAATGGACTATCCAACGTAAAAATAATTTTTCAAATCGGGCCAGTAGTTTCTGAGATTAGCGCGTTCAAACAAACAAACAAACAAACAAACAAACAAACTCTTCAGCTTTATAATATTAGTATAGATATGACTTTCTTGTATGTTTACAGAAGACTAGCGGTTTCTCGCAACTATCCGCAACTGTCCGCCCGTTTAGAGTTTGCTTCTTCCACTCTCGTCAGACTGTGATGTTTTATAACTAAAAACCTTACTCGATAAATAAGCTTTCCAACACATTTTTTTTTTCAAATCGGTCCAGTAGGTTCCGAGATTACCGCGTTCAAACAAACAAGTAAACTCTTCAGCTTTATAATATTAGTAGATATAGATTAATATTATGATATAAGGTAACACCTACCAAAACATAGTACATCTCTCTCAAAACATTAATCACGATCTCAATAACAACTGCACTATAATTACACGTGTTAGTTGTGATTGCACAAACTAACGATATCGGTCTCTGGTTCGATGCTCGGGTCAATAAACCGACAAATATTTCTAATTAGAATACTCCGTTGTGGTTAATTTTGTTACGTAATAAATATTGGTTTCGAGATAATGGTTTTAATTTAAGAGTGTAAAAGGTTTTGAACATGTTTTAAAGGCTTTGATTTCAAATCTACTTCAAATAATGCCCTCGGTTAGGGTCACTATTTTTGAATCACTCGCGTCACAAGTGGTTTTAGAAATCTCCATTCATTTCAAAATACCTATCTATGGACACCCCCCTCCCCCACACACCTAGGTTTGACAAAAAAAACGGTTTTAGTTTCGTGTATGGGAGCCCCCCTTAAATATAATTATTATTATTTTTTTGTATAAGAATCGTAAAGCGATTAACGGGATATATCTTTCTACCAAATTTCAACAGTGTGATGCTTATAGTTACAGAAAAAAGTGGCTGTGACATACGGACGGACAGACAGACAGACTTGACAAAACAAAACTTAATAAGGGTTCCGTTTTTGCCATTCGGCTACGGATCACTAAAAAGAGTATTCGTGTGATCATTTAAGGGCTGATTTTTCAAAAGTCAGATACGAAATTTTCGTCGAACAAGATACAATATGGCTAATTTGAAAAAGTCACCTAATTGTCAGCAATCATATGCAACTGTCATTTTTTTAAATCTGAATATATTATAAATATAATTTATCAGTCTGACAAGTTGTGTCTGACCATTGAAAAATAGGCCCTTAGTCAAAGCGTGGCAATTTTATGTTCTCATTTATTTAAACAATGTTGCACAGTTTTATAATTGGTGGACTTGATGCCTTAAGGCATTCTACACCTGTCAACAGATTAGAAAAGCAGAGTTGAATCTTTGATTATTTTTACTAAGGGCCGATATTACCAACTTCAAATAAGTCTTATTCGACTGAGGGTCAATTTTACTAACGTCATATAAGACTTATCCGGCTGAATAAGTATAAAACGGCCGATTTTAATAAAAATTACATTTACATAAGCGATTTCTGACAAATAGATGACGTTTTCGGCGTATTGTATTTTGTTCGACGCATATTCCTTATTTGACGTTAGAAAAATTAGGCTTAAGGCCCGATTTCAATAACGTCAAATAATACTTATATCCGACTGAGGGTCAATTACGTCATATAAGACTTATCCGACTGACAAATGAGTGACGTTTTGACGAATATGGAAAAATCAAGCCTAAAAGGTTCAACTTATTTTTTGGTACCCTTTTTTTTTATAATGTGAACGTCTGGGAATCGAAAGCGTCGCTTAGAAATTCGAAATTCGGGTCATTCGTCAACTCGAACCCGCAAGATACCTAGTACATTTTGATTTTAATTAAAAAAGCTGTCTTTATCTCGCGAGACTGTAAAAATATGACGTATCATCGTAAAGTCAGTTACAAAAGTTTAATTTGGTCTTGTATATAATTTATATAAGGAAAATGTTTTACTTTTATAAATTACAAATCTTTTATAAATAATCTCATCCGTACGTATGTTTGTTGATAAAAATAAATCGCAATGAAAATAACTATTGAATATTATAATATTACAGAAAGAACATTAAAGAAAGATTTTGTTCTTCTTATTTTCATATGTGTCGTCATATTGTAAAACGATGCTATGTTAATAATTAAATGGGTACTATACTTACTGACAATATCTCATACAAACCAATCGCAGCACCAAATCACTGCCATAGACTCCTCGTTCGATTCCCGGTGACACATTCAGGTGTGGTCTATCCGTTGCCATGGTAACGTAACAACAAACTTTTAAATTGTTCCTATTGGTTGAATCGTCCAGTATATGTGTAATTAGGGTTTTAAAGTACATAAATGGACTATTTAAAGGTAGGTGATCAAATGTTTGGCGGTTTTGATTGGTGAAGTGATAACAATCAATCAATGGTTGTCTGGAAGGGATTGCTTCCAGCGATAAGACCGCCAATATTGTACAATTGATTTGTCTGTAATGTTTTTGTTTCTTACGTCCTTACTTGTGCAATAAAAAATATTTATTATTAAAAATAAAACAAGCCAAGCTGTAATCAGATCTTAACCTCCAGGATTTTCAGAAAAATAGAACTGTGTAATCTACTTTTATTTTATTTTAATATTATGAAGAATCTGTTTTGCTACAGTAACTGGCATACGATCTATCTTATCCCCGGCTATCATTTAAGACTATTTTATTCTTTCGTACTTTTTAGAACGTATTTTAAGTAGTCACGTTTTAGTTTTATAAACTTTCTTTTAAATCGACTTAACCACAGTTGCTAACATGGCTGCCATGAAAGTCATGTCGTTCTGTCAAATTTCGAAATATGACAAAATTATCATTGAACGCTAACGTGAAACATTATCGTCCACCATTAGCGTTGACGAAAAATAAAAAAACAACTTATTTAGAGCAAAAATATATGACTGGGTCGTGCCATATCTTATCCTAGGCTCAGAAAACAATAAAGGGTAAAAAAACATTGAAAAGAAAATACGGAGGATTTTTTTCATCCATAGGAAAGTTATTAGTTTGAATTCATTATCTATGGCCAATATCGAGTAAATCTGTCATTGTATCGAGTTTGTCATTCTCAGCCGAATTTGACTTAAAATTGAGTGAATGGTTAGAAATTGTCTTATCTCGTTATCGTTTTGGATAAATTTGTCCAATGTGGTTGGCATGTTAGGGAATATGATAGAATAGCATAGATCGACTAATTTTGACATGTCGATCGAAATAAATATTGTGTCATGCATGTTAGGCCTACTGACGTTGGTTAGAGCAACTCTAAGGAGTTACAAGTTAAAGTAAGTAGAGCCTTATTTAAAATAACTGACTTACTCTGTACATAAATATAGAGTTTTTTTCAGTGACACCGACTCAGGGGTAGTTGCACAAACGTAGTGGTAATTTTTTTCTAATGGAAAAAACCCACAAAATGAATTTATTATTCCGATATTAGCAAGCGTGTCAAAACTACCAAGTGCAGTAGTATTTTGTAAATACGCAAAAGGGAGAATCTCTATTCGTTTTGAATTTTCAGAATGTTGTAGTAATTAAGTTTTGTTTTATAAAACCTTTACACATAATTAAAAAAAAAAAATTGAATAAGCATAACTCACATTATCTTCCCTGAGTTGGATGTCACTGACCAAAACAAGACTCTGTATGAATTATTATTTTTTGCACCGTAGTAAGTAGGTGGTAGTGGCACTCCCTAATTTTCATTGGTTAACTTATGTTTTGGCTTTCGTTGCTATGACGACGCATAAAACCACACCCAGTTGATAAGTGGCCACTCCCAGGTGTTACTGATGTTAGGGTTACGAAGTGAAAATTCTAAATAAAACTAGGTAGGTACTTGGTTAAAGTATTTATTCAAAACTGTTTGCATCAATAATTCAATAAAGCATTTATTGTTTCAGCAATAGGTACATTGGAGTTATTTTATAACATAGTTCTTATTTTATAATATAGTTCAGCTATAACATGCCACTTGGGCGTACGATAATTTCGATGGAACTATTTGACATTTTAAGTATTACATGATTCTAAAATAATCTTAATTTTATGCTTTTAAATATTTACAACAGTTACATTTTTATTAAATCATCAAAAAACTCTGTAAAAGAGTAGTAGTTTTTGATAACAATATTACTAGTCAGTTTTTTAAATTGTTTCCTATTTAAATCTTTAAAACTATCAGGCAAGTGATTAAACATTTTTAGGGCTATTAAATAAACACTATTTTAGAAGAAACTGGTTTTAGATGAGTGATGTGAAAATAATTATGTTTATTACGAGTTTGCCGCAGATGCATACACGTACAAAACACACAATCAATGTACTTCTTTCAAAATTAATAAAGTTTACAGTTATTATAGTCAGTGGCATTCGTATACAATAAGTAATAAATAATCACAATTGTATAGTCAATTATTATTATAAGATCTTCATATCTTCTTCAAAATGATGTCGACGCTGAGTTCGTAAAGAACAAGCCCTTATCAGTTCTCCGTCCAGTCGTATAAACACACAGGGCAAGAAGAATGACAAGGGCTCGTCGCAATACATTTAACTTGTGGAGATTTCACGCCGATTCTAAGTCCGCCCGACATCTATTCCAATTTCCTGACTCGGCTGTTATGATAGCGCCATCTATTGACGCTTTGTAGTAAACTAAAAAGCAAGTGCTAGCGCCATCTATCACCGAGTAGATGCAACTTTTAGTGTCGAAACTTCCACATAGATGGTGCGACGTGAATATTGTAGATTGGTCATATTTCAGCATCCCAAGAGTGTTACAGAGTGGAGTGCTCTGTCACTATGTAAAATGCAGAAAATGATGTTAGTTTCAATGTTGTTGCATCCCATTTTCGTTGTGAATATAAAGAGTCTTCACCTGTATGGGGGGATAGAGTTATAAAATAATGTTGTTGGATGCTGACTTTTCAAATGTTATTGTGTTAAATAACTTCTTTTGGTGGAATTATTGTTTATGTTTATTCACAGACTAACATTTAAGAAATCAGCAGCTACACAATTCATTTATATATTTTTCATATTTATTAATGCACATAATTTAGATCAGAGAAATAGAAAAGTTGTCACTAATAACAATCAAGCATCTAAATAATTACATCGGGTGCGGGTTCGATCCCCGCACAATACAAACATTTGTGTGCATGAACATATCTGTTTGTATTGGTCTGGGTGTTTTCTATGTATATCATGTATGTATTTACAAACAAAAAAGTATTTTAGTATTATATCCGTTGTCTGGTACCCATAACACAAGCTTTGAGTAGCTTACTTTGGGACTAGATGGCGATGTGTGGGAATGTCCAAAGGATATTATTATTATATTATTATTATCGATATACAACATCTAATAAGGGTAAGGTTTCAACAAATAGTACATTGTTTATGAATTATGTTAATATTTTATGAATTTCCACCAAATTCCTGGTTACCTCGTAGAAATACCTGTAACAAAAGATAAGTTACATATTAAAACATTATTCAATATTTAAACAAAATTAAGAGTCTATCTAAAAAGGTAGTTATTATTTCAGATACGTGTATAATAGCGCCCAACGTGTTGTTTCACAAATACGCAAAATTTATATCGATACTTATGTATCTACTGCAGTGAAAACTATAAAGTATGCTTGTAGTTTATTTTTTAGTACTAATAAAACTCTAAAACACAGTACGGTTGCTTCAGCTAAGAGTAAGTCCTCAGTCCATATTATTTTTCCCAATTCCATTGAACAAAACGAAACTACATCGAAACCAGCGAAACCGGCGGCTGTCGGGAACAGATGCGAACGTTATTTATTAGAATAAAATCGGTCATTACACTCTGTATGTTTTCGAGTCGAATGGTTGGTCAATACAGTGTCGGAAGTCTCGACATAGTTCCGTGTAAAACCACCAGGTGGCGCTCGAAAAATGCTGAGACAAAATTTGTGTTTTCGTATATTTATTGATTGAGAAGAATTTTTGAATGATGCTTAAAAAACTACAAATATTTTTTAAAATTTATTAAAGATATAGTTACGTAAGTTAAAATGATATTTGATGAATAAGAAAATCATAAAATTGAAATTGTCGACGCGAAATGTCACAAATGATGCATCAGACTACGCCCGCAGGTCACAAGTATAAGTACCTACCGTATTACGTAAACATAATAGATTGAGTAAAGAAATAAATAAAATAATCATTGGATTAACAGAATGTCATAACAACGAAAATGACAGGTGTAATTTGAAACCCATATATTGAAGTGCATTATAAATATTTATATCAGGTACATTCATAATATTAATCGTCTCTTGTCAGTGAGTGTTTAGGTGTATAGTGTGATATAGGTAACATAAAGTACTTAGATATAATTTTCAGTTGAAGTATCAGACCAAATGCAGTCAAAAACAACAACGTTTTTTAGTTTATTTTATTTTAATACTAGAAAAAAATACATTTTTTACTCTTGGAGGTGAAAAAAAATCCCTCTTTTTAGACTATACCAAAAGAAACAAAACAACACAGATCAACGAGACATCAACCGAAGCAAGACAATTACCAAATCAACCGACATCCGTCACATGTTACCAAACAAAAACCCCAAACTGACCGCCTGGGTCTAATGGACCCACTCCAGATTTATCGTCCTACAGTCCGACCGACCGCTCGCTTCGCTCGAGCGTTGCGCTTAGATTGAGCGCGAAAAGCCGCCGACTATTATGATTTAAATTCAATTTTCGAAGAACTAATAGAGTTGTGAAGGAACGCAACTGAGGTTTGAAAGCTGCAGTTCGTTTTTTTTTATGAAATGTTAGAAAATGATCATGTTTTTCTAGACTATACGTTGGTCAGAAGCATTAGAGCTTTTCGATTCTTAATTTGTTTTCTGCGTTGTTGCTAATGAAATTATTATATCTTGGTGGTTCTGCTTAACTACTTTTTGGTTTCCAATGCACGAAAGAAAAATAAACACTTTAGAAATAAAACTGCAAGCAATTATAAATGAGTAAGTAATAGATATAAAAACAATTAAAAATAAGAAAAGCAAGTGTTTGGCTCCATATTCCTTATATTTACATTAATATTACTTAATTGTCTCTCTTTCGGACCTATACTTAAAGTATTTTCGGAGCCCTGCCTCGTAACAAGACCAATTCATAACACTTAGTACTAACACGTGACAGAAAAAGGTCATAAGTGGTGATTAATCCCACAAAATGACCGCTAGAGGTCGTTACCAGCGTTATTGGGACTTCTAAATCAATTTTTAATTTCTTCTACCGTTTGGACGATGGTTGTATTAATTTAATTAATTTACAATGTGCTGATGGTGAGGTTATTTTTTTTGGGAAGGAGAAACTTTAAGATGAAGTTATGAGCTGGGAAATTTGCTCATAAAACATAAACAGGAACTTTTTTCTAAATGTTGTACCTCTAAATACTGTTGAGGAAAGTGTAGGTACTCCAGGCATAACAAAAAATTGAGTACTGCTATATTTTCGACGTAGAAAGTCCTAAAAGTGTTAAGTATCGTATGAAACTCATTATTGTGAATTATAGTTACGAAAGTTACCTGTCAATAGGCTATAGTTTTAGCGTATGAGTCAGGAGAATACCACTGGTTTAATATGTGTCAAATATTGAGGGAGTCACTAACGACGTGGTATGTCTGAATGACAAGGGTGCAGACTACAAGTATACTGGTAAACTTATTGTGTGGCCTGTGTTTGGAGAGTCAGGTTTAAGAAATTAAAAGTTCTAGAAATTTAAATGTTTTTTTTATTATTGTAACTTTAGATTTGATTGCGCTACCAGTTTGGCATTATTCGATCACTAGTTATTAAATTTTGGCGTATTTTTTTAAATCTGTCGATTAAGATCAACTACGTCTGAAAGTAAGTCAATTTCAAGAAAGACTGATAGCTGATGTACGTGATGATGACTTTAACCTACCAATAAGGTGTCATACTAATAAAGATTTTTAGGGTAGAAGCAACGAAGTAGATCTGTTTACTTGGATACGTGTATAAATACTAAATTAAGACTAGAGCTAGAGATTAGGTTGATAATTAGCACTACTTTTGCGATACAAAGAGTATTTCTGTTGTTCCATAAAGAAAGAATAGTACTATAACTAAATGAAAATCACCGCATCTTTTACTAGCAATTAGAATCAAGACACAATCAGAGCGACATTTACTCTTTTGCGGCGAATAAAAAATTAAGACCCGAACATATTTGGAACTGGCCCAAGTGTGGTGCCTAAGCTTTGGAAAATATGCTATCCGCTGGATAATGGTGATAGCGGCCGTTAAAACAGGCAAGTCGAGGAAATTAGAAAATAAAACTAACTTTGAAGCAGGCTAGAGGGTTGGATAATCTCTGCTTGATACATGAGGTTATAAAGCAGTAACCAAAAATATTACTTCAGACAAGAAAAGCTATGGATTTGGGATCGTGTGAAGTGATTTATGTACCTAGATGATAGATATGCCGTTGCCAGCAACATTCTCAGGCCAAAGAAAGGAATATTTAAACATCACAGCTTAAACAGCCGTCAAATTTAGAAATGTTATGGAACATTACAAAGTTTATCATAATATGTGCATTACACTTCTAATATTAATGTCAAATTTTACCATCAAAGAATGATAAAATATGTACCGTTCCCTTAAATTGCTTTAGTTGCCGGTAAATATTGATTCCATACTTTCACGAGAATTTTGCCGGAAAAAATCCCGTGCGGTGCATCTATTACCTAGGTACAAAATTCGTAATCAAAATAAATTATTTAACTTTATAAAAGCGATAAGAGATTTAAATACTTTGCAATTATATTTGCTATATCGAGGATTATTGATAGTTTTTCCCTTGCCCTTGATAAAAAGCCTTAAAATGTAGGTATATGTTAATTTAATTATGTGTGTCAGTCACGTAAGGACTGTCGAGGTAAAATTAATCTCTAAGTTTCCTGTATGAACTGAAGATTAAGTAAAAAAGCCGTCAAGAAAGTTTAAATTAAAGCAAAATATGAGTAATGATTATTTACTTGAAAATTTGTAAACGATAAGAAGTATCTTCACTTCCTATTATTAAAACAGTAACTTAAATAACGTTCATAATCAGTCACAAAATCAGTACAATTTTGCAATAAAACAGCGCAGGTGGGACGCTGATGTCCCGTCATCCGTCATCCAAATTAGTCTTGTGACAATGACGTAAACAGCGTCATTATTTAGTTCGGCTAAGCCTTAAGGCTTCCGCGCCTATCTACTCGGAGTTGAACGTCTTAGAATGATGTCTAAATAAGCCTGAATTTTGGGGAAGAATCTAAATAGCAACGCGTTTTAATAAGACCTAGAAAACATGCCCTTTACTGTCCAGTAATAATACGACTAGTTCGCGTTTTGTTTAGTTATTAGAACATTCCATTCTGTCAACCAAGCTAACGTTTTCTGGTTTAAATATTAGTAACAATATTAAACAATTATTTCATGATTCCTTAAGTCCATTTTACCACGCTTTTATTAGCTAGGGTTGTATCTATGTATGTATGTATGTATGTATGTAATGGAAACTTTGAGCATAAATTTGACCGATTTCCAGAAGTTTGATTAATTTGAAACTTTGCACACGTATCAAGGACCGATGACAATGCAATAATTTAATAACAGTTTCTCAATATCCTTATAAGGACCGCCAGGATTAATAAATTCTTTCGTGGATCCCCTGTAAGGGAGTAAAAAAGATAGAGCTATCGCGTGTCGCATGTCCGCAAACAATTAATTGAAACATCAAACTAAAAAATGAAAAATAAATTATAGTTAAAAAAAACTAAAAAACCACGCTTTCATAGCTAACCGAACCAAAAGTAGAAAATAATTTTAATTACAAAGAGTTAGAGTTAGAGTAAAAAGCGTGGGGTGCATTTTACTATATTTTCATAACTTTTTACTATGTTTTTTTTCATAACTCTCCGCACATAGATAGTTGCATGTAGAATAATTGTAACATTTGATATATAAAGCACCACACGATTTTTACTCTGAATTGATTTATTCTCTAACTCTTTGTAATTAAAAAATATTTTCTACTTTTTAGTTCGGTTAGCTATAAAAGCGTGGTTTTGAGTTTTTTTTTTAACTATAATTTCTTCGCTATGCGAATAATGTAAACAATCTTCTAATAACTTTTAATATAATATCAGTGAACAAAATTCATTTACTATTTGATTTTAAAAGATCCCAGTGCTATACGATATATTATATATGTGGTTGGTTAGTTTTGTGTCTATCTTAAGTTAAAATGAATTATTTCGATATAAAGGAATGTAAAGATTGTTTATAATATTCGACAAACAAAAAGAAACGGACTTTACATAACATGGGAGAGCTAAATTGAAATGATCAATATTAAGCATCACTGAAGATGTAATATCTAAATGACCCATCGACGAAGTCCTTAATAATCATTAAGTTCCTCAATCGTCCCTATTTTACGGCCCCGTAATGATTTGCAAATGTCATTTCGGTCATTTGAATTATACCTTCAATGAGTCGGAAATGTCGGAATATCATGGGCACAAAGATGGGGTTTTTATGATGTTTATTGATGACCACATTAAGATTGATCATACTGCCATTTATATTTATTTAATGTATTTTATCGTGAAATTAAATTTGACAGGTCATTTTTTATTGCATTTATGATGTATGCTTACAAATTTTATGTCGAATAGAGTGCAAGAAAGTTAATACTCTTATATCTAATAGAAGAAATAAGTTCATATTACAAGAACGGTGAAAACGAAATAGCGGTTATCGCGATGTTGTGTTACGAATATCGTTTTTTTATTACAACTTCCAATACTAATGTGTTAAAATAATATTGTTTTTGTTTTTAACACACATAGTTGTCCATCTCACACAATGCTCATATTCATTCATGACCAAACGCATGCCAAACTAAGCACAACCCATACAACCGAGTTCTGGGTCTAAAATGACCCATCAATAACCGACTGCAGCGGAGGGTTGAATGCGCTGGACAGCATTGTTTATAGCCAGAACCAGCCCGGCGTTTGAGTGTTAAATGATTAACTGTAAGGGTTATGTCGTGAATATTAAACGACAAGTTAGCGTTTAAGGGTTAATTGTAATATTAATCGGATTAGGACAAAGGATGAATAAACAATAGAGATATTACAAAGTTACAGAATAAGTTGCTGAACAATGTAATTAGTTGCGACTCGTGCTTGCTATCAGTTTAAGAAGTATATGTATACATCTTAACACGATTGTTGCTTAACATCGAAATAATACTATGATACTAAGGCATGAAAATGATTGCTACTTTTTATTTATTTACATTTTATGAAAAGATGTTTTTTTTTTCTAATGAAATCAAATGTGAAATTCCATTGCCAATGATTTTTTCGCGATGTCAAATGCGACGCGATCACGCAACTAATGAATTTGGTACGAATTTTACTGTAAGAAAGTAGTGCGATTTTCGTAATAAGTAGCTGCAACATCATAACAAGATAATCCCAACTTTATGCTTAGGAAATTAAGTTTTAATTGCTAGTCGTCGTAAGTCATATGTTACGACCGCATAGACTCTTTGCGGTAATAATTAAATGAAGTGGGCAAATTCGCTCGCTCTCGCTCAAGGACAATTCCCGATACGTTAAATTCGTCAATGAAATAAAATGTGTATGATTTATAAGGGCGCAATTTGTAGCAGACTATATGAAAAAAGTAGCAGGTGTCAATGAATTTACATAGGAAAAAAAATACTCTAATTGAAAGTTTTTTTTTGGTCGATTTCGTTTAATTATGATAAGGCATATTAAAGCAGCATTCAAGTTACGACATAGACATTAGATTTAGTTAGCTATGTTTAAATGAGTTAGTTTGTTGATTTATAATCGAACCTCAAAAATATTATGTTTCATCATTTATTCCACCGACATCGACTCGCGTTCAAAATTACATAACAGTAGGTAGGTAGGTATCTAACCTAATAATCCCAAAAACTGTATCCCCGGTCCATCGTTCATTACGAAACAAAAGCAGTTACCGTGCTGCTGAATATTTTACAACCCATCTCGTGGTAGTACGTACTGGCTGATGACGTATACTCTCATAGGAGTACGTGTTATGATGCCCCTTGCTTATAACATGAACTATGCATGGCGTTGTATTGACGCGCCGTCAATTGCTGGTAGCGCTATCTAGTTTTAGTATGGGTAAAGTTGTTGCGGCTACTTGACGCTAGATGGCAGGGGTTGAGAATTTGTTGTATGGTAGTTTCCGATAGATAGCAATAGAGTAAGTTAGTAATGACGCGACGGCGTAGTTTAGTATTAATTTCGGGGAAAAAATTAGATACACATAAAATTTGAACAGAGTTTGTGAATTAATCCACTTATGCATTTTTCACCATGCATGTGGACCACAGAAGTTATTATTTTGGTGTTGCAGTTGTCAAGAAATAGTTGCACTACTTGTTAAAACACGTTCATTTCATCTATGTATGACGTGAATATTATAATTTGCTACAAGCTCTGTTACGAAAAATAAGGAGTCTAAAAGTAATTTTTATTCTTATTGCGTTTACCTACTTAGGTCTTCACACGTCTTCGGAAGCCTAAAAGGAGGTTTATTGTGTAATGATATTGTCATTATAATGCCAGTATCCAATACGCTTACAAGCAAAGTATAATCGAATCCATTAAGTAATTCAACGTTCATTAAAGTAAGACCTAAAAACGTCGACCGAACAGCAATTGTTTCCACTCCCCGCCAGGCGGCGCCACTCGTAATCTCATTACTGGATGCACGAATCCAGAAATAATGCCAGCGATGGATTCAGACGAATGAAAGGAACTAAAAAACGGCGGAAAACCGATGAAAAAGTATTTCTCATTCGGTAAAATCAAAACCGGGACGAGAAAATGTTTGACATGAAAGACTGTATCAGTTGCAAAGGTGCGTGAAAGGCGCGCGTGTTTTAAAAGCGTTAGTCGTTCGATCTCTATTTGTGGGTTGCTTTGTTGAGTTTATCTGTGGCTTTTTTGTTAATGATTAGACAGAGTGTAATATTCCAAAATGAAAAGATTTAGTTAGAATAATCTGTGGTAATTCATCTAAAAGTATCTAGGTTATACTAACATGCGATTTTAACAGGTAAAAAGTGTTAAATTCAATTAAATTAAATGGCTGTTTTCCTGTTAAAGTTTTTGTTCTATTTTTGTCCCTGAGAACAGTTTTGTTCGAATACTTTTTTTAACATCGTTTACAAGGCTTTAGTGGTACCTACAATTTGAAACAGTCAATATTCTGAATATTAAAAAGTCCTTAAACGCTTAATTATTAATTAAAATTTTAGTTTCTGTATTAGGTACTGTACTTAATTATTCAGATTCATAAAGACTAAATGAATTACAAACTATACTCAGTTTTTTTTTAAATCAGTGTTGTTCCTAAATGATAGACGAAGCAATGGTTGCTTTCAAATGATTATAGAATTATTGAATAGATGTAGTTTGAATTTGTGTTGTGATGATGATTGTAAGCATGACACTAAAGAGTTATAAAATCAAAGTTTCAAAACCGTATGTACACGTATATTTGTATGTATGTATGTCGCAGCATTACTCAAAAACGAGAATTACCTAAACATAGCGATGATTATATTTTAGTTCAATTAGGTAGCTTCAAAAGAATTAGTTTCTCCTAAATTGAAGACGAATACGTAATTTTAAGCTTTTAAATTATTATTTCTATTATTCAACATGCTTTACCATCCTTATATAGCTGAGTGGTTGCTAGTTTTAAATAACTTTGAAAAGGTAAACGTGCGAATTAACACAGTCGAAGTGCCCTCTAGCGGTGAGCAGTGTAATCAGCGCAGGTGTTTGTTCTGTTAATTATGTGGGACCACAGGATACACTGCCCTCACTGTGTAAGGTTGCTTTTAGAGAGCGAGTGAAAGTATTTTATATCGACTGCGTCCGCGCTTTTTTTTAATTTGCTTTATAGCCTAACGCATACCTAGATATGTAAGCTATCTTACACTAAAAGATTTTTGTAAATCGGTCTAGTAGTTCCTGAGATTAGTGTTTTGAAACAAACAAACTCTTCAGTTCTGTTATTTTATTTCATTAATCTTAGTATAGATTTGTGTAGATTCTCTGTCAAACTGACAGATAAAAATGACAATACTGCATCTGATACTTTTAAATCCTATAGGTATAAGTTTAGATCATATCTTAAGAAGATCATGACAATATTATGTTTAGAGTCGATTTTAAAAGGAAATTTACGTAAATCATTACTGACAAATAGGTTTCGTTTTAAATTAGGCATTTTGTATTGTATTCGACAAATATTCCTTATCTGATGTTGGTAAAATCGACTCTTCACAAAATACTTGTTAACTTTAGCTTAATTATGTCATCTCTGTTAGGATAGCAGTCCTGCTTTAAAAGGAATCATCATCATCATCATTATCACCCAAAGGACGTCCACTGCTGAACATAGCCCCCCCCCCCTCAGTTTTCCACAGCGACCGATCAAAAGCAATCTGCATCCAGTTTGATCCTGTGATCTTTACAAGGTCGTCTGACGTAAAGACGGTTAATAAATAAATTTAACTAACAGTTATAAATACATTTTTGTTAGAACATCAGCAAAATGAGTACACAAGCACCTGAAAATGATACGAATCTTCTGTATCCTAGCCTGAAAGAGTCCAATAGCCCAGTCAAAGTTTTAACCCCCTTCCCTCTCTATGTCCCCTCAGGGCTGTGGTTACACAAACGAGGGCTCGGCTCATACACCTGCTTGCACAGATTATGCTAGCCGCACGACCTAGGGCGGGTTTACAGAGAGGAAAGTGTGGTTACAATATTACACACTGGCTTTCGAAATACCACGAAAAGAGACGCTCTGAAATATATAAGTGTCTGAATGAGAATTATCTATACTAATATAAAGCTGAAGAGTTTGTTTGAACGCGCTGATCTCAGGAACTGCGGGACCGATTTGAAAATATATCTTTTGTGTAGGATAGATTGTTTATCGCGAAAAGCTTTACATAACACTGCGATGGGAGGAAACTAAATTTCCAACTTGGCAATTTATATTGATAACTTGACAGTATTTTTTATCAGGGCCAAATTCAGACCAAAAAATAATCATAAAAAGAATTGGTCCTGTATTTATTGAGCTTTGTCCGATGCTTATTGTCGTTTCGAATAACGAGTCTGCAGTTTTATAATCCTTACAGCATACGTAATACCAATGTATTCCTCCCAAATGTATCATTCAGCAACCTCTAAGTCTCGCATATTCCAAAGAGGTCATCTCAAAAGAGGCTCTCAAGGCATGTGACAAAGCCTTCCCAGCGGTTTCGTCTTTATGATTGTCCTGTAATTACCGGTCGTCCTAAGCAAACGAATATAAACTTAATACGACCGCATTTCTGGCTGACGAGATATGAAGGTATAACGGAGGAGTGGTTATAATATTTGTAAATTTGTTTACCTAATATAAACTAGGTATGATTTCAAGTCTTGCTAGAACAAATCCAAGGCGTTCTGTTTGCAAAGTTTCACTGAGTATGTAATAGTAATAATAATAGTCCGATTTCGACTACGGTGGCCAGTCACAACGACTAACCGACTGCGCGGGATATATTATAGTGCCCAAGTGTGTGCGCAAACACAAGTGCACTCTCTATTCCTTTCACTCTCATAGCCCTTAGGGACAGCAAGCTGACACGACCGAAGAGAGATCAGGCGCAGGACCAACGGCGCAACGTGCTTTTCCGAGGCACGGGGGTGAAACACCGCCAACTTCTAAACTCCTGGCTACCCTTAGAATTTCAACAGAAAACTCAGGTATATAAGGTCAAATCGTTTTATGTGATAATATTTTAACGGTGTCTTTGTATACATCATAGAAACAGGATACTGTCATTATTTTTGGAACTTCGAGATTTTCATTTTTAAATTTTCTCTATCAAAGAAAGTATTTTTTTTTTTAAAACCCTGACCATTTAAAAAATTATCTACGTCATCCGTTTAGCCTCTCTCAATTCAATGCCCAAACTTTCTTTTTCTCTAATCTTAAACTGGATTAATAAAAAATAAATTACAGAAAAAATATATTAAGTAAAAGTTTAAAAACCCAAAGCGTTTTCTAAAAAAATGATTCATATATTGTCCTGAATCAGCCTTTTAAATATTATCACTTAAAACGAGGTGACCTTATACTCGTATATTTTTGGGGAACGAACCCGTTCTAAGTATATAATTACAATATCGAATGCATATCTGTCGTCGTCACATTGTAAAAGCCGCGTTATTACAATCTAAAGACGACCTCCGTGGTCGAGTGGCTACGCTGGTTTCAAGCGTCGCCATCTCGTGAGGTTCCAGGTTCGATTTCTGGTCGGGTCAATGTGGAAAAAGATCTTTTCTATATTGTCTCGGGTCTGGGTGTTGTGGTACCACCGTTGTGTCTGATTTCCATAACACAAGTGCATTGGCTACTTACTTTGGGATCAGAGAATGTATGTGATTGGTGTCCAATATTTATTTATTTATTTTAAAGGTTTTAAATCCGTAAAATTGTAATCTCTTGTATATTGTAATCTGTGGATTTATTGTGAACTATACCCAACTTCATACATTATAACGTAAACTGCAATGACGAATCACTGGACAAAGTGGGTGGGTCAAGGTAGGATGGATAAAAGGGGTGAAGAGAATCCCCGTTTATCCTTCGTGTAAGGTTGACATGTAAGTACAGACAACAGCACGTCAAGGTAAACACTGCGGAATCTTATGCAGTTGTAATAAGGGCTAGTTCGCAACAAAAGTGGGTAACCTGATGTGCTGTGGCCTGTACCAAAAAAAGCGTAATTGCCAAATTCTATCGAGCGTTTGAACAAGATCGCACTAGTAGTTTTAAGATAGAGCACATTTTCAATAACCATCACAACAATGTAACTATAAGCATCACACTGTTGAAATTTGGTAGAAAGATGTATGCTGTTAACTGCTCTACGATTCTTATACAAAAAATAATGATATATAAGGGGCTTGTACATAAAAATAAAACCTTTTATTTTTATATAATCGTAGAGCAGTTAACAGCATACATCTTACTACCAAATTTCAACAGTGTGATGCTTATAGTTACATTGTTGTGATGGTTATTGAAAATGTGCTCTATCTTAATATGTAATATATATATATATATATATATATATATATAATATTGTGATTATTATAATATTGTGATTTTTTAACTAAGTGGATTCCCTATTTCAGTTTAAGTTGTCACGGAACCCTCAGTGCGCAGTTCGACTCGCACTTGGACGATTTAAAAAAAAATCAAATTCAAACTTTAACCCGGCCAGAGTCGCAAAGATTTTCCACCGGGCATGTTTAACCCTGCCGGAGGGCTCTCGATATTTTAGGGTCGAATTTTATAATGGCGGACTGAAAATTGAAAGATCGTGACATTTCTTTAGTGAGGGTGAAATGTGAGATGATTTTTAATGGACAGACAAATGGTTTATTGTAATTGAGGGGCGCTGGAAAAGTTTTTAGTACCTAAGATGTTTCTTTCGGTTAGAATAAGAGTTAAGACGATGATCCAAAATGTAACAGTTTGTATTCTTTAAGTTTAATCTCTCTTACCGATATCTTTTATTTGATTTTAATTATACGTATTGGATTGTCCCACAGGTATGCGAAGTCTCTCCACATAGTTCCATGTAAAACTACCAGGTGGCACTCGCCAAACGCTCAGATACAAATTTTCATGTATTTATTGGTTGAGAAGAATTTAAGAATTAAGCCTAGAAAGTTGAAAATATTTTTTTAGGAATTATTAAAGATAAAGCAACGTAAGAAAAGGTTATTTGTTGCAGCAGAAAAAAAATGTCTACGCGAACTGTCAAAAAAACTGTTTCAGACTTCCGCTTCAAGTTAAAACTTAAAATATCAAATAGTTTATAAAAGGTACTACCAACGATTGCGAGTTATTTAGAAAAATAAATGGTATAAGTAGTGGCATTACTAAATTTGTCCACACAAACATGAAAGTTATCGAAAAAAACATTTCTGCTGAACCCAAAGGTATGACTGGTAGAGAATGCCATATGGCGATAAATCCACATTTTGCGCAATTTCTCGTTTTGCAATAAAGCATAAATAAATAAATAAATAAAAATACCTATTTAAGTATGCGCTAAAAATAACAACTATCAAATACTCGTAGTTACAAGGAGCCCGTTATTAATATTTAAAAATAATCTAACTGAAAGCTGGCCGTTTCCCGGTATTCTGGTAAAAGTTAATAAATCATTTTAGAACTGCATTAAACAATTGCATTCGCCCCAAAGATGTACCGATTACGAAGCATATGGTGCCCGCATGGGGATTTGTGTCCCATTGGTTTATATGCGACGGGTCAATGGTTCTCAAAGTTTTAGAAACGATGACAATAGGTACAGGGTTTAACAAAATTAACTGCATTCCTTATTTGTGGTGATTCTGATGCCCAAATACGAAAACTTTTTGTATGGGACCAACATCGAAATCCCAAAAAAACAATTGACGTCTCTTTTAATTAGCATCAGCTGATAGGCTATCTAGTATAGGAAAGTGAAATATTTTTTTGGGATTAAGATGTTGGTCCCCTTTGTTTATTATTGTCATTTGATCACAATTCGAATGTTATTAAATTTAGCATAATTGATCTCATTTCTGTATTTTTATAAATCATATGTGCATGGATTACAGTCCAGCCTTTTGTTTTAACGTAGTAATTTCAGTTATGCATCAAATGTTATGCTGTATGCGTTCCTGTAATAAATAAAGAATGTTTTAAATATTTAAAAAATATGAGTTAATTGTAACCTTTATACAAAAAGTACAACAATATTCATGCGTATTATTAAATGTTATGTCCACCTAGCGGCGACTTCGTCCGCGCGTTTTGAGTTTTTTCCTCCCCTCCAGTCGTAGAGTAGTTTTTAATAGTCCAAAACCTTCCTCACGAAATAAGCTATCCAAAAAAAAAAAAACATTTTTCAAAGCAATCAAGCTGTTCCTAAGATTAGCGCGTTCAAACAAACAAACTCTTCAGCTTTATAATTTTAGTAAAGAGTTATATGGAGTTAGGAAGGGGGGACTCCTGGAGCAAGCACTGCAACGCTTAAAACGAGCCCCCTTCTACTATCTTAATATTTGTAAAATGTTATTGCAATAAATACTTTTTTTAAATAATTAACGCTTTTTAATATAAGCTGTTCAAAATCAGACAACGAGCGATGGAGAGGGCTATGGTGGGTGTTTCACTACGGGATCGAGATCGGGATCTCCTCATCAGAAATGAGGAGATACGTAGAAGAACTAAGGTGAACATAGCCTTGAGAATCAGCACGAAGAACTGATGGCCGTTGGGGCAGGAAAGTTCTACATTGGAGACCCTTCGACCAAAGACGCAGCTTAGGACGTCCACCAACAAGATGGACAGACGACCTTATAAAGATCGCAGGATGAAAGTGGATGCAGACCGCTAGTGATCGGTCGCTGTGGAAAGCCGTGAGGGAGGTCTATGTTCAGCAGTGGACGTCCTTTGGCTGATAATGATAATGATGATGAGGAGTATAAGCTGTCTATCTAGCACACCCTGTATTTTATTGTTATTTTACAATTGGTTGCCACAGGTCTTTTCTAACTATTATATCTCTTTTCAATTTTCATTTCTGTAAATACTAATTATTTACGAAAACATATTGAATTGTGTTGAAGGTTGAAAGTACTTAAATAATAGTAACACTTTGAGAACCACAAGCTTAGGGTTACGCATAGGGGTCATTCGGGCGCTAATGTTAATGAGATTTCGCCTTTAAACAATTTGGGGAGAGTTTGTATCGGGTTTAGCTCTGTCATTGTGTGTTATTGTCAGAGTATCGGATGAGTTTGTATGAGAATTTCATACAGAGGTTTGTGTATTTTTGATGATAGTAGTTTGGGAATTTGTGCAAACATTGTAAGTCCGAGTTTGCGCGTTTTGACTTTGCTCCCTCCCGTTGTGGCGTGATGTTTTAGAGCCTAAAGCCTTCATATACAAAATAAATATCCTTTGGACATTTCCACACATCGCCATCTAGTCCCGAAGTAAGTTACTCAAAGCTTGTGTTATGGGTGCCTGTTTGGCTTACTTAAATACTTTTTGTTTGTAAATACATAAATGATATACCTACATAGAAAACACCCAGACCAATACAAACAGACATGTTCATGCACACAAATGTTTGTATTGTGCGGGGGTCGAACCCGCAACCCGCTGTGTAGTAGGCGATTTCACGACCACTACACCAGACGAGTCGTCAAAAATAGTGTTTAAAAAAAATCAAACAGGTCGCGTAGTTCCTGAGATTAGCGCGTTGAAACAAACAAATTCTTTAGGTTAATAAAATTTGTATAGATGTTACATAACAAGTTTAAAAAATACAAGTTGTATGTAGAAAGCATCTGAATTATCGAATTTACTTATTATTTATGATAAAATATCAAATTAGAATAGAATAGAATAGAATAGAAATTATTTTATTTGACACATAAGTTACAATCATATACAAAACAAAACAACAAAAAAAAAAAAGCACGGTTATTATAAATATTATTACATATAGACATCAGTTTTAATAGATATATAAAATATATAAATAATAGGTACCTATGTGTCAAAAAGGTCCCCGCTCAGCATAATTCGTGACAGCGCGAGGCATGTCACGATACTGATATTCTGCGGGAACCCCTTTGATAAGTGTACACACATACAAAGAAAAATAAATTAAACAAAAAAAAAAAAAAAACAGGTACAAGAATAAATTAATACACATTACTATAATAATTGATAAAAAATAAAAAAATGAAAAACTTAAGACATAAAAAATAATAAAAGAAAAAAAAAAAAAAAAAACAATAATAGAACCTCTAGTACATGCACGCCGTTGCATTACGCTTGTCGCTGTCAATCGGACCGTGCCACACAACACCACTAATAATATACAATCCAGCCATGAAGTTTTGTTTGTCTCTGGCCTGAGGCGCCGGTGCGGTTAAACGCTTACTATAATCTGTGCCGTGAAGCGCCGGTCGAGCTGAGGCGGCCATTTTGATGATTCATTTTTAAGTTCATCGATCGGACGCAACTCGGGCTTGGGATTGGGTATTTTTAAAATTCGGCAATGATCGGGATTTTTAAACTGAAAAAACCAGAAACCACGCCTTACCACGCCGTCCACGTGTACAGAAGTACAAAAAAGGTATCGAGACATCAGCTCAAAGGCAGGTTATAGGACATGTGGACTACTTTGCACGTTTTTTCTTGGACGTTGTCTCCGCACGCATGACGCGCAGGTCCCTGAGGTGAGTATTATAGGCTTGTTCAGCTTCTTCCTTTTGTTTTGTCAAGAGATGTTTTTTAAAGTTTACTCTAAATGTATTTTTCACTTTTAGGGCGCGCAAAGGGGGGGGCAATGAGTTCCAGCACTTCGTGGCAGCGAATCTGAACGAGCCACGAAATGCCACCGTCCGATGCCGCGGGGTCAGGAACACGCACGCAGCAGCTCTTCTTTCCTGTCCCATCCCACCTCGCGCCCAAACCAATTTCTCCCTCAGGTATGCCGGTTTATGAGTATGTATAACTCCGAATAATAAGGTCGCCAAGTGAAGTCGTCTGCGTGCTTCCATCCTTATTAAGTTTGCTGCATTCAGGTAAGGAGTCACGTGAGTGCGCGGTGGTATGTGAAAGCAAAAACGGGCACAGGCATTTTGCACACGCTGTATGAGCTTGGCCGATCGTGCCAGCAGGCAAGGACCGTACACGGCATCACAGTGATTAAATTTTGATAGGATCAGTGCCTCGCAAAGTGCTACTCTCAGTGCCTCGCTCAGGTAAGGTCTAATCCTGTACAGTAAATTAAAGTTCCGGTTCGTGTAAAATGGTATAGTGGACCTTTAAATACTTAATAACTTTAAGTACTCAATATTTTGAACAAGCAATCTGATATCAGCAATCTATACTAATATTATAAAGCTGAAGAGTTTGTTTGTTTGTTTGTTTGTTTGTTTGTTTGTTTGAACGCGCTAATCTCAGAAACTACTGGCCCGATTTGAAAAAATATTTTTATGTTAGATAGTCCATTTATTGAGGAAGGCTTTAAGCTATATAACATAAAGATACGACTCACAAGACCACTGCAGCAATGAAAAATGTTGCGAAAACGGGAGAAAGATATTCCTTTTGAGAGCTTCCGCTGCGTACGCTGCGGAAACCGCTAAAGTTACACAAAAATCATGTATGACAAGATTGTTCAGCATTAAGAGTTCTATAATAAAGTCTGCGACAGCATATGTCTATCTTTTATGGTTGACTTACTACAACCTTTTTTATGTTAATAAATTTGTAAAAAAATAATGCATCACTTTTAGAGGTGTATTATACACACAGGTATTTATTATTATCAAAATAAATACATTCATCATCACGAACATTTCATTTAGAACAAAGTTGCCCTTTATATCATTTGATTCCAATAAATATCTTAGGAGCTATCACAGTTTTAACATAACTCCGCACCAAAATAATGTTCGCAGCTTAAGTACAAAGTGCGCTTGCGCTAATATATTATAAAGCTGAAGAGATGTTGGTTTGAACGCGCTTATCTCAGGAACTGCTGAACCGATTTGAAAAAATATTTCTGTGTTAGATAACTTATTTATTGAGAAAAGCTTTAGGATATAAAAAATCACGCTGCGACGGGAGGGGAGGGAGCAAACTCAAAACGCGCGGACGAAGTCGCGGGGGACCGCTAGTAATCTTATAAGATGTCATGCTGACCAAAATCCTGTGTATAAAGATATAAATAACCACTGCGCCTATACTCTTTCTATATTATGATGACTCCGCAACATTTTTATGGCATCATTGACATTTTCTTTCACAGCGAATTATCTGGGTCTAGGTGTGACACCCTGTCGTGAGGTAGGGTCGCATAATTCGGCCACGCGTCGACTAAACAGACATTTCCTGTGTTTTACTGCCCGATAGTTAACTTCGGGGATAGAGATACTGGAAGGGACTGTGCTTTTTTATGTCTATAAAAGTCATTTATTTTTGCAAATAGATTCTGGGGGCGATTTTTATGCATTTATCATCGATATCTGTATAATGGACGTCCACTGCTGAACATAGGCTTCTTCCACGGTTTTCCAAAGCGACAATAGAAACTTATTTGTTCACGCGAATACACGATTAAAACATGTTTAATTAATTTCATTTCCCGAAGTTTCCAAAACTTTATAGCGTTCGATGTCACGGCTAGATTAAGAAAATAACAGTAAATTGACAACATTTTACTTTAGTAAACGTCAGAAAATTCGAAAACCATTCCAAGACTACGCAATTTGTTTATTTTTAAAGCTCAAGTAAATAGACTAAAAAGAACATGGAAGTTGGTATTTCACAGGTTACGCCTTTGCAATGTCATTTTATGCAGAAAAACATTTAAACGAGCTGGCTGTCAGCTGTCACTTTGACATTTAGTGTTGTTGTTGTTTCCGGTATTTTATAAGACATTTTTGATAAATAACGGTATGGTAATTGAAGATTCTTAAAAATATACCTATTTACCATAATGTTTATTATGACGAAGTTGTAGAAGAGTATGGTTTTCACTATGTTGATGGTTTCGATATACATATGTAGTAGAAGAAAATGTGCACGGACGAGTCTCTTAAATGAGAATTTAGTGTTTGTATCAGTTAAGTTAGTGTTACCACACTGTAAGTGACTATTTATTTTAATGTTTTCAGAGTGTTCTTTATTTTTCGTATACCTTGTCATATATTATTCTTATTCAACTTACACAAACGATGTATGTTTTTAATTTAGTGTTCAGCCTTTTTACAAATACAAAATCTTCATTGCTTCATTTTGGTAGTAATAATGCAATAAATTAGGCAATACCTCTGCTTAACGATGATAGTACCATCTCTTCTACCCTTTGCCAATTCTAGAGCTTTTAAATCTTCGTCAGCCGCACCCTAGAGGCGGTGGATGACCGCCATGACATCTGTCAATTTGTGCCCTGTGGAAGTCACGTGCGAGTATCGGATGACGGGTCACTGTGATTTTTATCGGAGCTAGTTCTTTCGTGTTGCTACTCCCACATCATTGGTTGAAAGCGACGCGTGTCGTCCAAAAATTAGTTCAGACTAAGAAACAAGCGCTTTGGGCTTATATAAATATGCATAACTTGGGCTTTCATGCAAATTATAAAATTAAAGAATGATTGTTTTTATTTTATTTTCTGTGCAGTTTTGTACGGACGAATATTTTATACATGCTTGTCGTAAGAGGTACGCAATCTCTTTATTATATAACTTGCCTTAGTTCTTAGAAACATTTTTGAATTACGTATAGGTATATAGGCATATTACGCTTATCTTCAATCGTATTACCTACCTTAAGAAATCAGGAAACGTGTATAGATTATTTATGTTTGGTTATCAATCAGCAGTTAGCACTTAAGATTAATTCAGTACAAACAAACAGTTTATAAGATGACCTAGTTAACTGATGGTTAATTGATAGTATTATATTGTGCTTAATCACCGTATAAGCGTTAATTTATGAGTATAATGGACATTGTGGAGATTTGCTACTGTTATTCTTATATAGGGTCTAACAAAATTAACTGCATTCCTTCTAAGGGCTAATTCTAACCCTCAAATACAACAACTTTTTGTATGGGACCAACATCGTAATTCCAAAAAAAGATTTCACTTTCCCATACTAGAGTGCCGATCAGCTGTTTCTAGTTTGTATGGGGAAGTCAAAATTTTTCTTGGGATTTCGATGTTGGTCTCATACAAAAAGTTGTTGTATATAAGCAACAGAATCACCACCAAGAATACGCAAACTAATAAAAACTGTCTTTACTGATACTACAAGCTATATTTTGTGCGGCAAAAAACTTCTGGCCGATAGATGACTTTGACAGGGAGGCGCTAGCTTTCAATCGGGTAGCCGATGCAAAAAAAACTCCCTCGATTCAGGGAGTTCAGAAAACTAATATAATTTTACCCAACCATAGTAAAGTCAAGGACAAAGGTACTTTTCATACTAGTATAAGGAAGAGTCAGTATATCATATTAATTTGTTCCATCGATTTGAAATGCATAATGATAGTACAATGAATAAAAATCATTGAAAATTCTGCTTAGGCCAAAGGCATGACTGGTAGAGAGCTCTATATGGCGTTACATCCACCTTTTGCACACATTTTTATTATTTTGCAATAGATTATAAATAAATGTATAAAAAATATTAAGAAGTTATATTTTATGGAATCTAAAGAGAAGCATTTTAGTTTAGACTAAAAGTGTACCGAAAATGAAAATTCAGGGCCGATGTCGCTGATTTCGGGCTGAATTTTGATGATTCTATCATTTATCCTAGAACTTCAAAGAAATACATTTCAATAAATTATTTTAAAATATAAATTTGAAACTTACCTTATTGATAAAGAAAGAATCGTTGCTAAACATCTAGGATATTAAATATAAAGTAAGGTTACTTCTAAGTCTCCAAAAAAAGGAATAAAAATATTTTATTTTAATCTCTGTCATTAATATTTTATATGTATTTATTTATCTAATTCAAAACTGTAACTGTACTATATACTTAATTAAAATCTAGCAACGATTCTGAAAATCGATCTCCAGTCTGCAACGCAACTCGCATCGAACTCCAAACAGCTGCATATAATCTTTGGACAAACGAAAGAGGATGTTCAAACAATATCGTACAACGCAGATGTTATTTTTTTTATAATTCTTAGAATGCCGGCAAAGGCATACCGGGTGTTCGGCTTTGAATGGGCATCATGTAGTTGTTCAAAATAGAGTAGCGGTAGCGTGAAATGTTTTTTTTTGTGTTTGAGATTAGAACGTGCCAGTTATTTTGTCTCGTGTCCTCATAGTTTGCATTGGAATTGACGAAATTCAATTTTTTGCAATCAATTCATAGCTGACCGTAGACACAGCTGAAGTTACATCTGCCAACAGTTTTCTTTAGAAAATGGTAGTGAGAGTAATTAATCTTGCAATTGTGATTTGTTGCGTGTGATTTGGTTGTTAACTCCTAAAATATCATTCTTTAACTAATTAAAATGATTTATGATAACACAAAACACATTTTAAATTGTATTTTAAACAAGAAAGTATAAAAACTTTAGAAAAGTTGCAAACAGTAATATTTATATAAATAAATGGCGTCAAGAAGGCATGTGGTATTAATTGATTATTGTCAGATTTTACAATTAAAATTAGTGTTATTTTACACGGGAGTGATTTGCAAGAGGATAACTGAATTTTTGGAAGTGTTAACGTCTATATTTTGCGTTATTTTCATTAATTTGATTCGTTTTCAAACGAAAATCACACGCCATATTCCAGAGAGTGATAAAAAAAGAGCGCCAGATCCTACAAAACAGTCTCAAATTTTAATTGGCAAAAAAATATTGTCAAAGTCAACATTAAACAACAAAGTCTTGATAAGTGCGTAACCTCTTTAGAGAAAATGCTCTAAAAATACTGGCTTAATTACAGGCATTACTTAAGCCGCGAAAAAGGAAAAAAGTAAATAGAGACCGCGTTTCGTCGACAAAGCACGATACCATCGTGCTTCGGCCCTTTTAATTAAAAAACTCTAATTTCAAAAATGGAGGCCGCATTCGAAATTTAAACAGAGAATGAATATTTTTGAGACAAAAGTCCGCGATGATACCCTATTGTTGTTTTTCCATGTAGGTAATTCTTTGTTCGATTCTCGATTGTTTGTTAGGAGCAGTTTTGATGACAATTATGGTAATTAGTTGTTACTTATTATTATTTAAATTAGATTAGGTAATTAAGAACTCGTTTGTAAGTTGGTATACATAAACAATAGACAATGAATATTTTGCCTACTGATCTTTCCTTTTTTAGAAAAAAAATGTTTTTTTTAAATTGAATAATTAAGATACGTAAAGTTCAAATAGATGCCACGTACTATGTTGATAACCTAAGATTAAAATAATTTTGTTTATTTTTATTTAAATTTCATTGCACTGTAAGTTGTACAATTGGCGAACTTATTGGCATTCTCTACCAGTCAACAGTCATTAATAATAAGTGAGAAGAGTGGTACAAAAAAAAAAAGAAGTACAATGCACTAACATAAACATACATACATACTAATATTATACAAATTTATAATAAGATACGTAAACAAAAGACTAATAATGATACGTAGAATACATCTATTTAATAAATACACAATAATAAATGAATATGACGATGATATTGATTGACGATATTCAAAATGACACATAGTAAAAGAAAATGGTGGTCAATTCTGAAGTGAGTCAACGTTAAGATAGTGGGTGCGGAATGACTTTAAAGGTAAGTTTGTTGGGGGACATTCCGATTTCATTGGGGAGAGAATTTCAAAGTCAAATCGCAGAGATGGGGAAAGTCCGACATAAAGCCGGTGAATTTTAATGTGACAATTTAGAAAATGGATAAAAATGTGCACTAGCATTGCACTCCACTCGCTGAGTAAGTTATTCCCATTCGCAGACTGGCCGGTGAGAATCAAAAAGAAATAAAAAAACGTACAATTCCAAAAACTGTCATCGGACGAACAGCGGGGCAAAAAATTCAATATTTCAAATGTCGAACGGGAAGCGAGTACGATAAAAACGATAGGAAACGCTGACCCTACCGATAACGCCGTCGAATATACGAAATTCAAATTCAAATGGTGACACCGCCATCTTTATAAACACAGTTTTTTCCCGGTATGTTTTTTTAAATAAGGTCCGACGTGAGAAATGGCTAGAGTAAGGGACTTTTATAGGTCATTTATATTTTTTACAATAAGGTACTTTAGTAGCTAAAGGTTTTTTGTCGTGTGCTTTACTTACGTTGCCGCGATGGGGTAACTGGATTAATTTGTTATGTAAGTAAATTTATTCATTTACTTGTTACTGTGTAGGTATTTATTTACGTTATAATAATATGTCAATCAAATTAACTTCGGCTTTAGGTGACAAAGCTAAAACACATTCTTGTAAATACCTCCATAGCAAGAATATGTATACACATATAGCTGGTTAAAAAACATGAATGTCAGTTTTTTAAAGCTATAGGGGTGATATTTAACACTGATTATAAAGAAATAAAAAAATATGTGTATGAAAATAAATCTACAACCGTTACTCCAAAGCATTTGTATCTTAGTTACCAAAGTTTCACAATTCGTTATCGTGTTTTGTGTTCAATTTGAATACGATTGTCCGATGGGTTGAAAGTTTACCGCGTTCACAGTAAATAAATGTATATTAACAAATATTTTTGTTCATACAAATACACCATATCTGTTACTTAAAAATAAATAAACATGTTATTACAATGAAAAAATAATAATAGGTGGAATTAATTTATGTCGTTAAGGAATCGCTAAAAATAATAAAATCAATTGTAGGTTTTTTTTGTTTCCAAAGAGCTTACGAAAATAGAGGACCGTTTAATTATCAGTTTAAAAAATAACATTGTGAATATTTTTATAAATTTAAAGACAAAAGTTTAAAAAGATATAATAGGTACCTATCAATAAACCTACAAGTTCACTAAAAAGTTTTTAAACCACTTCCTACCATTCTCACACGCACGTGTTATTAAACGTTTTAATAAAATTCAAATATAGGCCAGAATTAAAAACGGTAGCTTAAGAAATCATTCACAATGAGCACACTGTAAAGAGCGCAGACAATGACGGCCTGTATTTATCAGTGATGACATCGCGCCATATTTGAATTTAAAATTCGAACTATCACGAGCTACACTGCATACAAATTTAAACACTGGCACTTCACAAAATAAGGTTTATATTAAACAAAAAAAGTATCCACGCATAAAAAAGTAGCTCTGAATAAGTCTTCGAATTTCAAATAGACGTAATTTTGAATTGTAAAATCAAGGGTATGTTTGTGTCCCAGATTTTTTCTTATGTTTTTTACTGTTTTTAAAAATAGAACTTCTGATTATCATAAGTGTTTTCGTTATTTCTGACTTACATAAGTTACTCACTGTTATTTATTTCATCTGTGATTCGATATACGAGTAGGTATGTATACCTAAATGCTGATGCGATTAAGATTCGTAATTTGTTTTTCTGATTTCGAATGTCAAATAAAGATAACTTTTGTTTAGTACTTACTTCAGTTATGTTGATTTTAGGGATCTAGAGAAATTATTATAAATTATGACAAATTATTCTATAAGAATATTATTACGATAACTTGATTGCAGTGTAGGAACTTAAAGAGTGCAAAATTAATTTAAATTCGATGAGTTTTAGTATAAGTACGCACGCCACGCATCATCTCTAGATTTTAATTTGCCTCTTTTAACCCCATACCAGTCATTAGCTGAAAACATGGACGTCTAAATGGGCAAAATTACATTTACTGCCCATTAACTCGTATGTACATACAAATAGAGCTCAAATTCCCTCTCTCACTCCACTAACAAAGTCTACCATTGTACACGGAAAATGACTCGTAAAGAGGTGCAAATAGAGTTGAATTTAATCCAATGTGACTGTTCTGGCGTTTGCTGCGCGTTTTTCAGTCACATAGTTACATTTACTGCTATTAAGGCCGTATCCTAATTGTAATAAGGTCGATAATCGTTTGCATCGTGACGTTTGACAGTTGTGCAACGCGCGTGCGCCATCGTCACACGCAGCGGGAACGCTCGCGATTGGCTGCTTCCTGCCCGCAAATTGAACGCCACGGATGTCCGTCTAGCGTTCCATTTTTTAAATTTCGAATTCGATTCGATATTAATTTTTTTCGTGTGGCTGGTATGGTGATGAAGATGAGTGATGACTCTATGCTATGAGAATCAATGTGTCGCAAATACGACGACAAGATTGTAACGTTTTCCTTGAAATTTTCGAATTATGAATCTGTACTATGAGTTGATGTCTGTGTCGTCAATTCATGGAACACGAAATTCGTTCGTGGTGTCACTTCCATACGTTAGTAATAGTAGTTTAATGTTTCGTCTATGGATTACAAAGACGGTCAATTATTGGAAGTGGAACGTTTTTTGAAAATGTGTAACAAACAATCTTCCAGATTTTGATAAGGTAAGTAAGTTGACTAAGGTTTTAAACTCTCTCACCATCTAAAAAAAATGATGATTTAGCACATCTTGACATTTATTGTTTATGTTAAGTATGCTTTTTAAAGACAGATGTAATATAATAAGAAATGAGAGCTCACATAATCTGTAATCAATCAGTCAACAAAACCTCATTCGCTGGTCAGACTCTACTATCAAATTAAAAAGAAATAAAACCACCAGCCACAGACCACACATTCAGTTACAGAACTAAAAAGGTCCTAATCCAGTGCACAGATTAAAAATCTTTATCTCGTGCCAGCAACAGTGATCTAGGAGTTGACAGGACGATATCGGAAGAGATTGTTTTGTATTGTTGGCCACACTGCAATGCGAGGTCCGAATTGAACACAATTCTTATTTCGAGGAATTGGAAACTTCTAAATCTTGATGCGGGTAAAAAATGCTTTCGTTTGAAAAAAAAAATCGAAAAAAAGGAAGTGTTTACAAGATTAGTAAATTGAGTGAACAAAGTAAGAATTACTACATGCAGCCTTGTGTCAACAATTTCTGCCGCTACTTGATATCAACTCATACAAAATATTTCTTACTTACTTTCTTGATGTACTATATTTTCAAAGTGATTTTGATAGAAAATATGAGTTTAAAACAAATATGTTTTTATGAACGAAATAAAAACGGAGTTTATATACCTTACTTTTAAGCAAAGATTAAACAGAAAGAAATCTGAATCTATAAAATAATTAACGTAGAAAAAAGGTGGTTAAATCAGCTATTAAATCTTTTATGAAATCAATATTATTAAATGGAAGGAATGAAAATCTATTGATGTAATTTATTTATATACTCAGATTGAACATTGCATGCAAGCATAAACACTGGTTGGTTAACATTCTCAAAATTATCATTAGTATTTGCATAGTATAGTCATATCGTTGTGATAAGTAGGCAGCCATGTGGTACTGATAAGTTATTGTAAAGGTTACAGAGAAAAGATAAGTATTTTAGGCTTATTTAGGCCATTACTATAAAATTGGTTAATGGAGGATAGATTCTTGAAACACGTTGATTTAGAGTTATTGAAATGCGATAAAGAGACATTGATCAGTGAAATCGAATGCGCTATTTTAAGAAAATGTAAATGACATTAACACTACCACAAACCAACATAAATAATACCACCACAATAATGCGTATAAATTTATTTTTATTTCTCAACGGCAATTTAAGTACTGGATATCTGAACACACATTTTGGACTAAATATTTTTGTTGAAAATGGTAACAAAAATGACGAAATTTTCTGAGCAATCTAGTGGGTATAAGGAACATGAATTGACTCATAAAACGTAAGGCATCCTCATCATGTATAACCATTACAAAATCATGATTCATCTACTCGCCCGCATATCCCTCAGACAATTGTCATATGCACAGATTCATTTTAGTGTAAAGCCGAATAAGGCGCTAAGATCGCTGAAGAGTGCTGACAAGTAGTTTTTTTTTTAATTTTTAATAACGATAATCAGAGCTTAACAGATTTTCGAACTTTCAGCCAGTTGTTAAGACTGATATTAGAGCGTAGTCATGAAAAAGTTACAAAAAGACGGACACGTATTATTAGAATGAAATGCAGTAAGCTCTCAGCGGACAAGGATGTTCGTCAATTAGCTTGTTACCACTTTTTTGTCCGTTTTCAATGTTCTCATTGACAATTGACAAAGAAGACTTGTGTGGGTGTGAATAATTTCTTTGGCAACTCTTGTATGAGTAACCACATGAGTAATTCTGTTTTTGCAATTAGAGGAAGTGAAATGATTATACATATAATTTAAGATTTAACGAGAATAAAAGTTTTCAGTTTATTTTTCGTCATAATTAGCAGTCTCAGTTAACGTCGTGTAAATAAGTACAACTCCAAAAAAAAAAACTTGAAAATCGGTCCTCTGGTTCTCGAGTTTTAAGGGATGTAACTATACTACTTTCTTTTATGTATAGGTTTGAGGGGTCCATGGCTTGTTGTGTCTATTCTTTAAGATACAACCAAGGAATAAAATCAAGGCCTTAATTACACCAAAAATATTTGAAAATTAAGCAGCATTATTTTGGAATTTTTGTTTATTAATAAGCAAATTATTTAATCATGTGATGACATACGGATCTGTAACGTGGTCTCTTACTATGGGCTTATAACGAAGCTTTAAATCACACAGCGATCGATGGAGAGGGAGGGTGTTTCTCTACAAAATCGAACCAGAGACGAGGATATACGTAAAAAAACTAAGGTAACGGACAGCTATACGAATCAGTAAGCTCAAGTGGCAGGGGGTAGGTCACAGCGCGAAGAAAAGGTCTACATTAATGACCCATCGACCAAAGACGCGGCGTAGAACGTCCTTCGACAAGATGGACAGACGACCTCGTAAAAATTGCAGGATCACACTAGATGCAGACGGCTCACAACCTGTGGAAAGCCGTGAGGAGGCCTACGTTCTGCAGTGGACGTCCTTTGAATGATAATAATAATGAATATGCAAGTAAATTCAAGATTCAACGAAATCGTATTTAATATAGTACAGACAGTCTTGTTTTGTTATCTCATTCGAGTAAATAGCTCTTAGTTAATGATATTAAAAGTACAATGACTGATTAAAACAGTAATGTTTGTGTTAAGTACATAAAGTTAAATAAAAATCATCATTATTTAATTATGTACTCAGCAAGTCTTGTTATTAAACTTATGAAATATTTAGAATGCTATTGTTGCATGATGTATCAGAGATTTCTCTTGAAGTATTTTAAGAATAGATTTTTAGGTTCATTTTATCAGCAATAAGTATTTCAACTAAACATTAATGTTGAGCATGACTTGATAAAATATGCCGCCACAAGAAAGCTGGAAGATTTTGCAATATTTAGAAACCCTAATATTTTTCCCCTTTTTTTCAATAGTTATTTGGAAATGGCTACATCAAGAGATGCAAATACAGAGTCGACAACATTATTAATGTTGATCAATTATTGTTTTGAATATTTTAGTTAATCTGTAAATACTGTAAATGATTATTTTAATTTTTGCTTTCATTTGCTCAGATAAGGCGGTGACATCTCCGATGCAAAGACGTCACATCATAACGCCAAAAACAATGGCGGGTGGCTACTGTTCCGCGTGCCATTAGCCCAGAATTGGGGTCAATTGCTGTTTGTCCATCGCACTCGTTAGGCCGCCATATTTGAAATAATTTGTATATGGAACGCTGCAGGGTTGCCAGGTTTTTTTTAAATTTTCGTACGTAAATTAAAGACCAAATGCATTGATCTGAATACACAGAAAGAACATATAATGCACATTTTTCTCATTTATTTCAAACTTACAGTATTTTAGTTTTCTTAAACTTTTATTCATATTTTATTCTTAAAAAGCACTATTAACACCACACTTGTCTACGTTGAAATAACTAGTCAGGATCTTATGATGTGTCTGTTTGGTAACCTAAAAGAGTGTGAGTGGGAGTAAATAAAATAAAATAAATAAATATATGACACCAATCACATATATTGCTCGAATCCCAAAGAAAGTAGCCAATGCACTTGTGTTATGGAAATCAGACACAACGGTGGTACCACAACAGCCAGACCCGAGACAATAAAGAAAATATCGTTTTCTACATTGACCCGACCGGGAATCGAACCCTCCCAAGATGACGACGCTTGAAACCAGCGTGTCCTTCCACTCGACCACGGAGGTCGTAAAAAATGTATCGACTTTTCTTCATTGTTAATCGATAATTGCTTCGTCTTAATCTCGTAACTTAAATCGTTAATTAGTTTTTGTCTCAATCCATGGTACTTATGTTTAAAAGTTAGACAAAAATAGGACACTTAAAATAATACAGCACGTGTGGCAACCCTGCGCCCGGGAAACGGCGCGGTTATGATTGGTTCGGGGATGTGTGGACACACTTTTATGGATGTCAAATTGGCTTTTTGGCCAAATGGGGTGTATCTGTGGCTCGTAAAGGAGTCTGTTTGTTTCATCCGAAAGCTGCACAAATTTTGTACAATTTAACTCGACTATACTCTGTGAGAAAGTATCTAATTCATCATCATCATCATTATCAGCCAAAGGACGTCCACTGCTGAACATAAGCCTCCCCCACGGCTTTCCACAGCGACCGATCACTAGCGGTCTGCATCCAGTTTGATCCTGCGATCTTTTTAAGGTCGTCTGTCCATCTTGTTGGTGGACGTCCTACGCTGCGTCTTTGGTCGAAGGGTCTCCAATATAGAACTTTCCTGCCCCAACGGCCAGTATCTAATTAGTTTTACTAATTGTTAATGTCACGTGTTTTTTATTGTAACAATGTACGGTCACCAGCACGTCAAGGCAAACACTGCGGTACCTTATACAGTTGTCATAAGGCCCAGTTTGCAACAAAAGTGGGTAACCCGTGGGTAGTGACTGTACATTGTAACTATACGTAATGCTGGAACAGGAATATTTTACGTTTACCTACTCAGTAACTAATTCGTGATTAATGAGTAATGAGAAGTATAATGTTCTGGTAACACATTGTAGGAAAAATGTGGTTAAAAACAAGTCACATTTTCCTTGTAAGGTCACAATGTAATATCAAACACGTGTCTTTAGGTGATTTAATTAATATTTCACATTTTATATCGGTTGTCGGTAAATTTACAAATAACCAAAACACTTCAAAACATAACATTATGAATTATATGCAATAAAATTAGTGATTATCTGCATTATTATCTGCTTCAATGCGATTCGGACCAAAAGCAAAATCTCCTTAGCGACAGAGTTGCCAACTGTATAATAATAATACTTTTAGCGCGAACCGCCATCATTATTCCCGTAAAGCTGTGAAGGCCCGTTCAAAAACCCCGGCGATCGCTTCCGAAAACGCTATTGTATTTTAGAAAAAATAAAAATAATAAAACCTTTTTTAAAGCAGACTTATTGTTGGCAAGCAACTGACTGTCCTTTGATTGTGAACAAATAGTAGGGGTAATATTTTTTAAGGGATTTTCAACGTTATTCTAAATCCGTTTGAGAAGGTTTTGGAATGGCTGCAAAAAAATATGGCGAGGCGTGATCATGCATTTTGGTAAGTAAAATTAAAATTATGTTTTGCGAGCAAAATCATGGCTTTGTTAGTTCTCTAATAGGTTTTTTATTTCATATTAAAATTATAAAAACAATCAATCTAAGTTATTGGATTTACCTATTACTTACTCACAAAAATCAAGTAAAAATCGGCACATAATATATATACCTACTTATGGAATAAAATTTGCGTGATGACAAATATTTTTTATTTATTTTACACCGCCTCAACTGTTTCTGTCTCACCCATCTGTCAGAACAGAATGCTTAAAAGCATTAAGTCCACCATTTTGCACTTCATATTGCGAATTAAATAATATATAAATAAATTAACATGTAGTCATCGATAACAGGACTGGTTTTCATACACTGAAATATTGCTTCAGCATTTGCTTGCAGCTTTTTAAATACCTATACTTATTCTACATTTTTTCTAACCTCAAAAAGGCTAACTTATCTGACATAAGAGTTTAAACCTCACCTGCTAAATTCTACAATGTATTGAGGGCACTAAAACCTCTCTTTGAGACTTAAAAAATCGATCTCGACTTGGCTTTTCGAAAGGTTTGGGACATCGTGTTTTCGGGTTATTCGATTTTTGATAAATATGGCGTGATATACAGTTTATTTTTTAAATTGGTGCGGTGTATGGTTTTCATACAATGGACGATTGCTTCAGTTTTTTTGTAAGCTTTCAGGTTTTTAAATACCTCTGTATTCTACATTTTGGCTTGTCCCTAACCTCAAAAAGGCTATATCTGACATAAGAGTTAAAACCTCACCTGCTAAATTCAACAACGTATTGAGGGCACTAGAAACCTCTCTTTGAGACTTATAAAATCGATTTCGACTTGGCTTTTTGAAAGGTTTGGGACATCGCGTTTTTAGGGTTACAGAGTGAACAAGGAACTAAAAGTTTTTCCATCCACGGTTTTCCTGAAAATCTCTTACCAAGAGTCGATTTTACCAACGTAAGATAAGAAAAAAACGTCGAATATAATACAAAACGCGCAATATGAAAACGTCACCTATTTGTCAGCAATCATTATCATTTTATACTTATTCGGAGATCGAAAAAGTGCTATCAGACGTTCGTAAAATCGACTCTAAGAAACTAATCACAATCCTAAGATAATTCGGTGTGGAGTTCATAGTTTTATTGATTTATATGGCCAAAATTATGTATCGGCGTTTCTTTTAAAGGGACTATTTAACCAAATTCAAAAAAAGAGATTTTCAATTCGACCTGTCTATGTTTGTGATGTCGTTGAAATTTGATTGAAGTTTATTTATTGAAGTAATATTTTTGGAGCAAAAAATAACCCCTGTAAGCATGTCTTGCTACTCCTGTGTGATCAAGTTTTCAGAGACAGAATTGATCAAATTTGGTTCAGCGGTTTTCTCGTATGGAAGTGATCAAGATTTCATGTGCATAATCACATCGTATTAATATTAGTTAATAGCAAATTGCAAACTAGTGAACATTCCAAACCTAACACCCGATCCATTGTTACAAGTATCGAATATCTTAATATCAGCAAATTATTATCTGAACTGAGAAACAATAAAAGAGCTACTACATAGTAACACTGTTGAATCGAAACTCCTTACATTGTAAATGTTTAACTAGTTGATTGCCTCGTTGGTGTAGCGGTTAGCTCGCTAGTTGCTACCCAAGAGGACTCGGGTTCAAATCTCGGGTCAAGCTGAAATTTGTTTTTGGGTTTTTCTGTCTTAAAAATACAAGGAAACAGCGCGGAGTCAGGAAGTTGGGATCATGACACCCCAGTTCTTCGGAAAAGTACGATGATCCGTTAGACCTGCGCCTGATCTCTCATCGGTCACTTCGGAGCTGTCTCACCGAATGAACTTAACCCAAATAAATAAATAAAAGTATAAATGAATATCCTTTGGACATTTCCACACATCGCCATCTAGTCCCAAAGTAAGCTACTCAAAGCTTGTGTTATGGGTTCCAGACAACGGATATAATACTTAAAAATACTTTTTGTTTGTAAATACATACATGATATACATAGAAAACACCCAGACCAATACAAGCAGACATGTTCATGCACACAAATGTTTGTATTGTTCGGGGATCGAACCCGCAACTCGCTGCGTAGTAGGCGATTTCTCGACCACTACACCAGACGGGTCGTCAAAAAGATGTTCCTACTGTTCCTTAAAAGACACAGCTGAGTTATTAGAAATGCATGTAGTTTTACCTATCAAGGAGCTGACTATTTATCAGTTTTACGTGTGTTTCCATATAAAGTAAGGAAAAAAAATAACTATTCTAAGTTCTTAACACATTAACCAACCCATTTATTATAAATATGATCTTTTGAAAATATCCTAAAACTATGTAAGAACTTATTTTAAATAAACAAGTTTTGTTCCTGTTTGGCACATATTACCTTATATGTATCTAAGACAGATTTTTTCCGGAATATCTGGGGTAATTAGAGAGAATGTGTTCCTTCCTGAATCACAAAATCCAGGTTAGTTCTGTCGGCCTGATACTTCATAGGAATTGACGTTCTTCTTTTGAATTATTAGTCGAGTGGTGCTTACTTAGACATTGTGACACGGGTCCTAAGAGTTATAAAAACGATAAGAAAAAATAACAGACAGACACATCACAAATATGACATGCCTACCAATCTACAAAAAAACTGTTACATACAAATACTGTTCTGATAAGACATGGCCTTCGTGATAACAAGGTATTGCGATATAAAGGATCGTCGTATTGAATAAATATGAGATGATATTTCGATAAAGAGTTAGAAAAAACCGGCCAAGTGCGAGTCGGACTTACGCACGAGGGATTCCGTACCATTTAATTGACAGGGTAAATAAAATATAGATAACTAATTCAAGAGCCTACCGATATCAGTGATTGAGAAAAAAATCGAAAAATTTTGTTTGCTGTATAGTAGCTCTCCTTAAATATCTATTTTAATTTGTCATATTTTATATTCTCAAAGATGAAATGAGAAACCAAAATTGGGCCCGGGCGGAACACGAACCTGCAACTTCTGGCGCTCTTCCAATTGAGCTATCGGTCCGATCGTGCAAAATTCTGATCCCTTATGAATACGCCATTGACGTGTCCCGCCCGTGCGTAATTTGACTATATTATAATTAGTTTTTAGTTTTCGTTGTTATTGTGACAGAAATAAAAAAAATGAAAACATTTATTTTCAACTGTCTACCTATCTCGGTTCTTGAGATACAGCCTGGTGGCAGGCAGACGGACGGACGGACGGACGGACATCGAAGTCTTAGTGATAGGGACCCATTTGTGCCTTTTGGGTACCGAACCCTAAAGATAATGCTGCTTTTTGATCTTATGGCAAGACTGACTCGATTTCAAAAGCTCAGTTCTATATTTATTTTAAATTACTAGCGGACCCAACGAACTTTGTTTCGCCCCCAGCCCCGTAACGCCCCAGCCCCGTCCCGCTGAGTCCCGTAATTTTAAAAGTTAAGCATTCCCAGCGAATTTTGTTTTGCCCTTAAATTACTAAAATGGCTATTAAAAAATAAAAGTTGATCGTAGAAGAGTGAAAATTGAGGATTGTATGTATTTTTGTATGTTGTATCATAAAAAAATAGAAATTAAAAATTTTGTCTTAAAAATAAAAATAAAAATTTAGGGGTGGACTACCCCTAACATTTAGGGGGATGAAAAATAGATGTTGGCCGATTCTCATAGATGCCGGATAAGCACAAAAAATTTCATCAAAATCGGTCAAGCCGTTTCGGATTTGCATGATCACTACAAACATTGTAAACCTTTTGAAAAGAAACATTGACAATAGTGACTGAGTTTGTTACGCAGCTTCTTATTCGCCCACAAGTAAATAAATAAATATTCTTTGGACATTCCCACACATCGCCATCTAGTCCCAAAGTAAGCTACTCAAAGCTTGTGTTATGGGTGCCAGACAACGGATATAATACTTAAATACTTTTTGTTTGTAAATGCATACATGATATAGATAGAAAACACCCAGACCAAAACAAACAGACATGTTCATGCACACAAATGTTTGTGTTGTGCGGGGATCGAACCCGCACCCGCTGCGTAGTAGGCTTGTTGAAATGTCCCTAAGCTGTGCTGTGGTAGAGTTAATATTGGGCCGTGTAAAATTGCCCATAGTGAGTTTATTTGCATAAATAAATGACTTTTATGACTTTATGACGGTAATGACGGTATATGAGTGGTAGGCATGTGCCTGGACAGCGTAAGACGCAAGGGTTCGATTTCTTGTCTGACGAAATTGCTTCTTAAAGGTGCAGTAATGCGCAAGTGGGCCTCAGAGGGGTGTTTATTCTGTGACTTCACAAATTCTAAATTACTTTAAAATTCATAAACAAAATCTTGCCAAACTTGCGCCCTAATTCTCATCAAATTAGAACCATAAACAAAACGACATATGGCGCGATCATTCTCTATGGATTACGTCATCCAAGATGGTGGAAATATTAATATGGAAGTTACACAGCGCCTTAAGGATTAGTTAGTTATTAATTATGTTTGCAAGAGTTGGGTATTGCGTAATAATTGTAATTCGAAGTCAGCGTTTGTCGAAAGCTGTGTATATAGCAATTAAAATTGATGTTTTTAAGCGTATTGCATTTAAAAATTAACAAAAAATGAACTTTCTTCTTAAGTAAAACACTAAAATACATCGGATAATAGGAGAAACAAACTCATTTGCAGATGGGCGTACGTATAGATTGCTGCTGTATGTTTAAGTTGACACCATGAACCATCGTTTTTAATTATTGTTTAAGTTACAATATCCCCGATTAAACTAAAATAATTACTAAAATCTTCATCTTATTGTTACAAATACTTTATTGTTCTTTATGGATTCGCGGACAAACCTACAAGCTCCTTTTTTGAAGTGGATTAAGAAGCAAGCCTGAATTTTTTCAACGTCAGATAAGGTATATTCGTCGAATTAAATTCAATACGCCTAATTTGAATACGTCACCTATTTGCCAGCAATTACGAGTATGTAAATGCAACTTGAACAATTTCGAGAAAACAGTGAACGCATATAGGCGTGATATCAATAAAATCTATATCGTGTCTGGAGTGCTGTCTGTAAAAGTGTTAATAAAATCGGTCGTTATTCACCGATTCAGACGGATAAGTCTTATTATGAACAGAAAAACTCAGGTATATATTTTATTTTAATCCGGGTAGCCCGGAGTTTGGAAGTTGGCGGTGTTTCACCCCCGTGCCTCGGAAAAGCACGTAAAGCCGTTGGTCCTGTCCCGGTCGTGTCAGATTGCTGTCCCACCGGGCTATGAGAGCAAAAGGAATAGAGAGTGCACCTGTGTTTGCGCACTTGTGCACTATAATATGTCCCGCGCAGTCGGTTAGTCGTTGTGACTGGCCACCGTAGTCGAAATCTGCTAGGGGGACTATTAAGTATGTAAATATGACGATGGTTTAATAGGCACTTATTTCATTTGGAAAGGTAGACCATTGCAATATAAAACATCACGCTGCGATGCGAGAGGAATGAACAAAATCTAGAAGCACGGACAAAATCGCGGGGGATTGCTAGTAGAGATATAGATAGAGTCTCAGCCTTAAGCTTATCCTTTCTAGTACTCAAGGCGTCAGAGTAAACGCTATTCTTAACTTAAAATATCATTTTCCTATATCCATGTAGGTGATTTAATATTTTCATAGTGAAATTGTTTTGTAAGAACGAACTCCATCCCTTGGCGAAGCGATCGATCTTATGGGGTGTGGTGTGATTTATAAGAATACTGCTTTGTTTTCTTTTGTATAGTATTTTGGCGTCTATCATGACAACTTGTTTAAACTACTCATATGTAGTTATCGTGACTTTGTAATAAATCTGATTCTATTGCTTTTGATAAATAACTAGTTAAGATATTTTCCAATGTTTTTTAACCAACCCAAGTAACTAGCCCAATGTAAGTAACTTCTATTTAAATTTACAGATTTTATATTTTTATTAATAACAAACAAGAAAAAAAATAAAACTAGGACATGCAACATAAAAAAATAACTTAATATGTACTTATATCTACCTATTCATAAAAGAAACCATTTCCATGCGGCAAGGAGGCTATGATGCTGGCTGCGTTGCCGCGTTGAATAGCTATGCTGATTCTTTGAACTAGGAACCAGTCAGTTTTATTATTGGCTGATAAAAAAAATGGCGATTTTTCTAAACAGCAATTTAGCAGAGGGTCCCCACGGCCCAAACGTTTCAACGCCGAACGGCGCAAACACATATTCACTTGCAAGTGAGACGTACTTGCGACGCTTGGCGTTTTCAGCCAACTCCGCTGCTGCACCAGCTTTAAGGGCTGATTCTCTGAGATGGGAAACTTACAGATTGATATTTTTTTGAAGATTTCCAGTCAATATTTTTATTTCTTGTTTTTATTGTGTTTTGCCACTATGCAAACTAACGTAAATTGCCCTTGTAAAAAAGCAAAATATCAGACAAGGAGGCGTATACAAATTCCAATCTTTTTTTTTGAAGTGAAAACTTCTTTAGCGGCGTTGAGCACTTTTGTGGGATGGGGGAAAAATGTGAAACTCGCGTCAGGACACGTGACCTGATCGAAAAACCGTAAGACGGTTGGCGAAATTATGGATGTAAGTTGATTTTTCTGAGAGATAAACTTTTTAATGTAATTTAATATAATATAAATTGTAATGTTTGTGTACGATAGCGCAATAAATAAATATTGTATTCTATAAAAATATTATTATTATTATTATTATTGAATTATTATTATTATTATTATTATTGTATTATTATTATTATTATTATTATTGTATTCTATCACAAAAATGATAGTACTTTTATATTGATAATAACTATTCCAAAAAATCAAAAATGCACAATGTTGATATTCAAGTTTTCACTTCTGCCGGCACTCCCGGAGTGCTTTCACAGTTTTTTCTATGAGTAAGAATCCTGAACAAAGTATTATAAAACTTAATCATTAATGATCCTAATCTTTCTGAAGCTTGTAGCACGACCAGAAAATATTGAAAAGTATTTTCTAATGCAGATTCGATGCAGCTGCGATGTAGAAGCAGGACATTGACAAATTATGTAATATATATTGACGACTGCATCGGTACTAACGCGCGTGCGACTGCTTCGATGCTAAAAGTCGCAGTGTATAACGGGTCTTAGATATCTATATTTTCCGATCAAATCGGCAGTACTTATAAATATGGAATATCAAAATCGCGGTCCTCTCATGTTTTAGACCGAGACACAGGGTGTGGTCACTAAGCGTCTCTTCTATTGCGGTAGGTGCCCCACTGCGAATCAGTTGGAGGCTTATAAAACAGATATATTAATAATGTTTATTAGATAACCCTATTTATTAATAAAATGTTTCCATAGACGTGTAGGTTTGAAAATAAATTAAAAAAAATAAGGCATCAGGATTTTTATGTTTTTACTACCAAAGTTATCTATACCTTCTAAACGGTTTACTTCTTTACGCATTTTTTTTTACTTATCTTGTTACTTGTTGTACCCACTCCAGTATCCATTCGGAACTCAACTCTCGAAGTTGTCGACGAATACGCCTACCTGGGACAAGTGATCCAATTGGGTAGGTCCAACTTCGAGAAAAAGGTCAATCGACGAATCCAACTCGGCTGGGCAGCGTACGGAAAATTACGGAAGAGTGTTTTCTCATCTCATCGACCTCAGTGTCTAAAGACGAAAGTCTTCAACCAGTGTGTGTTACCAGTGATGACATACGGATCCGAAACGTGGTCTCTAATATGGGCCTCATAAAGAAGTTCAAAACTACACAACGAGCGATGGAGAGGGCTATGATGGTTGTTTCTCTATGGGATCGAATGAGGAGAAACGTAGAAGAACTAAGGTAACGGACATAGCCTTGAGAATCAGTAAGCTCAAGTGGTAAAGCGCGACGAACTGATGGCCGTTGGGGCAGGAAAGTTTTAGATTGGAGACCCTTCGACCAAAGACGCAGCGTAGGATGTCCACAAACAAGATGGACAGACGACCTTAAAAAGATCGCAGGATCAAACTGGATGCATACCGCTAGTGATCGGTCCCTGTGGAAAGCCGTGGGGGAGGCCTATGTCCAGCAGTGGACGTCCTTTGGCTGATAATGATGATGATGATGACTACCAAAGTAATCTATACCTTACCTACTTCTTGACGCAATTTCTTTTGACCTAATACGATCAATTGACAGTAAAAAATACAAATGAAATAACATGTTTTCATGTTACGTAATATTTTTTACCCGAGACGAAACGAGAACGTGTATGCGTTGAGGGTGAGAGGAAGTTTGTGTGCAAACGAATTTGTTTCCATGTATCTCCAGAACGGCTGATTGACATGCAGTTTTCTGCAATAGATTAGTAATTTATGGAAAAAATGAATTTACCTTACAAAAATTTAGTTACTACATTTATACAGATTCAAAAGTAGAAACAATTGGATACAAGAGCTGAAGTGTTCTAACAACGTTAGCCTTACAAAAACCCTACCCAGACGCGTGTCCCGAAATGTTCCGAGATTTATTGTCTATTAGCGGTGTCTCTGTGTGCGTTGCTCGAGCGCGTTTTGTATGTAGTTTGACTTCCTATCCATATTTTCTACTATGAGGTACGCTGGCCTTGCCAATGTTTGATTGATAAGAACGAAAATTTAATTTTAAGTCGTGGTATATAATATGAGAGACACCCCCCCTTAACAAATATTAATCTTTTACTCGAAACGCTCATCAAGGTTTTACCTACCTAAAGCTTTGAACAAATTAAAATTAACATTAATAAAATGAACTATAGTTTCTTGTGGCAATGTTGAGACATGTCTTAGTCAGGGTACAATAGACCCGGATGAGGCCGTCTGTGATCCCGTGGTGTTAGGGACCGCCATGGCCCGGTAGGGTGACCATGGGTTTATGGGGTAGTGAGGATAGTCCTAAAAATTTTAGTTAAGTTTGCGGTCAGAGAAAATATTGATAGGTGCATTACGTGTATTGATAGACTGATTATGCTTTTAGTGAAATCAAAGACTTTATAAACCTAATTTGTATTTACTGTTGTAATATTTCTGAAGTGTAAGTAAGTAAAGTAAGCCTGTAACGTCCCACTGCTGGGCAAAGGCCTTACCTTAACTATAAGGTAGTTCGAGCCATACTCGACCACGCGGGCTTAGTGATGTGGGTCTGTAAGTGTATTCTTAAGTTATAAAGAAAACATTGAGTCTGATACGTGAATAAGTTATAAATACTTGTTATTTAGGGTTTCGTAGCCCAACAAGGAACCCTTATAGTATCGCCATGTCCATCTGTCCGTCTGTTCGAGGTTCAGCTTAGAGATCTTAGGTTTGGTCTTTTTATTTTTTGTTTTTGCTTAAATATTATTTATTTTGCTCAAGTAAAGATTTACAAATTAATTTAACATAAAAAATATATTGATCAAAGCATAATTAATACCTGAGTTACCTTAGTAACCAATATAAAATAAATGATTCTTAACTTTGGATTATAATTAGAATTAGTTCAACAAACTCCCTCATCGGAAGGTGACTGGGTCATTGCCAAAAATTTGTTGCATGTTTTACGGCTGCTAAATTTATTCTGAGAGAAAATATACTTTTGATGAGAGCCAAGTGGTTACCTATGTAACCTAGACCTGCATTTAAATATTTTAATACTCAGAATGTAAAAAGCTCTATTTATGTGGTACATGTAAAATCAACGATTATCGACAATCAATGTTATTGAGATTAGAAACATTCAAATATTTTAAAACCACAAAAGAGTGTTTGTAGTTTGTCCAAAATTAAAAACAAATAGAGTGAAATATGGGAAAGACGTTAGATTGAAATATTAAATAGTTTTATTGTTTTAAAACTGAAAGCCAAGTGCCATTAGAACCTTCATACAAAGAAATTATATAATTAAAGCATAGTAAACAAATCAATATCACGTTTAAGGGACTCCCCTAATTCTAAGAAACTATAGTACTTATCCATAGAAACAGTAGCCTTGTATAGATTCATATTTTTGCCAATTCAGTGCAATTACAAATCTAGTTACTGTAAGTGTTACAACAAAATAACTGTTCTGATTTTTAATACTGTTTCACCTCGATTTTAAAAAAATGAGCTATACAATCAAAACGCATATTTTTTTTCAACTAAAAAGCACTTCAGTAGACATGAATCCTGCAGTTATTTTAATTGACTATCGGGTTCAAAGTGAGTACTGATGCCAAGTGTGCTTGTACCGCAGAGTTGTAGTATCGTAGGGAAGCATGAATTTACAATAGTTTGTTTTTTACTAAACATGATTATGCATAACAAAACGATGTTCGTTTTAAAAAATCTTCTGACCTTAAAATAAATATTCTTTTCATATACTCCAAACAAGAACTTTACATACACGTTAATCTATTTAAAATTATAATAATGTTGTTAAGAAGACAAAACGTGGTAATGAGTAAAAGTCATACTTTGTTTAGACACTTAAACGAAACCAGCGGGGAAGTTTTTTTTTAAAAATTTACTCTCAATATTGATCGAGTCCGCTTCAGTTTTAATTGAAAAAAAAAACGGGTTGCATTAATAAGTTTATCTCTCAGAAAAAACAATTTACATCCATCATTTCGATGACTTTTCATTTTCTAATTGTTTTTATTTTCATACTTTGAAAAAAATAATTGTGAAACCATTTTTTTATAAAAATAGATTTTTAAATATTCGTTTTTTATTATTAATCGAAACCCTTACAATCTTTTAAAAAATATCCCATCCGCTAAAGAAATTTTCACTTCAAAAAAAGTAAAACATGTAATTCTTCCATGCTAAAAACTTATGACCTAACAAGATATTATCCATTCCAACATCGTCCATTGATCACTACCTAATTGAAATATCAAACTATAAGGCCTTATCAATTTGTTGGCAAATACACACAATCAGCAGTTATCTTCATAGATAGAGTATTTTGTAATACTGTGTCATACTAGTGTTATACGGGTTATCTCGAATGAGACAGATATATATCATCCGTCCTTTTCAGCTGCATCGTTTGACAGATAAAGCTGACTTTAATACAGTTTTGATAATTTGAGAGTAAATTTACAATAATTGTTATCAAGTACTTTCTGTTGCGCACGGTTTTAACTTATTCTGCAAAGTGTAAAGATGCAGGATCACACTGGATGCAGACCGATTGCAACCGGTCGGTTTGGAAAACTATGAGAGAAGCTGATGTTCAGCAATGAACGTCTAGTGGCTGATGATGATGATGATTTAAATAATATGATTTAAATCTTCAAAAAAACTTAAACTGTTACCAGCCAGACGTGATTATAGAACCTATCGACCAGCTTACTCGAAAGAATACGATTAAATACTAACTTCTTAGTATTATCACATTGTTATGCGTTGTAAATAAAAGATTTGTCTCAAATAACACTCAGGAATTCATGGCTAACCTTATAGACCCAAAATATTGAGAATAGTTTTGCAAAACATCTGCAAAACACATGGTAAGTGTCCAGTTTCCACAAAAGTTTTGGTCAATGTTATGGTAACTACAATGAAATGTATTTCCGGTAAATGAACAAAGAATCGATCTTAATATGAAGCTTACTTGTAGCTTACTTGTACGGTGTGTTTTTTTTAATTTGGTTAGCCTATGTCTAGCTAAGAAAATGTGGAGGAGGCCTATGTTGGTCAGTGTACGTCCTTTGGCTGATAACGATGTTGGTGATGGTTAGAAACAAGAAAGAAAGATACATGTATTTATTTACGTAAACACGTTTACAGTTGCTTAGTATTTACAAATACAGTAGCGATAGATGTTAATTTAATAAATTACATTGAGTTAGTATCAACATGTTTTACCGAAACTCGGCATGTAAATATGTAATGTCAATATTTTAATCATTGGTAAACATGGTTAGACTATAATAATGTATATTTTATTAATTTTATGAATTTAAAGCCCTTTACACTGTAATTTAAACCCATACCTTAAAAAAGCACCATTACGGTCAAAAACACGTAAAATGATGAGAATTTCTGAATAATTTAGGCAAATATAAATAAACCCCAAAAACTAAACATCTTAAAATTTTAATATTATTTAAAAAAGAAATGAACATGTGTATGTTCCGATATTCAAAAAAAGCGACAAAAATCAGTGTTATTAATCGTTTTTTATACGTTTGGCGTTAACTTTTGTATGTTTTTTTTTGTTAGCGTGGTCACCAAACTACTTATCCCGTCCTATTTTTTTCGCATGGTCACCCTACATCCTAAAATAAGTCCGTCCGCAACTCCGCACATCTGCATCGCACGTGGGGTGAGCACAATGCATGGGAACGCACAATAGTGTGTAATTGAAGTTTAGAGCTCCGAGATTGGCCGTTACGCGTTTTTGAATTTGGAACGCGAATTCCATAACGGCTCGTTTTGGTTTGCGAAAATATGAGGTTATAGCAATATAGGTTATATAGAGCGTTAGTAAAAAAAAACTTAAGGGATCTCGCAAAATAAGATTAATAGTTTAATATTGTGAAGTTAGAAGCGTCTTCGTTTCCGTGATTCATAATCTATACTAATATTATAAAGCTGAAGAGTTTGTTTGTTTGTTTGTTTGTTTGTTTGTTTGAACGCGCTAATCTCAAAAACTACTGGGCCGATTTGAAAAAATTTTTTTACGTTGGATAGTCCATTTATCGAGGAAGGCTTTAGGCTATATAACATAAAGATACGACTCATAAGACCACAGCAGAAATGAAAAATGTTGCGAAAACGGGAGAAAGATATTCCTTTTGAGTGCTTCCGCTGCATACGCTGCGGAAACCGCTTAAGTTACACAAAAATCATGTATGACAGGATTGTTCAGCGTTAAGAGTTCTATAATAAAGTCCGCGACAGCATATGTCTGTCTTTTATGGTTGACTTACTACAACCTTTTTTATGTTAATAAATTGGTAATGAAAAAATGCATTATTTTTAGAGGTGTATTATACACACAGGTATTTATTCTTATCAAAATAAATACATTCATCATCACAAGCATTTCATTAAGAACCAAGTTGCCCTTTATATCATTTGATTCCAATAAATATCTTAGGAGCTATCACAGTTTTAACATAACTCCGCACCAAAATAATGTTCGCAGCTTAAGTACAAAACGTGCGCTTGCGCTAATATATTATAAAGCTGAAGAGTTTGTTTGTTTGAACGCGCTTATCTCAGGAACTGCTGGACCGATTTGAAAAAAAATATTTGTATTTGTGATGGATAGCTTATTTATCGGGAAAGGCTTTAGGATATAAAACATGACGCTGCGACGGGAGGGGAGGGAGCAAACTCAAAACGCGCGGACGAAGTCGCGGGGGACCGCTAGTATGTAATAAATAAGAAAGGTGTATACACAGTGTTCCAGAGGAAAAACATTAACTTTGAATGATACTTGTATAGCTCTTGTTAAACAAACAAAAATATCAATCTGAGTTTCATATCGCAATTTAAAGTACACTTGTGAACAAAATAACCTAAGTAACTGGCATTTTGTGATGTGTTGTAAAAAAATTAGTAAATATATGTATTTGTTAATCTAGGATGAACACAATATTTTTATTTAAAAAAAAATCAATTCAATCACAGTAAAAATATATAAATTTAATGGTCTAAATAACATAAAGTTAATGTTTAGCAAAAAATACTAAAAAGTTTTTCAGGAAAACGTGTCGTTAACCCTTTAAATCCCACAAAACGTCCGTCTCTATCCCGAGCTCAGTCGACAGGACTTTTTATTAATACAACATAATTTAATTAAAACACACACATCAAAGCGACATACTTTGCAAGCCTTCGAGAGAAGGGCTCGAAGTATGCCTTTATATTATGGGAGTGAGAACAGCACCGTGGTGGTGGAAATATGAACTAAAATGATAATGGTAGAGCTTTATACGCGGAAGTTGTCATCTCCCTTGTAAATAGCCAATAGTCTTTAATGTCGATAATTTAATTATGTTTAATTCAAAATGGTCATACCAGATAATACAACAACTTTTTTATATAGTATTACTTGGCTTTATGAAAGCATTTTAGCTTTCATCAACAGTAGATGTAGGCGTTATAAATGTCACAGCCATTAAAAAGATGACACATTGTAGTTGTGGTCCTAGCCCCGGTTTCGATTCCCGGACGGTACAATATAGAAATCATAATTTTCAGTATAGTATCGCATCTGGGTGTTGTGGTGCCACCGTTGTGTCTGATTTCCATAACACAAGTGCATTGGCTACTTACTTTGGGATCAGAGCAATATATGTGATTGGTGTCCAATATAATTATATTGGGTGTATCAAAAAGAGCGTGCCAAACTGATAACTAAGCTAACTAAAGTGTAAGTTTGGCACGCTTTTTTTGGGACAACCAATATATGACAGTATCTTTATATGTATAATTAGGTATGTTTAGTTTGAGATAAAAAATGGCAACATGAGAACAAAAGTTTTGGTAATATACAAACAATAAGATCCAATTCAAAACCCTCAGAAATAAAATTTTAATTACGTTCGTAACTGTTTAATTCAAAGTAGTATAACTAACTATCAAAGGTGCATGTCTGATCATTTGTGCTGTACATAAAGTTAAAAACCACGTGGCAGTCGAAAACGAACCGTTAGTTCAAAATACGGTATGTGTTTGTATAAAAAGTAATAGCAAAACGTGGTATAATTGTAAACATATAGTATTATTTATAGTTCGGAATAACTATAAAACACAACGCAAGGTTTTTAAAGAACGTTAGATTTCTTGATTTTGTGATAGCTTCTCATTGTTAGCATACTTAGATTTTTTTACCCACGCGGTGTACATAGTTATTTCAATAACATGGAAATGTCTCTAACAACTTCTTATCAGATAGTATGATTTTATAAAAGATAACTTTATAACAGACAAGCGGTCCAACGCGACCTCGTCTGCGCGCTTTGAGTTTGCTCCCTCTCCTTCTGTCGCATCGTAATGTTTTATAGCCTAAAACCTTCTTCGATAAATAAGCTATCCAACACAAATATATTTTTTCAAATCGGTCCAGTAGTTCCTGAGATAAGCGCGTTTAAACAAGGAAACAAACTCTTCAGCTTTATAATATTAGTATAGATAAAATGCTGACAGTATTTTGTATTCTGATAGTAACTTTATCAGTCTGTATTAATATCTCTGGCAAATGTAGGTTGGCAACAACTGGAAATATTCAAAAATCTTATGCACTATAATGAAACTACTACGGACTTTGGACCAAACCGAATCGAACGATATTGTATTAAAATATCCTCGTGAATGAGTGTTTAATGTAGCTACAAGGAAAATGATTTAGAAGTCACCGTTTGGATTGGCGACCTCTGAAATTCAGACGCAAATGGGTGTCGATCTGTCGACAGAGTGTAACAGACACTTTTTTTAATGCGACCATGAATTTTACCTTCGATCAAATCAATATAGAATTCTAGGCCGTCAATCAAATCATATAAAGTGGATGACATCACCAATCAATACACTTTTGAATACAGGAAAAAATACGTACCATTTCAAGAAAAACACACCCGCCATTTTTGAAATTCAAAAATAGAACGCGGTACACTGTTAACCCTTAAAAGCGGACGGAAACTTTTGCACGGGTTTTGGGCATTTGAAAATGGAATGAACTGATTTTTTGTTTTTTTTTTCCGGCGCACTGCAGAGGCGTGCGTTGCGTATGATGTTTGAAATCGCACTGGATGATTGAATGGAGTAGTGAATGAGACTAAAATAGTTTTAGGGTGGATGGGGTGACGTGATCGTGTAGCCGCTAAAGCGATTTGTTCGTGCGCTGAATACATGTTGCTGTATGGTGTGTGTGCGCTTAGTAAAATCAGTAAAATAAAGTTATTCTAATTCAGACTGCTTTAAATTTCGTTTCTTGTTTTTTATCACATAGATCGGCATTTTAAAAATGAGAAATTATTTATTTAGTTAATCAAACAGATTGGTATATCTAAACGACATAATTTTTGCGTAGATATGCTTGTTTTTCAAAAAAGAGCCTGTTTTATAGAGCTGCTCTATTTTTTTTATATGATAAAACATTTTTTGATTATATTCGTTGATTATTATTAATAAACAAATGTTAAACATCTTTTAGGTACGAATATCATTTATTATTTAATTACTGATGCCCATTTCAGGATCTAAATAATCCATATTTTTCACCTTAATAATATTTGGCTTAGTTTGGATGGGAAGATTTTTTATTTTATTTTTATTTTTCTACGAAAAAGTACTGGATCTAGCGCTTTCAGTGCTGCACATGCGCGGAGCAGTGTCTCGGTATAGGCGCGTGCGAAACGGACCAATCGCAGTGCGTGATTTGTGCGCGTCTACACTCTGCGAGCGAGTGACAGTGGTGCTCAACATTTTTGCTATTTATATATATATATTTTTCTTGTTTTATAATACTCTAAACTTGATTCACGCAAAAAATAGGCTCATGATGAAATAAAACTGTTTGAACTCCAAATAAATCAGTACATATGAATTGTATGACCTTTGTGTTATTTTGTTATTGCGATCGCTTTCTTTTTAGATTTAAAAGATAGTTTTTATTACAAAACTAAGAAATCCGTTTCAATGTAACCAGCAAGGAAAGAAATAACGTTTTTAAAATGTAGTAAATTTGAAATGTTGTCAAACACGATTAACATTTTGCAAAATTTAGTAAAAAGCTCAAAATTCTGACCAGATTTTAACTTAATTATCAAGTTTCAAGTTAGACGGATGGTTATAAAACTAGGCCAAATACCTAGTTATTACTTCGGAAATAGTGATATTTCCGAATATATTGATGTAAATTACATAATTTAGCAGAATCAGATCAGCATGTAAGTGTTCGTGTTCATCCCCTTATTATATATAACAAAATCCTATTAACAACCACAATAAACATACACAAGTAAAACAAGCTGAAATATATTAAAGAAACAAGGCACAAGACAAACTTCATGCAAAGTTTTCTATCAACGAATTACTTTGTGAAAATGTCTCGAGTTCCGTCGTACGGTGAGCATTTTTGACATAAAGTTGACGAGAATTCTATGTATGCTTTGAAAATATCGTGTGATGTACGGGCGGGTTGCGTGTGACTGCTCTTGGAATCATTTTAAGTTAAAAACGGTGAGGAAATTGGTAAATTAAATTTATATCCACACTAAAATTTCTATGGTGCAATTTCTATTTTTTAATTCGACTGAAATAAAAAGTAAATAAGTATTTCATTTAATTTTTTAGTTCAACACGACTAACTACGATCTGTATTTAAAGGCTGTTGATTCAGAAGCCTAAAGTTATACATGGCTTTTACTATTGTAGTTTTTTTGTTCTGAATATTTATTGGAGTATTTTCGTACGGACAATGCATCTTCTTACTTCTATGAAATTTACAAGTCATTATGATTAAAAAAAAACTTTTTTTCTAAAATGAAGAAAATAAATCTAAAATACTAAGGCGTCGGTTAAAAGACGGTTCTAACTTTGAGGAAGTTCGTACATCGGAAGACACTTAGCGGTTAGGACTTTTTAGACTAGCCCTCCGGCTGGATTTACTTCTTTTACGCAATCCCTGCTTTTTGTTTGGAAGATTTTGAGCCCCAATCTATGGTATTTCATAATAAATAAGCCATCTTATTTTTGCTCAAGCTGAAACTTCAATTAAAATATTACCAGTTCAACTTTGTTTTATCTGACAATCCGAATATGATAATAAGTAAAATACTCTGATTTATAATGTGTATTTTTTTTTATTGACGTATCATTACGTATATTTTCTCTTGCTGTATTTTTAAACATGCAAATAAACAAGTATTAATGTTTCCGAATTATTTCTGTTCTTAGTCATTTGACTTAGCATTGAAGGGTTAACTCGAAATAAATATATCAATACAGGGTGTCTACATTTTTTTCGCTGCAATTTTCTCGAAAACTACACACAAAAACTTCGTACTTTAACGAGAGTTGGAAAAGTGTTTTTTCCCACTTCAGGTCGCTGAAACTCGGAGTAATGCAAATACAGTGTTACCATGCGAAAGCTTTGTAATTATGCTCTTGGGATGAATCAGTTCTTTGGGTGTGTGCATGGTGTGGTAAAAAGAGGCCATGCCTTTCGCTGACGTCTGTGGTGTAGCTGCTAAGCACGCTAGATTTCAAGGCGTCGCCGCTATGAGATCTCGGATTCGATTCCTGGTCGGGTCAATGTAGAAATCATAATTTTCTATATTGTGTCGGGTCTAGGTACCACACTGGTTGTGGTACCACCGTTGTTTCTGTACTGGGATTAGAGCAATGAGTATGTGATGTGTCCAATTATCTATGCAATGAGCTCGCTATTTTTACAATTATTTATTCCTGAAGCATGTAAAAATTATGAGCTGATTAATAATCTAAATTAAAAAAAAAGTATTTATAAAGGCTGATACAACCTCCGAGGTTCAACTGCCCAGTTATTGATTTTTATACTACATAAATAAATGGTGACAAAGTATATCGGACAGTCTAAATACGCCTGTCATAAGACGCACTCGTGGGAGTTGGGAGAAAATAAACCATTAATTCAATCAATACAAGCTTTTCTTTCTTTTTTTCTTCCTTTCTGATTTAATTAGATAGCTTGAAGTAGTAGTATCCAGTATTGGATGGTATAAGAGTTACATGATTGTGTTTTTTTAAATCAGCAGTTTTCCATATGTATGTGGTCTCGAGAAACAAAAACATACAACGACGAACCTCAACGATTCGGGCACCGAAATAATGATGTCAACAGGGAATCCCATTAAAACGCTTCCGCTCGTAAAACCGCTATCTCTCACCACCAACCTACCCCCGACCTACATCGCCACAATGGATATGATCTTTTAACGCCATCCTTTGTCCCAAGTCTGTGCTGATGGACAGGGAAACAGACACCCTGTATTATACACCTTATAAACACGCTCAAAAAGGCCAATTTACAATGACAGCTAAAAACTGTTTAAACTTAAACGTAATGCAAAGGCAACCTTATCACGATCAGCTAAAAGATCACTTTGGCCCGTCTGTTTGTTTGATTTTATATTATATTTGAGGGAATGTAAGCCGTGTTTAAAGGGACAAAAGGTTCCGTTTTGTTCGTATTATGTTGGGTCAGGACAAACCTTTTCGGGATTTCAGGATGTCCTTAAAATTTAGATTTGTTGGCATATTTTTTAAATAGGGCAATGCGTTATTTCAATTTCGTTAGCGCTTATGAACATTGTCCAAGATATTATAGATTTGCTTTGGTCCTCTTTTAGTGAGAAGTGATTTTTATCGATTTCATAATAAAAATAGTTTAATGTCAGCAATTATATAAACCTATAATGCCTGTACACAATGAAACATCTAATTTACATATTACCTACTGGAGAAGGCTATGCTCGGTGTTTCTCTATGAGATCGAATCAGAAATGAACGTACTCAGTAATATAATCAGAAATGAGAAGATACTCGTACGTAGAAGAACTAAGGTAACGGACATAGCCTTGAGAATCAGTAAGCTCAAGTGGGAATGGGCAGGGCACATAGCGCGAAGAACTAATGGCCGTTGGGGTAGGAAAGTTCTAGATTGGAGACCCTTCGACCTAAGGCAGCGTAGGACGTCCGCAGTCAAGATGGACAAAAGACCTTGTAAAGATCGCAGGATCAAACTGGTTTCAGACCGCTTGTGTGTCGTGCTTGTGCTTGTTGAGTCTCTGTGGAAACTCAACAAGCACAAATTGTGGAGGCCTATGTCCAGAAGTGGACGTCCTTTGACTAATAATGATAATGATTATGAAGATATAACCTACTTAAGACTCAATAAGTTTCTATTTTCTGGCACACCAATACAATTAAGCCTGTTGTTTTGGTCAGTGAATCAACCCAGGGATGATAATATGAGTTATGCTTATTCTAAAAAATATATTATATTTAAATTATATGCAAGTTTCATACAAGAAAACCTCTTTACAACATTCTAAAAAACGTCAAAACTAATGGGGAAACTCGCACCCTCAAGCTTAGTTCGCGCATATCTACGAAATACTACACCGTAGCTAGTAAGCTACGAAGAAGCAACCTGGTGTTGGTAGTTTTGAGTCGCTTGCTAGTCGGCAATAATAAATTGTTTTTTCGGGATTTTTATATATTTTTTTGCATCAGTATCGTTTGTACGCGCGATGGATACCACCTGACGGCTATCGACGAAGGGGCAGACCTAAAAAGAGGTGGTGTGACGATCTGTCCAGCTTTGCGAGGGATTGGGAATTGTTGGCCGCCGACAGAGTCATATGGAATAAATTTCTGGAGACCTTTACCCAGCAGTGGGATGATGTAGGTTAGATAAAAAAAAACATTTGTACAACCACCCCTGAGTCGCTTACAAAAACAACACCGTGTCTATTACGTAAAATGATCAATGGTATATTTTACATCCAGGTCAGTCCCAATCTCAAGTGCATTCCACGTTCTAGAAATAAATAAAAACCTTCTCCTTAATGTAACAACAGCTTTACTGAAAACGGCATCAAGCCGGTCCAGCCAAACGCGAGATAATCGCGGACAAACATGTATACATACATACAAACATACAGGTCGGTTAAAAACGCCCACCGATAAAGTCAATAACGTATCAACACGTTCCAAATTTAGCCACAGGCGGCGCCACTGTCTTTGCCAATTTCCTTATTGCTTGGGATAGGATAGTATACTTTATACTTGTAATATACGAACAAAGTGGGGGGTGAAGAGAATTAGGGAGGCAATATGACCAAGCTTGAGAATTTCATTACACCTCACCTAATCTGAGGTATAAGCCTGAGATATTAAACATTTTTAGGTTAAACACGGTTTACGGGTTTGCTTTGTTAATTAATTAGTTAATTTACATAATGATGATTGTGTTAATTTGATTTGATTGGATCATTTTGTTAGCAAGTAATGAGATTTATAGTAATTTGTGTTAATATTAAGGGAGGCTTTTTGTATTTCGAATTTTATTTTAGTTTAGTTCGGCGCCATAAATTAATTTGTCAGATTAATATTATAAAAATTCTGTATTTTCTACACCAAAATAATTAAATTACATTAAATATTTTATTAAAGACTTTTCATATGAAAAAAGAAAAAGAATAAGGTACTGGTTAAAATTTTAAGCAAATCAAAATATGAAATACGAGTATTTTTTTGGGAAATAGTATTAAAATAATAATTTAAAACATTGTGCGCCTTTCAGAACGCTTTTAAAGAGGTAGAACCAATTTCCAAACAGACGTTACACCCTGTATTAATTTCTTATCAGTATTTTATCTATTTAATCATAATCGCACCGCAAGTTGTACGGATAACAGCACGTCAAGTTAAACACTGCGGTTCCTTATGCAGTTTTAATAAGAGCTTGTTTGCAATAAAAATGGGTAACTTGATGTGCGACTGTACAAACGAAATGCTAAAATCATAGCTTCCTTTTCCCATCCACACCACAGACGGCTAAACCCCTCACGTGTAAATTCGGACACCGTTTCGCTAATAAAGATTGGCGTGTTTCGTTTATTCGGGTACGGAAGCGAGATAACCCTGCGATTCAAAATGGCGCTCGGCTAACCGGTTGTAACTGGTTTAAACCGGTTTTGTAATGAGAACCGCAGGGATATTAGGTAACGTACTTTAATTATAGATAAGAATAGAAAATAAATAGATATGGTTGCCAAGACGTTGATGTTAATGAAATATTTAAAACTAGTGGTCCCAGTAAACTTTCCAGTAACATTTTCCTATTCGGATTCGGACTCTAGACAAATCTAACAAAGTAAATGTCATGAAAATCGGGTGTTAAGAAAACGAAAAGGTTCCCTTTTCGACACAAATTTACTAGTGGGTCAATTCGTTTTAATTGTATTTTCTTTTTTGTTGTTATTTATGTTATAGTTTCATCAAGTATGTCTTTCTGTCTGTCTGTCTGTCCGTTCGTATGTCACAGCCACTTTATTCTGTAACTATAAGCATTACACTGTTGAAATTTGGTAGGAAGATGTATCCTGTTAACCGCTTTTTGATTCTTATACAAAAAATAAAAAAATAATCATATTTAAGGGGGGGCTCCCGCTCCCATACATAAAACTAAAACCGGATTTTTTTATCAAACTTATGCGTGTGGGGTCTATGGTTAGGTCTTTTAAAATGACACACAGGTTTCTAAAACCATTTCTTTTAAAGTCTAACGTTTCATAGCTAGACAAGCGTCTAGTTCCCAAAGTGGGAAATGGGCGTCCTCCCATCTAACTACTAAACTAAGCGACTATAAATTTTGATAAAAATATATAAGGTAGATCTTACCAAATACTTTCAACGAAAATTAGTTCGGACGGGATCAAACTAGAAGTTTTTGAGATACAGCATATTTTCAACAACCGCAAACATAACTTTGTTCTTCATACAACCACTATAAAAACAATGTTATATTTGATGTCAACAAAGTATTGTGATATTTTAGCTAAGTGGAATTTTGTGGGTTCCCTAATTCTCTTCTCGCACGGAACCCTCAGTGCGCGAGTCCGACTCGATATTTGTTTCGAATAAAGTCATTCATTATATTTCATACTAAAATTTTATCAAATTCTGACGATATCACATACATACATGTCGATTTATCTCATTTTTTTAAAGTCGATCATAAAAGTGGATGAATAACGGATCGCAATTTCGCTATTGCTTTTGTTACATAATAACACCGCAGATGGGTGATTTCATTGAGATTGAATCTGTATGGTTGTTTTATGCTGTATTCAATGTTTACGTTTCACTGTTAATTAAAAATACACATTATCAGAATAAACGTTTTCTATTAGGGTTATTGTTAGGATATTGACTTTATTGTAGATAACTTTTAAAAAGTGAATACATATCTTTTTTTTGCATTCAATTACATTGATTATTATCGAAAATGTACACCCTATATTTATTATTGATGGCCAATTTCTTTTTGCCCGTTGAAAACATTTAAGATGTTTTTTACAATTGTTTTTTTTACTTCCGATTTTCTGTATTTTTTTTTCTAATTCGGGGTGAAAGAAAAGTCATAAGCTACCTCCCTTTATGAATGCACAACTACCCTCAAATATGAAAACTCACCAATCTGGATTGGGCAGCGATGCACGTATACCTGTGGACAAAGGATCGAGCGTTAGTTGACTCGTGAAGTGCGGTGACCATGGTTTGGGGAAAATTGTGGATAAGTTGAGAACATTGTTATTTAGTTAAGCATAAGAAACTACTAACGATAATGGAGTGTATTATCTGACTAAATAAATTAAATTAAATTAAAAGGTACATCATTTTATTTTTGTTCTTATAGCGTTTTGTCACTACACTAACATTTGTTCTTACACTAACTAAATATTATGAATTCAATATTCAAATAATTGTAGTATATTGCACGGTTTGTAAAAAGCCACTGTGTCAGAAAAGAAAGTAAAAAGAAAATAAATGTCATGAGAACTGTTATGATAACACAACTATTCACGAAACTTAAATATTACGTGTTGTAATTTTTTAAATGACCCTACCAATTATAGCTAAATACAAATAAATTTTCATCTTAATTTTCATCCTTAAAATTTCAATGCGCTATATTTTTTTTATTTGGTGTGTTTAACTGCTCAGTACACGCATATATATAGCATAGCATAGTAACCCCAATATTAAGGGCTGTACTTAACATAGGTAACTCCGCAAATAATCTGATTTCAATCTAAAATCCTACTCTACGTATCCTTTCATTAAATCTCTTTTCATTTGTATTCAACCCTACACATAACAGGCATTATGGTTTTCTACCTGCGTCATAAAAACCGCCATAAAACTGTCCTAATAAAATAAAACACATTGGCACCCTATTGCGGTCAGCGGGATCCGGTTAGAACCGGTTCAGAGCTTTGATGTTTTAACCGTATTTTGGGGTGTTTTTAGTTGTTTGTATGACTTATATTTTCAGTTATGAAATCTGTGTGTTTTTCCCAGCAGTGGAAAAAGCAATGAATAAAGCAACGCTCTATTTTTAGGCTGAATTAACGAGCTTTTTTTGTTATGATTATGTATATTGATGCTAAGTAGGTATGAAAAATAAACATGGCTTCTTTAGATATCTGCATGATTACTGATGGCCGTTGGGACAGGAAAGTTCTAGATTGGAGACCCTTCGACCAAAGACGCAGCGTAGGACAACCGACAAGAGGGACAGACGACCTTGTAAAGATTTGTAAACATATTTGTAAACATATTTATTTGTTACCTTTCTATAAAATTTGTTACCTTTTTACGGGGGTCGGTGGTGACCCCTTTCTAAATCATAGTTGTTTCCACAGAAAACCAGCGCCAATGGCTTGCCATGGTAAGGGCTGAGTGGAGACCGATTTGGTCACACATTGTATCTTTATTTTGTATTTTAGTTACTTCTTCAGGTGTTTTATTTTTTCTATCATGTTTGTAATTTGCTGTGTACCAAATAAAAAAGTTTTCTTTCTTTCTTGCTTTCAATGGCTGGTTCTATTTATTATGCTAGAAAATATAAAAAACAATAGTTTTTGTTACAATAAATTAAAACATTTAGAATATTTAACATTGACTTATTGTGCCTATATTTTAAATTTTTGTTGCTATTACAGGCCATATCTTGTAAATCTATAATACCTATTACACAATTTCTGAATAAAATAAAACTTAGTATAAATTAAAATAGTATGTAATGTATGGTTCATGGCAAAGAAACGCAAGATATAAATGCCAGGTACATATAAATTACATACGAGAAGATTCAGATTAAAACGAAATCGGATTATGTAAAACGTGGAAGAATTAACCCATGATATTACTTTGTTATAAATTCATAAGCTTCATTTAATAATCAAAAACACGATGGCAAAAGCTATGAGGTTTTTGGGCAGAGTAAAATTATTTTTATCTTTAATTTTTATAACTCAAATTTATGTCTACATTTAAGGTCATTATCATCATCATTCTCAGCCGCATGCAAGGTATTTTTAATTGATTGTCGAACAAAAATCATATTTGAAATATTGACGCGATTGATTAAAAAAAAGGACTCCTGTTTACTCACAATGTATTTTTCATGCATAATGTTTGGTGGGGTGTTACTACTTATGCTGAAGTTTTGTAAACATGTTATTGTATGGATGAAATCTTTAATCAAAGTACGACACAAAATGTCACCTGTGAATGTCACACAAAAAATGCAATTTTGTTGTCCTTATATTTTTAAGCAAATGATTTTTTATCCATTTGCTTAAAAATATAAGGACGTATACGTAAGTATTTGGACGTTCACCGAAATGATTTCTTCCTTGAAAACTGAAAATCATTGCAAAATGTATAATTTTATTTCATTAATTAGCGGTCTGGGTGGTTTCAGAACAATTAACAAACAAGTGAGACACAAAATCACTTAATTTTGCGTTGACAAACTTTTTTTGATTAGACGCTATTATTCGTAAATTACTTGCTATTTTTTGGCGAGACGAAGCAGCGAAAGAAATTCTGCTACTTAAAAAAATAGTTTGTCCAGTGATCCATACAGATCCAAAACATGTTCTCTAACTATGGGCCGTATAAAGTAGCTCAATATCACACATCGAGCGATGGAGAGGGCTATGCTGGGTGTTTCTCTACGGGATCGAACCTGAAATGAGGAGATACGTAGAAGAAAGTAACGAAGAAGGTAACAGACATAGCCTTGAGAATCAGTAAGCTCAAGTGGCAGTAGGCAGGGCACATAGCGCGAAGAACTGATGGCCATTGGAGCAGGAAAGTTCTAAATTGGAGACCCTTCGAACAAAAACGCAGCGTAGGACAACCGACAAGAGGACAGACGACCTTGTAAAGATCGCAGGATCAAACTGGATGCAGACCGCTTGTGATCGGTCGCTGTGGAAAGCCGTGGGGGAGACCTATGTTCAGCAGGGGACGTCCTCCGACGGCTGATAATGAAGATGATGATGAACACAATGGAACAAAAACTTTTTGGTAACTTCCTCAAATATACATCTTAAATCTCGCTTATACCTTCTTAAGAGTACCTACCTTTAAACAGACGGCGGATCAAAAAGCCCTTTTTACGAAGTGACGAATTTAAATCAAAGCCCTTTTAAGCCCTGTGTAGCGGATCCGAATGACACTTGAGGTAAGCTGTCTGCATGTCATCGAATATTGATGACGCGTTAACAAGTGTCAGTGATACGCAATGTCATCGATTTGACAGTTTGATTTTATGCAAGTACAGTCAGCTTGAATCTGGTGGTTTTTAAAACAAGTTGTCGAATTAAATTAAAAATAATACTTAGAATGAAATATAGGTGTTTGGTTCATTGTGTGCCAAATGAAATTTACTTATTAAGGGGTTTCAAAAGATATCATTTTCTGTCTTTAAAAATCTTTTTGGCCTAGTGTTTTTTTTTTGATTTGTTGTTGATTTGAAAAATATTCAGAGCTATCTGAATGTTTTCATGAAACGCGGCATACCATTACCATAAGCACAATATAGATAAGTTTTCATGAATTCCGAGTCCAGTCGTTTTTTGTTTATTTTCACAGTCATGTAAAGTTGCAGATCAAATTTAAGCATTTTCGCATCATTGCAGTAACAAAAAAATAGAACTAGATGTGTGATTCTCATGCACTTCATGCTTTGACGTCCTCGGTTATCGTATCACGAGGTAAAAGGTGGAACGGCACCGAGGACCTCAACGCATTACAACACATGTACAGGACCGCTTCAAAGTAAATGCTGCACAAAGCCAACCAAATGTAACGGCGATGCACTTGGTTCAAAGATCGAGGAAGAAGATTAAAATGGGCTATTGCACAAGAAAACTGGAACTATTATCAATGGTCACTTGTGCTTTTCACTGATGATCCAGGTTTGGATTCCATTGCACTGATTCGCGAAGAGTACGCGTTAGGAGAGAACCTGGAAATTGGAATCGACTGCAGCGTCCACAAGTTCATGCATATCAAAGTGGCACGATTTTGGTTAGGACAGGAATTCGTCTCGGCTCGTTTGGATACAAGGTAATATGACTACTCTTAAATACCGAGATGAGGTGCTAGAGCCTGTAATCTTGCCCCACAGACAGAAAATGGGGAAAAAAATCCAGCTAATGCACGACAATGCCCGTCCATCTACGGCGCGTGTCGTTACAAGTTGGTTACAAAAGCATGATATCTAAGCAATGGTATTGTATTAAGGGCTGATTTTTCAATAGTCAGATAAGAAATATTCGTCGAACAAAATACAATATGGCTGATTTGAAAACGTCACCTAATTGTCATTGTATCCAATGTCACACAATATCATTGTATCCAAGCTTTAGACTGGCCTGGACTGGACTTTAAATTCTATTGAGAATGCCTAGGATACGCTTCAGAAAAGAGCTTTTAGGAATTTCCCTGACGATATTGTGTACCTATGAAAACCAGTCTTTCTTGCATCTTAGCAGGACTTGGGACAGTAGCCCATAACAGGATATTGACACCCTTGTTTTCAGTTTGCAAAACCGCTGCAGATGTGTCTGGAGAATCTTATGTGGATCTACGGATTATTAATTTTAAGTTTTCAACCATTTTTATAAAAAAATATAATTGTTTTGTTTAGGTTTTGATGTTTCAAAAATAAAGTTTAAGATTGAAATTTTGACTGAGATTTTTCTCTTCTTCTGAGTTTTAGTAAGTTTAACTTTATCTAAAAGTCTATTAAACAAGGTTTATTTTAACGTGTATGTGTCTCAACAAAAAGTTAATAGAATTTTAGTTACTCAGGTTTAATTGAAATTTCCCTAGACCATGATGTGTGCATTTTTAATGATCGTAGTAATGGAATTATTACTTTGCATTTAACTAAGTTCCCAAAGGGGTTAAATCTTTCCCCATCGTCGCCCACTTAAACAGGCTAGCCACAGCGTCCATTGTCGAAAATTTCGAAAATCGAAGCCCATAACCACTCCTAACCGGTTCTAACTAGTTAACTTGAAAAATGGCGTCGCAAAATGGCCGCCTGTCGCGAATTATTAGCAGCTATCGAAACTTTTTCTAATTAATGGCGAAACTCGGTTGGCGACGGTACTTGAGGTGACTTCGGTTTTAACAATCATCGTTCGGAAATTCGTTTTTTTTTTTGTTACTAAAAGTTGGGAGTTATTTTTTAATTTTATTTTAGGGTTGACAAGAACTACATTTTTAAAGTTACTTCACAGCTTAAATTGTATTCTATGTTTATGGTTTTACTTTATTGTTATAATAATATTATCATTTTTTTAAATAAAATTTAATAATAGTAAAGATATTAAGCATTCGAGTACAGCCTACTTTAGCAAAGTTTGTAGAATTGATTTGCACTATTTCCATGTTTAATTTATGACGACAATTGCTCGATATAATTATAAAGTTATGGCGATTTCATTAGAGTTTTAAGACTATACTCTGATTTTTAATTGGATAGACCTGGGGCTCTATTTTTGAATCACTCGCTTAGAAATGGCGTGTGGTTTTCGTTCGAAAGCGAACTAAAAACCAACGAAAAACAAACAAAATAAATACGTAAGTACTCACAAAATTAAGTTATATTTTTTGTTATCAACCCTGTGCGGAATCAAAATGTTTTTAATTCAAAAATGAGACATTAATCAATGAATATCACACGCCATGTTGACGCGAGTAATTCAAAAATAGGGCCCCTGAAGGTTTTTGAATCACCGCTTGATGGCTTCTGATTTTCGTTCGAAAGCGAACTAAAAACCAATGAAAACCGAGCAATATAATATATATATACAAATACTCACAAAATTTTAGTAATATTTTATTAACCACTTTTTGTGGAATAAAACTGTTTTGCATTAAAAAATCGGACATTAATCACTGAATATCACACGCACTTTAGACGTGAGTAATTCAGAAATAGGGCCACAGATTAACAGCTTTAATCGAACTTTTAAATTTAAATGTTGCAAGCAAGCGTCATACTAGTAGTATTGCAACAAATTGTTTGGACGCGATTAAGTGAACTTGTTTTATTAATTTTCAATAATGTGAAATTACTCCTAAAGTAAAAATAGAATACAGTCATGTAAAACGTTACCTGAAGATTAAAATACCGCGATTCAATATTGTTTAAGATTAAGAACGCGAAATTTTTAATTACGAATAGCGGGTGGCTTTTTACCAAATGTAATTTTGGTCTATCAAATAAGAAATGGGAGTATAGCTTTCATTTGTTATTATCACGGTAGCATTTTTAAACTTGGTTGAAAAGTATAACTTAGTGATACTACTCTACTTAAAATACATATAAGCAAAGATACAGTAATTTCGCAATGTTATTTAATGGGGGCGTAGCTCAGATGGTAGAGCGCTCGCTTAGCATGCGAGAGGTACCGGGATCGATACCCGGCGCCTCCAAAACTTTTTCCTTTGCGTTTTAGTGAACTGAATTTTATTTTAAAGCATTTTTCATCCTTTAAAAGTTCCATAGGTATGAAATAATTATTTTCTCGTTTTTATTTATTCGAAAGCTAAAACTGCGTTATTTGTTAACTTTAGTACGGCTACCAGACAAAAGATGGCGTTATAGTAACCACTGTCTTGCCTAGTGATCGATTTTGCAGGCGGAGCAAATGCAATAAAAAAGGGACTTTTGCTTTAATTTGGAGGCATAAAAATATAACTCCCTATAACAAGGAACAATCTTGATATAAGTTCTCGGTAGATCTTACTAAAAATAAGTATCGTAAATAAGTTTCTTCCTACTTTGTCTAAATGTCACAAAAAGTTCCCATCATTATTTTAAAAGATTTAGTGTCTGTTAATTTACTTTTACCCGATTAAGATCTTCATACGATGGATTAATTACATTTTAAATACACAGATTCACAGAGACGCTGTGTTTTGGTTTACGCTCGATTTAAGCGCGTAATTTTTCAAACAGACAGCCACGTTTGGCGGGAATATTTGACGTTTTGTAATGATAATTATATTTATTTAATGTTATTAAAATATCATGGTGGTATTTTTCAAGCCAATAAGGAAAGACACATTATTAACTGGAGATTTATTCTATTTGAGTAGGTCCACAAGCTATTATTATTGTTTTTATGGTAATAATACATTTAATCGAAATATTTTTCCTGATGTATTTGTAATAATCGTTATAGTTTAGAAAGAATAGAAAGCCAGGGCCATTTTTTAAATCGAACAATAACCAAAGCAAATCAGACGCTATCATACTCATTCATCATTTTCAGCTGAAGGACGTCCACTGCTGAACATAGGCCTTCCCCACACAGCGACCGATCACAAGCGGTCTGTATCAAGTTTGGTCCTGCGGTCTTTACAAGGTCGTCTGCCTATTTTTTCGGTGGACGTCCTACGCTGCATCTTTGGTTGAAGGGTCTCCAAACTGGAACTTATCTGTCCCAACGGCCATCAATTATTTTATTTATTTATACTTTATTGCGCAACCACAAAACGTTGACTTAACGCCATATGGCATTCTCTACCAGTCATACAGTCAGTTCTTCACGCTATGTGCCCCATCCATTGCCACTTGAGCTTACTGATGCTGCAATTTAGAAGAAGAGACGGCCATGCATATCCTCTGCTCATGCGGTCCGCTTATGAGCAAAAGAAGTATCCATCTCGGGCGACACATCATGCACCCGGAGGAGATAGTAGATATCACGCTCCAAAGAATCTGGCAATTTAAAAACTAAACCGGACTAAGCAGTAAACTTTAAATATAAAGGCTGCCACATTCGATCATACAATCCATCAACAATAGGCCTCAACAACGAACCAGTATACAAATCATACTGATGCTCAGGGCTATGCCCGTTACCTTAGTTCTTCTACGTATCTCCTAACTTCTGATTCGATCTCGTAGAGAAACACTGAGCATAGCCCTCTCCATCGCTCGCTGTGTGCTTTTGAGCTTCCCCATTGGCCGCTAATAAGGCCCAGAGTAAGAGACCATATTTCGAATTCGTACCTATCTCATTGCTGGTAATGGTAACAATACTGGTAGAAGACTTTCGCCGTCAGATACTGAGGTAATATAGACACGAGTTATTCAAAGAGCCCTCAGACTATCTTTATTCTTAGTATTTAGTTAATAATTTTTAAAGAGCAGTAATATAATTCGAAATATCATAACTTAAGTTGATAATCTTGATTGTTTCAAAGATAGTGTAGTTATAAATTAGCTCAGATAATGTTGTTATTACGCTGTCAGTTTTGAAAATCTAAGGGAAAAACGACAAATACAGGAAGTTTGTCATATTTTGTGTCAAAATTGAAAACTTCAAAATAGAATTCACGAAGTGGTTAAAGCTATATTGACAAATATCAAAAGTCGATCGGCCTTACCACAAAAAAAACAAGGTTTGAAGTACTGTTTAGATGTTATGCGGTTAAAGGGTAATGTATGTCACTCTCCTTTAAATCATTAGACTTTATTGACATTGATTTTAATCTAGCCCTATCATATTAATCAGTTGTCCAAATTTAGTTAAATAATTAGATTGTGGTAAAGCAGCAAGTCTTTCTTTCAAGTTACTTCGATATATAATAACTATCAGTTTTCGTAAGTATTTAAGAATCCCACAAAATTCTTAATCAACTTTAACTATTTACCCAACCTCTTTGCAAAACCGCATCAAAATCGAACTCGGTACTGAAACATAACTTCAAAAACGGTATTTTCGTTACAACCGCAAGTCTAAGTCTTTACAATACGGACTCTAATCTACAGCCTTGCAGTGGCAAAGTTAAACTTGCCGTCTAAGTATCTATATTTGGCATAAATTCAACAACTCGTTCCAACTATCTCGTCCCGCATAGTTTGTGAAGCACTGCCATCTAGCGGCGAATAGCGGGAATAGTGCAGACATATTTTATGGATCTGATTTGCTATCAATATTGTTTAGATAGTTGGCGCATTCTTGAGGCGGATTTTTGGCAGATGACGAAGATTTCAGTGCTCTGGTAAAATAATTACAAAGGAGAAGCAAACTCATAAGAAGATTGGAATCTTCATTATGTCTCTGTCAACGTCAAATAAACTGACAGAGACAGAATGATGATTTAATCCAGGATTAACGTAATCGTAGGTTAAATGCGCAAGTGGGCCTAAGAAAGAGTATACAAAGATCGCATGTTACTGAGTTCTACGTTAAAAACTGTATTTTAATTTAAATAATATATGCTTATTTGAATTGATCAAGTAGAAAAGTTAGGTAGGTAAGATTCTTTTTAAGGTAACGGAGTTCTATTTTTGAATTGTCATTGTTTGAATTTTGTTTTAATGCTGCATAAACCGACTTCAAGAACTAACTAAATAGCTTAAAATAACGCATTGGTCCCCCTTTTAGGAGAAAAAAAAATCTATTGCTGTCGGTGCATGATGTTAAGATCACCTAAAGTAACTGTCTAAACACATGGTGACTCCAAAAGAATTAGTTAAATTCATTAGGCGATTTAAGTTTTTTAAATATATTTATAACTCATTATTTAGTTATTACTCATATCACAAAAACTACTGGATCGATTTTGATGAAATTAACACTGTACTCTAAGTTACACTACATCTAAATAAACTAAAAAATAAACATCTCGCTATGACTTTTTCAAATGTAATAGTTTTAGAATAAAATGGCTGTGACATACGGACGGCCAGACAGACAAAACTATAAGGTGTACCTTTTTTTGCCATTCGGCTACGGAACCCTTAAAATACCAGTGCACACATACATTAATAGTTTTATTTTATAAACGGAATATACGCTCTTTCACACCAAACTACTATTGTTCTCATCCAAAAATAACTTCCAAAGGTATGAACACAAATGTCAAGGCATGCCATGGGTAGTGATTCCCATTTAGGAAATGTCATGGCTTTTGGGAATACCTAGGGGATTTCACCTTTAGGGTAGAAGCATAACCCTCTTTTTGATTTCGCTAGAAAGAACGTCTAATTTTTCTGAACATATTTCACCCTGTGCCGTTACCATGTGGTTACTCGCTAGCGACGACGGTTTACTCGCTAGCGACGACGCAACTTTTTGTATGGAAAATTTTAGTTCTGTCAGTGACCGCTAGAGGCGCTGTGCAATTTTTTATAGACTTTTTTACATCGTCGCTATCGAGTAAACTCATGGTAATGGCACTGTTTTTTCATTTGGGTATTTGCGCACTTGATGGTTTGTCTTATTAAAAAATAGACAGGGCAGCCTTTTATTGTTTTGTTTTGTTTGGTTTAAGTGGTTTAATTGATTCTGCTCGTTGTTCCAATCAACCTGTTTTTAGGTTTTGCGCGTTTAAAGTTAAACGTTGTATAGTACCTATATTTTAAGCGATATATTTTATTGATACACGGCATAAGGAAATAAAAACTAATAAGTAACGATTTTGTGCTTATTAAATACATACAGTATTTAAGAACGTCAAAAAAGTAACCCTAGGTTATTGATAGAATCCATAAATAAAATAAACGAGATTTAAGGCCTGTTTTACAATGTCCAACTAACTTCCCAATGGTGTTATCTGACAATTATGTAGCTGAGAATGATAATGACGAACCTTTAAGTATAAGAAACCGGTCTTTCTTCCCGTCTTGTGCATATTTAATTACGTATAATACTACCTCATAATAAATGTAAACACCTCTTTCACTTAACACAAACGTTGAATTCAAAAGTTAATTAGTACCTCGATCTTATCCCTCAAAAACACCTTTTACCTTGTATCCAAACAGGGTGAAAATTGCTTGCAAAGGGCCCTGGGCCCCCACCCTTAGTACGCCCACAGCAGGGGCGCAGTAAGGGAGGGGGGGCATTTAAATTGCTGTAACCCGGTATTTCTGCGTGGACTTAGATGTCTACAATTAGTTTGTTACAGCGTTGTGTGTGAATGTATCTTACAATTAGCGTTTGTAATATAATAAGATAAGATTCTTGTTTCTCTTTGTAGTGTGGCGACACTTGCGACTTGTACTTAACTCGACTCCAAACTGCTAGATGGCGCTGATAGTCTTACTTTATACAACATCCGAATTTCTATACAATCCTGAACGGCGATATATGAGTTTAGTCGGCAGAAAGCGTTTCAATTTGTATTCTTGACCCTCTTGTGCCAAAAAAGCACATGATGCCTATTACATAGGCCAGTTACAAATAAATTAAGAGAAATTAAAAAAAAAGGTAAAATTACACACACATTCATTGGCCTGGTATAGTGTACTGTATATTACATGGACATGGACAATTACACTTTTTCCTTTTCTGTTTCTTTGTATTTTGTGTGATTTTCATGGGTAATATTGTGTATGTGTGTGTTTGTGATGTAAACCAACAAACGTTTTTTCTTTTTTCTTTCCTTCAAATATACAATAAAATAAATGAATATTGCCCGCCCTAAATACCTCCCTGCCCTCCAGGCAACGAAAGACACAATTGATTAACACAGATAAACCCAAGAATACATCTCTGGAGGCCGTTCGAGTTAATGTTAATGTCATTTCTGATGGATGTTCTTAATCTGTCAAATCGTTGGCAATCGATTTGGAGTTTGTAATCTGTTCGCATTTTTTTCCTCGATATTAAAGATCGTGAACGAAAGCAAATAAAGGCGGATAGAAAATATAAAATATTTTAGTCTTACTTGATTGTTTTGCTTATATACCTAGTCGATACAATTTTGTGTCATTAAGTGCTATTTTTGTATGTAAAGAAAATTACGTCGGGATATAAAAGAAATCCTCACAATTTATACAGAGTTGAACAAAATCAACTGTTCCTTCTCGGTGGTGATTTTGTTGCTAATATACAACAACTTTTTGTATGTGACCACCATGTCAATCCCAAGAAAAAAATTGACTGTATAGGAAATTGAAATAGTTATTTGGGATTACGATGTTGGTCCCATACAAAAAGTTGTTGTATTTGAGGGTCGGAATTGGCCCCTAGAAGTAATATAATATTAGACACAAATCATTGCTCTGATCCCAAAGTAAGTAGCTAATGCACTTGTGTTATGGAAATCAGACACAACGGTGGTACCACAACACCCAAACCCGAGACAATATAGAAAAATATTATTTCTATATTGACCCGACCGGGAATCGAACCCGAGACCTCAGAGCGGCGACGCCTTGAAACCAGCGTACTTAGCCACTACACCGCGGAGGTCGACAGAAGAAATGCAGTTAATTTTGTTAGACCCTATATATGAGAACTTTGTTATAAAGTTCAAAGTGATTTATTTTTTTAGACAAAAAGATGAAAATATTCATTCACTGAGATGACAAAAACATTTAGACATATACGATACTAACAAAGGATTGTTTTTAAAATATATAAGCCTTACTAATGTTATATTACCTTATGAACACCTTCCTAACCGATTTCATTCAGCGCTATAACCCTGTAATGGCGAGCTCGTTCTTACTAAATTGTTTTGTTAACATCTGCCATAGTCAAGATACTATATTTCTATTATATAATTGTTTTTTTGTACTATTACTACAAGCGTAATCAATACAATAAGTAATCTCTGTGTATAAATAATAGCAAGATGTATTTTGTCCTCAAAGAATACTTTCTAATGAAGTGAGTTTTGCCCAAATTATAGGGCGTCATATGTTATCCATAAGATTAAGATCAAACGCAGATTTCTATAGAAAAATATACATCCAACTCGGCTGTACTTATGATTTAGACTCAATTTTCGTTTATTACTGATTTAAAAAATATAAAAGAGGGAAAAATACTTTAAATACATTCTCTAGCTCATTCTCAGCTCTATTTTTTTTTGTTAATATCTTTTTCTAGTCTAAATAAAGTTTTAAAGAACAGTTGCCTACATAGAGTTCACTAAGACGTGACCAAAATAAAGTCCTATATATTTATTGCACGGACAAAATAAAGTAAAAATGGTATAGCGGACTTAATACTTAGATCTACCAGTGAACCATAGGGTGAAACAGTAATAATTGAGGCGGCGTTAAAGAACACAAGAAATCCTATCTTTTTGAAAAGATAGCCTGTGATAGAAGCCTTTGTAGGGTTCCGTAGCCGAACGGCAAAATCGGAATCCTTATAGTTTCGTCAGGTCTGTCCGTCTGTCGGTCTGTCTGTCTCTGTGTCTGTCCGTCCGTATGTCACAGCCACTTTATTCTGAACCTAATAGCATTACACAGATGAAACTTGGTAGATAAGTGTATCATCATGTTTACCGCTATTTGATTTTCATACAAAAAAAGACATATGAGGGGAAATGGAACTACATGAAATTAAAACAAAAACTGGTTCCTAGCTCACAGGATTAGCATAGCTATCCAACGCGGCAACGCAGCCAGCATCATAGCGTCCTTGCCGCAAGGAAATGGTTTCGTTTTTGAATAGGTAGGTTTGAAGGTATTTTTTTATGTTGCATGTCTGAGTTTTATTTTTTCTTGTTTGTTATTAATAAAGTATTAATAATGTAGAGTGCATTTTAGTTAAATTGAAATTCTTGTGAAAACAAAAACTAATTTCTCAAACTTATGCATGTAGTGTCTATGGATAGGTCTTCTCTTAAAAATGACATCAAGGTTCCTAAAACCATTTTTTTCTGAAAGTATAACATTTGGGAGATGGTGCTTCCAAAGTGGTAAAATAGGCGTCGTCCCCCCCCCCCCCCTCTCAAACTTTCGAACGAAGAAAGTGACAATTTTGAAAAAAATACGATGTAGTGTATTACAAAAACTTTCAACAAAAATTGGTTTCAACGAGATCGAACTAGTACATTAGTTTGAGATATAGCACATTTTCAACAACCGCAAATATAAATTTATCCTTCATTAGTTACTTGAAATGTGTTTTTTTTTTACAACATCACATACATTACATTATAAACATTTACATTTTACAGTTATATTAAAAGGTCAAATCATTTTAAGTAAAAATATTTAAATTTCGTCTTTAAATACATCATAGAAACAGGTTATTATTTTGTAGAAAACAGAAAAATAAGTTTTTTTTTTAAATTTCTCTAACAAAGATAATTTATCATTTTTTAAAACAGTACCCTGTCAATTTTGTAAGTTATCAACGTCATCGGTTTCGCGTCTCTCATTTCAATGTCGATTCTTTTATTTCTTTAATCGTTACCCTAATCAATAAATAAACAAAATCTGAAATAAAATATTACCTTAATCTATTTTTTTTTAACTAGTAGAAAAACCCAAAGTATTTTCCACAAAAAACGTTTAATTTATTGTGCTAAATCAGCCCTTTAAATACATAATATTCAAGTATTATCACTTAAAACGATACCTCGTTTGTACCTCACATTTTTATTGCATATCTCAACCTTAGAATCAAACCCAAGATCTTCACTCTACTACTTTGCAATCGGAAACCTATACCTACGCATAAAAAAAACTCGCCCATACAACGTGGAAATTAAAGTGTAGTGGTATCGAGGGGAAAGAATCTTTCGCAAAGCTTGGTGGACGATTTACAAAACCTACTGGTTTGAAATCAGGACTAAAATGCACAACTTGCAAATGGTACTCAATATAGTTTTGAAACCAAATATATATAATAAAATAATAAACCACAAATTACGCACGGGCTGGACTCGAACCTGCAACGTCTGGCTAACCGGGCCAAAAGCTTTTCCATGTGAGCTACCGTGCTGTCGGTTCGACAGTGCGAAATTTCTGGTCTCTTATGGATACCTGTCACGGACTTCATCATATATTTTACTGCAATTTTTTATCAGTTCATTTTTTGCGCAAATTAGACGTAAAGAATGTCAAAAGAATAAAATAACTGTTTATATCACCTTTTGTCCTAAATTTCACTTCTATTAAGTTAAATTTGCGTAACCAAAAGGTTAAAAAAATATTATTGTACCTACCATCTTAACTCTATTTCATACTTCATTTCAGCACAACATCTAAGCTCTTGTAGACTTCGCAAATCGGCGGCTGATGTGCCAGCAATCAGTACGCACACACGCGCGGAATGTTAGGGGACGTATAGTGATGGGCTGTGTCGATATCGATAAAATTATTGGTTAGCACTCAATACCTACTTCCTTATTTCTTATGTCGATGAAAAATACTTAGATATATTTGAATCATAACACGCCTTCTCAATTTAAGAAAACACACATACCTAGGAGTAGGTACATATAAATTTTTATGCAATAACTTGCTAAATAGTATTTTTAACAACATTCCTTAAAAGTAATATGTAAACGCTAAAAGTTATTTCTTCTATCCTAAATTCACAGTAAGTCAAGAGGGTATTTTTATGAATCGGTTAACCTGATTTCACCGGTACTATGCAAGAATTGACTGAGCAAGGCACTTTCAAATCAAATCAATAACCTTTGCTTGTGAAGCACTGACATACGTTATAATAGAGTGAAAAAAGGGTATTGCGTTTGCTTCCAAAATAAAACTTTTTTGTGAACGACCAGTGTGAACAACTAGGAGATCCATTGGCATTTTTAATTTTACCTAAAATCAACATTAAAAAAATACTTGTTTTATGGTAAAAAATATCAAAGAATACCCCAAAACCTCGTACAAGAAATAAACTTATACACCATTTTTGACGTTGATTATAATTGAAATAAAATAATTTTAGGTAAGATGTTGTTACCTACTTTTCCTAATTAAGAATTCAAACAAAATGATAAATTAGTTGAAATGACAAATTAAATCCTCTTTAATACAATTGTCACTGACTTCATTAGTACAATTTGTGTTGTGAACGCCTCAAACACTGTTCTACATTATCTTTAAGTAAGACACGAACACTTAAACAAGGAACTCGATTCAATCAATTTAAACTCACTTAATTGACACTGAAAAGCGTCTTGAACGAGAAATTTAGTTAAAGCACCCTTTCCGCGATTAATGTCCCTGAGATATGACTTTTATTAAACTTATTAAACACTTAGATGAGAGGGTCGACCATTTAGTTTTGATTTATTGCGTTTAGATTGATAAGTCCTTGTTGAAATTTTTCGGTGTGTCAGCTGAATATGCAAAGCAACAAAGGCGAGATACACGGACCGTATTAAGACAATTTTGACACTCTTGACAATTTTGACTTTTTACTAAAACACCAAAATATATACAATTTTGGTGTTCAACATTTTCCACAAAAAAATATTTTTCTGATCTTGATATCCTTGGCAATGTACGATGTTAAGTGTGTGATGCCTAAAAAGTAAATACAGGTTGGCCATTTGAAAATTTTGTGTCATTTTCAAACGAATAAATACTAATTCTTGATCCAAGACTCAGTTAATAAAGACACCCAATAACCTTTTTAAGTGGACGAAAATCGAAGAAAAAATTCAAACTGTTATCATTCCAAACTGTTTAACTATTCAACTCTGTATATTTGTCAAAAAACAGGTGCAAACATCAGTCTTTCAATCCGATTCGAAAGAGGGTCTTTGGAATAACAATGATGGTGCACTTTTTGGACAATTTAACGCCCCTCACCACTCGCTAAGTGAAGAGGGTCAAAACATTTTAGATAAGCTTATTAACTAAATAGAACACTGCTTAAATCCTTACCTTTGACATGAGGTGGATGTAAAGTTTTGGCCAGCAGTGATTAAATGAGAGAGAACTGAGTCATGAGATAAAATCTACCAAAAACTAAAACATGGTATAAATGGATGATCAAGGCTGAAATAAGCTACAATGGTTAATAGCCCGCAAAATAATTACTTTAGCTGATACTTGTTCTCCCAGTATCAATGTGATTCTAAAAGGAAATATAAAAACACAATGATAGTGATGATATAGTGTGCAAGAATATTTGCAATACAAATAATACTGTTAAAAAGTGTTTCAAAAATGTTATGTGTGCATATACGCCTGAAAAGGTAGAACTAAGAGAGATGTACCTACTTATAAGAGCTTTTGTAACCATTGTTCATATACACAATAAAAACTTACTTACTTAAAAATATAGTTGAATGGCTTGCTACTAGTCTGCTCTAACTAGATGACGATGAAATATTTTGTGTAATTTAAATACAAACTGTGACGTAAGTGGTCAGACATCGATACCAATTTCCGCCGAAGCTAACTGGATTTAGTAAAATCGTGTCTTGAGTCCATTAGACGAGTTAATTGGTCGAAAATTGTCGCAAGACCGATAATTCGCCATTTTCTTGGTTAGCTGCACTAATGTGTCGTTTAATTTTAGTGCCTAGTTTTTGGTAAATCCCGAAATAAAGTTGTAATGAATTAATATTTTAGTCGCATATGGTATAATATGAATTTTAAATATAAATAAAATAAATAAATAAAATCAATTTCATTCCTATTAGTATTTTCTTTTTGACATATTATTACTATTTTATTGCTATTTAACCTTCATTTTATTTAACGAATTGTATGAATAATATGTATGGATCAATGTTATTTGAAAATAAATAATTTTGAAATTTGAATTTGAATTTGAATTTTTTGTGCAAAACTAAAACAAATGGTTATCGTGTCGGTTTCGAGACATTCCTTTTAGCATTAAAAATCACCTAGATTGTACTCTATCAATATCGATTTTATACCAAGATGATTGTTTGTATGTTTATATAATATGAATTTGAGTTAAACAATCAATGAAGGTTTGTATTTATTTATTCTTTTGCACCCTAAAATATAAGGCAATTTTAACTCCTATTCCTTAAACAATGTAAAGCCTGCAATAGGAGAAACACTTTTAATCAATGTTTCTATAGAGTATACATTGTTACCCTGATCATAGTGTTTTTGAATGCAAACGCAAATTCAGAGATATGGTAGTCTCAAACTACGATCTCTAATCAATGTATCAAAATAGCTAACTCGTTCTAGTAAATGACTATGTCAAGTTTTATGACTAAACGCATTTATTTACAATACATGACTAGTTCGATTTACTTTGTTAGAAAATAATGCTTTTATTTATCATTATAATTAACTAACGGATCCAGAGAACTTTGTTTCGCCCTCAGCTCCGTCCCGCCCCGGCTCCGTCCCGCCAAGCCCCGTAATTTAAAAGTTAAGCGGTCCCAGCGAACAGTGTTTCGTCCCGGCCCCGTCCCGCGCTTGCGCCGGCCCCGTCTAATGGGATAAAAAGTATCCTATGTCCTCCCTTGGTTCTAAGCTACCTCCCCACCAATTTTCAGCCAAAACGGTTCAGCTGTCCCAGAGAATAGTGTAAATAACACGATTTCTGTATATACAAGGTTTCACAAAATCAACTGCATTCCTTCTCGGCGGTAATTCTGTTGCTAATATGCAACATCTTTTGGTATGGGACTAACATCGAAATCCCAAGTTTTTTTTTACTTCTCCATACAAACTAGAATCAGCTAATCGGCAGTCTAGTATGGGAAAGTAAAATATTTTTCTTGTTATTACGATGTTGGTCCCATACAAAAAGTTGTTGTATTTGAGGGTCAGAATTGGCCCCTAGAAGGAATGCAGTTAATTTTGTTAGACCCTATATACAGATTAAAACCATTTAGAATTGATAACTGGTAACCAGTTCAAGAGCCTTATTTTTCTTTCTTTATAGAAGATCGATACCCAATGATATTTCGATACTGCCTTTACCCCATCCCTATCGCACAGACGCTGGTATCGATCTCCTCTCCACTAACCGTCACGGGCGTTGACCTGATGACCCTTATTTATTTAGTGTTCATGATTTTGTGGTATTAATCGATAGCTCAAGTGGCAATGGGCAGGGCACGTAGCGCGAAGAACTGATGACCGTTGGGGCAGAAAAGTTAGAAAGTTTTAAGTTAGATTGGGGACCCTTCGACGAATGACGCAGTGTAGGACGTTCACCGACAAGATGGACGGACGACTTTGTAATTGTAAAGATCGCAGGATCAAACTGGATGCAGATCGCTAGTGATCGGTCGCTGTGGAAAGCCGTGGGGTAGGCCTATGTTCAGCAGTAGACGTCTTTTTGCTGATAATGATGATGATGAATCAATAGTATATACAACACTTTAAGAGGTATTTTTATCATGTTTTTCTACGTGCAATCGTATCTTATATGAAGCATATTTTGATTGCAATGATGAGTTGACGATTGAACCAGCTCACTCAGAAAAAGCCTGATTACTTTGACTTTCAAAACAGACGACTTCAAAAAAGAGGGTAATCAATTCAATGTGGATGTATGTGATATCGTTGGAATATTATAATATTTGAGTAAGATGATCTTGTTAGGCTTCCTAACACGTGTGCAAAATTTCTTAAGTTAAAATATGTTTGTTTGTCCACGGATTTCTCGAAAAGGAGAAGTCATAGCCTAATTATTCTTATTTTTCAAAATCAGCGTAGTAGTTATGGAGATATGGGAAAAGATATGTTTCTAACTAAAAAACCTAAAATATAAATAAAAAAAACCGACCTCAAAAAACAGCTAAAAAGCTTAAAATAACGCATTTGTCTTTTATTTTAGAGGAAATAAAAATCATTTGCAGTCGGTGCTTGATATGCGTAGACTATTTGTGTATACGTAATCATAAAAAAAAAACAAATGCATTATTTTAAAACCTCGTAAATTTGTCGTGTGTATAAGCGATTTTATATAGTGATTAGATGCCAGATACAGCTACCGTACATAATAATTACTTACCCAATATTCAAATGTATTTATTTGCTTAAAAATAACGAGGAAAATATCTCCCTAATCGTATAAAATTCCCCTTTTTTCACCTCTATCTTCCCCTAAGAAATTGTGAAAGAATATTCTGTAATGTCTTTCAATATCCATCAATCTCTTCAAACTATCGTATTTTCATATATAAATATTTTATGAACCCAAAAACAGTTTTGTCTTTAAGGGTAGGCGGTTATTTTGTAAGCAATCTGCCTTTTTGGTTTAATTCAAAGTATTGGTAGAAAATAAATGAAATAGTTCTTCATACAGTGTGTGATCTATAATTGGAGGCAATTTTTTAAAAATATATTCTAAAGAGCATACATAGTATCTAGACCAGAATTGTGCTCTTAAATGATTTTACTAAGAGAAATTGTAATCTAAAGTCATTAACCATAGTCTTTATTGATGTCAGAAAATCAATAAACCAACAGCAAAAATCGAGCACGTACAAAATCCAGTAATCTTTTTACATCGAGTAATTTATTTAGTTTTCATTCGATAATCAAACAATAATCATTAAAATCACTCGCCATATTAAAGCGGGTGATTCAGAAATAGGGCCCTGGTTCTAATCAAATGTATATAGAGTCTTATAAATTTATTACTCTATCAACTTATTGTCCTGACCAGGAACCGAACCCAGAATGATTTATTGCTACAAACACTTCCCTTAACGCAAGTGTGTGTCCCCAAGGACTCAATAATATGAGAATAAATGACTACATCAAGGAATGATATTGAAAATAAGATGGGATGCATCGAGAATGCTCAGATATCCAAAATATTACTCCCTAGGGTATGATGTACCTTTGAGGGAGGGGTAGCGGCAGAAGCTTAGAAGAAGCTTTTGGAAAGCGCCAAAAATAAGGAAACATATTTTTGCTAGATATTTTTTACGCGAGTACAAAATAAATAAATATGTTTAGCATTTGTAAGAGTTATTAATAAATAAAAACATGGACACCAATCACATACATTGCTCTGATCCCAAAGTAAGTAGTTAATGAACTTGTGTTATGAAAATCAGACACAACGATGGTACCACAACACTTAAATCCGAGACAATATTGAAAATTATGATTTCTACATCGACCGGACCGGGAATCGAACCCGGGACTTGGGAGCGGCAACGCCTTGTAAGCTAGCGTGCTTAGACACTACACCACGGAGATTGTCATAAACCTATAAATTGGCTAAGGGTCTGTTTCGCCATCCACAAAATTAGAACGTCATTCCGTATGAAGTAATGAACATATAATATCACCGAAAACAGGCTGCCAGGCTTATTTGTTTAATTTTATCCATAGGTTAATAATGTTATGACGAGTGTACCGGCGCCTTGAATGACACCCTTTCATTGAAAGTAATCTTAGACCTCAACCGTGGGTACCTTATATTTTTTTTAAAACTGTTTTTAATTTGTTTTATAAAAATAGTTTTATTTTCACAGATTATTGTTTTTTTTCCAGGTAATTTTCATAAATTTGTTATTTTACAATTAAAAACCTTAAAAGTACTTGACACAGTAGCACTTGTAGAGTGATAATATTTGTTATCATCGATGCTCGTTGTAAAGAACATATCGCATGTACGGTTCGCTTCTATGCTTTTCCCGTTAGTCCTCATCGTGGTATGAATTATTGATCATTACCTAGAGTGGACCATACCAGTATGGGATTGCTTTGTGCATTTGTATGGGGCGAAGTTAGTTCCCATACAATCATTGTAAGTAATATAGGATATGTTGCAAAATTGATTGCAAGAACATTTTTTTAAGGAGTTGAAAGTTGAAATGGTTGCCGTTGAGCCCAAGAGAACAACTGGCGTGATTGCAAGAAGTTGGATGTGTTTTATTATAAATAATTAAATATTGAGTAAAAAATATAGGTATGCATTTAGGTTTATGCTTGTATAGATTGAAATTTATTGTATTTATAAGATATTATTGAGTAAAAAATTAGGCACAATTTAAAATAATAATAATTTATTGTGCTTTAGAATTCTGTTCTTTATTTAGGTGTTAAGACCGATTGTAATTGTATTTTTTATTTATTTATGACGTTATTATTTTTACGAGAAAGGCCTTGAAATCTACTGATTTACATATTATTCTGGATACCGCATCTATAAAATTCGTTAAAAAAACAACCGTAGGTATATCATACCGTACCAAAAATCACCCGTACAATTGTGTCACGTACAAATCTCTCTCAAATTCATTTTTCAAATACACAGGTAAGTAAAAAAAAATACGAATCTTGAAAAAAATCTAGAATAGTTGTAAATATAAAGCCTTCAAAAAATAACATGACGTTACGTCACAAACTAATGCGCCCCTTTTAAAGTACAGTTCAATCAAATAGTCATTTTGTATAGGAGTTATAACACAGAGTCAAGTAGACACGTTTAAATTGAAACAGTTCAAGGTACCAGCGGATCCCTTCTTCTCAACCGATCGTTACCTACTGATCCAATCTTAATCATCGTACAAAACGCCATTTTTGACACAATTATGAAATACCCTTTATCGTCCTCTTTTCATATTCTGTGGTTTTGCTAAGTCGCATTCAATCTATTTGACATTAATTATTTTCACCTTTCACACAGCTCCTATACAGCCTTAAGTGACGTAGTAGGTTTTGGATTTGCAACCTTAAGTCAGTATACCTAAAGCTGAGATTCATCTGAGCTGTTCGAGAGCAGTGGGCTATTTTTACCCCCCGCTCATCTGCAGGAAAATCGATAAGCATTCGAGCACGTGTTAAAAATAACGACTCCCGTGTGCAAATTCAATTAAAACGCACGATTCTAACTGTAAAAAGCGCGAAAAACGACGAAAATATGCGAAAAAGACTTACCTTGACGGCTGCAGCAGCGAACCACACCGATAAAAAACAAAAAAATAAAATAAAACAAAAAAAATAAAAGAGAATTTATTTCGAAGGTCAGAGTTTGCTGGCTGGATAGAAATGAATTAAAAATAAAATATCGAAATGTGACGAACGAAAAAGAAATGCGGACGACAAGCATCCGCCAAAATACGTACTGGCTCTCTGATGAGAAGATCTCTTGGAGGCGTTTATATACCCGCGCGGGGTAGGGTGGGGAGGGCGGCAGCCATTTTGCACGGTTGCCATGGCAACAAGGAGATGGCCTATTAGGGGAGGGTGGCGGAGATTAGTCGTATCGACAGCAGAATAAGTCGCTGAGATGAATTCAAATTATTCAGATTTTTATCGGTGATAAGTTATTTTGAATAATTTAGAATATGCTTTCGGGATTCATGGTTTTTATGAGCCGAACCATAACGCTTGCGACTGTGTTAGTTAAAATTCAATTGTTGACAAAATGCTCCATCGAAAAAAAATGAGTTTTTGCGCATTGTTTTATACATTTGTTTCTGAATTAACCAAACATATAAAAAGAGGATAAGACATTTCTGTTTTCAAATCCAATAATGTTTATTAATTATAATAGTTCCCTAGCCGATTTTGACTACGGTGGCCAGTCACAATGACTAACCGACTGCGTGGGACATATTATAGTGCACAAGTGTGTGCGTAAACGCAGGTGCACTCTCTATTCCTTTCACTCTCATAGCCCGATGGGACAGCAATCTGATACGACCGGAGAGAGATCAGGCGCAGGACCAACGGCATTACGTGCTTTTCCGAGGCACGGGGGTGAAACACCGCCAATTTCTGAACAGAATAACTAAGGTACGTATTATATATAAATAAATATTGGACACCAATCACATACATTGCTCTGACTCCAAAGTAAGTAGCCAATGCACTTGTGTTATGGAAATCAGACACAACGGTGGTACCACAACACCCAGACCCGAGACAATATAGAAAAGATCGTATCCTATTGTTTTGTGCTGGAGATTCAAATAAATAAATAAAAATATCGATGGTCTCAAATGCACTAGATTTTGTTAATCAATGGCTATTGTTTTTAATTTATAGTAACACCTTGGCTACAGAACAGACTCAGCAAAAAGCTTCGTCACCTTATGATTTACCTAAACTACATTGGTGAGGTAGAGCTTATTTATTTTTAATAAACAGACTTAAAATAGGAGGATTTTAGTTTTGTGTGTTTGTATGTATGATTGTCCGCAAATATCCCGCTTTCAGCTGGACCGACTCAGATGCGGTTTTCACTGAAGTATTTGTTACACTAAGGAAATGGTTTAAGTTATTATTTTAGTTCAATCAGGTACATCGTAACTTCAACAATAACTAAAAATTACGGAAAAAACCTACGCTCATCATGTACCGACATCAAATGAGTTTAGTGAGCATATATTTTTTCCTTTAATTCTTAACTAATCTTAATACTTAACTAATCATACAGCCAACATTGGATTAACATTTTGTAAAACAAAAACATATAAGTGTGTGTGTATGATATCGTCCGTCTTTTAATGCAATGTGTGTGTGTGTACTCTAGCAGTTAATTCAAGTACACGTTTTCTTAATAATTTTTTACTTAGTTGAAATGGATCTACGGATTGAAAATGTTTGTTATATGATCGCAGTCTAGAATCATCAAATAGTCTATAATTATTATGCCACATTTGCCTTTTTTGCACACCGTACCCTTACTGCGTCCGCTTCAACCCTCTGACACACACACACAACCATAGCTCATATACATGTACACAACACAGAGACCTAACTCTGTGTTCCAACACCGAACACAGAAGTTGCTTGAGATGTACCTTTGCAACGAAATTGAACACTGTGTTCAAGCACAGAAGAAGAAAATTCAATACCCTCGGCGAGACTGCTCTAACTGTATAGCGATATCTCTGTCATGCCTTGCAATACAGAATCCATCATGAAAAAAATTAAAAATATTTCTTGACACCAAAAAGGTTTGCGTCCTAGCAAAAAAAAAAACAAACGTCAATTCGCGCGCGAAATATGTTTTGTTCTGTAGCCGATATAACATTTGATACTCTCTGGAGTAATAGAAGAAAATAATTAGGAAGATATACACACACCATCTCTTTCGTTATTACTGGAGGAACGATATACCTATTTCACCCACCGACTGCAAACTGAATATTTCAGTGATGTTATTTCTTGGCACTACCGGTTCCGGGAATATCAACTCTAACGTAGATAAAATAAAACCTGTTTTGTGGTGGATGAGTAGATTTATCTAACGTTGTAACTTTTCGCCCTCGTTTAATATTTTAGCATCCAATGTGGTTCCGCTACTCGACGATAGATGGCGTTGTAGTACGTTAATATATTAATGCAAAATGTAACAGAATAAACAATAAGGATTAAATGCATTTACTGATAAAGTAGTTTGTAAAAAAGAATTTAAATAACGTACTTTACATTTTTTATCGTACTTATTTAAGTTATTCTACTCTCTGCTAGATGGCGCTACTTGTATATTTAAAGCCGGATTAAATCATTAAAGCCATTGTAAGTTAATTTAAGTCTAAAAGTTTTTGACTGAATTAAATTGTCCATGAGCATTTTTAGGCAAGGACGCACAACAGAATATGAATTCTGTTTCATATTTTAATATCGTTGTAGTCACTTTTGATGTATAAAGGTGCCTATTCAAACAACATCGTATTTCATTAGAAGGTTGAATGAAAAGTAATATCTACATCCTTTAAGAATGTGCTAAAAAGCTCTGATTGTGGTATGATCTATTGCATTCTATATAGCCCTGAGAATCAGTGAGCTCAAGTGGCAATGGGCAGTGCACATAGCGCCAAGATGATGGCCGTTGGGACAGAAACGTTCTAGATTGGAGACCCTTCGACAAAAGACGCAGCGTGGGACGTCCACCGACAAGATGAACAAATGGTCTTGTAAATATCGCAGCATCAAACTGGATCCTGGCCGCATGTGTTTGGTCGCTATTGAAAACTGTGGGGGAGGCTTATGTTCAGCAGTGGACGTCTTTTGCTGATAATTAAATAAATAAATATATCCTTTATACATTCCCACACATCGCCATCTAGTCCCAAAGTAAGCTACTCAAAGCTTGTGTTATGGGTGCCAGACATCGGATATAATACTTAAATACTTTTTGTTTGTAAATACATACATGATTTACATAGAAAACACCCAGACCAATACAAACAGACATGTTCATGCACACAAATGTTTGTATTGTGCGGGGATCGAACCCGCAACCCGCTGCGTAGTAGGCGATTTCACGACCACTACACCAGACGGGTCGTCGAATAATGATGATGATCCAATGCCTTAAACGAAGTGATCATTGTTGAATAAGTGTTTTTTGTCGATGATAGACAGGTCCGTTTTTTTTTGGTTATATAGTATTTTCTTATTATTTACACAAATTACATTGTATAGACATGCGCCTGGATAACGTAAGACACAGGGTTCGATCCTTTGTCTCAAACAGTTGCTTTTTACAAGCAATTTGTGTTATCCGGTCCTTAATGTCGTTCAAGCTATACCTTCAGTACAATACTTGCTTACATTTCAACATTATCACGTTAACCTGCAACGTAAGAACATAGACACATCAAAAAAAGTTTATGATTTTTAGCAGAAGCTAATTTAAATGTATTTTTGATGTATCAAAAAAACTTATTTGTTATGTTTTCTTAAATACAGGTGTTGTTTTGGTCAGTGACATCCAAATCAGGGATAATATTATGATTAATGGTTATTAAAAAAAAACAAGTTTTATAGAAGAATGTTGTGACGAGGTTTCTTCACAACGTTCTTTAAAAAAATTCAAAACGAATGGGAAAACTCGCAACCTCGCGCGTATCTACGAAAGACTACGCCGTAGCTAGTAAGCTACGAAGAGGCGATGTTTTGACGGATTATTGTATATTCGTCACAAAGTTATTTCATCACATAAAATATTACGTGTGAATTCGTCACATTTTTAATTTTCTAAAGTAAATAGTTCAGCCTGCCTATGACAAATTAAGACATATTTATAACGCATGTGACAAATTTACTTTGAATGTGTAAGTAATACAAAAATGTGACAAATTTGCTTTGTAACGAATATACAATTACTCGTTTTGACTCGCTCGCTATATCGCACTAATTTTGAATTTTGTGGGCTTTCTCCATTTTTTTTCGGCATCAGTAATCGTTTGTACAGCCACCCCTGAGACGCTAACTAAAACAGCACAGTGCATAAGAACCACACACCCAATTTTTACAATATTAGAATAACAATAATATGTTACGGTATTGTTCTAATAGCAAAAAAAAATTGAAAGTGATCGCAAACTATTTTTGATGTGTGAACTCATACTCTTATGAAATTTCGTGTAACTATCATCAAAAGCACTCAACAAAAAACTCATTACCTCACATCTACTTGAAAACGCCACAAATACCAGGAAAGCGTTATTAAAAAACTTAGCTCACGGTGTGCAGTTTAAAAATGCAATATTTCTCAGCGCACGTTTTTTCTACAACTGTACTCATGGTATGGAAATTCCGTTACGGATTTTCAAAACTGTATGGGGTATAGTCGAGCTGAAAATGGTTCCGCCTTTATGATGAGCAATAAGTGTTTATTCTACGTTTATTTATTTATTCATGTACCTACTAAAAGTATCTTAAGTATGAGGTTGAGCATTTGAAGCAATCAACCAATCAAAACATTAATTTTCAGGTATCATACACAAAACAGTATACAGACTCATAATTTTGAAAAATAAAAACAATTCAAAGTTTGTAAAATTATCATCAAACTAAGGGTCCCTTGCAAATTGGTCCGCGCATTTTGAGTTTACTTTCTCCCTTCCCGTCGCAGCAATGTACTTTATAAATAAGGTCACGGACTCGATAAATAAGGTTTCCAACACAAAAATATTTTTAATCGGTCTAGTAGTTCCTTATATTGGCGTGTTTAAACAAACTCTTCATATTTATAGTACTTGTAATAGATACGTACTATTGACAGTTGGAAGGGAGGACAGTCCAATACTGAGTGTAGTTGGGCCTACCTCACTAACGTTTGGATACCAATCCAGTGTTTCAGCATCGGAGAGTCTCGGTCTGCAAAAACATTTGGATACTATTGATGCTTTCTCGCAGGCGGTGTACAAGTGACGCGCACCGCTTTCTGGTGATGGCATGGAAGCCGTCAGTATTTGCCTGGGCGATGCTTTTGCTGTACGCATAGCAATACAGCGGCAACCCCATCAGCATGCCGAGTGCAGCGAGCGAACCTACGGTCCTCCATATTGCAGCGGGGAGCCAGCGCCCTGAACTCCGTCTCTATGTCCATGTTGTATCGTAAATCCTCTGTGACCCAATGCCCCAGATACTTGAAGTATAACAATTTTGCCCAGCTGTGAGGTGTTTAAAGACGAACTTAACTTTTTAACAATACAAGTAGGCATAAGATCAATCGCAAAATTGAGACATTTCTGACAAACTAAGACATTTCATTTTTTATTGCCTTCGCTTTCATTTTCCTCCCAATAAATGTATTCCGGATCATCCTTATGTACTAAACGATCTTTCTTTCACCTTTTTTAGTTTAATTTTATAATAATGCATAATGATTTCATGATTTTTTTAACAAAATTAATTGAACTAGCAATGTATTACAAACAAATGTGGCCATTCATAGATGTTTGACTTGACGTTGTCAGACAACGAGTCATAAAAATCGCAAGATTCTGATAAACATTGATTGGGGATTGTAACTTTGGATTCCTATATCTCTAAGTTCAAGCATTTTAGAGCACTATGACCAGGCCAAAGTAATATATACTCTGTAGAATCATTGATAAAAATGTTTGGTCCTAATACAGGTCTACGCTGTATATAAGAATTCAATTTTAGAAAAATTACAAAAAGATGTCACCGACTCCAAAAATAAATTGTTTGCCTAAAATGGCTTCCGTTCCTTTCAAGGGTCAAGAGTTTATTTAAGTCTTTTTAGTGCATTTTGGGATTGAAGACGGTTTTGACTTTTTTTTAAGTTAATTTAATTCTTAATTTTTAGTGATTGCAGGAGAGGGGGGGGTTGCACCTTATGACTCTATTCTTTAAGAAGTAACAAATTATTCATCACAAGTTCTGTCATTATATTGCTTTTTTATTACTGAACTCCTTAGCGTTAAGGAGTTCTACTATCAGCTCACCTCGAAACGACACGTTAACATTAAGGTTCTAGTAAAAAAACACTATGTGTGCCTTTAGAATTTGGGGGTTTCCTTCGATTGCATCAAGATCCCATCATCACATCCCGAATTGGCAAAAATGGGACGAACAAGAAGGTATACTCTCTCGATAGGAGAACATTTTTTTCGAATCGGTCGACAAATGACTCAACTATGAGGTGACTTATATACAAAAAAAACATACAGTCGAATTGATAACCTCCGCCTTTTTTGAAGTTGGTTAAAAATACAAGTAAGATCTTTGTTAAACATGCATCTAAGTCGCAACCAACTCAATGATAATTACGTCTTTACAAAATACCTACTTTTAAAAATAACATAAACTTTATATTACTTTACATGTATATTCAAAACATTATTTTAAACTCCGAACCATTTATTTCCTAAATTTTATTGTAAAAATCGCCCATTCACCTTCGAACACACCATTTATCAAGCTGAAAGCGTTTGTGTGCGACTGTACCGCGGTGCATTAGCGTTATTGTTTTGTTGTTGAGTGTACCTTGGACTCTGTTAATGAACATTTTTGCAAATTCCGCGACGTACACGCGCAGGCCAAAGTGGAGGGAAGGAGTAATTATTTGAACAGAGTTTTAAAATGGCAAAAGAGACAAAAATTATAATTTTTACCTAAGTATATTATTAACTCTAGCTAAGCAGAGGTTCTGTCCATCTTGGGTTGTCATAAATACTTTTGTTGAAATAGAACTCAAAATGTAATGCGTTTATTGTCATTAAGTGTAACCTCGTATGAACATAGTTCTTAAAATTAGCCTCTTCTCCAACATTATCAAAATTTCTCATTATTCAAATTAAAATTTAGTTATAGTTTCTTATAGCTCAGAAAAAATCAAGATTAATATGTTACTTGACAGCTTTTAATATCCTTGACACACTAATCTAACTCTTGAAAAAGTGAATCAGATAACTCTATTAAACGTTAATAAAACTATAGAAAATATTCCCTCTTTCGTTAAATACGATTTATAAACTAAAGTCATTGACTAAAAATAAACAATATAATCAATGACCTTTTAAATATTTATTATCTGTTACCATTCCAGTTTTAAACTACCAGTTCTCTAGAGAATACACAAAATTTAAAGCTGAATCAAAACCCGCCTTAATCCTTTCTTTCGTTTGTGTGTACCTCATAATGAAGTGCTCACGCCATTTGTCGGCGTCCAGCGTCTGTTATTGCTTAACTGTAGCTTAACTTAACTTTAACCGAGCTTTAGAACTGATTTGAATTGTTCAGCGATTGATATGTGCAGCTTGCATGTAAGTAAGTTAAGTGAAGGTATTGCTAGTTAAAAATCACTTTTGTTTGCAAATGAAAAATATTTTCCTGAAGCCGTTTTAGGGCCGATTTTTCCATTGTCACATCCGACGAAATAAGTATAAAACGACTGTTTTCAAATTAGGTGTTGTGTATTTTTTAAGCCGAATATTCCTTAACCGATGTTGTTATAATCGTTACAGATAGAACGTATCAGATCAACAAAGTATTGTGGTATGGTGGCTAAGTGAAAAAAGTGGACCCTCCCCTAATTCAGTAAATTTTGGCACGGAACCCTCAGTGCGCGGGTCCAACCCGCACTTGGCCGGTATTTTTAATGTATAGAATGATTAAAGAAGAAGGTTTATATGTATAATATAGTAGTGAAACACTGATAAATTTAGAGGTTTCTAAGTGAAGCAAACGCTGCTGAACCATACGATCAAACATTACACCCATACAAAACCGAGGCTGATCGCTAGTGAATGATACAGAATATTGAACAGCTTTTAAAAAAAACTGACTAAGAGTCGATTTTACCAACGACGGATAGGAATCATCCGACCGAAAGTATAAAACGTTCGATTTTAAAATATCATTTTCATATATAGATGACGTTTTGAATTTATTATAGGCATTTTTATTATATTCGACGAATATTCCTTATCTGACATTGGTTCGACCCTAAACAGAACCACAAACTTTAAAGCAAATGGTTTAATAAAATCAAATGCCCAGCAATTCTAAAATTTACTTATACATAATGAAATGATATTTGAATAAGGTGGCATCAATACGTTATGAAAATATTTAAAATGCTACGGCGTAGCGCGTAGCAGTCAGGCGTTTTCGTAGCCCGTAGTCGGTGTCTACGACGTAGCGCGTTGTCGCCTCGGCTACGTTTCGTAGCGTTGATTTACTACGAAATATTGTTAGTGAAAGAATTATTTGATATGATTTCGTATTTTGTACCTTGTATTTTTGAATAGCTTTATACAAGGTGTTATAATATTTCTCATCATAATTTAGAAAATTAAATGAAGACGACGAATGCCGTTTAATTTTGAAATTATTTTCCTATCATGATTTTAAGTTACTCACATCTTAAAAAACACTGGTCCGATTTAGATGAAACTTACACTGAACCATGAGTTAAACTATACCTAATTGAATTTTAAAATAATCATCTTGATATGACTTCTCGATTTCAAGAAATCTTCAGACAATCATACCGTTCCCGAGGTCCCGGGTTCCATTCCCGGTCGGGTCAATGTAGAAATCAAAATTTTCTATATTGTCTCGGGTCTGGGTGTTGTGGTACCACCGTTGTGTCTGATTTCCATAACACAAGTGTAAGTACTAGCTACTTACTTTGGGATCAGAGCAATGTATGTGATTGGTGTCCAATACTATAATATATACTATATATATATATATATATATATATATATATATATATATATATATATATATATATATATATATATATATATATATATATATATATATAAAAATATTGCAAACGTGATAGAAAGCCGTAACAGATCATCATACTATAAACTTATTCTATTCTGACGAGATCACACAAATACAAGGCGCGTATTGCGATGCAGTTTTGACAGGTAAGCGGCTCAACTTTACTGTCAAATTAGCAACACAATTGGTATTGCGATTTTGCATGAAATTTATTATAATATTATAATAAAACAACATAAATATTAATATGCATACCATTGTAGTATTATTATAATATTATCATTTTCATAATATTCGTTTACACTGAGTCGGAATTGAACTGCCTGGAAATTGAACGGCTAAAGTTGGATCGCAATACGCCCCCAAGTCGGGATGATTACCTTCTATTTGTTGTTTGAAGTCTAGTAGTAGAAACTCTTTTCTATTAAATTTTAATTCCAACACTAAGTCCATCACGTAAGCCGTCTGATTTCTATTTTATTTGGCATAATCCGACCGATTTTATTTGGCATAACCTGACTCATGTTTCTATGAGGTAGTTGTTAAGTTACTGATTCTGAGCAATCCTATGGGTCCTCTAATAGGAAGTTTTGAAAAACTTTGTATTATACCTTTGTAATGCACCATATGTCAAAAAATAAAAATTTGAATGTAATTAAATGCATACCTATTTGCAGAAAATACAACATTGAAAAGCACAATTATGGTAAACTTGTTTCTGAAGTTTACGCGAATATTACTCATCGAAATAAAACACTATTTACGGATGTACTTTTTGCGAATTTATTAAACGGGTAGACTACCTACCAGTCTACCCGTTACCACGAACGCTGTAAAGTGTTCGAAACGTCGGGATAAAATTTAATAAATTTGCGAAAAGTACATCCGTAAAATAGTGTTTCATTTCGACAATTATGGTAGAGAGTATTACACATGTAACCATAGAACAGACGTAACAAGCGAATGTTTAAATAATTTTTATCAATATTTAATATACTTTTTCTATCCATATTGAAAAAAAAGGAAATACGTAGTTTACAGTTTGTAAGGATTAAAATTTAATTATCCTGTATATTGCTAAAAATGTTGTACATGAAATATTAACAATTCATACAATTATAAAAAAAACGAAATAGGCATAATTTAATTTCTTTGGTACATGGAGATTTTTATACTACGAGTAGTATAAAAATAAAAAATTATATATTAGCATTCGTTTCACTTAAAAACAGTCACAGTTACAATTGACCAAAACTTTCATATATGAATAAAATATTCCTGTGTCCAGAAGCATGGCTCTTCTTTGGCTAAATAAAAGCAAACATTTGCTTTACATAAAAGAAAACAAAATTTTTAAACATACAATAAATCCCCAGTACAATATTACAAGCAAACTTTTTATCTTTGCATTAAAACAAAAAATATATCCATAATCTGGCGGTACGCAAATAACTATTTTATTTTAGTATAAATTATTATTTCTTAGCTGATTCATCTTTAAGAAAAAAGTAGAAAAAGAGAGATTGACAGCAGTCAACAAACTCTGTCCAAAATTAACCTGTCAATAAGATATTTTTTTCTGTTTTAAAGTAAAATTTCTTAAGTAATACTAAAAATGTGTTTAAAGCGTTGCCAATTCATGACATGGGGTTTCAGCTGCATATGTATGGCTTTCGTGTTAATTCTTTTATCTTTTGTGTTTGGGCCATTACAAACTATCCTATTTGTTGCAGGTATATAGTTTTGTTTCCTTTTTTAGGAACCTAAGACCCTTTACACACTGCGACTTTTAGCAGCGATGCAGTCGCAAAATGTCAACCTTTACACACTGCACTACTTTTAGCATCTATACAGTCGCGATGCAGAAGCTGGAAATTAACTAATTATGTACTGAATTTTGGCGACTGCGTCGATACTAACGTGCGTTAGCATCGATGCGTTCGCGCTTCTCCATTGATGCTAACGGCCAACTGCATCGATGCTAAAAGTTGCAGTGTGTAAGGGGTCTAATATTTACCCTTGCAGGTTGAGATCGCAGGATAGCTTAGCCCATCGCCGCAAGGTTGCCAGCTTAGCTGTATTTTACAGACTTTGGCGAGTGTGCGAAGGAGCTCCATGAGCTCATCCCTCCAGCCCCCCTTTTCCATCGTTCGTCTAGGCGTACCGCGGGATACCATCCTTACCTTGTCGATGTGCCGCTGTTTCGAACTAAGCGCTTCTCGTCAACATTTATAATGCGCACGGCAAAGGAGTGGAACTCGCTGCCCGCGTCGGTGTTTCCAAGGGATTACAATCCGAATCTTTTCAAAATTCGAGTGAACAGGCTTCTTCTGGGCGAGCTCGTTTCATCTTCGACTTCGTCCTAGTCACATTAGGCTTGGACTGGAGTCAAGAGCGAACCCATACTAAATAATAAAAAAAAAGGATCACACTGGATGCAGGCCGCTTGCTATCGGTCGCTGTAAAAAAACCGTGGGGGAGGCCTATGTTCAGCAGTGGACGTCCTACGGATAATATGATGATGATTTTGAAGACTTTTTTTGTAATAACAATTTCAATAAATAAATAAATATCCGGGAAGATTCCAAAAAAAAAAAAGTTCATTTATTTGTCGTACCGCTCACAATCATTTCTTCTAAGCCTAAAGGTATGACTGGTAGATGATGCTATATGGAATCAAGTCAACGTTTTGTACAAATATTGGTTGTGCAATAAAGTATGAAAGACGCAGCGTAGGACATCCACCGAAAAGATGGATAGACGACCTTGCGAAGGTCGCAGGATCACACTGGATACAGACAGCGGGGGAGGCCTATGTTCAGCAGTGGACGTCCTTTGACTGATAATGATGATGAATTAAGTATTAATAAGTAAGACCCAATCGAACAGTCAAGTTCATATAATCGAGTAGTCTTTGCAAATATGATGCCAATGAAATGCCATTGCAAAATAGTGACTTTATATGGACTCATAAGTAGTACGGCTGGTTTTACTAACAAATTACGATTTTATGGTCCCATTCAGAAGAATGTATGAAACTTGGCATTATGACAGCTAGAATATTTATTATTTTTTTTACAGGAAAACAAACATTATTACATTCGATGCATAACTTAAATTAATATGTTAACTGAAAAGGCTAGATTGTAACTTAAGAACAGTGTTCACAGCTTGATTAATACGATTAAAAAAATCCAAAAATGACAAATTATGGCGAGTTTAATTTTATAACGAGTAAAATGGAAATTAAAATTTAATTACAATTATGAAAACAAAACAAGATCAACATTTAATTAAAATTTCACAATTCCAAAATTTTCCATAATATCTATATAATAAAAGAATGGGAACAATATTAAAATAATTATTAAATCAATAGACAAAAAAGGAGGTTATCAATTTCACATCTATAAATGTGTGATATCATTAGAACTGTATCTTGTTATATTGTGAATTGTAATAGACATGCATGATATGCTATCTATAAATTATTGCTTTATTTTATAGTACACCAAAAGCTATATTAGTAATAAGTATTGCACGATATCCTTAAAGGGACGCCGTTAATACACTCACGAGCAATAAATTTGGACGACCGGTTCATTGGTCTCTTGTGGGTCTGTTTGTGGCTTTAGGCCTAATTCTTGTTTATGTTTCAAAAGTGTACTATTTCTTTATTTAATTATTACACTTCTGTAATATTTTTATGTAGGTGAGTAATACATAAATTTAGCTTAATTAAGATACTAGTTCTAAAACACTATAAATGCCTTTAATATTTGTGGGTTTTCCTCAATTACACCATAATCCAATTATTAGACAAATGGGATCTTCTAGAAGGTAAATAGGACCACAAATGACTGACCACAAAATACCTACAATCGAATTGATAACCTTCTCTTTGAAGTCGGCTCAAAATGATATGAGTTATAAATAATCTATACTAATATTATAAAGCTGAAGAGTTTGTTTGTTTGTTTGTTTGTTTGAACGCGCTAATCTCAGAAACTACTGGTCCGATTTGAAAAAAAATTTTTACGTTGGATAGTCCATTTATCGAGGAAGGCTTTAGGCTATATAACATAAAGATACAACTCATAAGACCACAGCAGAAATGAAAAATGTTGCGAAAACGGGAGAAAGATATTCCTTTTGAGAGCTTCCGCTGCATACGCTGCGGAAACCGCTTAAGTTACACAAAAATCATGTATGACAGGATTGTTCAACATTAAGAGTTCTATAATAAAGTCCGCGACAGCATATGTCTATCTTTTATGGTTGATTTACTACAACCTTTTTTATGTTAATAAATTTGTAAAAAAATGATGCATTATTTTTAGAGGTGTATTATACACACAGGTATTTATTCTTATCAAAATAAATACATTCATCATCACGAGCATTTCATTTAGAACCAAGTTGCCCTTTATATCATTTGATTTCAATAAATATCTTAGGAGCTATCACAGTTTTAACAAAACTCCGCACCAAAATAATGTTGGCAGCTTAAGTACAACGTGCGCTTGCGCTAATACTCGTATATTATAAAGCTGAAGAGTTTGTTTGTTTTAACGCGCTTATCTCAGGAACTGCTGGACCGATTTGAAAAAATATTTCTGTGTTGGATAGCTTATTTATCGAGAAAAGCTTTAGGATATAAAACATGACGCTGCGACGGGAGGGGAGGGAGCAAACTCAAAACGCGCGGACGAAGTCGCGGGGGACCGCTAGTAACTAATAAAAGCATTTTTTAAATATATTCTTATTTAAATACTCTTTGTGAAGTTGTAATAAAATACAGGCTATTTCCATGTTGTTCGAAACATTTAAAAAAGGTGATAAGATCTCTCTCATATTCATTTGCATTCCTTTAGGCCTAAGATGCACGCCTATTTTATCATTTATCGCAACAATCGATAAATTTCAAACGTCTTTTTTATCATATTTAAAAAGGTTTATACTAATTTTGTTGTATTCATTTTTTTTAAGCCATAATAATTAATGTACAAGGGGAAAATATGTGGCAAAACAGGTTGTTTAGGAAATAAAATTATTTTATCGAGGCGTGCATGTTAGGCTTAGTGGATATAGAAAACTTAATATATAAAAAAGATAACAAAGGTTTGTTATGTTCTAAGTAGGAACACACATATTTTACATATAACGTACCTATATGTAAACACTAAGTTCTATTTATGCTTAAATATAATTTTAATACAATTTAACTAACCCTTTTCAGACCAACACCCAGCACTGTCGAAACTATTCAAAACCAAAGAGACACTGTTATCTGTTTTCGTCGGAGGCGTAATGTTTGTTATGTGGATCGTGTTTATATCAAACATAATTCTTTTGCACGCTGTTTGCAATCGGAGTTATAAGTTAATAAACTGTTACATTGGCTTGACAATATTTCAAATGGTCGTATCATTTCTTTTATGTTTCACACTGTTCATTATGTGCGTTTTTGTTGACACTAAGTGTTTTGATCATAAGGCGAAAAGGCAAGGAAATGATATAGGAGCTGTAATAGGTCTAATATTAATTGATGTTGTATACATTCTTGCGGGTTTATTAATATTATTTGTTGTGTGTAACTATAAATTGGCGATGAAATGATTGTGTGTTTTATTTTTGTAGATCGAAACTATAGTTGTCATGAGCTGACATTAGGAACAATGTATAAAAATATCTTGACGGTATAAGGCGTAGCGAAAAAATATAAGTTACCAGAGAACTCCTGCAATTACATCCGCGCGTTTTGAGTTTTCTACCTTTCCTTTCATCTCAGTGTGATGTGCTATCGCCTAAAGCCTTTCTCAATAAATAAGCTATCCATCACAAAAATATTTTTTTAAATCGGTCTAGTATTTCCTAAGATTAGCTCGTTCAAACAAACTCTTCAACTTAATCAACTTTATAATATTAGTATAGATGTTTTATAATAAGGGCACTGACTTTGGTAATTAGTACTTAATAATATTGATGATAATGTTATAGCTCCCAAAGTTTTAAAAAATATATTGAATATGTATACTTACCTGTTTCGTAGAGTTGTAAAGCAGAAGAGTTTGTTGTGATTTTGTTTGTGAATTTAAAATAATAAGCTTTCGTTGGATAAATTAACTTATCAAGAAATGATACTGATTGGCTACTAACATCATTTTGCGAACATTAACGACTGTGGTGTAGTAGCTAAGCACGCTGGGTTTCAAGGCGTCGCCGCTCCGAGATCCCGGGTTCGATTCCCGGTCGCGTCAATATGGAAATTATAGTTTTCTATATTGTCTCGTGTTTGGGTGTTGTGTTACCACCATTGTGTCTGATTTCCATAACACAAGTGCATTAGCTACTTACTTTGGGATTAGAGCAATGTATGTGATCGGTGTCCAATATTTATTTATTTGTAGCAGAGCTTCGATGAAAAATATTCCTAAAACGGGCGAACAGAATCGTGGGGCACCGATAGCTAAAACAAAAGCCTTGTCGGATGTATTTGCTACGTTTTTATGACGGTCTTGTTGACCGATGTCCGATCAACACAATATGTCGTATCGAGGGTCAGAAAACAGATTCACACCTGTTTGTAGGTTTGGAGCAAACATCTTCCTTTTAAGGCTACGGCTTTATTTCCCTTTGTTTATTGTAGGACTAGACTTAAACTTCTTTTATTACAAAAAACTGGCCAAGTGCGAGGGTTCCGTGGCACCCTTTAACTAAATTCGGGGTCCACTTACTTCCACCTAGCGAAAATATCACAATACACACATTAATATGGTCTAGGGATATTTCAATTAAACCTTAATAATTAAAATTCTATTTACTTTGTTTTAAGACACCTACACATTTAAATAAACCTTGTTTAATAGCCTATCTGATACTAAACTTTTAGATAAAGTTAAATAAAATAAACTTAGCAGAAGAGGAAAAACTCAGTCAAAATTTCAATCTTAACTTTATTTTTGAATCATCAAAATTGTTGAAAATTTAACATTAATAATCCGTGGATACACCTAAGACTCTCTTGACACATCTGCATCGGTTCTGCATAGTCAAAACAAGGGTGTCAATATCCTGTTGTGGAATACTGTCCCAAGTCCTGCTAAGATGCAAGAGAAGCTGGTTTTCATGCACAATATCTTCAGGGAAATTCCTTAGAGCACTTTACTGAAGCACCCCTGGCGTGCTCAATAGGATTTAAGTCAGGGGATTGTGCAGGCCAGTCTAAAGCTTGGATAATATGGTGTTGTAACTGAATATATATATTTTTCTTTTTGAATCTGAACCATTAATAAATTTATGGACAAATATACAAGCATACATACACTTACAAAATGTTGAAAGATCAAAATACTCAAAACATATCAAATTTTTTCGAGATCACATACAAACATATTGAATAGATCGCCTCCTTGTTTTTGAAGTCGGTAATAAGCATAGAATTATTATCCCTTTGGAATAGAACGACAAAAGCGAGATGACACTAGCAGCAAACTGTGTGATAAGAAGAGATGGGTAGCAGAACCATTTTTGTCAGATGTCAAACAGTTGACCGCCCTGCAGAAGCTTGCTGAAAATTACGTGCATTTGATTTTAGGAACATTGTTATAAAACACCTGATCAAAAGGTTTTCTCATATAAAGCTACAAATGTTACTTACTTATGTTAGTTACTGACATCTTAAATCGGTTTCGTTTGAAAGCTTTTACTTGTCCTTCTATTCCGATAGGAATATTAATTTTATGGTAATAAGACTGAAAATCAACGCGTCTACCTATCTCTGTCACTATTATAGTTTAATTATTGTTTCGCCTAACCTTGTTACAACAAATATTGAATCATAAAGTTGGAAAAAATAAGGTGTCCTAAAAGTTTAATCTTCAAAATTCAGCCCAAAACTAACTTAGGCAGACAGTATCAATTTTCTGTACGATTACACAAAAGTTAAAGGTTTCCTGCAGACGACGTCCCAATTTTCTCCCTGATGTATATCAGATAGTTGGCTAGCTTTGCTATAGCTCTTTTGACTACATACCAAATTTAATGCTTACATGTGACTACGCGCTTGGTGTATTGATTAGCCCTCCTGATTATTACGCCGGCCGTCGCGGGTTCGAGTCACACGCTACGGTGTTGATCGGTGACAGAACGGTCTAGTTGGGTAGGTGTCATAGTTTTCAATACTAAACCAGTGTCGGAAGTCTTGACATAGTTCCCTGTAAAACCACCAGGTGGCGCTCGAAAAATGCCTTAACAAAATTAGTGTTTTCGTGTATTTATTGATCGAGAAAAATTTTCGAATGAAGCTTAAAAATTACATTTTTTTTTAAAGATTTATTAAACACACAAGCTCTACATAAGTTAAAATGATATTTAATGAATTATAAAATCATAAAATTGAAATTGTCTACGCGAAATGTCAAAAATGTTGCATCAGACTACCAGCGCTGCTCGACACGTTCCCAGCATGGTGGTATGCTACGGTATATTGGGCTAAAATCTTTATTTAAATACTACAAATAGAGCGCACCAATGTTAGCCAACTTAGTATTTTTACCAAATTAGTTCAACTGCTTGTTCACGCAGTATCCGATTCCGTATGTTTATATCGTTGGAATTTGATAATATTCGAGTAATTTTGATTTACTGAGATTATTGCACTTGTGTTTACGTGTGTGCAAAATTGCAAAAGTGTATGTACGAAAACGAAAAGTCATTGCGAGATTTCTCTTTTAGTAGTTCGATTGGATATTGTAAGTTTTATCAAAACCGGTCGAGTAGTTTAGAAAAATATATGAGTTAGGAATAGCTAAAATTCATGAAATAAAAAAATCATTTTTGTCTACATAAACTGCCTTTAACTTACGTACAACAACAGTCCTTGCACATCATACTGGGTGTAAAAAAAAACGTTACTCATAAATAAAAGACAAATGCGTTATTTTAGGTTTCTTTTATATCAGATTCTTAAATAAATAAATAAATATTTTTGCGTTAAATTGCAATAAGTATTAGACATGCATTCATATAGATACAATGAATTTTGTGTCTGTATTCATAACCAAACTGTTTTTAGTTCAAAATGCATCTACATCGGTCGATTCTACCCGGATAGGTGCGCGCTCACCTTAGCAAACGTGTCTGTTATTAGTTAGCGTTAACACTATCAGTGCCGTCGAACGAAACAAAGCAACTCGCCACAATACACTGGAAATTGAATTTTCAACGTTTTACTTCTAGTTCGATTGGGTAACATGTGGAGTTCGGACAATTTTGACGATTTCAAAAATCAAAATCAAAATCAAAATCAAAATTGTTTATTTCTTTAGAAAACAAGTATTGTACACATATTATTAAACATATTTGGGGTTACCTAGTAAGTATAGACATATACTTGTGGCAGGTAACCACGCTCCTTCAATACATTTATAATTAATTTGCTGGTACATAAAATTGTGAGAGTGATTTCATGATGATGCAAGTAAAAAGAGTTACATACAATTATAAATCAAAATAATGACGGCCAGCGTGTATATTTACAAACAGCAGACATACATTATGTATAAAATTTACTGAAGAAGCATCTCCGTATCGTTATAGCTAAGTAGCTGAAGCCAAGTAGATAGCACTTTTTTACAATCTTTTAAGCTTAATGGATAAATTTCAATATTTTTATTTATATTATTGTAGACGTGAGCTGATATAGCTTGATACTGCCTTTTCGCCGATTTTGTCTTAAAATTTTGTGTTCTGACAACCTTCCTGTTTCGTCTTTTGTGTATTTTTGAGTTATCAAAAGGTAAGCTCTTATGCAGGTTTAAAACTACATGTAGCAAATACAACTTTCGCACTGACATAAGCTCACATTCCTGGTACAGCTTTGAGGTAGAAAATCTATAATGCTTGCTATACATGACTTTCAATAAACAACGTTGGGCTCTTTCTATTTCAAGAAATTTTGTCTTTGTGGCTCCACCCCATATATGAATACAATATCCTAAAACGGATTGTACTAATGATATATATATTCGTTTAATGAGTTCCCGAGAAGTTACGTTCCTAAGAGTTTTAAATATCCATATAAGTTTTCTAATTCGATTATTCATGAATTCAATGTGGGGATGCCAAGAAAGTCTGTCATCAAGCATTATTCCTAGGTACTTTGTGCTGGTAACACGTTCTATTTCAGGACAGTTACAGGTAAAATTTTGATAGCCACAATTATGTATATTTAATTTTAGAGTACGACAGGGATGTGTTTTTTTAGTGTTTCCAAAGCAAATATAGTTAGTCTTAGCGATGTTAAGCGTAAGTAGGTTCGATTGCAGCCAGTTGTATACTTTGACTAGGCCCTGCTGAGCTTGTTCAAAGACCAAGCTCCAAGATGTATTCATGAAAAATAATGCTGTGTCATCGGCATAAGAGAACACGCGTCCCCCAGCAATAGTGATGTTACAAAGTTCATTAATGTATAAAAGAAAAAGGGTTGGCCCCAGTACGCTTCCCTGCGGAACGCCGAAAGATATTTTAGAGTCATTACTAATGTGGTTATCAATTTTCACCTTTTGAGTTCTACCATACAAATAATCTTTAAAAAGATCAAGTGGTGTACCTCTTATTCCATAGCACTCTAATTTTTGTATTAGGATGGGAAGAGAGACGGTGTCAAATGCCTTTTTTAAATCTAAGAAGATAGTGAGGCACTTTTTGCCGCTGTCCAAACACTCTGTAATAAGATTAGTCAGAGACAAAACAGCATCACCAGTAGATTTTCCAGGTCTAAAGCCGAACTGTGATTCTGAAAGTATGTTAAATTTCTTAAGGTAGTTTAATAGCCTTACATTAATTAGTTTTTCAATTATTTTAGATATAGAAGGCAGAACTGATATAGGCCTGTAATTATTGACATCGTCTCTCTTGCCACCCTTGAATACTGGTGTAACTATAGATCGCTTCAAAGTGGCAGGAAAAACACCGCTCCTGAAGCAAAGGTTTGCTAGGTGACTTATGACTGGAACTACAATATCTTTGGCAAGCTTGAGAAACTTATTGGGTATATTATCCCACCCTGGAGCACTGTCAGAATTAAGCCCCATCAGAACATCAGTAACTTCTTGGTTGTCAGTATCCAGTAGCACAAAAGAAGAGCATTGTCTGTTGGGCATATTGCTGCTGGTTTTATTAGCATGGGCGTTGTGAGAGATAATAGTGTTCGCAAGACTTTTACCTACATTAGTGAAAAAATCATTTACTGCATTGACAGAGTTTTCAGCATTTTTCTCGATATTAAGTAATTCAGTACTAGGTTTTTTTGTAGATTTTAGATTGGTAATAGTTTTTATAGTTTTCCAAAGTAGTTTAGAATCTTTGGAGCTTTTAGCCAACATTTCTCTCTCATATTTATGTTTTAGTTTTTTTAATAAATTGTTACAATAGTTGCGGTACCTTTTGAATGTTATTATTAGTATTTCATTAGTTGGGTCTTTTCTGAGATTTAATTGCATTTTATTTCTATTTTCAATACAGCGTAAAAGACCAGGAGTCACCCATGGCTTTATAGGTTTTTTACGTGTTGTCGATTGTCTTACATCAGTTTTACTCTCTTGTAATGATTCGCGCAGTTTATTTATTAAGTTTTCTGCAACGAAGTCAGGGTCATCACAGGCAAGAAGAGTATCTAGTTTTTTACCAGTAAGATTTTTTTTGGCCATTTCCATATTGAATGAGTTACACCTGGGGTACTGTTTCCTTCCAATCCTCGATAGCGACAGAAAGATAGAACAATGGTCAGTTACCGTTGTGTTTAATACAGCCACATATGCTGATAATTCATTCTTTTTTGTCTTTAACATACAGTGATCCAAACAATTACCTAATCTAGTGGGGAATGAGTGCCCTGTTAAGATTCCATGAAAAGCTAGTTCGTTAAGATATATAGTTCTGTTGTTACGTTCATTCGTGGGTTCATTTACTCTAGGTAAAAGGTTAATATTTAAATCTCCCATCAAAGCAATAGTTTCTTTAGATTTTATAGTATTCAGGTGAGAGCAAAGTGAGCTGATGAATGGTTGTGCGTTTGGATTGGAAGGAGATCGGTATATTCCCAGGATTATAGTATCAAAGATTTCAACTTGTAAACAAGAGGCATGTTTGAGTTTAATCTCCTTAACATTCGCTTTAAGATGACTCTTAATATAAACCACAACACCATCGTTTTGGTTGATGTTAAAGGTAGACGCATGGGAGATGTAGTTAGCAATGACCGGGATAGGTCTATGATCCAGACGACATTCTGTCAAGATGAATACATCTATATCAAAATTCAAACAAGATAAAGTAGATTGAAAGTCATCAATATTTTTGTAGATACTTCTAATATTTTGTGTTATTAATGTAAGATCATCACTATTAGTTATACGTGCGTTGAGATCACTGACGTTGCACGTTTCAGAGAGTGAAACTTTAGCATCGTCTATTTCCTTTAGAGTATTAATTGGGCAATGCATCTGTTAGTAGGCAATGAGTAAAATGTGGTGTTATACTTTGCAGATGATTTGTTGAAGTATGTTTTAAGGTAGTCAGGAAAGTTTGCAAGTCATTAATATAAAATTGAATGATTCTATTTTTTAATATCGGCAATGACAAATGTGAGAATGTTCCATCAGCTCTTAAAACGTACATAAAACATAGTAGCGGAAAACATTTCACGCTGTTATTTACAATTGATGTGCTATAAAAGTAAACAATTAATAAAAAAGACAGCAGCCAGATATAATGATAAAAGACTAGTCAATCATTGATTAACAAATGTTGAGTTTGCATTTCATTGTTAATTAGTATGATAGGTGACTGTTCATTTTTTCTTAGGTATACTTTACCATAAGAGGTCCAGCAGAACTTATATGATTTAGTTTTGGCCACGTCTCGCGCAAGGAAGTATAGGCGGGCAGCCTTAGATGTGAGTTGCTCGAAGATAAAGATAGGGGTATCTTCTGAGGTTCTGAGTCCAAGATGCTTGGCGCATAGTTTTGTTTTTTGTTTGGTGTTAAACCCCTTACATGACTTTATAATGTGATTCTTAAGCATAGCAGAGGATGTTTCTACGATTATTGGGGTGTTCTGGGCAGAGTCTTTTTTTCCTCGTATTCTGTAGATATCTGTAATGTCGCTTTGACTCATTTCACACCCTACGGTCTTAGACAGGCACATAACCATGTTAACTAGATCGCTTTTCGTCTCTTTGCTTGTTTTTGGTACATTTTTTATTTCCAGGTTTCCCTTACGTCTATCTTTTTGCAGTTCTTCCACTTTATTTTCCAAAGACACTATGTATTTCTTATCCTCTTTCATTTGTGTTTCTAATTGATCAATTTTTAACCTAAATTCCTCATTTTGCGCTGATAAAAACGATATAGAATTTTCTATACTTAAATTTGTCTGCTGTATTTCCTTTAACGTAGCTGCATTCTTTTTGAATTCTTTTTCCTGTGAAGTTATCACACTAGCAATCATTTTCCTCATTTCTTCCTGGAAGCTACTAAGCTCTGTGCTGAAGTCCTCATCACGTTTTCTCTTGTTGCGCTGGGACAGAACATTGGGCTCTGGGCACTGTTGTTGTGTTTGGGTTTCGGAGTCCGATGGGGACTTGTCCATTTTTTTATCTGTCTCAGGCATATTGCTGTTTGTAGAAGTAAATTAGTTTGTGTTCGTAGCGTCTATTTTTAGCACTTTGATGTCGTAGCACGCCACTGACCTTCGTAGACGCGCGGCCTACGGCAGGAGTACTCGTTCGTAGCGTCGTAGCACACTCGTGAATAATCGTCGATCTCCGTAATCAGTCGGGCGCTCGGCACTGCCGTAGCAGCGCCGGAGGGAGCAAAAAATAGCAACCGATACACTTGCACTTGAGGTAAGAGGGGCGCGTGGTTATGTTGAGGCGACGCAAGAACGACCCGTATGATCAACCGGCACTAATGTTACAATCGTATGCACTATGTTATCAATAATTTGTGGAACAAGCGCGACACGTCCGCTCACAACTGCGTTCGAGACGAAAGAGGATTTAGTTTTATTTTCTTTCACGGTATTTGGAAATGGAAATGATTATATTAACTGCCAGATGAGGTAAAAATTTAAATGATTCAACTATAATTTAAAAAAACGTACACTTTTTAGGGTCCCGCAGCCGTATGGCATAAAATGGAACCCATACGTTTCGTCAAGACTGTCTATCTGTCCGTTCGTATGTCACAGCCACTTTATTCTGAGACTATAAGCATCACACTGCTGAAATTTGGTAGAAAGATGTATCCTGTTAACCGCTTTACGATTTTTATACAAATATATGTATATTATATTTAAATGTTATAAAGTTATATTTTTTTTAAATTTAGAAATGGCTCCACTGTATGAAAATAAAGTTAGACATCCGTGGTGCCGTGGCTCAGCACGCTGGATTGCAATCCGTCACCGCCCCGAGAGGAAACATAATTTTCTATAATATTGTCTACATTCTGGGTCTTGTGGTACCAGCGTTGTGACAGATTTCCATAATTTTAATGCATTAGCGACAAATTTTGTGAGCAGAGCATCGTACAGACATCTTAAAAAGTGTGTGATCGTTAACATAAGCTGATTTAACTTTTCAATGTACCTGTACCAAGAATGTATATTAGTTATATGTTTTCTAAACAAATAAACCGCTGTAATATATTATACTTACAATAATATTACTTATAGTAACAAAAAAAAATTTGATGTTTCAAAGTAGTAGCCAGCTTTTTATGTGGTGCTACATACATATTTTGTTACATATGTAAGTTTTTTATTTGTTTAAAAGTCCCAACTCCGCAGTTTTCGTAGCGACGCAACAAGTAGCTCAAATGCACAATGACAACTTAATTCAAGTTTCGCCCCGAATGAATAGTGTCTTTGTCTCAGTTCGTTAGCTGTGCTTGTTCGATGCTGAACGGATTTTGAAGTTTTAATGCTCATTTAAGTTATGAACAATATTCAGGTTCTGTTGCATTGTGTTACTTTTAATATAGCCCCAGATTCACTTGCTAAGCATATATCAAAAAATTGACTTCGGCTGCTACATAATACATTTTTTAAAAATGGAATTCATCATTAAAAGCTGTTTCAATTCATTCATACTTTATTAAGCCTTCTAGTCGTTTTATACCACTGAGTTGTTATTACTACGTACAGAGAAGCTATGCCAAGCAAAAAATGAGTCTCAGCTTTGTGATAATGTGATCCCCCGCGACTTAGTCCGCGAGTTTTGAGTTTGCTCCCTCCCCTCCTGACGCAGCGTGTTTTAGAGCATACGTAAAGCCTAACTCCAACACAAAAATATTTTTTTCAAATCGGTCTAGAAGTTCCTGAGATTAGCGCGTTCAGATAAACAAGTAAACTCTTAGCCAAGCTTTATAATATTAGTTTAGAAAAACGGTTGTAGTGAGTGAACCATATAAGATAGACATATGCTCTCGCGAATTCAGGACAAAGACAAAGGGGATATTTTTTATCCTGAGAAAAGGGGCCGGGGCGAAACAATGGCTGGGTGGGACGGGACTGCGAGTAAAACAAAGTTCGCTGTGTCCGCTAGTTACTATTAAATGAAAATAAAAAATAAACAGTAATTTTGCAGTACTGCGCAAGACAATAAATAAGTCAACAATACTTATCACTAATCAAAAATCTTTAATTAAATGTGTATCATATTCCGTATAAGTTTATCAATCTCACACACTCAATTCAGTATATTCAATTATTATACGAGTATTTGTTATCAGATTCGCCTGTGACATGTTTCGATTAAAAGTAACCGCATGTACGCAGATTGTCGGAAGTGACGTCACACGGCGAGAGCCCCTACTATGCGACTCTACAACAACAATCGTTGACGTACTCTTTAAGAACGTAAAGAACACAAAACTCGATGATTTATAAATCAATTGAAGTGATGTTTTTTTTAAAAAAAATGGTGTAGATTGCTTTAAGGGGCTACCCGGATTTTTAACGCGCACACTAGCGCCACTTCAGTAGAAAAATCATAACTCGTTAAATAAAAGACCAATCAAAAATCTGGTAGACACGATTGTAGTACAAGTTCTATAGTTTATTTAGTACGTTTAAATTGTTCTTAAAGTAGTTTACTGTGGTTAGAGTTAGAAAAACTTCTAAATATGGCAACTTTTGGCAATTTTTCGAACTGTAATTGCAGATAACTCTTTTTTATTGACTTAAACATTGTATCTAAACCACATAACCGGACCTACAATCGCATCAATCAGATTTTCGATTGGTCTTTTATCTAACGAGTTATGATTTTTCTACTAAAGTGGCGCTAGTGCGCGCGTTAAAAATCCGGGTAGCGCCTTAAACACTTATATTTTATATTCTTAATGAAACCAAAAATTTGCGCACGGGCGGGACTCGAACTAGCAACTTCTTGGCTAACCGGGCCAAACACCGTACCAATTGAGCTACCGAGCCGTCGGTCCGACGGCGCGAAATTTCTTTTCTCTTATGGGTCCGTCATTATTACGCATGACGGTAGCGCCATCTACCCGTCTATTTATGAAACAGCGGGCCAAGTAGTTATTCTTTACAGAATAAATTCAACATGGAAATCGATAACACTTCGCTATCCAATGGATTGGATCGCATTCCCGCCGATGCGCAAATTTTTGGTTTCTTATTTTTTCTTTAAAAATGACAAAATAACATTTAAAAAGTGGGTATTTCTAATTATTCTCAGTAATGACAGTTATTATTTCTAAGGATTTTTTTTTACTTCTTTTTAAGCATGTATCGATAATAGAGGTACTTACACACTTTTCTGCCACATGTATTTTAAAATATATAAATAACTATATGATTATTTTGAGTTCATCAATAAAATGTATGGGAAGGATAACATTTTACAAGATGTTTCATTATAATGTTTAGTAATTAATGATGTACCACTTCTAAACTAATAAAAAATATGGTTATTATATCAAACGATTTATCTTCGTGCTCCAACAGTACCGCATTCGATCGTTTCAAAATGGCGTCGCGTCGGAAGCGCGGGAACTCAATTGTTTCACAGACCATATCGAGATACGTTCCGTTTCACGCGTTTTGATGTGGGTTGCATTTGTGTGGATACTTTGGTTGTTTGTAGGGCAAAGATCGGTGCTTAGGATAGTATTATCAGAACAGTTTAAGTTTTGAAATGTCGCTTACAAGTTATTACAGAACAGTTCAAATATATTGTAGATTCATCATTATAACAAAACAGTGAGCAGATAAAATTCGGTCAATTTATTATTTAAACACAATAACACAGCCTATACAGAATGAAAATCCAATCAGTAACCAAATTTTGTGTAAAGACTTTACTGATGAATATGAACAACTTTTTGGAACTTTTTAGTGTGAAACAGCAGATTTTTTTCTCGGTTTCACTACTGCTCCAATAGTAAAAGTTTTCATATTCATTCGTGGAGTTCTTATCAAAATTTGGTTACTGATTAAAATTTAAGCCTGTATATAGCCCGTGAAGTTGAGATCTCGCCTGCGGGGCGAAGGGTTGCGGGGGGAGACGAGAGATCGGTTAGTGGCGGCGCGGGCGGGTGCTAGCTTGCTTGTAACTTACTTCTTACACAAAAACAATGTTAAGCTACTCTAATCTCTACAATACAGTTTGTTCTAAAACCAATTTAGTTTTCAAGCTAAGTAATGTATTTTAACAATAATCAATTCAAGGTGTATGAATGAAACATTGTTGTATTTTTCATAATATTAGGATATGTTGATATAGTAAGGCTTTCAAATACGTGTGCAAAATTTCGTGAGTGTGTGTATGTTTGTATATTTGTCTACGCATTACTCGAAAATTAGAAGTCATAGTGAGATAATTCTTTTTTTAGTATATATAATAAGGTATACTTTAACTAAGGGTACAGTGTAAGTTTTATCATTATCGGTCTAGTATTTTTAAGATATGGGTACTAACTAAAAATTATGAAATAAAAAAATGAAAAACTGACTAAAACGTTTAAAATAACGCATTTTTCTTCTGTGTGGGAGAAACAAATTTATTTGGGAGTAGGCGCATAATGTTAAACTTACACCAATAGTCTACACACATTATGCACCGACTTCAAAAGAATTTGTTTCTCCAAAATAGAAAACAAATGCGTAATTTCTTAGGTTTTTAATCAGTATTTTTTAATGCTGTTATTATGATTTGAGTTCCTTAATAAATCAAATATAATTATAGTTCTCAATAACACCTTTTCCAAACTAACTTGCTAGCTTACAAGAAGATGGACGTCAAACGTTCCAAGTCACTAACCATAGAAAGTCCAACTCAGCAAGATAAGCCGCATTTCGAAACTGCATACAACGGAACGCAGCCGCCGGACGCGTCACCGGCTTCCGGTCAGCCGGTAAATTTGAATTTGGAACCGATATCACTTGCCAACAGACTTTTGTGGCGGGCGGTCGTGTCGGCCGGCGGAAATTGCCGACGCCGATCGACGAAAGCCGAAGTTTGTTGCAAATTCGTAGCACTGTTTTGGTGTTTTAGTTGGTTCTGTTTTTCGTAACTTCAAGTTCGTTAACGTATTTTGTTATTTTACACTTATTTACCTATGGAAATTATTTGTCTCACATTGGATCTGGAGGGCAGGTGATGATAAGTATATTTTTGAACTCCTCCTTTAATATAAATTTACCATCAGGTAAGATCATGGTCACAAGTTTGGCTATTAGCTGTAAACAGTTATTACAACGTATACATAGAGACGCTATGACTAGGTACGCAAAAATGTGCGCAATTTGATGTCAAGATTTTGACGTGAATTTGTTAATTCGTATTCTTTGAAATGTTAATATTGTATTGGATACCAATCACATTCATGGCTCGATCCCAAAATAGGTAGCTAACGCACTTGTATTATGGAAATCGGAAACAACGATGGTACCACAACACCCAGACCCAAGAAAATGTAGAAAGTTCTGATTTCTACATCGACCCGATCGGAAATCGAACCCGGGACCTCGGAGCGGCAACGGCTTGAAACCCAGTGTGCTTAGCCACTACACCACGGAGGTCGTCAAATATTGAATAAAAAAACCAAAGGAGTCACCAGACATTTTTACCTACTAAACAAATCCTATCACGCTGCTCATTTTCATATTCAGGATGCGAAAATTTAAAAAATGTTAACATTAATTTAATTTTTTTTTGGTTGCTCTAAAAAAAACTACCCTGAACTGTTACTACAAATATTTCGTCATTTTTGTATCCTGCGGTGGAATAGTGTAGAGCAATCGTATTCATTTGACAGTTCAAAACGTACAGTATAATCTTTCAAATGGCAATAATTATTTTATTTTTAACCGACTTCAAAAAAGGAGGAGGTTATTAATTCGACTGTATGTTTTTTCTTTTTGTATCTATGTTACCTCATAGCTCAGTCATTTGTCGACCGATTCGGAAATTTTTTTTGCTTACTTAGAGGGTATACTTTCTAGTTGGTCCCATTTTTTCAAATTTGGGATCTGATGATGGAATCTTGAATGAATGAATGAATGAATGAATTGAATTAATGAATGAATGAATGAATTTTTATTTATTTGACACACAAATAAAATTACATTATATAAATTAATTACATTATATAAATTAAAAACATAAATAAATTACATTATATAATTAAAAACAACTAAAATTAAATTAATACAAAAAAAAAAACAAAGCGCCCAGGTGTGCCAAAAAGGTCCCCGCTCAGTATATATCGTGACAGCAGATGGTTAGCATGCCACGACACTGATTTTCAGCGGGAACCCCTGTTAGGCGCTGGGTGTAAACACACACTTGAAAAGAAAAAAAGAAAAAAAAACAACAACAAAACACAAAAAAATAAGATTACATTAATTATAATTAAATAAGATAAATAAATTATTCATTATCATTTTACATTCAAATTATCAGATTCTTCTTAGGTACTAGCTGCGCTTGCAGCGCCCTCATCTCACCGGTCTCGTACCGGTCGCGCGGGCGTGCGTTCCCACCCTAGAATCTGTCATCTGTCAAATAAGTAGACCCGCTCTGTAACCCACACCTAACCAAAAAAAAGTAAAAGAATTTCGCCACGTTTCGCTTTGTTAAAAACCACACCCCAGATTCAAAATTAATTTCAGTTTGTAGCCGGGTTTAAATTAGAAGCACGGCTGAACGAGGAAACAGAAAGCGATCTAGCCTCCTGTTTGGTGCGTGGATCTTGCCGTGCCCCCACGTACGACGCGCATACTACATTGGTAAGTTGATGGAACTGAAATTACATGATTTTTTGCCTCTTCTTGTTGGCTTGAGAGAAAGGCTTTTTTACATTGTAACTGAAAGGTTTTTTTCCCTTTCAGGGCGCGCACTGGAGGGGGCAAGGAGTTCCAGCACCGCGTGGCGGCGAATCGGAAAGATCCCCGGAAGGTCACTGTGCGATGTCGGGGAGTCAGAAATACAGGCGTGCACGCTCTTCTCCCCCGCCCGTTCCCACCCCATGCCCAAAGCAGCTTTTCCTCCAAATATGCAGGTTTATGGGTTTTTATTACTCCAAATAGCAAAGTTGCTAGGTGTAGTTTTCGGCGTGCTTCCATTTTTAATATATTTGCTGCATTAAGATATGGCGTCACATGAGTCCGTGGTGGAATGTGAAAGCAAAACCTTGCACATGCATTTTGCACCCGCTGGATGAGCTTTGCAGACCTTGCGAGTAAGCATGGACCATATACTGTGTCGCAGTAACTGAGTTTCGAAAGAATCAGCGATTCGCACAATGCTATTCTCAGTTTTACACATAAATAAGGTCTGATTTTATACAGCAGCCTCAGTCTGTAGAAACAATTCTTTACACATTCTGCAACATGGCTCTCGAATCTGAGGTTGCTGTCAAAAATCAAGCCCAGGTTCCTTGCCCTGTCCACTCTTTCAATTGGTTCAGCGTTTATTGTTATTTGAATTGCAGCATTATCAAGTTTAGCCAAATTCTTAGCCGTTCCAACAACCATAACCTTTGTCTTCCTTGCGTTTAATGTAAGTGAGTTTGCAGAGCACCAGTTCACTATTCGCTGCAGCTCATCATTGATCCTGGTAACAGCGTCTTCACATTCTGCAGGGACAAATGGCAAGTACAGTTGTATGTCATCAGCGTACATGTGGTACCTGCAATATCTGATACATTTTGTGATGTCTGCGCAGCAGCTCGTCGCGCACGTGGCGGCGCACCAGGCGCACCTCGACGCGGCGTGCGCGCCCCCCGCCGGCCTCCGCCGGGGGCGCGCCTACGCGCTCCGCGAACACCACGTCGCGCTCCTCCAGCGGCACGCCCAGGCGCCCGGCCAGCACCAGCACGGCGTGCATGACGCTCTCGCCCTTCTGCTCCGGGAGCTGGCCGATCTCGAGGTCAGACAGCAGCGCCTCCTGCTCCCGGTCGTTGAGCTCGAGCTTGAGCTCCGCGACGGTCCGCTCCAGCTCCGCGACGACGCCCGCCTCGGCCCCGGGCTCGGTCGCTGCTCGCCGTTGATCTGCGGCGTCCAATCTGTACTCTACGGCGTCGATGCGCGCCCCGACAGCGACGCTGGCAGTGTTGGCGGCTATCTCGAGCGCCCGCGCGCGCCCCTCGACGTCGCCTTACCGTTCCTCGCAACGAGACACTCGACCGGAGAGCTCCAGCATGCCATCGTTAAGAGCGTCGAGCCTGGCCTGGGTCGATTTCATCTCGGCCCGCATCTCCTCTCGAAACTGGCGGAACTCCAAAACGAACAACTGAAAATCTGTCAATTCGACAGACATGTTGAGCGCCGTGTCGTCGAAAGAAGACACGTCCTGATCTACCGGCCTGGATGCACCCCGGCGCATGGTCACTCCGCCCTCCGCAGCCCGCACCGGCGTATTCGTATTATCAGTTTTTGGCTGCTTGCTGGTACACGTCACGCACCTCCACGCTGCCCTGTGCTCACCGGTTAAAGTGTTGAAGAAGCGCTGTTCGGATACTCCCGCGCACTCCAAATCGTAGTGCAACCTGCACGAGCTGCAGGTCAGGAAGCACCGATCCGGTAAAGCCTGCATACATCCGCTGCAGTTTCCATATTTTCCGCCTGGCATTTTGAATTATGGCTTTGTGGGCGTCGTAACGGTCGCGTACGTGATATGAAAAACTCGTAGTGTTTTGTTTGTAAATTTCACTAAATCACTTGTTTTTTTGTCACCTTGTGTTAATTTGAATTGTGTTTAGTGATTAAGGGGCTACCCGGATTTTTAGCGCACTTACTAGCGCCACTTTAGTAAAAAAAACATAACTCGTTAAATAAAAGACCAATCAAAAATCTGGTAGATACGATTGTAGTACAGGTTCTATAGTTTATTTAGTACGTTTAAATTGTTTCTAAAGTAGTTAACTGTAGTTAGAGTTAGAAAAACTGCTAAATATGGCCACTTTTAGCATTTTTGCTAACTGTAACTGCAGATAACTGTGTTTAATTGAACTTAAACATTGTGTCTAAACCTCATAATCAGAGCTACAATCGTATCTACCAGATTTTTGATTGGTCTTTTATTTAACGAGTTATGATTTTTCTAGTAAAGTGGCGCTAGTGTGCGCGGTAAAAATCCGGGTAGCGCCTTAATTAGTTTGTTTATAATTAAAAACATATGGAGCAAATCAAGGTATGTGTTTACACTTCACCCTCTTTTTTTTTTTTTTTTTTTTCTTTTTTTTTTTTTCTCTTGGTGTAATCGAGGGAAACCCTAAAATTTTAAAGGCGCGTATAGTGTTTCTTCACTAGAATCTTAATGTTGACGTGTTGTTACGTCTGATAGTCAACATCTTGTGGGGCTGAACTGATAGTGGAACTCCTTAACGATTAGGAGTTCAGTAATTATAATGAAAAAACTTAAAATAGGTAGTTTGTGGCTTCTTAAAAAATAGAGTCATAAGGTGCGACTCCCCCCCCCCCCTCCCTTCTCATGTAATCTCTAAAAATAAAGAACTAAAATTAACTTTAAGAAAGTAAAAACCGACTTCAAAACCAAAATGCACTAAAAATTCTTGAATAAACTGTTGACTATTGAAAGGAAGAAACCCATTTTAGGCAAACAATTTCTTTTTGGAGTCGGTGCCATCGCTTTGACCATCAAGCATCAACTATCACAGCACCGACTCCAAAAAGAAATTGTTTGCCTAAAACGGGTTCCTTTCCTTTCAACAGTCAAGAGTTTATTGAAGACTTTTTAGTGCATTTTGGTTTTGAAGTCGGTTTTTACTTTTTTAAAGGTAATTGCCGTTACACTAAGGTGTGGATCACCTACCAAAGGCGTCACAGAGGCGTTATTTAGTTCACCAATTTTTCTATTTTGTACGATTCACTTTTCCGTCCCCCCCCCCCATCTAACTTCTAAACTAAGCGAGTGTAAATTTTGAAAAAATATGTAATTTATAACAAATACTTTCAACGAAAATTGGTTCGGACGGAATCGATAAAGAAGTTTTTGAGATTTAGCACATTTTCGACAACCGCAAACATAACTTTGTACTTTATACAAACACTATGAAAAACAAAGTTATATTTGCTGTCAACAAAATATTGTGGATTTTACTAAGTGGAAGTAAGTGGATTCCCAAATTCAGTTAAAGTTGGCACGGAACCCTCAGTGCGCGAGTCCGACTCGCACTGGCCGGGTTTTTAGGGTTCCGTAGCCGAAAGGCAAAAAACGGAACCCTTACAGTTTCGTCAAATCTGTCTGCCTGTCCGTCCGTATGTCACAGCACATTGAGTAAGACGAAAAATGGGTGTTCCCCCCCCCCCCCAAACTAACTTTTAAACTAAACGAGTGTAAATTTAAGAAAAGTAAAGCCACATCTATATTGTTTCTACGAGTTAGTGACCATTGGCGTCAATTTCATACCGCATGATACCTTTTCGTGGCGTCAGTTCCCAATGCTAGTAATTTTGTTTTTCATAAATATTTAACCGTTATATTTGGCCGTTGGGGCAGGAAAGTTCTAGATTGGAGTCCCTTTGACGAAAGACGCAGCGTAAGACGACCACCAACAAGATGGACAGACGACCTTGTAAAGATCGCAGGATTAAACTGGATGCAAACCGCTAGTGATCGGTCGCTGTGGAAAGCCGTGGGGGAGGCCTATGTTCAGCAGTGGACATCCTTTGGCTGATAATGATGATGATGATAAAAATGATGTATAGGAGAAACAAACTCATTTAATGTCGGAACATGATGTGCGTACGCAGACTGCTGCTATCCGTTAAGGTTTACAACATGCACGAACTTCAAAAGAGTTTGTTTCTCCTGTTAGCGTTATTTAAGTCCTTTTAGTTAAGTTTTATTTTAAGGTGGTTCAATTTTTATAAATGTTTTTTTCGACGTTTTTAGTTATTGTTAAAGTAACAATATACTTGATAGAACGAAAATAGTTATCAAAACCTTCTCCTCGGTGTAAGAAATACTTTGAAGAAAACCCCATCAAGCTCATTCCAATCAAATGCGGGGGGACAAACGTACCGGTCGAACTGAAGACCTTCTTTTTTTGAAGTCGGCTAAAAATAGTTTGATGGCAATAGGGTTCAAGAAATAAAAAGTAAAATCTTTATTTACTATCACGTTAGATAATTCACGTCCTTAATAATATTATGGGTAACACTTGCAGTAAGTATTATCGATTATCACATTCACGAATAAAATTAAACGAGAGCTAAAACCATTTTAAATTCGCATTTTTGCTTCGAACTTCCCATTACACCTAGATGATGAAGGGTTGAAAATGTTTAATGTTCTTTTGGCGCGCTGTCAATTTTGACAGATGACAGTTATTTGCGCGCGAAACGATTTTCCAATATAGCGGCTCCGTGCTTTATCTAGTAATCAGTGTATGTTTCCACTGTATCACGAGTTTTTAATGTAATTAAAGTCTATCAATATCATGAAGAATTTTGTCTCAATCAATCAATAAATCATTTATTGTTTCAGCTATAAGTGTATAGAAGTTGTTCCTATTATATAATATAGTTTTCAACACACTTGCTCAAAACGACGGTTTTATACCACCGATTTTTGGCTCATAATTATGGATATTATACACGCGTGCTTTTTCATTATATTATTGCACTAGTGCTTTTAGTTTATTAACCCGACCAATTTACATTTGTACCCTAGTACCAAGTCGTAAGTAAGAAGAAGAAGCGATTTAATTTAGTCGGGTTATACAATACTTTTATTTAGCAACAAACAGTATTTATGCGAAAAATAACAGTATCTACATATCTATTTCAATAAATGGTAAATCCAGATTTATTTCTAAAAAAATAGCTCAAATTCATTTAACATTTTCTGTGATTTGTGTTTTAATCACGAATTATTACATTTTTAATTATGGCTTTTGGCCGATCTAGCTCGCGCCTAAGCCTTGCGCGCGCATCGGTATCGCGGCAAGAAAAAAAAAACAACGCGTCATTTTTCGTAAATAATGATTGTCGGGTGTGACGAAGTTTGGATTAATTATGAAGAATAATATTCATGACAATGTCTACTTCAAGTGAAGAAAATGAAGAAAACCAATTATTAACTCCGCCGGACATACGTAACAAGGCCAAAAACGCGTGCGAAAGTCTTTGCCATCAAAATCGAGTGAAATGTATTTTTACTGTTTTAATAATTAAAAACTTAGTAAATGAAGAGTCTTGTTTTTTCCTTGCAAGTGTGTTGAAAAACGTCGTATGAAACACGTGTGCCTGTGACCATTATATACGCGGCTTTCTTATGGCGCACTCGCTTTCGCTCGTGCGCACACAATATCGCCTTGTATATAATGGTCAACTTAGCACACTTGTATCATAATGTACTATTAGCTATAACTTGGGCGTACAATATTTTCAATTTTGAAACTTTTTGATATTTTAAGTATTATATATTTTTAAAATAATTTTAACTTGTTGCGTTTGAATATTTACAATAGTAACATTTTTAATTTATCTTTAAAAATCTCTGTAAGAGAGTAATAGTTTTTTGATAACAATATTACTAGTAAGTTTTTTTTTAAAAACTGTTACTATCTAAGTCTTAAGGCAGTGAAACTATTAAGGCAGGTGATTACACATTTTTTGGGGCAATAACATAGGCACTTATTGGGAAGAAACTGGTTTTATATGGATGATTTGGAAAAATGGTTGACGAGTTTGTCGCGACTGACTGGTAAATGTTGAAAATGTACAAAGAAGGATGATTTAGCACCTTTAAATTAGTAAACACCGGTCTAAAACTATACATTTTTGTGGCTCAATATACACATACTTACTGATCTTATTAACATATTTGTGTGGCGTTACATTTTCGAAAAATCACATCGAAAAAAGTTTGTTCTCACGATATGATAACGACGTGTTTGGTATTGTGGCTCCTGACTACTATGCCAGCGGGTTCAAATCGCGCAAGGGGCGAATGTTTATGTGATGAGCACGAACATTTGTACCTAAGTTATCGGTGTTTTTATGTATTTAAGTATTTATGGGAGACACCTTCGTCATTATTGATGTGTTGTGTTCGTAGCACAAGGAAGAAAATTCGACTTTGAAGACAAGACATTTGCTGTGTTGTCTGAAGCATATTTAATTATTTATTAGTCATATCCTTCCTGTTTAGTACAGTCATTGACTACTATTAATAGCGTTATTTTGTCATTGTATTTGCGGCACCTCATTTTTTTAAAACGTAGTAATAACAACTCACTGAGTACAGTTCGGATGAAAGAGGAGGCAACCACAAATAGTTATATTTATTGACATATTGCTTTATCTAAACCTGGACCACTATTTCATGCAAAGAGATGAGATTTACAAAATGGTTTTTTCGTACGGAATGAATTAGCAGATTTTTGTCAGATTCTGTCATAAGTCATTATTAAGTAACGGTCTGTTATTTTAACACACAAGTCTGTTTTACTTTTCCCGTCATATAGCCGTATGTCTTTATTTCCCGAATGTGGCCTGTGATAGGAGCAAAATTTTTATTAACAATTCTACACAGTAACTCGTTGTAGTAACTGACAATGTCAATTTCTGTAACTAGACTCATTTATTATACAATATACCTGTATCATATAATATACCTCCGTGGTCAAGTGGCTAGCATGCTGGTTTCAAGCGTAGTCGGGTCAATGTAGAAAACGATATTTTCTATATTGTCTTGGGTCTGGGTGTTGTGGTACCACCGTTGTGTCTGATTCCCATAACACAAGTGCATTGGCTACTTACTTTGGGATCAGAGCAATGTATGTGATTGGTGTCCAATATTTATTTATTTAATTATTTACAATACATTGCTGGTTTGATTTATTATGTTAGAATGTTATTTTTTTTATAAAAGTATTTTTTCGTGAACATACATTTAAACAATTTAGAATTGATTACTTATTGGCCTACTTAAAGGGCCTATATTATAAATTTAAGCCCCTTTTACAGGCCACACCCTGTATAAACAGCTTGATGCCTTTTATTTCGTAGATTGTTTATATCGTACCGTACAATGGAAACGGTGCCAACTAATCCAGACACATACATCGCAGAGAATGACGTTTAAAGGTTTTAAAGTAACATTTTTACAGTGTTTTGCCGCGGGTTTGTGAGGGGAAACAATTTGTTTTGAATTGCAGACTGTTGCAGCAAGAAATTGCTCATGATAAGTACTGATTTTCAAAATTATGATAATTTTAAATATATAAATTTTGGACACCAATCACATACATTGCTCTGATCCCAAAGCTCACTGTACAATGCACTTGTGTTATGGAAATCACTCACAACGGTGGTACCACATCACCCAGACCCGAGACAATATCGGAAATTTTGATTTCTATATTGAGCTGACCGGGAATCGAACCTGGGACCTCAGAGCGGCGACGCCTTGAAACCCAGCGTGCTTAGCCACTACACCACGGAGGTTGTCAAATATATTTCTGTAATAATCATAAAATTATTATCCCTTTGGAATAGAACGACAAAAGCGAGATGTCACTAGCAGGAAACTGTGTGATAAAAAGAGATGGGTAGCAGAACCATTTTTGTCAGATGTCAAACAGTTGACCGCCCTGCAGAGGCTTGCTGAAAATTACTTCCATTTGATTTTTCCATGATTCTTCATAATTTCAAGTGAAATCGTGTATATTTTGCTTCTGAAACATGGTGTCCTGTTCGGTGATTGATTGTTGTTCAACACAGCAAAATAATCCCAACAAATTTTCATTTCACAGGTAAAATACTCCGAATCGACACGTCCTAATTTACGCTTTATTTTTGCCAATGTGCTTCCAATTTTAAGAACTGAGTATGATTACTCTTTTCTTTAGGCGTTTATTTACATAAAAAGCAAAGATCAAATAACATATAATACATATTTACGAATATTTTGTGTAAAGAAATAATTTTCATTTTACACTAGGGCTGCTTCAAGCTATCGATATTTCGTGTCGACTATTTATCACGCGGTAAACTAATATGCTCAACCCACGACGATTTAAGTATTAGTCACCTGGGTGCATTGTATTCTCATTTATAATTACTTCGCTGATTGACAAAACATTTAAGTATTGTAATGTTTCGCGCATACATGGCAGTTTGTATACGTATCAGGTTTTGACTATTAGAATAGTATAGGACTAATTGCAACCGTTATTATATTGTTCAAATATAAATATAATAGTAAAAATACGTTGGTAATTTATGTATCTTTTAGATTTCCTAATAATTTGGATACTAAAAATGCATTGCTCAGATTAATCGACCGGCGAAACTGGATTCCTAAACCATACTCGTATGTCTGCAGTAAGCATTTTAAAGAAACATGTTTCACGACGCGAGGAGGCAAACGATGTTTAATGAAATTTTCAATTCCAACTGAGTTTGTTCCGGTAAGCTAAATTAATATAATCTTCGGCTGTTGCTTTATTAGAAATATAGTAACATGTTTTTGCACTAGATATGCTAACATACAACTTTGTGTATATGAACAGACATGTCTTGGTCTGGATGTTCTTAATAAGTTTTGTAAATACAATTAGGGTTTCTTATATACTTCGCTTAGTCTGGGACAAGATCATACTGTCACAATACTTTTATTTAATATCTACTTATGTGTTTCTTTTTCGCAGGTAAAAATAAAGCCCAGACGCACAGTGACTTCATATATATATAGAGATATAATACCAGAAGCATCCTCATCGTTACCTTTAAAATCTACACCGCCACTCTTGGAACAGCCTACGCCATCGACCTCTTCCCAACTAGAATTGTCGCCAAGAAAAAAAAAACTTATATCCAAATGCACTAAATTGCAAGAAAAAATTAAAAAAAAACAGCAAATCATTCGGAACCTGAGGGCGCAAAATAAACGCTCTAAAAATAAAGTAGTAACTTTAGCATCTCTACTTGACGAAATTCAAAAACGACCTGGCCTGCAAGATCATCTAAATGTTATTTCTGCAACATGCTGCAATAAAACAATACAAGCCTTAAACGATCGAATGAATGCATTATCTCGTGGTGTTATATCTCAATCAGCTGCATTCTGGGATGAATTGAAAACATTTTCGTTAACACTTCATTCTATAGCCCGAGATCATACAGTTATATTCGCGAAAAAATTTCTTTTTGTTTGCCACACGTAAGCACACTGAGAAACTGGTATAAACGCGTAGATTGTGCCCCAGAATTTACTGCAGAATCATTTAATACCATCAAAGAAATAGCAAAAACAAAAGATCTTCTCGTAAGTTTGACTTTCGATGAAATGAACATCAAAGAGTATACTGAGTTTGTAGGTAAGAACCACTACGGTTTTGTGAATTTTGGAAACGATACACATGGAGATGAAGTTCCAGTGGCAAGTCAAATTCTTGTTTTTATGGTTGTAGCTATTAACCACTTTTGGAAACTACCAGTTGGTTTCTTTCCAGGGCGGGCTTTTACTGCTACTCAAAAGGAAAATCTACTAAAGATATGTCTTACTTTTTTAATTGAAACCGGTTGTACTGTTGTCTCAATAACTTTTGATGGTATATCCTCTAAATATATATATATATATATATATATATATATATTGCAGGATTTGTCATCAAAAAAATCCGAAGGCTTATACATTGTGAAGTTTGCTTGGAATCCCTTGTACAAGCTCGGACTGACTCTTTAATAAGTCGTAAAGATTTTGATAAAGACAGTGTTGGTTTTTTATTCTATCCTTCAGAGGATGTAATAAATATTTGCTTAAAGTGTGAAAGATATTTTAGAGAAAAGTTAAAAACTAGTTTTGATTTTGATGAAAATAAATTTGATAGGACCGTCTTAGATATAATTCGTCATATTGATTTGGGAAATCAATTAAATTCTTTGGTTGTTCATTCATTCGATCAAGACCCTCTTAATAGTCACAGATATCTTATTATCAAATGTATCATTGAAACATATTTGCCTGTAAGATTGAGGTATGAAACCAAATTCAAGAATGTATCAAAGCTAACTTTGAGAAATTACCTAAATAAAATAGTCCTTTTCCGAGGGCAGTGAGAAAATTAGAAATGTACGTACTTAACAAACGACTTATATTTACCCGCGACGACGGAACGGAGAACGTGTACGCGTTTGGAGTAAGAGGAAGTTTGTGTGTTTGTGTGCGCAAACGAATGCTCCCATGTATCTCCAGAAAGAGTAAAATAAAAAACAACATTAAAAATTTTGAAAAATCCCACGACGTTTAACCGATATTCTTCCTAATTGAAAAAATAGTCAAATATTTTATCTCAAATCTCCCGACCAAATGTAAATAAGTATCCACCTATTTCTTAATTGAAAAACTAGAAAATTCGTCGGGGCTGCTATTGCCATTTCATTGTTCTACTTTAAGTAGGTAAAATTGATATTACGAGGCAGGTAATGGCAGACTCGTCGAATTTTCTTGGTTTTGCAGTTAGAAATAGGTGGATACTTATTGACATTTGTTCGGGGGATTGGAGAAAAATATTTGATATTTTTTTCAATGAAGAAAAATACCTCTTTTAACGTCGTGGGTTTTTTAAATTTTAATGTTGTTTTTTATCACAATACAATTAGTTAATACCGTCAACATCTATTCTCTAAAACTATTGGAATGTAACTGTTTGTTTCACAAGTGTATAATATGTATTTTTGTATGTTTTCCTAGGATTTTTAAAAACGAGGAGTCAATGATTTAGTTGATTTATATTAACATACATTATAATTTATTTTCCAAAACTTAGGGCAAGTTGCACAAGTAATAACTTTATGACGACTCAATGGTCTGAAGCTCGTTTTTCTACTGCATCAAACATCCTTCTTACCCGCAGTGCCATGGCCGATACCCGTAACGAGCGGTTCCTTCATCCATCATCACAAACATTTGCATTTATCATATAAGTGATTAGTGGTATGGTATGAATGGAATTATTTAATTAATAAATAAAATATTTTTGGATTTGTTTTTATTTTATTCAAAAATTAGCGGTCCCAACGAATACGAAACCGTTTGTCCGCGAGTCCAACTCGTACTTACCGACTATAACTGATACTAATGATATCAATTGCACTAGTAAAAAGCAACTTTGGCTGTGTCTGTCACAGCTAAAGTTGCTTTTTACAAGTGAAATTTATATTATTTAGTTTTTATGTTTGTCACATAAAACAACTGTAAAAACAATACAAATATTACAATATTAATGATGTTATCGATATCGATATCAATGTAAAAAGCGGTATGGCAAACATCACTGACACGCATACATAAACAATTTTACACACATAAATGTCATCTTAAATCGTTTGACAGCTTTTACTTGTCCTTCTATTCCGTTAGGAATATTAATTTTATGGTAATAATATTATTAATGAATACTCAAATGTACGTCATTTCTTTAGATGACCGTGGACACCTACGGGTAGAGTATATTATGCCAAGGTCTGGCAGTCCTAAATGTCAGATTACTTTAAAACTGAAGTTATGAAGTGAAGAGATGCTCGTAGCGCAGTGTTGGCAGCGCTTTGGTAGTGATACCGTAGTGAAGCACCCTACGGCGTGGTCGTGTTTGGATGGGTGACCATTCCAACCACATAAGTGACGTATATCAGGAGCGTCTTCGTACTTCGGAAGGCACGATAAGCAGTTGGTCCCGGCTAATATCGGTTGATATTCATCGTTCAGCCTAGTCAGAGGCCCTATGGGCGGCTTGATAAAATCTGTCAGCAAGTTTCGTCGCTTGCCTTGCAAACACCTCTCCGTCAATCCGAACTGAGCCCGCGTGGTGGAGTATGGCTCAAACTACCTCATAGTTGAGGCAAGGCCTTTGCCCAGCAGTGGCTTGTTTACAGCTCACTTAAATATGAAGAAGAAACAGACTTCTCTTTTATTTTAGATAGTGATTCGATGTTTCATTAAGTAAATGTTGGTTTCGTCGAAAATTGAAAGGGAATGAACGTTTTCTCCCATCACTTTAAATCTCTCACTAGATGGCGTTGAGATAGCTTTAGGAATTTTTTTGTTTACGTTGGTGGAAAACCATGGACAAAGAAAAAATGTGCGTCAGTAAATATCGCAAAATGCGTTAATGACCTTTAGATTTATTGAATTATAATACTTATTTTTGACATTAAAAAGTCCTTTATTTAGTAAAGGTATGGACAACAGCGCATCAAGGTAGACACTGCGTTATCTTATACAGTTGTAATAAGGGTTACTTTGCAACAAAAGTGGGTAACCTGATGGCGCCTGTACACTAATATTGTTTTACTGTTTATTATTTACGTTCGTGAAAAGCAGTTACCTTTTGCTCTAATACCTAAATACAGTTTAAAAAGTAATTTCCTAAAGTGACCTTAGTGCCATCTCTTGACGAGTTAAACATCTAATGACAAAACTGCTCATTGTAAAGATCATTCTTCCATAAAGTCGTTTACCGAACGGTGTAAATAATAACGAATAAGTAAAGAGTTTTTTTAAGAAACTCTTTTAAAAACTCTTTTGCCCAGATTCTTTCCTAATAAAATATAAAAACATTTATTCACCATTCGGTTTAAAGTAACAAATATTTGTCCCGTTTCGCTGCAACGACGTTATTAGAATATTAATTATATCTCGGAGGGTGAATAAATATAAAATTTCACGTTTGGCAAAAGGAAAGCTGAGACTTTTCTTAATTTACATGCAAACGACATTCTTTTAACAGTTGGCTGGGTTTTAAGTGATCGTTTTAGTGCTAGTTTCAAGTTTTATTTAAGTTGCGATTAAGTTTTTGAATTTTGTATATTAATAGTTTTAATAAAAAAGGGTTGTACGTTTTGTAGAGGTAATTGAGACGACAGTTTGTTAGTAATAACTTGTAGTTTTTTAAAGCTTAGCAATTTAAAGTTAAAAAAATTAAAGAGTGACAAGTTATTAGGTAATATTTTACGTTCTAGAATTTAAAATGATTACCAGGCTTTTTACCTATTTTAAAATAATGTAGATATGTTGTTTCTTATCAACATTAAAGATTGCTAAAGTCGTTAAGCGTGCAGTGACTTGCGAGTAAATGAAATTAATTTGGAATTCCTTAATTTAGATAAAAGTAAAGTATAGTTAAGTATTTTAACTTCTGTATTTTGATTCAGATTCGATAAGGTGGACAAGTTTATTTGGTAATAGTCTCTAAAAAGTAAAATATTATTTAAAAAAGTATAAGTAAGGACTAAAAACAATGCACAAACCAAACCTCAAAGAAAAAACCTTTTCCTGGAACCAGTTAAAATTTCCTAATACTCTTTTATAAGACAGTAAAGTCATCTCATCCGATCTTATTATTTTTCCAACAGTAATCCTGTAATCTCTTTAAAACTCGAAATGCCGTTGTTTCTTACAAAACCTTTTTCCATAAGACCTCAGCTGTGAGCAAACTATAAAAATGAGCGGTAAATTAAACTTCATAATCTGCATACGAATAAAGTATTATTTTCTCTTTGTTTGTTTTAGATTCTTGAGAGTTAAGCCGAGACGTTGCAATTATGTGGATAAGACGAGATTTTTTTGTTACTTGATTATTAAAAGAAGAGAAAAAAATACATCGGTTAATTTAGCTGGTGTAGTCTGAAGCAAAATTTTTGACATTTGGCGTAGACAACGCTGATTGATTGATCGACTGATTGGTGTTTTCATGTATTTATTGCTTGAGAAGAATTTTTAAATTAAGATTTTTTAAAACGCTTTGTTTTCAGGTTTTTTTGGGATTCATACAAAGATATATTATATATAGATATTTATAGCTTCGTAAATAAAAATGATATTTGATACAACAGAAAATTGAAATTGGCGATACGAAATGTCAAAAGGTTTGTTTCGTGCTTCAACAGCAGTCGACGATTGATCAAATGAATGTTTTTAACTAAATGCAACTATCTAATAGATGCAGAAAACTCTATAAACTGTGCAATAGTCTTTAAAATGGTAATATAATGTGCGTAATGAATGGTGGCAAACTTTCCTATTCCTTAAATACATCCATCGTCTCTTAAAGTTACAATATTTGACAGGGTCATTAAGTATGAAGCCCTGCCCAATAACTTGAAGACCCATGTAATACTTAATGGCCATAAACATTTCAGACTTTTACTTTCACTTTGACTGAAATCACACCTCATTTCAACTTGAAAAAAGAGGGCTTAATTCTATGATTTTAGAAACAAGAACTTACTAAATAGAAACTAAGTATTTTTTTCTGATTTTGTCTTATCCACCCTAGTCTCTACTAACATTTCGAAACAGAATATTCAAATGAACGGACAGACAGACGGACGGGCGGCGGAGGGGACCACTGTACTTGTTGCTTTGAGATCGTGTGGATTGATACTGTTTTACAAGGGGTGGGTAAGGGACGTGGTTTATGTGACATTTAGGAAATGATGCTCAGTTTCAGCGAGGAACTCTAACTGTGGCGAGAGACAAAAGCTGTTTTTTTATGTAATATCTGTAGAAGGAACTGTTTCGCAATCGGAGATGAGGCACCTTATGCTCAACAAATAATAAGACACAACTTTTAATCCTTACACTGAGTTACCCAAATAGAGCCATTCCAAACAGAAACTAAAGATAGCTTAGCCATAGACCTTTCAAAAAAAAATATCATGACTGTAGTAAAAGTCGCATAGTTTGGGAGATAATATCACCTTTTTGTATCTTTCTTTCATGAAAAAAAAAACAAGAAAGTGGAATTATTTCCCTAACCATGGCACTTTCATAGGATTCATGTTATTTTTATTCAAAAGGTATTTTGCTAAGGTATCTCCAGTGTCTTAAAAAAAATGTAGGATATATCTAAAAGTACTATGACTAAGCTTACTCCAGTGTTAGTTTGGCACGCTCTTTTTGGGACACCCTATAATATATAGGTTGTAGAAAAACCAGGTGTAGTGTATTTATTGTTTGAGAAGTTTTTTTTATGAGAACATTAAAAAAATAAATGTTTTTTTTTTTGTGATTTATTTCAGATATAGCTACGTTACCTATAATTATATCAGATGCAGCAGAAAATTATAAAATTTAAATGATCTATGCTAAATGTCAAAACTTTGATATTTCTTGTGCTTTATTGGTAACGCTCATAATATGTAGTCCCTTTTTAACTAGAAATAAATCAATATTTAGGCAATATTTTTTTAATTTAATAATCAATAGGTGGAGTTTTGATCGTAAAAACCTTATCATAAACTTCTGTGCTTAAGTAGAAAACGTATTTAAAAATAATAGAACATGACCCGAACGCTATCCGTTTCCAAAAAGCTATCGCTTTTGTACGGGCAGATTATGTAGTCTGCCAATGCTAGAGTTAATATGGATTGGCAGTAAAACTACTTTAGACTTGATTGAAACTTACATGGTCATTAACATTAGAATTGATTGTAACGGGATTGCTACCATGTACCTTATTATTTTTGAGTTTCCACGCACTATTACATGCCGAATAAAGGAACATATAAAAGCGGTCAAAAACAATGACAAACAGAAGTCAGCAATTGTGGAACATTTGTAAGAATCGGGTCCAAATCACTGGATTGAGTTCCATAACCCTAAGATAATTTCGACAGAACGCCATTACATACCAAGATTGGTTAGGGAAGCGATCGAAATCACAAAGTACAAAAATTTCAATCGTGAGGATGGGTTTAAATTGTCCAATGTCTGGAATCCAGTGATTCGTAAATGCAAAAACCATATATTTTGGCAAAATGTTGTTTCGCGTGCAGATACTGTGAGTGTTGTGTGTCGAGAACCGGTGCGAGAAAATAGTGAGTTTGTTAACAACGGTACTGCAAGTGATCGCAATAAAAGACTTCGAAGGAGGGTAGACCGACATGTCTGCCAATAACAGCTTACCCGCAACAACTTCAGTTGCGCCGTGACCATGGCACTTGCAACAGTGCCGAAATATCGGAAACTCAAAAATAATAAGGTACATGGTAGCAATCCCGTTACAATCAATTCTAATACTTTAGACTTTACAATCACTCGTGGCAGCAACAGCTTTCAACGATGTGCCATTGGCTCACCTTTCTTTATATATTTTCAGTAATTTTGATTTTACATAATTAATTCGTAATTGAGTACTGTAGTCGCTGTTGCTCGAAGTACGGGCGAAGGGCACGGCGTGACGTCACCGTCAGTAAAAGTCCAGAGTGCGAAGATAGGAGTTTATTCCACAGTCTTGAGGTACAAAAATAGGGTGCGGACCGAGCAGCGAAATGATTCGAGCTCAGTGTCTTACAGATCCAAAAATTATGGGATTACTAGATGCCCAAGATGGTAAAAACCAATAAAGTGCGTTCTAGGAATCCAAAGTATCCCCTAACGTATTGGAGAGGCTAGATGCCCAAGATGGTAAAAACCAATAAGGTGCTTTCTAGAGACCCAAGGAATGGATTGGATTGGATTGATTTTATATACAAAGCTCAGGAGTACTTAGCCTACGGTACAAAAACATGTTCAGCGCGAGTTACATATGATCAGTGCCATCTATTGTCAGGTAGTGGGACTAATATATGGGCTTACTTATGATATTGTATTAAAACTTAGTCACCGCGAACTAATAATGCAAAGTGCCATCTATTGCCTGGTAGCAAAACTAATGTATTAGTTTACATAATTGTAGGTGTGTTTCAGTACTTTATTTAACGACGCTGACGTTGACAACACGTTTGGTGTATTGGTTAGAGCTCCTGACTATTACGCCGGCCGTCGCGAATTCGAATCCCGCAAGGGGCAAATGTTTGTGTGATGAGTACAAATATTTCTACCTTATTCATGCATGTTTAATATGTATTTAAGTATTTATGGGAGACGCCCCCGTCATAATCGTTGTTTGATATTCGTAACACAAGTAAGAAAATTCCTTACTTCGAAACCACGACAGTTGGTGTGTTGTCTGGCGCATTTTTATTATTATTTATTTATAATTATATGTAAAATTACAATAATAATTTGTTAATAAATTAAGTACGTTAAGAGCGTAGAACTATTTAAGTTGCTTTTGAGATACAACGAGTAAAATTCTAAGTCTTAACTTATTAGCCTCTCACCGATCTAATCTTTAAGTGATTATACTTAGGAAAGTCATCGTCTTACTTACGTAGGTTATAATGGTTACAAATCTAAGGAAATATGTTTAATCTTCCTCTCCGGTCTATTTCCGTATTTTTTAGGGCTGATTTTTCAGTAGTCAGATAAGAAATATTCGTCGAACAAAATACAATATGGCTAATTTAAAAACGTCACTAAATTGTCAGCATTCATACGTAACTGTCATTTTTTTTATCTGTCGCTTTATAATTTATCAGTCTGATAAGTTTTATCTGACCATTGAAAAATCGGCTCTTAGAATATTACGCGAAAAGTAACGTGAAGATTTACACCGCCCGGTGACAAAGGCCGGCGGCGATACCACAGCGGCTCTATTCCCACTAAGTGACACTTAATTGACATATGCCGCCGGGCGGTGTGGATACACCATTATAATGAATACTAGAGAAAGAGTATCGTCACTGAATCAATTTTGTGAACCTATTGTGCTAGTGACGTCCTTTCCCCTTCATTTCAAACTTGATCATTTTCCAGAAACCTACTTGGAAAAGCAAAAATACCTTAAAACCCCAAGAGACATAAAAAAACACCTTACCACCTGTTCCCCTAAAATGCGAGTAGAACCTAAAAAACATACGTTATTGGCTTATACCGGAAATCAATCCGGAGGTACGTCGCAATAAAAACACGGCGTACCCTGAAACATTCATAAAATCGGCTGAAACGTCTTTTGGTATTGATCTTTTGGTGAACCAATAGGAAGACGTAAGGACGCCTACTAGAAACTGTTTGGGAGGTAAGAATGATGTGAGCAGCGGCGTGAGCTCAGTTGATTGAATATTGATGATTTTTTTTCCATATGTCATGAAATCATGCACGGACGAATTGCTAATGCCAAAAGACCCCTTAACATTTATATCCTTTGGACATTTCCACACATCGCCATCTAGTCCCAAAGTAAGCAACTCAAAGCTTGTGTTATGCGTGCCAGACAACGGATATAATACTTAAATACTTTTTGTTTGTAAATACATACATGATTTACATAGAAAACACCCAGACCAATACAAACAGACATGTTCATGCACACAAATGTTTGTATTGTGCGGGGATCGAACCTGCAACCCGCTGCGTAGTAGGCGATTTCTCGACCACTACACCAGACGGGTCGTCGACCCTTAGGCCACCCAAATAGAAACAAGAACCAAGTCAGCGTGTAAAGGCATCTTCTGGGTGACGTGATTCTATCTTCGACCTAGTGAGTCAAAAACAAGCCAAGGTTTATAAAGATGAAATAAGAAACCAAAAATTTGCTCACGGGCGGGACTTGAACCAGCAACCTTTTGGCAAACCGGGCCAAACGCTCTTACCAATTGAGCTACCTCACTAAGCTACCTCGCTACCTTACCTTTACTAAATATATATACATTTTCAACAACCGCAAATATAACTTTTACCTTCATACAAATACTATGAAAAACAAAGTTATATTTGCTGTTAACATAATACTGTGGTATTTTCGCTAAGTAAAAGTAACTAGAACCCTAATTTAGTTTAAATTGGCACGGAACTCTCAGTGCGCGAGTCCAACTCGCACTTGATCAGTTTCTTTACCTAGTTACCTTTTGTATGATTGATTGTGTAAAATTAAGTATTTGCATTATAATCCTACTTGTTCTTCTTCTTTGCCTTTTCTCTTTTCACTTAGGGTCGTCCCGTCTCGTTTTAAGGCACCAGGACAGTCGGTCTTGGATTGACCATTCCTCTCCCTGAGCACGTCCCATGTCTTTGGAAATGGCTTTCCAACACGTGGCTTGTGTTCGTTCTTTTGCTTTCTTCTTATCAGGAATGGCTAGAAATTTCTTAACAAGGTGTTCTTCGTTAGGTTTCAGCAAATGTCCATGTTTTTTTAATGATCCTCTCACACATCATTACGTACTTAACCAAGTCTCGTCACCTCGGCAGTCAATCGCAACCTTTTCATTTCATTTGTTTGTATGTTCTGTTCATGATGCTTCTTTATGGCAGCATCAATACATCATAGCCTTGGCCACACTGTAGTTGTGAATACTTTTCCCTTAAGTTTTATCGGCATTTTGGGATCACACAGTACTCCAGAGAGAGTTCTCCATCCAAGCCATCCTGCGTTTACTTCGTGAGTCACGTCTACGTCGTCTACGTCACGGTAAGAATCGATGTACCAGGTTTTGGAATCGGACTACTCTTCCGTCCATAGTTATGTCTGTGCTGGTCGCTGATTAGTCAGAGAAGCTGCATTGGAGACCGTATTTTCTAGTGCCCGTCATTTTTTCAACGATCAAGTTTCATGTTTACAACGGGATCAATCATACAGCAGGTACCACGGATGATGGGACTGAATGTGATTAGTAAGAAAATCCATTGAAAGGTTTAATAAGAACGGGCTAAGGGCTGACCCCTGATGCACTCCAACTTTTACTTCAAACGGTTTACTGTAACCAGCCGGCGTTTTCACTTGCGTTTTTACATGTCCTGACTAGAGTAATATACTGTTTCGGTACATTTTGCGCTTTCAGTGTTTTCCATACCTATGAACGTGTCATTCTGTCAAAGGCCTTTTCGAGATCAATGTGAAGATCTTTTATATTAGCTCGGTGTTTTTTCATCAATATTCTGTCAGTTCAAATTAACGAAAATCTAACATTTCCTTTATTACATTTATTTTATCCCAATTTCTTGATATGGCCAGTTTTTCTAACGGTAAATTCCACGTCATGACAAGAGAGTTGAGATCATGATTTAGAATGAAAAAAACAAACATTACAACATTATAATAGTAGTCACTAATAGAGTGGTTTTCCACTGTTAACGAGTATAGTAGCCGATAACCAAAACTATGTTAACTTCAGTTTTTGCTCGCCAGTAAGTACAGGCCGGGAAAATGTCCTCACTGAGGTGGTTTACCCCTAGAGTTGAAACCTAAGATCTCCAAATGAGAAATATTTCCTACTCCTAAAAGCCAAGAATGTTATGTTATCCTGTCAAGTTTTGGAGATGGTATATTTGCTTCAACATTATCTGAATTAAAAACAAATCCACGACTTGTCATGCGACTGCGAATAGCTTTTCAAACATAATTAGTTCATCCTTCTGACGACTTCCGTGGTCGAGTGGCTAGCACGCTGGTTTCAAGCGTCGCCATCTCGTGAGGTTTCGGTTTCGATTCCCGGTCGGGTCAATGTAGATAACGATCTTTTCTATATTGTCTCGGGTTTGGGTGTTGTGGTACCACCGTTGTGTCTGATTTCCATAATACAAGTGCATTGGCTACTTACTTTGGGATCAGAGCAATGTATGTGATTGGTGTCCAATATATTTATTATTTATTTATTTATCCTCTTTTTTGATCTCTTTTCTTTTTGTGTTTTTTTGTAGGGTTTGATTTGCTCTAAATAAAATGTAAGTCTGAGGGAACTCCATTCGTTAAAGAATTATTAATGTTTATTTAAAATAACTGTATATGTTTAAAAAAAGCTTTCAGGGCAAAGTCTCTACTTCAAGTATGATAGTGAGACTGACATCTGAGAAATCTAAACCTAATGGTATATCCAAACCCCCACGGCACAGCCCGGCGGCATTGGCGGCGGGATAATAAATAAATATCCTTTGGACATTCCCACACATCGCCATCTAGTCCCAAAGTAAGCTACTCAAAGCTTGTGTTATGGGTGCCAGACAACGTATATAATACTTAAATACTTTTTGTTTGTAAATACATACATGATATACATAGAAAACAGCCAGACCAATACAAACAGACATGTTCATGCATACAAATGTTTGTATTGTGCGGGGATCGAACCCACAACCCGCTGCGTAGTAGGCGATTTCTCGACCACTACACCAGACGGGTCGACATTAAACGTCAGATACTATGGAGAATGCAGCCGCATCGGCATGAGCGGCATTGCCACCGGCTCATGCCGCTGAGCGGTGTGGATACACCATAAAATGATGTGCAATACTTCAACATAATGCCGCATCCAAACCACTTATCTCCTTGTCTCTCTAAACACGCCTACTCCAAGACCCCGCCCACCAAAGGAGGCGTGTCTCATACACGCCCCATACAGATAACATTCATATGTCTAACTTAAAGCATTGTTTTAGCCGCGCGTGTCCATTGTTGCGAGTTGCATTCGCTTGCAGAATTAGCTTGAGATGTTGCAAGCTTTATGTATATTTTCAGCTTCGAAGCTTGTGTTATTTTCTTTAACTTCGATTTAATTGATAATAAAGAAATATGAAAGGCGGTTCGAATATATTTATTTTGTTCACCAACAGCCAAGCCACAAATACGAATTAAGGATGATTCACGCTACAACGTCCGGACCGTGCCGGAGCCGGGAAAAAATCCCACCGACATTCCAACGCCGTGTCCCGTCCGGGCCCGCGCGGAGCACGTTCAGGCATGAATCACTTCATACAAAATGTTATACAATAATGTTTGATCGTGTCCCGGCCCGGCGCCGGCACGGTGTAGCGTGAATCGGTCTTTACCTATACTATGATGTAAACTATATAAGAAATTATTTTTTTTAAATATTTTTTTAAGATATCTAGCTACCATTCTATGATCTGGGACCCTATTTTTGAATCACTACTCGCGTCAAAATGGTGAGTGAAACTAATTTATTTAAGTCGAATTGTCGAATGAAAATCAGTGGAAATCCTCACGAGAGAGATTTGAAAAAAAAGCTCTACTTTGTAATACTAACGTCTTTATTTCACATGATTTAATTTTTAATTAGTTTTCCAACAAATAGCACTCGCCATATCTACGCGAGCTATTCTAAAATACCCTTGAGAATGTAGATACTTACAACAACCCATCCTAATAAGGATATGGAACAAATAGGAAACTCTTTTTTTATATGAATGCCTTTGTTTGTTTGAAAATTTCAATATCGATCGTATTATTATTATTAGTAGCAATTGGATACCAATCACATACATTGCTCTGTTCCCAACGTAGGTAGCTAATGCACTTGCGTTATAGAAATCAGACACAACGGTGGAACCACCTCTTTCAGATCCGAGACAATAAAGAAAATTTTGATTTCTATATTGACCCGATTGATTAACAGCATGTTTATGTTGAGGACACTTAATTATGAAGATTTGCGATATTGTGTTAGTACCCACAATGTTATTCTATTAAGGGCCGATTTTTCAATGATCATGTGAAATCAGACTGATAAATTATAAAGCGACAGATTAAAAAAAAGACAGTTACAGATTGCTGTAGGTAACGTTTTTAAATTAGCCGTATTGTATTTTGTTCGACGAATATTTCTTATCTAACTATTGAAAAATCAGCCCTAAGGGTTATTTCAATATCTACAAAAGTTATCAAAAGAATAATTCAATTATCAAGCATAATTCCGTTTGTCATATGGGACAGATAATTTCGCTAACTGAAAATTATTAAGATATTTATTAGGATCATTGTAAAGCGGGCTGTACGACTCTTAAAACATAAAATGCAGCTTAAAAAGTCTTAAATAGTTAAGAATGTTATTAAGACTCACAGGTCATAAAGAAGAAAATAAGAAATCGAAAATTGGGCACGGGCGGGACTCGAACCAGCAACTAAAGTCCGTTTTTCTTTGCTAGTCGAATATTGTAAACAATCTTTTTATAACTATTAAAATATCATCAGTGAATAAAATTCATTTACTATTTGATTTAAAAACATCTCGGTGCTATACGATCAATTAAATATGTAGTTAGTGAGTTATGGGTTTATCTTATTTTCAAATGAATTATTTTGGTAAAAAAAGCAAACGTATTAATAACAAACAAGAAAAAAATAAAACAAAGACATGCAACATAAAAAAATAACTTAATATATACCTATTCAAAAACGAAACCTTTTCCTTGCGGCAAGGAGGCTATGATGCTGGGTGCGTTGCCGCGTTGGATAGCTATGCTGATTCTTTGAGCTAGGAACCAGCCAGTTTTATTATTGGCTATTAAAGAATTTAATTTTGGCGCAATTTTACTAAACAGCAATTTAGCAGAGCACAGTATTTCAGGATTGCTTGGGAGGAGACATGATTTAGTTAACATCATAGAGCAATACAGTAAAATGTACTAACACAAATTGTAAAAGAAACCCTAGGTCAATTATTCTTAGTTTTCGAGAAAAAAAATCATGAAGTTGTCTATTGAGACCAGGTGCCTAACAGTAAAAATTACTTTTTTTCTTAAAGAGTGGAAACTTAAAAACAGTCTTAGTATCCATGTCTTCACGCGTAAAATATTTTGCTATATAAGCTTTACAGCACGCACGAACTGTCAATAATTACGAAAATATGAGCAAAAAATCGAATTTTAGTTTTTATTTTTTATTTATTTTATTACGTCATTTCCGCAGCTAATTTTAATTTGAAGAGTTAGCTGGACCTCTTCACCTGCTCCATAAAAAAAATCAGGTGCATAATCCATGGAATTACAAAGTTATTTATAATTTTAGAAAACCCTGTGCGCCTGTGTTTTTTTAAAGAGCAATGTTGACTGTTGACTTTGCTATTAGATAAAACAAAGGCGTTTTGTTATGAAATGTCATGGGTTATATCGCTGATTTCGGCTATCATCAGCATTACTCCGTGTTGCCTACCAATACCGCATGGAATGAAATGTGAAAAATCATACCTCGTATGATAAAAAATATTGTCACGTCATTCCAGAGACTTAATTCCAAAGTCTTTCCTATGAAGGGCCCCCGCTCCTCCAGGCTACTTGTATTGACGCGGGGTTTCAGCAAATGCCTAACGAGGGTGGACCCCTTCCCGCGTCACAAGTAGCCCTTCATAGGAAAGACTTTGGAATTAAGTCTCTGGAATGACGTGACAATATTTTTTATCATACGAGGTATGATTTTTCACATTTCATTCCATGCGGTATTGGTAGGCAACACGGAGTAATGCTGATGATAGCCGAAATCAGCGATATAACCCATGACATTTCATAACAAAACGCCTTTGTTTTATCTAATAGCAAAGTCAACAGTCAACATTGCTCTTTAAAAAAACACAGGCGCACAGGGTTTTCTAAAATTATAAATAACTTTGTAATTCCATGGATTATGCACCTGATTTTTTTTATGGAGCAGGTGAAGAGGTCCAGCTAACTCTTCAAATTAAAATTAGCTGCGGAAATGACGTAATAAAATAAATAAAAAATAAAAACTAAAATTAGATTTTTTGCTCATATTTTTGTAATTATTGACAGTTCGTGCGTGCTGTAAAGCTTATATAGCAAAATATTTTACGCGTGAAGACATGGATACTAAGACTGTTTTTAAGTTTCCACTCTTTAAGAAAAAAAGTAATTTTTACTGTTAGGCACCTGGTCTCAATAGACAACTTCATGATTTTTTTTCTCGAAAACTAAGAATAATTGACCTAGGGTTTCTTTTACAATTTGTGTTAGTACATTTTACTGTATTGCTCTATGATGTTAACTAAATCATGTCTCCTCCCAAGCAATCCTGAAATACTGTGCAGAGGTTCCCCACGGCCCAAAAGTTTGAACGCCAAACGGCGTAAACTCATAATCACTTGCAAGTGAGACGTACTTGCGACGCTTGGCGTTTTCAGCCAACTCCGCTGCTGCTCCAGCTTTAAGGGCTGATTCTCTGAGATGGGAAAAAGGAATGCCATGATTGTTTTAAAATATTCGACTAAAAGAAACGAACTTTAGCTAGGAATAACATCGTTATGAAGTCTTTTAACAATTAAGTAGGTACCTACATTGAAAACAATAAAAAGAAAGCTAACAATACGTACACATTTTATTTGGCTTCTTAAACTAAGGCTTGTAAATTCTTTGTGTTTATTATTCAGAAATTTAAGTGCAAAAGTTCTGAAAGAAACGTAATGAAAAGCTTTGTAGGTTTCTTTAATTGAGGTCTTATAAAACAAGTAAAACAAAGGTTTATATTGTAGTATAAAAAGTTGGAAAGAATCTAAAAAAGGTCTCTATTTCGAATATATAAGTGTAGTCAAAGTTTTGAATAATATGCTAAGTTCTTTTGTTACCTTAAACTTAGGTTCTTGCATAATAAGAACCTCACATGGCAATTGTTTGTATTTTTAAAACGTGAAGTAGACGTACTAACCTAAATTATTTCGTTTAAATGAGTAACAACTTCCATTAAATTGAAAAACTGTTAACGAGCTAAGCTCTGAATTTTAATTAGATAGACCAAAATGACATTTGGAGGGATGCCACTTTTTTGCAATTTAAAACTAATGATGTACCTAAATAATCGAATACATTTTTTTATTCAATCGTTGTTTTAATATAATTATATCATAAAACAACTGCATAGTTTGAATTTGTGTAATGCAGACATTTATTAGCCTGAAACAAAAGTGTTTTACGAAAGTTTTTTTTTAATCGTGTTTACTGCCAATATCACCACTATTTCTAACAATGTGTTTAAAGAAAGTAATTGAGTCAACATAGATAAATATCGTACAACAAATATTGCTATTGCAAGTAAAAGGATTACAGAAAAATATTTTATGTATTACGTTTGCATGCTAGCTCTTTGCAACGTTTTGCATTTATTACTTATTCAAATAAGTAACATCGTATTATTTAACAATCCATCACAAATTCACACAATACTTAGCGAACAATGAATTGTTACATCACTATTGTAGTAAGATTGTAACATTAAAAAAGAAAAAGTGCGATTGAAGCTGTCATTCCAGTCTATCAGTAATTCATAATCAGAGAATAGGTATTGATGGAGCTAGAGATAACTCCTATTTCATTTAGGCCTGATTTTCCAATACGCCTTATTTTAACACGTCATCTGTTTGTCAGCACTCATTTATGTACATGACATTTTAAAAGCGGTTGTTTAGCTTATTTATGGTCGATTTTACCAATATCAAATTAGACTTATCAGATAAGTATAAAGCGACCGATTTTAAAATGACATTTACATAAATGATTGCTGACAACTAGATGACGTGTTAAAATTTGGCGTTTTGTGTTATATTCGATGGATATTCCTTATTTGACGTTGGTAAAAACGGACCTTAGTTGGATAAGATTTGATGACTATTTGTCTTATTTGTTAAAATCGGCCCGTTATCTAGTTTTAATACTATAGCACTTTACGGCGTTTGTGATTGGACGATACGGTTGTATACTGGGGACAATGACTGAAAATCATCTTTTTGGTGTTAGAAGGGCCACTTTCTCCTACCTTCATGATACAGATATCTTTTTATTCTATCTCTATATCTCTATCTCTATTTATACAGATATTCAGATTCTTTAAAAGAACTTGAACTTAATCATTTTAAGCATACATTATTTGAAATACTATTTAAAAAAAAGTTACTACTCTTTAGAAGAATACTTTTATGATAAAATCTCCACTTGATTGATATTTAATTTAGTTGTATCGTGTTAAGTTTATTTGTATTTGTAATTCTGATTGTGTATCAGTACTCTTATTGTTCGCCGGATGGGCAGGTTATAGATTGCCCAATATTACACACTAAGATCTGTTGTAAAATAACCTATAACCATGCAATAAAATAATTTGATTGATTGATTTATAATACAAGATTTTGCTGGAGAACATTGGTCATGATAATATGTTGCAAAGCAAAAAATTCAATGAAAGACTATAGAGTATACTTATACCTTAACCTGGTCATAGCGCTCTAAAATGCTTTAACTCAAAGTTTTAGTAATCCAAAGTTATAATCCCTAATCAATGTATATGGAAGTTGCTAACTCGTTGTAGTAAATCACAATGTCAATTTCTATGACTAGTCACATTTGTTTGCAATACCTACATTGCTCGGACGATTTATTTCGAATAGACGACGCGTCTGGTGTATTGGTTAGAGCTCCTGACTATAACGCCGGCCGTCACAGGTTCGAATCCCGCAAGGGGAAAGTGTTTATGTGATGAGCACGAAAATATTTGTACCTGAGTCATGGATGTTTAATATGTATTTAAGTGTTTATGGGAGACGCCCCCGTTATAATCGTTGTCTGGTATTAGTAACACAAGTAAGGAAGAAAATTCCTTACCTCGCAACCACGACAATTAGTGTATTGTCTGGTGCATATTTTATTTAGTTATATATTTTCAATTGTTATGAATTAAAACCATTAAGAATTGATTACTGGTTGCGTACAGGGCCTGTCTTTAAGACCTCCTAATACCGGCCACATATGTATATAATTTAAAATAAACAGTGTTTCTTCAGAAAGAGTTCTCAAAAGACTCCAAAATTCTATTGTCTCGCAAACAAAACACGATCGCGTCACATCACTTACTTATTTATAACGACGTGCACCGCCGTCCATTCCTATACCACCAATGTCTGGACGCAATAAAAGTCGTTGTCAGTTCATGCATTATAAACGTGATCGGTCTGACCTCATGGATGTGGGTAGTTGCAGTGGGGAGAGGTGAGGAAATTGAGGGTAGATATATTTACTGTGGGGTATGTGACGGTTAATAGGTACGAGGTCGTTGGTGGACATCGATTTGAAAACAAAATTTTGGGGGCAATTTTTTAACGTAAGTTCAAAAAGTAAGATGTTCACATAAATCATAACCGAGAAATTGGTGTCGTTTTTTAATTAGATTATGTTGTATTTATTGTAAATTGTATTTATTTTGTTTTATAATATATGTTTTTAATGTATTTTTTTATGTGTGAAATTTAAATTTTATTTTATTTTAATAGTAACTCATTTTCTTTTTGTCTGTCGCACTGCACACAATCATTTCTGCTTAGCCCAGAGGTATGACTGGTAGAGAATGCCATATGGCGTTAACTCCACCTTTTTGTACAAATTTTTGGTTGTGCAATAAAGTATAAATAAATAAAATGAATAAATTAGCCATATTTTATTTTGTGCGACTAATATTTATTAATTGAATATTAAAAAATCAGGCCTTAATTTTATTATTTACTAACACGACTGTTAAATTATTTTACAAAAATATTTTAATGGAACACTTAAAACTGAAATGATATAGGTTATCTTTAACTGATTGTCGAATCATTCAAATATGTAATTGAATTGTGGCAGAATGATGAAAGTTCAAAACAATATGTTTTCTATATGCGCTAAGCCTGGAAAAGGGTACATAGTTGAAAATTTCCTGCAACTTTCCTGCTACAATTCGGTAAATTGAAAGTATTTTTTTCACTCAGACTCATTAACACCTAATTTACTGAGTAAGTCAAAATATTAACCTCCAACAAAAGCATAACTGGCGGGTAAGGATAAGAATGGCTTCGTACGCAATGAATGTAAGATTTTAACGTTTGTTAACTGTTTAACTAGTATGGTGTAACAAAACTTGAATATGTTCTTCTCTAAACTGAGTCTTTCAATTTTTTGAATTCGAGTAAGTACCTGTCCAGACTGTAACCAAATGTCTGGGCAACTTTGTTCAAAAAAAAATCGGGATATCCATTATTAATTACCTAATAAACTTTAATTCTCATTGCTGTAAAATTATAACAGCCCTCTCAAATCCGTGTTTCATCAAAAAAATACAACAGAACTATCAACATTTTAATAGTCTGCAGCCTTGGGATTTGCTATAAACTGCAGTAATATCGTAAAAGCATTGCTACAAGTTAATATTTCACCGAGATGCGAGTAATAAAGTGCAGGCACACCCTGTATTATTAAATAGTTTTCGTCTGTTTTGGGAGAACATTTGTCGAGTATTAGTAAATTGTAGCTGACTCTCTTGGGTAAGTAAAATGGCTTTATTGGTTAAAACACTTTGCGGATTTATTTTGCGCACATTTGTTTATTACTAGCATTTGTTTAGGTCCCAGTGAATATCGTCTCGCCCCGGTCCCGTCCCGCCTTAGCCCCGGCCCCGTCGAACGGTTCTAAGGCACTTCCTCCCTCATCAATTTTCAGCTAAATCTGTTCAGCTGTCCTTGAATTATAAATAGTGTCACTAACAGGGCTTTCTTTTATATACACAGATAAATGAAACGCCTGACTTTTGAATGCTTTACAATATGTCCATGGTCACAGACAAAGATGTTATTTTTCATTGCATTTTTATGAAAAATAAAACTACCATTTCAATACTAATCAAAATTAATGCTTCAACACCCGAGCGGTTGCAGGCAACCGCATAACAATAGAATTTGCATTGTGTCTCGTTCACATACGCTTGAGGGATTAACGTTCCTATCCACACAAAAAAGTTTACTGTGTGTGATATCTTGAAGCATGAGATGTTACTTGGGTCCTCGAAATTATAGGATCCCATGCCGATGGAACTTTCCAAACATCTTTTGTGTTGAAATTTTAGTCAATGAGTAGTATTTGTGTAAGCTTCAGAACCAAATAAGTAAATTAACAAAGTTAATTAGGACGTTAAAAATTACGGATGAAGAATACTTTAAGCCCAATGATACGTTTATACAGTGTTGATCCCCTCACCTTCTCCCAGCAAAACCGTACTAGATACTTGAAAAAATCACAGCAGTAGATATAGAGTATATTTGGTGAATTTAGAAGAAAAACTATCACGGATATAATAAGTAAACAAATCACGATATAGAAAGTCTTCAGCCGGCAAATTTTCCGGCCGGCAAAGTGGGAACGGACCCTTACACACTAGGGCATTAATCCATTTTTACTATTATTCGATATTTATGTAGGATTCTAAACCTATTATTTATTTCTGTTTTGAAAACAATTAAAATGAATTAATATTAGTACATATCTTAAAGGCCAAAAATTACTTTACGTCTCTAAATACCACAAACTCGAAAAATAATAAAACATTACAGCCACTGAATGCTTGTAGACGGTATTCATTCATTTTTAAATTCAATACAAGAATGAGTGTCTCTCCGTTACGGTTTTGGAGACTATCCCCAAGCTGTGATGTAGGGTGACCATGAGCCATGTATTTTGTTTATTTAAATCAAAACACTTGCAAATTTACAGAGCTTGTCCAACACACTTACAAGCTTAAATTACAATGATAATATAATTGTCATGAAATAGGATTCTAGAATAATATTAATTTAAATGTGTACTAATCTGGTCAAAGTTAGCAATACAAAGAACCTTATGAAGACAGCATTTATTTTTTTAGAGTTATAGTAACGGCCTGTTTTACAATGTATATAAGCTCTAGGAAGTGGTCACTGCCAAAGACTTCACACAAATTTGACGAAACTATTCTTTTTAGAGCTTTTTTGTTGATGGTGAAATAGGCCTTTTTCAGGAAATAGTATTGATCCTACAATTTAATACATAAACGTTTATTTAAAAGTATTTGTATTTACTAAGAATCAGTAAGCTCAAATGCAAAGAACTGATGGCCATTGGGACAGAAAAATTCTAGATTGTAGACACTTCGACCAAAGACGCAGTGTAGGACGTCCACCGACAAGATGGAGTGGAGAGACTACCTTGTAAAGATCGCAGAATCAAACTGGATACAGAAAATTATTTTACCTGTCATCACACATATACTAATTTTGTCACTGGCACGTATCGCTACCGTAGAGCCTCGCGAATTCTTGCATTCTGCACGCTATTCTTTATAACCCCTCTTCCCCTTCTTATCTTCAAGATATGTTTCCATTTCTCTGTCAAACCCACAATCGGTTCATCTGAGAACCTGGCGCGCCGCTCCTCGTACGTTTCCAAGTCTGTCATAGTGACAGCAACACGACTGTGGAATTCTCTTCCCGTGGATATAAAGAGAACCGATTCAAAGTTGTCTTTCAAGAATAAAGTTCGTAGTAATATATTTATTATATTCTTGTTACTTTGTTCCTACATTCATTTGTTGATTTTTGTCACTGCATCCGTTACCATCTTTCTGCATGACCTAAAGGTTTAACTTACAGAGAATTCTTCTAGCATTAAGACCACGTTTACTTACTAAATTTGTGCAATTAAGTCTTTAAATAAATAAAAAACAGACCGATTGTGTTCGGTCGCTGTGGAATACCGTAGGGGAGGCTTGTGACCAGCAGTGGACGTCCTTTAGCTGATGATGATGATGATGATTCTAACAGTAATTACTTGTTCCTATTTTTTTTACATTTTTAATGGGTTAAAATAGATACATACGCCTTCGTTGGAAATGTTACCCTACCTAAAAGCTTTGTCGCCCTATTTTAAGTGCTCTTAAAGTAATTTTATTGTACATTGACACGAAAATGCGGCATAAAGGCGCGAATCATCTCTTAAATGTGTTCTAAGCGGGGTAAATGGGTATTTCTATGTGACATTACAGTTTATTTAATTGTATCCTTGTTTTTTTCATTATTGATATGTGTATAAGGTCACCTCGTTTTAAGAGATAATATTCAAAGGGTCGATCTTGCACAATAAAAGTTCTATTTTTTGTAGAAAACACTTTGGATTTTTATACACTTTTTTGAGAAAATTAGAGATTAAGGTATATTTTTTTTTCAGATATTGCTTTTTAATTATTTTTTAAGTTAAAATTAGACAAAAAGAAGGATTGGGCATTGAAATAAGAGAGACGAAACCTATAACAAAGATAACTTAAAAAAATACAGGGTGCTATTTTATAAAAAATAGTTTTTTTTTTGTTTGAGAAAATAAAATAAATAATAAATAAATATCCCTTGGACATTCCCACACATCGCCATCTTGTCCCAAAGTAAGCTACTTAAAGCTTGTGTTATGGGTGCCAGACAAGATATAATACTTAAATACTTTTTTTTTGTAAATACATACATGATATACATAGAAAACACCTAGACCAATACAAACAGACATGTTCATGCACACAAATGTTTGTATTGTGCGGGTAAAATAAAAAACATGTATATTCGATATTCTAAAAAATAATGATAGTGCTCTATTCCTATGATGTATACAAATAAATAATTACAAATTACTTAAAACGATTTGAGTTCATATGAAGTCATCATTTTTTATGTGATTAAATCAATTTTACTGCTCTAACTGCTTTGGAAATTATTTTTTGATTCTGCTCGTTATTCCAATCAAACTAATTTCAGGTTCTTTTTATATAGTGAAAAATAATTTACAATCAATTTATTTCTCTATCATACCTTGAAATTCAACATCCATTTTTCACCCTAACTTTCCAAATCTCCAAACTCATCTCACAATGATTAGTAGAAAAACATAACCGACAAATCAAATCGGTGGCTCTGCTGGGAATCGACCCGGTACTCATTCTGGTCACGCGCTCCATCCGTTCAAGTGGTTTGAGACATATCGCGTATTTTAGGAAGAGCACGGTTGTGGGAGAACCAAGTTGTGTTGGAGTTGTATATAATAAATGTACTGGAGTTTTTAAAATTATCGGCATTACTATACCACCAACTGAACTGACTGATCGGCTGACGGAAGGGACTGCCAGCCTTTACTGAAAATTTGCCCTACAAATTCAGCGTTTTCATTTCAATTGAGCTTAGGATATTATTATTTGTTTTGAAAAGCTTATATCAAATGAAAATTCGGCATTTGAGGATTTTTTTAGAATATGTTTGGGTTTTGCGGTTCATTGTCTCGTTTTGACTATTGGGACGGTCTAAGTACTATTACTAATTGTTTTGTATGGATCGGATCACTGCCTCACTCTAATAGTAGCGGTTAGAGGGTCGCGCTTTAAAGCGACGGCTGCACCAAAGGTCCGGAGTTCGATCGCCTGGTTGGGCCACAAAAAAACAATCACAGTGCATTTCATTCTAACCATACCAATTTATCGAATATGACTTGACGTTTAAACACTTTAAGAGTCTTATATTATTTCAATTACACAAAAGTTATTTTTATTATTTACTGTTAACTGTTTAAGTACGATAATGATTTTACTGCTAAAATAAAAACGCACCAACTTTCATTAGTATCAGCTGTGTAGTTTTAATACAATGACCCCAGATTTTAACAGTTTTCCTACAAGATTTGTTTCCCTATGTTTATCGTTACAAAAATTCAGAATCTTGGCCCTACTTTCACCGAACCATTTATCCAGGATATACAACATCTAGCGTGCGGGTCTGAGTGTAGCCCGATATCAATTTAAATATACATCCCCGACTGTACGTGCTCGCTCATTACGGACTACACAGGGTGCTGTGTTGGCTCCATGAAATAAAAATTCTACCGCAGTAACACTTTCAAGACGAAAAACGCTATATAACTGTTAGAAAGTTTCTATTTAGTACCCACAAAGACTAAGGGTCTGATTTACCATCGATAAATAAGCACTAACCAAAGACTAATCTATACATCATATTATAAAGCTGAAGAGTTTGTTTGTTCGAACGCGTTAATCTCAGGAACTACCGAATCGATTTGAAATATTATAAAAATAATCGTTGTGTTAGATAGCTTATTTATCGAGGAAAGATTTTTATCCTTCCTTGACTAAAAATACTCTACCTACTTAGAGTATCTTTAGCGTTTATTCACAATGTCTGGATTCGTTTCCACAAGTTATTATAGTCCACATCTTTATACGAAATGGCGTTTTATATTTGAATGAGCGGCCCCTGCCACTGCATCCGAGTTTGAGTTGAGTCCCTCCCCTGCCATCGCAGCGTGATGTTTTATAGCCTAGAGCCTATACAACACAAAAATATTTATTCAAATCGGTTCAGTAGTTCCTGAGATTAGCGCGTTCACACAAACAAACAAATAAACTATTCAGCTTTATAATATTAGTATAGATTGCATGTTATTTGAAATGGCAAAACATGTGCACGAATGTATCTTTAAGTACCATAACAAATACCGTGTTTAGTGCAAAATAGGAAAGCTGTGTCATCTAATAAGATTTAACATTAAAAATTGATATTTTACTGTACACCAATCACATACATTGCTTTGACCCTAAAGTAAGTAGCCAATGCACTTGTGTTATAGAAATCAGACACAACGGTGGTACCACAACACCTAGACCCGAGACAATATAGAAAATTGTGATTTCTACCTTTTTTTTCTAGCCGACCGGGAATCGAACCCGGAACTTCGGAGCGGCGACGCCTTGAAACCCACCGTGCTTAGCCACTACACCACGGAGGTCGTAAAAATACTGTTCAAAGCAGATATGTAAACACCCTGTGTATAAATGTTTGCGAGCGGAGAGTATCGAAAGTATCCTGCGAGGTAAAGTGTTGTATTTTGTACGAAAATTATTGCATTGCCATGGATCAGTGATGTGATGTGATAGTTTTTTATCGATTAAAATCTATCTACACGAAAAAATATTTAAAACAGTCTTGCCTTTGAAACTTTCTGAATTACGTTAAAAGGGTTTTAAAAAAAACGCCTTCTTAAAAAGTCTTATCTGACGTTGGTCAAATCGGCCCCAAGTCAGTTTCAAGATTTTTTCAAATATTTTTTTATTTCATGATTTTAAGTTAGTACTCTATCTCAATATCTATAGCAAACATACTCTTACGAAATTTTATACATTTGTTTGGAAGCCTTATTAGATAAACATACTGAATTATTATATTATTCCAATAATATCCAATACATACACATTGAATAGATAACCTCTTTTTATTGAAGTTGGTAAATAATTGTGAATACGTTGAGTGAATTCATTACATTTCAATAAATAACTCTAAATAAATCTATATAAATTATATATCTTTACTTAAGAGCTAGGCGCTCACTGGTGTAGTAAGTGCAATTTCTCATCGCTACCTTATTTACTAATTATTTGCTTTTGACTTTACTTTCAGTCTTAATAATAATACCGTGCAATATCCAACTAGAATTCTTTGTAAGTAGTTTAGAAGTCACACAGTCTTTATTATTTTTACTCACAAGAAATACAAGTATTCAGTTGGGTCATTATTATATACCTTTAGTTGCCGAAACAGCTGCACAATAAAGTGAAAAACAAGTGTCGATAACAGGTGTGTCCCCTCACTGGCCTAATCGTCCTCGCAGAGTGCAGTCCCGACGTCATAATACCGATAATGCACCGCACTAATTACATCTATATCGATACATTTGCGTACATCACTACTGTGCACTGCGTTCCACAGCTTATGGTATTACATGGAGGGAGATTACTATGACAACTTATAAATTATTAAGTTAGGTCTCGCCCGTCTTGTGATATTGTTCGTAGATTTATCAAGCATTTGGTGTATTGTCTTGTTTTGCAATCTTATAAGCTGAGATAGTTATATAAGAATGTCTTACATTCTGCTCAAAAAAATCTTACTTCCTACTATATTATAAATCACTCCACGTAAGTCTCCAAGTCGTTTTCAGTGACGGCAACACGACTGTGGAAGTCTCTTCTCTTGGATGTCAGGAGGGCCAAGTCGAAGGTATCATTCAAGAGTAAAGTCCGTCAATTTCGCAAAGAATAGATAATTGCAAAATATTATTATTTATGTAAATTTTTATGTACACACAAAATAAAACAATTTTGTGTAGGTTTAAGTATGTTTATAGAAAACATTTAAATATTTTGTTGTAGTAATTTAGGCAGGCTTATGTGTTACTATAAATATTAGTCAATTCTTACTTTTTTTCGTTGATTCCCTCTGTTTTTCTTTTTGCTGCACCCATTGCCATCTCTCTGCATCACTTAAAGGTTTGACTGGTAGAGAATGCTTTTAGCATTAAGTCCACCTTTGTTCACAATGATTTGTGCAATAAACTCTTTTAATAAATAAATAATTAACTTGAGAGAGAATGTACGATGAGAACTTGGGAGAGTGAATGTACGAGATGCATTATTGTTATCCTTTAAGGCAAATACTGGATGGATAGCGAAGCGGTATCAATTTCCAAGTTGAATTTATTCTGTAATGACCATAAAATTATTATCCCTTTGGAATAGAACGACAAAAGCGAGATGTCACTAGCAGCAAACTGTGTGATAAAAAGAGATGGGTAGCAGAACCATTTTTGGCAGATGTCAAACAGTTCAGAGGCTTATGAAGGCTTGCTGAAAATTTCTCTCATTTGAGTTTTTGAAAATTTATGTGAAATTGTGTATAATTTGAAGAAATATTTCTGTTGAAACATGGTGACTTGATCGGTGATTGATTGTTGTTCATTACAGCGGAATAACCCAACAAATAATCATTCAACAGGTAAATTAGTCCAAAGCGAAGCCTCTTAACACTTTGACAGCCAAGCATTTTATTTATTTCCAATCTCTGACAACCGATCACGTCCCCTGTCCGTGACATTTTTTTTTGTTAGAGACGCTGATCACGTACTGCGTACGTGTGTGAATTTCAATACTGTTTACTTTAAAACAACGGCCTGTAAGCGTGATCCGCGTCATGTCAAAGCTTAGATGAATGTTTTGGCTACATACACAAACGCACTTCAAATACTTGCGGTGTGTGGGGTGCGGGAAACAAAGGATCGCCCGAGCCGGGTCGACTCTCGCGCGCCAGTTGCCCCAGCGTAGCTAAGCGATCGAGACGTGTGACAATTTTTGGCGCGAAATGACTTCGCGACGACGATTTCGTCTGGATTCGGAAAGAGAAACTAGAGAAAAAAAATAAAAAAAAAGGTAAAAAAATAATAAAAAAAAATTCGAAAAATGTTGATGTTAGAGTTTTTTTTTTTTTGAAAACGGGCCTCATTCTAAGTTGATTTTATAATAAAAAAAATACAATTACATATGTTTTTATTATTTTATATAATAATATAAAATATCTTCAATACAATGAAAAAAAAATCATGGCCGCAACTATTATAGTTTTTTTTCTATGAAACTAACAAAATGGTCAAAAAGTGCCGGCGCGCCCAGAATGGTACGCTCATTATGTATGCGGCTAATTAGCATAAAATAAGCGCCACGTACGTCGGACGTGATCCGCTGTCAAAGTGTTAATATACGACTTATATTTACCGATGCGCTTCAAATTTAAAGTACGCAGTTTGATTATTCTATTCTACAAACGTTAATTTACGTAAAAAGTAAAGACAGAATAACACAGGGAATGTATATCGACGAATATTTTGTATAATGAAATAACATTTAGTCTTACACTAGAGCTGCATGTTCAATATTTTGTGTCGACTGTTTATCATGCAGTTAACTACTATATTTAACTGAGGAACATTGTTTTTAATCACCTGATCGAAAGGTTATCTCATTTAAAGCTCTTAATGTTACTTATTTATGTTAGTTACTGACATCTTAAATCGGTTTCGTTTGACAGCTTTTACTTGTCCTTCTATTCCGATAGGAATATTAATTTTATGGTAATGACTAACTGCTTGACCCACAGCTGTTGTAAAACAGTTGGGGCAGATAGCGCAGGCGTCACGCGTCATTACAGATCGGACCGACGGCACGGTAGCTTAATTGGAAGAGCGTTTGGCCCGGTTGCCAGCCAGAAAGTTGCTGGTTCGAGTTCCGCCCGTGCGCAATTTCAACCAAATTTGGTTTCTTATTTCATCTTTATGGATGGATTTTGATGTAACTTTATAATAATACACTTCATACCTCGGATAAGCGCATAAGCTTTAATTTTTTTTTATGATTCGTCATTTACGCGTGTAAAGCCGCCGGAAACCGCTTGTAATCAAGTATTATAAGAAACACATTCAACAAAGTTAAGTAGGATATCACTAAAACAAAAATGATACAAAAAATACTATCCATAATTATTTTATTTTAACCTCACGTAAATCCTACAAATACAAGTATCTAAAACTAAACTAAACATCGTACAAAAAAAGTTATCTATCACCGAGAAACAAAAGAGAAGTCTTATTTTCATTAAAACCCAATAATCCATAGTACGAGTACAGAGCTTCTTAAATCACTATAAAATAAGTTTAAACGTTACAAAATAATATTGAATCTTGATAAACTACATTTATAACAATTTCTTTAAAAACTGTCTTCGCGATATCATATTTAAGCAAAGTAAAAAGATGGCAGCAAAAGCAAAATACGATCTTGCCAATAAATTCTAAAACAATTATGGGAAAATTAAATGTCAAAAATATTTAAACTGAATACTTCTTTGTATTACAGTGCACGCGGATAAGCTAAAAGTAGCTTGCGAATTGAGACCTCGCCTACGGGGCACAGGGGCGCAGAGGGAGGCAAGAACGGGTTGCGTGAAGGGTGCGGGCGGCGCGGTAACACCCGCACGCACCGCGCTCTTGCCACCCCGCAGGCAGTCACAATGAACCGCCTGAGGTACATATGTAAGTAGAGGGAAGAAAAGGGCGCCAATGTCAAATCGCGACATCGTAGTAGAGACTATTTTTTGTCTAATCAATCACATACTTGAAGAGAGATCCGAAGAAGAGAAGATTATATCCTATCACCGCTTACAAAATGGTATATTTGTTTTCCTGGTTTCTGTGACACATTCAGTTCAATTATCAATTTTCACGATTTCAGCATGATCGAAACCTTCCATATCTTCTTTCAGTGTAGTTTTAAACGTAGATGCTTTTTTGGCGTCATCCAATGCTTTATAATAAACATCTCTTAGATTCCTCTTCACATTTTTATTTTCTTTTAGCTTTAGACTTTTTCTAGTATCTACGTCAGATTCTTTGTTCAATTCATTAACTTCCGTATTAGCGATACCGTCATAGATACTAGCAGTGCTTCTTGTGTGTTTCTTACCGTAGTTTTTAATGAATCGTCTTTTAAATCTGTTTTTTAAGTTTTTCCTGAGTTTCAGTTGGTTGATTCTTCGTTTTCGTTTTTGTATGGCTGAGGGTAGATATCTTCTGTAACGATATAACGGGTTTTGGTCTCCCGACATGTTCGGCATCTGAAGAAGAAATTTTAAATATTTTTAATAATGGCAACTACTGTTGCAGTTTTTACCTAACTATTCTGATCGAAGTAATTTTAGACAGATAAGGTGTAACAGAAAAAAATACATATATGTAATTCTATGAATAGAAATTATTTATAAGTAGGTAATTTATATTTCGTTTAAGCTGAATTGACGTTTCCTGATAAGAAGACTAATCGTTAATTTTATTATTGAATCGAAAAAGGAGAGCGATGATTGTTCAGGGAAAATATAGATCTAAAACTTTGTAAATATCCTAAATATGAAACTGGATAAATGCGGACTGATTGCAACCGGTCAAAAGTCTGGTGTAAAAAAACATGGAGAAGGGGGACCTATATTTAGCAGCAGCCGTGCGAGGGTTGATTATGATGACGATAATAATCTTATGAAATATAAGAACTTTACTTGGCCCCGAAATAGCTAGATGGCGCTAATAGCTTCACTTTACACAACATCCGAATCTCCATATAACCCTGAACCGCGAAAAATGAATATTGGATCGGACTAACTATACATAAAACACCGAAACAGTATTGCATTGGACTGTAGTCCCCGACCAATTCAAACTCGGTCGACAGGAAGTGCTTTCGTTTGTCTTCTTCTTATTCTAACGCGCCAAAGTATGTCACATCATCAGTATAACTATAGTTAACTTACGTCATTGTACGAAGCCAGCTGCCTGTGTAAGAACTGCAGCTGATTCTCCAAGTAGTCCCTGATGCCAGTCATTTTGCTCTGAAAAATCACAAATTGTAACAGGTACTTAGTTTACACCACGCTAAAATATGACTACAATGAATAAAAGAGAGAGAGAGAGAGAGTATGTGACAGGAATGATCTATTTCCCTCTGTATGTGTATGTGTAAGATAGAGGCGCGTGTGCTGTCAAGTTTTAAGACGAAAACAGTCCGAGGAGATACCCCGTAATGCCTCAATCTCTGTGAGAACGATTGTATGAGTATCAGGGTGTTTATCAACTTAACATGGTCTGCGTTGTCCTCATCGGACATCTCATCATACTGTGGTATCCGTCATATGTGTTGTCACTAGATGACTTCTGTATGATACAGATACTAAAGTAAAATTTTAATAAACAATGACAAAAACCACTGAGTTTTGTCTGCAATGTCTAATCAGTCTTGTAAGTCTTTAAAAAATATTTAATACATTAAATAGCTAACACAAACTGACACTATTATTTAAATATCTAAACGTAATCGTATCTAGGTATCATTGCAAACAAAAGACGACTCGCGATGCAAATGATTTTGGCTCCTAAGATAGGTTAGGTGACCGTGATCTTTATACTATGTGCATAGCATAAAATGTACTATGTGTTTGAAGGTATATGAAGGTGAGAGAGTGCGAGAAAGACAGAAGCGTTTGTGCGTGTACATCTGTGTGTGGCTGTGAGCATATGGCTATACTCTGGTTTTCAATTAGGTACACTAAAATGACGGCCTCAATTGCACTTTTTATGTTTTAATGTTGCAAGCGTAGTTATCAACAATTCAATCGTGGGCGATTAATAGATTTTATGATACGATTTTTCAGTAAAGTTATTCTACTTAATTGTATTAACAACACATGCAAATCAATGAATACAGCTATAAATATTATTATTTTTTACTGAGTAAAAAAAATAAATCATTTCACTTACGTAACATTATTGCATGAATTTAAAATATCTAGACTTTTTTTTCTATAAATACATAATAAGAAATTATGATGGTATTTATAGGAAACATGACATTAAAACGGATTTATGTTTTGTAAAAAATAATAATTACACTATTTTATTTCATGGTAATAAACTTCTGCATATCGCGTATTTAAACTATATCTCTTGAATCATTCAAAACCACTTAAAAGCAACGATTGAATGACAATTGATTATCGATCGATTATAGAAACATCATTATTAGAAACATCACTATTTTCAAAATTTCGAAAACTTGGCATCCCACCAAATGTCATTTTGGTCTATCTAATTAAAAATCTGATTATATGCTATTGTACCTTATCCTCATCACTCATTTCGTCATACTGCTGCATCAGATCCTGCACAGCATGCAGGGTGCCCAGGCAATCTGACCGACTGTCTGTGTGGACCTCCTCTCTCTCGCTAGTCGGCGTTGTCACCAGGTCAATGAACTGCTCAGCTGGTTTCTCTGAAATGTTTCGCAGAAGTTGAAGAGGTTTGAAGATCTTTAAGAGTCAGCGACCTCCGTGGTGTAGTAGCGGAGCACGATGGGTTTCAAGACGTCGCCACTCCGAGGTCCGGGATTGATGCCCGATGTAGAAATCATAATTTTCTATATTGTCTCGGGTCTGGGTGTTGTGTTACCACCGTTGTGTCTGGTTTCTATAACACAAGTGCATTGGCTACTTACTTCAGGATCAGGCCAATGTATGTATGTGATTAGTGTCCAAAAAAATAAAAATAGTTCTTTTACTGCCTATTTCTATTGTGTTTTGCATTGAACTCTATATTTGCCTTACGCTAATGAATGTATGCGTTGTTCAATTCTTCTACCATAGCTCTTACATCAGATTTGATTTTAAACTGTCCTAGATTAAGTCCAAACTTTTAGTTTACATAAATAAATTGTTTATTTAGTTTCAAAGGATAAAAGTATGCAAAGCGGTTGCAACCAGCCTAAATATATCTTTTTTTAACCAGTCGTTGCTGTCCCACTGCTGGGCAAAGGCCTCCCCCAATCTACTGCATGCATCGCTGTTCTTGGTAAGGATATGCCAGTCCTTGTGGTATTTGTCGAGATCGTCGCACCACCGCTTCCGGGGTCTGCCCTTCGGACGGCGTCCATCGGTAGGCATCCAGTGGGTGACGATCTTGGACCACTTCATAGGAGACATCCTGAGGACTTGGCCCGCCCAGGCCCACTTAAGTTTAGCCGTTTTTAACACCAACGTCCATAATGCCGGTTTTTGATCGGATTGTGGTGTTGCAGATCCGATCCGTTTATCAACAAAGGGCTATGGAGCGTAGCGTTTTGGGGATCAAAAATCCCCAAAACGCTACGCTCCATAGCCCTTTCGCAAACCCCAAGGTGGGACTTCTGACTTTTGGTCAGTGACCAAGTTTGCACCCCGTAGCTTAAGACCGGCAGAATGCAAACTTCGAGTCTAAATACATATTTTTTAAATAATAATCTATACCTAAAAGTAAGTTCTTTATTCAACATAATAATTATCCTGCTGCTGTTAATGTGACTATTGAGGTCTGTTAAATTAATAAATGATACAATCAGATTGTGTCCTTATCTGAACTGTATGTACTAACAAAATTTTACTTACTTATGAGAAAATAAATCATCATCATACATTCTTACCAAAACCATTGCCTTCATGATAGCTGGACTTCAGATCTCTGACGTCTACTTGTTCTGCATTCGGAGAAGTCAACCACACTAGAAACTGTTCAAGGTCTGGAGTCAATTCTGAAATATATAACACCGTTTTGTTTTCATTCAGTAAGATGAATTAACTAATAAGCCAGGGTCTTTTTAATTGACAAACCAGAATAACAGCTATAATCGAACTTTTTATTAACAATAAAAAAAAAATACTAGTAATAATGATGATTTATATATATTCTCGTTTAATTTAACCTGTTTTGACGTTTTATATAAAGCATCAACTTTCCATAAAAAAAATAGCAGAAATAATGATCATCTTTTCAGGAAAAATGATTTTTATCATCGTTATATTTGGATAACTTATAATATATTTAGGGTTGATTTTACCCACGGCATTTAAGACTTATCCGACTTAATTATTAAAATTATGATAAAGAATTTAAAATGTCATTTTCATTTATTTGATTGCTCACAAATAGGTGACGTTGTTTAATTAGTCGTTATGAATTATATTTGACGAATATTTTTTATCTGATGTTGGCAAGATCGGGCCTTTGAACAATAATTGAATGGAATCGAAATTTTTAATTATTGGAGCTACACTATTTTTAAATTTCGAAAAAGTGTATATTTTTCTATGTATACTCTCAGGCCCTTTCGAATCAAATACATATTATGGTTTTATACTTTTATGTGTAGAATACTAGTGGACGGCATACGAAACCAATTTTAAAGAAAACTGCAAATCGATGTACCAGTTAGGCTAACCCATAAAATTAATATTCCTATCGGAATAGAAGGACAAGTAAAAGCTGTCAAACGAAACCGATTTAAGATGACAGTAACTAACATAAGTAAGTAACATTTGTAGCTTTAAATGAGATAACCTTTCGATCAGGTGATTTATAACAATGTTCCTAAGTTAAATATAGTAGTTTACTGCATGATAAACAGTCGACACAAAATATAGTCCGGTCAAATTAGACATAAAAATAGGGGTAAGGTTACAAAAATTCCCACCTAGCTGAAAATTGGTAGGATTGTTTAAAACACCATCATAAATGAAATGTAGAAAGTCCCCATCGATCCGATACCTGGAAAATAGTTACTCGGGGTCAAATGTCACAAAAACGGGTTTTTCGCGATTTTCAGCAAAACGGTAAGTTTTATCATAAAATTAGCCAGACAAAAATTGTAGAGCAGATAAATATCTACAAAAAATGTTTATATACTTTTCTTCCTAAGAGCCACCGTTTTTGACATATAACGATCCAAAAAGTTGAAAAAGTTGTAATCGTCATAATATGTATAAGTACACCACGTATATACATTGCTGAAGCTGTAATACAAGTAAAAATATTATTCTATCGGTCAGTGTATCTTACACATATAAAATATTATAATTATGAGAATGTCGGGTAACTCAAGAAGAAGTTATCACCAACGGAATTTGGTGTCTTCTCTCTATGTATGGAGCTCCTTAAAAAAACTACGTGCTTAGATAAGTTTCGATATGCATGTTTCGTTTAAAATACCCGAAATAAAAAACAAGTGCAGTTAGCTTGTCTTCTTCCAACCTCAGCGGCTGCTCATCAACATCTTTTTCGGGTATATTACCAAGTTCAAGTGTGGCTTGGTTATCAGCTAGACCCAAAAGAGTGGGGTTGGAAGTTGGTCGACAATACATTAGAACCAGTTAAAATTTTACTCCCACCTGCGCCGGAAAAACTGTTAAATACAATTTTTGCAACTGTAAAAAGGGATGTAGTGCTAAATGTGGTTGCAAAAAAGTTGACCTGTTTTGTTCTGTAGCATGTACTAATTGTCAAGACCGGTCGTGCTCCAATGTTGAATCACCAACAATTTAGGATTCATTTGATGTTAACGAGGAGACATGCGATTTGTCATTATTGGAGCAATTTACTTGCAGCGAGGATGAAGAAGAAGAACAAGGAGAAGAAGCAGAAGTATTAGAGAATTGTGAGTCAGATGGATAAATATCCCTATTTTTTTTTAACTTACACCGCTTTTATCACTTTTATCATTTTCAACCGTTGCCAATATCTTTTATTATTCAATAGTTTCAACTTTTTAGATCGTTATATGTCAAAAACGGTGGCTCTTAGGAAGAAAAGTATAAAAACATTTTTTGTAGATATTTATCTGCTCTACAATTTTTGTCTGGCTAATTTTATGATAAAACTTACCGTTTTGCTGAAAATCGCGAAAAACCCGTTTTTGTGACATTTGACCCCGAGTAACTTTTTTTCCAGGTATCGGATCGATGGGGACTTTCTACATTACATTTATGTTGGTGTTTTAAACAATCCTACCATTTTTCAGCTAGCTGGGAATTTTTGTAACCTTGGATGTCTAATTTGACCGGACTAATATTGAACATGCAACTCTAGTGTAAAACTAAATGTTATTTCATTATACAAAATATTCGTCGATATACATTTTCTGTGTTATTCTGTCTTTAAATGTACCTATAATAAGTGTGTGTGTCTGTTTTATTGTATAGGTGTTTACGTGTAAGTGTTTTTGTATTTGTCTGTGAGTCGAATAAATGTATTTTCTTTCTTTCTTTCTTTCTTTATTTTTTACGTAAATTAACGTTTGTAGAATAGAATAATCAAACTGCGTACTTTAAATTTGAAGCGCATTGGTAAATATAAGTCGTATATTAAGAGGCTTCGATTTAGACTAATCTACCTGTTAAATGATTATTTGTTGGGATTATGCCGCTGTAATGCATAACAATCAATCACCGATCAAGTCATCATGTTTCAGACGAATTATTTCTCCAAAATATACACAATTTCACTTTTAAATATAAAAAATCAAATGCACGTAATTTTCAGCAAGCTTCTGCGGGGCGGTCAACTGTTTGACATCTGACAAAAATGGTTCTGCTACCCATCTCTTTTTATCACACAGTTTGCTGCTAGTGACATCTCGCTTTTGTCGTTCTATTCCAAAGGGATAATAATTTTATGGGCTAACCTGATAAAAATAGGTTCTAAAGATTTTTAAAAATTACTCATACACAATATTTGGTGAACCAGCCACATACCGAATTTGTAAATAAGTAATTCAGCCTAAAATTTTTGATCTGTCCACTAGTATACGTGTGCTAAACGGCTTAACTGTACATCGATTTGCGTTTTTTTTTGCGTACAGTTTCCACTCAAGGCTTAATATTAACTGACGTTGTGCTTCTAAAAGTTAAGTAAATATATTTTTTTATCTGGGTGTACTTTCTCTATTATACTCATATGCTTAGGTTGTCCACTGCTGAACATAGACCTGATAGAATTCAGTGCGATACTGCGATCTGCTAGTGAACATCAAAGGTTCCGCAATTTAAATCTTTTCTGCTCTGCGGCCATCAGTTCTTCACGCTATATTGTGTCGCCGCCCGCCCTGTCCTTTGCCACTGGATCTTTTTCATACGTCAGAATACATAAAAAGAGAGTTTCATGAAAGTGAACTTTGTGAGATAGAACATGAGATCTATTATTGCACTTACTAACGCATGTCTTCTGCTGCACCTGGAAATCAACGAGGTCCGTCATCAGGCTCACCAGCTGCTGCATGAGCGATGTTGACATTGTATCTTCCTTCTCGCTCTGGCGCACTAGAAAAAATATAATCTTGAGAACGGATTCCACTCATCATGAGCATCATCATAATCAGCTGTAGAATGTCCACTGCTGTACATAAGTCTCCAACATAATTTTTCATGGACACCGGTAGGTTTTTAACGTTACGTAAAAGAAATATAAATATTGGAAGGAAATTTGCTGCCCGCTGAAGTGTCGGAATGCATGTTTAAATAAAAGAGTGAAGATGTATAGTTCTAAGTGTGAGATGATGAATCTGAGTCCGTTTCAGTTGCTATAAACATAGAATCATGACTACATGAATGCCTATTTCCCACACTGCAAATGTCAGCATATAGGATTCTTTTGAGAGAGCATTGAACGCACGGGAAAGCTTTTGTAAGGAATGTGTTTACGTTAAAATGACTACGAGTATAATTTTAGGAGTTTGTCCATTAAGTCAAGACTTTTTTAACACGCTTATATAAGCTTCACTTGTAACTATGTATGTAAGAAAATCTTGGAATCTTAATTGGACCCACTTCCCGGTCTTCGATTAGGATGAAATTTTGCACACGTTCTGATGACAATGCATGACTAGCTAAGAAACGTCATTTAGAAATCCAATATAGTGGCCTCCCCAAGATGGCGGACAGGCTATTAAAAAGGCACCCTATGTTATGGGTTATCAAATGAAAGGGTTAGCTGAATGGGATACGAAAAAAATGAAAAAAAAACACGTTTAATCTACGAGTATTATAATGACTAGCTTACAAGCTTGTTAATTAGTGCCACATCTATATAGGTTCTGGTGAAGGAATATTATTTTTGAAATATTGATTCTGTTAACATTAGTTAAATCAAAATTGATTTTCTAGAAGTACCTTTAACGTTTCTAGTCTCTAGAACTGCTTTAGCTGCTTCCTTACACACCTCCTTCATCTTTGCAGTCAGTTCCGGAAACCCTGTCTTATCTTCAGTTTCTATCTAAAATAAAAATACTCATTCACTCATTTTCTCAAGCAAGATAGAATATGGTGAAATTTAAACTCCAGTACTCACTTCTTCTATTTTTGCAGCTCGTTTTCTGTGTATATTATTGTGTTTGTATATTTTTCTTGGATCTTCGCTGAAATTTTTATATTGTTTTGACACTATACATACTCAATGATAAAAACAGCACTTAAAATAGTGTTGAGTAGTATAGGCATACGCTCGGATAGTGTAAGACACCGGATTCAATTCCTCGTCTGACATAATTACGTTTTTCATATTGTATTACTATACTTTTTGCATTTTATATTATTAAGTTTGTATAGTGAGAAAACACTATAGAAACTAAAATATATTTATAAAATGGCTTCCATCGTCTTAACCAATTGTTAAATATTTGTAAAAATATTTCCATCGGATATTGTGAGAGCAATCTCGCAACATTGATGAGTTCACGCAGCCTACACGCGTTAAAGAAATAACTTGTAAAATTCAACAGGCTTGCCAATTTCTCGGTGGCCGAAAGGCAGAGGCATACGCCCGGATATCTTAAGACACGAGGATCGAGTCCTCTTCTAAAGCAGTTGCTTTTTTCAATGATAAATAAAGTACATTAATAATTAAGACCTTACTCGCGGGGCACAAAGGCCGGGGAGGCAAGGACGGGTACAATGAAGGGTGCGGAAGTCCCAATGATGCGATTAATCTAAAGTTAGCTTCTAAACTATTATGGCATTAACTTAACAACCCAGAGATAAATTCAAATCCAAAAGCAATAGTACATTCTGTAATACTTTTAAAGTAGTAGGACGTCTAAAAATTTCAAGAATCGTTTAATATCTATGCTCTTTTTACATTGTACTTTAGAATATATTGCCCTTATGTGCTTACAGTTCGTCCCAAACTTTTAAAATTATTATTTTACCTAGCGTCAATAAATCACTTACCGATAGCTGGCTCGGCGCATCTTTCTCTTTCTTAAACCTTTCCCATCATTTTTTTCTAAACCGTCTTTTTTCTCTTTGCCCCGAAAATTACTAGCAAAATTCTTTACTTTATCTTGTATCCAATTACCAGATTTCCTAACGAAATTCGCTCCTCGCGTTTCATGTCTGTCTGACATTGATTTATCAGTGGGATCTAGTTTGACTCCATATTCGTCATCGTATAAATCGTTCCAAAAAACCAAATTGCTATTATCAGGTACGTCCCTTTTGACAAGAGTTTTGTTTTCAGACCTTTTTTCATTGACGGAAGGTCGATTTTTCTCGGTAGATGGCACAGTTTGATTGGTGACACTGGATGTAATAACTGCGAATACTTTATTCACAATTTGCTTAGAATTAGTCACTGTAAAACAAGTTTGATTACCTTTCTTATCGATTTCATCAACTACATAATGTTTTCAATTAAACTAAACTGAGGAGGTCTATAAAGCATCAATATCTGCATCTTTTTTTAAAAATTAGCCATCTAAAATAAAGTATATTAAAAGTTTCGATCATCATCACCCCATATTGAAGTTGACGATCATATTTACCTCTACAACTTAGTGATCACGAGTATTGGCAACAATAGCTTGTATTTTTTTGTCTTACTTACCATAATTTGCACTAGTGACTTCAACATCTTTCTCATTTAATACACTAGAACTCTTTTCACTGGCATCAAGTACATTGGTAGACATATCGATGTTTTCATCAACAGACATCAATACTCTAGATCGATGTGCAATATTATCAATCATATCAGAATCGTACATGGGAAATACAATGTGTGTGGAATCATTTATAATTGGAGTTGTTGATTCGGAGTTGGTCGTTAGTTTGATTATGTTAGACCTGTAACGGATTTCTTTAGTACGTGATATTTTCCAAAGCGAGCAATTTTTAAAATCAAGGGATTGACTTCGATGATTTCAAAATACAAATGGTCAAACTTACTTAGACGCATTCGTTTCCGAACTAGTGTCAAAGCCAGCCATGACACTAAACCAATCAGACATCAGCCCAAAAAAGTCACTTATAGCCATCTCTGAACTGTTGTTTGGCGTTTTCAATTTCAATATATTTGGCATCAAATTATCATCTGGCACACCGACTGCACTGCCAACTTTACTACTAGTTGCATTTCTTATTATTTTGTTATTTTCTATAATTTTCTTATCTGTTTCATTAACAATAATTAATGATCTCCCTTCAAATACTTCAGGATTATCATACATTTCATTTACACTGCTTCTGTTATGACTTTGATGGTGCTTGTGATGATGATGATGATGATCTACTACTGTTTTACTTTTATTAATAGTTGCTCCATCACTGACACCTATAGCTTCAAAACCACTCATGCCTTTCACCAACATTTCATTATCTGGATTTGTATTTTTTATATCGTCATGACTTTTATCGAGTTCGTAGAAAAATTTCAAAAATCTTCTTCCATTATTGGCAAATGTGAAAATTGAATCAGCGTTATCATTATATTCATAAGTCGTCATGAGTGCTTCTGTACTGCTTTTGCTTGTCTCAGTTTCTATCATCTCGGTAGTACCAATGTTATCTTGCTTCTGTAATATGGTACTAAAAAGCTTGTATTTTCTTACGAAAGATTCAGATGGTGAAGAATGAAACTCCGGTAATTTTTTTTCACTTGTAACTTTGACGTGTTTCGTTATCAAACGCATAAAGTCAACTTCCTTATCTTCTCTTGCCGCCGTAGTTGGTCTCATTTCAATTCTTAGGCCTTCCGAAGCCTTGCCTGAAATGGAATGCTTCATTACCTCATTATTAATACCACTTTTGGATTAATTCATTGCAGTGGTATACCGGTGTCAAACAAACTTTTAATGACGTTACTTGGTTTAAAGAAGCTAAGAAGATAAAATGGGAAACCTCAAAAATGGAGTCATCATGAAAGTTATTGACACTTTAAAAAACTTTCTGATTTCGAAGTGAATATTTTTTTCTTGTGTAACGAAGTACCGTACAACGGCTATGACGGGGGAGTCTCCCATTAATACTCCCATGAAATATTATTAACAGTTAAATATACTTACGTTTTTTGAAACGTTCGAATAGTGATTTTCTCAACGGTCGTGGTTGAGTTACAGATAATTTCACCCTTCTTTCGGTCACCTCATTTTTACCGTCCAATTCCTTATCACTTCTACTAGAATCTTTTTTTCCTTCTAACACCCCATAATCGCTATAAGCTTGATTCATTTTTGCCAGTTTATGAAATTTGTTTTCTGAATAAGTTTCTATGTAATCCATATCAGTCAAGTCTTTTTCAAGACTATCTAACCGCATCAATTCCTTGGTATCGGCTGTTATGTCTCCCTTTTTGTAGATATTCATATTATGCATGGCTGCTTGCTTGATCATGGTTGATATCTCATCTTGGTATAAGGGCATGGGACCTTTCCAATTTGGATTGTGGACTCCAGGTGGATTATTTCTGTTGTAGGGGTTACTTGGGAATTTCAGTTCTTCGGTTTTATCTTCCTGTAACGAAGGCGCACTTTTGGTACTTATTATTTAATATTCTATAAAAAACTAAGGAGTGGTTAAGTATGATTGCAATGAAAGTGAGCCAGATGACATAATGATAAATAAAAATAATGAAAAATAAATGTGATTGTGCGCAAATAATTTGTTCTATTTGCTTATCAGACTTTCCAACATCTACGTAGTGATATAGGCATATTATTGCCGCGTATAGCTCGGGACGCAGTGGATCGAATTCTTGCCTCAGTTTCCTAGTGCTATTCAAAATTCTTACGTCACGTTTCTTCCTATCTTGCCTCTTGTCGGTCTCATCATGACCTTCAATGTCATCAGCTAGAACCTCCTTGAAGTCTTCATATCCTAAACTTTCCTCGTTTTCATCTTTAGATTGCAACAGTTTACGGAAATGCGGCACTCTGTCGATTGAATCAGGCGTGGTGAACTTCTCAATTTTCATTGGCCTCGTCACTTTTCTTTGGTAAGGATTACTGAAAATTGATTTCAAGAGTTAAAATATGAAGGCACGGCAAACTTCTTTAAAATGAAATTACTTGCACACTTGACACATAAACGGGCATCAAATTTGGCCCTTCAGATAGGTAGACGCGGTGACCTCTAATATACACTACACTAATAAAAAATGCGAAAGTATGAAAATCTGTTTGTTATCTCATCACAATATCTGTGCTTATTAAAATAAAATAATAGGCAGTTGACGTCCTGCGGCTACTTATAATGAATGCAAATACTTACACAATGGTCGAAACACTCAAAATCACGTCATAGGTGGTATCAGAAACCGGAGGGTACTTTGTTTTCATATTACTTGATACAAGGCCAAAAAAGTCTCTATCTAAAAGCCCGTGATGATTGCTGTCCGCTCGGTTTAATTGATACTGTTTGTATGTATATTTATCGTCTTGTTTGTATGTATATTTATCGTCTTGTTTGTATGTATATTTATCGTCTTTATCAGAAAGAGAAATAGCAGGAACGGCAGGGACAACAGGGGTAGGTGTGAAGCTATCCTCAATGTTAAAAACCGGTGTCATATCAAAATTTTCAGATTCAATTTTCAAATTTGTCTTATGAGTTGTGTCAGCTTTTGGTGTATTTTTAAATAAAACATCAACTCCAAATGGATCTGCCATCATCTCTGGTAAGTTTTTATCTAAAAATTGATCCAATAGCTCGTCCAGTCTTTGCGTGTTTTTGTAAAATGGATGCGCCAGTTGCTTCTCATGAGACTTAGTATCTTTTGGGGCGTGAGAACATTTTGCCACTTTTTTACCATCATGAGGCTTGTATTGTACAACAATCTGTTTCTTTTCGATGAGAAATCCAGTTGGTTCTTCAGTCAGATTGACGTGTCTTTTGGATTTCTTGTGACTAGAGTTATTGAGAGCAAGAACGTAAGGAGGATAGAAAATGTTGAATTTGTTTAAGTTAGAATATTCTTGGTCTGATATTGGGAGGCCAGGAATGTTAGCGGATTCTCTTTTGGCGTGCCTTTTTGAGTGGGGTTTTGCAGTGGCAAGTCGTAAAGATCGTTTGACTCTATCTGGGTAGTTATGCTTCATTTCATCGAAATTCGTTTGGGTATACTCGTTCACTCCTTTCTTTAAATTTCGTATCTCAGCATCTGTTTTTATTAGCTTTTTGTAGAAATCTGTAAAAAGGTGACATGATATTAGAAAACGAACTGAATAATAATAATTTTTAATTAAAACGCTATAGAAAGTTATGATTATCTGCCCATGATTGATCCTTTAGAAGGTATTTAACCTTTTTAGGTAATAATATGTATACAGTGTCTTTGATAACATCACAGAAATAGTTTTTTTTGTTGAAAATTTATATATTTTTAATTTCACTTACAAATAAATTTTTTGAGACTGATCCCAGACAATATTAAAAGGTCTCTACGTATCGGTTCCATCTCTCTTATTTCAATGTCCAATTCTTTTTTTTTTCAAATCATAACATCAATTTATAATAAATATTTTTTGTTATCTTAGAGTCGATTTGACCAAAATCAGATAGGACTTATCTGAACAAATAACTTTTAAATAAATAAATAAAAATAACTAAATAATAAATAAAAAGATAGACTTTAAAATGACATATACGTTAAGGATTGCTGACAAATACCTAGGTGTCATTCTAGAATAAGGCGTTTAATATTGTTTTTGACGAATATTCCTGAAGTTGGTAAAATTGACTCTTCATCTATAATTTTCGCTAAAACTAGGGTATAAACACAAAAAGTGTTCTCTACAAAAAAAAACATTTATTTTGCTAAATCAGCCCTTTAAATATTTACACTTAAAACGAGGTGACTTTGTATACATTTTATGCTTATCATTTTTTTCGTTGTCACTATGATATGATAACAATACTAACTCCTCAATCTCTCACTGCTCAGACCATCGTTCAGTTTCTCAGCGTCAAGAATACCAGACAGCTCACTGTCCGATCTTCCAGGGTCTTCTACACTCTGAAACAAATTTTCCAATTATCTCCAATTCAATAAAAAAAAATTGGACACCAATCACATACATTGCTCTAATCCCAAAGTAAGTAGCTAATGCACTGGTGTTATGGTAATCAGACACAACTGTGATGCCGCAACACTCAGACCCAGAGATTCAATAGCACGTCTTTAGCGGTCCCCCGCATCTTCGCCCGAACGTTTTGAGCATGCTTCCTCACCTCCCGTCGCAGCCCAATGTTTTACCCTAAATCCTACCCGATAAATAATCTATCTAACACAAAAAGAATTTTGGAAGCCGGTCCAGCAGTTCCTGAGATTACCACGTTCAAAGAAACAAACAAACTCTTCAGCTTTATAATATAAGTATAGAAGATATAACTTTAATTATAAATAAAAAATATACGCCAGACAACACAACAATTGTTTGGTTTTATGGTAAAGATTTTTCTTCCTTGAGTTACGAAGTACCAGACAACTATTATATAACGCGGGTGTCTCCCATAAAATCAGGGCGACAAGGACCTTCTGGCCGATACTCAGATAACATTGACAGGGAGGCGCTAGCATTCAATTTATTTCATTTCATTTCATTTATTCATGCATGCATACTAGGTGTTGCAAACTTACATAGGTGATATATATGTGTTCATTAAGTGTACTTACAACCTAGTTACCCAGAAGGTATAGCACTTTGAGGCAGCTTAAAAGTAAGGGTGAGTAATTGATACTACATGTTATAAAATATAGATGCTTAAGAATTAGTTAAGAATTACTTAAGAATATAGAGCAGACTTTTAATTTAATTTTTCAGTTATTGAAATATTCATTTAATGAGTAGTAGCATTTGTTTATTGGGTATTTTCGGCAAAAATCTCCCTTGAGTTCAGAAAGCTAATATTCGTCTATCCAACCATGGCAAAGTCAAAGGGAAGGGGGTCACGTATTTTCCACCAATTTTAAAGCATAAATGAGTTCATTAAAGAATTTTGCTTTACGGTATTAAATTATCATTTAATAAGGGGTTGCGTAGCCGAATAGCAAAAACACAACCCTTATAGTTTCTTCAAGTCTGTCTGCCTGTCTTTCTGTCTGTCCATCCGTATATCACAGTCAATTTATTCCAAAATTATTAGTAATACACAGTTCAAAATCAGTAGGTAGATGTATTCTGTTAACCGCTTTTCGCTTCTCTTTTTTGTTAAACCCATCTGTGTAGGGTGTTTATAGATAGGTCTTTTAAAATGACATCGAGGTTCCTAAAACCATTTACTCTAAAAGTCTCATATTTCCGCCGCATTTTTTTTATGTCCAATACTCTTTAACCAAAGACGTGACGTAGGACTTCCACCGACAATATGGACAGACGACCATGTTAAGATCGCAGCATCAAATAAATAAATATAATTTAAATATTTGACAACACCACATACATTGCTCCGATCCCAAGATAAGTAGCTTAAGCACTTGTGTTATGGAAATCGGAAACAATGATGGTACCACAACACCCAGCCCCGAGACAATATAGAAAAGATCGTTTTCTACATTAACCCGACCGGGAACCGAACCCGGAACCTCACGAGATGGCGACGCTTGAAACCAGCGCGCGAGCCACTCGACCACGGAGGTCGTCAAACTCAATCAAATCAAACTGGACGCTGACCGCTTGCGATCTGTTGCCGTGGAAAACTGTAGGAGAGGCCTTTGTTCAGCAGTGGACGTCTTTTAGCCGATAATGATGATGATGAATACATAAATTTAAAGTATAAACCTCAACCCTATCTCAAGAAAGCCCCCGCCCACACAATTTTTCCCACACTTAAAACCCAAAACTCCATTCCACCGGCTATTTTGTCGCCACTTTCTAAATTAACCGTTACAATAAATATGTCTTGGTGTATTTAAAAGCGCTCAGGTGGGTATAACGGCCCGGGTGCTATTAGGTTTATTTTTACCTCTAAATAATGAGGTGGTTTATTATAAAGAGTTGCGGCCTAATAAGGCCCGGTAAGGGTTGTTTGGGGAAGGGAGTGAAGGTTTTAAGGAGTCGTGGATTTATCTTACTAGCGCTTATGAGATGGAAAAGGTTTTATAGTGATCAGTTAGATCACTGAGATCTTTGAGAACACTAATGAGTGCCAACATTAAAATAAATTTTAAATTTTATTTTATTTATTTTAAAGTGTTTTATATTACAATACATTACTTTTTTTATTAATCTATCCGTCCGCACATTATAATGTAATACACAGATCAAAAGCACCTGCCTGCAAAATCATAATGATGAACAAAACCTTCTTTCTCCGTTGATATCTCATACTTTTAGAAAACTCTTTATTCAAGTCATGTACACTTACATAAAATAAAACAACAGTTTAAAAGATTGATGCGTAGGTAGGTTAGGAGGTACATGAATGAAAAGGCAAATCTACTCAGCGTATGCCGCAGAATCAAATATTCTGAGGCGCTGGTCTTCCGTAGACGCCAGAAAAAGAAAAAGAGAGCACTGTTACTCACAATAAACATTTTGAAATAAAGATAAACAATTTTATGAAACATTTTAAAATATTTAAAACAACGTTTTAAGATAGGGAAACATTATTCAAATTTTTGAATCTATTTTTAACTACCAACACTTTATGCTTGGAGATATCATATGCCAGATCAACCAAGAAATGAATGAAAGCAAAATAAAACATAAGTAATTACAAACGTATGAATAACATATGAGCGCAGCAATTAACATGTCACAAACAGCGGATTTTCCTTTTGTAATTCTAGTAGATACTGTTTATAGCTACACTTAAAAGTACGCAACACTGTTAGCTTTTTGAATGGTGGGGGGATGTTATTCCAGCATTTTGTGGCAGAGTACCGGAAACTACCACGAAATGCTGCAGTGCTGTGACTCGGACAACCGAGACGGGATGCGTGACGCCTGCTATTTAAGAATATTAACTTGTTATACAAATATGGAGGTGACTTAGTCCGAATTATACCAAAAAGAAGACAAGCATAATGAAGTGAGCGTCGTGATTGCATGTTGATAACATTAGACTGGTTAAGAAACGGAGTAACATGAGCCCTGCGGGGGATAGTAAAGCAAAAACCAGCACAGGCATTTTGAACGCGTTGAATTATCTTCATAGTATAACTAAAGAGGCAATCGCCGATAACCGTATCTGCGTAATTTAGTTTGGATAGTATAAGAGTTTCACAAAGTTTAATTCTTAAGTCTACATCTAGGAAGTTACGAACCTGATAAAAAACTTTCAGCCTGTAGAAGCAATACTTTACGATTTCAAGAACATGGTTATGATTATGGTATTTCTTGTAAAAATAACAAAGATACATACAACGTGTTCCTAACATTAAATGCGCAAAACCTGAAATAAGTTTGATTGTAATAACGAGAAGAATCAAACTACTTTTTAATATGGGTCTCATTTAACACAAAAACAATCAAATATTGACTATAAACTATAATAAGTCATCACGTGCGCAAACCCGCTAAAATACGTAAAGTAATGGATTATTCTTTATGAGCGTAGATTGTAACCGGCCAAGTGCGAGTCGGACTCGCACACTAAGGGTACCGTGACAACTTAAACTGAATTATAGATCCACTTATTTCCACTTAGCCAAAATACCACAATATTTCGTTGACAGCAAATATAACTTTGTTATTCATAGTAATTGTATGAATAACAAAGTCATGTTTGCGGTTATTAAAAATGTGCTCTATCTCAAAAACTACTAGTTCGATCTCGTTCAAACCAATTTATGGGCGGGTGATTAATTACGCACATTTTACCACTTTGGAAGCGTCTATCTCTCAAACGTTAGACTTTTGGAACCTCGATGTAATTTTGAAAGACCTATCCAAGACACCCTACACGCATGGCTTTGACAAAAATAAGGTATTAGTTTCAAGTATAGGAGATAAATAATGTCAGCGCGGCGAAGCGGCCTAGTGTTAAAACTACTTACCTACCGACTCTTCTCTCGACAGAGCGTCGTCCGCAGAGCAAGATATGATCAGAAGTGCCAGTAAAACTAAGACACCGTACAAAACCTTAAATTATTGTTTATTCTTTCAGAATTAGGTCAATTGAATTAAAAATCATTTGGGTGTTCGAGGTTTTGCGCATAACATTACCTACTCGTTGTATACGTTAGTCAACAAGTCAAATCAGCTCAAATAATTATTTCTCAAGGCGTTGTTTAATTAAAAAGTATATACACATGTCTAAATAAATAATTATATTAGGGCGTTACAAAATACAAATTGACTGTCACCTAAGCAAGGTGCAAACGATACTTTGTTGAAAATAATACTGCTTTTCAAACGTTTATTTAAATCGATAAAGCATTGACTTTGCGATATCAACTCGAGAAAGGACCCGAAACTTACCGAATTAAAACTTAGGTAACAAACATACTACTTCAGTAGCTTAAAGCGAAGCTCACTGAAATAAATTGAACTGTTCAATTTATTTAGTTTCAGCCCCAGCCCCGTGCCAACTGGGCCCCGTTTTATTGTTAATATCCTATTACAGAACAAGCCATAAACATTTTAAAAAATCATGAAAATCGATCCTTCCGCACTCCATTTATTCATAACAAAACAACAAAACGAACGTTTTTTTAAAATAAAAAGAAGTAGGTATTTATCAAAAAAAAAAAACACACGCGCGAAACCTTATTTTGTCTGTGATAAAGGTCACTTACTTAATTTGCATCACAAAATGATTATGTTGTATTTTATTAAGTTATGTCTCCCCAAAATGATTATAATTGAAAATAGATACTTCTCTACTGATAGCAAAAACACTTTTATTTTATTATACAATGCATTTGTGCAAAATACCACCTTCCCCTTAACAGAACGCCAAATTAAGCAGTCATTATTAACATGTGACGTACGTGTCGAGTTAAATCATTAGCCCTCTCGTTCACCCAACTTGTGTAAGAGGGAGACAGACGAACAAATTGAATGAACACGTGCAGACCACTCACTTGGGGGTGGTTTTGGTGTTTATATCAAATTGATTGAAGTTCAGAAGATTAAGCAGGAATTTGTTCTCTATTAAGAACATTTTACTGTGATTGATTTTTATTTTGACTCTGCTTTTCTTGATGTGCGATTGAGCAAGCTTGCAACCCATTCAGGATTGTAAGCCCTTAATAAACACTGCTGGAGTAGAGTTTCAATTTTTTAATGCATTTTTTAAGTACCTTCTTCAAGTCAATGTATCGTAGACCTTAAAAAAAAGATTTTTATATAAGGTTCTCGAAGCGCAGTGGTAGCAGCGCTTTCGAAGTGAAGCAACCTTCAGCGCGATCGTGTTTGGATGGGTGACCATTCCGACCGAAGTAACGTATATCACGAGCATCTCCGTGCTTCGGAAGGCACGTTAAGCCATTGGTCCCGGCTAATATCGATTGATATTAGTCGTTAAGCCCAGTCAGAGGCCTTATGGGCGGTTTGATAACATCTGACAGCAGGGTTAGTCGCTTGCCTTGCAAACACCCCTCCACCAATCCGCACTGAGCCCGCGTGGTGGAGTATGGCTCGAACTACCTCATAGTTGAGGTAAGGCCTTTGTCCAGCAGTGGGACGTTACATGCTAACTTGTCCATTTTTTTATATTAAAAAAATGAATCCATATTTCCCTTGATCACGATATCACACGTGAACGGCTAAACCGCTATTTAATTAACCGTTATTTTTATTGTTAGGACAAGGATCAAAGAAAAAGTAACGAAAATTTAGCGGGTGGATCGATTTCCATGGTTTTTACTCTGTCGAATTCGTTATAATAACGGGATCAGGGCGTGACGTAGCAAAACGAAGGTTACTTGGTCCACTGTTATTTATTTATTTATTTTTTTACTTATTCAATTCACGCAAACAATAAAAGCAAAACAGAAGATTAATAACATCTCTCGCCAACATTTGAGACTTTAAAACACACAAACTATATTAAAATAAATAAATTATTAAACTTCACATACCCAATTTCTTTCCAATTAACGTTCTACAACCTCCCCTCTCTTCTCAACCCTTTTACACCTGTAGTTGACTAATTAAGATATATTTACGTTCTGCATTACCGTTTACTGCGACGCAATGAATTGCTCTGAGCTACACTCCTAAGGGGCGAACTGATGTGTGGGTGGAATTAAATTTTGAGCAGTTATTTATTTGTGATGTATTTATTGGTTTAAAATTAAATGAGGGTGTACTATTGGTACGGGGAAAACAAGATTATATAGAAGGTAAAGCCGTATTTTCCTATTTGAATATCAATCTTGAAATTTACCTTAAATACCTAATGCTTGAAATAAATCAAATACCAAATAGTAGGTATAGATCGGCCATTTAAGGATTAAATCATGAAGCTTTCAGTTTTAACAGAAAACATACGGAAAAATTATGTCAAACTGGACTTTTATATCTGCATAAAATGTCATTGTAAAGGCGTAACCAGTGAAATGCTTACTTTCATGTTATTATCAGTCTTTTTTTATTTAACTTTACTTTACTAAATAAAGCACAAAAAAATATTTAAAAAATAATAAACGTGATAAGAATTGCCAAATCATATTATAAAAGATCTGTTTGACAATATCTGAATAAATATATAAGCGTTATCTGTCCACCTTTTCATATATTCGTTAGTTAATGCATATTTGTCGATGGTGAAACAAGCCCTAATTAAATAGCACTCCATCAATCCAACTTTCATAAAACTTCAAATTCAAACTAAAATTCGGCATAAAAATTCTAGAGGTAAAAGATAAAGAAAAACATTAAACCTTTTAGTTCCTTAAATGGAAAACTATTTAACACTAGCGCTAAATTAAATAGTCCACCAGAAACCATCTTCTGTGAAAAATATCACCTGTTAAGCGTTCAAAAGATTTTCATAGCGTCGTAAAAATGTTAGTTTATAAGTACTTAGTATGTTTTCTGGCTAGACTTGAAAATGTTTAACTATGGTTAAATGAGAGCATGCCTGTGACCAAAAAGTCTTGCTTCATCGTAATATTGTAGGCGAGGAGACATTGTACTAGTTTAAAAATATATAAATAATGATATATCTCTCATTGAGCTGCAAATGTGGTAGTTTTTAAAAAAAGTACATACGAGTACTCGTATATCTAGTTTTTTTAGTTAAAACTCTTAATCGAAGTCCAAACAGATTGACGTGTGGATCGGTGCAGTAGTTGAAATAGTCAGTTTCCATCATATAGGTGAATATAATATAAAAATAAGAAATGTAGTAGAATGTAGTGGTGAATATATTATGACAAGAGTAATTTGAAATGTTCATGATTACTGTTTAACTGTTTTTAAACTGATATGTTTAAAAAACCATAACATGCAATACATCTTAATACCCCTTCCTATTAAACTCATAATTTCTGTACCCAAAGGTTGTGTGGAAGAGATCGTTTATAGCGATAAGACCGCCTAAATTGTACATTTTCCTAAAACGAATTTGTATATCAATTTATGTAATGTGAAATAAAGTGTTATCTATCTATCTTGATTTAAAAAAATATATTAAATAACAAAATGTTTAAAATGTTTGAAAAGAAAAAGCTAATTTTGAATCTAGATGTAGCAATTGAATGTTCTGGATATGATTTTGGTGTAACAATCATAAAACAGCAATCATAGTATAAGATCTGTCTTAAAAAAGATGTGAACATTTCAAGTTACTCTTATATATTATATTCACTTATGTAATGGAAACATCTCCAAATAATTGTAAATTTTGTACGCCACTCACAGGCCAAACATAGACCATCTTGTACCACCTGAATTCTGTCACCTATGTTTTACAAATAAATGATTTGATTTGATAATTATAAAGTTGAGCCCGGATCCTCACGTCAATCAAACATTTTCCGTGCGGAGGAATTTACCGTATTACTAAAAAAACTAGTAGTTACATATCTACTTGTAAGAAACTATGGCATGGAAGAAATCCAAATTCATGCAAAACTTGACTTTGATGAATCAATTACTCTATTATCAAACTGTACATCGAAAGCGAACTTCAGAACCGATAATATTAATTATCAACTATTGAAACCAACATTTATTTTTATGTTTATTTGAGCCCTTAAACCTGATGAATGAATTAAGATTTTGCCAACGTCCGATAAGACTTATCAGTGTGAATAAATATAAATACATAAATCATTGCTGTCAAATAAGTGATTTTTTTTAAATTCGGCGTATTGTATTTTATCCGACGAATATTTCTTATCTGACTGTGGAAAAATCAAGCCTAACTCGTTTCTAAAACCCAATATATTAATCAAACATGTCCCCTCGACTATAAAGCTATATTGTCCCATTCGGAGCAGCGGACAAAACGCAAGTTCAACTTCAAATCAAGAGACGGCGCATATTTAGGGTTCTGCGGAGAATGTCACGTCATTTTACTCGAGGTTCACACTTTTTGAAATTTATTTCAAAAATGTAAAAAAAATGTATAAAAAAATATATGAAGCGTAGGTTCATTTATCCACGAATACCCAACATTATGTTAAGCTCAGTTCAGTTCAGCTTGACCTTGACTTTCTGGACATCCTGTATATACAGTGGTTCTTCTTTTGGTGACTGAAGATAACGGATTGCCCGTACGCCTTTTAACTCCCTAATGTTTTAATTTATAAAAAGTCTATAAACATCAACAAAACACCATGAGGCCAGCCCCAAGTTTCTAATACCGTAATTTTCATCCTCGCCTTTGGGTTGATAGCAAGGTTTGGATTTGGACACTAATCACTTATATTGCTCTGATCCCAAAGTAAGTAGCCAAACACGAATAATATAACTGTAAATTGGCTTACTTCATCTAAACCGATTGTTAAATATTTGTAATATTATTTCCTTCAGATATTGTGAGAGCAATGTCGCTACACTGATGAGGTCACGCACCCTACGCGTTAAAAATAAAGCACTTGCAAAAATTCAACAGGCTTGCCAATGTGTCGGTGACCGAGTGGCATAGGCATACGCCCGGATAGCGTATGACACGGGGTTCGATTTCTTGTCTGACACAGTTTTTTTTTTCAAGTGCAATTTATATCATTAAGTTAGTGTAGTAACAAAACACTATAAAAACAAAAATGTAATTATAATTAGCCAATGCACTTGTGTTATGGAAATCAGACACAACGGAATTGTCTTAACCTTAGGTTAAGGCATCATTGCGTAGCTTAAATTTTATTGATAACTACAGACAGAAATGCTACCATTTCAATTGTAAACAAAACCCAAAGACTCGTGACATTCAGGCCATGAATCACTTTTGAAACTAGGATGTGAATGAACGCGCAATAAACTGCACTATTGATAATACAAAAAGCGTGCAATCCTCCATTTTTATTACACTAATTATTAACGTTCGTAATTGGCATTTTGTGTCCTAAATTGAATAAATTATTTTTGACTTTTGACATTTTCAAATGTACTGTTGTGTGTCTACGTCAATGGCGAATACATAACACACCTCCGGTTTGCCGAGGATAAAGTCGTTGTGGCAAAGACGCTGGATGATCTTGGCACTACGCTCGAAGAACTCGACCGAGTATCCCAACAAGTGGGTCTTAAAATGATCATGGAAAAGACGAAAATTATGTCAAGTTCTCGTGTTGTACCCACTCGACTATCTGTTGGGAACTCAACTCTCGAAGTTGTCGACGAGTACGTCTACCTTGGACAAGTGATCCAATTAGGTAGTGTTAAGATCGCAGGATCACACTGGATGCAGACCGCTTGTGATCGGTCGCTGTGGAAAGCGGTGGGTGAGAACGTCCTTTGGCTGATAATGATGATGATGATAATGTTGTGTGTCAGCCAAAGGAGACGGTATGAAAAGTGAATAGCATCCTACGGAACCCAGCACTATCTCTCCGTTTCACGCATAACCCCACTTTCTCGCAGTCTGTAATGACCGGCTCTTGGTCCGCTGCATTCTATTTGCGTCTTTGTGCAGTCGCCAGCACATCGAGTTACACATTTTTGTTCAAAACTAACCCTTATCACAACCATATTAGATAGCACAGGGTGTAGCTTCACGTGCCATTTTATAACTTGCCACAGAAACGAACGACAAATGCGAGGAAATGACCAAAAAGTCGCAGACGGCAGGTATTGAAGTTTTGCCGTGATGAAACATTCAGACGTTTACGGTGAATACTAAACTATATTCACATCCAAAATGAATAAATAAACACTATTCTCATAATACAGGGTGTTGTTTGGGTCAGCGACGAGCGTCTCAGGGGTGGATGTATAAACGATACTGATGCCAAAAAAAAATTATAAAAAACATTTTTTTAAATGGAAAAAGCCCACAAAATCAATTTATCAATGCGATACAGCGATCGAGTCAAAACTACCAACTACCAGGTAGCCTCTTTGTAGCTTACTAGCTACGGCGTAGTATTTCGTAAATACGCGCTAGCTATGCGCGAGGGTTAGAATTTCCCAATTTGTTTTGTCATTTTTTAATGTTGTGATGGGGTTTTCCTTCAAACAAATTGCATTTTTTTATAGAATAAGCATAACTCATAATATCATCACTGAGTTGGATGTCACTGACCAAAATAACACCCTGTATGTAATAAGACGTTGACGTTGACGACGCGTTTGGTTTATTGGTTAGAGCTCCTGACTATACCGCCGGCCGTCACGGGTTCGAGTCCCGCAAGGGTCAAATTTCGTGTGATGAACACGAATATTTGTACCCGAGTCATGGATGTTTAATATGTATTTAAGTATTTATGGGAGACGCCCCCGTCATAATCGATGGCTGGCATTTGTAACACAAGGTAGAAAATTCCTTACTTCGAAACCACGTTAGTTGGTGTGTTGTCTGACACATTTATTTATTTATTATTAGAAACCAAAAATCGCGCACGTGCGGCACTCGAACCCGCTACCTTTGGCCAACCGGGCCAAATCAAACCATAAGATAGGTAGTAACTATCATTCCCAAATCATCGCTATTTATATTGTTATTATTATTTTAAGGTTTCTTTTAGTTTCTTTAAATTAAACTAATACTTAATTATTTCATTTAGTTTTATTGTATTTGATTCTATTTTCAATTTTTACTAACAATAATGTATGGGTCTCTCTGTTACCTGAAATAAATTTATTTTATTTTATTTATTATAATTAAGCCGAGGGGATCAAACACATGAATAGGTAAATTATTCAATAATGACAGTTACATGTATTTTTATCTACGAGTAGTAACATAACAACACGTACATGTAAATTTATAAGAAAGTGTCCAAATTTATATTCTCTAATCAAAAACACAGACCAAAAGAGAAATAATGTAAAAATAGTGGTAAAAACAAGTTCAAAAATCGTTTTCAAAAATGAAATTCATCACAAATGGCCCACATTCGATGTTAGTAAAATATATAACCATGTACCGAATGATATAAGGAAAATAGAAGAAATATCAATATTTTAAATGGACTACGAAGCTTTCCACTGAATAAGTGTTATTATGGCAGAGGCGAGTTTTTTTACTATAATAAAGTGAATAATACATTTTAAATCTAAAATGTTGACATGACATGCTATCTAATTAATAAATTTGCTGAATAGTATTTTTACTTTATTTAATTGCCAGTGCATGTAATTAAAAAACTATCTCAGTTGTTAATGTATTAAGTAATAATAATTAATAATGCAAATAGTGTAATAATAATAATGTAATTGCTGTGCCCTTACGGGGCCTTACATTATATTAATAAGACCTTGTACCTTATCTCTACTTTGGTCCCACAATGTAGTTTGCAATAAAGATGAATCTGAATCAATCTGATCTTATCTAAGATATGCGTAGACTCTTACCAAACTCATTTGAAGTCCCCACAATGTAGTTTGCAATAAAGACGAATCTGAATCTGAATCTTATCTAAAACTCGCGTAGACTCTAAACAAACTCATTTGAAGTCGGTGCATGCTGTGCTACGTAGACTGCTGCTGTCCGTTAAGGTTTACATCATGCACCGACTTCAAATGAGTTTGTTCCTCCTATTAGCGTTATTTATTTTTTTTATTTATACTTTATTGCACAATAATAAAATTTTGTACAAAAGGTGGACTTAACGCCATATGGCGTTCTCTACCAGTCATGCCTTTGGGCTAAGCAGAAATGATTGTGGGCGGCGCGACAAAGAAACGAAATTAATTATATACAAAAAAAAAGTCCAAAATAAATACATTAATAATACATACATATACCAACATATACTATATATATATACTATATATTATGACGAACGTTGTAGATAGATGTTATGGAGATGATTCCGATATATGAAGGAAGTGTGCACGGACGAGTCTCTTGAATCTTGAATGTGAACTTACTGGGAGCTTGTTGAATATTTGCCGGAAGGACATTCCAAAGACGAATGGCTTGGACAAGAAAAGAGTTTGAGAGAAAATTTCAGTCTTTTTAGTGTTTTTTTTTAGGCGGTAAATTTTTTGGAAAAAGAATTGTTTTCGTCGTTTTTAGTTATTATTTAAATAAATTATTAATTATTAATTTTCACTTAAACCCCTCTCATAAAAGCTATCACTCACTGCAGCCGCCTAGAGCTCAGACTGCGCCCCGCCCGCCCACAAATCATCTGATAATACAGGGTATATGATTTGTTGTTGGGGACATAGACAAGCATATAGGGTGTCTTGGTAATTTTAAAAATAAAGAACAAATAAAATACCTAGTATATAACCGAATTCTATTACCAAATGGTTTTGAATCGGAGGGACGGTCTAATAAACTTAAATCATTCTGAGATACAAAAGTCAAAAATAAATTTATTAAATTTAGGACACAAAATGCCACTTATGAATGTCAATAATTAGCTTATATCAATTAATTATGGCCTATATGGGGCTAGAATATGTCTCCTTATCTTTTGGGCCCTACTAGCGCTTCGAGACAATCTGGCAAGTAGAAATGCCGGAACAAACTCAAACAAACACGGAACAAAATAAGCACTATCAAAAGAATCAATAATGACTTTATATAATAGGATGGTATATTAGTTAGATTTGATTTGATAAGAGTTGATACTTGTATTAAACATTACGTAGGTACAACTATTTTTTAACATGTTAGGTGGCTAGTCTCTGTTAGACTATGAGTTAGTTGGTAAAAACTTTTTTCCTATGGACCAATATTTGTTCTTTTGGTTTATTGTCAAAACTTTTACTATGGCAATCAAATTGTTAAAGTAAATAAAAACAAACTCAATTCGTTCATTAATTAAGTTCGAGAGAAAAAGCAAGTGCCGCGATGGAGAGAGAAATCTGAATTAATCATTATGAAATAAACAATATCTTCCAAATTCAATATTAAATTACTTTCTCTCTGTAGACCGTTGTAATACCACCGTTGTGTTTGATTTCCATAACACAAGTGCATTGGCTACTTTGGGATCAGAGCAATGTATGTGATTGGTGTCCAATAATACTTTATACTTTACTTTAGACACCCTTTATAACGCAAAGGTGCTACCACCAATTGACTCCTATTACAGAAACGTAAGATATTAATATTTATCGCTGAGGGTTCCTTGCAAACACATCTTCAATACAACCTTTACAACGCTCTTAAACCAATATTCCCAAGGTTGAAAATCAAATGCACTTTTTCATGGAAACTGGAAATATGTCTTTGCTTGTAGAGAAAGGGATTATATTGTACTTTTTGCATGAATTTGTGTTTCTATGGGGAAATTGATTTAGCGAGCTTTTAAGCTCAACTTTATGGTGTCAGGAAGACAAAAAGTTTTGGAACAAAATATGGCGATTTGCATTTTGGGGGAAGATAAGTTGAATAAATAAATATTGGACACCAATCACATACATTGCTCTGATCCCAAAGTAAGTAGCTAATGCACTTGTGTTATGGAAATCAGACAACGGTGGTACCACAACACCCAGACCCGAGACAATATAGAAAATTTTGATTTCTACACTGACCCGACCGGGAATCGAACCCGGGACTTTAGAGCGACGCCTTTAAACCCCGCGTCATCGTATATGTAGTTTAACTTAGGATACAGTGTAAGTTTCATCTAAATCGGTTTAGTAGTTTTCGAGATATGAGTAAAACTTAAAACCGGCTAACAGCTAGTCAGACTCGTCCACTGAGGGTTCCGTGTCAATTTTAACTGAATTGGAGAATCCCTTACTTTGCTAAAATAGCACAATATTTTGTTGAAATATAACTTTGTTTTTCATAGTGTTTGCATGAAGAACAAAGTTATGTTTGCGGTTGTAAAAAAATATCTCAATACATAAAAAATCTCTACTAGTTCGATCCGGTCCAAACTAATTTTCTTTGATAGTAAGTATTTGTTAAAGATCAACATTAAATATTTTTTTCAATATTAACACTCGCTAAGTTTAAAAGTTAAGAGGGATACAATCCCGGGATCCCGAATCTCGGGATCCCGGGATCCCGACCGTTTTCTGGCCCCGAAAATCCCGGGACTGCACTTGGCTAATCTCGGGATTTTCGGGATTGCCACATACAAGTTTAGTTTATATGCCGTAGTCCGTTGCGCCTTGACGATAACCTTGCCTAGGTTATTTAATAGCATTTAATACATAACGACAAAAAACACTTTTAGATACGCCGTCATACGATACGTACTATTCACTACACACACAGGTACAGTCTTAATATGTTTGTTGTAAACTTAGAAGGGACTTCCCCACTCTGAGTACTTCAATACAATACTCTTAAGGTAATTCCCCAATGAATGAACTAACAGGGGAATCACCCGATCATCTCATAATATCATAATATTTTTGCGGGTATTTCCCGTCGGGGTTTCCCTGTACGAAAGTATTAAATATGCTACTTTTAAGGTGATTCCCCAAGTCCCCAACGAACCAACAGGGAAATCACCCGATCATCTCATATCATAGTATTGTTGCGGGTATTTTCCCGTCGGGGATTCCCTGTATGAAAGTATAAATATGCTAATCAGATTTTATTTTTTTCATTTATTATTCTGTCAGTGACGGGTTACGAGGAAGTCAAACATTGGATGCTTTGATATTTCTGCGATTATATTTTCGAAATACTAAATAGTATATTTATGTTGTCTTTTTAATTTCTTGCAAAAGTATAATTTTTTTGTTTTGTCTTTTTTATTTTCTTATTATTATTGTGATTTGTGTTGACTGTTGTGCAAAGACATTATAAAGTTTTTTAATTACTCAAGTTTTTTTTTAATTTGAGCCCAATTAGAAACCACATAGTCTAATCCCGGGATAGGCCCGGGATCCCGGGATTACGGTTCAAAAATCCCGTAATCCCGGGATTGAAAAACATGCTCGGGATTGGGGGACGCCCATTTTACCGCTTTGGAAGCGTCTATCTCTCAAACGTCAGACTTTTAGAAAAAATGGTTTTAGGAACCTCGGTGTCATCTTTAAAGAATAATCCATAGACACCCTGCACGCATAGGCTTGATAAAAAAAAAGTTATTGTTTCATGACATGGGCGCCAAATATCATTATTTTGTATTTTTATATGAGGATTTACGATCCAGCGGTTAACAGGATACATCTACTACTATGTTTCATTTGTGTAATACTTATAATTTCAGAATGAAGTGGCTGTGACATATGGACAGACAGACAGACAGACTTGACGAAACTATAAGATTATCTGTTTATTGCCATTCGGAAACAGAACCCTAAAAATGTGTATTAAAATATGGCATACTCAATATTAAAAATTTACGGTCTGACGTATAAAAACAGTGTTGTAATCATTCGTCCAGGGGCTCCGGCTACTAATAAACGACGCTCGTGAAATTGAGAAAATTTTGAAAATTATTTTAATTTTTGGTTTAATAAAAGTACTTCATACATACATACATACATACAAACAAACACATAATACAATTGTTTATTTGCCAGAATGCATTATCATATAAACACATACAAAAAATTAACAGAAAAGGTCAAAAATCCGTCTTCGTTATTGTATCCAGCCTGCATGCAGGCATGCAAATATTAAGAATTAAAGATTAAAATCCATACAATTCAACTAAATAAAATAATAATGTCTTTATTTAATAAATTGTGGTGTGTCAAATGCCATAATAATTAAATTGAGAATTTCACATAAATTAAATAAATTATTTTGAATTCAAATATTCACTTACACTATAAAAACAATTACATAATAGCCAACTATTTAACATTCATTCATTAAGTATTTACATCATGAAAAAAAATATGTTTATTGGGAATTAATCCTAAGACAATAAAAACCCCATAAATATCACAATTACATTTAGGCGCGCGAAAGTCGATTAGGTATACTGACGAGACGAAACAAGCGCGCAAAGCAAGAGAATAGTATTTCAGTGGTTCTGATGAAGACCTTTTTAGTATACTAGGTATTTTCTAATTTGAATGAACAAATTGTTTTTATGATAATGGGGGTACCTCTTTTCAATCAAAATAAGGTTTGTTTGATTCTAAGTATCAACGGGTTTTCATACCATCCCTGAAATAATTTTAAAGCATTTTTGTTCATGTTAGACCGTAAAAATTAAGTTAATCAGTATCCCATATTTAATCAAATTTTTTAAGGATACTTTTCATCACTTGAGGATGTGGGACATTTTTGGATCTCCTTCTTAATTTTTATTATTATCACAACTATCCCTTCGTTGATTTCTCAATGCAACCCTTCACCAAGACACAGCAGTTTTGTACCTAGTGGTATACAGCAAACACTACCGCAACTATATATACATAAAACGTTGACAAAGGGCCGTCTGTCTGACCAGAACAATGCACTCCCGCGGGCCAGTTGTAGATTAAAAACTCTTGCATTTCACACAATGGAAATTGAGTCAGTAATAATAGTAATAGTCTCCCTAGCCGATTTCGACTACGGTGGCCAGTCACAACGACTAGCCGCCTGCGCGGGACATATTATTTTGCACAATAGTGTGCGCAAACACAGGTGCACTCTCTATTCCTTTCTCTCTCATATGGTGGGACAGCAATCTGACACGTCCGGAGAGAGATCAGGCGCAGGATCAACGGCTTTACGGGCTTTTCCGAGACACGGGGTTGAAACACCGCCAACTTCCAAACTCCGGGCTACCCTAAGAATTTCTGAACAGAAAAACTCAGGTATATATATTTTTGGCCCGACCCGGGGATCGAACCCGGGACCTCTGACGCAGCCGTAGCTTTAAAGTGCGACCCTCTTATCGCTGCGCCACCGAGGCAGTTCATTAAGTCAGTAATACGAGGCATTCAAAAAACAAACGACAGTATGATATTGTAGAAAAAAATAAGGAAGTTGATTTGAAACGCCTATAAGTTAAGGGATGACTCTTACTTCTGGTCCTATTTATTTACAAAAAGAATACTTGCTCAAATAGAGTAGACTTTAATTGACAAATAATAATCTTATGTGAAGAATTGTAAAAGCCTTGTAAGATTAAAATACAGCGCTTATTCAAGCGATTTGTAGAGTCGCTATACGTTTTGACTAAACAGCATAGCAAATTTATCCATCAGCGCTGCAAAACACTTGTAGCGATTTTGTCGGCACAATATTCAAAAATTAACTTAAAAAAAGTAACAACCGACTCCAAAACCAAAATTCACTAAAAAGTCTTTTAAAATTCCTTGATGCTTGAAAGGAAAGGAAGCCATTTAAGGCAAACAATTCCTTTTCAGACTTTTGACCGAATCCAGAAATTCCGTAACGAAAATAACCTAACACCCCCCACCCTGACCGGCACAGCGGTGATACTTTTTAGTTTTTCCATCTATCGATGAATAGCAGAACTTTTAATGACTTTTTGAAATATCACGCTTGTCTCTTTAGTTCAGCAACCCGCCTTTAGGTGGCATTAGTTGTATGTAACTTTAATTTATATCCATAAAATTATTATCCCTTTGGAATAGAACGACAAAAGCGAGATGTCACTAGCAGCAAACTGTGTGATAAAAAGAGATGGGTAGCAGAACCATTTTTGTCAGATGTCAAACAGTTGACCACCCCGCAGAAGCTCGCTGAAAAATGCATGTAGCATTTGATTTTTTATATTTAAAAGTGAAATTGTGTATATTTTGGAGAAAAATGCGTCTGAAACATGGTGACTTGATCGGTGATTGATTATTATGCATTACAGCGGCATAACCCCAACAAATAATCATTTAACAGGTAGATTAGTCCAAATCGAAGCCTCTTAATATACGACTTATACCAATGCGCTTCACATTCTATTCTACAAACGTTAATTTACGTAAAAAATAAAGACAGAATAACACAGGGAATGTATATCGACGAATATTTTGCATAATGAAATAACATTTAGTTTTACACTAGAGCTGCATGTTCAATATTTTGTGTCGAGTGTTTATCATGCAGTAAACTAGTAAACTACTATATTTAACTTAGGAACATTGTTATAAATCACCTGATCGAAAGGTTATCGCATTTAAAGCTACAAATGTTACTTACTTATGTTAGTTACTGACATCTTAAATCGGTTTCGTTTGACAGCTTTTACTTGTCCTTCTATTCCGATAGGAATATTAATTTTATGTTTATATCAAAGAAAAAAAACAAAAAAAAATATTTCATAAATAAACTAAATACATAATTATAATTGTATAAGTTGATAAAAAATGCTATGCAATAGCTTTGCCGCGGCAGTCTCCGAGTGCCACACGTCTTTCCTTTTAAAGTTAATTTTATTTCTTCATTTTTAGTGATTACATGAGGATTTGCACACAACAGTGCCGACACGTGCCCTGAGGCCTCACGAGTGTAGACACTGTTACCAACTTAGGGGCTTTCCCCCGAAATTCAGGGGGTAAATAAGTGGAATTGATTTTTTTAGGGGTCTTATTTGTTTAGGGGTATTTTAAGTTCATATTTTCTTCTTAATATATACAATATTTTCAAACAGAACAGAAGTATATCCAATCAATTAAAAGTAAATTTTGATCTAGCAAGTGACGTTACGTTTTCGAGGTTCATTTCATTTCATTATTTATTCTGGTGCGCTGCGGTAAAGAGTTTAGGGGGATTTTCAAATAATTTAATTTAATTTTTGGCTGTTTTAGGGGGTTTTGACTTAGGGTTAGGGGTAAATATTTTTGAGAGTTGGGGACACTGGTGGAGACGCTGCGCGATGAGGCAAATTAGTTGCCGCGTACTGAGACATATTTTGTCGCGCTCAAAGAAGCCTCAGTCCGAGCTGTGCACATGGTGAAGACAGGCGTGTCGCTTTAGGTAGCTTTACACCGACTTCGGATTAAGGTGAAGCGACATGCCTCAAGATCCGAAACGTGCCTCGAGCATAGGCCTCGGAATGAGCAGTTTGCTTCAAATCGAAGCTGCTCGGCCTGAAGCTGCTCTAATATACACGCACACACGTACGCACGCACGCACGCACGCACGCACAACATAAACATAATAAAATAAAATTAAAATGATTCCTGCTAAATTTTGCTTTTTTTTTAATTTCTTAGTCTTTGAAATCTTAATAATAACTAAGTTTTATTTTACGAAAGACAAGTATGTAGTAGTTAGTAAATACTTTAAGTGGCCCTCGGCTTTAGGACGGTAAAAACACACATTAACAATAGCCAGATAAAGATAATTGGCCTGCGGCTCTACTCATTCATCCTCCATTATACATCAGCGAAATGAGGGATTACAAAATACATAGATATAGAACACAAAAGATTCGCGTTACCACGAGTGATGCTTTGGATGAAAGTGAAATAATTTGTCAGCCATTCAGATACTTTTGAGTCTAGAACTCTAGACACTTTTTTGATCTACCTCAACATGCCTATAAGAATATCCATTTTCTATTTTTAACCGACTTCAAAAAAGGAAGAGGTTATCAATTCGACTGTATGTTTTTTTTATTTTTTTATTTTTTGTATGTATGTTAGAGAACATAAAGTTTCGCTCCGACCACCGACCACTCCGTATCAAATTAAAATTAAATGAGAAAATTCATAGGATACAAATGATACAGAAAACCATCAAAAGATTAGATAAACACACGCTCATCTCCAATAAAGATCAGTTTATTTTAGATTTAAAAAATAGTTTCAGCTTATTGGATCCGGCGCCTACCGACGTAAATGAACAGTACAAAAACATCCGAGAAAGCATTCGAGTAAGTTGCAATAAGGTTAAATCGCTGAAAAGAAAAGAACAAAAACTTACTAGAACTACAAAACTGCTAATAGAGGAGAGACAGAAATCAAAATTAAATACACCCGACTATAAAAAGAAAGACCGAGAAGTGAAACGGGCCATACGCCAAGACCTACGTAACTACAACCTAAGATTGATTATGTCCGCTCTAGAACACAAAATCTCCTTGAGGTCTGCAAAGCAGGGATTAGAAGTGGGAAAATCTACTATTACCTGTTTAAGAGACTGCACGGGAATCAAACACGGTAGTAGAGAAAAAATCATTAAAATTTGTACAGATTTTTACAAAAACCTATATTCCAGCGACTCCAATTTACCACCAAATGCAAAGTATTCCTGTTCAGATAACGTTGCGCCAATAACGGATTCAGAGGTGCACGCGGCACTAATAAAAATGAAATATCGAAGAAGTCCAGGCGAGGACGGCATTACGACGGAGTCGCTTAAGATAGGAGAACCCGCACTTCTAGGGCACATCACCACCCTATTTAACTCGATCCTGCAGTCCGGATTATTTCCTGAACGATTTTGCCATTCAAATATTATTATTTTACATAAAAAAGGAGACAGAACCAATATTCAAAATTATCGACCAATAAGCCTTGTTTCTCACCTTTACAAAACATTTATCAAAATTATTGAAGGCCGAATAACAAAACAGCTAGATTCCCACCAACCCCCCGAGCAAGCTGGCTTTCGCCGTGGACTCTCCACAACAGACCACCTCCAAGCCATAAACCAGGTCATAGAAAAACACACCGAATATGGACTTCCACTGTACATTGCATTCGTGGACTACTCAAAAGCTTTTGACAGCATCAACCACCAAGATATTTTTAGATCCCTTTTAAGACAAGAAATTGAGCCCACGTATGTGAAATTATTACAGAACATCTATTCAGCAAGTACCGCCGCTGTAAAAATTCATACGGCAGGACCAGCCTTTAAAATCCAGAGAGGTGTTAAGCAAGGAGACCCACTATCACCTAAACTCTTTACAGCTACTTTAGAGGAAGTATTCAGGATACTGACGGATAAGTGGGAGGGGAAGGGAATTGCTGTCGGCGAAAAAAGATTGACCAACCTCCGGTTCGCTGACGACATCGTACTATTTGCCACCACTCCGTCGGAACTGAGTAGTATGCTGGAAGACCTGAGTACGGCTAGCCTCAGCGTTGGGCTTCAGATGAATCGGGAAAAGACCAAGTTGATGACAAACAGCATCAAGCGTAGAATATGTGTGAGTGATGCCGAGATGGAATATGTCGATGATTACGTTTATTTAGGCCAAATAGTCTCATTCCAGGCAAGACAGGAGAAAGAGATTGCTCGACGCATCGAAAATGCCTGGAAAAGCTATTGGTCATTTAAAAACTTTTTAAAGGGTAATTCACCACTATGCCTGAAACGTAAAATCATGGACATGTGCATTCTCCCTGTCCTCACGTATGGCGCTCAAACATGGTCTTTGACCGATCGTCAGAGGTCCAGCCTAAAGGTTTGTCAGAGAGCAATGGAGCGCAGTATACTGGGGGTAAAACTGACTGACCGAATCCGGAACACCACATTACGCTCTAAGACGCTTATCACCGACGTCTCCCGAAAAGCTGCTCAACTAAAGTGGGACTGGGCTGGTCACGTAAGCCGAATGTCGGATGACCTCTGGGCCAAAATATGCACCGAGTGGATCCCCTTAAATGGAAGGCGGCCACGTGGTAGACCCAGAAAAAGATGGCGTGACGAGCTGGACTCATTTGACAGGGACTGGAAGGCAGTTGCCCAAAATCGTGGAGAATGGAAAAGGGGTAGGGAGGCCTTTGCCCTGCAGTGGGACACTATGGGCTCATAATAATAATAATAATAATAATAATGTATGTTACCTCATATCTCAGTCGTTTGTCGACCGAATCAAAAAATTTTTTCGCCTACTTAGAGGGTGTACCTTCTAGTTGGTCCCATTTTTTCCATTTTGGGATCTGATGATGGGATCTTGGTGTATTCGAGGGAAACCCTCAAATTTTAAAGGCACGTATAGTGTTTCTTTACTAGAATCTTAATGTTGACGTGTTGTTACGTCTGATAGTCAACATCTTGTGGGGCTGAGCTGATGATGGAACTCCTTAACGCTCAGGAGTTCAGTAATTATTATGACGGAACTGATGATAGGTAATTTGTAGCTTCTTAAAAAATAGAATCATAAGGTGCAACTCCCCCCCCCCCCTATATGTAATCACTAAAAATGAAGAAATAAAAATCACTTTGACCATCAAGCATCGACTATCACAGCACCGACTCCAAAAACAAATTGTTTGCCTAAAACGAATTCCTTTCCTTTCAATGGTGAAGAGTTTATTTAAGACTTTTTAGTGCATTTTGGTTTTTAAGTCGGTTTTTACTTTTTAGTTATGTTATTTAGTTTTCTTTCTTTGTTTGTAATTAATGTATAATATTGCGAATGTATGTGTTTGTGATGTTCTTCAAATAAATACTTTTTCTTTCTATCTTTCGAATTACAATTCGGAAGTTTTTTTTATCATTAAACCATTTCGTTTTGTCTATGTAATACATGGAAATATGCATACGTAGGTTATCAACTCTCTTATTATGGCTCATAACACGGATAACAAATGTGAAACATGTTTCTGTCTGTCTGAGACGTACCATACAATGACCGTCTCATGAACGTTTTAGGCACAATCAACCGGCCAAGTGCGAGTCGGACTCGCGCACTGAGGGTACCGTGCCTATTTTTACTGAATTAGGGAATCCACGTTCTTCCACTTAGCTAAAATACTACAATGTATTGTTGACAGCAAATACAACTTTAGTTTTCGTAGTATTTTTTGTTGATAGTATTTGTAAAGAGTTACATGATATATTTTTTTTCAAAATTTACACTTGCTTAGTCTATGTCACTTTAAAAGACGTATATAGACGACCCACACGCATAGGTTTGACAAAAATAGTAGATTGTTATACAAGGGGAGAAAGTGAACCATTTCACTCGAGAAGTTCTTGGCGCTAATAATTCGAGAGTGAAATGGGTGCTTACACCCAAGTTATACATACTATTTTTCATTTCGACTGTGAGGAAAAATAAATAAATTTATTTAGATATTATGTTGTTTGGCGAGAAATGAAATCTCAAGTTTTTACATCACATACCTATCAGTTTGTTTACTGTTGTTATACATAAAACACAAGATTAGAAGGATAGTAAAGGCACGGAAAACAACAGAGTGCTACATAAAACGCAGACTATATCAAATATTTCAAATCATTGTTAAAAATATCAATCGATTTTTTCTCTCAGACAATAATAATAGGAGAAGAACGCAACCTTGCGAAAACAAGGTTACTTGTCACCAAAACTACCACAGATTATGTCAAATTCCAGGTTCAATTTTGCCTCATGAGATAGCGCTATGAATGACAGCTAAAGGTGGGAGTGAGGAAGAAGATTAATGAACAACAAAAATGGCGGCAAATCGCCTCTGCCTGCTTAATAAACTCTGCAATAATCGACCAAACTAAAAAAAATGTATCGTTAAAGACAAACAAAATGTGACAATTTAAAATGAAAAAAAAGTGACACTATGTATGGCGGGCAACCGAAATATATTTGTAGATTTTAAATTGTAAAAAATTAGACCAATTGTACATTTTTCAAATCAGTCACCATAATAAACACGCTTTTAATGATTAGCTAATCATAAAAATATGAAAAGCTTGTTTATTTTAATAATATAATGTGACTCAATTAGCTTTAGCTCCATGTCTGATCATAGCAATTAAAACTAAATTACTTTCCACCCTAAGGATGGAAAAGCTATTTTCCACCCGTCTATCTTGAAATGAAAGTTCAATTTTCCGAACAGAAGAAATGAAAAATATATTTCGGTTTTAGTTTTATGTATGTGACCGGGCGGGCACTTTAAAATCATTATATTTTATTTTTTGTATAAGAATCGTAAAGCGGTTAACTGGATACATCTTCCTCTAAATTTTAACAGTGTGATGCTTATAGTTACAGAATAAAGTGGACGGACAGACACAGACAGAGTTGACGAAACTATAAGGGTTCCGTTTTTTGCCATTCGGCTACGGAACCATAAAAACCAACGTTGAACGGATCGAAAGAGTTCTGTCGCACCGTTATATGGAGCGAGAGAGAGAGCGAGAACGTATTTTCCGTTGCCGACGCGCTTCGTGCATGGCACGCAAACTTGTTAGTTGGACAGAACGGTCTAGTCGACAAGGTGTCATTGTTTTCAGTGCAAATAATATTTTTTTAACTGACATGTTCCTATCACGGTCATGGTAAAGTCCGTTTCATTTCGCTTGTTGAATATTGTCAACAATCTTGACATTCCTTTTTACCGAAATAATTCATGTAGGATGCATCCGGATAGCTGGACCCAAATCGTCACGTGATGTATACCAGCAGATGGTTATCGCCGCAGAGGAGCCAGAAAGCGCTAGTGTGACGATTTCGTCAGTTTTGCTGAGGACTTGGGAGTCTTTGGCCAAGGATAGAGAAAGATGTCGGAGATCGGGGGAGACCTTTGCCCAGCAGTGGAATGGTAGGTTGAAAAACATTTTAAAATTTTAAAAAATGCAGTACTTACCAACTAGTTTTTTTTAAATAGTTATAAGAACATTGTTTACATTATTCGACTAGCAAAGAAAAACGGACTTTACGCTATGGTGTAGTTGGCAACTGCTTCTAAAAATGCTTGTTTTTTCTGACAACAATTGAATAATGACACAATAAGTATCTAGGTATCGCGCTATAAATCTGTTGATTTTAATACAGGCAATATTTTTCTCTCCCTCTTCATATACAACTCACCTACCTTCCAAAAAGAGTCTGATTGATAAAAATGAGTCCCACAACATGGCGTCAAAGGCTTTACGCGTTAACCCTTAGGGGCCCGTTTGTCTGTTCCGCGATTGTTTATAGAGACCGCAGTAACGGTGATTTGTGGGTTTACGGAAAGTGTGTGTGGCGATGACAAAAAAAATGTCTTATATGGCGACATTTATGCCGATTATTATTTATGACGACCTCCGTGGTATAGTAGCTATAAGCACGCTGAATTCAAGGCGTCTCCGCTCCGAGGTCCCGGGTACGATTCCCGGTCACGTCAATATAGAAATAAAAAATATTCTATATTTTCTCGGGTTCGGGTGTTGTGGTACCACCGTTGTCTGATTTCCATAAAACACAAGTGCATCAGCTACTTAGTTTGGGATCAGAGCAATGTATGTGATTGGTGTCCAATATTTAATAAAACTGACCAATTTAAGAATTTAATAATTTATGCAATATTTACATTGTGTATGATATTTTTGCATGACAAAATATCAAGGTACCTTAAATACTATCAAACATACCTATAATAATACTATTAAGGCAGATTTTTCAATAGTCAGAAAGGGTTTTTTGACGAACAAAATACAATATGGCTTATTTGAAAACGTCGCCTAATTGTCAGCAATGATAGGTACCTGTATTTTTTGAAGTGAAAACTTCTTTAGCGGCGTTGAGCACTTTTGTGGGATGGGGGAAAAATGTGAAACTCGCGTCAGGACACGTGACCTGATCGAAAAACCGTAAGACGGTTGGCGAAATTATGGATGTAAGTTGATTTTTTTGAGAGATAAACTTTTTAATGTAATTTAATATAATATAAATTGTAATGTTTGTGTACGATAGCGCAATAAATAAATATTGTATTCTATAAAAATATTATATTATTATTATTATTATTATTATTGTATTATTATTATTAATATTATTATTATTGTATTCTATCACAAAAATGATAGTACTTTTATATTGATAATAACCATTCCAAAAAATCAAAAATGCACAACGTTGATATTCAAGTTTTCACTTCTGCCGGCACTCCCGGAGTGCTTTCACAGTTTTTTTCAATCTGTTGCTTTGTAATTTGTCAGTCTGATAAGATTTATCTGACCATTGAAAAATCGACCCTTAGAATATATAAACAAACACTATTTTGCTGGCGAAGTGTTGCGCATCTTGGTGTCCGGTAACCGTCCGCCAAACCGACGATACAAAACACCCTTCGGCCAAAATTCTGCTTGCATGAAGGTCGACAGCTGTTCGGTCGGAACCCTCACCACAAACGAATAGAAACATTGGAATCATTGCCCCTCATTCCAAAAACAGGGTTAACAACGTTTTAAATTATTAATCGACCTAATCGAGAATAATGTACTTTTCTTATAGGTCGAGTTATTTTATTCGTAGTTCAAACCTGTCACTATATTTTTTGTACTGAGGGGTTAACATCTACCTACCAAGTTTCAACTCTGTGATACTAATAGTTTCAGAATAAAGCGGCTGCGTCATATGGACGGACGGACAGACAGACAGACTTGACGGAACTGAAAGGGTTCAGTTTTTTGCTATTCGGCTATGGAACCCTAAAAAATCTGGCTGGTGCGGGTTAAATTTGAAGAAGTATTAAACTATCATTGTTTATAAATCTTCTTATAAGAATACAATTATATTCCTGATAAAGATGTTCAAATTATTATTGGTAAAAAAATGTAAATGTTTTTTTCATTGACCAACCCCCCTCTAAATAAAAAGACCTTAACACACTGAGACTTTTAGCAGCAATACGCCGCGATGCAGCATTGATGCAGTCGCAAATGGTCTAATCTTACACACTTGCGCAAATTTTAGCATCGATACAGCCGTGGTGCTGTCGCTCGTTAGTGTCGATGCAGTTGCGATGCAAAAGCTCAGAGTCAGATCAGGGTCAGATTTTCGTGTAGTTCGTTTACGAAAAAAATTCACCAATCGAATTTTATTGGCCAATAAAAATGTTTCTGATTTCTCAGGGTCTCAATTTCTATGCATTTCGATTTCGTGTGTGCTGTTTTTAAAGTGAAAACTTCTTTAGCGGCGTTGAGCACTTTTGTGGGATGGGGGAAAAATGTGAAATTCGCGTCAGGACACGTGGGCTGATCGAAAAACCGTAAGACGGTTGGCGAAATTATGGATGTAAGTGGATTTTTCTGAGAGATAAACTTTTTAATGTAATTTAATATAATATAAATTGTAATGTTTGTGTACGATAGCGCAATAAATAAATATTGTATTCTATAAAAATATTATATTATTATTATTATTATTTTATTATTATTGTATTATTATTATTATTATTATTGTATTCTATCACAAAAATGATAGTACTTTTATATTGATAATAAGAGCAATTCATTCAAAATTATTTCCTAACTATTCCAAAAAATCAAAAATGCACAACGTTGATATTCAAGTTTTCACTTCTGCCGGCCTCTGCCGGAGTGCAATTTTTGTAATTTTTTTTTACTGTATTACTGGATATATTACTTGTTTTATGAGGTAAAAAGGGTTAAACTCGCAATCTAATTACCACACGAAAAAGTTCGATTGACGCGAGAACCGCTACCCTGTATATTGGCAATTGTATCAATACTAACGCGCGTTAGCATCGATGCAGTTGTACGACTGCATCAATACTAACGCGCGACAGCATCGATGCCAAAATCCGTTCATTGCTGGAGTTGCGACGCTTCGATCGCAATGTGCAGAGTCTGAAACCGTGACACACACTCCACCCTTACAAGAATTATTACTAAACTGTCCACTAACAGACATACGGCTCTCAGGCGACCCACTGTGTCGCGAGGAGGCTTCGACGCTATAATGTACAGTCGACAGCACATCACGTCACCCACTTTTGTTGGAAACTAGCCCTTATTACAACCGCATAAGATACCTTGATGTGCTTTTGTCCGTACAACTTTTATCGTTTCTGGCGAAAGACATACTGAAAATATGTTGTTTTTTAAAAACGAATCTTAAGATTTGTATTGTGGTAGTTTGTATGAATTCGCTAAAACCTTAATGTATGTAATAAATTCAATTTGAATTGTATTATTTAATTTTAATATTAAACTTATCAGACTGATAAATTATAAAGCGACAGATTTTCAAAAATGACAGTCACGTGTGATTGCTAACAATTACGTTACGTTTTCAAATAAAACATATTGTATTTTCTTCGACGAATATTTCTTATCTGACTATTGGAAAATCAGCCCTTAACTGATGTAATTTTGAATCCATTTTTTTTTATTAAAATATTTCTATAATAACGATTAATTTCATTTTCTATAATCTTTTGACACCATTGTTGTGATTTTTATTTTTATTTAATTTTGATGAAATTTATTTAGTAATAAATTTGAATTGTAATGAAATAAACAAACTGTAAACACTGTAAATAGGTAACAGTCCAGTCTGTACTTAACTAAGTGATTATTTTTATGCATCGATTGTAATTCTGTTTGTGTTCCAATTATAAATAAATAAATAAAAAACATTTGTTAATGGTGTTTTATTCTTTAGTAGGTAAACCTGTATGATACGGAGGTTCCACTTAACCCACTGCTATCCATGAATAGCCAACACATTCATTTACAGCATTAATAAACTTTAAAATAGTAAAAACCGGCTTAAAAAGCAAAATGCACTATAAAGACTTAAACTCTTAACTTTTTAAAGAACGCGACTCCATTTTAGGCGAACAATTTCTTTTTGGAGTCGGTGCCCTGATAGATGATACTTGAAATGGCCAAAGCGATGGCACTGACTCCAAAAATATTTTTTTCGCCTGAAATGGAGTCCTGTCCTTTTAAAATAAAGAGTTTATTTAAGTTAACTTTTTAGTGCATTTCGGTTTTGAAGTCGGTTTTTATATTTTTAAAGTTTATTTAATTTGTTCTAGTGTAGTGATTACAGGAAGGGTTGCACTTTTTGACTCTGTTCTTTAAAAAGCTACAAATCACTTTTAAAAAGTTCTGTCATTATAATCACTGAACTCCTAAGCGTTGTGGAGTTCTACCATCAGCTCAGCACAATATCGACTATCAGACGCAAGAACAAGTCTTCATTAAGATACTAGTACGAAAACACTAAACGTGCCTTTTAAATTCGAGGTTTTCTCTCGATTGCACCCAGATCCCATCAACAGATTCCAACTTGGCAATAATGGGCACCAACCAACGAGAAGGTATTGACTTGATATGAGATAAAACAGATTTAAAAAAAAACATACAGTCGACTTGATAACTTCCTCCTATTTTTAAGAATGTTAAAAATACATTAAAATTGTTTTCAAAACACTCACCAACTCACGATAGTTGTCCTCGAAATCTGCGAGCCAAAATAAAGAAACAATTATTATACTCATTATGCTTATTATAGATTTTTAATTAGATACCCCAGAATGGCAGCTTCGTTCGAAGTTTTATTTTTTAATGTTGCAAGCGTGCTACCAATAGTGTTGTTACGCAATTAATTGAACTAGTGATACGATTATTCAGTAATGTAGTTTTACGCATTAGGATAAATATGTTTAGAACGTTACATAAAGTTTTATATGGAAGGTTATACATACAACAGTTTTTGAAAAAGAAAAAAATATATACTTGTATTATTTTAACTACTTTGTCTTTTTAATACTTTCCTGAAATAAATTTTTAGAAATAATGATGATTTTGTAGGAAACAAAATTTTAATAAACAGATTTTATTGGAATTTTTGATAATCATACAATTGATGAAATTTACATTTTCGATGAAAGGAAAATCACTACTATATATAAGTTGCCGCCCACTAGATGTCATTTTGGTTTATCTAATTAAAAATCAAATGTATAATATCGTCTAATCGGACCCGAGTGCGCGAGAATGAAGGGAATATGCCAAAATTTGGTTTTAACAACATGGGCTAGCTAGGTGAGAACAAGATTAAGGGTTGGTTTTCGACGCTCATTAAACCAAGCACACGTGAAAAATTAAAGCGCGAGCAAAGCGAGCGCGCTTAAATTTTGTTCACAACGCGACGCTTATAAAAGCAAGAAAATGATAAAAATAATGGGCGCGCGAAACGAGAATAAGATAGTGGTCTAGGACGCTTCATAACGTGGTAAAATGACAAAAAAATGCTACCATGCCCTTTCTAAAATTATGATTAGAGTTTTGGGCATGCCCACGGTGCCCACAATGGTGTATTCGCGCCAGGGCTTGAAACCGGTTCAAGATTTACCGGTATTATAACGATTAAACCGGTTTTATCGTAAAATTCCGTTCCGGAGCGGAACCAAATAAGAGCGATACTGTGAACCTGAATAAACCGGTTAATTCGTAGCCGCTCACGACGATCGCAACGCTACTTGTTTTTAGACCGAATTTACTTCAAAAGATGTTAAACTAATTATCAGATGCTTCAGAATTATTTCTATTGCCATTATATTGTTTAATATTATAATTAAAAGTTACAAAAATAATTTGAAGAAATACCACTGGACGTATCTGATACGATATATCAACAAAATACGTTATATTGAATAAAAACAAAGTCAATGCGCTCACCGCACGCAGATCTTAACGAAGTTGAGGTGGTTGTCTTGTCTGAACGAAAAGTTAAACCGGTTAATGAAAAATAACCATATTTTTCCGAACCGGTTTAAAAACCGGTTCAAAGGAACATAACCTTTTTCAAAAAGTTCCACCTGTATTTTCGTTAAACCGGTTCAGAAAAAATACCGGTTTCCAAGCCCTGATTCATGCCTGTGGTCACCAGCATGCAATATGCTGACCAACCGGACCCGAGTGTCATCTATGTTCATGTTTAATAATAATAGTGCAAATATGTAAGGTCAAATCTTTTTAAGTGATAATAGTTTTACTGTGTCTTTGTATACATCATAAAAACAGGGCACTATCATATATTTTTAAAACGTGTTTTTTTTCTATATAAAATAAAACATATTTTTTCAAAACAACATCCGTCAATTTTAAAAGTACGTCATCGGCTTCGTCTCTCTAATTTCAATGCCCAATCTGTCTTTTTCTCTAGTCTTAACCTTAATGAAAAACACAATATTTGCAAAAAGTAGTTAATTTTTTTTTGTCTCAAAAACTTGCGTATAAAACTCAGTGTTTTTACAAAAAAATATTTATTAATTGTGCTGAATCTGCCAATTAAATATTATCACTTAAAACGAGGCTACGTTACATATATTTAAAAAAACACCGTTTCCTGGCATATTCTTCGTACATTTTAGGGCACTAAATGTGTTAATAGTACATTATGATACAAGTGTGCTAAGTTGGCCATTATATACAAAGCGATATTGTGTGCGCACGAGCGAAAGCGAGTGCGCCATAAGAAAGCCGCGAATATAATGGTCACAGGCACACGCGTATCATACGACGTTTTTCAACACACTTGCGAGGAAAAAACAAGACTCTTCATTTACTAAGTTTTTAATTATATTAAAACATTTAGTAAAAATACATTTCACTCGATTTTGATGGCAAAGACTTTCGTACGCGTTTTTTGCCTCTTATGTCCTTACGTATGTCCGGCGGAGTAAATAATAGGTTTTCTTCATTTTCTTCACTTGAAGTAGGCATTTTCATTAATATTAAACTTCTTAAATAATGCAAACTTCGTCACAGCCGACAATTATTATTTATGAAAAATGGCGCATTGTTTTTATTTTCTTGCCGCGATACCGATGCTCCCGCAAGGCTTAGGCGCGAATTAGATCGGCCAAAAGCCAAGATTAAAAATGTAATAATTCGTGTTTAAAACACAAATCACAGAAAATGTTAAATGAGTTTGAGCTATTATTTAGTAATAAATCTGGATTTACCATTTATTGAAATAAATATGTAGATACTGTTATTTTTCGCATAAATACTGTTTGTTGCTAAAATAAAAGTATTGTATAACCCGACTAAATTATATCGCTTCTTCTTCTTACTTACGACTTGGTACTAGGGTACAAACCTAAATTGGTCGGGTTAATAAACTAAAGGCACTAGTGCAATAATATAATGAAAAAGCACGCGTGTTTAATATCTATGATTATGAGCCAAAAATCGGTGGAATAAAGACGTCGTTATGAGCAAGTGTGTTGAAAAAACAAATTATTGACTTACCATTTCCATGTAGCCCTAACAAACTGCTCAAATGTCTTGTTCTTGTCTCGTCCCACAGAGATCTGAAAAAAAATATCCCTTATTATTTAAGCCAGAAATGCTGAATAGTTAAATATTGAGTCATGAAAATGAACAGAAAGACAATCAGAATAAATGTTTTAGTTATTACTTGTATCTCAAAATGTACTTGACCGATTTTGATGATACTTACTACACTTTACCCTAAGTTAAAATATACCAGATTTAATTATAAAAGAATGAAAAAGCCTTAATAAATTATCTCACTAAAATTTTATCCAAATTTAACGATATCACAAACATACAGGGCGAATTGAAAACCTCCTTTTTTCAATTCATTAAACAATAGCATTTAATTTCAACCTCGAGTTATAACTAACACTCATTAGCCCTCAAAAGTACACCTTTAATATTAATATTAATTTATAGATAGATAATTATAATAACCTCTCATCATCACTACGGCCTCGTTGTATCTGATCAATCTTTCTCTTCAGCATCTCGCTGCCACCATCGCGAGATTCCTTGGCCATCGGCTTGGCAAGTTGAGCCGAAGCTGACACTGGCACCGCTCTGGATATGTCATGAAATGCGTCATCATCAGATTCAGAACCAACTATTATTATTAGCATATCAGATAATCAGAGATGATGACTCCTCGAATACAAATTGCTGAGTCTTGAGCATAGGCGAAGACTAGCATGTCCGTCGGTCTTCTACAGATACATCCTCGAAACACAAGATGCGGGCGTGGTTTCCACCCCTACCTATGTCATAGAGATCCCGTCTTTACGCACCCATTTCAGTCCACAAGACAACGCGTGTATATATTTTATTGCTAGTACTGCATACATGTCAATACTAATGGTACGGACCGTACGTTATTGATTTAAATGGTAATCCATTTCACTAATGGTAAAGTCATAAAAGTCATTTATTTATGCAAATAGGCCCACTGAGGACACTTTTACTCGTCCCAATATAAACCCTACCACAGCTTTGGCACATTTGTGGGCTAGTGCTGAGAAGAAACTGCGCATCAAACTCAGACACTATTGTCAATGCCTCTTTTCAAAATTGTTAACAATGTTTGTAGTGATCATGCAAGTCCATACATTATTATCTTTTAAATAATCATCTACTTTATAATACCCTTTCGTCATAAGGGTTTAGTTAATAACAGTTTTAAATTTATTAACCGGTAAGTTTACAATGTGTTCTGGTAGTATATTGTTTTTTTTTTATCCATTTCCCCATGAAAGGATTACCAACCTTTTGAAGCCTAAATTGTGGAATAGCAAGCTTACCCTTATTGATAGTATTATTATATTTGTGTATGTCACTATTTTTCGTGAATGAATGTATTTTTTTCCGTACATACATTAAATTTTCGTAAATATACTAAGAGGCTAGAGTTAATATTCTAATTTCTTTAAACACATCTCGTAAGGAATCTTGAGGTTTAAGATTATAAATAGCTCGCACGGCTTATTATCAACAGCCGCGCCCACAGTAAAATGCCTTAGGACATCAAGCTATACAAATAACAAAAACTAACCTAACTGTTTCTACATCAGTCAAACGTCTAATCTTTCTTACAGCAAAAGCAGCTGAGCTTAGATTCCCTGAGAAGGCCTCATAGTAGTTTGGAGTCTACAGTGATTCCCAAGAATGTTGTGGGGTCAATAGTATCAAGCGGTTTGTCTTTTATCATAACCTGAGTTGATGCCTGTCGGACATTAGGCATCGTAAACTTTACATATTTAGTTCTACTTCCTGCAATAGACTGCATACGAGTATACTTTGTAGACAGAGAGCTAAAGCATTGAATAGTTTTAAGCCCAGAAATCACTCTAAAGAGGTATAGACATTCGACACAGCAAACAGTCACAGGAGACATTTTTTTTTTACTTTACCTGAAAAGTATCATAAACGCCACAAGCACGGAGAGGAGAAACAGAATGCAGAGACATGCAATGCATGTGAACTCCGAACTGATGATTCTTTTGAGGCTGGAAGAACAAATAAATTTTATTTTTTGTCATATCGGATCTGCCTTCATACCGATTAAATTTATTAAGTAATATAATAATAAATTAATTTATTAAGTAAAGAACAGAGAATGCCCTTGTGAATTGTGCACAAACGTGGGCACTATTAATAATATAATAGTCCTCCTAGCCGATTTCGACTACGGTGGCCAGTCGCAACGACTAACCGACTGCGCGGGACATATTATAGTACACAAGTGTGTGTGTGCGCAACACAGGTGCACTCTGTATTCTTTCACTCTCATAGCCCGATGGGACACGACCGGAGTGAGATCAGGCGCAGGACCAACAGCTTTACGTGCTTTTCCGAGGCACGGGGGTGAAACACCGCCAACTACCAGACTCCGTGCTACCCTAAGAATTTCTGAACAGAAAAAATCAGGTATATATTTTTGGCCCGACCCGGGGATCGAACCCGGGACATCTGGCGCAGCCGTCGCTTTAAAGTGCGACCTTTCTACCACTGCGCCACTGAGGCAGTCAAACACTGTTATATAATACATATAAAACATTTTCAACAGCATAGCGACGGCATCGCTGCTAAAATTCGCAGTGCCTAAAAGGTGTCAAGCTAACCTGTTAACAGCGGAATAATTTAGTAAAAAACCTGTCTACTTACGCGCAAGACACACAGGAGCATGTTTCGTCAGATGGTTTCTTTTGTACGTCACTCTGCAATGGATTTTATTAATTATTATGAGTCTTCATTATACTTAGAAAAACCCGACATTTTGGCTAAAACTGCAAAAAAATACAGAGCTTACAGACAAAACATGCAGAGCTTTTAAATTTATACCACCGCTAACTTGACCATGTTTTAAGCAATGAAATATTTCATTTCATTTCATAAAAATAATCTTACCCAAAACCACCAGCTGTCTCTTTTCTCGCCTTCAAAAGGCTGAAATAAAAAATATGTAACAATACGTCACTGTTTCAAGAGCTAAGTACTATACAGGTTGTTGTTTTGCGCACGGGCGGGACTCGAACAAGCAACTTCTTGGCTAACCGGGCCAAACTATCTACCAATTGAGATAGTGCCGTCGGTCCGACCTTGCGAAATTTTAAATTTGCGAAACGTCATTAATTTCCAAGTTGAATTTATTCTGTTATGAACTACTTGGCCCACTGTTACATGAGCGAACGGGTAGATGGCGCTAAACGTCACGATCCATAAGAGACCACAAATTTCTCTCTTCTTTTCTCAATTGGTAGAGCGTTTGGCCCGGTTAGCCAAGAAGTTGCTGGTTCGAGTGCGCAAATTTTCGTTTTTTTATCTATATGGATATGAAATATGACACTGAGTGTTAAAAACATTCTAAACATTCTAAATAAGTCATACGTACAAGGCTGGGCTTCTCGTGAATGGCAACTTTGTACTGAACGCTGCATCTGTTCTTCTCGGAGCCACTGGAGTCGCAGGATCTCTGGTTCTCTCTGATCTGGGTGGTGGAGAAAAATGCATTTACTTTAAAGATCACCTTTTCTGTCAAAATCCCACTTTATAACGTTGAGAATCGGAAGGCACGTTAAGCCGTTGGTACCGGCTAATATCGGTTGATATTAGTCGTATAGTTAGTGGCCTCATGGGCAGCTTGATAACATCTGATAGCAGGGCTAGTCGCTTGCCTCGCAAACACCCCTCCCTTCATCATCCCGCACTGAGCCCGCGTGGTGGAGTATGGTTCAAAGTACCTCATAGTTGAGGTAAGGCCTAGCAATGGGATGTTACAGGCTAACTTTACTAATATTGTAAGACTGAAGAGTTTATTTGTTTAATTGAACCAATTTGAAAAAAAAATTAGTTGAATATATCGAGGAAGGTCTTAGGCTATAAAACATCTCGTTGCTACGGGAGGGGAGGGAGCAAACTTAAAACGCGCAAACGAAGTCGCAGGGGACCGCTTGTACAAAATGTATGCCCAATCCAATACCACAATACGTTTGGTGTATTGTTTAGCGCTCCTGACTATTACGCCGCCGTCGCGGGTTCGAATCCCACAAGGGGCAAATGTTTGTGTGATGTGCACGAACATTTGTATTTGGATGTTTAATTTTGTATTTAAGTATTTATGGGAGACGTCCCAGTCATATTCGTTGTCTGGTATTCGTAACACAAGGATGAAATTGATGTGTTGTCTTGCGCATATTTATATTTAATCACGTGGTGTGGTTGTGCTACGTATGGGAAGGCCTTCAGCTCTGTACTGCGCTATCCGCTCTGCAGTCCGTTGGCACTACAGTGCCATTTCTTTTTTACGGTAAACTGTCCGTGGTACTACAGTGCCCACCACTAGAAAAGTATGTATTTAGTATAGTATATATATATTAAGTATATTATATATTATAGTATTGTAAGTATATTATATTTTCAATTTTTTATATATTTATAACTATTACCTATCTACCAGTATTATTGTTTTCGTAATCACAACTATACTTTTCTTTATATAATCGTTTTTATCGCGCGACAATTTTTATCATGCAACCGTCGCGCGATGTTGCCGGACAGTTTTCCCACATCATTATCTGACAGCGCGGACAGTCGAGTAGCTATGAGCACATCTAATTCTAATCAAGGCAATGAAAATCTTTATCTTATCTTTCAAACTATAACATATATAAGATTAACTAGACTTACATTAGCTCTATCCAATTTGGATCGTGACGCTGAATACTGTCTTCTCTTTCTGTTCTCTAGCTTCTCTTTCAGTAAATTTGCTTTCTCGGGATCGCTGTTAAAAAAGAGGTCTTACTTTAACACGGCAGATTTTGATTTGCAGAGCAGAAAAACCAGTATTCGAAAGAGCATGTTCAGCAGTATATATTATTGCGACTGATAATAATTGTGATGATTAATCTATACTCTATTCTCTCTATACCTAATAATTTAAAGCTGAGTGTTTGTTTGTTTGTTTCAGCGTGCTAAATCTCAGGAACTACTAAACCGATTTGAAAACATTTAAGGTCACCTCGTTTTAAGTGATAATATTTAAAGGGCCGATACGGCACGATAAAAGAAACAGTTTTTGTAGGAAACACTAGGGTTTTTATGCGCTAGTTTCTAAGAAAATTTGAGATGCAGGTGTTTTTTTTTTCTTCAGATTTTTATTTTTTATAAATAAGGTTTAGATTATAGCAAAATAGAGAATAGGCATTGAATTGAGAAAGGCGATGCCAATGACGAGATAAGTTTTAAAAACTACAGGAGGCTGTTTTATTTTTTTTGTTGGATATAATTTAAAAAAAACTCGATTTTCCAAAAATATGAGAGTATCGTGTTGCTATGATGTTTACAAAGACACAGTTAAAATATTTTTACTTAAAATGATTTGACCTTATATTGCTGTGTTAAATAGCTTATTTATCGAGGAAGGCTTTAGGCTATAAAAAATCACGCCACAACAGGAGAAGGGTGAGTTAAATCAAAAAGCCCGGATGCAGTCGCAGGAGACCGCTAGTCGTATTATAATAAGTAAGGATCAGAGGCACGGGGATGAAACTCACTTGTTCTCTCTTTGAATCATTTCCTTGAATACCTTCAAAACTGGTGACTGTGTTTCTTTGTCCGATTTCTTGCCATGTCTGAATAAAAAGAGCAATATTAATAATGACTTCAAAAGGAGGGAAATAAATACAAATAAATATTTTCACCCTCCATTTCAGTCAACATAAGTTTAAACAAACAGAAATATGTAAATGAGAATTATATAGAAAATATAATTATAAATTGGCTGCCTTCATCTTTACAGACTGAAAAATATTTGCAAAAATATTTCCTTCGGATATTGTCAGAGCAATCTCGCAACATTGATGAGGTCACGCAGCTTACGCGAAAGCACTTGCGAAATTCAACAAGCTTGCCAATGTGTCGGTGGCCGAGTGGCATAGGCATACGCCCGGATAGCGTAAAACACGGGGTTCGATTCTTCGTCTGATATATGTTGTTGCTTTTTGAAGTGCATTTTATATTATTTAATTTGTATAATGACAAAACACTTTAATAAAAAATAAAAATGTAATTATCTATAACAGGAACGTTTAAATACCTATTTATAGAAACTCCACAAGTAGTTTACCAGGATGAACGACTTAAAGTTGAAAGCCCTAACCCATTGCTAGAGAGTCACAACAAATAATCTATATACCAAATAAAAATAAACTGAGGAGTTTTTTGTTTGAACGCTCTAATGTTAGAAACTACTGGACCGATTTGAAAAATAATATGTGTTGGATGACTTATTTATCGAGGCTGTAGGCTATAAGACATCACGCTGCAACAGGAGGGGAGGGAGCCAACTCAAAACGTATTTGCAGGGGACCCCTTGTAAAAACTAATATATTAATGTACTGTACTTTGAGTCTTAAAAAATATTTCAGCCTAAGTAGACTTATCTATTAGAACAACGGTATTTTTTATTATATTTTCATGAATTCAAACTATTGTAATCAGAAATCAAATGAATATATGTTCAAGCTTACCTTTTGTTACTGTTTTCCATAATTTTCCAGATGACATTTAATAAGTTTTGATTTGTTATTTCTTTTTTTCTTAAATCGGCTGTCTTCTTGTCAAAGTTTTTATTACATATGACCATAGACTTATGTATAGAGGTCGTTACATGTGACTTAAAAAACCGGCTAATTGCGAGTCAGACTCGCCCATTGAGGGTTCCGTGCCAACTTTAACTGAATGAGGGATCCATGGGATACTTCCACTAAGCTAAAATACCACAATATTTTGTTGACAGCAAATATAACTTTGTCTTTAATAGTGTTTGTATGAAAAACAAAGTTATGTTTGCGGTTGTTGAAAACGTGCTATATCTCAAAAACTACTAATTCGATCCCGTCCAAACCGTAGAAAGTGTTTGTTAAGATCTACATTATATAGTTTTTTCGAAATTTTCACTCGCTTAGTTTAGAAGTTAAAGGGGTGGGGGGGGGGGGCGCCCATTTTACCACTTTGGAAGCGTATATTATCTCGCAAACGTTAGACTTTTAGAGAGAATAGTTTTTGGAACCTCCATTTCAAAGACCCCACACGCATAGGTTTGACAAAAAAAAAGTTTTCTTGGTTTTAGTTTCATGTATGGGATTCATTACAATTTTCAACATTGTGATGCTTATAGTTACAGAATAAAGTGGCTGTAACATCGGACAGACAGACAGACTTGACGAACCTATAAGGGTTCCGCTTTTTGTCGTACGGCTACGGAACCCTAAAAACAGGTTCTTGAAAAGATGACCACTCCTATGAGCCCAGATTCGCTGGGTGTGAAGTAGGTGGGGAAACCAATGATATTGTATTAGGAACTAGATCACCGGTGAGAGGCTAAAAGATGGCTCAGCTAAACAACACTTCACATAAAATTGGGGTCATACTTTTGACTTAGTCTGTTTCTGACGGCGTCAGTGTCTCAATGCCTTAGTGCGCCTTTAAAACTGCAGAAACACCTAACTTAATAAAAAACAGTCCGAATATCATATTTTCGTTAAGTTAATTGTATTTAATGATGCCTATCATTCATGATTGAAGTATTTTCAATAAAATTAGTGAGTTTTGTTTCTTAGCCAACCCACGGACTAACATGGTCGATATTCTAAGACAGTGCCTTACATGGAGTAGTTTGGTACTATATTTTTTAATAATAATTTAAGGACCGTCATATTGTGGTGGTTTACGTCCTGGACTACAAAGATAAGCAGTCGCGGGTTCGAATCCCGCCCGCACGACCCTAACAAATATGTCTATGGAAGTGTATGTTAATATGTCTTTTATATAACTATACATTACACCTTCATTTTTTTTTAAAGTAACAGCGTAGACGCTCGCGGATCAAAAGTATAACAAAAGACTGTTGATAAACACATTTGTGCGGGATGATCCTCACGATTGTAGAAAGAAAATATGTACGCTCACTATTAGCGTGTTATTTGAAGAAATCATCCTGTTTACATGATGCCAGATGACTATGGTGTATTAATAAATATTTCTTTATTTATTTATATAAGGACTGTAAATATTTTAATTATTTAATTTGTGAAAAATATACATGTGGTCACGTGATCGTGAATGCCTAGCAGTGAACGTGACTCTGATATTGGCGCCACGGCGTTTCAAGCATTCACGTGATACATTTAAATTGCATTTATTAGATAATTATTCAATATTTTAAATGTTAAATAGTTTGAAAGTAAAATTTGGTTATTATTATACTGCCCAGCTAAAGTGTAAACTCAATTTTAAAATAAGGCCAACGAGTCTATTGTAATGTACCTACATACTTTAAAAAATATATTAAGAAAGCTACTCTATTAAGACTCTGTTCCGAAACTGATGTCTGATGTGATAGATGTCAATCCATTGACATCCATTAATCAGATGGTGCCATATTTGTGTACTCTTTTAGTTCGCGAGGCGTCATCTACTTCTAAATTCAATATCATTGGGGGGAACCCAAATCGATAACAGCGCTCGCTGTGGCCGAAAAAAACATCGTTGGAGGATTTTTGACATCTGTTACCATTTGATGAAGTTTTTACCTACAATCTAATTTAATAAAAATAAATAAATAAAAAACAAATTTTGGACACCGATCACATACATTGCTCTGATCCCAAAGTAAGTAGACAATGCACTTGTGTTATGGAAATCAGACACAACGGTGGTACCACAACGCCCAGACCCGAAACAATATAGAAAATTATGGTTTCTACGTTGTCCCGACCTGGAATCGAACCCGATACCTTGGAGCGCTTGAAACCCAGCGTGCTTAACCACTACACCACGGAGGTCGTCAGTAGAAGTAACGAATCTTCAGCGGAATCAAAAGTCTAAAATCATTTATTAAATTTAGGACACATGTCTCCTTATCTTTTGGGTCCTACTAGCGCTTCAAGACAATACACAGACAATTTGGCAAGTGCTGAGCAGAAACGCCGGAACAAACTCAGTCACCACTAGCTGCCACAAAAATGATACAAATCAAAATAAACAGGTAGGTACATCAGTTTGGTGCAGGCTAAACTGTCCATACATTCTCGTCATTAATTTTATAGTATCCATTCGACATTAGGGTAGTTTTGACATGTAACTTAAATTTATTAATATAATTAGTTCGAAAACATTATGGGGTATATGAGGAATACTCCGACTAAGATCCACACCTTGAAATAATTTCATCCATATTTCCTTGTTACGGGCAAAATTTCAATAACGAATTGGCTGCAGCTTAAGTTACTACTGTTATTCGTTTTTATGCCCCATTCGAGGCCCACCTTATAACATGTTTAGTACAGTTGTACCTCAAATATAAAGTGCCTATAAAGAAAACGAAGGTGTACACTCAGACGAATTGCCTTGAACTAGTGATGCGACCATTGATGTTACTTACAAATAATAGTCTCCAAGCCAATTTCTACTACGATGGCTAGTCACAACGACTAACCGACTGCGCAGGACATGTTATAATGCACAAGTGTGTGCACTTTCTATTTTTATTCCCAATGAATCGGACACGACCGTTGAGAGATCAGGCGCAGGACCAACAGCTTAACGTGCTTTCCGAGGCACGGGGGTGAAACACCGCCAAGTTCCAAACTACCCTAAAAATTTACGAAATAGAAAACCCAGGTACATATTTTTGACCAGACCCGTGGATCGAACCGTAGCTGTCGCTTAAAAGTGCGACCCTCTAACCGCTGCGCCACCGAGGCAGTTAAAGGAGCCAACTTACTATTACTAACGCCTTAATCGCCTATTCGCACACAATAGTGCCAGCACAGTGCCGATACGTGCCGTTTAGTAACATATGCATAAGTGTTAGGAAAAAATATATTGATCTATTCGCACTCTTCAGTGGCAGTGAACACTGAACGTCCCTGAACGTCACAGCAAGATGTTGCTTTAATATAAACCCTAGCACAGTTTCGGGACAGTTGTTGCCAATATTGTCAATGCCTCTTTTCAAAAGGTTCACAATGTTGGTAGTGATCATGCAAGTCCATTCATATCTATCTTCTAAATAATCATCTACTTTATAATACGACGACCTCCGTGGTGTAGTGGCTAAGCACGCTGGTTTCAAGGCGTCGCCGCTCCGAGGTCCCGGGTTCGATTCCCGGTCAGGTCAATATAGATATTTTTTTTCTATATTGTCTCGGGTCTGGGTGTTGTGGTACCACCGTTGTGTTTGATTTCCATAACACAAGTGCATTAGCTACTTACTTTGGAATCAGAGCAATGAATGTGATTGGTGTCCAATATTTATTTATTTGTTTTATTTATTTAATACCCAAACCCATCAGTTCATTTGTCATAACAAGCAAGTACTACATACTTCAGTACTTGTTACTCAAGTCCGCGCAAGCACATCACTATCGGTCCAGCAATAAAATAATATTTGATACGTTGCGTATGGGAAAATAATTGTCCCTGCCCTCCGTAGGGGGAAAGGTCCAAGGTTCTGTATTTACGAACCACCACGATGACTTATGTAGAGGTTAAATATATGGTAATTCATGAGTATAAGTTGTTTCTTTTTGGAGAATATAAAATTTATCGGATATAAGAAATCGCAAAAATACTAACAAAGTAGCCCAAAAGTAGTATTATGGCAATATTATCACAATTATTAGTTAATTATTTATTTTACCAACGTCAAAAGGAATATTCTTCGAATACAATACAAAACGCCTAATTCAAAACGTCACCCATTTGTCAGCAATCATTCACGTGATTTTAATTTTAAAATCGGTTGGTTTATACTTATTCGGTCGGATAACTCCTATCTGACTTTGGTACAATATCATTGTTTAATTTATCTGCATTTTTTTAAATTAATATGACAATAATAATTCAATAATTTTAATAATTGTTTTAATAATTTCTGGACTTGGATTTTTAGCACAGTGCTGTGCTCTCCCCAACACTCTTTGCTAAAAGTTATGTGTTTTAAGCCATATCGATTGCCCACAAGCGAACTCTATTCATTTGAGCGTGAAAACTATATCTTTAACTAACTGTTCTGTGTCGTAAACACAAGACACTATATTTCACCCCAGACAAAAAAGTACGTATTTTAAAAGGACACTAATTAATTGACTTGCTGACAAAAGTTATGATGATATAGAAAGATTAGTGCAAACTAACGAAATGTAGGTATTTGTCAATCAAATACACACACCACACACACACTCACACACACTCACACACACACACACACACACTCCAGTGCACGTGGATCAAATTCCAACAATACGAGTATCACACAAAAACACATTGAATTGATTACCTTATTTTTTTGATGTCGGTAAAAACGGCAACCCTGTTCGATCGTTGCGATTCATTATGTAATTCTTCAGCTGGCACTTTCTTTTAGATTTGACAGTTTAATTATTTTTATAAATTTACAAAGGGTATGTTGTTAGAGCATTTAAAGTTATTCGCTTAAATGAACACAAGTATTTAGTCCACCCTCGTAGTTAAACGTTCTTAAATCTATACTAATATTATAAAGCTGAAGAGTTTGTTTGTTTGTTTGTTTGTTTGTTTGTTTGTTTGAACGCGCTAATCTCAAAAACTACTGGCCCGATTTGAAAAATTATTTTTAAGTTGGATAGTCCATTTATCGAGGAAGGCTTTAGGCTATATAACATAAAGATACATCTCATAAGGCCACAGCAGAAATGAAAAATGTTGCGAAAACGGGAGAAAGATATTCCTTTTGAGAGCTTCCGCTGCATACGCTGCGGAAACCGCTTAAGTTACACAAAAATCATGTATGACAGGATTGTTCAGCATTACAAGTTCTATAATAAAGTCCGCGACAGCATATGTCTATCTTTTATGGTTGACTTACTACAACCTTTTTTATGTTAATAAATTTGTAAAAAAATGATGCATTATTTTTAGAGGTGTATTATACACACAGGTATTTATTCTTATCAAAATAAATACATTCATCATCACGAGCATTTCATTTAGAACCAAGTTGCCCTTTATATCATTTGATTGCAATAAATATCTTAGGAGCTATCACAGTTTTAACAAAACTCCGCGCCAAAATAATGTTCGCAGCTTTAGTACAACGTACGCTTGCGCTAATATATTATAAAGCTGAAGAGTTTATTTGTTTGAACGCGCTTATCTCAGGAACTGCTGGACCGATTTGAAAAAATATTTCTGTGTTGGATAGCTTATTTATCGAGAAAGGCTTTAGGATATAAAACCTGACGCTGCGACGTGAGGGGAGGGAGCAAACTCAAAACGCGCGGACGTAGTCGCGGGGGACCGCTAGTATATTATAAAGCTGAAGAGTTTGTTTGTTTGAACGCGCTTATCTCAGGAACTGCTGGACTGATTTGAAAAAATATTTCTGCGTTGGATAGCTTATTTATCGAGAAAGGCTTTAGGATATAAAACATGACGCTGCGACGGGAGGGGAGGGAGCAAACTCAAAACGCGCGGACGAAGTCGCGGGGGACCGCTAGTACTATATATGATTACTTGATGACATCTTAATCCCAACATCCACAAACCCACGATCACTTTCCAAAATAATTTCGTAAGACGTGTGTATGGACAGCATGTCAAGATAAACGGTGCGGTGTCTTATGCAGATGTAATAAGGGCTAGTCTGCAACAAAAATGGGTAACCTGCTGTGCTGGCGGGTATACAGGGTGTGGTCTGTAATAGGAGCAAAAATTTAAAACATAGGCCCTATAAGTAACCAGTAATCAGTCTTACATTGTTTTAATTATTTTATATCTTCCTTTCTTCCTTCCATTCAATAAAAAAAAATCAAATCGTTCCAGTAGTTTCTGAGATTAGCGCGTCTAAACAAACTAACAAATAAACTCGTAAACTTTGTAATATAAGTAGAGATTTGTAACCGAACTGACATACCTATAGACTTTCGATCAAACCGCGAAATGTATTTAAAAAATCATTGAAAATCTAGCCGAAACCCAAGTTGAATGGCTTATCGAACGTTATGCCCCCTTACTCTCGACACAAAACCCGATCCAATGAATATAGCCTTCCCTGTCACACGCGTACACGGCCTGGTATGAGTGACAGGGATGGGTATATTCATTGGATCGGGTTTTGTGTCCAGAGTAAGGCCTCTGAATCGCCCTGCAGGTCATGGTAACTAACGCTCTGTACTGTTACCATAAAAAAAACGACGACGATGTAAAAAAAGTTAATGGAAAATTGCACAGCGCCTCTAGCGTTCACTGAGAGAAATAAAATTTCCCATACAAAAAGTTACGTCGTCGCTAGCGAGTAAAACCGTCGTTGTCCTTTAGAACCATTTATGAAAAACTATCGGACCTAGAAAACTTTTTTCCCCAGCCCCGTCCCGCCCCGGCCCTGTTCCACCCAGCCCTGTAATTTTAAAAGTAAAGCGCTTTCAGCAAACATAGTTTTGCCCCGGCTCCATCCTACCCCAGCCTGTCGAACAGGATAAAAATAAATAAATATCCTTTGGACATTCCCTTACATCGCCATCTAGCCCCAAAGTCAGCTACTCAAAGCTTGTGTTATGGGTGCCAGACAACGGATACAATACTTAAATACTTTTTGATTTGTAAATACATACATGATATACATAGAAAACACCCAGACCAATACAAACAGACATGTTCATGCACACAAATGTTTGTAATGTGCGGGGATCGAACCTGCAACCCGCTGCGTAGTAGGCGATTTCTCGACCACTACACCAAACGGGTCGTCAAAAAAAGTATCCATTTTCCTTCTTCTGGTTCTAAGATATCTCACAAGTAATTTTCAGCCAAATTGGTTAATCCTTTCTTGAGTTATAGTGCAAATAACACGACTTTCTTTTATACACGGTGTCGGGTTTCATATGGTCCAAACAAAAACTATCGATAGAGGGGTCCAGGGGCTACTCTAAGGACCCCATGTATGTTCCGCGAAAATTTATAGTTTTCGAGAAAACAGCATTTTTATATAAAAAAAACTTAGTACCCAAAATGATGCATTTTTTAATGATTTCTCCTTAAGTATTATTACTAAAACCTTGATTTTTTTTGTGAATGTGAACACCACTACAGTTGTAACTGAGGCTAATTATTATTATATATATTGGGCTAAATATAAAAAAACAGTGCACTTTTTATTTGGATAATATTTTACTTCTTTGCTGTTTTCTCGAAAACTATAAATTTTTGCGGAACATAGGTGATAAGGGTTGGTCACCCTTATTTTTTTATTTTTTTTATAATGTGGCATTAAAAATACATACAACCCTTAATTTTTACTTTTTTATCACCGACCCCTATTTTTTAAAGCCATTTTAGTAATTTAATCAGTTTTCATCCCGCTCGATAACTGATCAATTATAGTGTTTTTCTTAACTTTTAAAATTACGAGGCTCAGCGAGACGGGGCCAGGGCGGGACGGGGCTAGGGACAAAGCAAAGTTTGCTGGGTCCGCTAGTATATATATATATATATATATAGATTTTTATCATAATACAGGTCACATGCTGTACAAAACAGTCATCCGCAGAATTAGCAAAGGGTCTGTTCCCTCGGGATCAGCCGTAAACATGTTTGCTTGGGGCATGGCGATGTTTTTGGACATTTTATTGTTTTTACCCGCGTCTCAATGTCAGACGGATGCATTTTTTAGAAGGTGCATGTTGAGATGTTTGCGTAGAATGGTTTGATACGGGATTCGTATCAGGAATCTTAGTACGACTTTATTTGCCAGAATACTATTTGTCTCACCAGTTTGGAGCTCTAAATTTAAATTGCTTGACGCGAGCAACTCAATTCACGAAAATCATTCGAAAACCAATTAAAAATCAACGTAAATTACACGAAATATGACACAATTAAAGAATCCATTTTACCACGCTTTTATTAGCTTGGGTTGTATCTATGTATGTATGTATGTGTGTAATGGAATCTTTGAGCATAAATTTGACCGATTTCCAGAAGTTTGATTAATTTGAAACTTTGCACACGTATCAAGGACCGATGACAATGCAATAATTTAATAACAGTTTCTCAATATCCTTATAAAGACCGCCAGGTTTAATAAATTCTTTCGTGGATCCTCTGTAAGGGAGTAAGAAAGATAGAGCTATCGCGTGTCGCATGTCCGCAAATAATTAATTGAAACATCGAACTAAAAAATTAAAAATAAATTATAGTTTAAAAAAAACTAAAAAACCACGCTTTTATAGCTAACCGAACTATAAAGTAGAAAATAATTTTTAATTACAAAGAGTTAGAGAATAATTCAATTCAGAGTAAAAAGCGTGGGGTGCTTGATATATTAAATGTTACAATTATTCTACATGCAACTATCTATGTGCGGAGAGTTATGAAAAAAACATAGTAAAAAGTTATGAAAATATAGTAAAATGCACCCCACGCTTTTTACTCTGAATGAAATTATTCTCTAACGCTTTGTAATTAAAAAATATTTTCTACTTTTTAGTTCGGTTAGCTATAAAAGCGTGGTTTTGTAGTTTTTTTAAACTTTAATTTATTTTTCATTTTTTTGTAAACTGTTTTTGGATTTTTTCTGATTTTCATTTAAACATTAATCAACGAATATCACACACCGTAGTGAGGTGAGGTATTCAAAAATAGGTGCATATAATCTTAAAGTAAAATAATATTGTTGAAACCTTTGGGCCATGCAATTTGCAACAGGAATTTAGCAGTAGGTTCCTTCTGCTAATTGCTGTTGAGAAAAAAACCGCTAATACGAAATTCTGTAACGACCAATAATAATGCTGGCTGGTTCCTAGCTCAAAGAATCAGCATAGCTATCCAACGCGGCAACGCAGGCAGCATCATAGCCTCTTCGCCGCAAGGAAATGGTTTAGCTTTTGAATAGGTATAATTGAAGTTTATTTTTTAACCGACTTCAAAAAAGGAGGAGGTTATCAATTCGACTGTATGTTTTTTTTTTTTTTTTTTGTATGTTTGTTACCTCATATCTCAGTCGTTTGTCGACCGATTCGAAAAATTTTTTCGCCTACTTACAGGGTATTCCTTCTAGTTGGTCCCATTTTTTTCAATTTGGGATCTGATGATGGGATCTTGGTGTAATCGAGGGAAACCCTCAAATTTTAAAGGCACGTATAGTGTTTCTTTACTTGAATCTTAATGTTGACATGTTGTTACGTCTAATAGTCAACATCTTGTGGGGCTGAGCTGATGGTGGAACTCCTTAACGCTTAGGAGTTCAGTAATTATAATGAAAGAACTTATAATAGGTAGTTTGTAGCTTCTTAAAAAACAGAGTCATAAGGTGCCCCCCCCCCCATTCTCCTGTAATCTCTAAAAATGAAGAAATAAAATTAACTTTAAAAAAAGTAAAAACCGACTTCAAAACCAAAATGCACTAAAAAGTCTTAAATAAACTCTTGACTATTGAAAGGAAAGGAACCCATTTTAGGCAAACAATTTCTTTTTGGAGTCGGTGCTGTGATAGTTAATTCTTGATGGTCAAAGTGATGGCACCGACTCCAAAAAGAAATTGTTTGCCTAAAATGGGTTCCTTTCCTTTCAATAGTCAAGAGTTTATTTAAGACTTTTTAGTGCATTTTGGTTTTGAAGTCGGTTTTTACTTTTTTTAAAGTTAATTTTATTTTATGTTACTTGTCTTAGTTTTTTTTTCTTGTTTGTTAATAATAAAGTCATATTATGTTTAAAATTTGGTTCACCTCAACTGTTAACTATTTTGTGTTTAAATAAAAATACTTCATATAAGCCGATTCGAAATACTGAGATACACTTACAGAAGTGCCTTAAATTATGACAATATTGTAAACAACTTTGTGCAAATCTGCTATTGTTTTAGTATCTAAAACAGTAGGCACTTATGATTTGTAATGATTCAAAGATTGATGGTATATACCACCAACAGAAAAGTCTAAGGACTAATTTCACCATTGACAAACAAACACAAACTATCGAATAATTCAAACACGGGACGCCGTTTCCTACGAAGTATTGGCCAAAAAACGCAAACCAGAACTATCATCATAATCATCATTATCAGCCAAAGGACTTCATACTTCTTCAGACTTCATAGAACGTAGGCCTCCACCATGGCTTTTCACAGCAACCGATCACTAGCGGTCTGCATCCAGTTTGATCCTGCGATCTTTACAATCGTCGTCTGTCCATCTTGTCGGTGGATGTCCTACGCTGCGTCTTTGGTCGAAGGGTCTCCAATCTAGAACTTTACTGCCCCAACGGCCATCAGCGCGCTTTGTGCCCTGCCCATTGCCACTTGAGCTGACTGTTTCTCAAAGCTATGTCCGTTGCCTTGGTTCTTATACGTATCTCCTCTTCTTAGATTTCTGATTCGATCCCGTAGAGAAACACCCAGTATAGCCCTCTTTATCTCTCGTTGTGTGATTTTGAGATTTTTTATAACGACCCGTCTGGTGTAGTGGTCGAGAAATCGCCGACTACGCAGCGGGTTGAGGGTTCGATCCCCGCACAATACAAACATTTGTGTGCATGAACATGTCTGTTTGTATTGGTCTGGGTGTTTTCTATGTATATCATGTATTTACAAACAAAAAACTATTTAAGTATTATATCCGTTGTCTGGCACCCATAACACAAGCTTTGAGTAGCTTACTTTGGGACTAGATGGCGATGTGTGGGAATGTCCAAAGGATATTTATATTTATATTATATTATATATATTATAAGGCCCATAGTTAGAGACCATGTTTCGGATCCGTATGTCATCACTTTTAACACACACCAAACCAGAACATTATTAGGACATTGTGAAACTAGCCCCTAGTTATTTGACCACCTGAATCTAGGTACTCCAAAGATAGTGCATATAATGTCAGGACAAAAAGTTTAACACTGCGGTTTCTTGTGTCGTTGTGATAAGGGCTAGATTGCAACAAAAGTGGGTAGCCTAAAGTGCATTCATTAGTATATCTTCCTGTATTTTATGCTCAGTATTATGAATAAGCTACATTTTGGCAAACAGCCAACTTAATGACCACTTAACATCAGTTGCAGGTCAGCTCAACTAAGTGATTATTATTTCATAGAAATAACATACTTCTAAGTATAGTTGAGCCCAGTTTTTACCCAACTACGGCGAAGCAAAAAGGAGGGTTATGATTTTGACCTGAATGTATATATGTGGGTATGAATGTTCATCTGTTCCCTCAAAACTACTAAACTATCTATTATAATTGGACAAATGAGGTGTCGTTGGAAGCCTCTTGATTGTCCGCTGGTTATAGGTTACATGAAATCACGTTAAATTGCGTATTTATAAACTATATTGCATAAAACTATAGCGCTCTCTAGGAGACTTAAAGTAAAGAACTAAAAAAAAATGTATTGTGTCGTGTGGGGTATCAAATGAAAGAGCTCTTTTAGCACATTTCAAATCTGTAAACAATATAAGCTGTTGCTCACGGCTTTGCTTGCCATCACCTGATAATTGCAAGAATTTATATACTCACTTTAAAACTAGTTAGTGTGTGTGAGTATTAGGTACTATATTAGGTCTACTACCACGGGGGCATACTACCAAGGCTTTCCTTTAAGACTATTTTCTTGTTTTGTACTTTTTAGAGCATGTTTTAAGTAGTCGGGTTTTAGTTTCATAAACTGTCTGTTTATGCTAAGCAAATACTCCTTGTCCTTATAACAAGATTAAATAAAAATTCGCTTACGGGTGGGTTGTTAAAACTATTCAAACATAATCTTTATTTTACTTGACTAGCTATATATTACTTTACGACCTCCGTTATGAAGTAGCTAAGCACGCTGGTTTCAAGGCGTCGCCGCTCCGAGGTTCGATTCCCGATCGGGTCAATATAGAAATCAAAATTTTCTATTTTGTCTCAGGTCTGGGTGTTGTGGTACCAACGTATTGTCTGATTTCCATAATACAAGTGCAATGCTACTTACTTTGGGATCAGAGCAATATATGTGATTGGTGTCTAATATTTATATTTATATAATAGTTTTATACTTATTCTTAAATGTTACACTTATAAAACACGTGGTGAATTCCATAAATTGAGAATACTTACATTACAGATGTTATAAACATACAGCCCTATCTCACGACTCGACATTTTCCATTTAAACAAAAACATCTCGTCAAAACTGAAAATCTTCCTTCAAAAACTTCCCAAAAACACTAATATGAACAAATTAAACTACCCCCGCCATAAGTGTCGTAACCGGGCATCGAACCGGTGACCTGCGCCCTGCGTGTTATTTACGACCATCTGTCACTCACATATTAGCTTCTAGGGCTGATTCTGGGGGAAAACAGTTTTATGGGCTTTACAAACTAAATTAAGTAAAAAGAGGGTTATTGGACTTTAAAAAAAAAGTTTTTGGTTAAAAAGTTTAAGATTTTTTTAAAATTCTTTCATTCATATATTCTTTATTGCACAAACTATATGAAATACAAATGGCGGACTTAATGCTTTAAAGCATTCTCTACCAGTCGAGGTGGCGTAAAAGAACAAAAAAAACTAACATAATTAATAAATCCTACAAACCTACATAGATACTTCTTAAATAAACCTACAAAAACTTACATAAATACAATAAAATGAATATTACTTCATGCTGAACAGATATTATGTTATTTATTCTCATTGAGAAAAAGATAGCGAATAGACTTTTCGTACACATATTTTGATGTTGATGTCTTGATCGTATCTGGGAGGGAGTTCCAAAGTCTGATGGCGCGGAGGGTGAAAGAGTTGGAGACATAAGCAGTCTTATGCAAAGGTGTGTATAGCTGCAGGACAATGTACTAGACAGTGAATCTGGGAACTGATGTCACTCATAAATTTAAAATTATGTTTAGAAAATTCGGATTGCAAAAAATACTGAACAGAGTGCATAATACTCGAAAAAAATCATATTTCCTATAATGTGACATGTTTTCAATTACCATTTCCTTTCGGCAACATTATAATACGTATATCATGTATATCTATGTATATCATGTATGTATTTACAAACAAAAAGTATTTAAGTATTATATCCGTTGTCTGGCACCCATAACACAAGCTTTGAGTAGCTTACCTTGGGACTAGATGGCGATGTGTGGGAATGTCCAAAGGATATTTATTTATTTATTTATAATACCTAACAATTTATCCCTACCAAAATAAAGAAAGACCCCACAAAAATATTTCCTTTCACCAAAAATAGCAATACCCCAATTTATTATTAAGTTGCAACCTTCACAATGTTTCTGAGATTTTCAACATTCTTGCCGACCTGTGTAGTGGCTAAGCACGCTGGGTTTCAAGACGTCACCGCTCGAGGTCCCGGGTTCGATTCCCGGTCAGGTCGATGTTAAATTTTTTTTTTTCAACTGTCGTGGTTCTTTATCTGGTCTGGGTGTTGCGGTACCACCGTTGTGTCTTATATCTATAACAGAAGTGCATTAGCTACGACGTAAAAAAGCTTTTTAATTAAAATAAGTAAATATTTATATGTAGTGGCTGTAAGAATAATAATAATAGCATATTTCTAATGATATATAATTTAATTTATATCTTAAGGCTTAGGTCGGTCGTTGAGTTCGCTCGGGTCTCTTCGAACATAGGCTATCAGCGTAGCGTATAAGTACAAGTCTCGCGTTAGCGTCGTTAGCGAACAGCGCGGCGGCTTGTATTATACGATACGCAGTAGGGACTTCCCTTTGCTAGCCCCCCTTACCTCATATCTTTTACTTTTATTATATAAAGGCCCGTTCACACCGTATATGTAATTTTTTAGGTTTTGTTTACATAGTTTATAAATAAATTAGTTGTTAACTTTGATTTTAGTTTATATTTATCTCCCCATAGTTTGAACCCCGTCACAATTCTGTCAGCCCAACGCGGGGCCTTTATTTATTTTGTGTATTTATTATAAGTACCTACGTAGTTTTAGCTACCCTTTCTTTCATAAAAGATCCCTCGTTTTAGGTTAATATTTATTTATTTATGTCCGATAGGATCAATATATTACCTTATTAGTGATCTTGCCGTCAAGATTGATTTATATAAAATTTTGCCACGACGTAGTAAACGTAATAGAGATAATATGTCGAACGTTAGTTTTACGGACGATCAGTTTCGGGACCTCCTAGGAGTCTTATCGGGTAGGCAATCCACTCCACCCCCCTCCCCGAAATCTGGTAGTTTCGCGCTGTGTACTGCCCGTTATGATGGAACCCGCGATGGATCTGTAGTAGAAGCGTTCCTATCAACAATAACGACGTTTAAAAGCATAGAAAATGTCACAGACGCTAACGCCATAGAAGGGCTTACACTTCTATTAACAGGAGAAGCGTCGGTATGGTGGCTTGGTGTCAAATCAGACATCTCATTATGGTCGGAAGCGCTATCACTTATCCGCACCACGTTTGCGCCTAAAAGGCCAGCGTACAAAATTTATGAAGAAATCGTGACTATTAAACAATCAGAAGCAAAGAGCACAGAACTATTCGTCGCAAAGAAACGTGCGCTTATGGCTGAATTACCTAAACCTAGTCCCCTTACCAGTCAATGCTTAGACTTGCTGTATTCCTCATTACACGTAGATATAAGAGATAGAATACCTCGAGATACTGTAACAAATTTTGATGAATTCCTTCGAAAGGCTCGCCAGATCGAGGAAGTACTTGCCGAACGTTCACTCATAAACCATAACCATCGATCCAGTTCTTACACAGGGAAAAGAGTGCGATGCACATATTGCCGCGCATTCGGACACACAGATGACAAGTGCCGAAAGAAGGAAGCTAATACTCAGAAACCGGAGACATTGACGCATAACACTAGCCAATACAAACCAGTGCCGATTTCGAAGATCACGTGTTACGGTTGCGGAGAGCCTGGTGTGGTACGAAGCAAATGTACAAAATGTAACGCAGGTATGAAAATAGGTTCTGTGGACGTGGGCTTCTATGCACTTGATCCCAGCCTGTCTGCAGTATCTCGACTACGACCAACGGTAGATATCCAAATCAGTGGTGTCAAAGGACGAGCACACCTCGACACCGGGGCTAAGTTAAGCGTAGCATCTTACGCTCTTTATAATCTACTGGAACAAAAGGGAACACAGTTCAATACTGAGACGGCAACCATTACATTGGCCGATGGACTGCGACGTAGACAACTCATAAAAAGATGTGCAGTGCCAGTCACCATCAGCGGAAGGACAGTTACGACGAATTTCATAGTCTTGCCCGAGTCTCACGATAATGAACTCTGCTGGGAGTAGATTTCATGCAGGATGCCAATATCGTCCTTAACTTGCCCCAACTACTATACCACTTCCTAGATAAGCCTGGAACCAAGTTTGACCTTATCAACGAAGTCGAAGAGATAACTTCTGTAGCCGCACTTCAAACAAGTACAAAGAGAAGTACCACGATGGAGAGCACGATTTCGAAGCTAGTTAAAATGACAGCATTGGAGCCGATTGTAAGCCCAATGGAGTTAACTCCCTCTCCAGACCAAACAATCACGAAGGAAGATACAGAAATAGCCTATGGACCTCCTCCATTGATAGGACTCGTTACGCCTCCCGCTTCACCTACACGTGAGAGCCCAAAACTAAATGGGTACTCACCTAGATTCGTAGGTTCCCTCTTTAGAGACGCCCAGATGGCAATCAATACGACCGACGTGGAGCTTTCGCCACACAGCAACAATATGTTTGGTCCGAGCTTGGATATCGCGATGATGTCAGTAGAATATGGGTCACAACTCGATAACGAGCAGCAAGATAGGCTCGAAGCTATTTTAGTTCAAAATGCTGATGTATTCACAGCTAATGGAAAGCCGGCTGCCTTAGTGGAACATGTCATAGAGACCGGAACCCATGCACCGATAGCTGTCCCACCATATCGAATGTCACCACTTCGTAAAGAAATATTGCGTAAGGAAGTAAACCAAATGCTTAACGAAGGCGTCATTGAAGCATCGAACTCACCGTGGGCAGCACCGGTAGTTATGGTGCCTAAGAAAAATGGTGACGTGAGGGTTTGTATAGATTATCGCCAGTTAAACAACATAACTGTACCTGACGCTTATCCATTGCCCAGAATAGATGATCTCCTTCATGAAGCCAAGCCATCTCCCTATATGACGTCATTGGATCTGAAAGCTGGATACTGGCAAATACAAGTACGACCTGAGGATCAGAAGAAGACTGCATTTGTTACACCATTCGGGCTGTACGAGTTTAAACGAATGCCCTTTGGTTTGCGTAACGCCCCAGCCACCTTCCAAAGATTTATTGATCGCCTTAGGATTCAAATAGACGCACAATTATTAGCTTATTTAGATGACCTAATTTTGATGTCCCCAACATTTGATCAACACCTGCAAGACCTGGATAAACTATTTAAGCTACTCAGAAACAATAATGTTGTTGTCAATAAGCAGAAGTGCCGTTTTTGCCAAGAACAAGTGCCCTATCTTGGGCATATAATTACTCGTTCTGGTTTACAGACAGACCCTGCAAAAATAGAAGCTATAACTGAAATGCCTGTACCGAAAAATGTAAAACAAGTGCAATCATTTCTACAGACGTGTTCCTGGTATCGTAGATTTGTACCAGATTTTGCAAAATGTGCCCAACCATTAACCCAGTTAACGAGAAAAGACGCAGCATGGGAATGGGGAACAAAGCAACAGAATGCATTCGATGAGTTGAAGCGATGCCTAACAAGTGCACCCATTTTACGTCAGGCTGACTTTAGTAAAGCGTATACTATTAAGACTGATGCCAGTGATTACGCTTTAGGAGCTGTTCTGGTCCAGGGGGAGGGCGCTGAAGAGCACCCCGTAGAATACGCAAGTCGCCTGCTTACTAAAGCTGAAAGAAATTACTCGACGACGGAGCGTGAAGCCCTGGCGGTAATATGGGCCGTCTCGAAGTTTAGAGGCTACATTGAGGGGTCTTCTGTAATAATTGCCACAGATCATCAAGCTTTGAAGTGGTTAATGTCACTCAAATCTCCCACTGGCCGCCTTGCAAGATGGGCCCTGCAACTACAACCCTATAACCTCAAGATTGAGTATATACCAGGGAAGACGAACATGGTTGCTGATGGCCTATCCAGACCTCCATGTGATGACTTATCGAGAACCAATCACGAAATTTGTGTGATTTCTGTTGACCTGCCGCGATGCTCTGGAGCAGAAATCCGGCAAGGCCAACTGGCTGACCCTGAAGTAAAGAAAATTATTGACGCTCTTGAAAAGCCTATAAAGAATGAAGATGCGGTTTACTGGTCAAACAAAGGATATTTTATAAGCAGTGGAATGTTGTATCGCTACATTCAAGATAGCGATAGCGAAACTGGACAATTAGTCATTCCCCAAGCTGAGCGTTCTACAGTCTTGCAACAATACCACGATGATCCATCCGCAGGACATTATAAATAAATAAATAAATAGCCTTTGGACATTCCCACACATCGCCATCTAGCCCCAAAGTAAGCTACTCAAAAGCTTGTGTTATGGGTGCCAGACAACGGATATAATACTTAAATACTTTTATTTTTTTGTAAATACATACATGATATACATAGAAAACACCCAGACCAATACAAACAGACATGTTCATGCACATAAATGTTTGTATTGTGCGGGGATCGAACCCGCACCCGCTGCGTAGTAGGCGATTTCTCGACCACTACACCAGACGGGTTGTCAATGGAGTAGATAAAACTCTCGAACGCATTTCGAAGCGCTACTATTGGAAAGGTATGAGGAAAGATATTGAAAAACACGTCAAAAACTGCATTAAGTGCCAGCGCTACAAACCTAGCAACCTTAAACCTGCGGGTCTTCTACAAACTACCGTGATGAATCAGAGGTTTGAAACTTTGAGCTTTGATCTTTTCGGTCCACTGCCTCCAACCTTGAAGAATCAGACGTGGATATTTATAGTAGAAGACGTCGCCACTCGGTGGGTTGAACTGTTTGCGCTTGAACATGCAACGGCAGAGGCATGTGCTGATGTTTTGCTCAACGAAGTCTTTCTTCGGTATGGAATTCCACGTCGAATCATCAGCGATAACGGGACCCAATTTGTTAGTGCGATTATGCAGAAATTAACCTTCTGTCTTGACATACATCATGCATTTACACCTGTGTACCACCCCGAGACAAACCCAGTAGAGAGAAAGAATCGCGATCTGAAGACTCAGTTGGCCATCCTCGTAGGCGATGACCACCGTTCATGGGTAGACCGACTTCCAAGTATTAGGTACGCTATGAATACTTCTAAATGCAGCAGTACCGGTTTTTCGCCTGCATACCTAACCTTCGGTCGAGAACTCAGAACTTACGATGACGTCAAGCATGATCTCAGACAAATAGCCTTGTCGGAAAATTTCATTCCTGAGATCACACCCAAGCTCATTTTGCTATCAGAAACAGTAAAGAAAGCACAAGAAGTTCAAGAAGGGCAAGAAGAAATAAGAAAGAAGACAACTGATGAGCATCGGCGACCGTCCCCTGAATATCAGCCGGGAGACCTCGTGTTAGTGGCCACTAATGTTCTGAGCAGTTCAGCCAGATATCAAACAGCCAAACTACATCCCCGTCGTGATGGTCCCTATGTCATTCTTCGCAAACATGGGCCCTGTTCCTATGAAATAGCTAGTCCATCTGACCCAAACACCCCCTTAAGTATATACCATTCCTCAGCGCTTACCCCTTTCCGAGGACCAGACTTTTCCTTGCCTAACCCTGAACGACCACTGCGCAGACGAGGACGACCAAAGAAGCAGATGACCTCATCAACTGAACTTCTCGCCGGGGCGTCTTCGAGTCCAGAGGGGGAGCCTGTAACGCGGCGCCGCTTCGTGCGCGCTCGGGAGCCCGATGAATCGTCACGAAGCGCGCCCCTGCCCCGCTGCCGCAAGCCCCGCTAGGCCACGGCGGCCTTATAACGCATTCGCGAGCCGCTGCTCGCCAGTCTGCGCTCGGAGCTCCCTGAGTGCACTCCTCCGTATCGGCTTAGGTCGGTCGTTGAGTTCGCTCGGGTCTCTTCGAACATAGGCTATCAGCGTAGCGTATAAGTACAAGTCTCGCGTTAGCGTCGTTAGCGAACAGCGCGGCGGCTTGTATTATACGATACGCAGTAGGGACTTCCCTTTGCTAGCCCCCCTTTCCTCATATCTTTTACTTTTATTATATAAAGGCCCGTTCACACCGTATATGTAATTTTTTAGGTTTTGTTTACATAGTTTATAAATAAATTAGTTGTTAACTTTGATTTTAGTTTATATTTATCTCCCCATAGTTTGAACCCCGTCACAATTTATATTATTATTTTCTTTATGACATATTATTATTATTATTATTTAATTGCAATTTAACCATTATTTAATTAATAAATTAAATTTGAATTTAAATAGTCTAAGGGCCGATTGTTCAATGGTAAGATAAAACTTATCAGACTGATAAACTATAAGGCGACAGATTTGAAAAAATGACAATTACGTATGATTGCTGACAATTATGTGACGTTTTCAAATTAGCCATATTGTATTTTGTCTGACGAATATTTCTTATCTGGCTATTAAAAAATCAGCCCTTAATTAGAAAAAAAACTGGCTGTTAATAACAACAGCAATTGCCCACATGCACTAAAAGATTTGGCCCGTATTGGAGCACAGCATCGAATTGATATATTTTCTACTAGTATGTAGCCCTAAATACCATTAAGAGCATTATTTTCCGCTTTCTACCTCACAAATAAACGTTGTTTCCTCTACCCAATGGTTGTCTGGAAGAGATCGCTTCCAGCGATAAGACCGCCAATATTGTACAAATGATTTGTCTGTAATTTTATTCTTTCTTGTGTCCTTACTTGTGCAATACAGAATATTTATTATTATTTTTATTATTATTATAATTCAAGCTTTACTTCCCTAAAAAAGTTATAGCTAGAAAAAAACATAAATTTTGCTAAAAACTAATAAAATTAAAAAAAAATGAGAACATCTCTGAGAATATTATTATTATTAATATTTGTTTTGAGAATACATAAAATAGTTGTAATTTAGGGATATGTTTGATCGCTGTCCGTGGCTTGGCCAACAATGGTAATTTCCTTTTGCTTTCGATTCAATCAATTTGTATGGAACAGACAATATTATATTATTGAGTGGCAACCCTGGCAATGTTTCTGAGTGTAGCCTCGTGTCTTATTCACAAGCAACATTTACATTCCTTGCGCGGGCCCACTTCTGGGTCTTGGGGTACATTTGAGAAGCTATTTTCTAATTGATATACAGGATGTACGGGTTTTTGTATGACGTTAGAAATGGTGAGTTGATTTTCTGTTACGTTATGGCCATTCGAATTTACAATAAAATACCAAAATCCATAACTGATTTTCCCCTAAATATATTTAAGAAAAAACTGCACCAATGGTTGTTAGATAAATCTTTTAATTCTGTTAAGGAATTTTTACATTTGTAATTTTATTAGTAGTTGTATAAGTAGTTAACATTTTATATTTAATTGACTTTATTATTATTGTTATTAATTTGAATCTTAACCCACCTAAACATTATATTATAGATTTTAATTCTAATTTGCATGTCAGACCAGACAAAACATGCAGAGCTTTTACATTTGTACCACCACTATCTTGACCATGTTTTAAGTTTTAAGTTTTAATTTCATTTGAATAATTCTAAAAAAAAAATAGGATTTGGTAAAACTGGCAGTTTGTATTGTTGTTAACAATTATATTTTTGAAACTTAGAAAGATACGTGTACCGGGTAATTGTTCTAACGTGGAAATAGCGATATTTAAGGTACGACCTTAAGACCAAAAAACAAATGATAAAACAATAGGAACCGAAATAAGTTCGTTTTTGCACACTGAAATATTACGTACTCAGATGATTTTTGTACGGAAAAGCGATTATTCTTTTCAGTATTGCACTTTGAACTAACAATAACCTAAACTCATAGTTTTTCGTGAATAGTTTGGAAACAACGTAACCTTTTGAACACTTTCTTTATACAATAAAGTATTTTTTTTTAATTCTTAAATTTTATCAAAAATCTTCAATCAAAAATATAAGAAAACATCTGAGGCATTTTATTAAATTTAAAATTTTCACCCTAACCTAGCCAATCTTAAGGTAACCATTATGTTGATTGCAATGAATTGTTACTAAAATGAATATTATACATAAAAAAACGTCCAAGTGCGAGTCGGACTCGCACACTGAGGGTTCCGTGCCAACTTTTACTGAATAAGGGGTCACTTACTTCCAATCCAAAATACCTACATTATTTTGTTGACTGCAAAAATGACTTAGTTTTTCATAGTGTTTATACAAAATGGAAGACAAAGTTATATTTGTGATATGTAAGAAACTATTAGTCCGATTTCGTTCAAACAAATTTTCGTTGAAAGTTTTATTAAGATCTACATTACGAATTTTTCGCGAAAAAATTTGAGAATGGAAAAGACACAACATAACAAATTATTTATTGCACATCATAAACCTAATAATTATACAGGATAGTATCTTATATATTCGCTAGTAGTACAATTAAGTCGGTCTTATTGTACTTACTACATCCAAACATAACAACCAACAGCTTAATAATAAGTTGTACAAAGTGTTTAGTTCTTATATAAAGTTAAGCCACTATCAGGTTTCCCTATATTTGCAATCAGTTTAGGACGCTTAGTATGTGCATAACAAATTAAAACAAGTTAATTTTATGATGTAAGATGAAACATACATAATAAATCTCCGTGAAGACAAAATATTTTTTTTCTTATATCTAAATAACCTAGGTAAGTAGGTAATTACTAAGACGTTATTACGTAGGTATATGATACGTAGACAATAATACTACACGTTAAATTATTTCAAATGATATAATACTCGTATGAGTTACTTTTCTACACAAAGGAGCTTTTTAATAACACAAAGAAGCTTTAAAAAAGCACAGAATTAGAGCTTAGTCCGCCAAATCGAACCGAATCGTAACTAGGAAGAAAATGTGCCAACAGCATCCCAAACTAATAGAATAAAAATCGATTACCGCAATTCAATTATAGGGTGAATCACCCGAAAAGCAGTCTACCTATACCGGGATCACCGTGATCCTCGTTACGGGTGTCGTAAACTGGGTGGTTTACCTTAAGGTCGCGGTGAGGGGACCAGCTCTGGTGGTATTACCCTACAAATAAGATGGCCGCAAGTGGGGAGCTGAAGCGAGAAAAAAAAATTACTGTCAATTATTAGAATAGTCTGATTTTTAATTAGATAGACCAGAATGACAGCTTCAATCGAAGTTTTAATTTTTAGGGCTGATTTTTCAATAGTCAGATAAGAAATATTCGTCGAACAAAATACAATATGGCTAATTCAAAAACGTCACCTAATTGTCAGCAATCATAGGTAGCTGTCATTTTTTAAAATCTGTCGCTTTATAATTTGTAAGTCTGATAAGTTTTATCTGACTATTGAAAAATTGGCCCTTAATGTTGCAAGCGTTGTACCAATAGTGTTGTAACTACTATTATACATAGGTATTTATATATGTATTAATATAACTAATTTAAAAAAATGTGCAATTGTTTAGTGTTTGTATTTTGTCCTTAATAAAAATAAAATAAAACAAAACTATTCATTTGTAACTCGTGATACGATTATTCAATAATGCGGATTTACTCATTATTTTAAATAATAATTATAATTGTTTTATTATTTATTGCACTTACAAAAATAAAGTACAAATAGCGTACTTAATTCTTAAAGCATTCTCTACCAGTCAACCATAAGGTAATGCAGAGCCAAAAAAAAACAACAAATTAATTTCAAGCTACTAATATACTTACATAAATAATAAAAAAATAACCTTCATTAACATACTAACATATGAACAAAAATTTGATCAAATTCTGACAATGATTGGATGATTCTGAATGATTTGTTTTAATGTACTTGTAATATAACGTGTATTAGTTTTTTGAAGTGAAAACTTCTTTAGCGGCGTTGAGCACTTTTGTGGGATGGGGGAAAAATGTGAAACTCGCGTCAGGACACGTGACCTGATCGAAAAACCGTAAGACGGTTGGCGAAATTATGGATGTAAGTTGATTTTTCTGAGAGATAAACTTTTTAATGTAATTTAATATAATATAAATTGTAATGTTTGTGTACGATAGCGCAATAAATAAATATTGTATTCTATAAAAATATTATATTATTATTATTAGTATTACTTGTTTCTATCACAAAAATGATAGTACTTTTATATTGATAATAAGAGCAATTCATTCAAAATTATTTCCCTAACTATTCCAAAAAATCAAAAATGCACAACGTTGATATTCAAGTTTTCACTTCTGCCGGCACTCCCGGAGTGCAATTTTTTTAAAATTATTATGTATTTTTTTAAGTGTAATATTGAAATATTACCTATAATTTTGCACACCGCTTTCTACCTCACTAATAAACGTTGTTTTCTCTACCCAATGGTCGTCTGAAAGAGATCGCTTCCAGCGATAAGACCGCTAATTTTGTACAAATGATTTGTCGGTAATTGTTCCATGTGTCTTTACTTGTGCAATTTATTTAATCATTTATTTCAGGCAACAAAGGCCCATACAATATATACCTTAAAGACTAACATACATATAATAATATAAGAAAATAAAATACAAATGAAACACTATTTTGCCTTGAATAACGAATATTTTTTATTATTATTATTAATGATACGGACTGGTCGGATTGATTATCTCATTTTTTTTGAAGTCGATAAAATCCGTGAAGAGGCCTGTTGGACGTTCTTCGACTGAAAATTTTGTAAGCTCCCGGCTAAATCTTTTCACTTAGGCCCGTTTCGATACGGCCTGTATCGATGGGTAACGTCAGAGAGCGACATCGCGCCATTTTTACGATTGTGGCCTTTTTACGGTGTCATCCGAAGTGAGGACGGTAAGCATTGGCCGATGGTTTTTCTCCATCAGACAAAATAGTTTTATTTCGTGTATAAATTCTTAAGCTTTGTTGTTATGTTATGAACATAAGTAGTTGAAAAAGCTAAGCTGTTTATTTGCTCTGGCTTTAATGTAGTATGATCCACCTTCTCTAAAGGGGCTACCTGGATTTTCAATTAGCACACTAGCGCCATTTTAGTAGAAAAAATTATAACTCGTTAAATAAAAGACCAATCAAAAATCTGGTAAACAAGATTTTAGTACAAGTTCTAGATTTTATTTAGTACGTTTAAATTTTTTTTAAAGCAGTTATCTGCAGTTACAGTAAGAAAAATTGCCAAAAGTGGTCATATTTAGCAGTTTTTCTAACTTTTACTACAGTAAACTACTTTAGAAATAATTAAAACGTACTAAATTAACTATAAAATACTACAATCGTGTTTACCAGATTTTTGATTGGTCTTTTATTTAACGAGTTATGATTTTTCTACTAAAGTGGCGCTAGTGTGCGCGTTGAAAATCCGGGTAGCGCCTTAAGGTTGGATTGGATGTTGTCAATATGGTAGCGTTATCGGACGCGCGCGTTATTTACAAAGTCGCTTGCACATATGACAAAAAAACGGCGTCCTTTTAAACAAAGCCGACACGTGGTGCAAGCGATTTTGGCTCTTAAGGTGGTCAGGCGCCACTTACCTCAACCGTACCAAGATATATGTATTTTGAAAGGCATGTTACACAAACCTAAATCATAGTCCTCGCGTTTGCTACAATATTTTCAGGTTCAAGACCAAGTCTGCTTAAAGTAAATCGCCAATAAAAATGAGTGAATACTAACGGCGACTGCGTCCATGCGTTTTGAGTTTGCTCTTTTCCATCCCGTCACAGCGTGATGTTTTATAGCTTAAGCCTTTCTCAATAACTCAAACCAAAAAAAACAACATCGGATCTGTAATTCCTTAGATTAACGCGTTTAAACAAATAAACTCTTCAACTTTATAATATGACTAGCTAACATATTCAAGCTTAAGCCTACTCTTTCCCATTAACAAAGGTGGTTTGTCAGATATGTCATACGTTGCCAATGCACACCAAACGAACTATAACCTGGGCTTATAACTTGGTATTTGGAGATCAAAACAAAACATGTTGACATCCTTATACCACATCCTTTAAGACATAAAATATCGAACGGCTTCAATTTGGACTGGATTATTGTGGTCTTACATGACTTTATTTGGTATTTTCAATTTTATAATCTATCACAAAATTTATAGCAACAACACCATCTCAATTTAACTATACTATACAAGGATACCGTAAAATACCTTTATGTGATGTTATTACGATTAGGTACTAAGAGTCGAGTGCGATTCTTTACATCCAGGGCTATTGAAATATACCATATTTATGACAGCCAAATTTTTGTAGTTTTTGAGACTTTCTTATTTATTTTTAGGGTTCCGTAGCCGAATGGCAAAAAACGGAACCCTTATAGTTTCGTCAAGTCTGTTTGTCTGTCTGTCTGTCTGTCTGTCCGTCCGTATGTCACAGCCATTTTATTCTGCAACTATAAGCATCACACAATTGAAATCTGGTAGGAAGATGTATCTTGTTAACCGCTTACCGATTCTCATACAAAAAATAAAAAATAATGACAGTTAAGGGGGGGCTCAAATACATGAAACTAAAACCAAAAAAAAAATTTTTTTTATTCAAACCTATACGTGTCTATAGATAGGTCTTTTAAAATGATATTGATGTTCCTAAAACCATTTTCTTTTAAATTTTAACGTTTCATTGCTATCCGCTTCCAAAGTGGTAAAATGGGCGCCCCCCCATCTTACTTCTAAACCAAGAGAGTATAAATTTTGAAAAAAATATATAATATAGATCGTAACAAATACTTTCAACGAAAATTGGTTTGGAAGGGATCGAACTAGAAGTTTTTGAGATATAGCATGTTTTCAACAACCGCAAACATAACTTTGTACTTCATACAAACACTATGAACAACAAAGTTATATTTGCAGTCAATAAAATATTGTGGTATTTTACTAAGTAGAAGTAAGTGGATTCCCTAATTCAATTAAAGTTGTCACGGAACCCTCAGTGCGCGAGTCCAACTTGCACTTGGCCGGTTTTTTAAAAAGGATCATACTGCAATGAACCGACATGAAACCATAAAAAGTGGAGGAATAATTTGTTTGAAAATTATCAAAATTTGCGAAAATAATATATATCTGGAGAACTACAAAAAATCGGCTAACATACAAAGGGTATATTTGGATAGCCTTGGATGTAAGGATTCCTAAAAGATTTTTTAGGCGTCACTGTTTAGGCCACCAATACAAAACGTTATTTTCCATAAAGAAATTGCTATATATTTTTTTCTCTTTTAGGCCTTAAAGTGTTTTAATATCACAAAATTGTAATTCATATCACAATGTTTAAGCTAATACTTTTTACCAACTTCAAAAAGGGTAATCAATTCAATGTGTATGAATGTGATATCATTAGAATTTGATAACATTTGAATATGTGGATCGAAAAACGAGAAGCCACTGCGAGATGTTTTCTTTAGGTATATTTCATCTACGGGAACAGCGTAAGTTTAATCAAAATCGGTCCAGTAATTTTTGTAATACGGGTGACAACTAAAAATTATGAATTAAAAAAAATATTTCGAAAATTAAATCACCTTCAGAAAATTAACTACAGTGCTTTAAATAACGCATTCGTCTTCTATTTAGGAGAAACAAATTATTTTGGAGTCGGTGCATAATGTCAAGCTAATGTAGTTAAGATTTCACAGGTACACTAACAGTTTTTCCTAATTAAAATACGAATTCGTTATTTAATCAATTTTGCCTTTTAGTCAATTTTTTGAAGTCGGTTTAATTTTTGAAAAAGAAATTTTTCGCTTACAGAATGTTTGCTTCTTCAAATCGCATCACAGGAAGCATAACTTTCTTCCCTCCAGCAAAATTCTAGCTTACTGTTGTCACAAAACACTTTCACAACTGCAGCCGATACGCTGATATTTCAATTGAACAACTCCGCAAATCCTCGCGCTTGCAATGTTTAGTCATATTTATATTCAAAGCACAAAGTTGCGATAAACGGAACGTAAAAGCTTCGCGGTGTTCAGGATGGGTTTGTGCGAGAGGGAACTATTGGGTGATTTGATATAATTATTACAAGAAAAACGGCATTTATCCTAACTACAGTGAAGGAAGAGTATTTGAGTGTTCCATTGCGACTAAACTAAACTAGACGTATTTTTTTAAAGTATTGGACACCAATCACATACATTGCTCTGGTCCCTGAAAGTAGCCAATGCACTTGTGTTATGGAAATCAGACACAACGGTGGTACCACAACACCCAGATCCGAGGCAATATAGAAAATTTTGGTTTCGATATTGACCCGACCGGAAATCGAACCCGGGACCTCGGAGCGGCGACGCCTTGAAACCAACGTGCTTAGCCACTACACTAACTGAATATTTTTGAAACTACTGAAATATTTATTTATTTATTTGTTTTTTATAGTGTTTTGTCACTAAAACTAAATAAAACAAATTGCACTTGTAAAAAGTAACTGTGTCAGACAAGGAACCGAACGCTATGTCTTCCGATATGCGCCCGCTATATAGGCATGCGCCCTGATAGCGTAAGACACAGGGTTCGATTTCTTGTCTGACACATTTGCTTCTTACAACTGCAATTTATGTTACCAAAATTATTTTGGTGAGTAAGGTATCAATTGATTTCTTATTATATATTATATAATATGGTATATATTATATAGTATAGCTAACATATGCTATCTTTTATGTAATTTGAAAAAAAAAAAAACAAGTCAGTTGCAGTATTAACTAGTGCGACATCAAATGAAAGAAAACAAAATTCTGAGTGTAAAAGTATTATTCGAAGTTTTGAGATAATAATAATAATAATAATAAATATTCTTTATTGCACAAATAAGGACACAAGAAACAATAACAATACAAATCATTTGTACAATATTGGCGGTCTTATCGCTGGAAGCGATCTCTTCCAGACAACCATTGGGTAGAGGAAACAACGTTAATCAGTGAGGTAGAAACGGTGTGCAAAAATAGAGTTGGAATTTTAATATCATACTTTACAGATAGTTACATAATAGAAGTAAGAATAAAAATATATAACTAATAGACTTATATCACAAATAAAATAAAATAAAACAAATTAATAAATACATATAATTAATAAATACATATAATATACGTGCATACTACGATAGATCCATTATAGAAAATTTTCCGTCAATTTTCAAAGCGAAAGGAAATGCGCTTTTACCCTAGCTTTGAACACCTACTACTATATAGAGACTACTACTATATATATTAGAGATACTAATTTATACGGGGATCGCTTGACAACTGGACATTAGGTTTCAAAATAAATAGACAATGTGGTCGTTATTCGATGGTTTTATGCAAGCACTAGCGGTCCCCCACGACTGCGTCCGTGCGTTTTGGGTTAGCCCTCCCCTCCCGTCGCAGCGCTTCCTCAATAAATAAGCAAATGTAGTTCCTGAGATAAGTGCGTTCAAACAAATAAACAAACAAACTCTTTAGTTTTTTTTTTATATCCTCACTTCACTCTACTGGTAATAAGAAGACAGCTGACGAGCAAAGGGTTTTTAAGGTCAAGGGTCCACCTTGTAAAGTAAAACCTGAAAAATCTGTCTAAATTGTCAAGTATCGCCTTCAGAGGCTTCTGTGCTTCGAAAGGCAAGTTAAGCTTTAGTTTTTAACCGACTTCAGAAGAGGAGGAGGTTATCGATTCGACTCTATGTTGTTTTTATTTTGGATATTACCTAATATCTCAGTAATTTGTCAACTGATTGAAAAAAAAAACGCCTACCTAGAGGTTATTTATACCTTCTAGTTGGACTCATTGTTGCCAAGTCGGGTTCCGAAGATGAGATCTTAGTGCAATCGAGGGAAAACCTCGAAGTTAAAAGGCATGTTTCGCGTTTTCATACTAGAATCTTAATGAAGACTTTTTGTTGCATCTGAGAGTCGACATTGTGTGGAGCTGAGCTGATGGTGGAACTCCTAAAGGCTCATAAACAGAACTTATAATAAGTAATTTGTAGCTTAATTAAGAATAGAGTCAAAAGGTGCAATCTCTCCTGCAGTTACTAAAAAAAGCAAATAAAATTAACTTAAAAAAAGGAAAATCCGATTGAAAACTAAAATGCACTAAAAAGTCTTAAATAATTCCAAGTATCTATATTCATCACCGACTCCGCACCGATCAAATTTTTTCACCTAAAATGGAGTCTTTTCTTTTAAAGAGTGAAGAGTTTATATAAGACTTTTAGTGCATTTTTGGTTTTGAAGTCGGATACTACTTTTTTATGTATTTTATCCTTAGCCTTAGAATTTTGTAAAAAAAAAACATTAACAGACTTACCTTGCATATTTTAACTCTGTGTGTTCTTGGTATTAATGAATAAATACTTCTCCACCAATATTAATGACACCAAAATAAGTGGCACACCATTTCAAACTTTTATTTTTTGATTTATTGATGAAGGAGGCTTGCATCGCTACCTCATATTAAAGTAAAGTCCGTTTTTCTTTGCTAGTCGAATAATAAAAACAATCTTTTCATAACTTTGAAAATAATATCAGTGAATAAAATTAATAATCTCAAAATATTTCTGTGTCTAACGATTATTTAACTATGTAGGTAGTGATTTTTGTGTTTATCTTATTTTAAAATGAATTATGTCGTAAAAAAGGAATGTCAAGATTCTTAACCATATTCGACAAGCTAAGAAAAAGGAGGCTTATGCTTTACTACTCATAATTTAAATATTTTGATTTTGTTTTGTTGCATCTTGCATAAACTATTTCACGATAGCAGCAAAGCACAATTAGAGCGTGACTGCGTTTGGTATGATACCGACCAGTTTCCAGACAGCAGATCCTTAAAGCATTTGTAGTAAGAATAAACACAATATTGGTCGATAGGACGGTGTGTCGTATGTGAACATTTCACTTACTTTTCATCATTTAAGAGCTATGCTATGAAGATCGAGCTTCACCTTATAATCAACTTTAAGAAAGTAAAAACTGGTTAAGAGTTTATTTAACACTAAAAAGTCTTATAAACTCTTAACCCTTGAAAGGAAATTAAGGCATTTTAGGCAAACTATAAATTTTTTTTGGAGTCGGTCCTCTGATAGTTGATGCTTGATGGTCAAAGTGATGTGTATTTTGGTTTTGAAGTAGGTTTTTACATTTTTTAAAGTTAATTTTATTTCTTCATTTTTAGTGATTACAGGAGAGGGGGAGAATTTGCATTTAATGACTCTGATTTTTAAGAAGCTACAAATTACCTACCATAAGTTCTGTCATTATAATTACAGGACTCCTAAGCGTTAAGGAGTTCCACCATCAGCTCAGGTCCACAAAATGTTGGCTATCAGACGTAACAACACGTCAACATTAAGGTTCTAGTAAAAAAACACTATAAGTTCCTTTTAAATTTGAGGGTTTCTCTCGATTAAACCAAGATCCCATCATCAGATCCCGAATTGGCGAAAATGGGTCCAACTAGAAGGTATACCCTTTAAGTAGCCAAAAAAATTCGAATCGGTCGACAAACGACTGAGATATGTGGTAACATAGATACAAAAAAAAACAGTACCCGAATTGAATTCATAACCTTCTCCTTTTTGAAGTCGGTTAAAAAGGAGGAGGAATTTGTTTGTGTTTTGTGTGTTGTTTTTCACGAAACTAGACCTAATTTTAAACATATTCTCAATAAATATTTGCATCATGCAACCATAATAACAGTTGTATGCAACTCTACTATAGGAGTAAGTACATTTCATACACCTATATTTCGTTTTGTCACAACAAAACTTATGTTTAATGTATTAATGAATAAATCCGACGAAGCAACCGCTAATCTACGGTCTTCCCGTTTGCCGTGTGAGGTAAATACACCGGTTGTCAGCAGTGTAAGCCCTTCTTTGAAATATTCGTTTAAAACTAAAATTAAATTGATTGATTTTTAATTAGTTCTAGTAAATATATTAATAATTTACTTTTTATTTGCTAACTTATATAGGGTTTTTTAGTAAGAGTTTTCAAAAACAATATTATAACCTTTTATTATCTATCTGCATGTCTGCGTTTACTGAAATACAATGGCTATTATAAAATTACCATAAAAAGATACTCTTTACATGCAATCAAAACTTCAAATACGTACTTAATCCTTGGGTCTGTAAAACGCACCAAACTGGTTATAACCTTCTTGGGCATCTTGTCTTTCCAATACCCTAGTGATTAATATGTACATGCCGCTGAAGATTAGCGTCTTACTATGCGTTGTATATAAGTCGCAGCGGACTTATGCCGAGCAGGGGTGCCTTTTTGACTCAAGTAGCCTGCTTTAGTACCTATACAAATAAATGTTATTGTTGACGCATAAGCATGGCCATTCAACGAGGTAATTTTGCTAGCCTTCTTGATACCAGTTTTACCGATGTGATTCGGGGTTAGGTTAGTTTCTTTTTAGTTTTATTTTATCTTGTTTACTTTTGTACATATAAGTTAAGTTTTGGTTTAGTAAGTTAATTATTTTAGTAGTTTTGAATAGGTAGATATTATGTTATTTTTTATATTGCATGTCTTAGTTTTTTTTTTCTGGTTTGCTATTAATAAAGTCCCACTTGTTTAAATTAATTGTAATTAAAGTTAATTGTAATAAATATAATTATCTACATAAATAAAGCTTTAATGATATATCTTAATGATGTTGATTTTAATTTGAGTCGAATAAATTTCTTTATTTCTTTCTTACATCTTGGGACCAACAACAGCTACCGCTTACCCCATCGTAATGAGATTCGGAAGTAAACATCTGTCCACGATTGGATTATTATATTATTCCGCTCGGTGCCCGCGAGGAGGCTTGCTGAATCACAATGGGTTGTGTTTTAAGAAATTAATAAAACTGATTCTTGAAACGTAACGCAGACTGGGGCGTTTACCCTAATTGTTGCAGATGAAGGATTTAGTTGCGGTAAATAAAAACATGAATTTACTTAATTTTAACACCCTTCCAGTGCTAGTACGGAAGTCTCGATTGAGTTCCCCAGATGGCGCTAGAAGAATTTTGACACAAAAGTGGTGTTTTTTTCAAAATATTATTTGGTATGGGTTCGCTCTTAACTACAGACTAAGCCAAGTGCGACTAAGACGACTTTGCGACTTCGTTTTCGTGTATTTATTCATTGTGAATATTTTTTCAAATAAAATCATTTTCTTTCAACATTTAATAATCTTTAATTAAAGATAGCTATATTAAAAAATAGTAGTAAATAGAGATAGCTATAAAAAAGATAACGTAAGTTAAAAGGATAATACATACATATTACATTTATTTTAGAGTTATGTATTCTTATTTTAGTAACCTCCGAGTAACTTCTTCATTGTAAATTAGTGGAAATCTGTATAAGCTGTGCTGTATAAATAACTGAAAATTATTTTAAAACCTACATTGTATCGCCGTTGATTTCCTGAATAAAAAAAAATAAAAAAAATGATGCAGCAAAAATCAGAAAATAAAATCAAAATTTCTGTACTAAAACAACTACGCAGTACTGACATCTACAACATTTCTATATATTTTTTTAATCAGCTGTAATAAAATTGCTACTAGATGAGTTGACCTAGGTATCTCTCTTCTGTGTAGCTCACTAAATTAGTTGTTACTTGTCTTAATTTAATAAATTTGTAATTATAATCCAACTATTTTCTTTCATTGATGTTATATAATGTATAATTCAATTTAATTCACTTAATTGTACTGTTGGCCTGTTAAGCATGCTGTGTGTAAGCGCTCTTGGAGCTGCAACAAAGTATAATGTAAAATTTTGTATTATATTGTAATGAAATGGTTGTAGGTTAGAGGTTGTGGTTTGCACCAAAAAAATGACAAAATTTTGCTTCAAACTGTGTCCGCTGAAATTAAGCTACGAATGATCTTTTAAAAGATCTCAGAAAAAAAGAAGTTTTTTTCTAATAAAATTATTAGAGTAAGTAGCCCTGCCCTATGTTGTTCGTCGCTCTGGAAATAATTAGCTTGAATGTAAAATTGAATTAAATCCGTTCAGTATTTAGAGTAATATATAAGTAAATTCAACCCTAATCACTGATAAATGCGATATCTAATATATAAAATTCTCGTGTCACAGTTTTCGTTGCCATACTCCTCCGAAACGGCTTGACCGATTTTTGATGAATTTTTTTGTGCTTATCTATGAGAATCGACCAACATCTATTTTTCATCCCCCTAAATGTTAGGGGGATGAAAAATAGATAAAGACTGCTCACAAGACCGATCGCTGTAGAAAACTGTGGGCGAGGCCTATGTTCAGCAATGGACGTCCTTTGGCTGATAATGATGATGATGATTCAAAGAATATTAATAAGTAGTTTAAAGTTAAAAGCTTGACACTTAATGCTCTCGTCTTGGAATTATAATATACTTGTTGCACACCATAAACATAATAATTAAATAGGATAGTAACCTATAGGTATACTACTACTTGATTTGTATCATTTTTGTGGCAGCTAGTGACTGAGTTTGTTCCGGCATTTCTTCTCAGCATTTTCCGTGTCTGTCGAAGCACTAGTAGGGCCCCAAAGATAAGGAGACATGTGCCCCCTTGAGCCTTAATTGATTGATATTAATTAGTTATTGACGTTCATAAGTAGCATTTTGTGTCCTAAATTGAATATTTTTTTTATATATTCGCTTTTAGTACAATTCAGGTAATATTTACAAACAATCTTCAGGAAATGTTGTAGGTGAGTAGCGAGTGGTAGCAAAAAAGAAATGGGCTTGGGTTGGTCATACAGCCCGTATGGCGAACGACCGTTGATCAAAAAGAGTCCTAGAAAGGAGACCTCGTAGCAATACGAGAGGAGAGAAAGTCAAGTGCCCCAACGGTTGTCTGGTGATATCCGACGACACGCAGAACATGACAATCGTGGCTGAAAATTAAAGTGCACAAATGTGTGCGCAAACACATGTGCACTCTCTATTCCTTTCACTCACATAGCCCGATGGGACAGCACTCTGACACGACCGGAGAGATTTCAGGTGCAGGACCAACGGCTTGGAGTCTTGGACGTATCCAAGGCTGAACACAATTGGACTGATAATGGTGATGATATTGTGGGTGAGATATGTCGATAATAATTACTTTTTGTGTATAGGAATAGTCAAAGTCAAAATTAATTTATTCAATTTAGGACACCAAATTCCCACTTATGAACGTCAATAATTAGTTTGTATCAATCAATGATGGTCCATATCGGGCTAAAACATGTATCCTAATCTTTCGGGCCCTACAAGCGCTTTGAGCCAAGACACAGACATGTTAGCAAGTGCTGAGAAGAAACGCCGGAACAAACTCAGTCACCACTAGCTGCCACAAAAATGATACAAATCAAAATAATTAGTAAGGTACATCAGTTTGGTGCAAGCTGGACTGTCCATACATTCTCGTCGTTAAGATAGTCTTGAATTTTATAATACACCTTCGACATTAGGTAGATGGTAGTCTGGAGCCATATTTTTGAAGCAATCGCTCGATGAGTTGTGATTTTGTTCACGCGAATATCTTATTGAGATCTTTATCTTAATTATCTAATCTTACCCTAAGATGACGCGTGATATGAATTGATTAAAATCTCTTCATTCATATAAATTGATTAAAACCGATAAGAAAAGATAATATTTAATTTTCTGAGAAGGTACTGACGTCTATATTTAGACGTTATATATACAGGGTGTTGTTTTGGTCAGCGACGAGCGACTCAGGGGTAATGATACAAACGATACTGATACCAAAAATTATATATATATTTTTTTTAATGGATAAAAACTTACAGAATCAATTTATTAATGCGATACAGCGGTCGAGTCAAAACTTCCAACACCAGGTAGCATCTTCATAGCTTACTTAAATATGCACTAGCTACGCGCTAGGGCACGAGTTTCCCCGTTTCTCAGTTCGTTGTCACTGACCAAAACAACAGCCTGTATATATACCTAATCTTGCAATAAATATTGTCACAAAGAAAAAAAAATAATGCAAATAATATTAATTTATTTTACAGTGTGTTAGTTTTATACATAACTATAAAACAATTTAAAATATTAAAAGCTTGTTCGAAGTGGTCTCCATTTGCTGCAATACAGTCCTTTAAACGTTGAGGCGAGTTATCAAAAGAAGCACGCACTCTTTCCATGGGAAAATTCTTCACTGCCAATCGTATGGATTGTTTTAGGGACTCCAAATTATAATGGCGTTTAGAGCAAGCCGTACTCTCTAAAACTGACCATAAATCATACTCAGATGAAGTCCGAAACGTTCGCTTCTAACCAAGACTGCGTGGACCGAGCTTTTTACCTTCTCAATAATGGTATCTTGATACGCTTGTGCCGATGTTTTGATACCTTTTTCACAAAAATATGGCTCAGTCACTCCTTCATAGCTAACACCCCACCAAACCATCACTGAAGTCGGGTAATGCCCACGTTGCAAACTGCCGACTAATTGGCAAGCTTCCTTAGAGGTTTGAGCATAAATACGGTCATTTAGTTTGTTAAAATGTTGCTCAATTGTAAAGATTTTCTCATCCGTAAACAACCGCTTCATTAGTTTTTTTCGATTTTACCACCCTATTCTTTTTTAAATTATTTCGGACAGGATTTCTGCGAATTCATTCCCTTACTGCTTTGACCACCTTTTTCGTACGAACACTACGTGGACGGCCAGATCTTTTTCTGTCACAAACAAAGGAGGTCTCATTGTACCTATTGATAGCCCGGTACACAACCATTTGACTAATACCAAGCGTATGGAGAGTTTTAAAAATTGCATTTGGCTCCATACCATCTTTGTGTAATGCAATCACAGCGATTCGGTTCTCTTTAACACCCACTCCATTTTAATATAGCAAAATATTATAAAATGTATTGGCGCCAAAATTATAAAACACAATGAGCTATCGTATAAAAATGACAGATTCCAAAGTCAAATGTAATATCTTTCTTATTTTTAATTGTAACAGTATTTATAGCCAGACTGTGTATAGACATCAGTACCTTAGTTTTTATCGATTTTTATCAATTCATATGAATGAAGAGATTTTAATCCATTCATATCACACGCTATCTTAGGGTAAGATTAGATAATTAAGATAAAGATCTCAATAAGATAATTTTTATTTGAATAAGAACACGGTATTACCAGGTGTTACACAAAATAATAAACAGACATATCTTGCCAAGTTCTCAGCATGCAAATATTCAAGTTAACCCCAAATATGTTTACAATACTTGTTTTCTAAAGAAATAAACAATTTTGAATTCTTGAATTTTGAATTTTGAAATTAATCAAGTTACATCCCAAAAAGCATATTATGGAATTATTAAAAAAAATATAATATACAGATATTTTTTTACATCACTGCATGGAAAATAATAAAATCCCCTATGTCAAATCAAATATAAATGGGGCATAAGGTTTTTTTAATTAGATAGACCAGAATGACAGCAATTGCACTTTTTATTTTCTAATGTTGCAAGCGTAGTGCCATTAGTGCTGTAACCATTCAATTAAACGCGATTAATTGAATATGTGACATGATCTTTCAATAATATTATAACAGAAAGCTATAAAGAAAGGTTATAGATAAAATAGATCTTGAATGAGTAAACAATCTTAGTCTGTTCACTTGCAATAGCAATACTGCTCTTGTAAGTTTTTTTAATACTTTAACTTTTTACTACTTTCTATAAATATAATATTAGAAATAATGATAATATTTGTAGGAAAAACCTGTTTTTAAATCTTTTTTTTTGTATAAACATAATTACAAATCATGCTTTTACACTTTTGCACAACATAAATACAAACTACAACTATTTAATTGTACCATAAACGAATTCTAAACCCGTTTGAATAAGAATTGAATATATTGTCGATTATTAAAATACATCAATATTTTTAAACGAAGAAGTGGTATCCCACCAAATGTCATTTTGGTCTATCTAATTAAAAATCTTAGTATACCTAGTAGTGAAAAAAATGGGAAGACCGCTGTCACACACTGGACTAAAAGACTAAACTTAAGTAGGGCAACTTAAAATAAAAAATACAAGAAAAAATATTCTTCAAGCAATTAAACTAGATCGTCGTATTTATTCAATTTTTATAGTTTGATAGGCGTTAATTGCTTTGACGTGTAGCGACATCTAGCGGCTAGTAGAGAGTTCGTATTCGCTTTAACGGTTTTAAACTAAATTATTATAAATAAATAAATAATTCGTTCAGCGAAACGACTAATATTAACTTATTTTTTTTATTTAACGACTACTTTTATAGGATTTCTCACTTAAAATTGATTTCAAGTTTAAAACGTAGTGTTGCGAACAGCAACTAGCGCCATCTATCAGCGAATAGCTAAACCTATCTGCGCCATCTATGTATATGCTTTGTCATGCCAGAATTCACCAAAAGTCTGTAGTTTTGAAAAGCAATAACAGATGTCGTTAAATATATAAAAGTATAATAGTATTTCGGTTCAAAACCTATTTCACTGTTGTTATGGGCAAGGCTTGAAACCGGTTCAAGATTTACCGGTATTATAACGGTTAAACCGGTTTTATCGTAAAATTCCGTTCCGGAGCGGAACCAAATAAGAGCGATACTGTAAACCTCAATAAACCGGTTAATTCGTAGCCGCTCGCGACGATCGCAACGCGCCTTGTTTTTAGACCGAATATTCTTCAAAAGATGTTAAACTAATTATCAGATTCAGAAACAAACGTCAGATGCGCTCACCGCTTGCAGATCTTAACGAAGTTCAGAGTGGTTGTCCTGCCTGAACGAATAGTTGAACCGGTTAATGCAAAATACCCATATTTTTCCAAACCGGTTTAAAAACCGGTTTAAAGGAACATAACATTTTTCAAAAAGTTCCACCTGTAATTTTGTCAAACCGGTTCAAAAAAAATACCGGTTTCCAAGCCCTGGTTATGGGGGTTTTCAACGCAAAACTCGGCAAGCGAGCCGAGGATGAGTTGTAAGTGGGATCTTTTGGATATGGTCAAAGGAACGTAAGGGTAAATAGGCTAGCCGACTGTCTGGAGGAGGGACTCTTCGCGATGAATTCTTTCTTCCAGAAACCGCGTCAAAGGAAATGGACATAGTTGCGTTCGAATGGCACCACGAGAAATGAGATAGACTTCATCATGTGGTCATGTCAAGAGACGGTTATTCAATGATGTCTCCGTGATCAACAGTGTAGAGACCGGCATGATCACCGTATGGTTCAAGGTAAATTGAATGTTTGTGGAAACTGTCCAAACGGTGGGGTTTAAGGGGCTCCCCGAATTTTCGGCGCACACATTAGCGCCACTTTATTTAAAATATAGAGATGGGCCGAGTACTCGGTAAATACTCGGTACTCGGCATACTCGGCGTGTTTTTTGATACTCGTACTCGTCCGAGTAACTCGGTTTTAATGCCGAGTATACTCGGTTTAGGTAAAGCAATATATTGCGGTAGATATCATCTATACAACAGGGGAGATCTTTCACAATCTCAATTATGATACTGAACGAGTACTAATGAGACAAAATGAGGCGAACTAGTTAACGAAAAAATAATAATATGTGAAATTTTATAAAGTAAAATTATTATGCAGTAACACAGAGCTCTCTGCACTTTCTGGTAACAACCTATTCATTTTTTTTTGTAGATGTTACCAGCCTCCAAAAGTAATAAAAAGAAACACATAGTAACACTCTTGGTAAAATTGTCAGTTCTGGATACCTTGTTTGGTGCCATGCCCACTACTCGAAAGGACTCTTGTCTTTCGTCAACTCATTCCAAAGTAATGGGACTTTCAGTATCATCGCGCTCTAGTGGCTAGATGAAAGCTAATTCTGCGCGAACTTGTTTGTACTTGTTTACACACCCAAAACAGGAATTTTATTTTAAACCGAGTTACTCGGCCGAGTACTCGGTTGGAAAAAAATGAACCGAGTAAAACTCGGTACTCGGTACTCGGCAAAAGTGCTACTCGGCGCATTTCTAAAAATAATTATTACTCCTTAAATACAAGAATAATCAAAAATCTAGTAGACACGATTGTAGTACAGATTCTATAGTTTATTTAGTGAGCGCGTTAAAAATTCGGGCAGCCCCTTAAGTGCTTTAGACTTGGCAGAAAAAATAGATTTAAAAACTTTCGGTCCACACTCTCGACCTTATGGCGGAACGTCGATATATGGCACTGCAGACCTCCGTTAATGCTGAAACCCACAAGCGGCTTAATAGACGAATATGGATGTCTCTGCGACATGACAATCGTTCTTTTAACACTAATAGTGTCAAAGAAACGAGGCTCCAAAGTGATTGCAACGGACATGTCAATTTGGGCAAAGCCTGTTCACGATGCATAAGATGGAGGACGACAGTGTAGCGTCGACGAAAGCAGAGGGGAGATCGAGAAGTTCTATTGGCAGTTGTATACCTGTTTCCAACCCCGTTAATAGCTCAGTCAGAGACCCAAGAGCTATCTTGGGTCTATATAGAAGACATACCGGACATCAGCCTCTACGAGATTAGGATGGCCCTGATACATCTTAAAAACAACAAAGCCCCAGGCGAGGACGGAATCACAGCAGAGCTTCTGAAAGCGGATGGAACACCGGTACTCAAAGTCATTCAGAGAATCTTTGATTCCATGCTGCCAGAGGGCATTACGCCTGAGGCATGGAACAGGAGTGTGGTAGTGTGGTTTTTCAAAAGGAGACAAAACCTTATTGAAGAATTATAGACCTATAGAATACATAGAAACTATAGATATAGGAGTTAGATGAACTCCCGAGCCATGTCTACAAGCTATTCTCAAGGGTCATCACGAATCGTCTAACACGTAGGTTTGATGACTTCCAGCCTCCCAAACAACAACAAGATGCCGAAAAGGCTACAGTACCATAGACCACATCCATACGCTAAGGCAAATTATACAGAAGTCCGAGGAGTATAATATGCCTTTATGTTTAGCGTTTGTGGACTATGAGAAGGCCTTTGATTCGATCAAAACTTGGGCAGTGCTTCGGTCTCTTCAGCGGTGCCACATAGACAATAGGTTTATAGAGGGGATAAAGTGTCTGTATAACAACGCCACCATGTCGGTGCAAAGGTCGGTGCAGGAACAAAATACGAGTGCGATTCCATTACGAAGGTGTAAGACAGGGAGACGTTATATCTCCGAAACTGGTTACAGCTGCATTGGAAGACGCCTTTAAGCTCCTGAGATGGGAAGGATTCGGCATATGCGTCAATAGCGAATACATACCGGTTTACCGATAATATAGTCATTGTGGCAAAGAGCGTCTTTGAGCATATGGCAATGATTTTGGCACTATGCTCTAAGACCTCGACTGATTATCCCAACAAGTGGGTCTTAAATTGAACATGGAAAAGAAGAAAATTACGCCATGTTCCCGTGTTGTACTCACTCCAGTATCTGTTGGGAACTCAACTCTCGAAGTTGTCGATGAGTACGTCTACCTTGGACAAGTGATCCAATTAAGTAGGTCCAACTTTGAGAAAGAGGTCAACAACGAATCATACTCGGCTGGGTAGCATTTGGGTAACTGCGCAAATGCATCTTCTCGTCTCAATCACCTCAGTGTCCGAAGTTGAAAGTCTTCAACTAGTGTGTATTACCAGTGATAACATACGAATCCGAAACGTGGTCTCTTACTATGGGCCTCATAAAGAAGCCCAAAATTACACAACGAGCGATTGAGTTAGCTATGTTCGGTGTTTCTCTACGAGCTCGAATCGGAAATAAGGAGATACGTACAAAAACTAAGGTAACGGACGGGATATGTCCGAATAAGTAAGCTCTAGTGGCATTGGGCAGGGCACATAGAGCGAAGAACTGATGGCCGTTGGGGTTCTGCCCCAAGTTCTATATTGAACACCTTTCTACCAAAAGCGCCGCGTGGGATGTCCACTGACAAGATGGACGGACGACCTTGTTAAGTTCGTGGAATCACACTGGATGCAGACCGCTTGTGATCGGTTTACCTGTGGAATACCGTGGGGGAGGCCTATGTTTAGCAGTGGACGTCCTTTGGCTGGTAATAATCATGATGATAGTAGTATTTATTTATATCCAAACCGAGCTAAAAAAAAACATATTGGAATTTTATTTTATTTATTTATAAGTTTAACCAACTGTTGATTCAATGTTTCTTGCTTATTTTTTGAAGGCTTATTAGTTATATGATATGATATTGGTGATCCTGAACTTAACGAACGTAAACTACTAAGCCTGAAACATAGCCTGATACTGATGCGTACAGCCAAGAAATGGAATGCGCTACCGGCTGAAGTGTTCCCTAAACTCTATGATTTGGGCATTTAAAAGAAAAGAGCGAACAGGCTGATGCTGGTCAGACATGATCCATTCTCGACCACATTATCACTTACCACCAGAGCGGTTACCATGAGTTTATGATGGTTTTACTTGCTAGCGATACATAAAAAAGTCTATGAAAACTTGCACAGCGCCCCTAGTGGTCACTGAGAGAACTAAAATTTTCCATACAAAATTTTGCGTTGTCGCTAGCGAGTTAAACCGTCGTAGCTATCGAGTAAACTCATGGTACACAGGTGTGATAGTGGTCAAATGCCTGATCATTTAAGATGTTTTAGGGTGTTTAGTCTAGTCTAGTAGTCTACCATAGTTTCAAGTCTGTCTATCTGTCCGTCCGTATGTTACAGCGACTTTATTCTGTAACTATAAGCATCACACTGTTAAAATTTGGTAGGAAGATGTATCCTGTAAACCGCTTTACGATTTTTATACAAAAAATAAAAAATAATGGTGTTTCAGGGGCGTTCCCATACATGAAACTAAAACCAAAAAAAATATTTACTCAAACCTATGCATGTCTATGGACATGGATAGATCTTTAAAAATGACCTAGAGGTTTCTAAAACCATTTTCTTTTAAAGTCTAACCTTTCACAGCTAGACGCTTCCAAAGGGGTACGTATTACAATACCGAATTTCATAAGCCCTACGAACGGAAAGCCGAATTTTAGAATGCCGAATATGATCAAAAGTTCTAAATACCAAAAGTTTGAAATCCCGAAAATTCGAAATACCGAATCTTATAAGACCTATAATTGGAATGCCGAATTTTAAAAATACCAACTGTTAATATGACCGAAAGTTCAGTATACCGACTGTTTTTATGACCAAATGTTCAATATACCGACTGTTTATAAGATTGAAAGTTTAATATATCTACCGAAAAATTTAAAACCTGATGATTAAAAATACCGAATTTTACAAGACCTATGTACGAAACGCCAAACAAATTGTATACCATTGAGATTGAGGTTCATTAAAAAACAAATTCTAATTGACTCCGACTCGCCGTGGTCCTTCGCCGTGGTACTAGTCTGCTCGGTACTAGAGTGTAATTCAAAAGCCGGAGGCGCGGAGGGCTGCACTTCCCGCAGCGCCGGAGAAGAGCAAAACCTATGCATGCTGCTACATGCATGCCTGTTTGATTGCTTGTATGCTGCATGCCTGCTTGCTACATGCATGCATGCCTGCTTGCTTGATTGCTCGTATACTGCTTACCTGCTTGCTGCATACATTGAGACTGAGATTCATTAAGAAAAACAAATGTTTGATTATAATTAATATTTTTTTAAAAATATGATTAATCTTACTTTCGGGATTTTGAACTTCGGTATACTAACTGCAGGCATATTAATCTTGGGGATTTCAAACATTCGAGATATGAATCTTCGGTATTTCAAACTTTCGGGATTTCGAACTTTCGGGATTTTGAACTTTCGGTTATTTGAAATTCGGCATATAGAGCTGCGGTATATCGGGTATAGGTATTTCATTCGTTCGGTATTTTTATTTTCGACGTTTCAAGCGTAGGTATTTCATTTGTAGGTATTATGAACTTTCGGTATTATAATACGTACCCTTCCAAAGTAGTAAAATTGGCGTCCCCCATCTAATTTCTGAACTAAGCGAGTGCAAATTTTGAAAAAATATATTTAATGTAGATCTTAACAAATACTTTCAATGAAAATTGGTTGGGACGATATCAAGCAAGAAGTTTTTTAGATATAGCACATTATCAACAACCGCAAACATAAGTTTGTTCTTCATACAAATTCTATGAAAAAAAAAAGTTATATTTGCTGTCGACAAAGAATTGTGGTATTTAAGCTAAGTGGAAGAAGGTGGTAGTAAGTGATTTTCCGAATTCAGATAACATTGGCACGGATCCGTCAGTGCGCGAGTCCGACTCGCACTTGGCCGGTTTTTGCTATTTTTTAAACTATGTATAAACCTCACCGTGGTGATCAAAAGTTGAAATGACGATTTTCGGAAATATCTAATTTATCAGATAAGAATTGTTAATTTACCAGATTGTATTCTAAGATAAAAGGATGATTGTGAAGATTACAACATAGGAATTTACCATTGCTTATATTAATTTTCATATTATAGATTTACGATACGACTCCAACTAAACTCAAAGGTTCATTTGTAAAATGCGCTAGCTAGATAACACACCTATTGCCGTGATTTCGAAGTAAGGAATTTACTTCCTTGTGTTCATAATACTATTATATCAACAACGATTATGACGGGGGCGTCTCCCATAAATAGTGAAATACATGTAAACATCCATGACTAAGATACACAATATATTCGTACTCATCACACACACATTTGTCACTTGGATTGGAATTGCTAACCCCTCTACTGTATACTCGTAGAATATCATAGTATATTTTTTGTTTGCATGAAAATATTGTAAGTTAGAAAATATGAGGTCTTAATATTATATGATTCTTATTTTGTATTCAAAGGTTTTGGTACAACCATATATTAAACAGTGAATGTACGAACTAAACTCCTGAACGAATCCTGAACTAAACTCTTTTGAAAGGTCATTTTCATCAACATTTTCAGCCAAAGAACGCCTGAATATTGGCGTCCACATCACAAGCTGTCTGTCTCCAGTTTGATCCTTTGATCTATGTCGTCGGTCCATCTTGTCGGTGGACGTCCTATGCCGCGTCTTTGGTCGAAGGGTCTCCAATCTAGAACTTTTCTGTCCCAACGGCCATCAGTTCTTCGCGCTATGTGCCCTGCCCATTGCTACTTGAGCTTACTGATTCTCAGGGCTATGACCGTTACTATTGTTCTTCTACGTATCTCCTCATTTCTGATTCGATCTCGTAGAGAACACCAAGCATTGAGCATATTAGCCCTCTCCATCGCTCGTTGTGTGACTTTAAGCATCCTTATAAGGGCCATAGTAAGATCCCAAAAGTTTTAAAAGTCACAAAATAGGTCGTTGCTTATTTCTAGTATGTTATTTTAATGAGCGAGATGTTTGTTTATTTCCAAAAGCCTTAATACAATAGCTAATTATTTATCTTTGTTAAGAGATAACATTTGTTGACGCAACACACCACCTACCAGCAATCAATATTACGCGCAGTGGCACTATTTTTGTGATTAAATTTTATCCGAGATCTAATCTAAGGAATTATCCAGCTTAGTTTCATTCAAAATTTACATTATGAGTTAGTAGCGATAGTATATTGTTAGGTTTTACAATTTTGAGAATAGACGGCAGATTTAATTCTAAGGTCATCGCGTCAGTATTTTATTATTTTCTAGCAAATCTAATGGTGTATTCTCAATACATACGCAAACGTCATACGTCAATTAATAGTCGGATGCTATAGAAAATGCCACAGTAAACAAACAAACCCTTCAGTTTATAATATTAGTTTATATCAAAACCGTTTAGAATTGATTACTGGTTACTTAAAAGGCGTATATTAAATTTTTTTGACCCTATTACAGGCCACATCCTGAATGGCTCTAGAAACCAAAATTACTGAGAGTGTATTACTTTTTGTAGGAAATTCTAGAAACGAATACTTACTTAGGCGTGCAAAAGATAAGTATTTAGCACTAAATCGTATTAATCATAAAGATTTGCGTCATAATAACTTAAAAATAGCCGTTAAATCGTCAATTCAAAAGATAGGACTCGTGTCAAGTTGCTAAAAGCATCTTTGCAATTTTATATTTATGAATTACTTATAATTATGAATTGTATGTAACTCACAAGATATTCGTCGACCAATCCAACTCGGCTGGGCAGCGTTAAGGAAATTGTGCAAGAGTGTCGTCTCGTCTCAGTTACCTCATTGCCTGCCAAAGAAAGTCTTCAACCAGTGCTTGTTACCAGTGATGACATACGGATCCGAAACATGGTTTCTAACTATGGGCCTTATGCGGAAGCTCAAAACCACACAGCGAGCGATGGGGAGATCTATGGTCGGTGTTTCTCTACGAAATCGAATGAGGAGATACGTACAAAAACTAAGGTAACGGATACCGCCCTGATAATCAGTCAGCTCAGGTGGCAACGGGCAGAGCACATAACCAAAGATGCGGCGTAAGGTGTCCACCGACAAGATGGACAGACGACCTTATATATCAAATGAAATCAAAATGTATTTATTACAGACTACATAGGTCCACTACATAGGTTAGTATAAATAGCATTAGAAAAAAGGGGTAAGTAATTACAATTTAACACGAGAATAATAAATTTTAAAAACGTTTTACTGTACTATGTAACGATGAACATAAAAGGAGATGGAAATGTCTCCCCTGCTCAGCGAAAGTACACTCTACTAATTCCGAATTTACTGTTTCAACTCCGAGCACTGAAAACGTTACTGTAAGAAACAAGTGCATCATAAATATTTTGACATCAAACTCTTACGACTCTTTAGCCGAAACAATGACAGATGACGACGAAGATATTGTCCACTCATTTTCTCAAGAAGATAGACTCAATAGAAGCTGTCCAGTACTGTCTTTAACTACAGCAGAAGATTTGGAGGAAATGAAACATAAATATCAGAACCTCCAAGCTAAACTAGAAATAGCGGAGAGAGAAATTGAAAATCTTGTCGCAGATAATACTAATCTAATGAAGAAGCTTGCCGAGAGTGAAATGAAAATAGACCGATTGAAGCAAGTTTGTAGCACGAGTCGAACTTCAAAGAAAAAACGGAAAGGGACTTCTGATTCCAAATCGTTACATGCACCAAATCAAAGCTTTGAAGGGTTGAATATTCAAACAGAAGAACGCTTACGTGAAATCAATCCAAGTGACATTGACAACAATAAGAAAACGAAACAGAAACTCGTAGTAGAGAAGGAAGACACGACAAACAGACTGAAAAACAATATTTACATATTGGCAGATCAACAACTCCGTGGATTGGCTTTAAAACTATCAGACTCTCGTACAGGAAAATGGAATGACAATTACAATGTCACCAGCGTGATCAAGCCCCAAGCCCAAAGTGGTGATATTTTATCAAGCCTTGACTCTTTATATGATACTGTTAAAAAGGAAGATATAATCGTAATAGCTGCTGGATCTAATGATTGCGACCCATACCTTCTGTTTAGTAACTTATGCAATGCTTTATGTAAATTTAATCATTGTAAAATTTTTATGACTAGTATAAGAATTAACCGACATTTAAATGTGAATAAGCTTAATTATGAATTGAAAATGTTGACCAACAAATATGACAATTGTACATTTTTAGATATTATTAACAATAACGAAAGTTATGGATCATATTTACGTAGTGTTATATTTAAGCTAAATATAGAAATAGATTTTATGAAATATAAGAGAGAATTCATCGATATTGGATTAAATTCAATCTTTCGCACCAAAGACAACCTAATTAACGAAGACTGTAGTAAAACTGAACCCGAAGCACCCAAAAATCATAATGTGACCTCCGACGATAATTTGTTTTTTCGATCCTAACAACAAAGAGAGTCTATTCATTTTATTTCATCAGAACTTTGCTGGCATTTTGAATAAGTTAGACCTCTTAAAAGTTATACTACAAGAATTTCAGGACACCGGTAAAAGTGTGAGTGCTATCTGTGTCACAGAAACTTTCCTCAAGTCAGAAGATACAAAAAACTTGAACTTGGAGGACTATGCTCTAGCGGCTTCCTTCTGTAGACCGAGAAAAAGGAGAGGAGGGGTATGTATTCTGATAAAAAAACACTTGACATTCAATGTACTTAAGATAACCACAGACTACGCTACCTGTAATAGTTTTGAATGCTGTGGCATTGAACTTCTAAACAACAACTTAATCATACTGTGTATATACCGCACTCCGAAGTCAGATATTAAGGTTTTCTTTGAAAAACTCGAAGGATTACTGTCAAAATTACGTAATAAGGGTAAAAAGAAGATTGTTATTGCAGGGGATCTAAATATTAATACTTTGATTACAAGTTCAATTTCGAGCAGACTATTAAATATACTTTATTCCTACAATTTGAGTCCACATATAAATGAGCCTACAAGATTAAATAGATGTATTGATCACATAATAAGCAACACAAAAAATGTCAAAGCCTCAGTTCATAACTTAGGAATTTCAGACCATACTGGGCAAATAGCAGAATTTAGATTTAAAATTAGAGAACCAATTTCACAATGGCACGAAACAAGGAGAGATTTTGGAACTGAAAATATTAAAAAGTTTCAGGACTGTTTGGCTGCCTTATCGTTTTCATATATATGGACAGAAACTAATCCCAATAAGGCTTTTGATGACTTTCATTCATTATTTTTACTATTTTACAACCTTTGTTTTCCTAAACTATTGATAAAAATCAAAAGGAAAACAAATAAAGCTAAATGGATCACCAAAGGCGTTAAAAAATGTTGTAGGGAAAAACGGCGGTTATATTTTAAATATTAAAGGGCCAAGATCAGTGATAAATTACTGTATAAACACGAGTACAAGTTATACTCTAAGACACTCCGACGTTGTATGCTGCATCTCCAAATATGTGGTAATAAAAACTACATACTCAATTCTAAAAACAAATCTAAGGCAGCCTGGAACATAATAGCATCACAAATAAAGGAATCCAAGTGCTTTTCAAACTTTGATAGAGTAATTTACAAAGCAATAACGCATGTTGAACCACTAGACATAGCTAACACCTTCAATGATTTCTTTATTGATGCTACTAATGATGATTCCAAAAAACGTGACCAAACTAGAAGCTACATTGACAGTTGTAACTCTAGTATATTTCTCCAACCCACATGCGCAGATGAAATCTGTAGAATAATTAAAAGCTTGAAAAACAGTTCCGCCGTAGGATATGACGAGATAACTACAACTGTCATAAAGAAAGTGGCAAACTCCATTGCACCTATTTTAAGCCACTTGATAAATCTATCTCTTTCTGAAGGTACATTTCCGGATTCATTGAAGGTGTCGGTTATTAAGCCTCTGTTCAAGAAAGGCGATAGAAAAGATCCGGGTAATTATAGACCCATTACACTGGTACCAATATTTTCAAAAATATACGAGAGAGTAGTGCATTGCAGATTGATAAGTTTTTTGGATAAATTTAATATACTAAGGCCAGAACAGAACGGCTTCCGGAAAAACCACAACACTACCTTGGCCATCTTCACATTGGTAAAGTCAATAATGGAATGTCTTGATAGGAAGATACCAGTAGTGGCACTTTACTTTGACATGAGTAAAGCATTTGACTTTGTCGATCATGATACTCTCATTCAAAAACTTCAAAAGTACGGGATTAGGGGAGCAGCATTAAACTGGTTCCAAAGCTATCTACAAAACAGGAGACAATGTGTAGAAATAAGTAAGATGGATACAATAAGGAATTCATGCCGAAAAGTGACATATAGATCAGACTCCAGGGTGAATAGATTCGGAGTCCCGCAAGGAAGTATTTTGGGTCCAATGCTTTTCAATTTATATATTAATGATCTACCTAGAATAATTGACCATAAATCTATACTTTTTGCTGACGACACAACATTGATTATAAAAGGAAAGGACGAAGACCATCTAGAATCTGAAATAAATACGACTATTATGAAGGTAATAAAATGGTTAAATGATAACAATTTGAGAGTAAACATTGACAAAACAAAAATAATGCTATTTCGGACATATCAATCTCATAAAAATAATCTTAAAATAAAATATCAAGGACATATTATTTATAACGTGCCAACTACTGAATTTCTAGGGATAATTATTGACGAACATTTAAGTTGGAAATCTCAAGTAAATCGTGTATGTGATAAATTAAGCCGCTTCGTGTTTGCACTAAGGAGATTGAGAAAAACTGTCTCTACGGAGGTTGCTTTGGAAGCATATCATGCCTACGTTGCCTCAGTCTTACAATATGGGCTAATGATATGGGGCAACTCTACTGATATAGAGGTAGTATTTAAAATTCAAAAAAAATGTGTAAATTCTTAAAATCTGTGGTGCTGAATATACAGATTCCTGCCGGCCATTGTTTAAATGGTTTCGATTGCTGACTTTAACCAGCCTTTACATCAAACAAATATGGTTATTTGTTAAACAACACGGTCAGTTTTTCTCTGCAAAATTGCCAGTGTCGGGAAAATGCTTACGTAAACGTCCTACATGTATCTTTCAAGTTCCTACGTATAGACTGACATTGTCTGAAAAAAATGTATTTATTATGGCTGTGAAGGTATTTAACGCATTACCAGAGGATGTGAGAGGTATAACGGGGTCCTTATTTAAAAAAAAGTTACATTTGTGGTTAATTGACAATAATTTTTATAATCTTAATGAATATTTTACACGTAAGAAATATAATTAATCCAATATCGATTATTTTTACATCGTTTTATCAATTTTATATTTGCACGCTAACTAATGTAGCAAATTTTGGTGAACTCGAATGTTTTATCTAAGAACTTTGTTGTAACGTACACCCAAAATTACGCAAATAAACGCATTTGTATTTGTATTTGTATTTGCATTTGTAAGGGGCACTCTGTGCGGACGCGACCCGGAAATGGTACTGGTTGCGACTTCGGTCATCGTTCGCATGAAGTGCCTCATTATAGGCGCATGCGGTCATCTGCCACAGTCCTCAGGATGCTGTTGTCACTTCCCCGCACTCCACTTCTCAGTGACGCCACCTTCTTTCGAATAAGAGCCTGAAAACCGTCTGTATTTGATTGTGCAAACATTTCAGATGCACTGCCGAAGCGAGGAAGTCCCAACATCATCCCGAAAATATTGTTGTGTTGGATACGGAGAGTATTAAGCGACCTTTTAGTACAACAGATCCACGGACCGCCCGTGTACAGATTCTGACAATATGCCTTAAAGAGAGTTATTTTGACTTCCTCTGTACAACAAGAAAACCTGCGGGCCACCATGTTACCATGGACCGCCAAAGCTTTTCGCTCCCTTTCTTTAACTACATCGTCCTTAAGGTCGTCGGTAGTATGTGTCTTAGATATTTAAATTTGAAAACTAGGTTCAACTCCACTCTACCGAGGTAAATTGGAGATATGGATTCAGGACGCTTACCGGCGGCCTTAAAGACCATGCGATTTAGCATAGCTCTCTCACACTTTTAACATTTCTCCGATAGCACTCGCAGTGGGACTCAGCAGCACCATGTCGTCCGCGTAGCTGATGTCGTTAACACTCACACAACCCACTTTGCATCCGACACGCATCCTGCTGAGTTCTAATATGAGGTCATTGACGTACAAGTTGAAGAGCTTCGGAGACGACAGCCCCCATTGTCTCACGCCACACTCCAACCCGTACGATTCAGAGAGGTTTTTTAGACCATTTGACACAATTCGTCTGATGTTTGTACCAATACCTAAAGATATTAAGAATCTCAACCAGAATACCCCTGCCCTCCCTCTTCCTCGAGATCCAGGAAATAGGCGTCCACCGGTGTCTTTCGGTTTGTATAATATTGGACAGTATGTTTGAGACTCAGTTGGTATGGCGCTTACAGTGGATAGTCCGGGCCGGTGATCGGTCGCTGTGGAAAACTGTGGGGGAGGCCTTTGTTCAGCAGTGGACGTCCTTTGGCTGATACTAATGATGTGGTGATGTATGTTACTAATAATTTAAATATGTGACATGACTGTGAATTATTTTATTAGAAGCTCATTATTGTCAAATGCCTTAATCGTTGTCTGTTATTCGTAACACAAGGACGTAACACTTACTGCGCAACCTATTGACAATTGGTGTGTTGTCTGGTGCATATTGTATTATATTATTGTTATAATAATATTTTTTTGAAGTGAAAACTTCTTTAGCGGCGTTGAGCACTTTTGTGGGATGGGGGAAAAATGTGAAACTCGCGTCAGGACACGTGGGCTGATCGAAAAACCGTAAGACGGTTGGCGAAATTATGGATGTAAGTTGATTTTTCTGAGAGATAAACTTTTTAATGTAATTTAATATAATATAAATTGTAATGTTTGTGTACGATAGCGCAATAAATAAATATTGTATTCTTTAAAAATATTATATTATTATTATTATTATTGTATTATTATTATTATTATTATTGTATTATTATTATTATTATTATTATTGTATTCTATCACAAAAATGATAGTACTTTTATATTGATAATAACTATTCCAAAAAATCAAAAATGCACAACGTTGATATTCAAGTTTTCACTTCTGCCGGCACTCCCGGAGTGCTTTCACAGTTTTTTTTGTTTTTGAAGTATTCTGTTTTTAAAGTGTGTGTATGTTATAGAAACTAAATATTATGTTGCATACGTATGCCTATCCTTCTCAGCCACCAAGTGCCGGCCGAGTAGTATAGGCATACGCCCGGATAGCGTAAGACACGGGTACGATTCCTCGTCGGACATGCTCTTAGGTTTAGGTTTAAAGATCTTTATTCTCATAAGAAATACAAGTTTCACTTAAAATGAGATAAAATAAGATTTAAAAATAAATAAATACTACATATTCTGGCGGCCAGTACTCACTTCAATATGATGCTTAAGCTTCTTTTTGAAGGAATTCAAAGACTTACAATTTCTTATGTCAGATGGTAGATTGTTATAAAGCATTACTCCTTCAAATAAAATAGTCTTCCTTCCATAACCAGTCCTAGGAGTCCCTATATTTAGTTCTTTTTTATTCCGAAGGCTACGAGTGTGATTACTTTTTTTTAGTTTTATATTAGATTTTACGGCATTGTTTACAATTTTATAAACTAAGAGGCAAGTATTGTAGTGGTATAATTGACTTATGTTATTTTTTTTATATAACTGTTCAGTCGGTGTGTGAAATAGATAGCGATGTAGGACTTTTATTATTTTGTTTTGGCACCTCTGTAATGAATCCACATGAATAGCTGCGGCTGACCCCCAAAATTCAATTAGGTATTCAAGGTGCGATTTCACAAGGGTGTTATAAATAAACTCTTTGTTCCTCTTTCTGACTTTAAATTACTCACGAATCTCTTCGCAAGAAGAAGTTTAACATTAAGACCAATTTAATATAAAGTAATATTTTTGTTGCCCACCAATCACATTGCTCTGATCGCAAAGTAAGTAGCTAATGCACTTGGGTTATGGAAATCAGAAACAACGGTGGTACCACAACACCCAGACCCGAGACAATATATATTTTTTTTATTTCTATATTGACCGGACCGGGAATCGAAACCTTGACCCCAGTGCGGTGACGTCTGGAAACCCAGCGTGCTTAGCCACTACGCCACGGAGGTCGTCAAAATTTATTACTAACACAAGTAGCATAAATGACAATTTTATCACCAAGTATGCAACAGGAAATGACACTCTTTGATATAACCGCCATCGACGGAATCAAAAATCGATATTTTGATAAAATATCCGATGCACAACATATCAAGGACGAGTGGAAGTTTTATTACGAAAACCCAAATCCATTTCAGACGAACAATTTTTTTTTTGGAGTCGGTGCCATCGCTTTGACCATCTCAAGCATCAATTATCAGCGCACCGACTCCAAAAAAAAAATTGTTCGCCTTAAGCCTTAAGGTTAAGAGTTTATTTAATGCTTTTTTCAACACACTTGCTCAAAACGACGTTTTAATTACACCGATTTTTGGCTCATAATGATATAATATTAAACACGCGTGCTTTTTCAGTATATTATTGCACTAGTGCTTTTAGTTTATTAACCCTACCAATTTACATTTGTTCCCTAGTACCAAGTCGTAAGCAAGAAGAATTAGCTATATAATTTAGTCGGGTTATACAATACTTTTATTTTAGCAACAAACAGTATTTATGCGAAAAATAACAGTATCTACATATTTATTTCAATAAATGGTAAATCCAGATTTTTACTAAATAATATCTCAAATGCATTTAACATTTTCTGTGATTTGTGTTTTAAACAAGAATTATTTCATTTTTAATCTTGGCTTTTTGCCGATCTAGTTCGCGCCTAAGCCTTGCGCGCGCATCGATATGGCGGCAAGAAAAAAAAACAACGCACCATTTTTCATAAATAATAATTGTCGGCTGTGACGAAGTTTGGATTAATTATGAAGTTTAATATTAATAAAAATGTCTACTTCAAGTGAAAGAAAAGAAAACCTTAAAATAGAAAATTAACTCCGCCGGGCATACGTAACGAGGCGAAAAACGCGTGCGAAAGTCTATGCCATCAAAATCGAGTGAAATGTATTTTTACTAACTGTTTTAATAATTAAAAACTTAGTATATGAAGAGTCTTGCTTTTTCCTTGCAAGTGTGTTGAAAAACGTCGTATGAAACACGTGTGCCTGTGACCATAATATACGCGGCTTTCTTATGACGCACTCGCTTTCGCTCGTGCGCACACAATATCGCCTTGTGTATAATGGTCAACTTAGCACACTTGTATCATAATGCACTATTAGTGCATTTTAGTTATGAAGTCGGTTTTTACTTTTTTTACAGTTAATTTTATTTCTTCATACTTAGTAATTACAGGACGGGCGGGCAGGGGTTGCACCTCATGACTCCATTCTTTTAGAAGCTACTAATTACTTATCATAGGTTCTGTCATTAAACTCCCTAAACTCCTAAGCGTTAAAGAGTTTCACAATGAGCTCAGATTCACACAATGTTGACTATCAGACGTAATAACACGCCAACATTAAGATTCTAGAAAAACACTAAACGTGCCATTAAAATTTGAGGGTTTCCCTCGATTGCACCAAGATCCCATCATAAGATCCCGACTTGGCAACAATGGGACCAACTAGATAGTATAACCTCTAGGTAAACGTTTTTTTTTTCAAATCGTTCCATAAACGACTGTGGTATGAGGTAACACAGCCACAAAACAAACACAGTCGAATTTATAACCTCCTCTTTTTATGGGTTCCATAGCCGAATGGCAAAAAACGGAACCCTTATAGTTTCGTCAAGTCTGTCTGTCTGTCTGTCTGTCTGTCCGTCCGTATGTCACAGCCATTTTATTCTGTAACCATAAGCATCACACTGTTGAAATATGGTAAAAGTATGTATCCTGATAACCGGATTACGATTCTCATACAAAAAATAATGACATTTAAAGGGGGGCTCCCATACATGAAACTAAAACTAAAAAAAAATATTGTCAAACCTATACGTGTGGGGTGTCTATGGATAGGTCTTTTAAAATGACATAGAGGTTTTTAAGATCATTTCCTTTTAAAGTCTAACGTTTCATAGCTAGACGCTTTCAAAATGGTATAATGGGCGTCCCCTCCCATCTAACTTCTAAACTAAGCGAGTGTAAATTGTAAAAAAAATATGTAATGTAGATCTTAACAAATCCTTTGAACGAAAATTGGTTCGGACGGGATCAAACGAGAAGTTTTTGAGATATAGCACTTTTTCGACAACCGCAAACATAACTTTGTACTTCATACAAACACAATCAAAAACAAAGTTATATTTGCTGTCAACTAAGTGAAAGTATGTGGATTCCCTAATTTAGTTAAAGTTGGCACGGAACCCTCAGTTCGCGAGTCCGACTCGCACTTGGCCGGTTTTTTAAAGTCGATTAATAATGACGCCTTATTATTGTAAGGACTATCAGCGATTGAACAAGACGTCACACACTGATTTCATTGTGTTACGTGAATTCGCCGTACGAGACACTACTGTGACGCAATTGCAAAATGAGATCTTTATAATAAACAAACTTATTTGTACCACCATGAGTTCGCGGTAATTTTACTAATTAGCGACGACGTAAAAAAGTCTATGGAAAAAACCGACTTCAAAACCAAAATGCACTAAAAATTCTTAAATAAACTCTTGACTATTGAAAGAAAAGGTGGGTTCTAGGCAAACAAATTCTTTTTGGAGTCGGTGCTGTGATAGTTGATGCTTGATGGTCAAAGTGATGGCACCGACTCCAAAAAGAAATTGTTTGCCTAGAACCCACCTTTCCTTTCAATAGTCAAGAGTTTATTTAAGACTTTATAGTGCATTTTGGTTTTGAAGTCGGTTTTTACTTTTTTAAAGTTAATTTTATTTCTTCATTTTTAGAGATTATAGGAGATGGGGGAAGGGGTTGCACCTTATGACTCTGTTTTTTAAGAAGCTACAAACTTCCTATTATAAGTTATTTAATTATAATTACTGAACTTCTAAGCGTTGAGGAGTTCCAACATCAGTTCAGACCCACAAGATGTTAACTATCAGACGTAAAAACACGTCAACATTAAGATTCTAGTAAAGAAACACTATACGTGCCTTTAAAATTTGAAGGTTTCCCTCGATTACACCAAGTTCCCATCATCAGATCCCAAGTTGGAAAAAATGGGACCAACTCGATGGTATACTCTCAAAGTAGGCGAAAAAAATTTTCGAATCGGTCGACAAACGACTGACATATGAGGTAACAAACATACAAAAAAAAACATACAGTCGAATTGATAACCTCTTTTTTTGAAGTCGGTTAAAATTGCACAGCGCCTTTAGCGGTCACTTGCAGAACTAAATTTTCCCTAGACTTTTTTAACTTCGTCGCTAGCGAGTAAAACCACTGTAAACTCAAGGTAATGGTACTGAAGAATTGACAAAAATGGAACTACAGTTGTCCTTTAAAAAGCGTCATTGCTGCGTCTTTATTTATTTTTGGAATATAGTAGATGTAATAAAAAACCTAAAATTACGCACGGGCGGGACTCGACCCAGCAAATCTCTGGGTAACCGGGCCAAACGCTTTTCCAATTGAGCTACCGTGCTGTCGATCCGACCGGGCGAAATTTCTGGAATCTTATGAATACCTACGTAATTATATCGATAATATTTGTTTACACTGAGTCGGATTAAGCTGCCTGGAAATTGAACGGCTAAAGTTGAATCGCAATACGTCCCAATAATCAAATCACCGATTTTGATGAAAATTTGACTTAAAAAGAATAATCCCGTTTTTCAGGAATCCTAAGACAAACATACATACTTACTAAATTTTGTACACGTGTCATGAAACCATAACAGATCAATATGGTTAAATTAAATCAAATTCCGACGATATCACATACATTTTTTTTAAGTCGATAATAAAATAATCATGAAAATCGGTCTACCCGTTCTCGAGTTATGGTGTTACTAACTATTGTCTGTTATTGTATATAAATACAAAAAAAAATTGCATTTCTATTGCTTTAAATGTAAGCATAAGCAGATAAAGGTTTACATAATTACTTTATATGGGTAGGTAAGTCATATAAAATCCAAAATTAAATTTTTTTAAAGCCGAACACATGTTATTTCAATCATTGATGTATCTACAAGGTACCAAATGTCGAATCGATCGGACAATCAGAGACTAGATAGAAAAGTGCCGCTGATCTTCAAATCGCTAAACAGATTTTCATGAAACATGGCTTAAGAACACCAGTGTCGGAAGTCTCGACATGGTTCCCTGTAAAACCACCAGGTGGCGCTAGAAAAATACCGTAACTAAATTAGTGTTTTCGTGTATTAATTTATCGAGAAGAATTTTCGAATGAAGCTTAAAAATTACAAATATTTTTTTAAGATTTATTAAACATACAAGCTACATAAGTAAAATGATATTTAATGAATTAGAAAATCATAAAATTGAAATTGTCTACGCAAAATGTCAAAAATGTTACATCAGACTTCGCCCGCAGGGATAAAATCTTTGTTACAAAAAAAAAAACTAAACTAAAATCGGTTTATCCGTTTGGTAGCTACGATACCACAGACAGACACGTTAAACGCTATAACACTCCTTTTTTTTGCGTTAGGGGTTAAAAATAAATAGTAAAGTAAAATTTTGTCAAAAATCACAGTAAATGACTCTTTTTAATCCTCGAAGGAAACGATCAATAATGATATTAAAACTGCCAAATCGCCAATTTCTAATTGGCCGCAGAAAGATAAGTTAATCCCTAATAATCTTTAATGATTAATTAAATATGAACAACACTATAATACAGACTTTGTTAATCCTTAATGACATGCTGATTTTCTGTATAATTGTTTACTTTTTCCATTTGTTAAACTAGCTAATGAATATTTTACTTTTTACCGACTTAAAAAAACGAGGTAATCAATTCGACCTGCATGTATGTGATGTGAACATTGGACACCAATTACATACTTTTATTTTATTTTTAAAGACATGCATTTCACAATCATACAAGACAAGAAATGACAACATAATTACCACAATTACAGTGTCGCCTTATTTAAAGGCTGCCACGAAATGCATAATAAACATTGAAGTCAGAAACAAACTGTAGTACCTGCCCTATACGAGCTATAACAAATTAAAATATTTGATTTTTATAGTGTTTTGTCACTCTACAAACTTAATAATATAAAATGCAGTTGAAAAAAGCAACTGTGTCAGACGAGAAATCGAACCCCGTGACATACGCTATCAGGGCGTCTGCCTATGACAGTCGTTTTATAGTGTTTTGTCACTATAAAAACTTAATAATATAAAATGCACTTGAAAAAAGAAACTGTGTCAGACGAGGAATCGAACCCTGTGACATACGCTATCAGGGCGTCTGCCTATGACACTCATTTTATAGTGTTTTGTCACTATAAAAACTTAATAATATAAAATGCACTTGAAAAAAGAAACTGTGTCAGACGAGGAATCGAACCTCGTGACATACGCCATCCGGGCGTATGCTTACGGCACTCGGTCACCGACACATTGGCAAGCCTGTTGAATTTTGCAAGTGCCTTTTTTAACGCGTTGGCTGTGTGATTTTATCAATGTTGTGAGATTGCAAGACACGAAGTTCGATTCCTCGTCGGATTCAGTTCCTTTTTTAAGTGCATTTCATAAAATATTTGACATACACATAAGAAAACAGCTAAACATAAGTAGGTAGGCCTTATACATAAGCCAAGTCACACAAGGAAGGATGGAGAGGGCTATGCTCGGTACGGGTTAGGGTTTCCGATTTCTCGTGGTTTTTTAGTTCTCGGGTGTCGAGACTTCTCGAGCCTGATTTCTCGGGTCTTCTCGGGTTGTCGAGAAAAAATAAAACACGTGTAAATTTTTGTTTAATTAATAAAAAGAGTCTTTAATTTAACTGTGTTTATTTTACATGAAAAAAATCAACATACTTTTTAACAAAAAAAACAAGTTCTCAATAAAAAATCTGTTCAAAACAAAATTTCTAACTAAAAACAATCATACTTCTTCTCCTTATCGTAACTAATCTCATCTCACTAATCTGTAATAAAAAACAAAATCTCTGTTTACATTCAGCTTAAAACAAACATCTTAACTAAAAACAATCATAATTTTTCTCATCATAACTAAAGATCACTCACTAATCTCACTATGTGGGTGGTATGGTATGCCTCTTATAGTAAAACCATCTTGGGCTGAAAGTTTAGCTAAAATTTCACCTAACGATTTTCTGGGTTGAACGTCAAATTTCAGTGTTTGCTGTACGTGCATAGTTTCAAAATCACTTCTTAATTTTTTTGGTGCCGTCACCCCGGAACTAGACGAACTGGTAGATGCTTCTTCTGTGTCCATTTGAACCTCGGTGGATCTTACATCAATTTTGTGTACATGAGCTAAATGCCTCACTAGTCCGCTTGTGTTTGATCCTTTACAGGCTATGGTTTTAGGACATTTTAGACATTGCGCATTTGAGGCGTCCTTATTTTTCTTGAAATATTTCCAAACTTTGGAAGTTTCCATTTTGGTTCATTAGTTGTAAAATCTATAACAAACAGTTCAAGAATTTGTAAGTATTTTAGTTTAGTACCTACAAAATAGCTGACGCAACAGTGGGGAGGCCTATGCCTAGCAGGGGGTTGATGTGGTTAGTAGGCTGATGATGATGATAAAAAAATAGCTGTGTCCTTTTGTATACTACGTTTGGTAGGATTGGTTGGATACGTTTTGTGTTATTTGTAGTAGATAAATTGCCATAAAACAACGTCTTAATATTATGTGTTTAGTTTAGAACTTTAGGCTTTAGGATTATTACAACATCTGCAATACAAATGCAATTAATGAAATCGGTAAATATTTATGCACTAACAATTCTCTTATTTGATTAAAAACAAAAGTTTTATTTCTTTAACATACCCATTCATTTTAAACAAAAATATTATTTTGGTAATACAAAAGTACTTTCAAAACAAAACAAACACTTGAACTATTTAAATAAATAATAACAATACTTACCTGTTTGTTCTGCGATTCTGTTACTCGTGCGTCACTAAATAGTAAATACACTCAATATGCTGGGTTTATGATCCGACCGATCCGAACACGTCGGGAGTTGAAACACGAATGAACAAAACACAACTGGGGCCGCGTCGCGCTTGCGTTTGTCGGCAAAAACAAAGGATACCGACAGACACGAGCCGTGCTGTCAAAGGATGCCGCTGCCGCCTCGCATTTACAAAGAAAGCTAAGCGTAAAAATGTTTATTTAAACTTCTCGATGTCTCGACTTTTCTCGAGCTGAATTTCTCGGGTACGAGACCGACCGATTTCCCGGGAATTCCCGGGACGAGAATTCCCGGGAATAAACCCTAGTACGGGTACGTAATATAATATCGAAAGTTCATAATACCTACGAATGAAATACCTACGCTTGAAACGTCGAAAATCAAAATACCGAACGAATGAAATACCTATACCCGATAAACCGAAGCTCAATATGCCGAATTTTAAATAACCGAAAGTTCAAAATCCCGAAAGTTCAAAATCCCGAAAGTTTGAAATACCGAATTTTCATATCCCGAATGTTTAAAATCCCGAAGATTAATATACCTACAGTTAGTATACCGAAGTTCTAAATCCCGAAAGTAAGATTAACTGCGGTAGGCATGCAGCATGCAGCATGCAAGCAATCAAACAGGCATGCATGTAGCAAGCAGGCATGCAGCATGCAAGCAATCAAGCAGGCCTGCAGCATGCAAGCAATCAAGCAAGCAGGCATGCATGCAAGTAGCAAGCAGGCATGCAGCATGCAAGCAATCAAACAGGCATGCATGTAGCAGCATGCATAGGTTTTGCTTTTCTTCGGCGCTGCGGGAAGTGCAGCCCTTTCACCCTAGCGTAGCGAATCTCAGGCACCCGGACCCGCTGTAGCAAATCTCAGATTTGCTACAGCGGGCGAGGGCTGCCCTCCCTCCGCGCCTCCGGCTTTTGAATTACACTCTAGTATCGGGCAGACTAGTACCACGGCGAAGGACCACGGCGATTCGGGGTCAATCAAAATTTGTTTTTCTTAATGAACCTCAATCTCAATGGTATACAATTTGTTTGGCGTTTAGTTCATAGGTCTTGTAAAATTCGGTATTTTTAATCTTCGGGTTTTTAATTTTTCGGTATATTAAACTTTCGGTCATATAAACAGTCGGTATATTGAACTTTCGGTCATATGAACAGTCGGTATTTTAAAATTCGGCATTTTAGTATTCGGCATTCCAATCATAGGTCTTATAAGATTCGGTATTTTGAATTTTCGGGATTTCAAACTTTCGGTATTTAGAACTTTCGATCATATAAACATTCGGCATTCTAAAATTCGGCCTTCCGTTCGTAGGGCTTATGAAATTCGGTATTTTGAAATTTGGTATTGTTATACGTACCCAATCAGGTATGAGGAGATACGTTGAAGAAGTAAGGTAACAGATATAGCCCTGAGAATCAGTAACCTCAAGTGGCAATGGCCAGGGCATATAGCGCGAAGAACTTGAGCAGAGAAGTTCTAGATCGAACCCTCTACCAAAGACGCAGCGTAGGACGTCCACGGACAAGATAGGCAGACGACCTTATAAAGATCGCATGATCAAACTGAATGCAGACCGTTTGTTGACGGTTGCCTTGGAAAGCCGTGGGGGAGGGCTATGTTCAGCAGTGGACGTCCTTTGATCTGATCATGATGATGATAAGGTATAAGTATGTAACAAAACTTCAAACTTCTTTAAATTATGAAACTTTACGAGTAATTATGGCTGGATTTACTGTATTAGGTATTAGTAGGTAGACTTAATAAAAAGTTTAAAATGTGGCGCATTTTTTATTAATATCTGTTCGGATTTTTTCGGCACTTTTAGCATATTAACTATTATCGATAGCCAATGCGGATTTACGTAATTAACGCAAATACAGTCGGCATCAAAATCATACATGTACTAAACGTTGCCTCCAACATTATATTTAAATTTTTGCTTCCATTGCAAGCCTGATACTGTATATTTAGCAGTTTTTAAAAACTGATAGATGAAGAATCTATACATTCTAGCATCAACACACTATTGTCACCAAAAAAGAAGAGGATTAGTAAATTGTTCGTCTGACGACCTCCGTGGTGCAGTGGCTAAGCACGAGAGTTTCAAGGCGTCCCCGCTCCGAGGTTTCAAGCTCGATTCCCGGTCGGGTCAATGTAGAAATCATAATTTTCTATATTGACTCGGGTCTGGGTGTTGTGGTACCACCGTTGTGTCTGATTCCCATAACACAAGTGCATTGGCTACTTACTTTGCGATCAGAGCAATGTATCGGTGTCCAAAATTATTTCTTTATTTACATCTAGACCTATCAAGAGACACTTAGGCAGATTAATAAACAGCGAATGGCCTGTAAAAGGAGCAAAAATTGTAACTGCCTCTGTGTCGCAGCGGTAAAAGAGTCGCACTTTAAAGTGACGGCTGCGCCAGAGGACCTGGGTTCGATCCCCGGGTCGGGCCAAAAATATACATCTGAGTTTTACTGTTCAGAAATTCTCAGGGTAGCCCGGAGTTTAGAAGTTGGCGGTGTTTCACCCCCGTGCCTCGAAAAAGCACGTAAAGTCATTGGTTCTGCGCCTCATCTCTCTCCGGTCGTGTCAGCTCGCTGTTTCATCGAGCTATGGGCTATATGGGCTATACCAGACAAAGCTCTTGGGATTTTGAATATAGGCACGAATAGGTTTGAGCGTAGACTTCATTAAGTGGAGCCTTTACGACTTGACATTTATATTCAATGTGCCTCGAACCATTCGGTGATCTCAACCGATCTTAACCCTGTTTATCACGAAGACATTATTGCATGGCCGTAACTTGGTGAACATAATTGAGTCCATCTCATTTCTTGTGGTAACATCCAAACTCAGCCAGGTTCATTTCCTTTGAGGCGACTTCTGGAAGAAAGAGTTCTTCGCAAAGTAGGCCAGCATCCTTGTCCAGAAATTCGGCCAGTCTATGTCCTAGGCGTTCTTTTGACCATATCTAAAAGGTTACACTTTCAATTCATCCTCGCATCGCTTGCCGGTTTTTGCGTTAAGTCCTCCAAAACAACGGTGAAATATGTTTTGGAAGTATGTATAGCTCTACCTTACCTCCTCATGCATTTTCTCCACTGCTTTATCCGGATGCCCGAATGCCCGGTTCATGTATGAACTGCACCGAAATCTCTGTTATTCTGAGTAAAAGGTACTCGTATATCACCCTGCTCAACACATTGTGAATGATAACGATACTGTTTATAAGGGACCTGTGGACGAGAAACCCGTGTTTGGTCACCCTCCCGGTGTGTCCACTATATCCCAGTATATTCTGCTCACCTCCAAACCGAGCATCTTCTGTCCCCAGTGTGCCTCGTGCACACATTTAGGTTACCAGAGCCAGTTGTTGGGAGTGGTAGCACGTTCACCTCCCGAGATTTTCCTACCATTTTTGGGGAGTTGTGTGCTAATACTCGCCACACTTTGCAGGCACGTTGGTCTCATGTAGCTGTGACGCTGCTACCCCTCACAGCTCAACTTTTGTTGAGCTGTTGCTGCGCCTTTTGTGAGATGGTTATCCTTGACTGTCTCGGTGGCGTAGCGGTAAGAGGGTCGCATTTTAAAGCCACGGCTGCGCCAGAGGTCCCGGGTCGATCCCCGGGTCGCGCCAAAAATATGAACCAGAGTTTTTCTGTTAAGAAATTCTTAACGTAGCCCATAAATATGGAAGTAGTTGTACGGCTCAACTAAGCACGTAAAGCCGTTGGTCCTGCGCCTGATCTCTCTCCGGTCGTGTCAGATTGCTGTTCCATCGGGCTATGAGAACAAAAGGAATAGAAAGTGCATCTGTGTTTGCGCACTTGTGCACTATAATATGTCCCGCGCAGTCGGTTAGTCTTCGAAACTGGTTATTTTAGTTGAAATCGGCTAGGGGGACTATTATTACTATTATCCTGTCATTTGTCCATCGCCACCAGAGCCTCAACTACACGGGCAGGAAACAGTATATTATACCACATTCATTCCTAGGATAGAAAAGAGCTATTTTTCACCTGGCTCTCTAGAGGGACTCATGAATGTTCAATTTTCCAAAAAGAAATGAAAACAAATATAAGTGTTTTGGCCCAGTTAGCCAGAAAGTTGCTGGTTCAGATCCCGCCCGTGAGCAAGTTTTTGGTTTCTAATTTCATCTTTATGAATGTAAATAAGTATGACACTGTGAGTGTTAAAAATACTCTGAACCATAAGATAGCGAAGCGTCATCAATTTCCAAGTTCAATTTATTTAGTAAAGAATAATTACTTGGCCCACTCTTACATAAACATTCGGGTAGATGGCGCTAAACGTCACGCATAATGACGTATCTATAAGAGACAACAAATTTCGCAATGTCGGACTGACAGCACGGTAGCTCAATTGGTAGAGTGTTTGGCCCGGTTAGCCAGAAAGTTGCTGGTTCGAGTCCCGCCCTTGCGCTAATTTTTGGTTTGTTATTTCATCTTTATGAAATTAAAAAAAAAACACTGAGAGTGTTAAAAATACTCTAAACCATAAGTGTTTTATTGAGACAATTATCCTATTCAAACAGAAAGGCGGTTTAATTTTCATATTTTATTACAGTACTATATTAGATATCTTACGAGTTTGATTGATTATTATAATCCCGGAAACACAGAACTACTAATACGTTTGTGATTTTCTTTTATACCGATTAATCGTCTTACAAAGAAATCATCGTATTATTATGATTTCAATATCTAATCTTAGTATTCTAAACCGATTTGTAATAGACCGACAAAAAATGTATATACCTGCAAGGACAATAAACTTAATTAAATAATGAAAAAAATGCATTTACGAAGTGAAGTTTTTTTTATTAAGGCATAGTTTTTAACCGACTTCAAAAAAGGAGGTGGTTATCGATTTGACTGTTTGTTTTTTTTGTACCTATCTAGGTTACCTCATATCTCAGTCATTTGACGACCGATTCGAAATTTTTTTTCGCCTACCTAGAGGATAAACTCTTGACCCTTTAAAGACATGGATCCGTTTATGGTGAAGCATTTCTTTTTGGAGTCGGTGCCATCACTTTGACCATCTCAAGTATCAACTATTAGAGCTCAAGTATCAACTTCAATAAGACATTGTTCGCCTAAAATGGATCCTTTCCTATAAAGGGTCACGAGTTTATTCAAGACTTTTAATGCATTTTGGTTTTGAAATCGGTTTTTACTTTTTTTAAGTTATTATTTTAACGATATCCTTTGTCAAACTTATAAAAATAAATAGTAATTGCCACTGGAACAAACAAGCTCAGCCAAAGTCTGAGTGGGTTTCGGTTCCCTTTGTCATACTAGTGTTTACATGTAAATTTTTAACCTTTTGCTTTCCTAAAGTACAATTTTTAGTCTACTATACATATCATCATCGTCATCATCAGCCAAAGGACGTCCACAGCTGAACTTAGGCCTCCCCCACTGTTTTCCACAGCGAACTGTTGTAAGAGGTCTGCGTTCAAAAAATACATTTTATGAATCTAAGTAATTAGCGCTCCTTGAAGATATATTTTGAATCATTCGCAACAGTATGTATGGCGACTGATTTCCTTTGATTTATGTTCGATTTTCGAAACAGAAAACATTTATAAAATATAGCGGGTTTTTTTTAAACGCTCCTTCACATAAGAGCGGAAGAAGAAGGACAGAAGGTCGCATAAATATGAAACGCTTATCTATTTTTTAATGAATTTCACTCGAAATATTGACGCTTATAATACCGCTGAACCGATTTAAATGATTTATTGAGATAGGTCGAGAAAAGGTTTTCTAGGAAAAGGACTAATATTGTAACGTACTTTCCGGGTACATTCCGAAATTATGTTTTTGTCTTTTTATTTCCACAAATTAATGGATATCACTAATCCGAGCTAAATATTTTGGTATTGTATAGCCAGTGATAAGCGGAAGCGATTTAGGTTCGGTTTCATTATTTATTTGAACTGTAAGAAACATCAAAATCACAACTTTATTTTTACAATGAGAAACATTGAACTGTTGTCAAACTTAATAATTTGAAATAATTTATTTCCACTCTACGCACAATATATAGAGTCAAATGTTTGTATTAAATAGTGACAGTGTTACTAATATTATCTTAATAGCTTCAAATCTGTAACACACAACCTTTTCTCCAAGTTGGAATTTCACTTTTCTAGTCAGGGCAAACATACATTCACCAAACTTAGAACATGTGCTTGGAAGTCCAAATAAATCACCATACCCTGATATTACTTAATTCTAACCAAATGTTAATAAACAGTCAAACTAATAACCTCCTCAAATTGAAGGCGATTAAATAATTGCCTTGAAGAAATCCGAATCGCTATTTCTTTGCGCTTCCGCGCCCGCTTAAGCTTATAAATGGCGATACGATTTCATGAAAATTAATACCTTATCTGCCAAAAGATAACGGTGTTGATCACTACCGAATTATTATATAAAGAAAAGGTACAAGTCACTTGAGTCAGTGCCTAGGGAAGTGCTAAAAAACCAAGTGCTGTGTATAGTTTCTTTCCAAAAAAAATATAGCGTCTTATAGACGCGGATTAACAATGCTAGGTAAGTTCTATTTCATTGGTTTAGAATGTTTAACACTCACAGAGTCATATTTAAATAAATTCATAAAGATGAAATAAGAAACCTAAAATATGCGCACGGGCGGGACTCGAACCAGCTACTTTTTGGCTAACCGGGTCAAACAATTATAAATTGAACATCTGCATATTAAGTTCAAAATTAAGGAAGAGCCTATTTATTTATAATAACTAATAGCTAGAAATAAAGCACAGTCTTAAAAACTTATAAACAATTTTTTCTTGCGTTTTTACCCATAGATAGAATAGATAATTTATAAGAAAGGTTAAGTAACTTATAAGGTACCGAGGTAAAGCTTTGAGAAGTTTTTTTTTTCTTCATAATATTAAACAAAAAATGCATGGCTAAGACATAGCATAAGAAATAACCTTTCAACCTACTTATTAAAAAATGAAACCATTTTCTTAAAGCAAGGAGGCTATTATGCTGGCTGCGATGCCACGTTTGATGCTAATCCTCTGAGCTTGTAACCATCGTTTTTATTTGCCATGAGCAGACAGCTTTATTGTAATTTATGTGTATTGTAAATTTCAGTATAAGGGATTGGATATTGAGGGGTCGATCTGACCAACATCAGATCAGACTTATACGTCTGAAAAGGGTCAAACGACCAAACCGTTATTCTTTGCTAGTCCAATATTGTTTTTTTTTTTGCATTTAAAGAGCTTTATTTAAATAATGATAATAAAATACATGCTTACCAAGTACAAAACATTTGATTAGCACAATCAGGCATACGATACACTTTTATTTGGCTTCTTGCACCACTTAAAGCTTATGACATTTTGTAATTATTACGTTAAATTTACCTCAAGCAAAATAAGATAACACGAATATTTTATGTAAACAACGGACTTAGTGCAAGACCTTCTTATTTGCAATGAATATTTGACGGTTTAAACTATAGTAATCAATCATTAACAAAAGAAAAAATAACCTAAATTAAAAATAACAGTCTTATAATTACTTTTATAGTAACATCAGTGAAGAAAACTAGTTTACTATTTAATTAAATAAAGGTGTCAGTAGGTGCTCGAAGCGCAGTGGTAGCAGGGCTTTGGTAGTGATACCGAAGTGAAGTAACCTACGAAGCTGTCGTGTTTGGATGGGTGACCATTCCGACCATAATATAAGTGTCGTATATCACGAGCATCTCCGTGCTTCAACACGTTAAGCCGTTGGTCCCGGCTAATATCGGTTGATATAAGTCGTTAAGCCTAGTCAAGAGCCTTATGGGCAGTTTGATAACATCTGACAGTAGGGTTCGTCGCTTGCCTGGCAAACACCCCTCCACCAACACGCACCGAGCCCGCGTGATGGAGTATGGCTCGAACTACCTCATAGTTGAGGTAAGGCCTTTGCCCAGCATTGGTACGTTACAGGCTAACTTTACTTTATGTTTTTTCCAGCAAAATTCCTCTTCCTTGCGGGCCTGGCAATCGCGCACGGTCGTCCCGAGATAGAATCCAGGTTATCCAGGCGAACCGAGCCTTCTGACCTTTGTCCCCCGGCGGACTCTGGCTATCACCATTACTTGCTACCCCACGAATGGGACTGCACAAGGTTCTATTACTGCGAGTTTGGCGAGAAATGGATCGATTCAACGCCGTGCGCGCCGGGAACTGAGTTCAGTTATATACTGCAGGTATTTAAAAACAAAATATTTATAAGAATATACAGGGTGTTGTTTTGGTCAGCGACGAGTGACTCAGGAGTGACTGTACTAACGATAGCGATGCCAAAAAGAAAGTTTAAAATAATATGCGATACTAGCGAGTGAGTCAAAACTACCAAAGCCAGATCGCCTCTTTGCTAAGTGTTTAGTAGATAGTGCGAGGTGCGAGTTTTATCATTCTTTTTTTTTAATAATTTTGCGAAGAGGTTTACTTTTAAAAAACTGGGATATAAATAATGTTTTTTTTTTAAAAAAAAAACGCATTTTATCATCCCTAAGTTGGATTTCATTAACCAAAAAATGAATCTTAACAAACAACAAACGCAAACTTATTTTTTTCACCTTATATTTTTACCATCTAATAGTTGGTTGGTAAATAAAGCTTAAGTTAGAATATTCTAATATTATACATGTGTAATAAATGTTGTGCAATAAATAGAGAGCGAGAAATAATGATGTAAATCTACAATTTGACACACATTCTCTTCATTGGTTTGTAAATAACATAAAAATAAAATTTACTTGTAGGGTTGCAGACATCCGGCCATAGCGAACTGCCAACTACCGAACGTTCCACCAACGGAACCTGAACCAACAACAACCCCAGAGCCTACGACAACAACCACAAAGGCTCCAACAACGACCACAACAACTACAACAACCACAACTCCTGCGCCGACTACTACTACTACAACAACTACTACTACCCCGGCGCCTACAACAACAACGACAACCCAGGCCCCAACAACAACTAAAACAACCCAAGCACCGACAACAACTACAACTACTCAAGCACCGACAACAACAACAACAACAACTCAAGCACCGACGACAACAACAACAACTCAAGCACCGACGACAACAACAACAACAACCCAAGCACCGACAACAACCACAACAACCCAAGCTCCGACAACAACTACAACAACCCAGGCCCCAACAACAACTACAACAACGCAAGCCCCAACAACAACTACAACAACTCAAGCACCGACGACAACAACAACTACAACAACTCAAGCACCAACGACAACAACAACAACTCAAGCACCGACAACAACAACTACAACAACTCAAGCACCGACAACAACAACAACAACTCAAGCACCAACAACAACTACCACCACATCCAAGCCAGTGGATCCCGAGCTCCTAGAAAATGGATGCCCAGCTGATTTCGGAGTGTACCAACTGTTGCCACATGAGACAGAATGCAACAAGTTCTACTATTGCAACTTCGGAGAGAAAGTCGAAAGGGTCTGCGCACCAGGAACTTATTTCAACCCTGAAATCGGAGTGAGTATAATAATATTTTTGTGGCTGATTTGAGGTTCAATTGCGCCATTACACTTTAATCTAAGAATCAGCCATGTTAAGCGTAAGTAGTTAAAAGCTATATGCATATTTTGCAAAAAGGGAAGAATGGTAGTACAATTATGACTAATGGTATAATTCCAATTAATAAGATGTGCATCATAAAGTTGTTCTTTCATTATGGTAACTGCGAGAAATTTTACACTTAGACTGTTTGCTAAAGTCGTCTAAGTGTGAAATCAGCCGCTATAATCCCTTCACATTAGAGCGACGGCGCTGCTGTCGCGCCAATGCGAAGGCGCGCTTAACCTCACCTTATAATTTTTGTAACCTTGCCTTAGGTAAATTAAAAGGTATTATAATACAATGATTTTATTTAGGTATGTGACTGGCCGTGGAACGTCGACTGTGTTAGCGGAGGTGGCGATGGAAATGGAGAAGACAACAATGGAGGTAGGATCACGTCATATAAAAGTGATCACGTGAAAACGTGCTAAAAAGTTTGTTCTGTATCAATTACTGGCTCCTAGAAAATTATGTAGTATGATTTTTCCCATCTTCAATACACATAGGCGTAGGTAATCAATTCGATCTATTTTTATGTGATATCGTCAAAATTCGATATTTTTTGTTTGTATATTTGACGACCTCCGTGGTCGAGTGGCTAGCACGCTGTTTTCAAACGGTGCCATCTAGTAGTAGGTTCCGGGTTTGATTCCCGGTCGGATCAATGTAGAAAACGATATTTTCTATATTGTCTCGGGTCTGGGTGTTGTAGTACCACCGTTGTGTCTGATTTCTATAGCACAAGTGCCTTGGCTACTTACTTTGGGATCAGAGCAATGTATGTGATTCGTGTCCAAGTTAAGTTTATGTTATGTTATATTTGTCTCGGGATTTCTCGATATTTTTTTACTTCAATCAAGTATCAGTTCGGTATCAATCTAGTAGTTTTTGAGATAAGATTAATAAGTTAAAATCATGAAATAACAATTTTAATATTACACCACCTTCAAAAAACTGACTAAAAAGCTTTAAATAACGCATACGTCTCTTCTATCACTATTCGGTAAAAACAAATTCTTTTGGAGTCGGCGCAAGATGTCAGCACCTACACACTAACAATCCTACTTACACATCGTGCATGGACTCCAAAATGATTTTATAAGTAGGAGACAAATGCGTTATTTTAAGCTTCTTAGTCCCGTTTAACAAATAAATATGCACGTGACAACACACCAAATGTCGTGATTTCGAAGTAAGGAATTTTCTTTCTTGTGTTACGAATACCAGACAATGATTATGACGGGGGCGTCTCTGATAAATACTTAAATACATGTTAAACATCCATGACTCAGGGACAAATGTTCGTGTTCATCTCAGAAACATTTGCCCCTTGCGGGATTCGAAGCCGCGACGGCCGGCGTAATAGTCAGGAGCTCTAACCAATTAATATATCAAACGCGTCGTCAAATTTGGAAAGGTTAAATTGCTATCAATTCTATCTTTAAATTAAACATCATAATCACGAGCCTCGAACAATATAAAGCATAAACGAGGAGAAGGATGATTTTTTCAAACACCAGCGGGCGAAGTCTGATGCATCATTTTTGACATTTCACGTCGACAATTTCAATTTTATGATTTTCTAATTCATCAAATATCATTTAAACTTAAGTAGCTATATCTGTTATAAATCCTAAAAAATATTTGTAGTTTTTTAAGCATCGTTCAAAAATTCTTCTCAATCAATAAATACACGAAAACACCAATTTTGTCTCAGCATTTTTCGAGCGACACCTGGTGGTTTTACACGGAACTATGTCGAGACTTCCGACACAGGGTTTAACTTTAATTCAGACCATTGAAGAAAGATGCATTTTGTAGCTACAGCAACAGAAAAGTTCTCATCTCTCCGACTTTTCTTCACATTTTTTTATGAATTTGATTGTTATACCCAGGAACCCTGCCCAATGGCTGCCCGGCTGACTTCACTGAATACCAACTGTTGCCTCATGAGAACTGCGGAAAATTCTACTACTGCAACTTCGGAGAGCTGGTCGTGAGGGAGTGCCCTCCTGGTCTTCACTTCAACCCTGAAATTTCGGTAATATTACACTTCCACTGTCATGTAGTTTACATACACTCAGAGTTTTAGACCATGCCTGTTCCGTAAGAGTAAATATCGTTCAGATTTTTATGTACAAATATAGAACTGCATTACAGCGTCATCTTAAATCATCGACGATGCTATTGTGAATAAGAAATGTCCTCCTCTGTTCGTTGAGGCTTTTCTGTAAACATGGTCCATCTACACATCTATTGAGATGACTTAAAAGCCAAATGTACGATTAATAAACTTAATTGCTACCTCATTGACCCAACCTTAGAAACCAAAGATTCTGCACGAGTGGGATTCGAACCTCTGGTAAACCGAGCCACCGTGCAATTACTTCTCTCTCGCGAAATTATTATTATTTAAATTATTTAACCTTTTAGGGTTAAGGAATCGCACTGTGCATGTAAAAAATATTTATAATCAAATTACTTTGAGTTCGAATACCAGTATATTAAAGTATAAATCAATTGAACGTATTAGAAAAATGCATGCTTGTCATTCCAGGTGTGCGACTGGCCAGCGAATGTTAACTGCGAAGGCTCTAACGGAGGTGGATCAGGAGGAGGTGGTGGCGCTGGAGGTGGCGGTGGATCAGGAGGAGGCGGTGGATCTGGAGGAGGCGGTGGATCTGGAGGAGGCGGTGGATCTGGAGGCGGCGGTGGATCAGGAGGAGGTGGTGGATCTGGAGGCGGCGGTGGATCTGGAGGCGGCGGTGGATCCGGAGGAGGCGGTGGATCTGGAGGCGGTGGTGGATCAGGAGGAGGCGGTGGATCTGGAGGTGGTGGTGGATCAGGAGGAGGCGGTGGATCTGGAGGCGGTGGTGGATCTGGAGGCGGTGGTGGATCAGGAGGAGGCGGTGGATCTGGAGGCGGGGGTGGTGGTGCCAGCCCTGGAATACCCGGTGGTCCTGGAGGCCCTGGAGGTAAATAAATATTCCTTCATTTCAAATTAAAAGTACATATAACTTAGCTACTTCCTTTTTTAACTACTTAATGGGCCACATGACATTGCCAATTATTCGGTTGGAGATATCAATCGCATTAGTATCTTACAAGTTTGACTGTCGAGCATCCAGGCTATAGAAATCCACTATCCACCATAATAATACTCGTGTTTAAATGTCGTTGAGTGCAATAAATGTAATCAAACAACGCTTGGTTAAAGTCGCGCCAAATCAGACTATTAACAAATGTACGTGGACAGGTGTGTGTATATTCAGCTGATGATTAAAATCGTTTCAGTAACTCTCCCGAACGGCTGTCCTGCTGACTTCGGAGTCCACTTGCTTCTTCCACACAAAGACTGTGGCAAGTTCTACTATTGCAATTTCGGCGAGCTGGTCGAGAACGTCTGCCCTAGTGGACTCCACTTCAACCCTGAGATTCAGGTAATATTTAAAATAAAATTATAAGGCAACAATCGGGCCCATAGTACATTGAAGACTAACAATATATAACACTATTCAGGACCGATTTTACTAAACCTCAAATAATACTTATCTGACTGAATGAGCATAAAACGACCGATTTTAAAATGATATGATATAAATTATTGCTGACAAATGGAAGACGTTGGAAAAATCAGAAGACCGATTCTCGCTGCAAGCGATCTTTTTTCATCTGGTTATTCGATTGCGATTCGATTAACTATTTTACCTAGAAACTCAAGTAAAATAATGTACACGTAAAAAAGCTATCGCACTATCAAAATCTTAATACAAAGAAATGAAGACCCTGAGTTTTTTTTTGATAAAGCAAATTCGGTCGGTGAACTTTTTTCGAGAATTGCACGAGGCCTTAGACGGCGTAAAATTTCGCAACTTTAGCAGTATTATTGTCCTTACATACAGTAATGTAAGAGCAAAATATTAATAGTGCACATATTTTGCCAAGGGTACTTAATAATAATTCTTAAACAATAACATTGCAAAAATAATAACAGCAAATGCTGATACGTGAATGTTTATCATAACTAAGAAAAATGTTATTTTTAAGTTATTTTAAAAAAGGTAAAAAGTGCAATCGCCAAGCCAATCCAAATGTTTCCCGAGAAAATAGAGGTCGCGGTTTCTATTCCCGGTCAGGTCAATCAAGAATTCATAATTTTCTATGTTTTCATGGGTCTGGGTGTTGTGGTACCACCGTTGTGTCTAATTTCCAGAGCACAAGAGCATAAGCTAGAGCTAGAATCAGAGCAATCAATTTATCAATTTAAAGACTTAATTGCAATAATCCTGGTGAACAATGGTGGATTTGATGTCAAACGCATTCTCTACCAGTCAAATCTTTAAGTCATGCATGCATGCAGAGAGATGACAATGATCTATTTGACTGGTCATTCAATTTTATTACCATTCGATATTCCTATTTTTGATCGGATAATTCCAAATTCCAGGTTTGCGACTGGCCCTCGAATGCTGGATGTGAAAGCAATGGCGGAGGCTCTGGTGGCGGTAATGACGGAGGTAAATTTAACTTACTGTAATATTGATCTTACCGTTTTCCTATAAAATGTTGTTATTGTATATTGTATAACTAAACTAGACTCCCCGCATCGCGTAGGGTACAGCCAGCGTTTGCAATGTAAGCGCAAAAAAAATATTTGTTTACGAATTCACTTGGAAACCTCTAAAATGACTAGTATTTCACTAATGTTGTACTATATTTTACATATAAACCTCTCTCTTGTATTAATTATTCTATGTATTAAAAAAAACGCATTAAAATTCCATTTCGGGAAGCGATTAAACAATTTCATAGTGATATTGATCAGATAGGTCAAATAGGACCTTTCAAACCAAGGATTAGCTTTTTCTTTGTTCCGGCAAGTTTAGCCGTGGCAGACGTTTTTACAAAACTAGTTTACTTTTTATCATGGTAACAGATCAGCTGATTTTAAAGCGATGAGCTCTTCCTCTATTATAATAGCGTCATGATATTAGCGTTTATTTACAATCTTAATGAGTTAATTACATTTTAATTTGACAACGTTTTAATGTAACTTAATGTAATTTAACGTCTCGCTTACCAACATAGGCCTTCCCAAGTCTTTATATTTTATGAAAATGAACCTAACTCTTAAGTTTGTTATTATAGGGTTATATTATATTATATCATATCATAACTGACATTTTATTTTCAGGAGTCCTTCCTAACGGCTGCCCATCAGATTTTGATGTTCACCAACTGCTTCCTCATGCCGATTGCGGCAAATTCTACTACTGCAACTTTGGCGAACTAGTCGAGAATGTGTGCCCTCCTGGTCTTCATTTTAACCCTGAGATTCAGGTAATACTCAAATTAAATCATATATTCCAAAAAATAGGAGCATAATACAATTTAAGATTCAAAGTATTTGTACTTAAGTTGAATTTAATAACATTATTCTGATTTAAATTTCCGTTAAGCGACGCCGGCGCAGGCACCCAACCTCACGAACCAAAACTACTTTTAGTATTAGTTCAGGAAATAATTGCAGGCTGCACCGCCCGCCCGCCCTCAACGTGCATGCGGCACAGCTAATGCAATTGTTAATAACCAACACCAACGTATGCAAAATACCTCGACGCGTTTCGCCACTAAACTTGGCATGCTCAGGAATTTTGTTTGGTGGATCTCCTTCCGATGCCACAGCGGTGGAGGAAAATATCCTTTAAAAATAAAATATCCTTTGGACATTCCCACACATCGCCATCTAGCCCCAAAGTAAGCTACTCAAAGCTTGTGTTATGAGTGCCAGACAACGGATATAATACTTAAATACTTTTTTTTGTAAATACATACATGATATCATAGAAAACACCCAAACCAATACAAACAGACATGTTCATGCACACAAATGTTTGTATTGTGCGGGGATCGAACCCGCACCCGCTGCGTAGTAGGCGATTTCTCGACCACTAACACCAGACGGGTCGTATATAATATAAAGCATTTTTTTTAAATCAACTTAATAATGGATTTCCGCAAAGTAGCGCCTGATTCTATAATCTACTGTAATTACTATTATATAATATGGGATCTATCAAAATTAACTGCATTTCTTCTTGGGGCTAATTCTAATGCTCAAATACAACAACTTTTACTATGGAACCAACATCGTAATCTCCAAAAAAAACACTTTCCCATACTAGAGTGCCAATTAGCTGATTCTAGTTTGTGTGGAGAAACCTTTTTTTGGGATTTTTATGTTGGTTCCATACAAAAAAATGACGTATTATAGCAACAGAATTACCATCAAAAAGGAAAGCAAGTAATTTTTTTAAAACCTTGTACTTATTGACGACTTATCAATCAATAAAAAAAGACGTTGGTCAATTAAGTCAGAAGACTTCGTTTATTTGTTCAAAAAGAAGCTTCTTAGCCATTTCCACAAGTTGTTGAAAAGGAATAGTGCTCACAAGTTTTTATGAGGCGTCATATAAAGATGCACAGCCATTTTATGTACTGAAATGGTATAGTTACTACAGCCATCTAGTCATTCCCTTAGTAAGCTGTCACAAACACAAATCACTTTTAAAACTCCACAATAATCTGTGAAAAAAGTCTACGCCAGATTATAAGTCGGTCGAAAACTCATCACTGTACCGTTACCATGAGTTTACAGGGGTTTTACTCGCTAGCGACACGGTAATGTTATCTAAACAGTATTCCAACTCCATACAAACGGACGAAACGCGAGCTATACCTACGCGCCTCGACTTCGGCACGCGTTCGGCATGCAGACAGTCGCGACTGTGCCACAATGACGAACGGACGGTGCGTCGATTTTTTTAACAATAGTCGCGCGATTTGTTTCTCGAAAAATAAGTTTAAGCACATTTTATTAAGACGAATAGGATATATTGTGCTGATTTGATTTTTAATAAAACTTTATATAAGAATGCGGATTTTTTATACTTTAAAATTTAATAATTGAGCATTGCATACGTCTAAGTCGTTGCGCAATTATTTTTCGGTAGCAAATTTATAAGATCGATTTGTCATTTAAACATAAAAAAGAAACAAACAACACCTATTTTTATTAAATACTTCCTATTTAATCCCCAAAATATATTATTTGTTTACATAAAAAAGTGTATTTACGATCACAAAACTAAAGTAGGCAATTGTAATTGAAATGCTGGAGGCGGGCAGGCAGCCCTAGGTATTTATTTTAAAGAGTCGGCCGGTTTACAATACTGTATAGATAACATTACCGTGCTAGCGACGACATAAAAAGTATATGGAAAATTTTAGTTCTGCAAGTGACCGCTAGAGGCGCTGTGCAATTTTCCATAGACATTTTTACATCGTCGCTAGCGAGTGAAACCAACATAAACTCATGGTAACGGTATTGTATACGTATTCCAATATCAAAGTTAGTTTGAGTTTAAACAAAATTCTAAGCAAATTTATTTGGCGGCTTCTCTAGTTGTTATCAGTGCTAGATGTCATAGATTTTCTTCTGGTTTCCAGGTATGCGACTGGCCATGGAACGTAGGTTGTGAAGGAGATAATGGCGGTTCTGGCGGTGGATCCGGCGGCGGCGGTGGTGCCGAAAACCCTGGAGGAGATGGCGGCTCAGGAGGATCTGGAGGAGGTGGCGGAGCTGGAGGCGGTGGTGGATCAGGAGGAGGTGGTGGAAGTGGCAACCCAGGAGGTGACGGTGGTTCTGGAAGCCCCGGAGGAGATGGAGGCTCAGGAGGCTCCGGAGGAGGTGGTGGAGCAGGAGGAGGTGGTGGCGCAGGAGGAGGCGGTGGAAGTGGCACCCCAGGAGGTGACGGCGGTGCTGGAAGCCCCGGAGGAGATGGAGGCTCAGGAGGCTCTGGCGGCGGTGGTGGCGCAGGAGGAGGTGGCGGAGCTGGAGGAGGCGGTGGAGCAGGAGGAGGTGGCGGAGCTGGAGGCGGAGCTGGAGGCGGTGGCGGAGCAGGAGGAGGTGGTGGAAGTGGTAACCCAGGAGGTGACGGTGGTGCCGGTAGCCCCGGAGGAGATGGAGGCTCAGGAGGCTCTGGCGGCGGCGGTGGAGCAGGAGGAGGAGGCGGAGCTGGAGGAGGCGGTGGAGCAGGAGGAGGTGGCGGAGCTGGCGGCGGTGGCGGAGCAGGAGGAGATGGTGGAAGTGGCACCCCAGGAGGTGACGGCGGTGCTGGAAGCCCCGGAGGAGATGGAGGCTCAGGAGGCTCTGGCGGCGGCGGTGGCGCAGGAGGAGATGGTGGAAGTGGCAACCCAGGAGGTGACGGTGGTGCCGGTAGCCCCGGAGGAGACGGAGGCTCAGGAGGCTCTGGCGGCGGTGGTGGCGTAGGAGGAGGTGGTGGATCAGGAGGAGGTGGCGGAGCTGGAGGTGATGGAGGTGCTGGAAGCCCTGGAGGACCCGGTGGCGATGGAGGCTCAGGAGGATCCGGTGGAGATGGTGGGTCAGGAGGCTCTGGGGGTGGCGGCGGCGCAGGAGGCGGTGGGGGTGGAAGTGGAAGTCCCGGAGGTGATGGCGGTTCAGGAGGCGGCGGCGGTGCCGGTGGCCCCGGAAGCAACAACAGATGCGAAGAAGAGTGCAACGTTCTCCCATGGGCCCACGAAACCGATTGCGACAAATTCTACCGTTGCGAAGGACAAACAGCTGTTCTACTGACATGCTCTGAAGGTCTACATTTCAACGCCAACACTGGTCTCTGCGATTTCATCTGCAACGCTAACTGTGAGAGAGACGACATAGAGTCCACAGCGAGCGCCAGCGGTCTCAAAGTCTTCCTTCCGTGGGAGAAAGTCGATAACCAACTTATTAACATGTTAATGAAAAACAAAAACTAAACGATCAGTACTTTGATTGTAAATAGTAATTAAAATAACTCCAATTATTTTTGTACAAATATGATGTTATGTAGATGCTATTTTGGTTTTTCCACCATTTTCTTTTCGAGGAACTCCTTAACATTTTGATAAGGAATTTACCTATCTTGCTATTTAATTTAAAACTGTTTGGCTCAGCATTATATTTGTACGAAAATAACTTGTTTTGTACATAACTGATCCATTTTTAATAAAAAGAGATTTAAAGTTTGATGCCATAATATATTATTATTTAATATTTATTTGATTAAATCTTTTGTTCGAAATGTTTGTTTTTCTTTTTCTATCATCAATAATTTTAAAAACAATGCCTGATTTGGGAAACAGATTTTTGACGTTAGCTATGTAGTTCAGTCAACGAAAGATTATAGGAGGAATTTCAAGGAACACGATTTGTGACTTCGTAACTTTATTAAGACTAGTTAGGAGGTTATCATAACAAAGGTCCAAGGCCGTACTTCCGAGCTGGGAGGAGGGCGAGGATTTGAAGATTATTTTTTTAGGTTTATCGCATATATATCGGACCTAGCTAGCTTTAGATAAGAACTTCTACAAAATCAAAGCTAATAAGATTTCATGCAATTTTTACTCAGTCCAGGTTTGAACTGACTTTAAAAAAATTAGGTTTTCGATTCGCCTTGTATTTTTTTGACTTCCTTGGTACTTGCTAATATTTGAGTTGATGATCTATTTAGGCGTCCAAATAAATGTATAAGACGTCGCCAGTGTATGATACGATCGTATTTTGAAATAAAAAGAAATAATATGGCATAAAAAAATATATGTTTAAACTAGTGAAATGCCTTTTAAAGTCTCGAAAATTGGTTGTTATAACATCTTTATCTTTTGTTTTGGCAAAACCAATTAATTTGGAGTCTTTTCAGCCTTCTATGGAGATTTTTGAAAGCAGATTAAAAGTTTGAACATGATATTTTTGCACATGTCTCAAAAAGTACTAGACCGATTTCGATGAAACTTACACTGTACCCTTTACTGGAATATGCTTCAAGAAATTATCCAAATTCAGCACATGGTATCAGTTTTTTCCGTAATAAACAATGATATTATATAAATACACACATCAAAAGTGTCTAGGGATCAAGCATTTTTATGCGGATTTCTTGAGATTGAGATGTGGCTTTGTAATAAATTTATGATTTTATAAATTAATATGGATCCTTTTTGGTGTATTTCATAATTTGAAACAGGAACTGTCAATCAAATTCGAGTAATAGATGAAAATCAGCTGTCAATATTTTCCCCATAAGAACATACATCGCATTGAAGACATTATTAGTGCTACTGTTTCCCTACTACTGATTAAAACCGACGTTCTTATGGAGCGGCGACGTCATTTAATCAGGGTAGAAATGCTCAGAGCCGTGGGAATGATAGAAGCTGGTTCCCGGCAACGTACTGTGGTTTTAGCTCTGAATACAAGTCAGAGTGTTATCAGTCGACTTTGGACACGTTACCGAAGCACTGGTACCGTGGCTGAGCGCCATGGAGGACGGTATCGCTGCACCACACGGAGACAAGACCGATACATTCAAATCACAGCTCGAAGAGCTCCAACAATAACCGCCATGATGTTAGCCGTGAGGCTTCATCACTCTTCAGGGAACTTAATTAGCGACCAAACAGTCAGAAACCGCTTGCATGAAGTGAACCTTTATTCCCGAAGACCGCTACGGGTACCACCTATAGCAATGCACAATCGTAGGATTCGATATCAATGGGCTCTTGAACACAGAAATTGGGCAGAAGAACAATGGCGTTTCGTGTGCTTTTCTGATGAGTCTCGTCTTGGTATGAGACCGGATACAAGACGTATACGACACTGGAGAAACCCTGGACGCCAACAGCGATTAAAATCCTGCCAGGAAGTCCATCCTTATACTGGTGGAACCATCATGGTATGGGCGGGTATTTGGATCGGCGGAAGACCTGATTTGATTCGGATCAGAGGCAACCTCAACGCTCAAATTTATGCTGAGACGATTGTATCAGACGTCATCGTTCCTCTACAAGTGCAAATCGGTCCCTTATTTCAGTTAATGCATGATAATGCACGACCGTACACCGCAAGAGTTGTAAGACAGACTCTCGCCGCAGCTAACATCAATGTCCTGCCCTGGCCAGCTCATTCGCCAGACTTGAACCCGATTGAGCGAGCATGCATGGGACATGCTACAGAGAAGAGCTCTGCCGAATATGGAGGGTATCCAGTCGCAAGAAGACCTTTTTTTGTTGTTGCAACGAACATGGGCGGCCATTCCACAGCGTGATTTGGATGAACTCATTTTGAGTATGCCAAACCAATGTTCTTGTGTTGTTAGTGTCTGCGGTAGAAACACGGATTATTAATTGTTTAAGTAACCCAATAAAATTTTAAAGAAAACTCTTATTTCAGTCTTTTTTTCGAACTTTAATGTTAGTGGTTCAAATGTCAAAAATCCCTTTATTAGGAAAATGGCAAATTTCTTTATTAATACAAAGGTGACTTGGTTTATCGTTACTGTAGAAGTGTAGACAAACGAAAACACTTTATTTGATGAATCCTTAAAGAAAGTTTTAATTAATATTAATCAGGAGAAAAGTTATTGCAAAAATATATGTTGATCCCTAGACACTTTTGATGTGTGTATTTTCATAATAATATATTTAATTAAGAATAAAAGAAGAAGACCTTAGAAATAAAAGATTGCCCAGAAACCTTATATAAGTTCAAACTTAACTTTGTGTGTGAGGAGTGAAGTATTAATCGTACCTAATATTTTAGAAAATAGTATTTATTTACTATAATACACTAAATAAATACTATTTTCATATGACTAGAAAATGGTAGACAAACAATATATTTTTAATATTATGAAAAATATATTGTTTGTCTACCATTTTCTAGTCAAATAAATTACTCATAGCGTCTTATGACCGTTTGCCTTCAACACACAATAAACCAACAAAAACAAATGTCAACATAATTTTTAGAGTTGTAATATTGTTGTATCCACCACTACATGTTTTGAAAGCTGATATGTAAATATTGTACATCAATCACATACATTGCTCTGATTACAAAGTAAGTAGCTAATGCACTCGTGTTATGGAAATCAGACACAACGGTGGTACCACAACACCCAGACCCGAGACAATGTACAGAATTTTTATTGCTATATTGACCCGACCGGGAATCGAAACCGGGACCTCGGAGCGGTGACACCTTGAAATCCAGCGTGCTTAGCCAGTACGGAGGACGGAGGTCGTCAAAACAACTGAGTAATAAATAAAACACGTACCTACCACTAAACAATATTTATTAATAAATAACGTATAAATCTAAAAATATGATTAATTACTAATATTTTTCTCTTAAACCTAATTCTAATGCCTTAATTAAATGGAATGACATCCGAAAAAGTATCCTCTGATGTTGACAACTTTATTCACTGCTGACTATCCGCTATTTGATTTGCTTCGATCACCTGAAACAAACAAAGATTTCAAATAAGTTGCGATAATTATATTTTTTATGATCTTCTTTTGCCTGATTATTGATAGATTTGGTGTTCTCTCTTAGGCATACGCACGGATAACGTAGGACACGGGGTTCGATTCCTGGTTTGTCACAGCCAAAGTTGTTTTTATAAGTGCAATTTGTATTATTAAGTTTGTATAGTGACAAAAGACAATAAAAACAAAAATGTAATTATAATACAGTATGATATGATACTCATTTAATACTTTTATTTTTTTATTAGATAGACCAGAATGATCGCTTCAATAGAACTTTTTATTTTTTAATGTTGCAAGCGTGGTACTAATATTCATGCAACAACTCAATTGTACACAAATAATTTAACATGGTGATAATAATTTTCAAAAATATGATTTGACTCATTAAGATAAAGAATATTTGTAAATGTTACATAAAGCTATAAACAAACGTGATACATAAAACCAGTTTTTATAGGGAGTAAAAAATAGGTATTCCCTTGCGAATAGCAATATTCTTGTATCATTTTACCTATTTAGACTTTTACAACTTTTTATGTATTTTTTTAATAATGATGATACCTTTAGAAAACCTAATTTTTGGACAATTTTTTTTCTAGTTATTATGTAGTAACACTGTTATAATTAATACTATTGTACTTCAGCGCAATACAAATTCAAACAACAACCTTATTCATAATTTTATGATAGAGTAAAAAAAAACGGTTGAATAAAAAATTAATTTTCCGATTATACAGCCTATGACTTGTAATAGGAGTAAAAATGTTTTGATTCTATAGAGTATACATTGACGTGGTTATAGTGCTCTAAAATACTTTAACTCAGAGTTATAGTAATCCAAAGTTACAATCCCTAATCTATGAATATCAAAATCGCTAACACGTAGTAGGTTACAAAGTCAAGTTATATAACTGGACATATTTGTTCGAAATACATTGTTGGTTCGATTAATTTTGTGACAAAATAACGTATATTTTTTTATTATTTTTTCATTATTAAGAATAAAACCATTTTAATTGATTACTAGATACCTAAAGGGCTTTTATTTTAATTTTTAGCTCGTCTTACAGGTCACAACCTGTATAAGAACAACACTATTTTAAATTACAAAAAAGGGGTCACCCACCAAATGTCATTTTGGTCTGTCTAATTAAAAACCAGAGGGAGAATAAGAATACCCAGATTGTTAATGAAGAGATAATGAAATGAGATAGTGGCAAAAAGCAATACCAACCCTTTTGACTTTCTTCCCGTTGACCGACCAAAATGTCACTTTCACCTCCGAAGGTTTCCCGGTCCTGGCGTCGAAGACCCGGCAGCTGTCAAATGGAGGGCAGTAAAGATGGAGGGAAACAGCGCTGTCTACGTGAGAGGGATTCTCCATTCGGTGGAGGCCTAGGGCGTCTGGAAAACGGAGAAAAAAATTATGTGTTGTACATTCAAAATTTAGATTGGTTATGGACTAGACGCGAATCCATCTTCGCCATAGTTTGACGACCTCCGAGGTGTAGTGGCTAAACAGGCTGGGTTTTAAGGCGTCGCCGCTCCGAGGTCCCGGGTTCGATTCCCCGTCGGATTGTTAAATCTCAGCACAGATAATATAATATGCTATCAACCTAGCAACACTTGTTGATTAAATCCCGGTGATCATGAGAAGAAAAGATGAGTTTTTTAAGATTGGTAAAAATACATCTTATACGTAGATAATAAGAATCCTAAACTCCGTTTTTTTGGCTAGTCTAACAACGTAAACAAAATTTTCATAACTTTTAAAATAATACCACTGAATAAAATTATTAAACTATTTATATAAAATAGAAAATACAGTCAGCAATTAACACTTAATACCCCACAGAACGAATAAAAATAAAATAAAAGCACTAAAACATAATAAGACTTGCTAAGAAAACGGACTGTAGGTCCATTGCCATATGTTTTGATAAGCAAGAATCTTAGCTTAACTATTCATAAGGCGCTCTAGAAAGCCAATAAATTATAATAACAACTATATTGTTTATATCTGACATTAATAATTTTCTGATTAATCAGTCATTACGAGGTATAATGACATGTTTTGTGATTGTAGAGTGTTTGACCTGACTTGTGGTTTATCGACATTCTACTGATCTTTACTGAGAATATATAATACTTTTTTTAGCTCATATAATAACATAAAAAGGTACTGTTTGTTTTTTTAAACTCCCCCAAAAAACATGCTTAAAGAAACCCTAATGACGAAAGGGTATTATAAAGTAGATGCATATTTAAAACATAATAATGTATGAATACTACAAACATTGTAAACCTTTTGAAAAGAGGCATTGACAATAGTCACTGAGTTTGTTGTGCAGCTTCTTCTCAGCAGTAGCCCAAAATTTTCCCGAAGTTGTGGTAGGGTTTATATTGGGACGTGTAAAAGTGTCCTCAATGGACGTATTTGCATAAATAAATGACTTTTATGTCAACTTAATGCGGCTGAACACTGCAATAGAATTAATCCAACTGACGATGTCACTTATAAAAAAGCTAGTAAGGACTACAATTACAGAGGCGTTTGTATAAAATATTGATAAATAGTAATAGTCGGCGCGTTTTGAGTCCCTCCCCTCCCGTCGTAGCGCAAAGTTTTATAACCTAAAGTCTTTCTCGATAAATAATCTATCCAACACAAAAAATTTTTTTCAAATCCGTCCAGTAATTCCTAAGAGTACCGCGTTCAAAAAAACCATTTAGCTTTATCTATATATCTATGTCTATCTTTATATATATTATTCTTCTGTGAGTGTGTATGTCACTGAACTTCTCTCAAACGACTGGACCGATTTTGATGAAATTTTTTGTGTGTGCTCAAGGGGATCGGGGAATGGTTTAGATTCACATTTTTTTTTAATTTTCAAATGAAAGACGTGTAGACAGGACAACGTCTGTCGGGTCCGCTAGTATGTATATATATAAAAATGAATTGCTGTTCGTTAGTCTCACTAAAACTCGAGAACGGCTGAACGGATTTATCTTATCTTAGTGTTAAAATGGCGGTTTAAAAAAGGCGAAAAAAAAATGAAAAACGCGCGGACGAAGTCGCGGGGGACCACTAGTAATAAATAAATAAATAAATAGGTATTGTAAACCAATTACATACATTGTTCTGATCTCAAAGTAAGTAGTCAATGCACTTGTGTTATGGAAATGAGACACAACGGTGGTATCACAACACCCAGACCCGAGAAAATATAGAAAATCATAATTTCTACATTGACCAGACTGGAAATCGAACCCGGGGCCTCTAAGGCTAATATAAGAAAAGATATTATATAACTACTTACCATTAATATAACAAACATCATTGACTTCCAATCTCGTCCTTCCTATTTCTTCCATCTGTTCCGAACTAAAGTCCTCATCTTCACAACCTTCTCCATTCCGACATTCGCTTTGACACCTGTCAAGGTTCCCGCCAAAATTCTGACAGCTGTCATTCTGACAGCTCAATTCTAGGTCCACCATTTTGCTTTCGAGCTGGTCCTCAGATGCAGTGCGGTTTCTTCTTAATATTTTTCTGACTTCGGGCTCTACATTTGATGGCCAATCGTATCTGGAGTACAAAAGAAAATTGATTTTTATTAAATAAGATCCTTGTTATTTGATAAGGTGCATAATGTCATTTTAGTCATTATGCAATGTCTAAGCTGACAAGTATAAAAGAAAAGAGAAACAGAGCTATTTATAGAAAGAGAGGTACCTATCAATATAATGTATTATAAGCCACTATAATTATTTAATGTCGTTCAAAATAGGGTGACTAAAGTCAAAAAAAAAGTTACTAAATTAAACTACTATTTTTGTGTATGAAATTGACACCACGAACAAACTACACAAACAAGAACGCGTCGATATACGCGTGCTTCTTGGATTTGCCAAAGACATCCCATTTGGTGTCGTATGGCATACTCTGGAATAAATTGGAAAGTAGTAAAGTAAAAGTGATATCCGAAATAAACTTTCTCATTCATTCATTAACGCCACTTGTCATCAACTCATAAACGTTTCCTTTTTATATTCGAAATTTATATTTCCAGGAATACGTCACATCTTGCCTCATCATATTTACAACACATTTTTGGCTTGGCATAGCTTCTCTACTCAAATATTACAAATTCTGACAATCCAAGTCATGTCTATAAGCAGTTTTTTTCTCACTAGTTGTTTATTTCATTGAGAGATGGCGCTCGAGATGATTGAGTCACTTTAGGAAATAACTATTTAAATATATAGCAGAGGGTAATTGCTTTTCACCAACGTAAATAATAAACAGTAAAGCTATAATAATGTGTACCTTTAGTAAATAAAGGACTTTATAATGACCAAAAATAAGTATCTTAATTAATCAAAAGGTCATAAACGTTTTTTAAAATATTTAGTTACACTCTTTTTCTTCTTTGCATGTGGTTTTCCGTCAACTTGAAAAAAAAATGTTCATAGTGCTATCCTAGCGCAATCTTGTGCTTATTCAAGTACCAGAGAAACAAAAGTTTGCTCTGAGTAAGAGAATCTGCCAATTTCTTAAGCTTTACGTTGCGTTCTTAGCTTTACTTATATCGTTTATCGCATATTTATCAACAACTCAATAGCTTTCGTGAAGTTTGTAAGAACATGTTGGTGTGACTGACAGCGTATTGACATTGACGTAAATCACAAACAGAAATCTTACTGCACAATATTTCACGTTTCGCACGATAATGTTTTGATAGTTTTATCTGTTTGCTTGATATAAATTGTAATAAAAACAAATGATGCAAGCAATGACCCGTCCCAGTCAAGGAGAAAACATACGGTCTGGAATTCCCAACCAAACAATTTAAAGGTGCTTAGAAACACACGATACAATACATATTTGACGATCAAAATTTTAAAACGAAACATTAGATGCGGTCTAATCGTGCAGTTGTTAAATTAGACTTATCATTGAGTCTAATTTAACACCTGCACGATTCGAACCAAAATTTAGTGCTAATTAATGTCAAATATTACAGGTAGGAACAGCCTTATTTCCTTCGATTAGATTGTGAATTTTATAAACTCTTTCGTAATTTGTTAGAAAGTTAGATGAAATGGTTTGGGGAAAGTTAAAGGTATTAAATAATATACACATATATACGATATGATATATTTAGATTAATAAACATGTATACTGAATTTAGATGATCAGAGGTCCTTTTTTTGAATCACTAAATGGCGTGTAATTTTTGTTCGAAAACAAATAAAATATCAATGGAAATTACGCTTTTTTTTATCACTCCCATGTGAAATAATACTCATTTTGATTGCAAAATCGAAACATAAACAATTTATATCACACGCCACCTTGACGTAAGTGATTCAAAAAGCGAATTTCACTGCAATAAAACTTTTTCGTTTGGTAATTAGATTGCGAGTTTAACCGTTTTATACCTTTAAAATAAAGTCGAATATCTACACGTAAAAAATATCGCACAAACAAAATCAAAATGCATAGAAACCGTGACTCTGAAAAATCAAAAACTAATTTGTCTTTTCAACTCAACAGAGTTCAACTTCCTGCAGTTCGTATGCGAAAAAAATATTCACCAATATAGTTTTCTTTGTCGAAGAAGAAATAGTTTTTGATCTCTCAGAGTCACAATAGATAATTAGTCAATCGAACTTTTTCTGTACGGCAATTTACTGTTCAACCTTAAAAAAACCGGCCAAGTGCGAGTCGGAATCGCGTACTGAGGGTTCCGTACCAACTTTAACTGAATTAGGGAATCCACTTACAAAAACTTATTAAAATACCACAATTTTTTGTTGACAGCAAATATAACTTTGTTTTTCATAGTGTTTGTATAAAGTACAAAGTTATGTTTGCGGTTGTTGAAAATGTGTTGTATCTCAAAAACTTCTCATTCGATCCCGTTCGAACCAACTTTCGTTGAAAGTATTTGTTAAGATCTACATTACATATTTTTTTTCAAAATTTACACTCACTTAGTTTAGAAGTTAGAATAAGGGGGATGCCCATTTTACCACTTTGGAAGCATCTAGCTATAAAACGTTAGACTTTAAAAGAAAATGGTTTTAAGAACCTCTATATCATATTCAAAGACCTATCCATAGACGTATAGGTTTGACAATTATTTTTTTTTAGTTTTAGTTTCATGTATGGGAGCCTGATATATATGTATGTAGTAAATGACATTATTTTTTTTTTTTTTGTATGAGAATCGTAAAGCGGTTAACAAGATACATCTTTCTACCAAATTTCAACAGTGTGATGCTTATAGTTACAGAATAAAACGGCTGTGACATACGGACGGACAGACAGACAGACAGACTTGACGAAACTATAAGGGTTCCGTTTTTTGCCACACGGCTACGGAACCCTAAAAAGCAAGTAATATATATCCATGCGTAAAAATTAATAAAGATGAAACTGTACTTCAGAAAAGAAAATTTGATTGAACTCTTTCGTACACGGAGAAGAATTGGCGCCCAGCGGGCGTAGTCTGATGCATCATTTTTGACATTTCGGGTCGACAATTTCAATTTTATGATTTTCTAATTCATCAGATATCATTTTAACTTACGTAGCTATATCTTTAATAAATCTTAAAAAATATTTGTAGTTTTTTAAGCATCATTCAAAAATTATTCTCAATCAATAAATACACGAAAACACCAATTTTGTCTCAGCATTTTTCGAGCGCCACCTGGTGGTTTTACAGGGAACTATGTCGAGACTTCCGACACAGGAGACCGATTCTCGCGGCAATCAAACTTTTTTCGTGTGGTAATTCGATTGCGAGTTTATTATTGTTTTACCTAAAAAAAAACAAATAAAATATCTACACGTAAATAAACTATCGATAGAACGATATTCACAGAAATCGTGAATCTGATAAATCAAAAACTATTTTTTTTCGACAAATAAAATCCTATCGGTAAGCTTTTTTCGTATACGAATTGCACGTGAATTAATTCCCATCCTCAAGAAGAAGAAGAATCAATTCCTATTTTGTGTTTACAATAAACATATGTTATAAGATATATTTCTTCCGTATGTTCCCATTTGGGTTAAGATTGTTGACAAAACAAGCATTGATAGGATATTAATATGTTTGCCGAATACATTTTATAAACACACGCTCAGTTGCACCGTCTTATAAGACGTTAACCTCCATTTGACGTTTTCATCACGGCATTCCATCCATTCAACGGACTTTGACATCAATTTGACGTTTCTTAAAGGCGGCGACATACATGCCTGTAGCTGCACACTTGCATGCCAGCTACTTGCACGTGCCATCTATGTGAAGGACGCGGGGGGCTGTAAAACTGGCTCGTGTGATTATCCACAGCATGAATATATGGGCATGCAAGGAAGCAAATTGTAAACTTTGACATGCCAGTAACTGGCATGCAAGCTACTGTACCGGTAGCATGTATTTACGACGGCTTAACTCGCTATCGAAGACGTAAAAAAGTCTATGGAAAATTGCACAGCGCCCCTAGCGGTCGCTAGCAGAACTAAAATTTTCCATACAAATAGTTACGTCGTCACTAGCGAGTAAAACCACTGTAAACTCATGGTGGCAGTACTAATGAATAAATAAGAACTTTATAGTAATAACAAGCTAAATGAATCTTCCAATATTGTATGATCAAGAAATATTAATAACATCTGTGCTTCGACTAGATAAGTTTATCAAAGTCAAATATGAATCTGGTTTCAACTCATTATAATTGCCTTTAAACGTGAGTAAATAAGTTAGTTTTCTATTTATTATCTCTAATTCTATATAAATAAATCATACATCATCAGTACGGGATCGAATCAGTAATGAGGAGATACGTAGAAGAACTAAGGTAACGGACATAGCCTTGAGAATCAGTAAGCTCAAGTGGCAATGGGCAGGGCACATAGCGCGAAGAACTAGGCCGTTGGGGCAGGAAAGTTCTAGATTGGAGACCCATCGACCATCGATCGAAAGACGCAGCGTAGGACGTCCACCAACAAGATGGACAGACGACTTTGTAAAGATCGCAGGATCAAACTAGATGCAGACCGCTAGTGATCGGTCGCTGTGGAAAACCGTGGGGGAGGCCTATGTTCAGTAGTGGACGTCCTTTGGCTGATAATGATGATGATGATACATCAGAAGCTTGTAAATTGAATATCGTTTTTATGTTAATGGCCTTAGTTTGGGATGCAACTTGAGTCGATACTTTGGCCTCCTCCCATCTCAGGGAATCAGCCCTTAAAGCTGGAGCAGCGGAGTTGGCTGAAAATGCCCAGTGTCGCAAGTACTTACGTCTCACTTGCAAGTGATTATGTGTTTGCGCCGTTTGGCGTTGAAATAGTTGGGCCATGGTGACCCTCTGCTAAGTGATTGTAAGAAAAAATGCGCCAAAATTAATTTCTGTAACAACCTATAATAAATCTGTCTGGTTCCTAGCTAAAAAGATTTGCATTGCCAACGCGGCAACGCAGCAAACATCATAGCCTCCTTGCCGCAAGGAAATGGTTTCGTTTTTGAATAGGTAGATTCAAAGTCTCATTTTTATGTTGCATGTCTTAGTTTTATTTCTCCTTTTTTGTTTGTTATTAATAAAGCTATTTTTTAAATATATTTTGTGAAATAATAATATCCTCCGTACACTAGATTGTTTATACTTCAAACTAACAAAACTTTAAATGTTATCCAGTTCAGTCTCCATACTTCAACTATAGCGCCATCAAGCTATTGATATCTGAGTCAGCGCGCAGCGAAGTTATGTGGCAATACCGACAGGTGTCGCTATAAAGTAAAATGGCGGTTAGTTCTTACCTGACTTCCTCAAGACTCCCGCTGAGTAACTTCATAAAGCAATGCGAGTCAGCATGGTCGTGGATGGCTGAAGCGTGTCCTGGACCCCAGCAGAGCAGCATGATGTTGAAAGCTCCGTTACCAGAGTCTACCAGGTTTCGGGTGTATCTGGGGATAAAGAAAAGCTTTCATGAGAAAAGCATATAAATCATCAGCTTTAAGGCAAAAAAACTTGTGATTTTCAATCTGCCAAACATTCTTGTTAAAATAATTGTTAGTTTTTTTAATAGGTTCTTTACATAGGCTCCAAGCTAAATGAAAATTAATAATATCGCGTTGTTTTTTCTAAATTGAGCAAAAACATAAGGGTTTTGAGGACGGAATCTTTAAAAAGTAAAGTTAGCCTGTAACATCCCACTGCTGGGCAAAGGCCTTACCTCAACTATGAGTTAGTTTGAGCCATACTCCACCACGGAATCTTTGGATCTGATTTTATAAATATTACTAAAAGCTAAAGTAATTTAAATAATTCTCACTAGTGCAACGCGTCGGTGACATTTTCATGTTTAAAACAATGTAATCATTTATATTTCATTATGTTTATCTTAAAAACTTAATACCTTGACAACAGCTGATAAGATGATAATTTTGTTTATAAAATTTGATACGTATATTATTTTAACAAAATACCATTTTTGTTTTCGATACACACGCGTCATAAGAAGATGACCCGACATAGTGACTTATTTGTTTTGGAGAATAAAACGTATTTAGTTACAGATAAGACTTATCTCATTAATTATCATTGCCAAACATAGACTTTCTTATTGTTTTTAGGGTTTTTTTTCTACCTTTTATTAATAATGGAACATATCATCATCATCATCATCATCATTAACAGCCAAAGGACGTCCACTGCTGAACATAGGCCTCCCCCACAGCTTTCCACAGCGACCGATCACTAGCGGTCTGCATCCAGTTTGATCCTGCGATCTTTACAAGGTCGTCTGTCCTTCTTGTCGGAGCGTCCTACGCTGCGTCTTTGGTCGAAGGGTCTCCAACCTGAAACTTTCCTGCCCCAACGGCCATCAGTTCTTCGCGCTATGTGCCCTGCCCATTGCCACTTGAGCTTACTGATTCTCAACGCTATGTCCGAATAATATATGAATAAAATATTATGAAACATATACATTCAGTTATTTTTACATATATTTCAACTAGCAGTCCCCCGTGACTGAGTCCACTCATTTTGAGTTTGCTTCCTCCCCTCCCGTCGCAGCGTACGCGTTTAAAGCCTAAAGCATTTCTCGATAAATAAGGTATCTAACACAAAAATATATTTAAAATCGGTAAAGGTTAAAATATAGTTTCTGAGATTACCACGTTCAAACAAACAAACAAAAAATAAACTCTTCAGCTATAGAATATAAGTAAAGATGAAACAGGACACCGAGATGATCAAAGAGAGATCAGGCGCAATCCTTAATTGCCTGACCCCGACCTAGCCCCTTTAAATATAAAATAAACGAAAATCGACATATTGACACAAATATTTACAAAATCGAGTTATATTTTTTTATTACTTTTTGTAGATTTTATACAGTTTTCATTTCAAAACCATACATTAATCAACGAAAATCAAACGCCATATTAGATCGAACGATAAAGCTCCTGTTTCTGAGTTGTTTCATGACAGTAACGCCTAAACTTGAAAACAAGCATGATTCATTATGATAAATAATAGGAATATTGTTATATTACCATTTAAAATTTTCTGTGGAACAAGTTTGTATAGTGAAAAAACACTATAAAAAAATTAAACTATAAATTGGGTTCCTTCATCTTAACCGATTGTTAAATATTTGTAAAAATATTTTCTTCGGATATTGTGAGAGCAATCTCGCAACATTGATGATGTCATGCAGCCTTCGCGTTAAAGTAAGCGCTTGCAAAATTCAACAGGCTTGCTAATGTGACGGTGGCTGAGTGGTATAGGCATATGCCCGGATAGCGAAAGACACGGGGTTCGATGTTGCTTTTTACAAGTGCAATTTATATTATTGAGTTTGTATAGTGACAAAACACTTTAAAAAAAACTATTAAATAAACTTTTCTATCCATAAAATATGCATTCTTACCGGAAACGATCAAACTTGGCGTATTTCTTCCAGTCTTTCGGGTCCGACTTATATCCTGCCATCAGTTTCTGAACATCCTGTATGTTGACGAAGTCGTTCGCGAACACCCTGTGTAGTTCCTCTACCAGTTTGTCTAGGCCGCTTATTTCTCTGCGAAAAAAATAAAACCGTTGTCAAAAATGCTCAACAGTTTGGTGTGCTTGCCTAGTTTTGGATATAGGGTGAAGGCTGTTAAAAATGCGCAGAACCTTTGATGACCTTCGTTGTGTAATGGCTTAGTCTATTGTCTAAACCCGAGGTTCCAGGATCGATTCCCGGTTCGGTCAATATAGTGATAACAATTTTCTGTATTGTCTCGGGTCAGTGTGATGTGCTACCACCGTTTTGTCTGATTTCCATAACACAAGTGCATTAGCTACTTACTTTGGGATCAGAGCAATGTATGTGATTGGTGTCCAATATTTATAAAAAATATTATGCTTACGAAATTAACTTAATAAAATATGTTTGTAAGTAAAATAATTGAGATTAAAAATCATGATAGCAACACAGCATTCATTATAAAGGTAACATGATAAATATTACCACTACATAGCACTTGTAAGGAACGCCAGCGGTCGCGGGTTCGAGTCCCGCAAGGGGCAAGTTTATGTAATGAGCACAAACATTTGTCAGGTATAAATGGACGAAACGCTCTTAGATGTTTAAATGTATTTAAAAGCATTTATGGAAGACGCCCCGTCATATTCGTTGTCTGGCATGCGTAATACAAGGAAGAAAATTTCTTACTTCTACAACCCGTCTGGTGTAGTGGTCGAGAAATCGCCTACTACGCAGCGGGTTGCGGGTTCGATCCCCGCACAATACAAACATTTGTGTGCATGAACATGTCTGTATGTATTGGTCTGGGTGTTTTCCATGTATATCATGTACTAGCGGTGCCCCGCGACTTCGTCCGCGCGTTTTGAGTTTGCTCCCTCCCCTCCCGTCGCAGCGTCATGTTTTATATCCTAAAGCCTTTTTTCGATAAATAAGCTATCCAACACAAAAATATTTTTTCAAATCGGTCCAGCAGTTCCTGAGATAAGCGGGTTCAAACAAACAAACTTTTCAGCTTTATAATATACTAGCGGTCCCCCGCGACTTCGTCCGCGCGTTTTGAGTTTGCTCCCTCCCCTCCCGTCGCAGCGTCATGTTTTATATCTTAAAGCCTTTCTCGATAAATAAGCTATCCAACACAGAAATATTTTTTCAAATCGGTCCAGCAGTTCCTGAGATAAGCGCGTTCAAACAAACAAACTCTTCAGCTTTATACGAGGGTCAAACTGAAAGTTCTTAGAAAATCAAAAACTGATTACATTAGCCAGTTATTAGTTTTATTATATCTTTTCAAAATATTGTCCATTGACGTCAATACACCGCTGCATGCGATGGAACCACTGGGAAAAGCACTTTGCCCACTCGTCCTTAGGGGTCTCTTCAATGGCATCGCGATACGCAGCCACCGCTTCTTCAGCATTCATAAACCGCTTTCCTTTAAGTTTTTCTTTAATTTTTGGAAATAAATAAAAATCACAAGGCGCGAGGTCGGGGCTATACGGCGGGTGACCCAGTAATTCAACGTTTGATGTCGCCAAATAGTCGATCGTTCGCTTGGCGGTGTGCGACGAGGCGTTGTCGTGGTGAAGGAGGATCCTACTGCGAGGTCGTTTCTCTCGAACTTTTTCCAAGACAAGTGGCAAACAATTGGTAGTGTACCATTCTGCAGAAACTGTTTTTTGATCCTCTAACACAATTGTTGCGAAATGACCTATCCTTCCAAAGAACGAGGCCACCGTTTTTTTTCCCGCACTTCGATCTCTCTTCACTTTAGTTGGCAACTCCTCGAAAGGAAACACCCACTGAGCAGATTGTCTTTTGGTTTCAGGATCATAACAGTAAATCCAGCTTTCGTCACCTGTTAGTATGTCGAACACAGCATTTGAGTCACCTCCGTTAAATCTTTCAATCATTTTACGGCACCAATCCACACGATGGAGTTTTTGAGCCTTAGTCAAATTATGAGGTATCCACCGGGCGCAAAGCTTCCTGACCGCTAAATGTTCGTGGAGGATTTTGTGCACTTGACTCATACCGATGCCTAAGCTTGTCCGAATCTGCTGATAGGTCACTCTTTTGTCAGTCTCTATCATACGCCGCACAACACAGATGTTATTTTCAGTCGTCGCCGTAGAAGGCCGTCCCTCACGTACATCATCAGTGAGATTAGTGCGACCACGTTTAAACTCATTAAACCAGTTGTAAACAGTCGCACGAGATGGGGCTTCATCGTGAAAGGCCAATCGTAGTCTATCATAACTTTCTTGTTGACTTAAATGACATCGAAAGTCATAAAAAATCATTGCACGAAAATTTTCTCGTGTTAAATTCATGTTGACGTGACACAGACAATTTTCAATTTGCCGCCAAATCGTAAAACAAATGACAAATGAATGAAATATATACTCAGTAATATTGGCAAAGAGTTCTATTTTCAAATTTTAGAATATTTTTTTATTATATTGTTTATAAGTGGCCAGTTCTAAGAACTTTCAGTTTGACCCTCGTAATATATTAGCGCAAGCGCACGTTGTACTTAAGCTGCGAACATTATTTTGGTGCGGAATTATGTTAAAACTGTGATAGCTCCTAAGATATCAAATGATATAAAGGGCAACTTGGTTCTAAATGAAATGCTCGTGATGATGAATGTATTTATTTTGATAAGAATAAATACATGTGTGTATAATACACCTCTTAAAAAAATGCATTATTTTTTACAAATTTATGAACATAAAAAAGGTTGTAGTAAGTCAACCATAAAAGATAGACATATGCTGTCGCGGACTTTATTATAGAACTCTTAATGCTGAACAATCCTGTCATACATGATTTTTGTGTAACTTAAGCGGTTTCCGCAGCGTATGCAGCGGAAGCCCTCAAAAGGAATATCTTTCTCCCGTTTTCGCAACATTTTTCATTTCTGCTGTTGTCTTATGAGTCGTATCTTTATGTTATATAGCCTAAAGCCTTCCTCAATAAATGGACTATCCAACGTAAAAATTTTTTTTCAAATCGGGCCAGTAGTTTTTGAGATTAGCGCGTTCAAACAAACAAACAAACAAACAAACTCTTCAGCTTTATAATATTAGTATAGATTAGCGCAAGCGCACGTTTTACTTAAGCTGCGAACATTATTTTGGTGCGGAGTTATGTTAAAACTGTGATAGCTCCTAAGATATTTATTGAAATCAAATGATATAAAGGGCAACTTGGTTCTAAATGAAATGCTCGTGATGATGAATGTATTTATTTTGATAAGAATAAATACCTGTGTGTATAATACACCTCTAAAAATAATGCATTATTTTTTTACAAATTTATTAACATAAAAAAGGTTGTAGTAAGTCAACCATAAAAGATAGACATATGCTGTCGCGGACTTTATTATAGAACTTTTAATGTTGAACAATCCTGTCATACATGATTTTTGTGTAACTTAAGCGGTGCAGCGGAAGCTCTCAAAAGGAATATCTTTCTCCCGTTTTCGCAATTTTTTTTTATTTCTGCTGTGGTCTTATGAGTCATATCTTTATGTTTTATAGCCTAAAGCCTTCCTCGATAAATGGACTATCCAACGTAAAAATATTTTTTCAAATCGGGCCAGTAGTTTTTGAGATTAGCGCGTTCAAACAAACAAACAAACAAACTCTTCAGCTTTATAATATTAGTATAGATGTATTTACAAACAAAAAGTATTTAAGTATTATATCCGTTGTCTGGCACCCATAACACAAGCTTTGAGTAGCTTACTTTGGGACTAGATGGCGATGTGTGGGAATGTCCAAACTCCAAAGGATATTATTATTATTAAGGATATTCTACACCACGACAATTGATGTGTTGTCTGACGCATATTTACTATTATTTAAAATTTATGAATTTGAAGGCGATAAGATAGAAAAATATCACGCCATCATAAAAATCTGTGATCACCAATCAGTTTTATAATGCAAAATGTTACATTTTGGCTGTCTTATCGCTAGAAACGATTTTCACAACCGATACTGATAAGATGCCGTGTTAGTCTGTGGCCAAGGTAGTGGGCCCTGCTAAAACCAAGAGCTCTATTTTTGAATCACTCGCTTGAATACGCGTGTGATTTTCGTTCGAAATCTAACTAAAATACAACGATAATCACGCAAAATATAGACGTAAGTAGCCACAAAATTGATGTTACCTTTTTTTTAGCACAATCGTTTGGATTTCAACTGTTTTAGTACGAAAATCGGACAAAAAATAATGAATATCACACGTCATCTTTACGCGAGTGATTCAAAAATAGGGCCTCAAGCCACGCGAATTGCAAATGCACACTAAAATCTGTTTTTGTTTGCTAGTTGAATATTGTAAACAATCTTTACATTTCGTTGTAACGAACTAATTCCTTTAAAATAAAATAAGCAAAAAAACTAAAAATCTTCATTGATAATTCATCGTTAAAAACTGAGATCTATTTAAATCAAAATAATAGTTAACCAATTTCACTTATTTATTTTTAAAACACTTCATGCACAAACAAAAGGTACATATAGCGGACTTGCTGATGCTAAAAGCAATCTCTACCAGTTAAGTGTTTAATAATTAATTTTATTCATCGATATTATTTTAAGTCATAAAAGATTGTTTTCATTCGACTAGAAAAGAAAAAAATACTCTATTTTTTATCGAAGTTTTATCCATTTTTTGAACGCATATGTTATACTAGCGGCTTCCCGCGACTTAGTCCACGCGTTTTGAATTTTCTCTCTCCTTTCATCGTAGCGTGATGTTTCATACCTTTAAGCCTGCGTCGATAAATAAACTATCCAAAACAAAAATATTTTTTCTAATTGGTCCAGTAGTTCCTGAGATCAGCGCGTTCAAACAAACAAACTCTTCAGCTTTATAATATTAGTATTTCTTTTATTGAAATCAAATGATGTAAGGGGCAACTTAGTTAAAAATTAAATGTTCGTAATGATGAATGTATTTATTTTAATAAGAATCAATACTCATGTGTCTAAGACACCTTCGAAATTAGTGCATTAATTTCAGCAAATTTATTTAAATACTTTTTGTTTGTAAATACATACATGATATAAATAGAAAACACCAATTTATTAACATAAGAAAGGTTGTAGTGAGTAAATAATATAAGAAAGACATATGCTGTCGCGGACTTTATTGTAGAACTGTTAATGCAGAATAATCTCGTCATACATGATTTTTGTGTAACTCAAACGGTTAACGCAGCGAAAGTTCTAAAAAGGAAACAAAGTCAAAAGTCAAAAATAATTTATTCAATTTAGGACACAAAATGGTACTTTTGAACGTCATTAATTAGTGTAATATCAATCAATTATGGCCCGTATGGGGCTAGAACATGTCTCCTTATCTTTTGGGCCCTACTAGCGCTTCGAAACAAGACACAGACAATTTGGCAAGTGCTGAGAAGAAACGCCGGAACAAACTCAGTCACCACTTATGCCACAAAAATGATACAAATGAAAATAAACAGGTAGGTACTTCAGTTTGGTGCAGGTTGGACTGTCCATACATTCTCGTCATTAAGATAGTCTTGAATTTTAATATTTTTCCCCCGTTTTGAAAGAAAGAAAGAAATAAAATGAATTTATTCGACCCAAAAATGAATGAAGTTAACAAAAATACATGTACTAGTCTACTTAGGCCGAATAAGGCACCCGTTTTCGCACCATTTTTCATTCCTGCGCTGGACTTATGAATCGTATCTTTATTTTATATAACTTAAAGCCTTCGCCAATAAATGGGCTATCTAACGTAATCAGAATTTGTCAAATCAGTCTAGCAATTGCTGAGATTAGCGCGTACAAACAAACAAACTCTTCAGCTTTATAATATTAGTAAGATAAATAATTAATAAATATTTGACAACATCACATACATTGCTCCGATCCCAAGCTAAGTACCTAAAGCACTTGTGTTATGGAAATCGAAAACAACGGTGGTACCACAACACCCAGACCCGAGACAATATAGAAAAGATCGTTTTCTACATTTTCCCGACCGGGAAGCGAACCCGGAACCTTACGAGATGGCGACACTTGAAACCAGCGTGCTAGCCACTCGACGACGGAGGTCGTCGTCATCGATTAGATAAAAGAAAAAAATATGCTAGGCAGAAAATAAACACTTACTGTGTAACTTTGAGAGGTCGTTCTATGGGGATGACTTCCATGTCGACACACTTTGATACCCTCATCTTGCAATTGACGTTTTCAACATCCATAGTTCAGGCTGCTGAAGAAAAATAACAGAATTTATAAGCTGAACGCATACTTATCCGAGCCGAACGCACCGAAAGGAACGAATTTTAGAATTCTTTTATGAAATCTCATGAAACCACGCACACTTGCCCGCGTCGAATCGTCCGAATCTGGGAGAACCCTAGAAATCCCAGATAAATTCAGATGACGTCATCAGATTCGGTGCGGCTAATGCGGTGGACTCGGCCGAATCAGTCGAATTGCCGGATAAAATCTTCATACTCACTCTCACCTTTTGATGTAACTAAAATCGGACGAATCGGAGATAGCCTCATGATTTCTTTGACTCAATCGATTTGTCTGATTCGGTCGTTTCGGCCGAATCAGATATGTGTGCGAGGCCTCCTTGACTTATGTTCGTTCGGCGTATTCGGCTCGGATAAGTTTGCGTACACCTTAAGTCTATGATATAATTAAAATGAATTAATTTATAAAAAGGAACGTCAAGATTGTTTACAATATTCGACTTACAAAGAAAAACGGACTTTAGTGTTAAAAAAATCCTCTTTTATACAAAGGTACCTAAAAGCTCTATTAAATATTTCAAGTAGTTAATATTTATAACATAATTTGTTATGCCTATTCCCACAATAATAGACGTTATCAACGTCATCAACGCTTTCATTGAGACAGGGGTCAAACTGATAAACATGACTCGAAATGAATGGCGATGTTCTATCTACATATTATTTTAATATGAGTTTGTGCATGTATTATTATTTTATTTACTGCCCCGCCTCGGTGGCGCTGCGGTTTCCCACTTTAAAGCGACGGCTGCGCCAGAGGTTCCGGATTCGATCCCTGGGTTGGGCCAAAAAATAAACCTGGGTTTTTCTATTCATGAAGATGAAATAACCAAAAACTTGCGCACGGGCGGCAATTGACGTTTTCATAAGAAATCACAAATTTCGCAGGGTCGGACTAACAGCACGGTAGCTCAATTGGTAAGAGCGTTTGGCCCGGTTTGCCAAAAGGTTGCTGGTTCAAGTCCCGCCCGTGCGCAAGTTTTTGGTTTCTTATTTCATCTTCATGAATATAAAATATGACACTGTGAGTGTTAAAAACATTCTAAAGCACTGGGTTTTTCTGTTGAGAAATTCTTAGGATAGCCCGGAGTTTGGAAGTTGGCGGTGTTCCACCCCCTTGCCTCGGAAAAGCACGTAAAGCCGTTGGTCCTGCGCCTGATCTCTCTCCGGTCGTGTCAGATTGCTGTCCCATCGGGCTATGAGAGTGAAAGGAATAGAAAGTGCACCTGTGTTTGCGCACACACTTGTGCACTGTTATATGTCCCGCGCGGTCGGTTAGTCGTTGTGTGTGAAATCGGCAAGGGGGACTATTATTATTTTATTTGTCTAATAAAGTACCTACCGTTCGTGAAATGTTAAATCTCGCGAGTCAACTATTATTCTAATTTTGAAAAAAAACGATATTTTAACGTAGATCCCTATATTGCATGTACATTTCCACTGATTATTAAAAAAAAATACAAAATAAAATTACACAGAGTCGAACCTTTTTTTTTATTATTATTATATATTCTTTATTGCACAAACAAAATGAAGTACAAATGACGGACTTAATGCTTTGAAGCATTCTCTACCAGTACACCATTGGGTGAGTTAGAAACAGTTGAATGAAATTTAAGATATTAGTGAAATTAATTATTGTACGCCTCGAAGGCAGGTTAAAATGATTTAGTTAATGTAAGCTTAATTAAGATCTGATTCATGTACATACCTATTACTATACGATAAATAATTGGTTGATTGATAAATAAAACAGCTCTCGGTCATATTTTATCGAGGAAGATTGGCTGAGGATTTGAACCCGGACCCTTGTCTAGAACCAATCTGTTAAATCCTGAGTTTACAACCTTTTTTTCAGAGTTCTTCTTATCTTGTTCTGTGTGATTTGTTTTTTCATTATAAGAATATAAGTATAAAATAAATTGAAAGTGTAAAAAGCAACTGTGTCAGACAAGGAATCAAACCCTGTGTCTTACGCTTTCCGGGCGCATTCCTATACCACTCGGCCACCGACACATTGGCAAGCCTGTTGAATTTTGCAAGTGATTTCTTTAACGCGTAGGCTGCGTGACGTCATCAATATTGCGAGATTTCTCTCCAACATCCGAAGGTAATATTTTTACAAATATTAAACAGTTAGGATTAAGAAAGCTAATTTATCGTTTATCTTTTATAGTATGACCACTATACAAACTTAATAACATAAATTGCACTTGTAAAAACTAGAGATGGGCCGAATATTCGTTTTATATTTGGTATTGGGCATATTCGGCAGCTTTACCGAATATTCATATTCGGCCGAATATTCGGCTGAATCACCTAATATTCGGCAAAGTGATACTCAAAGTTTTTACTGTTATTGACCCGTGTATTATCATGATTTGAGTGTACAGTGTAATGAGGTAAGTATTTTAGAGTATAGCTTTCTATTTTTGTCGTCACTGAAGCTTTATTTTCAATTAAAGTAGGTTGGTAAAAAGATAATAACGTAATGCAAAATATAGGTATCTAGCTGTTTTGGGATTAGGCTGCTGTGTAAACTCTTTAGAATAATATATTAAAATCAGGTCTTAATTGAAGGCAAAATAAACAAGATATTTATTTCGATCAGTCTTTATTGTGTTAGAGAATAGCTTAATCAAATCACAACACCTTAGTAGATTATGAATAATATTTTTTTCTAGTTTCTACTCAGCATAGCATCGCAAAATATATTAATTGATATTAAACTTTTAAACCTATCCTATTCAACCAATATAGTTCTTTATAAAGAAAATAAGTAATTTGTTTGTACTTTTCAGGTTGTAATTTAAGAGATCTATCATAAAAGAGAGCAATCCGCGCGCTTAGCGTAAACAAGTTTAGACCTGCATTGGTGCGACGGAACGGAATCAAATGCACCGAATATTCGGTTCGGTAAAAGTCTTACCGAATATTCGGCCGAATGTTCGTATTCGGTGAAACCCATGTTCGGCCCATCACTAGTAAAAACTTGGTTCTATTCCTTATCTGACAGTCAGTTCCTTTTTCAATTGCAATTTATATTTTAAATTTGTAAAGTGACAAAACAAAACAAAAAATCAAACTATTTGAATATTTTTAGAATGAAATTGATCACCAAAAGTATATTTTAAATCTATAATTAGTTGCCCAAATATGATCAAACTGACCTATTAAGTCCTCCGGAGCATAAAATTATTTTATTTTCCGATAAACCGGTTTAACTAGCCCTAATTTTTATACCTAGTTTGGGGTATTTTAAGCATAGCTACTAGATTCCTAATGTTTATCTAATCACTCTAAATGGTAAATAGTGAACATTCATAAACACATCCCAAACAAAATAAGTATGGTAGATATCTTAATGCTCTTTGTTACTATATTATGTCAAATTAGCATAATTTCATTTTTTGTTTTTTAAAGTGTTTGACACTATGAAAACTTATTTATTAGTATAAATTGCACTTATAAAAGGCAACTGTGTTGGACGAGGAATTAAACCACGTGCCTTACGTTTGTACCTAGTCTTGCCATAAATATTGTCACAAAGAAAAAAATTGAATGCAAATAGTATTTATTACTTTTACAGTGTGTTAGTTTATGCATAAATATAAAACAATTTTAAACATAAAAAGCTTATTTGAAGTGATCTCTATTGGCCGCAATACAGTCCTTCAAACGTTGGGGCCAGTTATCAATAGAAGCACCCACTCTTTCCATGGGAAAATTCTTCACTGACAATCGTATGGATTATTTTAGGGACTCCAAATTATCTTGGCGTTTAGAGCAAGCCGTACTCTCTAAAACTGTCCATAAATCATAATCCAGCGGATCAAGATCGGGACTAGACAACAGCCAGTCTTCAGCTCTGATGAAGTCCGAAACGTTCGCGTCTAACCAAGACTGCGTGGACCAAGCTTTATGACCCGGCGCCGAGTCTTGTTGGAAAGACCATGCTTGGTTATTGAAAATGGTGTTGTTAAGGAGCTTAACTACCTTCTCAAGAATAGTATCTTGATACACTTGTGCCCATGTTTTAATACCTTTTTCACAAAAATATGGCTCAGTCACTCCTTCATAGCTAACACCCCACCAAACCATCACTGAAGTCAGGTAATGGCCACGTTGCACTCTGCCGACTAATTAAGAAGCTTTTTTAGAGTTTTGAGCATAAATACGGTCATTTTGTTTGTTAAAATGTTGCTCAATTGTAAAGATTTTCTCATCCGTAAACAAAATTTTTCTGTGACCTCCCTTTGCGTACCGCTTCAGTAGTTTTTTTCGATTTTAATACCCTATTCATTTTTAAATTATCAGTTAAAATAACCAGTGCGTCTCTTATAGGCTGCAAGTCCTAAGTCATCTTTTAAAATACGCGACATGGTTCTGGGTGCTATCTTCATCTCCGCAGATAAAATCTTTTGCTTTCGGACAGGATTTCTGCGAATTATTTCCCTTACTGCTTTGACCACATTTTTCGTACGAACACTACTTGGACGGCCAGATCTTTTTCTGTCACAAACAGAGGAGGTCTCCTTGGACCTATTGATAGCCCGGTACACAAATATTTGACTAATACCAAGCGTATGGAGAGTTTTAATAATTGCATTTGGCGCCACACCAACTTTGTGTAATGCAATCACAGCGATTCAGTTCTCTTTATCACCCCACTCCATTTTAATATCGCAAAATATTATTAAATGTATTGGCGCCAAAATTAGAAAACACTCAAAAATAATAAAATTCCGACTATACCACATACATACACGTTGAATTGATTACCTCCTCTTTTTGAAGTCGGTAAAAAGGTAAGCGCTAGATTCGTTTAGTATAACAAATCATTTTTAAAGTACGGTAATAATCTTAACAGAGATTGCTACTTCAATTTCGTATTTAAGGAGCGATCTGCAGGCACAGGACCAACAACTTTTAACAGGTTTTACTCAATTTCCTGGTTGTTTCTGTGCTTTTGAATAATTTCAAACCTTATATTGATTATTTTCTTTTGTTCTGAATCTTTGAGTGATACTCACGATCGAGCGATTGTAAACTCTAACGCAACTAAAATAGGACCACAATAATTATGAATACGGCTCATAATAATTTCCCGTTTTAAAGCCTAGATGGAAACTTTAATTCAAGGATACACAATCACAACACTTGTTATTTGATTTTCCACCTTATTTTATATTCATTAAAGATTATTATCGGCTTGTTTTTCAAAACTAGGCATTTCTTAAGGCTTCCTAAGCAACTTATGGTAAATACATAGAATTAGTAATCAAATTGTTTATGCAGTACTATTCCGATCTTAAGGGCGACTTGTTTTTGTAAAACATGTTCCTACGTCATACACAGATGTTTATATGCGCTTTAATTGAAATACAAAGCAAATGCTAACATAAACTAATGTAATATTATCTTTTTTATTATTTAATACTGACAAATATATATAAAAAAAAACTTTTTTTTTACTTTAGCACTAGGGTAAACTGTGGAATTATTATTTGATTCGATTTCAATTTAAGTAATATAGTATGTGATATTTTTTTAGAATTGGTAATTTAAATTTAAATTTGAGTGTATTTTTGTATGAAATGTATGGGCCAATATGTTATTTTCGTTTATTTATGGTTTTTGGTAGAAATCAACACTTAAGATTTATTTGGGTAAAATAAAAACTTTTGCCCAAATATAACATTGAAATGGAAAAGAATGCATTACGATTTGTAAGTATCAATTTTTAACAAAACTGCTAGTTTATTTATAAATAAATTCAAATAATAAATTTACTACGAACTTCCAAAATAGGCATAACTTAAGTATCTGTTTTTGAAGTTTACGCTATAGCTCATTGATTATAACACAATTTTCGAATATTTCTCGCGGAGATTTAAAAAAAAAGTATCCGTAATTTTGTTGTGTAATGTTTTAATCATTACTTAACAGTTCGTATCAGATGGTATCATCCACTAGTAGTATTTTTAGCTTTTACTTTCTTTGAGTTATTACACCTTTACAAGTGCTTAGGAAATGAATAAAAATCCCGGATTTTACTTTTCTTTCTTTGTGTAATAACTCATTAACTTGAGAAGTCATCTATCCAGCCTCAGTTCAGTAACTTTAATAAACAAAGATAAACACTCACTGTCGCACTCTCGATAATTCCAGAACGATTTCTTTGATTTCTTCAAACTTATCTTACTTCACAAACAAATAAAAACTTAAAAACTCTCTGACACTTCACTTCAAAATACTGGCACGCTAGAAAAATGTGCGAAAAAGTCGTTTTCTTTTTTGCAATGGCCGCCTCCGCGCTTGCGCGATGTCAACTATCGAATGACAGTTGTTTTCCCGCGCATTCACTTTTATTTGACGACGAAAGTTTTTAATCTGGGATTCTGGAACGTAAGGCGCGATTCTCGAGTTCGTAACAACACTGACGATTGATAAACATTGATCCTGCCCTTTTGTGTATTATAAGGTAATGTACTCTTCTCTATTGTACGCTCAGCTGATCAAAAGTTATATTTATCAGGTCAGTCCCCCTTTAAAACTTCTGATAAGGAAAATATACTCTACAGAGAACACTAAGGGTTTTTACCTTTGACTAATTATTCAAATAGGTATTGAATGTCATGTCGGAAGTATACGAAGAAAGTATTGGACGGATAATGCTATTGGCACTTATTCAGAGATTGTCAAATAGGCCGTAAGAATTTCTAGTTTAGAGGCGTAGAAATACGTAGGTTCATTTTTAAACATTGACACATAACCCCTTACTAACACGTTCGCAGATCAAAAGACCGCCGGCGGTCGCATAAAAAAAGCATAACAAAAGACTGTTGACAAACACACCCGTGAAGCAATCGTAAGTTTCTTAAGATTATAAATTATTCTTTCGGCAGTTTTATTTATTTATTTAGATAATTTACTCGGACAAAATACGATAATGGTAGGGCACCATATAATTGACTTTCGTGATCTATTTAGGTATTTATAATAATAAATGTGCGACAGACAACACACCAATTGTCGTGGTTTCGAAGTAAGGTTTTTCTTCCGTGTGTTACGAATACCAGACAAGATTATTACGGGGACGCCTGTCATAAACACTTAAATACATATAAACATCCATGACTTAGGTAGGTACAAATTTAAGTGCTGATCACATAAACATATGCCTCTTCCAGGATTCGAACTCACGACAGCCGGGAATTTATAGTTTGTGTTATGATATTAATATAAACTTTAATAATTTACGTACCATTTTAGAATTTATTAACTCATTATCCTACCTACTATAAGCACAAAATAGTAGTTCTAAAGCAAGCTGACTTATATGTATCTGTACATAGTCTTGTAACTTGCAAGAATCTTCGAATACACCCTTATAGGATGAAATAAGAAACCAAACATAGTGTACGGGCGGGATTCGAACCTGCGAACTCTAACAAACGGGCTAACGCTCTTTCGAAATCAAACTATCGTGCCGTTACGTCATCACGCGTGACGTCGGCGCCATCTACCCGTCTGTATTGCAAGTGGGCCAAGTAGTTTTTCATTACAGAATTTATTCAACTTGGAAATTGATAATGCTTTCGCTATTCAATGATGTATAATGTTATTGACACTTACAGTGTAATTTTGCATTTAGGAATTCGAACCTGCAAACTCTGGCTCTTTCCAATCGAGCTATCGAGCCTTTCCAACCGCTCGATTCTAATTTCATCTTATAAAAATACAAAATAACACTGCGAGTGTCAAAAACATTCGAAATCAGCATTCTGCACGTAGGGTTTATTTACATAATACAAAGTAAACCCAAACCTAGCCTACTAGTGATATTGTTATACCTGCAAATAGGATAGAGTAACCTGTTTAGGCGTCACTTGAAGGCTCGACTCTAGTGTACAAACTATTCAGTCAAGCGTGAAAGGTAAAAACAACAAATGAAGAAGTGTTGAAGATTGTAGATGAGAAAAGAAATATTTTAAAAGTAATAGAAACCTGATGCGACATGACAGGTTCTTAGTTAATATAATGGAAGGAAAAGTAGAAGGAAAGAGGAGAAGAGGAAGACCTAAGAGAAGTTATTTCGACCAAGTGAAGGAAAAAGTTAATGTCATGTCGTACCAGGAGGTCAAGGAAAAGGCAAATGAAAGAAAAGAATGGCGATTAGTCCACCGACAAGAGCGAAGCTCTTAAGTTTAAGAAGAAGAAGAAGCAAACTCAAAACACGCGGACCAAGTCACTGGATCGCTAGTTTTATAAGTTTTATAATAATTTGGAAGAAGCTATTCATATACATACTATAAGCTATATAAGCTTGTAATCGGTCGCTGTGGAAGGCTGTGGGGGAGGCCTATGTTCAGCAGTGGACATCCTTTGGCTGATAATGATGATGATGATGTAAGAAAAGATAAACGACAAATGGCGACAAACGGAAAATATAATTATGTAGACTTAGACTCAATCAACAATTGAAAGTATGTATAAAAAATATGATTGACGCTGATACGACGCGATTATTTCATAAAAACTAAACCTACATTTTTATAGCAAAGGAGAAAAGAATAGCAAGGAAAGCTAATGATCAATAATTTGAAAGAAAGAAAGAAAGAAAATACATTTATTTGACTCAAATACAAGCATAATATACAAATATATGAGAAAAGCAGGCGACTTGAGTCAAAAAAGCTCAGCATATAATATATAATTTCAAGTAAGAATAAATATTTTATTCTAATTTTAGTTTATTTATAAGCTTTTCAACTGCTTCCAAAACCAAAATTAATAATTGCTTCTCGCGTGCTCATTAAATGTAGAGCTATCCAAATGTCAGTTCACAACTTCAATGTGTGGTTTCTTATCACGGAATTGAACCCTAATTACTTCGAGGACAGGTTAAAAGCAGTCTCCATGTCACTGACCAGTGATTACAATGTTGCAGGACAAGTTTTTATCCTTTATCCTTTATCCTTTATCCTTTTAGACATTCCCACACATCGCCATCTAGCCCCAAAGTAAGCTACTCAAAGCTTGTGTTATGGGTGCCAGACAACGGATATAATACTTAAATACCTTTTTTTTTTTGTAAATACATACATGATATACATAGAAAACACCCAGACCAATACAAACAGACATGTTCATGCACACAAATGTTTGTATTGTGCGGGGATCGAACCCGCACCCGCTGCGTAGTCGGCGATTTCTCGACCACTACACCAGACGGGTCGTCAAATTAAATGACGTCAAATTTTTGACGATTATATATGAGAATTATATGAGGCCTAAAGATTTCCTGGATAAATAAGCTATCCAATACAAAACAACGTCGTTTTTTTTTCGGTGCAGCAGTTCCTGAGATAAGCGCGTTTAAACAAACAAACTCTTCAGCTTTATAATATTAGTATAAATAAATTGCACTTTAAAAAAAGTAATAAATCGAACCCTACATTCTTTGTGGCTCTTTATTCACTCAACCATCCACTAGAACATTTGCCTCTTAAACCCTGCGGACTGGATCACGTTTTTTTTTTCATTTTCATCGAAAATTTTCGTCATCATTACTAGCCCAAGGACGTCCACTAATGAATATAGGCCGCCCCCACGGTTTTCTACAGCTAAAGGTTGAGAGCGGTCTGCATCCAGTGTGATCCTGAAATTTTTACTAGGTTGTCAGTCCATCTTGTCGGTGGACGTCCTACGCTGCGTCTTTGGTCGAAGGGTCTCCAATTCTCATTCTCAACTATTTTCTGGTCTAAAACTGACTTTCCTAGGACCCATAGTGATGAATTAAATAAATAAGCCAATGTCTCCAGAACATAAGAGAATCGATTGGAATATTACTCTTGCTACAAATGGAACCATTATTCCATTTGCCTTGTTATCTAGACTTGTATCGCTTATTGAGATATCCTGTCATATTTGCTGATGCTCATTCAACATGTACATATAGCAATATGTGGTAACTTCTTGAAAGAACCTCTCTCTTTTTGTAGTTCGAGTTAACCAGATCAAATCCTTTAAAAAAATTAGGCAGACATGAGTTTGCGAATGAAACTAAAATTGTCCCTGGCGGCTGTCCGCCTCCCTAAAGATCATCCGTAGCAGCTGAGCCCCCCCCCCCCCCCCCCCCCCCCTAGTGTTCGTCCCTGGCAGCTAATAATTTCAGAATTTTAATTTAAACCTTATAAGGCAATCCTAATCATGTTTTACAGGACATTATTAGGGCCAGAAAAGTGCTTACATACGACATAGCAGATACGGTACTTTTTGTGCGCGATTCCGACTCGCTTTTGGTAGGTTTTGGTCTGAAATTGGGTCAGTTTTTTAAAGAACCCATGCAAGCAGGGGTTTTTATAGAATTTTGAAAGAAAAATTGTAATCAAGGGTCTACTACTTTTTACAATCATATTCTGTTCCACACAGTCCATCCATTTATTTTCTTTAGACGGCCTGTTCCCCTCCAGCCATCAGTATTTATGCTCATTCCTCACTCTTCATGTCTAATGATCTTCATCTGTCTTGTGCCACAAATATTTGTAAAAAATTTAAAATACACTGTTTTTCGAACTATTTACAATCAAAGAGATTATTATTTAGTGCGATCATTAACAATTTATGAAGCTTAACAAAATATTGATCACGCGCTTAAGCTTATCTCGTGTTATGTTCTAAACATTTATCTAAGTCACTATTACGCATTTCAAACAGATTATTTTGGTCCTAACATCGAAAACATAACGTAAGATATTTTCGCGAACTGCTTTTGTTACCTTGTCCACGTCACGTTTTAGATAAGGATGTTTGTTTGATAATAATGTCATAAAAACTTATAAGGTTCATTGATTTGAATTCTGGTATCAAGGCGGACATTCCCATGAGATAAAAGATGATAACCCCAGGTAAATAAAGCTCATTCACACCCATTGAACTATTGTACGTATGGAACTGACCACTTGTCATCAACTCATACAATTAGAAATTAAAATTTAGTAATGTAGTAATTGTGTTTATAATTTTCTTAATTCTTTTTACGCTATTGCATAGCTTCTATCGCGGGCCTTAAGCGTGGAGACCGAATCCATAAATTCCGTAACGAAAATAACCTAACACTCCGCCCGGCACAACGATGATACTTTTTAGTTTTTCCATCTATCGATGAATAGCAGAACTTTTAATAAAATAAATAAATAAAAATAAAATAATTTTATTGCAGACAAATCGTCCATACAGTTTTTTTTTTTTAATTATAGAAGAATTGAACAACTAAATCAAAAATTTTTATTATATTTTTTTAGGCTAAAAATAAAATCAAATGAAATTCACATTATTAATTCAAATTATTTTACAAGAGAAATAAAAACAAAAAAAAATAATAAATAAAAAAAATAAAAATAATAAAAATAAAATAATAATAATAATAATAATCATAATAATAATAATAATAATAAATAAATAAATAATAAATATTAATGACTTTTTGAAATATCATAAGTCAGAAGCTTGTCTCTTTAGTTTAGCAACCCACCTTTAGGTGGTCTTGGTTGTAATAGTAGTTAGTAAAATAATAATTGCAGTTAAAAAGTAATTGCATAACTTGATAAAACATGCTATGCAATAGCCTTACCGCGGCAGTCTCCGAGTGACGCACGTCTTTTTAGGGTTCCGTAGCCGAATGGCAAAAAACGGAACCCTTATAGATTCGTCAAGTCTGTCTGTCTATCTGTCTGTCTGCCTGTCTGTCTGTCTGTCTGTCTGTCTGTCTGTCTGTCCGTCCGTATGTCACACCCATTTTATTCTGTAACTATAAGCATTACACAATTGAAATTTGGTAGGAAGATGTATCTTGTTAACCGCTTACCGATTCTCATGCAAAAAATAAAAAAAATGACAGTTAAAAGGGGGCTCTCATACATGAAACTAAAACCAAAAAAAAATTTTTTGTCAAACCTATGCGTGTGGCGTGTCTATGGATAGGTCTTTTAAAATAACATAGAGGTTCCAAAAACCATTTTCTTTTAAAGTCTAACGTTTCATAGCTAGACGCTTCCAAAGTGGTAAAATGGGCGTCCCCCCCCCCCCCCCCATCTAATTTCTAAACCAAGCAAGTGTAAATTTTGAAAAAAATATATAATGTAGATCTTAATAAATACTTTCAACGAAAATTGGTTTGGACGGAATCGAACGAGTAGTTTTTGAGATATAGCACATTTTCAACAACCGCAAACATAACTTTGTACTTCATACAAACACTATGAAAAACAAAGTTATATTTGTAGTGAACAAAATATTGTGGTATTTTAATAAGTAGAAGTTAATGGATTCCCTAATTTAGTTAAAGTTGGCACGGAACCCTCAGTGCGCGAGTCCGACTCGCACTTGGCCGGTTTTTTTTACTTGACATAGTTTATCTATACGTAGTAGTAACAACTCACTGTTTGCACCTAAGTTTAATGTGGTCAGACTTTATTTGGGACGTCCACTGACAGGATGGACAGCTATCCGTGTAAATATTGCAGGATCACACTGGATGCAGGCCGTTGTGAAAAATCATGGGTAGAACTATTTTCAGCAGTGGACGTCTCGTATTTGATAATAATGGAAATATGGATACATTTTTTATATGTTTATTCACATTTTTGCCGTTTTTTTATTAGGTAGGCAGACATTTGGCCATGTCACGAGATGTTAAGTTTCAATGCAGCCTATGATGGACTATGTCTGCCTAGTAACAACCTATTCACTCTTTTCTTGAATTATTTATCAAAAATTACTAATTTGGTAAGTTTCCAATATCGTAGCGTTATCACTTTTACTGTAAACCTTATCAAAGTTTATCTAAGGTGACGGCTGGCTTGACAACGCAACGAAAATATACAAAAACGCAGTAGCTGAAGGAAACAGGGGCTCTATTTTTAATCACTCGAAATAATCCGTGCAAGTTTTGTTGATTTTCCGATCCAATCCTATAAAAATCCACATAAGAGAGGCAAAAAAATATAGAAAAATCTACTTCTGAATAACTTGCGTTTATATTTCGAGTGTTTTTCGTTGACAATTGTTTGATTTTCGAATTGTAGCAGACCTAACCTAGACCTCATCCACCTTACGTCGGGTGTGTGTGATCGAGGTTAAATAAGAGTATCAGCTTAGCCAAGAATTAAAAAACCGGCCAAGTGCGAGTCGGACTCGCACACTAAGGGTTACGTGCCAACTTCAACTGAATTAGAGATCCACTTACTTCCACTTAGCCAAAATACCAAAATATTATGTTGACAGCAAATATACTTTGTTTTTCATAGTATTTGTATGAGTAACAAAATTATGTTTGCGGTTATTGAAAATGTGCTCTATCTCAAAAATAACTAGTTCGATCTCGTTCAAACCAATATACCATGTACATGCTATTAGACAATTAAGAACACGCAATTTAACATCCCATATTGCATACACAAGAAATAAGTATTTTGTGTTATGATAATGACAAATGATTTATCTTTTATCCTTATAAGGAAAAACCTTACAAACAACATTATTCTATATTCAATACTTGGACGACGTCAAAAAACTATATGAGTTTGACCTCAAAGTTATTCAATATAAAAATTAACCAAGATGGACTGGAAAATAGCGAGACTCCTATACAAAATGATAATAGAGCCGACAATGACATACGGACTGCAAGGTACGAGAGCCCACGACCAAAACCATGTCTCATAGCAATACGGCAAAAACCCTATAAAATCGTTAGATTGTATGATTCTGAACCCGACTAGGTGTGTAGTAACGGTCGAAAGTGTAGCAACTGCGTGGGAGGCCATTTCTGCTGTGTCAAAAAAAAAAGACAGTCGGTATTATAGCAATACGTCGGATAGTGAAAATGTACATAGATTTTATAATTGTATTACGAAAAAGTTTGTTTTCAGACATTTTGCGCGTAGCATATAGCCTGAGCGCATTTTTGAAAATGTCAACAAATTTAGCCGACCTGTATCATAGCAATACGGATAAATTTTTTTTTCAACTTTTCGTATTGCTGCCATGATTACCAAAAACCTGTTTTCAGACACTTTAAGTGTAGCATATACTCCCAAAAACGAAAATAACGTTTCGGAGTCGCCTGGCCGACGCCTCTGTTAAATGTTTTTTTAAATTTACAGCCTTCATAGATATTCAAGAATCTCCCTTGTCTATTATATGTACTTTGACAGATGACAGATGTCATTACTTATTTCTTTTGTAAAAGTTACTCAAGTGTGCTTTAAATAAAACCAAAACTATCAAATCAATCAGTATTTAATTTCAACAGCCTCAGCGCTTGTTACGCTCCTGCCCCTTTCTTACTATTATACAGCTCACTCGCCAGCTGCTCCAAACGTTGGAATGACGCTCACTTAGTTGTCATACGTTGTGCGGTTGTGGTGGTGTAAAATGTCGGACCTGAGTTGTGTGTTTTGTAAAGAAACAACGATTGAGAAAGTGAAAAAATTTACCGAAGAGACGCTGAAAAAGTGCAAAGAAGTGGCCGAATATCGGAGTAAAAAACCGAGAGTAAGCAGGAAATCGATTTACTCCGAAATCGAGTTGCCACGTGGTATCGACACGGACATAGGATACCATTCGGCGTGCTATAAAAATTTCACGGCTGTGAGGATTCCGAAGGATTCAAATATTTCTCACGACAATGTCGTCAGTAATGTTTTTGATGACGGTGCATCGACATCCAGAGCGAGGTAAGAATGAAATATATATGCAATATATCTTTGAGGATCGTTGGTATAAAGTGATGTGTAATAATAATAAATAATAATGTGTATAATAATTTCATAACCGAGGTAGAAGAGAGACATGCACGTTTTCAAGAACCAATAAAAAAGAATCCAGTCTTCACATTCAGCACGGTAAAGAAAAAGAAAAAAGTTGTACTCGGTGGCAAGGTTCAAGAATTGAGGCTACAAAGAGACTTATTTGGGCGGCTTTTAGCTTTGTCCTTAGAAAAAAAAATAAGTATCGAAAAAGTGTTGTGTTACCCGATAACCCCAATGCCGCTATCACTTTGTCACATGGACGGTACAATAAATAAAACCGACAAATCAGCATTGATGCGAGACCTTGAAAAAAAAATCGAGAGCACAGAGCCAGAGTCTACAGATGTTTTGATTATCGATGGGTTCTTTTTACTGCACACCTTAAAAGACATACCACGAACATTTGGAGATATCTCGAAAAAAAATTTGCACATTTTGTGCAAACATAATGTTGAGAGGATCGATCTGATATTCGACAGGTATTTCTGCCCGTCGATCAAGGACACGGAGCATGGATTGCGAAGAAACGTAAAATCGACCGATTTTCGAATCTCAGGACCGCAACAAGTTCGACCTTCCGATTTCGCTAAAGAATTGAAAAACATCAAATTCAAAGATGCTCTGGTCAAATTTATTATCAACAATTGGTCAGAACAAGACATGGCGCACATAATCGCAAACAAAATCAAACATCAACATCAATCACGACATGTGTTATGAATATTCGGTGAAAGGTGGTTTTGTTATCCAAACAATCAACGAAGATTTAACTTGCCAAGAACACGAAGAGGCAGATACGAAGATCGTTTACCATGTCTGCCAAATGAAACAACGGGGTAAAGTAACGATTCGATGTTCAGACACCGATATATTAATAATAATGCTGGGAAATATGGAATTTGTAGAAAGTGTCGTCCAAATTTCTATGGATGTTGGTGTTGGCAATTCCCGGCGTTACATTGATGTTTCACGTTTATACGAGACATTGGGATCCACTCTGGCAAAATCTTTACCTGCTTTCCATGCAATGACCGGCTGCGATTATAATCCCGCGTTATATCGCAAGGGTAAAAAAAGACCATTGACGATGCTGAAAAATTCGAAACGCTATCAAGAAGCTTTCGGTGATTTGGGCAGCTATACTTCCGATAGTGACAAGGTATTCCCCATTTTGGAAGAATTCACATGCAGATTGTACAACGAAAAAAAAATTAATAACGTCGATTTAGCTCGACTTAACATTTTTTCGAAGACATATAAAATTAAAAACGACGAGGCTTCGACAACTCTGAATCTCCAGTTATCCAATTACGACGCCTGCAATCTGCCACCATGCAAAACGGAATTGGAGAAACATTTATTACGAACAAAATATATTGCACAAGTCTGGAGCAACGCTCATACCAAAACGCCAACCGAACTGAACCCTGCAGATTGCGGATGGTATGAAGACGAGGGACGATTTCAGTTTTCGTGGTTCTCTGGCAACCAACTACCTGAGTTGAGTACAGTTTACATGGCTTTTGCTGTTAATTTCATAAATAAGTTCGTGATTTTCACTAACGATGTTTATTTTACAGAAGAGGACGTTGAAGATCTCCCAAGCGACGTCGAAAGTGATTTCGAAGACGACGATTCCGAATCCGACAGCGATTGAATACGAGAATATTTTGTAACTTTGAATAAACCGTTTTTTTTTCAACTTCATCCCAGTTTCCTTTTGTGCGATTTATTTCAGTCCTTCAACTTCAATGTTACGGTTTCGGGTAAATTCTTCGTTAATTATCATCTAATAAATTCAGGGTCGCAACGTATTCATTGGTTTGTAACAGAAAATTCAAGATGCCTCAATACGATTTTTAAATGATATCTGAGTATCGAAAAGTTGTCTGATAGAGAAGGTGCTACACTTAATTTGTCTGATATAAATTTTTTGCACATGTGGACAACTTATTTTATCATGTCCAACAATTTTCAGACATATTGCTATGATACCGATCGGTAAAATTTGTTAACATTTTCAAAACGGTCTCAAAATTTAATGCGTTCACATTTCCGTCTGAAAATTGTTTTGTTCGCATCAAATAACCAAAATTTACTAATAAAAAAAATTTTCAGACGTATTGCTATGAGACATTTTTTTTGTCTCATTTTTAATTTTTTTAAGTGATTTTACGGATTTGCGCTACACCACTAACGTCTGAAAAATATGTTTCCGGTATCTCAGAACTATCATTCAACTACAGTCTGCAAATCAGACATATTGCTATGATGCAGTTCGGTAAAATTTTTGACAATTTTGAAAATTCGGTCAGATCAAACGCTACGCGGAAAATGTCTGATATTGGTATTTTCGAGTTCAGGATAATCGTATCGGTTTGCCGGTTTTACCGGATCTGAGCCCTTGTGGCCTGGCTGAGAAATGCACTATCGAATCGAATCGAATCGAAAGTTATTCAATATAAAAAATAAGCTTTGACTATTTTATATGTCACACTAGCGGTCCCCGCGACTTCGTCCGCGCGTTTAGAGTTTGCTCCCTCCCCTCCCGTTGCAGCGTGTTCCTAAATAAATAAGCTATCCAGCACAAAAATATTTTTTCAAATCGATCCAGTAGTTGCTGAGAGTAGGGCGTTCAAACAAACAAACAAACAAACTTTTCAGCTTTATAATATTAGTATAGATTATGGGTAACGAGACGGTGATTTGTAGGAATGCCTATAGTTAGTGTTAATTGACTAGATAACAATTATATCCGCACTTTCAAAAAGCTACCCGGGTATCTTTATCTTTATTTTTATATATTCTTTATTGCACAAACAAAATGAAATACAAATGGCGGACTTAATGCTTTAAAACATTCTCTGCCAGTCAACCATTGGGTGAGGCAGAAACAGTTGAGGCGGCGTAAAATAACAAAAAATAACAAAATGAACTACATATACTTACATAAATACTTTTAAAATAAACCTACATAAACATACTTACATAAATACAATAAAATCCATACTTCACGCTGAACAGATATATTATGTCCTATTATAATAATGGATTCCTCACAAATCAGTCACCTGGAAACACGCACATATTTCTTAGTTGATCTAGTAAAAAAAAAACACCTGTTCTAATGTATCTACTTATGTTCCTATTTATCAATCAATTGTAGGTATAATAACTATAGTTCCGCGTGTGGAGCTACTTATACATATCTGCCGTCCACAAACTAAAATGCCGTTAAGTGCAAAAACCAAATTCGGAGAAAAATGGGTTTAAAGAGTGGGAACGATAAAAAATTCGCTGTTTCAAAAGTAAAAGAGCAAGGTGTAATTTTGATACACCGTCAGATAGGTAATTAAAAGAGCTAAAAAACGGTTTGAGTTTCTCAACGCTATGTGTTATAGATTTTGAAATATTTTAATTTATATGTTTTAATTAAGTATCAAATAACAAATAAGTCATAATAAACACAACTTAAACGCCGCTATAATGCCTTAACGGCATTCTAGTGTTGGATCTTGAATATTTTTTTATAGATTTGTACAACGAGTTGTTTTTGACGAGGCATTACTTGCCTATAATGCGGCTAATGTCAGTTAACGTCATTTCAGTCTGGTTTATTCACAAAAAAATGGATGCTTTTTGTATGCTTATTTAATTCATCTTTATTACAAGACTAAAATGCAGTTAAAAACAAAACCTTTTACCATAACGGCATTTAAGCTGGGCATAAGTTACTTGACAATTTAGAATATAAAGAAAAATGCGTTTATGTCAAAAATAAGAAAACCTGTTTTAGTTTTCAAAATCTATACTAATATTATAAATATAAAGATGAAATAAGAAACCAAAAATTTGCGCACGGGCGGGACTTGAACCAGCAACCTTTTGGCAAACCGGGCCAAACGCTCTTACCAATTGAGCTACCGTGCTGTTAGTCCGACCCTGCGAAATTTGTGGTTTCTTATGAAAACGTCAATTGCGTGACGCTTAGCGCCATCTAGCCGTCTGTTTATGAAACAGATGGCCCAAGCAGTTATTCTTTACAGAATAAATTCAACTTGGAAATTGATGTCGCTTCGCTATCTAATGATTTAGAATGTTTTTAACACTCACAGTGTCATATTTTATATTCATAAAGATGAAATAAGAAACCAAAAATTTGCGCACGGGCGGGACTTGAACCAGCAACCTTTTGGCAAACCGGGCCAAACGCTCTTACCAATTGAGCTACCGTGCTGTTAGTCCGACCCTGCGAAATTTGTGGTTTCTTATGAAAACGTCAATTGCGTGACGCTTAGCGCCATCTAGCCGTCTGTTTATGAAACAGATGGAAAGCTGAAGAGTTTGTTTGTTTGTTTGTTTGAACGCGCTAATCTCAAAAACTACTGGCCCGAATTGAAAATTTTTTTTTGCGTTGGATAGTCCATTAATCGAGGAAGGTTTTAGGCTATATAACATAAAGATACGACTCATAAGACCACAGCAGAAATAAAAAATGTTGCGAAAACGGGAGAAAGATATTCCTTTGGAGAGCTTCCGCTGCATACGCTGCGGAAACCGCTTAAGTTACACAAAAATCATGTATCACAGGATTGTTCAGCATTAAGAGTTCTACAATAAAGTCCGCGACAGCATATGTCTATCTTTTATGGTTGACTTACTACAACCTATTTTATGTTAATAAATTTGTAAAAAATAATGCATTATTTTTAGAGGTGTATTATACACACAGGTATTTATTCTTATCAAAATAAATACATTCATCATCACGAGCATTTCATTTAGAACCAAGTTGCCCTTTATATCAATTGATTTCAATAAATATCTTAGGAGCTATCACAGTTTTAACATAACTCCGCACCAAAATAATGTTCGCAGCTTAAGTACAACGTGCGCTTGCGCTGCTATATTATAAAGCTGAAGAGTTTGTTTGTTTGAACGCGCTTATCTCAGGAACTGCTGGACCGATTTGAAAAAATATTTCTGTGTTGGATAGCTTATTTATCGAAAAAGGCTTTAGGATATAAAACATCACGCTGCGACGGGAGGAGAGGGAGCAAACTCAAAACGCGCGGACGAAGTCGCGGGGGACCGCTAGTCAACATATATTTTTTTAATTTGGCTCGTGGCAATAAATTATAGTGACTTTTTATCATAATTTGTTTAATTTAGCAGTTGACCAATTTTCTGCTATTCATATCAAAATATTAACAATACACGTTTATTACAAACTGTTTCTCACAACCATAGGTATTTGTAATTTGTAAATAATATACACGTTATATGTAAGTGACACATATATCCTTAAAATATAATCAAATCTTAACCATATTTTAAGATCAAACAATTATTTATCGTAATTCTTAAATCTAACAGTTTAACAATTTTCTAGATTTTTTATAAAAATAATAGGTTACTGAATAACAATCATCAAAAACTGTTTCGAACAGTCTTACATAGCTTTATATATGTAGATTCTTATTACAAAAGACAAAAAATAGAATAAATAAAATAAATAAACATCCTTTGGACATTCCCACACATTGCCATCTAGTCCCAAAGTAAGCTACTCAAAGCTTGTGTTATGGGTGCCAGACAACGGATATAATACTTGAATACTTTTTGTTTGTAAAAACCAATACAAACAGACATGTTCATGCTCACAAATGTTTGTATTGTGCGGGGATCGAACCCGCAACCCACTGCGTAGTAGGCGATTTCTCGACCACTAAACCAGAGGGGTCGTCAAACCACAATAATTAACAATTGTTAGCATGATAAAGACAAACTTTGATTCAAATTATTTTAAAAAAATCCTACTTTGATTTAGAGAAGGGTAGGGAGGGGTATACCACACTTCTTGCGTAATTTTGGCAGTGGCAATGGTAGAGGTTCTGAATTTTGAATGAAAGCTTCTTATCGAAAGATAGCCGACGCTTCGTTATAGCATATATCGATCGTATAAATTCGCTCGCGGGAAAGAGCGCTTTTTTCTTCAATATATTAGTTTTTTGACTTTTTCCTTCATGTCGTAATTTGTGTTAGTTTGTAAGTAACTGGAATTGTGATTTTTACAATCATTGAAAGAATATTCATTAATAAAGTGAGTATAACAACAAAAACTTTTCCTGCAAGCACTGAATACCTCCTTATAACGACCAACGTACTCGCATAGTGCATTGCATGCATTTTCCATATTTGGAAAATCCTGACGTAAAACTATCCAAAGCTGGTTAAGATATGTAGTTTGTATGACTTTCGACGAGTTCCTTACCTACTTTGAGTAGATTTTTGGTTTTAGGCTTTTTTATATTTACTTTTATGGTCACTCAGCAACAATTATAGTATCATCTGAGTTTGAACTATCAGACGACTTATCTGACACGATGTCTTTGTCCCTATCATCATCGGAATCTGCAAACGGATCTTGTACTTCTGCATTCGAGATATCAAACATAGGTAGGTATTTCTTCATCAACTAAAGGGTAATCGGGCGCAGGAAATTCTTTTTCAACATTTTCACCCTCTTCATCTTCTGGCTATGCAGATGGTGATAGCATTTCTTTGTTACAAAATAATAAAGTACTACTACAATCGTCAAAACCCACATTAACAAGACGACGTTTTGGTCGTTCGGTTTGACATACTACCTGTTGTTGCTCGAAAGTAGTGATCTGGTTTGGATTTTGCATTTTTAAATATTCTCGAAACACCTTTCAGTGCAGCCATAATCATAAAATATATGCGAAGATTTATCGGTAATGCAGTATTCATTTTTAAAGTAAAATAATACATCATATTCTTTAAAACTGTAAGGCCGAGTTTACAAAGTATTTAAGTCAGTATTTCTAAAAGATCGAGTTGATTTTTGTGCACTCTTACAAATAATGATGTCTTTTTAGTATACATGATCTGGAAAAAAAATATAGTAGTTTTTAGTGTAAAATAAAATATTTTGACTTATACATATTTAGCTAAAATAGCAGTTTATATTTGGGTTGCAAATTAAAAGCGCCCTTCTGTTATACGTGCCTTTAAGAATACCTATCTAACTTAATTAAACTATTTTTAAGGAAAGAGCACTTGTTTCTGCTGTGAGATCTAAAATATTATACAACCATCCTTAATGTGACCTATATGATTAATTTTCTACGCTACTTAATGCATACTACATTAACTACATTAAATGTAGTATGCACTTGGTGGCGTAGGCGTATTTTGTAGGCTACAGCAACAGCAAGCAATCTAATAATAGTAAAGGTTTAAATATTTTTGTATTATAAGCATTATAAGCGTGGCAAGCTTTAGTAATTAAAAGACGCAACATCGAAAACTCGAATGCACTAATTGACTTGTTACCTAAAAAGAGAATTTGCTGGATCGGAAAATTATATCTTACTTCCAAACAGAAGAATTAAAAATTACTGTAAATTTTATAAATAAAATACTCACGTTTTGGCTCCAATTTGTTGTGACGAGAGTTCAGACGCGACGATGATGCCTTGTTATTCGCGAACTTATTCATTCAATGTTTTGAACTTAACCGCATTATAGTTAAGGAATGTAGGATAACGGCATTTATGTCGTGTAAACATGTGCAAAACATGTAGCCTGTTACATTTAGTTAGCATTTATGTTCAACCCGCTATTGCAATTTTGATAAATACAAACACCTAATGCAACGCTAAAATGCCGCTATTGGACTTGATCTGCGTTATTGCTTAGTATTTTACGTAACGGCATTTTAGTCTTGAGCTGTAATGTATAAGTTTTGCAAAGAACACCTAAGCAATATCATCATTAAAGGACTTTAACGACTTATTGAGTGGAAATTTTTGATAACGGCAATATAATTTTGTAATTTTTCTGAGGTCATCGTCTCTAATAAAAGTTAAAATCCCTTAACCGCGTTTTAGTTAAGTAACTTGATGTAACTGCATTTTAGCTCTGTAATTTACTTCAGGCGATGCAGATAACGGCATTTTTATTTTTTTTATCTCAGGAACTAAGGAAGATAGAAAAATATGGGTAAAAGTGTTAGATTCAGCTTTTTTTTCTGATTCAGATGGTATTAAAAAGTCAATTTTGACCAATTGTCGGTTAACGGCATTATAGTTTATGGACGGCAGATATAAGGTCCTACGTCCTACATAAATTAAACATAAACGCTACCTCAACTATATCGTTATCATGAGTTTACGATGGTTTCACTCGCTAGCGACGACGTAAAAAAAAAGTCTATGGAAAATTGCACAGCGCCTCTAGCGGTCACTGACAGAACCAAAATTTTCCATACAAAAAGTGACGTCGTCGCTAGCGAGTAAACTCATGGTAACGATACTGTTTCTGCCTCACTTGGTCGACTGCTAGAGAATGCTTTCATTTTGTTTGAGCAATAAATAAAACCTAAATAAATAAATGCGTAGTTTAATTACTGTATCTACAACCGACGACATGACATGACATGACGACCTCCGTGGTGTAGTGGCCAAGCACGTTGGTTTCAAGGCGTCGCCGCTCCGAAGTCCCGGGTTCGATTCCCGGTCGGGTCAATATGGTGTTGTGCTACCACTGTTGTTTCTGATTAGCATAACACAAGTGCATTGGCTACTTACTTTGGGATCAGAGCAATGTATGTGTTTGGTGTCCAATATTACTTTACTACTTTTACTTTTACAATCTTTTTATGACAACGATTGAAACTCTTAACTATAGAATGTATTTGCCCCCCATAGTTATTTATCTGATAATTATATTATCCTGATAAAAGGCTTAGTTTCTTGAGGATTTAGGTACTACAGCTTATCTTATCTGTTTAGCGCGGCTTATATTAAAGTATTTGATCACCCAGTACCGAAAAACATTTTTTTTTCATACATACTTAACTTATGACGACGAATGAGACGACCTCCGTCGTAGTAACTAAGCACGCTGAATTCAAGGCGTCGCCGCTCCGATGTCACGGGTTCGATTCCTGGTCGGGTCATCAAATATATCGGGTCATTAAATATGTCTCTGATCCCAAAGTAAGTAGCTAATTCACTTGTTTTATGGAAATCAGACACAACGGTGGTACCACAATACCCAGACCCGAGGCCATATAGAAAATTATGATTTCTTCATTGACCCGACGCGGGCTCAATTACTATGACTTATTCTTGAGTGGAGGCAAAGACTCAGCATTGGGACATTTACAGGTTAACTTTAGTGTATTTCAAGTGCACTTTAAAACAATAGAAATTCATGCATTCACTTTAAATCAGGTAAAAGGCATACTGTATTTACCGGACATTGATCCTTCTCACTCAAAACTGTCAAAAATATTGCAATCTGATAACACACTTTCAGCACATGATACTATCTACTTAGATAAAATATTCGATATTATTATGAAAACATGTTTTCGTCTTTGTATTTCAATTTACCTACCTAAATTACGAGACAAATAAATAAGTTTTTTATCAGTTATCAAAAGCCTAAGAACAGACACACCTCTATTTATCAGTAGCCAACCTCCATGATGCATAACAGGTTATGGGTAATTTTCTTTGTTTCGACGTTGCTTATAAATAAATACTCCAGCGGTTGTGTTTAAAATCAGACGCGTTTGTAACTTCTTTCTGCAAGAAATCGCTCCTACGTACAAGGTTACCTATTTTATCACATATTATTTATTTTTATTTATTCAAACTTTATTGCACTGTTAATGGTACAATTGGCGGACTTAATGCCTTGTGGCATTCTCTACCAGTCAACCGCTTGGGAAATGCAGAGAGTTAAATCAGTGGCGATATATTTAAAAGTACTGAGAGGGACAAAAATTCAAAATGCGTTACCATAAACATACATACAAAAATTACTATTATTACTATGATGTATGACTGTCTCGGTGGCGCAGCGGTAAGAGGGTCGCACTTTAAAGCGACGACGGCTGCGACAGAGATTCCGGGTTCGATCCCCGGGTCGGGCCAAAAATCTATATTTTTTGCCCGACCCAGGTTTTTCTGTTCAGAAATTCTTAAGGTAGCCGGGAGTTTAGAAGTTGGCGGTGTTTCACCCCGTGCCTCGGAAAGCACGTAAAGCCGTTGGGCCTGCGCCTGATCTCTCTCCGGTCGTGTCAGATTGCTGTCCCATCAGGCTATGAGAGTGAAAGGAATAGAGAGTGCAACTGTGTTTGCGCACACACTTGTGCACTATAATATGTCCCGCGCAGTCGGGTAGTCTTTGTGACTGGCCACCGTAGTCGAAATCGACTAGGGGACTACTACTATTATAATAAATTGTTTTTCTTTTAGGTGTCATATGAATGCACAAAATCAATAGTTAGGGAGGCGAATAGGGGAATTTTCGGTAATACTCGAGCGTGGCAGTTTAAGATATGAGAGATACCTTGGACCTAATAGAACAACCTTGTAAAGTATTTAGCTCTATATGTAGTGACGCGCGCCTAGGATAGACGATCAGATTAGTAAAAAAAAAACGATAGTCTGTAATACTCGAGCGCGTCAGATTAAGATATCGGGGGTTGATTTTAGTGTTTTAAGACTAAATTTAACTAATCTGACGATAAGTCCTTGACGCCGCCGAGTTATAGGGTCGCGAACTTGTAAAAAAAAAACGTTAATCCGGCATTCTCGAGCGCGATTTTTTTTTTTTTATTTTGAAGAATATAATCTAAAACGTACTAAAAATACAAAATCTGCCGGTTTCCGCATGACCGGGAGTGTGGAGGAGCCATTTCGTCTTCCGAAAAACGCGTTGCGGCATATAAGTCGCGAACGATACATTTTACAAAAAAAAAGTTTAAATAAACAAAAAAGGTAATTTTATTTTACACAAAAAAGGTCTCTTTACATTTTTCTCCAAAGTTAAAACTTTTTGACTTGAAGCTTCATAAAAACTCAAACTCCCGGTTTTTTGAGTATATCTTGAAAACTGAGGGTGTTAAAAAAATGATATGAAATAACGATGATTAAATTATGTTACTTTAATTTAAAAAAAATTTTTTCTAAAGCTTCTCGACAATTTTCGTGGACTTGGAAAAGGTTACGCGTATCTGTATACAAAAGTATTATTAACATGTACAGTTTCATGTATGTATATTATTCAATAGCCTGTTGATCCTCAAATTGTTTTTTGGACGTACCGTCAGCAAAACGAAGTGAAGAATTATTAAAAAGAAAGAAGAAAGGAAAAAACAAGAAACCAAAAAACCTTTCCGGTCAGATTAAGAGAACCCACCAACATTTTTGTCAGATTAAGAAAATATACTTTCAGGATACCGAGATGAACCTCCCCTATGAAAATCTGACGCGCTCGAGTATTTCAAAAAAACTTTTTTTTTTTGCATTTTCAAAAATTCATCGTAACTTATGGTCACGCCAAAATCGTCAGTTTTTTTTAAGGGAGCTTCCTTGGGGCCTACTTAACACCCCTTCCAAAAATCTGACGCGCTCGAGTTTTTTTTTTTTTTTGCATTTTTGACTACTTTATATGCCTACCCCCACCACGCAAACCGGCAGATTAGTATACCGTTGTTATCAAAGGCACTTGGGGCATACGTAGTATGAATATCTGACGCGCTCGAGAATGCCCAAGTAACTGTTTTTTTTTTACATTTTTGAAGAACCGTACACGCCAAACCCACCACTAAAATGGTTTTTACCATACGAGCTTTTCTTTTCGAAATTATTTTATCTTTCGATTTTGATAGGTCTCGACGGCGCCGTTGAATTACGCCATTTAGCTACCTCGCCTCCCTAACTACAATGGTATTGAGAGAAAGAAAGAAATTTGTATTGCCAAAGAGCAGTTTAGTGTTGCTCCAATAAATAACTGTAGTCTATAAGTATGTTGTAGCTATACCCTTGCAGGGTTCATGTGTAGTACTTTATCCCTTATTACCAACTGAATCTAAATCTACAAACATGTAATGCTAATAAATTTTGAATTTGAATTTGAATCACATGGAGTAAACAAAACCTACATCATTTGGGAGGCAAATAAAAATTATGGCGACTATAGTGACGTCTAAAATATTTCAGCTTTGTGATTTACCTTGGCCTTTCAATAATAGTAAAAGCCTTTTGACAAATTCAACATATGTATTTAAAAGCTTAGTCCAGTGTTTTGGAACCTGTGAGGAGCCTTACTCGAGAGGATGGCTGACAGAAATTGGCGACATTCGTCAGAATAGGCGTGTCGCACTCATATTTATTCCAATTCCACAATTACTTTTCCACTTGACATCAATAAGGTTAATAAACGCTGGTTTAGAGTAAGTTTTTTTTAGGATCACAATCAGTTTTGATATTACTGAGACTCACGAAACTCTTCAACGTAATAACATGTTAAAATAGTTCATTACCACCGCGAATATCTTAAACGTTTCCATATTGTCACTACAGATACATGTCCTTGCGATGATAACACTATACAAACTTGGAACCATCTTATAGAACACTGCCCCAGATTCGAATCCAAACGCATGAACCATATTATAGCTGCCCGATGTCTTAATTTAAATCCATTCCGTATCCCTGAAATTATAACTAAAGAAACTACTCTAAATACTTTTCATTCTCTGTTAAAAAACATAGTCAATAGTCTAAAAGAATTCAATAAATAATCAACTACATACTAATCACACTTCCTTTACCAAATAACAGTTGCGTTCAAGGAGTAAACCGTTAGCTCCTTGAGCCCAGCAGAAAAGACTACGTCAGACACTATAAAAAATAAATAAAAAATATATAGATACTCTGAAGGTATATCCTAGCACTCGTGTTATAACGTTAAATTGATAAGGCCTTCTTGTAAATGATAATGTAATATGTGTTTCATTTTTAATTATTAAGGGTTCTGTATAATTCTGTTGGTAGTATCCGACTCTTTATTTGTAGACAAAAAAAAGGCTCGAGTTTGCGCAAACGATTGCGGTTTTCCTACTTCTACCAATTAAGCATAGCAAAACAAATTTCGCCATCCCCGTTTTTCTAGAAACCACTTATATTTGATATTACCATCTCGTAACAGAAAGCGCTTTCAAAATCTAACATTCCTTTGAAAAGGAGCACAAAATCAACCCGCTTTTAATACGTCAATTTTGCACGAAACTCACAAAGACATACACCCTTCTGCTTCTGCTATGTTTGAGCGTAAAAGTGGTATACCATTTTCAAACGAGAGCACATATCCTGGACGCTTTGAAACGACGTATCCTTATAACAAAATCGTATGAACATACGCCCTTTCGATATAAGCAAATTCTCGAGCAAAAGTAGTATACTATTTTCTGTGGCCAGTATCAAAAACGACGTATCTCCATTACTTAATGATAAAGTTACGCTCTTTTAAAGTTACAACTGGTTGTTCGAGATCATAAGGAATTCACGTTACGTATTCGCAATTCGTGAGGTGGGTAATAGCGGATTTTTTAAGAAGTCGCTATGTTAAATGCTATGTGCGTTTAATATGGCATGTACAAATCGATTGGCGAAATGCTTTTAGAATTAATGTTGTTTTGATCCACGGCATATAAATAAACAAATCTAATATATAAAATTCTCGTGTCACAGTTTTCGTTGCCATACTCCTCCGAAACGGCTTGACCGATTTTGATGAATTTTTTTGTGCTTATCCGGTATCTATGAAAATCGGCCAACATCTATTTTTCATCCCCCTAAATGTTAGGGGTGGTCCACCCCTAATTTTTTTTTATTTATTTTTTAGACAAAGTTTTTTGTTGCTTTAGAATGTTTTTAACACTCACAGTGTCATATTTTATATTTATAAAGATGAAATAAGAAACCAAAAATTTGCGCACGGGCGGGACTTGAACCAGCAACCTTTTGGCATAAATACTTTAAAAGAAAATGGTTTTAGGAACCTCGGTGTCATTTTAAAGGACCTATCTAAAGACACCCCACACGTATAGGTTTGGCAAAACACAATATTTATGGTTTTGGTTTCATGTATGAAAGCCTTAAATGACATATTTTTTTATTTTTTGTATGAGTATCATATAGCAGTTAACAGGATACATACTTCTACCAAATTTCAACAGTGTGATGCTTATAGTTACAGAATAAAATGGCTGGGACATACGGACGGACAGACAGACAGACAGACTTGACGAAACTATAAGGGTTCCGTTTTTTGCCATTCGGCTACGGAACCCTAAAAAGGTCTTCTTGCGACTGGATACCCTCCATATTCGGCAGAGCTCTTCTCTGTAGCATATCCCATGCATGCTCAATCGGGTTCAACTTCTGGCGACTGAGCAGGCCAGAGCAGGACATTGATGTTAGCTGCGGCGAAAGTCTGTCTTACAACTCTTGCGGTGTGCGGTCGTGCATTATCATGCATTAACTGAAATAAGGGACCGATTTGCACTTGGAGAGGAACGATGACGTCTGATACAATCGTCTCAGCATAAATTTGAGCGTTGAGGTTGCCTCTGATCCTAATCAAATCAGTTCTTCCGCCGATCCAAATACCCGCCCATACCATGATGGTTCCACCACTATAAGGATGGACTTCCTGGCAGGATTTTAATCGCTGTTGGCGTCCAGGGGTTCTCCAGTGTCGTATACGTCTTGTATCTGCCCAATTTCTGTGTTCAAGAGCCCATTGATATCGAATCCTACGATTGTGCATTGCTATAGGTGGTAGCGGTCTTCGGGAATGAAGGTTTACTTCATGCAAGCGGTTTCTGACTGTTTGGTCGCTAATTAAATTCACTGAAGAGTGATGAAGCCTCACGGCTAACATCATGGCGGTTATTGTTGGAGCTCTTCGAGCTGTGATTTGAATGTATCGGTCTTGTCTCCGTGTGGTGCAGCGATACCGTCCTGCACCCTTTGCACCGTTTTTGGACAGTTAAAATTTGAGTTAATATATAAAAAACTATAACACCTAAATGATTTTTTATTGAACTTTCATTTTTTTTGCACCTAATTTAATCATTAAGATGGCATTGTTTATATAGAATTATTATTACAGTATATTTAGACAAAAAATGGCCATAAATGGTACAGTGGCCACAAACGGTACTTCTACCCTATGTTTTTATAGGGAAAATTTTGACAGCTGATTTTCATCTTTTACTCGAATTTGATTGACAGTTCCTGTTTCAAATTATGAAATGCACCAAAAAGGATCCATATAAATTTATAAAATCATAAATTTATTACAAAGCCACATCTCAATCTCAAGAAATCCGCATAAAAATGCTTGATCCCTAGACACTTTTGATGTGTGTATTATCAATCACCCTCAAATATTGAATAACTGCTGATTTATTAAATTATTCTCTATTGTTTTGTTTCTAATATTATCTATTTAACTTCCAATCTTTAAATTTCACACTACACGCTTCGAATTTCAAAATCATGTTACGTACACTATTGTTGGACTACAGTTTCGTCTGTAATTTAGATCTTTTAGTTATAAGCAAGTGCAATGCAATCTGTTTGTGTACATAATAAATAAAAAAATTGAATTCACATTTAAATGTATGAAGTTCGGTACAGTTCATAAAAAGTCATAAAGGTCATTTATTTATGCAAATAGGCCCATTGAGGACACTTTTACATGTCCCTACATATACCTATATCCCTACCACAGCTTCGGGACAATTTTGGGCTAGTGCTGAAAAGAAGCTGCGCAACAAACCCAGTCACTGTTGTCAATGCCTCTTTTCAAAAGGTTTACAATGTTTGTAGTATTCATGCAAGTCCATACATTATTATCTTTTAAATAATTATCTACTTTATACCCTTTCGTCATTAGGGTTTCTTTAATGACAGTTTTTTATTGACCGGTAAGTTTACAATGTGTTCTGGTGGTTTATTGAAAAATGTTATACATTTCCCTATGAAAGAATTACCAACCTTTCGAAGCCTAAATTGTGAAATAGCAAGCTTATTCTTGTTCCTAGTATTATAATTGTGTATATCACTTTTTTTCGTGAATGAATGTAATTTTTTGCGTACATACATTAAATTTTAATAAATATACTTAGAGGCTACAGTCGATATTCTAATTTCTTTAAACACCTCGCGTAGGGAATCTTAAGGGTTTTAGATTATAAATAGCTCGCACGGATCTTTTTGTAATACAAACATTGGTTCTATGTCAGCAACCGTGCCCCACAAAGAAACTACCGTTTATAATCTAAACTATGCATTTGAGGAACAATTTAAAAAAACAAAAAAATTAAAAATAAATTATAGTTTAAAAAAACTAAAAAAACACGCTTTTATAGTTAACCGAACTAAAAAGTAGAAAATGTTTTTTTATTACAAAGGGTTAGAGAATAATTCAATTCAGAGTAAAAAGTGTGGGGTGCATTTTACTATATATTCATAACTTTTACTGTTTTTTTTTTCATAACTCTCCGCACATAGCTAGTTGCATGTACAATAATTGTAACATTTAATATATCAAGCACCCCACGCTTTTTACTCTGACCTGAATTATTCTCTTACTCTTTGTAATTAAAAAATATTTTCTACTTTTTAGTTCGGTTAGCTATAAAAGCGTGGTTTTTTAGTTTTTTTAAACTATAATTTATTTTTCATTTTTTAGTTCGAATTTTCAATTAATTATTTGCGAACATGCGACACGCGATAGCTCTATCTTTCTTACTCCCTTACAGAGGATCCACGAAAGAATTAATTAATCCTGGCGGTCCTTATAAGGATATTGAGAAACTGTTATTAAATTATTGCATTGTCATTGGTCCTTGATACGTGTGCAAAGTTTCAAATTAATCAAACTTCTGGAAATCGGTCAAATTTATGCTCAAAGATTCCATTACATACATACATACATACATACGTACATACATACATACAACCCAAGTTAATAAAAGCGTGGTAAAAATAAAACCAAATTTATGTTAAAAATAACACTTTATTTATCAATCGTCATCATCATCGTCTTCATCATCACTATTCTGTCTATTTTTCAGCTTTGCTTCCAACTCTTTAGCCGGGTTAAACACGCCGCTTGTCTGAGTGTTGCAAATAAAACATCGCGTGCTTTTCTTATAGTTTTCCAAAGCACACTTCTCGCAAAAGTAGTGTTTGCATCTGCAATAGAAAGATACAGGGTGAACAATTTAAGTTTGAGAATTTCGAGTAACATATATACGACCCGTCTGGTGTAGTGGTCGAGAAATCGCCTACTACGCAGCGGGTTGCGGGTTCGATCCCCGCACAATACAAACATTTGTGTGCATGAACATGTCTGTTTGTATTGGTCTGGGTGTTTTCTATGTATATCATGTATTTATTTACAAACAAAAAGTATTTAAGTATTATATCCGTTGTCTGGCACCCATAACACAAGCATTGAGTAGCTTACTTTGGGACTAGATGGCGATGTGTGGGAATGTCCAAAGGATATTTATTTATTTATTTATTTACTAGCGGTCCCCCGCGACTTCGTCCGCGCGTTTTGAGTTTGCTCCCTCCCCTCCCGTCGCAGCGTCATGTTTAATATCCTAAAGCCTTTCTCGATAAATAAGCTATCTAACACAGAAATATTTTTTCAAATCGGTCCAGCAGTTCCTGAGATAAGCGCGTTCAAACAAACAAACTCTTCATCTTTATAATATAATTAGCGCAAGCGCACTTTGTACTTAAGCTACGAGCATTATTATGGTGCGGAGTTATGCTAAAACTGTGATAGCTCCTAAGATATTTATTGGAATCAAATGATATAAAGGGCAACTTTGTTCAAAATGAAATGCTCGTGATGATGAATGTATTTATTTTGATAAGAATAAATACCTGTGTGTATAATACACCTTTAAAAATGATGCATTATTTTTTACAAATTTATTAACATAAAAAGGTTGTAGTAAGTCAACCATAAAAGATAGACTTATGCTGTCGCGGACTTTATTATAGAACTCTTAATGCTGAACAATCTTGTCATACATGTTTTTTGTGTAACTTTAGCGGTTTCCGCAGCGTATGCAGCGGAAGCTCTCAAAAGGAATATCTTTCTCCCGTTTTCGCAACATTTTTCATTTCTGCTGTGGTCTTATGAGTCGTATCTTTATGTTATATACCCTAAAGCCTTCCTCGATAAATGGACTATCCAACGTAAAAATATTTTTTCAAATCGGGCCAGTAGTTTTTGAGATTAGCGCGTTCAAACAAACAAACAAACTCTTCAGCTTTATAATATTAGTATAGATTAGCGCAAGCGCACGTTGTACTTAAGCTGCGAACATTATTTTGGTGCGGAGTTATGTTAAAATTGTGATAGCTCATAAGATATTTATTGAAATCAAATGATATAAAGGGCAACTTGGTTCTAAATGAAATGTTCGTGATGATGAATGTATTTATTTTGATAAGAATAAATACCTGTGTGTATAATACACCTCTAAAAATAATGCATTATTTTTTTACAAATTTATTAACATAAAAAAGATTGTAGTAAGTCAACCATAAAAGATAGACATATGCTGTCGCGGACTTTATTATAGAACTCTTCATGCTGAACAATCCTGTCATACATGATTTTTGTGTAACTTAAGCGGTTTCCGCAGCGTATGCAGCGGAAGCTCTCAAAAGGAATATCTTTCTCCCGTTTTCGCAACATTTTTCATTTCTGCTGTGGTCTTATGAGTCGTATCTTTATGTTATATAGTCTAAAGCCTTCCTCGATAAATGGACTATCTAACGTAAAAATATTTTTTCAAATCGGGCCAGTAGTTTTTGAGATTAGCGCGTTCAAACAAACAAACAAACTCTTCAGCTTTATAATATTAGTATAGATATTGGTGGCAAAGAGATTTGAGTGGCGATTGTAATGCATGGTGTCGTCTGTGGGCGATTTAATAGGACCTAAAAATAAACCGCCATCAAAAAACTGTTCAAAAAAGCCTAAAATAACGCATTTGAAGTTTACGGACTCTCAACACAAATTCATTTGGAGTCGGTGCATGATTTGCGTAGATTGTTTGTGCACAGTGTTAACTGGTTATAAGTTTGAATTCTTGGTTAGACTTAAGATTGTTACTGTCCATGATTCCACACAGAAACAAAAAAGGAGTTTTTTTTTTTAATGACATGCAGGCGAATTCGTTGTCAGTGGCTGTTGGCATCATGTACCGATTCCAAATGACTTTTTTTTTCTTAATTTTCTGGGAGAAAAAAAAAACAACTTCTGTCAGATGCGTTTTTATATTCATAAAGATAAAATAAGAAACCAAAAATTTGCGGACGGGCGGGATTTGAACCAGCAACCTTTTGGCTGACCGGGCCAAACGGTCTTACCAATTGAGTTACCGTGCTGTCAGCCCGACCTGGCGAAATTACTGGTCTCTTATGAATACGTCGTTGCGTGACGCTTAGCGCCATCTAGCCGTCTGTTTATGAAACCGATGGCCCAAGCAATAAGTGTTAAAAACATTTTAAACCATATGATGTGTTTTTTTAGTTTTAGTTGAAAGAAAGAAAGAAAACACTTTTATTCGATCGAAAACAAAGGACATTGAGAGAAAAAAAAAAACAAGACTATTTTAGTCGAAAAGGCACTCGAAGAAATTTTTGAAGACGGTTAGTTTTATACTCACTTAGTAACCACAGGGTCGGTGAAGCTGCTCCTGCATATAAAGCATCTGAAAGGCAGTTCTTCATCGCTGTGCACTTCATAATCCGAGTCCCCCCCTCCCGCGGCTGCCTCTACCTCTTCCCTCTCCAGCTGCCAGCCGTGCTTATAGTCGCTTCTGTCGTGGAGAAATTTGCAGGAGTCTGGAAAATAAGTTACACCCTGTATTATTGACGTGGCGTTAAAAATATGATACTCTGTATTAGTAACATGATATTGTACTATATCATGTTAATAATACATCATATTTATTTTATTACTAGTGGATAGTGGACCCAGCGAACTTTGCTTCGCCCCTAGCACCGTCCCGCCCCGGCCCCGTCTCGCCCAGCCTCGTTATTTTAAAAGTTAAAAAAACACTATAATTGATCAGTTATCGAGCGGGATGAAAAATGATCGATAACTAAAATGGCCATAAAAAATATGGGTTGGTGATAAAACAGTAAAAATTTAGGGTTGTATGTATTTTTAATGCCACACTATGAAAAAATAAAAACAAAAAGTTTCGTCCAAAAATAAAATAAAAATTAAGGATGAACAACCGAATACGCATATAAAATTTGGTAAGAATCGGTAAAGCCGCTTCGGACTTTTCGGAGGAGTACGGGAAGGAACATTGTGACACGAGAATTTTATATATAGGACTAGCGGACCCAGCGAACTTTGTTTTGCCCCCAGCCCCGTCCCGCCCCAGCCCCGTCCCGCCGAGTCCCGTAATTTTAAAAGTTAAGCATTCCCAGCGAATTTTGTTTCACCCTTAAATTACTAAAATGGCTATCAAAAAATAAGGGTTGATCGTAGACGGGTCAAAATTGAGGGTTGTATGTATTTTTGTATGTTGTATCATAAAAAAATAGAAATTGAAAATTTTGTCCAAAAAAAAAAATTGGGGTGGACTACCCTTAATCCCCTAAATGTTAGTTAGGGGGATGAAAAATAGTTGTTGGCCGATTCTCAGACCTACTGAATACGCATATAAAATTTCATCAAAATCGGTCAAGTCGTTTCGGAGGAGTTTGGCAACTAAAACTGTGACACGAGAATTTTATATATTAGATGTATGTATTATTGCTTTGTTTATGCTTAAGTACGTATAATTATATATGATTATAGTTAAAGTTACTATTTTAAAGTAGGTTTATCCATTTATATAATATATTATAATATGTATATTTATTATTATACGATAATAGGATTATTGTTATTATGTTCCTTCTTTCTTTAGAAGCTTTTCACTGCACCCGTTGACATCTTTCTGCGTGACCTAAAGGTTTGACTGGCAGAGAATGCTTTTAGCATTAAGTCCACCTTTGTACACTAAATTTGTGTAATAGTCTTTAAATAAAAATAAATAAATAAATATTATTGACATAATAATACAATGGATCAGTTATTCGCGCTATGAGCCCTGCCCCCTGCCACTTGAGCTTACCGATTCTCAAGGCTATGTCCTTTACCTTAGTACTTCTACGTATCTCCTCATTTCTGATTCGATCCCGTAGAGAAACACCCAGCATAGCCCTCTCCATCGCTCGTTGTGTGATTTTGAGCTTCTTTATAAGGCCTAGTTAGAGACCATGTTTTAGATCCGTATGCCATTACTGGACGACCTTATAAAGATCGCAGGATCAAACTAGATGCAGACCGCTAGTGATCGGTCGCTGTGGAAAGCCGTGGGGGAGGCCTATGTTCAGCAGTGGACGTCCTTTGGCGGATAATGATGATGCAGATGATGAATACAATGGATACCAATAACAAATATTACTCTGATCCCAAAGTAAGTTGCCAAATTATTTATTTATTTAAAGTTAAACGCTTTCAAGAAGCTAGTCCAACACACTTACAAGTTTAAATTACAATAATATGATCTGCATGTAATAATGGTTTCTCGTCTTAACCCGGATGTACTGTTTCTTAAAAGACACAGCTGAGTTATTAGAAATGCATGTAGTTTTATCAAGGAGATGACTATTTATCAGTTTTACGTGTGTTTCCATACAAAGTAAGGCAAAAAAATGAACTGTTCTAAGTTCGTAAAACATTAAGCAACCAAGTATATTTATTATAAATATGATCTTTTGAAAATATCCTAAAACTACGTAATAACTTATTTAAAATAAAAAAAACAAGTTTTCTTCCTGTTTGGCACATAGTACCTTTTATATCTAAGACATTTTTTTCCCGGAATATCTGGGATAATAGAGGAATCTCTTAATAACGAGTATTTATTAAGTCCTATCGAAGTCACCGCTACCTTACCACCTAAAGATCCACAATCGCTTGCACGTATGGTCGTCTTTTCTTTGAAGTGACGCCGCCAACATCGACAAATCACCAAACACGACACCAAAACCGTCATGTGCGCAAGCTTGTTTTTAGGGTTCCGTAGCCGAATGGCAAAAAACGGAATCCTTATAGTTTCGTCAAATCTGTCTGTCTGTCCGTCCGTATGTCACAGCCACTTTATTCTGTAACTACAAGCATCATACGGTTGAAATTTGGTAGGAAGATGTATCCTTTTAACTAAAATAATGATATTTAAGGGCCCTCATACATCAAACTAAAACCGTTTTTTATGTCAAATTTATGCGTTTAGGGTGTCTATGGATAGGTCGTTTAAAATGACAGAAGTTCTTAAAACTATTTTCTTTTAAAGTATAACGTTTCATAGACGCTTCCAAAGTGGTAAAACGGTAAAATTTTGAAAAAAATAATAATAATGTAGATCTTACTAAACACTTTCAACGAAAATTGGTTTGGTCAGAATCGAAAGAAAAGTTTTTGAGATATATCACATTTTGAACAACCGCAAACATAACTTTTCTTTATTTTAGCCTTCTTTTTTCTTCCCCTACTTCCATTAGGGATGACTCTAGGTGTACAATGGACATTAAAATAAGGATAGCCATGGCAAAGAAAGCTTTTAATGTCAAAAATATGTATATTCAAGTCAGAATATCGAGGCGAATTTGAAAAAGACTTATAAAATTGTACATCTGGAGCATCATTTTGTACGGCAGTGAAACGTGGAAGATGACGCAGCGTGATAGAAAGAGAATAGAGTGGTTTGAGATGTGGTGTTAGCGAAGGATGGAGCGGATTAGTTGGACAGAAAAGAAGACGAACGAGAAAGTGCTAGGAATTGTTGGTGAAAAGAGACATATATTGAAAACAATTGAAAACCGGAGAGGAAAGATGATAGGGCACTTGGTACGACATGACGACTTAAAAAGGATCATCATAGAGGGAAAAGTTGAAGGGCGGAGAAAAAGAGGAAGACCTAGAAGGGCATACATGACGCAAATTAAGGAAAAGTTAGGAGTCAAGTCGTACCAAGTAGTCAAGGAAATGGCATGGGATCGAATAAATTGGTAAAAACTCCACCGACAAGAGCATAGCTCCTAAATAAGAAGAAGAAACATAACTTTGTTATTCATACAAACATTATGAAAAACAAAATTATATTTGCTGTCAACCTGTCAACAAAAATTGTTGTATTTTAGCTAAGTGGAAGTAAGTGGTTAATTAATTGTACAGTACTGGTTAACTAATTCAGTTAAAGTTGGCACGGAACCCTCAGTGCGCGACCCCGACTCGCACTTGGCCGGGTTTTTTTTTTCATTTTTAAGTAGTACGGTGGCTGAGACCTGAACAGTACATGCAGGAGAGTGCATTTTGGACACATACCTCCAAACCCACAGAAGCCTGTTTCTTTGTAATCTTTACAAATGTCTGGTTGGTAGTCCCATCTGTAATTAAAAAAAAGATATTTCACATTTAATATAATATCATTGAATGGCTGTAATCATGTTAAGATATTTATTTAGTCATAAGAAAATATTTTCACATTTGTTGCTATGCTTAAAGCCAAAAACAAAAAATACTAATTAAATGGTTTTCGTGATTTAGGAGTACTTATTGAAATAAAACAACTTTTTTACGGATTAACTTTTCGCGAGTTTATTAATTTTATCCCGACGAAAAGTTAATTCGTAAAAAAGTTGTTTTATTTCGATAAGTAATATTCGCGTAAACTTCAGACACAAGCATTAGGAGTATTTTTATGCGTAACTAGCGGTCCCCCGCGACTTCGTCCGCGCGTATTGAGTTTGCTCCCTCCCCTCCCGTCGCAGCGTCATGTTTTATATCCTTAAGCCTTTCTTGATAAATAAGCTATCCAACACAGAAATATTTTTTCAAATCGGTCCAGCAGTTCCTGAGATAAGCGCGTTCAAACAAACAAACTCTTCAGCTTTATAATATATTAGCGCAAGCGCACGTTGTACTTAAGCTGCGAACATTATTTTGGTGCGGAGTTATGTTAAAACTGTGATAGCTCCTAAGATATTTATTGAAATCAAATGATATAAAGGGCAACTTGGTTCTAAATGAAATGCTCGTGATGATGAATGTATTTATTTTGATAAGAATAAATACCTGTGTGTATAATCCCTCTCATAAAATCACCTCTTAAAATAATGCATTTTTTTTTACAAATTTATTAACATAAAAAAGGTTGTAGTAAGTCAACCATAAAAGATAGACATATGCTGTCGCGGACTTTATTATAGAACTTTTAATGCTGAACAATCCTGTCATACATGATTTTTGTGTAACTTAAGCGGTTTCCGCAGCGTATGCAGCGGAAGCTCTCAAAAGGAATATCTTTCTCCCGTTTTCGCAACATTTTTCATTTCTGCTGTGGTCTTATGAGTTGAATCTTTATGTTATATAGCTTAAAGCCTTCCTCGATAAATGGACTATCCAACGTAAAAAAAATTTTTCAAATCGGGCCAGTAGTTTTTGAGATTAGCGCGTTCAAACAAACAAACAAACAAACAAACAAACTCTTCAGCTTTATAATATTAGTATAGATGTATTATCCGTTTTAAACTTGTGTCTACTTCTTTCATTATAAGGAACATTTTGAAAAATAGCAACTCATTTCGCTTTTAATATATATTTTTCTTTTAGTACCTACAATCAAAGGTTGAAATCTTTGAGCCTTAACATACTGCGACTATTAGCAGCGATGCAGTCGTGATGCTAACGCGCGTTAGCATCGATGCAGTCGCAAAATGTCAACCTTTACACACTGCGCTACTTTTAGCATCGATACAGTCGCGATGCTAACGCGCGTTAGCATCGATGCAGTAGCGATGCAAAAGCTGGAAAATTTACAAATTAGCAACTGAATTTTGGCGACTGCATCGATGCTAAATTAAATCCTGTTCATTACGTGAGTCGCGAAGCTGAAGCGCGTTTTCAAAACGCGCGACTGCATCTATGCTAAAAGTCGCCGTGTTTAAGGAGTCTTTGGTTGGAAATTTCTTATTTACATTCAATTAATTAATAATTTACAATCAGTAGATAGTGAAACAGTTTATTTATTTTATTTTTTATTTAAAGACCTTATTGAACAAATTTAGTGTACAAAGGTGGACTTAATGCTAAAAGCATTCTCTGCCAGTCAAACCTTTAGGTCATGCAGAAAGATGGCAACGGGTGCAGTGAAAAAAACACAACAAATAAAAATAGGAACATAGTAATAAGAATCAAATATATTACTGAATTTAATAAGAAATAAATAAACTACAAAATTTACATAAGTATATACTTAACAAAAATAGAGCATAAAAACATACATATAAAAAGAATATTATGCAATTATTCACTCTTTCAGAAATCTACGAACTTTATTCTTAAAAGACAATTTTGCATCAGTTCAGTATAAAGTCTCACCTGACCGTAGCCCTCAAGTTAGCTGGAGCCCTAATAGGCCCCTTTCTGACCAGACCAGAGCTAGCATTGCCCGCTGCTGTGTCTCTCTTCTTGTAATACTGTGCATAATTATTAATGCCTCTGTATACCTGTGTGGGAAAGATTTTGCATCAGTTATTCAGTCAATTAACTGATGGCCGTTGGGGCAGAAAAGTTCCAGATTGGAGACCCTTCGAACAAAGACGCAGCGTAAGACGTCCACCGACAAGATGGACAGAGATCACACTGGATGCAGATCGCTTGTGATCGGTCGCTGTGGAAAACCGTGGGGGAAGCTTATGTTCAGCAGTGGACGTCCTTTGGCTAATAATGATGGTGATTTATGAAATTTATCTTGTTTTCTGTTTTTACAGAACTATTAAAAATATTAATAAATATTGGACACCAATCACATACATTGTTGATCCCAAAATAAGTAGCTAATGCACTTGTGTTATGGAAATCAGACACAACGGTGGTACCACAACACAGTCCGAGATATTATAGAAAATTATGATTTCTACATTGACCCGACTGGTAATCGAACCCGGGCCTAGGAGCGGCGATGCCTTGAAACCAGCGTGCTTACTCTCAGCCACTAAACCATGGAGGTTGTCTAATTATACTAACCTTATCATCAGCCTGCCCCTCCAGCTCTTGGTTGATCTGTTGAGCTTTCTCAAATATTGCCTGAGCATCTCTGTCTCTTTCTGTGTCCAATTCATATGTAGCTGTTGCGTTCTCTCTCTGTTGCTGTACGGAGAGTGTTGTGCGGGCTTCGCTGGCCTGAAATTTAAAGACAATGATGGCTGAGTTAGTAAGTACTTTTAAGTGTATTTACACCCAGTGCCGTTAGAAAGAAGTAAAATACTTTCATAGTCTTGGAAGTATTTTGAGCCCGTACCTAGATGAATTTTGAATTGAAGCAAATACTAGGTTTGTAAACCTTATGGTAAATGTTCCAAATATGTTCTACCCCTGATATCAATTTACATTTTAAGCCAGTATTAGGGGAAAATTTATTCATCATCTGACCTTTTACCACAGAAAATATAATAGTACTATGTACAGAAAGATCACTGTGCTAAGAATGATAAAGTAGATCAGGGAGACATCAATTATTTTTATAAGGTGCTCGTAGCGCTTATTGGTAGTGATACCAAAGAAAAGCAACCTACGGCGCAGTCGTGTTTGGATGGGTGACCATTCCGACCATATAAGTGACATACATCACGAGCATCTCCGTGCTTCGGAAGGCACGTTAAGCCGTTGGTCCCGGCTAATATCTATTGATATTAGTCGTTAAACCTAGTCAGAGGACTTGTGGGCGGCTTGATAAAATCTGACATCAGGGTTGGTCACTTGCCTCCACCAAACCGCACTGAGCCCGCGTGGTGGAGTGTGGCTCAAACTAACTCATAGTTTAGGTAAGGCCTTTGCCCAGCAGTGGGACGTTACAGCCTAACTTTACTTACAATTGTTATAAGTAATTTTGCTGTACCGTAGACAGTCTTAAGCGTGCAGCACGTTATGCGAGCGGCATCACAGTGCTCATTTATGCTCGGCGTACCGAATTGCTTGAACATATTTAAACTTCGGAGCTGCTTTTACAATGCTTGTAAGACTACTGTATACCTTCACACAGTATGTGTATCTGATGTTTAATCTACTCACATTAAATACAAAACAAAGGTGTCGAAAATTATTACACAAGTCCATTATATTGGCTCAATAATGCAGCTACCTAATAACCAAGTCCTGCTGCATTAACCAAAGATTGCTAGTAAATAATCTTGATGAAATTAATTCAATTAAATTAATAGAATTGTATAAAAAGATGGAGGTATTAACTCTTTTCTGTACCGTTACCATGAGTTTAAGACAGTTTTATTTGCTAGCGACGACATAAAAAAAATCTATGGAAATTTGCATAATGCCTCTAGTGAAACTAATTTTCCATACAAAAAGTGCTGTCGTCGCTAGCGAGTAAACTCATGGTAACTGCACTACAATCATCAATTCCATATTGAGATACTATAGGGGTGGTCCTATGATGAGATTTCAAATATTTTTACAATGTGTGGCCTGTAATAGGAGCAAACATTTTTTATTGATTTTGCAGAGTATACATAGTTACTTTGACCTGGTCATAGTGCTCTAAAATGCAATCCCTCAAGAGTATGTAAGCAAGATACTATAGAAATTCCATTGTTATGCAGTTGCATGTGACCGTTTGGGTGTTGCGGTGTTACCTCAGAGATAATTATAATTTATAAGCTCTAATTAATGTAAATCAAAATCGCTAACTCATAGTTAATGGCAATGTCAAGTTATATGACTCATTTGTTAGCAATATTCTTCTTTATTTTAACAGCTCCGCTCTTGTTGGTGGAGTGATTGCCATTCTTTTCTTTTGTTCGCCTTTTTCTTGTCATCTATGGTATGTCATAACATTTGTTTGCAACACATGAATTAAAACCATTTAGAATTAATAACTCAGAAAAATATTTTAAATTTTTGCTTCTTTTACAGGCCGCAACATGTTTAAAAGATATTCCATAAGTCCCAGAACACACTTCAGCAGCCAGTCAACCATACTGGAGCCATTAACAAAATATTGTAGTTTAACAATTATTTGAGGGATAAACATGACAAGCCACTTGATTATGAGCGAGTTAGTTTAAGTATTGTTACAATTATTCCTCACCTTATCATCATCACTGCTATCAGCACAAGTTATTTCTGGTTTCTGTGTCTTTGGTCCTGATGTGGACTGGATGTTGGGGTTGGCCTTCTGTGGACGTTTAGTCGGTTTTACCACAGTTTGTGCGTCTGAATCTGAGCTGTTTTGTTCTGAAAAACCAATATGAAAGAATACCATTGTAAATACTTAATAGTTAGTGGAATATAACCTAAAAAACTTAAATAGCATAAAAGTTATTTAGTCTATTTGATCAGTTGTTTGTTGTGGATATTTGTTACCTTCTGAGCTAGAAGCTTTGCGTTTTCTACCACCTCTGTTACGAATATTTCGCTTTTTAAAAGTAGTTGGAATCTCAACTTCAACGTCCGACATTGTGTTGTTGATTTTTTAACCAAACACCGAAATACCTTAAAAATATTAATTAGTACTCTTACTTATATTTCAACTGATAAACATAATATTATGATGGTTTGGCTACATTAGAGATGAATTATTGAATTTACAAACATAAACTAAATATGACAGATAAATAGGTTGGAAAACTCTTGGATGGAGAGGTTATCACCACAGATTAGTAAGAGTTTGTGTAGGACCCATATAAAGTTTGGGGGCTGCAACCTGTGGTGTCGCTAGCGTCGTTTTACTTTTCTTTTATGCTGATTTTGGGCAGGGTAAGGAATAAAACCATTACCGATTATATCGTTGTAAAATTTTACTTCTCAATCCTAGCCGCGTGAATATATATTCTCTAGTCGCAATGATCGCAAAAACAAGTTGTCAGACAACAGATGTCTAGAGACAGGAGCGAGTAATGCGCAGCTTACGTCAAATCAGTGCTCATTCAGACGCCAACCGAGTTAAACCAAGAGAATAATGACGTAAAAAATGGTTAGACTTTGAGAAATAATAATATGCGGTTCAAGGACACTAAAACCAAATACGCTTCCCAAGGTTACGTTCTAAATATTGAAATAAGGTTCAGTGTTGCGGCTAATAACATAGGATTAGTTTTCCAAATAAATGTCTCCGTAATAAATGTCTTGATAACAATGTACTACGTAATCAAAAATAGATCTGAAATCCAACTTAAGCTTGTTAGAATCGTCTCTGAAAAACAATAATGGAAATTAAAGTTTTTTGGCCACTCGGCCAAATCCTCCATGATGATACTTTCTACTTTGATGTTTGAAAAATAGGCTAGACTTTCAGCGCATCAGCTTTTACCAAAGCAGATTGTAAATGTGGATATTGCGCAACGGAATTAAAAGAGTATCTCGAATGAATGTCTGTTTATAAGTCCCTCATTTTACCTATAACATGCTGTATATATATAAACTCAGGGTGTGCGTCATACACTACAAGATACGTGCGTTTTGGGGGCCGCGCGACCCCTACAATACCAGTTACGTAAGTTTTGACTTAATCGTATTTTGACAGTTGTTCTAACAAGATGGCGAGACCTTTCAGTGAAAAAACAATAGCAGAAATATTGAGTCTGAATCAGTGTTTGGTGGCCATCCAGAAAAATACATTAGTGACAATAATGGAATTTAACGACTTTTACGAAATGCCACCGCACGATTCTGTTAGCCGTGAAGTCCCGGTACCCAAAACAAAAGCCTGTTCTTCAGATAGTAACGAACTAACTTCATGCCAACCAAGTCAAAGAAGTTATATTTATTATCTATAATGAGCCTTAATACAGTTATTAGTAAAAAAGAACAGCGCGGGTTCAGCAACTGAAAGTGATCCTCCCTCAATCTAGATGTGAGTCTGTATCTCGAGGATTAGAAGCAGATTCAAATGAGAACCGTAACTTTGCGTATTAGTTACATAAACAGTTTTTTTTTAAATAATAATGGCATATTTATGCATCACTTACTTCCCAAAATATTCATATTCATATTCATTTATTCACTTCATAATATAACATTACAGCAGACAGTATATAACATATAGGCAAAAGATGGTTATTTAGTTACATTATGACCTCAACGAGGTATTTGTGAAATTAAGTTATTAAATTGAAATGAATATGAATTACAATTAAATCAATTCTTCATTAAAATAGTACATGTCAATAAGTATTAAGTCAAATTGTTAGTATGTCAAATATAAAGTCTTTTCTATCTATCTAAATAATAATAGTGCGGTCATGTTATGTTCAAATGAAAAGAAATCAAATTAAAATTATACAATATCATATCTAAATATATTGAAATTTATCATTAAAATATTCATTTATATTATAATATGCCCTTTTAACTAAAAACTTCTTCAATTCTTTATCAAATTAGAAAATTCTTTATCAAAATAGATTTTGTCTTATTGTTTGGAATGAAGGTTAATCTTAATGTTAAGTGTGTGAGTGTGTGTGTGTGTGTGTGTGTGTGTGTGTGTGTGTGTGTGTGTGTGTGTGTGTGTGTGTGTGTGTGTGTGTGTGTGTGTGTGTGGATCGTGGGCGTGCGTGTATGCTATGTGCCTGTGCGTATGCGTATTGTGTAGGTGTGTTCGTGCGTCTTACATATTAGCGGGCGCATCTATACTTAATATTATAAAGCTGAAGAGTTTGTTTGTTTGTTTCTTTGTTTGTTTGTTTGTTTGAACGCGCTAATCTCAAAAACTACTGGCCCGATTTGAAAATTTTTTTTTACGTTAGATAGTCCATTTATCGAGGAAGGCTATAAGCTATATAACATAAAGATACGACTCATAAGACCACAGCAAAAATGAAAAATGTTGCGAAAACGGGAGTAAGATATTCCGTTTGAGAGCTTCCGCTGCATACGCTGCGGAAACCGCTTAAGTTACACAAAAATCATGTATGACAAGATTGTTCAGCATTAAGAGTTCTATAATAAAGTCCGCAACAGCATATGTCTATCTTTTATGGTTGACTTACTACAACCTTTTTTATGTTATAAATTTGTAAAAAAAATAATGCATTATTTTTAGAGGTGTATTATACACACAGGTATTTATTCTTATCAAAATAAATACATTGATCATCACGAGCATTTCATTTAAAACAAAGTTGCCCTTTATATCATTTGATTCTAATAAATATCTTAGGAGCTATCACAGTTTTAACATAACTCCGTACCAAAATAATGTTCGCAGCTTAAGTACAACGTGCGCTTGCGCTAATATATTATAAAGCTGACTTTGTTTGTTTGAACGCGCTTATCTCAGGAACTGCTGGACCGATTTGAAAAAATATTTCTGTTTTGGATAGCTTATTTATCGAGAAAGGCTTTAGGATATAAAACATGACGCTGCGACGGGAGGGGAGGGAGCAAACTCAAAACGCGCGGACGAAGTCGCGGGGGACCGCTAGTATTGTATAAAGAAATGTTACCATAAATAAAATATAGAATGGTTGGCAATATTGAAGGACAATGTCATGATATGGTGTTCAGAAAATCCTCAGTATTCTCATAGTCGAGAGTTTGTAAATAATTATTAGGAACATGAAATAGGTTTCGATATGTGCGGAACGAATTAATGAACGAATCTTTTGTAAAAAGACATATAATTTTTATCACTAAAACAATAAATTACATTATGGACATGTTTAATGCACAAACCATTCGAATGAACAACTGAAACACAGAATGTTTATATGAACGGTCTGGCAAGTAACACTAACTAGATCTTCCTAAGACATTGTGAAACCGCCCATAAGTACACACAGCCCAGCACCATTTAAATCCTCCTATGAGATAATTAAGCAGTAGATTTTTGCGTTGGCATTAAATCACACTAGTGTTAAATGGATACCACATATTCGGTGATGTTTTGTGGGGATCCATTTTGTCTCCCTTCGACCCACTTTATATTACTTAATGGATCTACAAGAAATCTGAAATTATATTTTAAAGATGTATTGTCATAAAATATGAAGTTTAAAATTTAAAAGCTTTTCTATATTGTCTCGGGTCTGGGTGTTGTGGTACCATCGTTGTGACTGATTTCCATAACACAAGTGCATTGGCTACTTACTTTGGGATCAGAGCAATGTATGTGATTGGTGTCCATTTTTTAAAAAAAAGCAAACTGTTGTATTTTTAAGATTACCTTAATCTACTCTCGAGTGAAACTTTTTACAGATTTATCATTTTATTTTAAAAGAATTTATATTAAAAAAATAATTTATGTTTATCGATACGATTTATCGACAATTGTCAAGCACAATTAAAATTAAACTGACAATTCACTATTTTCATGAAAAATAACAGCCTTTTTTGGATAAAACGTTACTAACCTAACTGAGAAAATAACTGAGGCTGACTGACCAGTTCCTTTTAAATGTGGAAACAATTGTGCCAGGAAAGGCCCCTCTCCCATAGCACGGTCACATAGGCGTTCAATTTAATCTTATATATATGGATATAATGTATATAATATGTTGTTTATTTTATTTAACTTATTATAATAGTTTGCAACTTATGATCGAAAAACACAAACAAGTTAAAAATTGTGTGGTTTACGGTTTTTATTAAGTTTGGGATCAAATTTTAGTTCACAGTGCTAGCTAAGAATAGTATGGAGTATAAACAACTGCCTGAATGACATACAGCTGAGCTGACTGGTATCGAAAAGTTATTATGAAAAAAGTTATAGTCTAAAAAGACGGAACTGGCCTTAGTTTGGGATGCAACTTATCTCAATACTTTGAACCCCTCCCATCTCAGAGATCAGCCCTTAAAGTGGCGGAGTTGGCTGAAAATGCCAAGCGTCGCAAGTACGTCTCACTTGCAAATGTTTGTGTTTGCGCCGTTTGGCGTTGAAACATTTGCTCCGTTGGGCACTTGGGCCTCTACTAAATTGCTGTTTAGAAAAATAAGGCATAAGAAAACATACACAAGCCAGCTTAAGACCTTAGAAGTTGTAGTTATTTTTTAAATTATTGTGAAGATAGAAAAAAAAACAACAAAAGTTAATGAATATTTCAGATCTTTTTGTAATGCATTATAAAAAGAAAAAGATTTCAATTGTAAAAGAGGCTTGTTATATTTATTGTTTCTAAATAACTTTTGAATATAAGTAACTGCAGCTACAACACGCTAGCGACTCCACAGGTTGCACAGGCAGCCCCAAACTTTATATGCATGCTAAACGCTCCGAGAGCTTTCCAATCCAAATTATCTTTATACATACTCTTACTAATCTGTGGTCATGATTTGTTATTGTTAGCACAGAAAATGTATAGTACTTTGTTAGGTAGGTACCCATAACTTAAGAAAACAAACTAGTGTGTGTAGAATAAAATGGATTCTCGTCGAAAAAGGTAAATATTTTTAATGATTTTTATTAAATTAAATTTACTACCTACTAGCCTAGCCTAACCTTACTCATTGAGTAGGTACTTTGTGCATATTTTGACATTTTATGTAACTATTTTTGAATCACTCGCATCAGGATGCAGTGCGTGATCGTGTTTAGCCTAAGATGTTTTAAAATTATATAGATACGACCTATGCCCGGAGTGCATTCAGTTGGTCACGCTTTCTCTTTATGGCTATACGTCCCGACAACGCCTTAAATTATTTCTCGTTTGCTGGTAAAAATGCGTTCCTATGTGTTTAGGAGTACTACCAATTACATTGCAACTGTTAGAGACAAGAAAAACGTGTCATTACATGCATTAGTATAGTTTTTTCATTTAAAAGTATTTAAAACTTAAAACACCTATTTATGCTTTACTATAATTTAGCAATGGCTGACATTAGGCTAAAGAGCGAGATGTCACGCGCCCGCGCCAATGAGCGCTCAGTAGCAATCAATACGTAACGAATGTTATATATTTATCTCTGTCTATCAACAGGCATGCCCCATCTGTTGTCTTTATTAGCGCTTAGTGTCGTAATACACAACTATAAGTTCGTATATAGAGTAATCCTTGCGCCACTTTGAAATGCTTTAATGTTGGTGTAGAACGTGTCTATACTTTTACGTCATTGTGTTTAGCTGATAAGGTTTGATTAATTGATTAGATGTCCGACTTTCCAGTGGTTATTAATTTAAAGATTAAAAAAATACAGTTTTATAGGCCTCACTTTTTGCGTGATATTCGTTGTTTTTTAATTTGATTTCGAATGAAAATCTCACGCCCTATTTAAGCAAGTGGATAAGACATAGAGCTATGGTGCAATATTTGTCAATCACTCGCGTGACTAAGATGTGCGTGTGGTCTGGATGACCTTTCAAAAAACTCATCCAAACACAACCAAATTATAAGAGGATTTAGGAAATAATTGTGAAAACGTAATGGTAAGGCATAAAAAAATAAAGTTAGAACTAATTAACTGGATCACTCAATCTGGACGCTGAAGAATAAACCATAACGCATATCCAAGAATATACTACCTACCTATGTTTGTATACCTATATATGTACCATACCTATACATGTTTATAATTTGCATTTGAAATAATTGTGAGGAATTTGTGAAAACTGCTAAACAAATTTTCGAATCGTTTCAAAGCCAGGTTTAAGATTTAGAACGGTTTACATGGATTACTCAGAATGCACTATGTTCAGTTGAGTGATCTTCTAAAACACCACCTTATACTGAAAAGTATGAAATCATGTTTATTATAAATTAATAATATAAAATCTCGTTGTCGAACGAAAATCACTCGCCATTTCGAAGCGAGTGATTTAAAAATAGGGTCCCATAAGTTTACTTGATAGCGACGACGTTACTTTTTGTATGGCAAATTTTAGTTCAGTCAGTGACCGCTAGAGGCGCTGTGAAATTTTCAATAGGCTTTTTGTAAGTCGTCGCTAGCGAGTAAAACTGTTGTAAACTCATGGTAACCGTACTAGCCTTAAAATTGTGTACTAATATAATGTTTGTTTAAATCACTCTCGCATTTAAAAAAACCGGCCAAATGCGAGTCAGACTCGCGCACTGAGGGTTCCGTGCCAACTTTATCTGAATTAGGGGATCCACTTACTCCACTTAGTAAAATACCACAAGATTTTGTTGACAGCAAATATAACTTTAAACAACATAATATGAATTTATCATCTAAGAAGTTGATGTTATTCTCATACTATAAAAATGATATTTAAGGGGGCTCCCATAAATGAAACTAAAACCGTTTTTTTAGTCAAACCTATGCGTGTGGGGTGTCTATACTCTATAGATAGGTCTTTCAAAATGACGAAGAGGTTTCTAAAACCATTTTCTTTAAAGTCTAACGTTTCATAGATAGACGCTTCCAAAGTGCTAAAATGGACGTCGCGAGTGTAAATTTTGAAAAAATATATAATGTAGTTCTTAACAAATATTTACAACGAAAATTGGTTTGGACGGGATCGAACTAGTAGTTTTTGAGATATAGCACATTTTTAACAACCGCAAACATAACTTTGTTCTTCATACAAACACTATGTCAAACAAAGTTATGTTTGCTGAAAACAAAATATTGTGGTATTTTAGCTAAGTGGAAGTAAGTGGATTCCCTAATTCAGTTTAAATTGGCACGGAACCCTTAGTGCGTGAGTCCGACTCCGCACTTGGCCGGTTTTTAAAATTATTTTCATGCTTACAATCTTGCCAGATTAAGGTCGGTCTCGTCATCCTATCGATCGCGGTCAGTCAAACAGAGCAGAGAGTCCGTCTCACCGAGTTCTTCTGCCGCAAGGCGGTCACAAAAAGTAGACCTCTCTTTTGAGAGCCCAAAACGCAGAGGCTCCAAAATAATGGCACCACCACTAAAACGGCAGTTAGTATTATATTCAATTATTTGTTCTCTTTGATTTCATCAAATACAAACATTCGGTCACTTATCTTGCCCCTTTTAATTACTATTCGTGTCCACGAGCTTTGAGTTTGCTCCCTCCCATCCTTTTGCAGCGTGATGGGATAGGTGTTTTACAACCTTAAGCCTTTATCGCTAAATACGCTATCCAACACAAAAGTATTTTTTTAAATCGATCCATAAAGTCCTAAGATTAAACAAGCAAACAAACTCTTCAGCTTTGTAATATTAAGATTACAAGGATGAGACGATGATTTCATTGAGTATTCGGCTAGTCTGGCATGCTGAAGCCGGCCTTATTTTAAGTTTAAGTTTATAGTTTAGGGCAAAATGTTGTAAAAAATACTTTTCGAGTGGTACTGAATAAACCAATGATATTGTATTTAGAAGTAGATGACGCCTCGCGAAGTAAAAGAGTACACAAATATGGCACCGTCTGATTAATGGATGTCAATGCATTGACATCTATCACATCAGACATCAGATTCGGAACAGAGTCTTAATAGAGTAGCTTTCTTAATATATATTTTATAGTATGTAGGTACATTACAATAGACTCTTTGGCCTAATTTTAAAATTGAGTTCACACTTTAGCTCGGTAGTATATTAATCAACAAAAACATTTCATTTTCAAACTATTTAACATTTTAAATTGCATAATTATCTAATAAATGCAATTTAAATGTATCACGTGAAACGCCATGGCGCCAATATCAGAGTCACGTTTACTGCTAGGCATTTACGATCACGTGACCACATGTATATTTTTTACAAATGAAATTAATTAAAATATTTACAGTCCCTATTTTAATAAAAAAAGAAATATTTATTAATACACCATAGCCATCTGGCATCATGTAAACAGGATGATTCCTTCAAATAACTCGCTAATAGTGAGCGTACATATTTTTTCTACAATCGTGAGGATCATCATCCCTCACAAATGTGTTTATCAACAGTCTTTTGTTATACTTTTATTAACGTGAGTGCCGGTGACCTTTTGATCCGTGAGCGTCTACGCTGTTACTTTAAAAAAAAATTGAAGGTGTAATTTAACAGACATTTAACATACATTTCCATAGACATATTTGTTAGGGTCGTGCGGGCGAGATTCGAACCCACGACTGCTTATCTTTGTAGTCCGGAACGTAAACCACTACAATGTGACGGTCGTTAAATTATTATTAAAAAATATAGTACCAAACTACTCCATGTATAGCACTGTCTTAGAATATCGACCATGTTAGTCCGTGGGTTGGCTAAGAAACAAAACTCATTAATTTTATTGAAAATACTTCAATCATAAATGATAGGCATCATTAAATACAATTTACTTAACGAAAATATGATATTCGGACTGTTTGTGTAAATTAGTTAGGTGTTTCTGCAGTTTTAAAGGCGCACTGAGGCATTAAGACACTGACGCCATCAAAAACAGACTACGTCAAAATTATGACCCCAATTTAAAGTGAGGTGTTGTTTAGCTGAGCCATCTTTTAGCCTCTTACCGGTGATCTAGTTCTTAATACAATACCATTGGAATAAACACTTCGTTTCCTTCTTTTTAATACATAGACAAAAAACAAAGACGTGTGGCACTCGGAGACTGCTGCGGTAAAGCTATTGCATAGCATTTTTTTATCAACTGCAATTATAATTATAACGCCGATACAACCAATGCCACCTAAAGGCGGTTTGCTGAACTAAAGAGACAAGCGTGATATTTCAAAAAGTCATTAATAGTTTTGCTATTCATCGATAGATGAAAAAGGAACCACCGCTGTGCCGATCGAAGAGAGGGGTGTTATGTTATTTTCGTTACGGATTTTCTCGTTTCGGTCTCCACGCTCAAGGCCCGCGATAGAAGCTATGCAATAGCTTAAAAGAGTCATATTAATTACTTAATTTTCTTAATATCTTATATATAAAATTATCGTGTCACAATATTCGTTTCCGTACTCCTCCGAGACGGCTTCGATTCTTATGAAATTTTGTGAGCATATTGAGTAGGTCTGAGAATCGGCCAACATTTATTGTTCATACCCCTAAGTTACTCTAAGACCGCTTAAAATTTTAAATTACGGGACTGGGCGGGACGAGGCCGGGTCGAGATGAGAATGGGGGCGAAACAAAATTCGCTGGGTCCGCTAGTATCTTATATATTCATAGATATTGTCACCAGTTTCAGAGCCGTGGCTGACAACCAGGCCTCTGGCAGTTCACAGCGAGTCGCAGACGGGGCCACCGTTTTGAAGACACCAGGTGGTTCTGCTCGCCGCCAAAAGCCGGATCCGTTGCCTCTGAGGTACGTTCCTTACACAGATAATAGTTCATTTAACCAAAGGATCTTGACCAAAACTCTATAGAAACTCGGCCCACTTTGCGTCCGCATGGGTCTTTACAAAATGTTCGGATAAAATATATAAATATTAGAAAGAATACAGGGAAAAAAAATTTGAAAAGGGGTTTACAAGGAATTCAATGGCAGATTAGACATTTTGAGGTTATGTTTTGTGATGGCAGAGTTATTGCACCTCACCTACATTCATTTTGATACATTCAGAAGGTAATTCTTTGACGACCTCCGTGGTCGAGTGGCTAGCACGCTAGTTTCAAGCGTCGCCATCTCGTGAGGTTCCGGGTTCGATTCTGGGTCGGGTCAATGTAGAAAACGATATTTTCTATATTGTCTCGGGTCTGGGTGTTGTAATACCACCGTTGTTTCCGATTTTCCATAACACAAGTGCTTTAGATACTTATGTGATGTTGTTAAATATATATATTTATATATATTTAAAAAAAAATGTCATATTATATTTTACTCAAGTAATTCAATACTTACTTACTTAGTTACCCTTATAATACCACTACAATTATAATTCAAACAAGATTTTTGAAATATAAACTACAAAGACGCAATCTGGGCCCGGCTTTGGTCAATATTCTTTAAAAAATAAGTCATACTTTTCTTTGTAAGTAAATTAAGCAAAATGCTTGTTACTTAAAAAAATCAACATTTACTATATTTAAACATAAAATTCAGGCACATTTACACTACGAATGCAATTTAATCTGTAGACGACATTTTTTTTACAGCGTAAACGTTCTAGAACGTATCGAGGCGATGGACATGTCCGACGAAGAGGCTGAGGAAATTCTTCAAAAGGAGGCGTGGCACATTCGTCGGTGGATAAACGGCTTAGACCAAGAGGTACCGGATTGTACTCCTTTGCCCAGCCCGTACAGTATTGGTGTACGGGCAGGAGAAGTTATTGAAAAGTCCCCTGTTAATAGTTCTAAGGTTTCCTCTGTTCCTTCAACGGCGGGGTTGACGGACGTAACAGTGGCTGAGCGGAGCAACCAAGGCAGCGATTTCGATAGCGAGTTCGACGACGAATTCGATGCTATCGAAGCCGGTGACTTGGCAGGCATAAGGAGACAAATTCCGGATGACGACGAATTAGACGAACCGACCAGAGATATCATCCATGCCGTGGAGAGGGCGATAGATGTGGAAGCGGATGGTTTGCTCGGCGTTTCGAACAGTTTCCACTGGCATGAAGACTTTGAAACGTTCAGGGGTGTTCCCGAAGTGTTTTCTGGTCCTGCTCCCGGTCCGATAAAAGATTATGATAGTCCCTATGATGCTTTTGCGGACATCTGGAGTGAAGACATCATGGAGATAATCGCAAAAGAGACTAATCGATACGCTCGGCAAACAATCAAGGCCGTGAAAGCCAATGGGACATTGAAACCTAAGTCCCGTCTGCATCTTTGGCGCGATACCGATGCGGACGAAATTGCAGTTTTGTTCGCTGTTTTCATGTACATGGGCATTGACAGCAGGACATCTCAGCACGAGTATTGGAAAGCAAATGATTACCTTGAAATGCCCAGATTCAAGGAGCTTTTGACGTACAATCGCTTCATTCTACTCAACAAGTTCCTCCACTTTGTTGATAACTCTGATGAACAGAACCTGTCGAGAAGCGGAGGGGCTGTGTCAAAGAAGTTGGTGAAATTGCAGCCGGTGATTTCGCATCTGAGCGCCAAATTCTCTTCTCTGTACTATATGTGTAGAGAAATTTCTATAGATGAGTCGTTGACGTTATTCAAGGGTCGCTTGTCTCTCGTCCATGCGATAAAGTCGAAGGCACGTTTCGGCATCAAATCGTACGAGCTCTGCGAATCGCATACCGGATATCTCTCAAAATTTATCATTGATACGGCTAATAGTGACGACTTAGGTGGCAAAACTACTAAAATTGTTCTCGATCTTTTGAAGGACCTAAAGCATCGGGGACATTGCGTGACCATGAACAATTTTTACAATTGTCCGTCGTTAGCGAGGTACCTGAAATCTATAGGGTTCGATTGTTTGGGTACATTGCGTGTAAGTCGTAAGCACGTGCCTGACGATTTCAGTAAAATCCCGGAAAATGTCGAAAGGGGTAGCATCGTAGCTCGCCAGTGTGGTGATCTTTCCATCGTTGCGTGGAAAGACATCAGATTGGTGACTATGATTTCAACCTATCACACTGCCGAGACTTGTACTGGATCGAGGGCAGGGAGAGTGATAGTGAAGCCTGTGTCTGTTAGAGATTATAACAAGACAATGGGAGGGATTGATCTGAAATATCATAAACTGTCAATGTATTTGTTGGAGCGAAAGCGAGGTGAGAAATGGTATATGAAGATGTTCAAAAGGCTGCTGAACGTGAGCGTTCACAACGCTTTCGTGATGTACACCGGCTCGTTGAGTCGCCGTGGCAAGGTCGCTTTGACGCATCGTGAATTCCGCTATAAGCTCGCCAAATCTCTCGTAGACCAACACCACCAGAGACCACCTGGGATCAGAGAGCAGATAGGGGAGGTCATGAGGCTTAGGCGGGATGTTGTTCACGAGCCACAATACAATTCCGGTAGGAACTATCGGAAACGTTGTCAAGTGTGCTATGGGAAGGATGTTAGCAAAATGGTGCATACTGAATGCGTGACTTGCGGAGTGTTCTTGTGCTTTGAGACTTGTTGGAAAGATTGGCATTCTCTTCGCAAGCTGAAGGGGCGAGAAATTCATGGACGGTCCAAGTCCGGCATTAAGTGAGCCCATTTTTATTGAACCGGACGGATGAAAGCGGGATTTGAAAGTTGTACAATGTACACGGAATGTGTTCAAACGATCTCCTGCGAAGATAGAGAGAGGTGTCGCCGTGTAATATCAGTTAATATTGTAATATTGTAAACAATCATTTTCAAAATCATATTATTGAATAAAAAATATTTAAAAGATCTCATTACAAATGAAATAGCCCTCACTCCGACTTATGGCATTAGGATAGCCCTTTGCCTAATTTTCTAGTTTGTCTGGGGGTTTTTGTTTTTGCATAACTTGTTACTTTTTTATTTCATTGCTTTTGTGTAAACTTTTTATAATAACTGGCAAATCAAAGTCGAAGTCAAAAATAATTTGCTTTTTGATTCTTTATTTTTAATAATTTTTTGACACGTTTATGTTTTGTTTACTTTAAATTTTACGGCTCATGATAAAATGACTTCCTAAAAATATTTTTTTTTTTGTTAAAATTCCCTCCGATTCCCCTTTCAACGCGAAAAATAACATTATTATGAAAACTTTTGACTATTTTTTTTGTTTCTTTTACCCAGTACATTATTTATGAGTACCTAATGCTACATGCCCACTACTACAATGTTTGTATTACGTAAAGCTGCTCGAGTTTAATAATTGTGTCCCTTTCAAACAACTGTCAAGTAGTCTAACATGTACAAAATTTCATGATTTTAATATTCGCAAATTATGAACTCCCATACCAGACTACCATCCATCTCTCTTTTTTCGTGTAAAAAAGTAACACATTCTACAGATGATCACACAAAGATTTGACTGTCCATTAATTAAACACTGTTATATGGTTTTTACATGGGCTAATACCTAAATGAAATTGGGTGATCGGCTATTTAGTTTAAATTAATTTTATTTTTTATTAAATTCAATTTGTTAATGTTTATAAAATGTATGTATGACTTCATTGTATCAAAATAAATGAATGCAGTTACTTTCTCAATAAACCAAAATGTATATCTAACCAATTTACTTGTTTGTATACTAATATCATTGTTTGTAACTGATAGTTCATAGTATAAATATTTTTTTCTTTTACTTTTTTTAAAGAAAATAGTCAAATTTTTAATAAAAACCACAAATCAATGTACTATGGAAGTCTCGACATAGTTTCCTGTGAAACCATCAGGTAGCGCTCGAGAAACGCTGAGGCCAAATTGGTACTTATTGATACAGGATATTTTTCAAAGAATTATTGAAGATAGCTACGTAAGTTAAAAGGATATTTGATGCACATGAAAATCAAAAAATGAAAAAAAAACCGGCCAAGTGCGATTCGGACTCGCGCACTGAGGGTTCCGTGCCAACTTTAACTGAATTAGGGAATCCACTTACTTCTACTTAGTAAAATACCACACTATTTTGATGACTGCAAATATAACTTTGTTTTAAATAGTGTTTGTATGAAGTACAAAAATATGTTTGCGGTTGTTGAAAATGTGCTATATGTGCTATATCTCAAACTTCTCGTTCGATCCCGTCCGAACTAATTTTCGTTGAAAGTATTTGGTTTATATGGGGGGGGGGGGGGGGGGGGACGCAAGACCTATCCATAGACACACGCATAGGTTTGACTAAAAAAAAATATGTTTATATTATTAAGTAAAAACAAAACACTATAAAAACAAAAAAAAAATATAAATGGGCTTCGTTCATCTTAACCGATTGTTAAATATTTGTAAAAATATTTCCTTCGGATATTGTGAGAGCAATCTCGCAACATTGATGACGACACGCAGCCTACGCGTCAAAAGAAAGCGCTTGCAAAATTCAACCACCAAAGTTGCTTTTTACAAGTGCAATTTGAAATTTATATTATTAAGTTTGTATAGTGACAAAACACTATAAAAACAAAAATTAAATTATATTTATTTATTTATTTTAGTTTCATGTATGGGAGCCCCCCTTAAATGACATTATTTTTTGTATAAGAATCGGTAAGCGGTTAACAGGATACATCTTCCTAGCAAATTTCAACTGTATAATGATTATAGTTACAGAATAAAATGGCTGTGACATACGGACGGACAGACAGACAGACAGACAGACTTGACGAAACTATAAGGATTCCGTTTTTTGCCATTCGGCTACGGAACCCTAAAAATGACAAAAAAATGGCTTCAGACTACGCCCGCACTTTAGCCGTTTGTCCAGCCATTTAGTATCTAATGAAGCCCAAGCGTTATGGTATGGTTTGAAAATAATTTGTTTGAATAATTTAATAGAAATGTCTTAATATAATTTTACAAAAGATTCGTTCATTCATTCGTTCCACACATATCGATAAAAAAATCGACACTTTCATGCAATAAATGCAATGATATTGTATTAAGAACTAGATCACCGGTGAGAGGCTAAAAGATGGCTCAGCTAAACAACACCTCACTTCAAATTGGGGTCATAATTTTGACGTAGTCTGTTTTTGATGGCGTCAGTGCCTTAATGCCTCAGTGCGCCTTTAAAACTGCGGAACACCTACCTAAATAAAAAAAACAGTCCGAATATTATATTTTTGTTAAGTAAATTGTATTAAATGATGCCTATCATTCATGATTGAAGTATTTTCAATAAAATTAGTGAGTTTTGTTTCTTAGCCAACCCACGGACCAACATGGTCGATATTCTAAGACAGTGCTATACATGGAGTAGTTTGGTACTATATTTTTATTATTAATTTAACGACCGTCACAGTGTGGTGGTTAACGTTCCGGACTACAAAGATAAGCAGTCGCGGGTTCGAATCCCGCCCGCACGACCCTAACCAATATGTCTATGGAAATGTATGTTAATATGTCTGTTATATAACTATAAATTACACCTTCCATTTTTTTGAAGTAACAGTGTACACTCACGGATCATAAGATCACCGGCACTCGCGTTAACAAAAGTATAACAAAAGACTGTTTGTAAACACATCTGTGAGGGATGATAAAATATATACGCTCACTATTAGCGTGTTATTTGAAGGAATCATCCTGTGTACATAATGTCAGATGACAATGGTGTATTAATAAATATTTCTATATTTATTAAAATAGGGACTGTAAATATTTTAATTAATTTAATATGTAAAAAATATACATGTGGTCACGTGATCGTGAAGTGACGTGGGAGTTTCACGTGATACATTTAAATTGCATATATTAGATAATTATTCAATATTTTAAATATTAAATAGTTTGAAAATAAAATGTTTTTGTTGGTTAATAAACTACAGAGCTAAAGTGTGAACTCAATTTTAAAATTAGACCACGAGTCTATTGTAATGTACCTACATACTTTAAAAAATATATTAAGAAAGCTACTCTATTAAGACTCTGTTCCGAATCTGATGTCTGATGTGATAGATGATCTGATTAATCAGACGGTGCCATATTTGTGTACTCTTTTAGTTCGCGAGGCGTCATCTACTTCTAAATACAATATCATTGAATAAATGTCAATGATTGACACGACAAGCTCCGCCCGCCCCGCAGAAATTGGTTGATGATGTTTTCATACATTCGCTCTTGCGTTTCATATCCAAAAATCATCCAAGACTAGCGCCCTCCTACCGATATTTTTTTACGCACTGCGGTTCAAAAAAAAATTGACCCCTCGTATGCATACGACAAACGTTAAAACTGTACATCGATGTGTCTTTTGCGTAACAGCTTCAACTAAAAGACACTCGTAATTATTTTCTGTGTCAGTATAAATCATAAGGCAAGTAATACGAAAATGTATCAAGTAAACTTTCTTCGTTACAGTTAATTCTACGTCAATATGCAGAGTTATTTATTAAACCTTACAATACTTACATCAAAATAGCAGCACGTGCTTTAAACAAAACAATGGCGCAACTAATACTTGAATGTTACTATAATACGTATCCGCGTATGGTTCGGACTAGCGGTCCCCCGTGACTTCAAACGCGCGTTTTGAGTTTGCTTCTTCACTTCCCGTTGCAGCGTCATGTACTATAGCCTAAAGCCTTCCTCGATAAATGAGCTATCCAACACAAAAATAATTTTTCAAATCGGTTCAGTAGTTCCTCATATAAGCGCGTTCAATCAATCAAACAAACTCTTCAGCTTTAAAATATTAGTATAGATAGTTAGGTGCTAATGTGCTCGAATTTTGTCAATAAATGACCTCGACATTCCTTTCCCAACTTAAAAAAAACATCCCTTAGTAGGTGGATAATTAAAAATTTTTGAAACTGTTCTACAAAGAAACATACGTAAAAAATATATACATAGTGTAAAAAAGGGAAGAGCCAAATTCAAGGAGGTAGTCAATTGAGAATAGAATACAGGAAATTATAAAAAGAAAATTTCAAGAAAATTATATGGAAAAAAGTTTTTTTTTTACTTATTTTCCATGTAGGTATTCTAGACGCAACTCTTAACCCCACCCCTTTGAATTTATTCGCTTGTACGTTTTTACTTCCTGTATTAAATGTTAGAGATCTTTGGACATTTTATCAGTAAAATACAGTTTTTAGGGTTCCGTAGCCGAATGGAAAAAAACGGAACCCTTATAGTTTCGTCAAGTCTGTCTGTCTGCTTGTCTGTCTGTCTGTCTGTCTGTCCGTCCGTATGTCACAGCCATTTTATTCTGTAACTATAAGCATCACACTGTTGAAATTTAGTAGAAGTATGTATCCCGTAAACCGCTTTACGATTCTCATACAAAAAATAAAAAATATATCATTTAAGGGGGGGCTCCTATACATGAAACTAAAACCAAAAAAAAATATTTTTGCAAAACCTATACGTGTGAGGTGTCTATAGATAGGTCTTTTAATATGACACCGAGGTTCCTAAAACCATTTTCTTTTGAAGTCCAACGTTTCATAGCTAGACGCTTCCAAAGTGGTAAAATAGGCGTCCCTCCCATCTAACTTCTAAACTAAGCGAGTGTAAATTTTGAAAAAAAAATGTAGTGTAGATCTTAACAAATACTTTCAACGAAAGTTGGTTCGGACGAAATCGAACGAGAAGTTTTTGAGATATAGCACATTTTCGACAACCGCAAACATAACTTTGTACTTCATACAAACACTGTAAAACAAAGTTATATTTGCTGTCAACAAAATATTGTAGATTTTACTAAGTGGAAGTAAGTGGATTCCCAAATTCAGTTAAAGTTGGCACGGAACCCTCAGTGCGCGAGTCCGACTCGCACTTGGCCGGTTTTTGAATGTTTTACAGAATGTAAAAATAAAATATGAGCCAAATTCAACAGCGTGGTTAAGAGTCGAGTCAAGAACAAAAAAAGAATAAATAAAAATGTGTACATCCGGCCGTCTGAGCCAGGCTTCTGGAGAGATCTATCATATCTAGGCTGATAACGAATCGTTAGTGACGCTGATATATCCAGGTTTCATTGTTTGTGACGCAATAGTTTTCTTGGAAAATAAAAAAAAACTAGGTTCAGACAGCCAGAATTTCGCATTTTCTGACTTTCCAGATCTCAACTATCAGAGGGTTTCAGGGCGCTGTTTCTATAAAATGTGATGTGACGCGTAAGTGACGGTCATCTGAAGTAGTTTCATCCATTTAATGCAGTACTTTTTGAGAAATCGTGATAAACGTGTGGCTCAGACAGTCTGATATCCGGTCGTCTGAGCCAACTGTTTTTCTCTATATTTCACGAAACGTTATGTTTCGAACAAATGTTTTTAGGATTTACTGATGTGACGACGTTAGTAACAGCTCTCGACCAGATTTGAACCTTCGTGCCGTACGCGTTTTGGAGAAATTGAGAATAAGCTGCTGGCTCAGACAGTCGGATGTTGGCTGTTTGAGCCACCCAGTTCTACCACTTCCAGGTGTTGTACGAAGCTGAAAACTCATCTAATCTGATGTGACGCGGCCTCTAAGTACAAAAAATCGTAAGTGACGGCTCTTTAAGCCGCCAATCAAAAGTTAAAAGCATTTCAAATGTTTCCCATACATTGATGCATTTGGGTGGCCACACTTCGCACTCTTTATGGAAACGGAAAGACAATTTAGTAGAAAATGTAAGCTAAAGCCCCTCATATCAAGGCGATGCGTTCTCCTGCTATTTAAATATTTAATTACGTAGTCAATAACTACGCCAATGAAGGAAAATATGTTAATTATGTATGGGGTATTCCAGGTTTTTTTTACTCTTTATTTAAAAATAACCCTAGCTCCAGCTGGTTACTACAATATAAGACTTTCGGTATTAAATACATACTACGTACTCATTCCTTAACTCGTCCCACATGATTAGGGCCCATTTGGGACAAGATGCAAATATCAATTTTAATCATTATGCTAACCGTCTCCTGCTTTTTATGGTGCAAAATGATAACCATAAAACGGCGCCGAAGGTGAAACGCAGTTCGCTAGGACCGCTTATTATTATTACGAACAAAAATTACTAAGCCAGCTTTATTTCACCTTTGGAACACGAGACGCGCGCCATATTTGTGTCGTTGACATGCCATCAATGCACAGTAAACAGTTTCCATCAATATTTCTGATGCGGAGGGATAAAGAATGGAATGCGCCGGCTGAAATGTTCCCGAAACCCTTAATTTGGGCAATTTCAAGAGAAGTGTGATTAAGCTATTACTGATCAATCGTAATTCTTAGACGTTGGGTGTAATCAGAATTATCAGTAAACAGCTATTTAAACGCCGATTAAAAAAGTAAGTACAATGCGCTGAGTATGCCTAGTCAGCCTGGAGCCTAGCTTTTTTGAAGAGAACGCTGACTACGCCTAGCAAAAGTAGTAAGTAGTCCAACTAAATACTGATCTGCTGACAAACCAAATACTGATCTGCTGACGACCGGATATCAGGCTGTCTGAGCCACACGTTTATCACGATTTCTCAAAAAGTACTGGATTAAAATGGATGAAACTACTTTAGATGACCGTCACTTACGCGTCACATCACATTTTATAAGAAACAGCGCCCTGAAATTCTCTGATAGTTGAGATCTGGAAAGTCAGAAAATGCGAAATCATGGCTGTCTGAGCCTAGTTTTTTACTACTAAGTATACCTACCTACCTAAGTATGCAGTATCGTTCCGGTAGACTACTGTAGATTTCGGAACCCTTCCATTCAGCATGGTGGCTTTCATTGATTTCATTTAATTGGATTTCGAATTAATTCTTAAGACCGCCTAAATTGTACTTATAGCGAATATATAAGATACTTATAACTGCGGGTCTAAACGCGACGTATATAATGAAGTAGTATTGTATATAAGATACTATCCTGTGTTATTATGTTTATGGTGTGCAATAAAGTATTTTTATTATTATTTCTTGTGAAAAATTAATGTCCTTTAATCGGAATTTGATATAAATTATGGTATTTTTACTATTATTTATTTTAAGTTACATAAGTTTTATTTTTAAACAGGAAATAATGAAAAACATTTTATACAAATAGTCATAGCAAGAAAGTTATACAGAAAGTAAAAGTCTTTCAACTTAAAATGATTGCAAAACTTGGTGGCGGTGAGCGGAGTAAACGACTTCAAAGGAGGGTAGACCGATATGTCTGCCAATAACAACCCACCATGGCGCTTGCAAAAGTGTCGAAATATCGGAAAGTCATAAATAATAAGGTACATGGTAGCAAACCCGTATCTAACTATTCTAATGATCTAGTGACATCATGAAAACTTACTTTATAATAGTTATCTACGAAAGCGACGTAGTATACCGTAATATTCCGAACCCTTCTGAAAGGATTCCTTGCGTTTTGGTAGGCTACGGTAGACTTACAACACTATTTAAGACGCTCACCGACAAGAAGGACAGACGACGCGAAGATCGCAGCATTAAACTGGATGCAGGCCGCTTGTGATCGGTCGCTGTGAAAAACCGTGGGGTAGGCTAATTTTCAGCGTCTTTTGGTTAAAAATGATGATGATGATAATGAGATTTGACTTGGGTCCTTAAACTGCGTGAAATGGTAATAATGGATTAGTGAATAATCTCAATAACTAACCAGGGATACCATAATGTGTTACTACGACTATTGTCGCTATTTTCAATCTCGAGCAAGCGAAGCGGGGGCAGTAATCCTGTGTGCAGCGAGGGATTCAAAGACTCGTCCAAGATATGTATTACACACTTATACTGAAGTTTTATGTTTAAAGTTTATTATTGTATCGGTATAATGTATCGTATATTTGGTAACGTTGGGTTGGCGTCAATTTTGGGCGTCCGTGTACCTCAATCGGTAGGGCCCACTGAAAACCAGCGTCAGGTCCTCTAGGGGCCTGGCTCATGCTGAGGTCCTATTGGTTGGCAGGTTTTGGTTGGTTGGAGGCTGGCATTTGTGTGCCTGTCTGTTGTATTTGTATAAGTGTGTTAGAAAACCTCCCATAAGTAATAGTTAAATAAAAGCTTTTCTTTCTTTCTTACTTTGAGAACATATTTCTAAATTTATGCCTGTTTTTTTTGTAAAGTTGTGCGAGCGTTAATTTGTGTTGTGTGTGTGTGTGTATGTTTGTTATGTCCCTGATCAATAAAAGCTTTTCTTTCTTCCTTACTTTATATGTATCTACTTATGAGAGATTTTGTAACCTTTGTTCATTTACTCAATAACGACTTACTTAGATAAAGACGCATTTATTATTGCAAGGTGTTTCAATACAACCCGTTAAGATTGAAGGACTAATTAGAATCAGTTAACAACTTTCGATTCCCGGTCGTTTCTCGTGTCAATATAACAATTTTCTATATTGTCTCGGGTCTGGGTGTTGCGATACACCACCGTTGTGTCTGATTTCCATAACACAAGTGCATTAGCTTCTTACTTAGGGATCAGAACAATGTATGTGATTGGTGTCCAATATTACTTTTACTTACTTTTTTTACTAGGCTTGGTCTGGAGTCAAGAGCTAGCTCTTATCCCAGATATCTTAGCGCGAGTCCGACTTGTGAGTTTTATTATGTAGATTCAAATCCAGCAATGCCTGAGTATTACCTACCTAAAATTTCTGTTTCTGACACCTATTTTCCAATGCAGCTAATAATTATTATGCTTCTCATTACGTCGAAATTCGTCACAACTGAAAATACTTTCTTTATCTATTATTTAGCGAATTAAAGAAAATATAGGTACATAAGTGAAATAAACACGTGTAAGTAAAAAACAGACGTACTTAGATGCGTGATAAAAGTGTCTTGACAACGTTCCCGATTTCCTGAAAAATTAAGAATAGCGCCTATTTGCTATTTGCTTATAATAGTCCTCCTAACCGATTTCGACTAAAGTGGCCAGTCACAACGACCAACTGACTGCGAGGGACATATTATAGTGCACAAGTGTGTGCGCAAACACAGGTGCACTCTTTATTCCTTTCACTCTCATAGCCCGATGGGACAACAAGCTGACACGACCGGTGAGAGATCAGGCGCAGGCTTAACGTGCTTTTCCGAAACACGGGTGTGAAACACCGCTAACTTCCAAACTCTGGGGTGCCCTAAGAATTTCTATATTGAAAAACCCAAGTACATATTTTTGACCTGACCCGGGGATCGAACCCGGGATCTCTGGAGCAGCCATCACTCTAACTTTAGATTGACCAAGTCAAACCTGTGTATGTGTACCCGTTCAAACAAACAAAGAAAATCTTCAGCTTTATAACACTAGAATATGTTTACATAAAATATTGATGTCAAATAGGTGGCGTTTTTAAGTACATATCGTAAGTTAACATACACTGTTAATAAATAAATACGGAACACAAATCATATGCTCCATTTAAAAAATATAAGAACGAATTCCAAAAACAATCGAATATCGTTTAAAGCATAGCAAACGAAAGAATAGTGACGAATGGCTAAATCGATTGCAATGGCAATTATTTTGATTATAATAATTAGTTGATTACCTAAGCAGATCTTGCAGTAAGGACTTGCGGGCTGGCGGCGTCTGTAATGGGTAAGGAATTTACAATTTTACAAATTACACTTGAAAAAAGCGACTGTTCAGAAATCGAACCCTGGGTATTTTACGATATCTGGGCGCATGTATGACTACTCTATACGTCATCACCGATACGTCATTGGCAGGCCTGTTGAATTTTACAAGTGCTTTCTTACAAACGCATAAGCTGCGTCACTTTTAATTAGAAATTGTATTACAGTGATTTGGGAGGAAGTAATCCTTGGTGGCGGCGGCGTCTTAAATAAAATGAAGTTCTAATCTGATTGTCTATATATCGTACCTTCCCTATAGAATCGTCACCGATACTAGCCTATTAAAAATTCATGATATCAGAGCCATAATTTTACGAATTTAGTCATATTAACAAAGGGATAGAACACCATGTATGAATATTATAAAGTAAGTAATAAAAAAAACACTTACTATATGGTACCTTTTGTTGAATTGATAGCATCAAAATATATTTTATGAGCACGTAAATAACGTACTTGATAATTCCATCTAAGATGGATTTATGTCGGACTTGCAAATTATCTCTTGCTACACGGTCTTAATAATGTACCGACTTTACTTGTTTGAGCATGTGCGTGTGACATCAAAGCAGATAGCCGTTGGGGCAGAAAAGTTCTAGAGGTAGTTTTTAGGCCCTTCGTCGATGAAAGATAACCTTTTTAAGATCGCAGGATAACACTGAATGGAGACCGTACATAACCTGCCGCTGTGGAAAACCGTGGGGAGGCCTATGTTCAGCAGTGGACGTCATTCGGCTGATAATGTTGATGACTCTTACCTCTTTCACAGAGTACCACCTCCTCCTTATCCTGATATGGGTGACCTTCGCCTCCTCTCTTCGACCTACGAGGTCACCCCAGATCAAGACCTCTCTCTCACACAACCTTCAAAAAAGAGAGACGTGTGACGAGTCAGTTCTGTCTCCGGACCCTGACGATTGTAGGAAGTACTATGAATGTGAACAGGGTACTCTGAAGCAAAAGACGTGCCCAGGAATTGATGAGTTCAGTCCTGTTTATCTGGTAAGTTCTTTTAAAAAATCTGTATTTCTTTATTTGAAAAATATTGTAAACAACCTTGTAATTAATTTTAAAATAATACTAAAAATTACTAAATCTAGATCACAACTTACATAGGTAAGTCGTCGCTGAACACTGGGACCTTTTAAATCGAATAGTAAATATTTTAATTAAATTATATCATTTCAAGTGACAAAAAACTTGTGTACAATATAAACCAATCAAAGAAAAACAGTCTGATATTCAAGGCCTTATAATTACTGGATCATAATGTGTGAAATAATAAATTATTGCTGGTCATTAATAATTCTAAAGTTAGCATTGATTACAAAAACGATACGAAACGAAAACACTTTGATTTAAAGTAATTACTTAATGAAATGAAAACAATTTGGGTAAATAAATAAATACGGAGGTCGGCACTCATTAAACTGTAATAAACGTTGAAATGCGCTTTGATTTTTCCATAATAATTATATATGCCTCGGTGGCGCAGCGGTTACAGGGTCGCACTTCGTTGCCGGAGGTCCCGGGTTCGATCCCCGGGTCGATTTTCTCAGGGTAGCCCGGAGTTTGGAAGTTGTCGGTGTTTTACCTCGTGGGTGGTGTGTGCTTCGAAAAGCAAGTAAAGCCGCTGGTCCTGCGCCTGATCTCTCTCCGGTCGTGTCAGAGTGCTGTCCCAATGGGCTCTGACAGTGAAAGGAATATAGAGTGCACCTGTATTTTCGCACACACTTGTGCACTATAATAAGTTCCGCGGAGTCGGTTAATCGTCCACCACAAAAGGCCACCGTAGTCAAAATCGGCCATGGGTACTATTAATATTACTAATAAGCGGTCCGCCGCAACTGCGTCTGCGCGTCTTGAGTTTGCTCCCTTCACTGCGTTGCGTATTAGTTTAGGCAAAGGTCGACAGGCAAAGGCAAAGGACGACGGAGACTGGCTCCGCCGAGGCGACAACATCTCCTGAGGATGCCAGGTGTAGTGGCGAAACGCGTTGAGGTTTTTTGCACGTTGCTGTTGGGTACTAATACTTGCCGTGCCGCATGCGTATTGAGGGAGGGTGGGCGGTGGTTCCTGCATTTGCCTGAACTAATATTCAACGCGGTGACGGTTCGTGTTATTAGTTGCCTGCGCCGGCGTCGCTTAGCGGAAATTTAAAACAAAATAATAATAAAAAAAACTTAGTAATGGATTTCCGCAAAGTGACGCCTGGTTCCATTAATTATGGTCTTAGGGTTCCAGATAATGTAAGTTAATGACCTGAACCTTGAAAATGTTTGGTGTTTTCCGCCTTACCTCGAATTAATGTAAGCTCTTTACAATGTCTAAAGCAACGTTTTTTCAACAGTGGTGCCTCCCACCAAAACTAGCAAGATGCCGACCCGTGTCTGTTCAAGCGCCTCTAGAATGCAACGGAACTAAACCTGTGACCGCTCCCAAACTACCCTCCACTCCACCAAGCACAGAAACTAGCAAACACACCCCTACAGCATACTCGTCCGATATTACAGAATATTCTTCCAGAAATGATACAGCGAAGATTTTTACTGGAGAACATACTGTCGTCACTAAGAAAATCCATCCGATTCCAGTATTTGATTATACGACTGTGACATTATCTGATTTGGTGTTTACTAAAAAAACAGATATACCTGTTGAGGATTTGAAAACTGATGTTGATAGCAAAAGTACGACGGTTAAAGCCGATGTTGCTCTTAAAGTAACGACACCCGAAAGGGAGGGAGATGAAGAAATAACGACAAAAAAAGTTGATGACGGATTTATTACAAGTAAACCAACAGCAGATGTAGAAACTACTCAAAATGAAATGAAAACGCCCAAACATATTAATGACAAGTCCACACTACCCAAAGACGTGGGTGAAACTACAGAACTCAAAGACGTCAGTGAAAGTAAAACACCTAAAGATGAAGGTAAAAGTGTAACACCCAAAGACGTAGTTTACAAGTCTTCACCACCAAACGACGTCAGTGAAAGTGCAACACCCAAAGATGTTGATAGCAATTCTTCACCACCCCAAGACGACAGTGAAAGTGCAACACCCAAAGATGTAGGTGAAAAGTCCACTCCACCCAAGAATGTAAATGACAATTCCACACCACCCAAGGATGTTGATGACAAGTCTACACCACCCAAGGCTGTTGATGACAAGTCAACACCACTCAAAGACGTTGATGACAAGTCTACACCACCCAAAGACGTTGATGACAAGTCTACACCACCCAAGGATGTTGATGACAAGTCTAAACCACCCAAGGACGTTGATGACAAGTCTAAACCACTTGAAGACGTCGGTGAAACTACACCACCCAAGGATGTTGATGACAAGTCTAAACCACCCAAGGACGTTGATGACAAGTCTAAACCACTTGAAGACGTCAGTGAAACTACACCACCCAAGGATGTTGATGACAAGTCTTCACCACCCAAGGATGTTGATGACAAGTCTAAACCACCCAAGGACGTTGATGACAAGTCTAAACCACTCAAAGACGTCGGTGAAACCACACCACCCAAGGATGTTGATGACAAGTCTTCACCACCCAAGGATGTTGATGACAAGTATACACCACCCAAGGATGTTGATGACAAGTCTTCACCACCAAAGGATGTTGATGACAAATCTACACCACCCAAAGACGTTGATGACAAGTCTACACCACGTAAAGACGTTGATGACAAGTCTACACCACCCAAGGAAATTGATGACAAGTCTAAACCACCCAAGGACGTTGATGACAAGTCTACACCACCCACGAATGTTGATGACAAGTCTACACCACCCAAGGACGTTGATGACAAGTCTACACCACCCACGAATGTTGATGACAAGTCTACACCACCCAAGGATGTTGATAACAAGTCTACACCACCCAAAGATGTTGATGACAAATCTACACCACCCAAAGACGTCGGTGAAAGTACACCACCCAAGGACGTTGATGACAAGTCTACACCACCCAAAGACGTCGGTGAAACAACACCAACCAAGGATGTTGATGACAAGTCTACACCACCCAAAGACGTCGGTGAAACCACACCACCCAAGGATGTTGATGACAAGTCTACACCACCCAAAGATGTTGATGACAAATCTACACCACCCAAAGACGTCGGTGAAAGTACACCACCCAAGGACGTTGATGACAAGTCTACACCACCCAAAGACGTCGGTGAAACAACACCACCCAAGGATGTTGATGACAAGTCTACACCACCCAAAGACGTCGGTGAAACCACACCACCCAAGGATGTTGATGACAAGTATACACCACCCAAGGACGTTGATGACAAGTCTACACCACCAAAGGATGTTGATGACAAGTCTACACCACCCAAAGACGTCGGTAAAACTACACCACCCAAGGACGTTGATGACAAGTCTACACCACCAAAGGATGTTGATGACAAGTCTACACCACCCACGAATGTTGATGACAAGTCTACACCACCCACGGATGTTGATGACAAGTCTAAACCACCCAAAGACGTCGGTGAAACTACACCACCCAAGGACGTTGATGACAAGTCTAAACCACCCAAGGACGTTGATGACAAGTCTACACCACCCAAAGACGTCGGTGAAACTACACCATCCAAGGATGTTGATGACAAGTCTACACCACCCAAAGATGTTGATGACAAATCTACACCACCCAAAGACGTCGGTGAAACTAGACCACCCAAGGATGTTGATGACAAGTCTTCACCACCCAAGGATGTTGATGACAAGTCTTCACCACCCAAGGATGTTGATGACAAGTCTTCACCATTCAAGTATGTTGATGACAAGTCTTCACCACCCAAGGATGTTGATGACAAGTCTTCACCACCCAAGGATGTTGATGACAAGTCTACACCACCCAAGGACGTTGATGACAAGTCTACACTACCCAAAGACGTCGGTGAAACTACACCACCCAAGGATGTTGATGACAAGTCTACACCAGCCAAAGATGTTGATGACAAATCTACACCACCCAAAGACGTCGGTGAAAGTACACCACCCAAGGATGTTAATGACAAGTCTAAACCACCCAAAGACGTCGGTGAAACTACACCACCCAAGGACGTTGATGACAAGTCTAAACCAACCAAGGACGTTGATGACAAGTCTACACCACCCAAAGACGTCGGTGAAACTACACCACCCAAGGATGTTGATGACAAGTCTACACCACCCAAAGATGTTGATGACAAATCTACACCACCCAAAGACGTCGGTGAAACTAGACCACCCAAGGATGTTGATGACAAGTCTACACCACCCAAGGACGTTGATGACAAGTCTTCACCACCCAAGGATATTGATGACAAGTCTACACCACCCAAGGACGTTGATGACAAGTCTACACTACCCAAAGATGTTGATGAAAAATCTATACCACCCAAAGACGTCGGTGAAACTACACCACCCAAGGATGTTGATGACAAGTCTTCACCACCCAAGGATGTTGATGACAAGTCTACACCACCCAAGGACGTTGATGACAAGTCTACACTACCCAAAGATGTTGATGAAAAATCTATACCACCCAAAGACGTCGGTGAAACTACACCACCCAAGGATGTTGATGACAAGTCTTCACCACCCAAGGATGTTGATGACAAGTCTACACCACCCAAGGACGTTGATGACAAGTCTACACTACCCAAAGATGTTGATGACAAATCTATACCACCCAAAGACGTCGGTGAAACTACACCACCCAAGGATGTTGATGACAAGTCTACACCACCCAAAGATGTTGATGACAAGTCTACACCACCCAAAGACGTCGATGAAACAACACCACCCAAGGATGTTGATGACAAGTCTACACCACCCAAGGAAGTTGATGACAAATCTACACCACCCAAAGACGTCGGTGAAACCACACCACCCAAGGACGTTAATGACAAGTCTTCACCACCCAAAGACGTCGGTGAAACTACACCACCCAAGGATGTTGATGACAAGTCTACACCACCCAAGGATGTTGATGACAAGTCTACACCACCCAAGGATGTTGATGACAAATCTACACCACCCAAGGATGTTGATGACAAGTCTACACCACCCAAGGAAGTTGATGACAAATCTACACCACCCAAAGACGTCGGTGAAACCACACCACCCAAGGAAGTTGATGACAAATCTACACCACCCAAAGACGTCAGTGAAACTACACCACCCAAGGACGTTAATGACAAGTCTACACCACCCAAAGACGTCGGTGAAACTACACCACCCAAGGATGTTGATGACAAGTCTTCATCACCCAAGGATGTTGATGACAAATCTACACCACCCAAAGACGTTGATGACAAGTCTACACCACCCAAAGACGTTGATGACAAGTCAACACCACTCAAGGATGTTGATGACAAGTCTACACCACCCAAGGATGTTGATGACAAGTCTACACCACCCAAAGACGTTGATGACAAGTCTACACAACCCAAAGACGTCGGTGAAACCACACCACCCAAGGATGTTGATGACAAGTCTACACCACCCAAAGATGTTGATGACAAGTCTACACCACCCAAGGATGTTGATGACAAGTCTACACCACCCATGGATGTTGATGACAAGTCTAAACCACCCAATGACGTTGATGACAAGTCTAAACCACTCAAAGACGTCGGTGAAACTACACCACCCAAGGATGTTGATGACAAGTCTCCACCACCCAAAGACGTTGATGACAAGTTTACACCACCCAAGGACGTTGATAACAAGTCTACACCACCCAAGGACGTCGGTGAAACTACACCACCCAAGGATGTTGATGACAAATCTACACCACCCAAGGACGTTGATGACAAGTCCACACCACTTAAGGATGTTGATAACAAGTTTCCATCACCCAAGGATGTTGATGACAAGTCTTCACCACCCATGGACGTTGATTACAAGTATACACCACCCAAGGTTGTTGATGACAAGTCCACACCACTTGAGGATGTTGATGACAAGTCTCCATCACCCAAGGATGTTGATGACAAGTCTTCACCACCCAAGGACGTTGATTACAAGTATACACCACCCAAGGATGTTGATTTCAAGTATACACCACCCAAGGATGTTGATGACAAGTCTACACCACTCAAAGACGTCGGTGAAACTACACCCCTCAAGGATGTTGATGACAAGTCTACACCACCCAAGGACGCTGATGATAAGTCGACACCACCCAAGGACGTTGATGACAATTCGACACCACCCAAGGACGTTGATGACAAGTCAACACCACCCAAGGACGTTGATGACAAGTCTACACCACCTAAGGTTGTTGATGACAAGTCTACACCACCTAAGGTTGTTGATGACAAGTCTACACCACCCAAGGACGCTGATAATAAGTCTACACCAACCAAGGGTGTTGATGACAAGTCTACCCTACCCAAAGATGACGGTGAAACTACACCACCCAAGGATGTTGATGACAAGTCTACATCACCTAAGGATGTTGATGACAAGTCTGCACCACCTAAGGATGTTGATGACAAGTTTACACCACCAAAAGTCGTCGATGGAAGTACAACACCCAAAGATGTAGATGACAAGTCTACAACCTCCAAAGACGTGAGTGATGAAATTTCACCACCTGAATCTCAGAAATTAGAAGACAAAACTACAAGTTCCAAAGACACAGGTGAAACGAATACATCACCTAAAGATTTAGGCGTTACAACTACCACGAACACACCTAAAAGTGACGACAAAACTACGAGTAAAACTAAAAGTGAAATTACAACTACGAAACTAGACGACAAAGGAGCGGAATCACTAAAACCATCATTAGCTGAATCAGAACCCAAGTTCACTACCAGTTCATTAACAACAAAATCATCAGGATTAACAACAGTTTTATCGTCAACAGAAGTAACAACATACCCATCAATAACAGAAAGAAATGATGATGAATTTAAGATTGCATGCAATGAATCTCAGAGGTATTCAAATGTAAAAGATTGTAAGAAATACTTTAAGTGTGTTGATGGAAAATTGGTTCCTAAGGAATGCCCGCCGAAAACTGAGTTCAGTGTGGATTATGCTGTGAGTATTTAATATAATCCTAAGTAGTTACATAACATCATTTTTTGTTCTGAAGTTTACGAGACTTATTGAAATAATTAAAAAAAGTAAAAACCGACTTTAAAACCAAAATGCACTAAAAAGTCTTAAATAAACTCTTCATCATTGAAAGGAAAGGAATCCGTTTTAGGCAAACAATTTATTTTTGGAGTCGGTGCTGTGATTGCTTGATGGTCAATGTGATGGCACCGACTCCAAAAAGAAATTGTTTGCCTAAAACGGATTCCTTTCCTTTCAATGGTGAAGAGTTTATTTAAGACTTTTTAGTGCATTTTGGTTTTGAAGTCGGTTTTTACTTTTTTTAAAGTTTATTTTATTTCTTCATTTTTAGTGATTACATAAGAGGGGTGGGGGGGGGGGAGTTGCACCTTATGATTCTATTATTTAAGAAGCTACAAATTACCTATCATAAGTTCCTTCATTATAATTACTGAACTCCTAAGCGTTAAGGAGTTCCACCATCAGCTCAGCCCCACAAGGTGTTGACTATCAGACGTAACAACACGTCAAAATTAAGATTTTAGTAAAGAAACACTATACGTGCCTTTAAAATTTAAGGGTTTCCCTCAATTACACCAAGATCCCATCATCAGATCCCAAAATGGAAAAAATGGGACCAACTAGAAGGTACAGCCTCTAAGTAGGTGAAAAATTTTTTTCGATTCGGTTGACAAACGACTGAGATATGAGGTAACATACATACAAAAAAAAATAATGATAAAAAAAAACATACAGTCGAATTGATAACCTCCTCCTTTTTTGAAGTCGGTTAAAAACACTTTACAGATTAATTTCGCGCACATTTCTCTAAAACTATAAGGCTGACGTTTCGAATGCTTTACAACATCCGTGGTCACAGGCAAGACTTAGGTGTTATTTGTCATTACATAGACACAATAAGCTCTTCTTACTGCGTGAATAGAAAGTCAGTCAATATTAAAAAGTGTTAGTAGCTCGTAGCGCAATAGTAGCAGCGCTTTGGTAGTGATACTGAAGTGAAACAACCTACAGCACGGTCGTGTTTGTATGGGTGACCATTCCGACCATATAAGTGACGTATATCACGAGCATCTCCGTGCTTCGGAAACGAACGTGCTGGTCCCGGCTAATATCAGTTGATATTAGTCGCTAAGCCTATTCAGAGGCCTTATGGGCGGCTTGATAACATCTGACAGCAGGGTTAGGCGCTTGCCTTGCTACACCCCTCCACCAAGCCGCACTGAGCCCGCGTGGTGAAGTATGGCTCGAACTACTTCATAGTTGAGGTAAGGCATTTGCCCAGCATAAGTGGAACGTTATAGGCTAACTTTAATTTACTTTACTATGTGATGACAAATGGCACCTTAGCCTTTCCTGTGACCATAAAGCATTCAAAACGTCAGGCGTATAGTTTTACATAAATATGCGCGAAATTTATCCGTAATGTGATTTTATTTCGAATAGTTAGATAACAATATTAATTGGGCATCCACTGATAAGATGGACAGACGAACTAGTAAAGAGCACAAAATTACAATGTTCGCAGACTTCTAACGGTCTTCCAATTGCTGTGGAAAACCGTGGGGGAGGCCAATATAAGAGATCGATCTTTGGATAATTATTATGATGATGAATATACATTCTGCAAGGCCCATTCTCTCACTAAAATGACGTAAACCTGTATTTCAAACAATGACTTGGTACGGTTGAAAGTTAACTACACGAAAAAAAAGATTTTGTGGTATATGACATAGTTTGAAATTCCATCTTTCACATCGTTTAGTTATGATAAGCGATTTACTTAAAAATAAAGCGTTTAATTCACTTTCAAACTTAGAATCAAATTTTTTTAGTGGTGCCTCCCGCCTTTCATGGCCAGATGCAACAAATCCGAACACTACCCCTGGGTAAATGAAACGACCCCAGGATGCCTCGTGTGGGCCACAACACCCAATCCTAGTACAACTACTGAAAAACCTGAAGGTGACAATCTTACCACATTATTAAAAGTTGATGAAAAAACAACGACACCAAAAGTGGATGATCAAACAACTACACACAAGGTTGACGATGAAAAAACTACTAAAGCTAAGACCACAACTACCAAGGAAGCACTTACCCTTAAACTGAACGAAAAAACAACTACAACTAAAGTAGATAAAGAGACGATGACGGCTAAAGTTGACGGCGAAATCACTACGGCAAATGTAGGCGATAAGACAACGACACATAAAGAAGTCTATAAAACAACGACTACTAGGCAACCAACGGTCCAAATGGACAGAACAAGTACGTTAACGGTTTATGTAGATGATAAAACCACGACAGTAAAGGTAAGAAAGCCTCTGACTCTTAAAGCAGATGATTTAACAACGACAACTGAAGCATATCGCGAACCATCAACACTAAGAATAGTTGACAAAAAAACAACAAAAGTAGTTGATGAAACGACCACAAAGACTACGCCTAAACCATATGCAACTACAAAATCACCAAGCGTTGATGATAAAACGACCACTGAATCAAACTTAGTAGTCAGCTACATAACACAAAATTACGATTCGCGTGTAACATCAACGAAAGAAGACACGGAATCAATTTTAAAGAAATATACTATAAACTACAAGATTCCAGCAACAAAAAGACCGTTGAAGGCTAAGAAAAAGGGGCCATCTTTGATCCAGGCATATCTTTGCACTGCCAATGATATATACCCAGATCCGAACGATTGTAGAAGATATCACCAATGCGAGGATGGTGAAATTCGGCATAAAACCTGCGAGGATTCTAAAGAATTCAGCCCTAGATACTTGGTAAGTGTTGATTAAAATAACTGGAACCTCCCCGCGGCTTAGCCCGCAAAATGTAAAAAAGCGAAAGTTTGTGAGAATGGATGTGTGGATGTGTCTTTGTTTCTCCTTCAAGCAAACACTACTGAATGGATTTTAATGAAAATGTGCAATAATATAGATAATACATCGGGTATAATTCATAGTGTTTCTTTTTATCCGAAATTTACGCGGGTGAAACTGCGGGAAGCCACTAGTAGTTAAATAACTAAATATGCACTGTCTTTATATCTTATGTTTAAAAAATAAACCTTAAGTTTTAAAGACCTCTAAACCATTTATACCAAGCTCTCAACCTGCATTTGTGACGACCTCCTTGGAGTACTGGCTGAGTACGCTGGGTTTCATGGCATCGCCATATCCGAGATGCCGGGTTCGATTCCTGGTCGGTTCAATTTAGAAATCGTTAGATACGGGATTGCTACCATGTACCTTATTATTTATGAGTTTTCGATATTTTGGTACTGTTGCAAGCGCCATGATCACGGATTTACTGAAAAGAACTTGCTTATATATGTTCACTCATTGTTCCGTAGCGTGCCGAATGGTGAACATATAAAAGCAGTCAAACATAATGACAGACAGAAATCTGTTATCGCGGAACATTCATTAGAATCGGGGCCGAATCACTGGATTGAGCTCTACAACCCTCAGATCATCTCGACAGAACGCCACTAAATACCAAGATTGGTTAGGGAAGCAATTAAAATAACTAAATACAAAAAAATCAATCGCGAGGACGGGTTTAAATTGTTAAGCGTCTAGAACCCAGTGGTTCGTATGTGTAAAAACCGTGTAAATAAACATACGAGTAATGCTGTTTCATGAACAGATACTGTCAGTGTTGTGTGTCGAAAATAGATGCGAGAAAATAGTCAGTTTATGGAATAAACAACTTCGAAGGAGGGTAGACCGATATGTCTGCCAAGAACAACCCACCCGCAAGTTCTCTTCAATAACTGCGTGATCATGGCGCTTGTAACAGTGCCGAAATATCGGAAACTCATAAATAATAAGGTACATGGTAGCAATCCCGTATCAAACTATTCTGCTGTTAGTGACCATGAAAGTTTAAAACATTATAATTTAGAAATCGTAATTTTTAACATTGTCTCGGGTCTGAATGTTGTGGTACCACCGTTGTTTCTCATTTCCATAACACAAGTGCATTAACTACTTACTTTAGGATCAACGCAATCGATGTGTTTGGTGTCCAATATTATATATTATTCACTAATCTAACCCTTTTTTGCAGGTCTGCCTGCCACCAAACATGGCGCAATGTTCCACCCAGTTTTCCGTCCAACCACATACCAGTACCACAAAACCACCAACTCGAAACGCAACTACGTTTCCACCACAAGATTCTTCCAACATCGTAGTTACTGAAAATCCTCAAAATAAATCTTCAAGCCCCAAAATAGTACCAGAAAAAACAAAAGAATCGTCTGATACTTCTCTAGTAAAACCTAGATTGCAAGATTCTAATAACACAGTGCCTTCAGTTAGAACTGTACCAGAAGTTAAAGTTGAGCCTGTACCTCTAACTACTACGAGACGTCGTGAGTATGAAAATTATTCTTATTAATATTACTAAAGTCATAGTAGTCTTAGCGCGGTGGTGGCAGTGCTTATGTGATACAGAAGTATAGCAACCTACGGCGCTATCGTGTTTGGATGGGTGACCATTTGTAGGGATGTATGTCACGAGCATCGCTGTTCTTCGGAAGGCATGTTAAGCAGTTGGTCCCAGCTATATCGAATGATATTAGTCGTTAAGTCGAGTCAGAGGTCCTATGGGCGGGTCGATAAAATCTGACAGCAAGGTTAGTCACTTGCCTTGCTACACCCATCCGCACATGAGTATGGCTCATACTTGAAGTGAGGCCTTTATCCAGCAGCTGTGGGATCCTTACAGGCAAACAGGAATTTTGAAATTTTAATTTATTACTAAAACTTTTGTGAACCGTTACACTGGCTTTCACTTTAGACTACACGTGTATGGCTGTCAGTGATGATGAGGATAGTTAATTATATCTCGACCTGGCTCCTGCTGGTTGATCTTTTGAAGTTTAAGTATGGTAGGTACTCCGTAGCACCACCTTAAACTGAAGCAGAAACAAACCGCCGCGCCCTACTCTATCTGAGCACATGCCTATACCACTCGGCTACCGACACGCGAGCCTGGTAAAGAGTATTTTTGATCTTAGTTATTTTTAATAATTAAAAGCAAGATAATGCTTTACTGACCTTAACTAAGAGCTAAGCCACACGAGCGTTCCTGCGTTGCGTCGACATAGAAGAGGCGACATTCCAACGTTCTTTATACAAATCTGAACGCATGCCTCATGGTTGAAACGTCATAACTCAAACGCAACGGACGTTATGACCTCAATTTAGTCTTTATTCACAGTTAGTTTTCATAAATCACGAACTCGCCTAATGCGATATCATGAGGTTAAAAGTAGGAATGTTAATTTGATTACGGTTTGATTGTTAATAAATACATCTTATAAAAGACAGAAAGACAAAGTTGGGAGAGGTGCTGCTTTGCGTCCCGCTTGCTTCAGCGAGCCACGGCCAGAGACAAGATCTGCGGACGAATGCTCAGGGCTTAAGCCCAGGGCCTGACCCGTCAGCTCTTGCCTCACTAATGGCACGGGAGAACGCCGTCAGGTTTTTAGTGGGTAGGCGGGCTCTAAGCCCGGAGTCCCACATAGCCCCCAACCACCCCCGCGGTCGGTGGGTATGCATAACAGTATTTACCTGATGCAAAAAAAAAGGTGCTGCTTTGCGTTGACGGACGGGAAGTAAGCGTATTGCGTTCCGTTATCGCAGCGCTTGTGTGGCACCTATTGCGTTGTACGTTGTACCTACGCAACGCATAGCAACGCCCGCGTGGCCTCGCTCCGATGCCGGGTCCAGACGAGTGTAACGCGTAATGTAAACCACCGTGTAATGTAACACGAATTCTGCGTATGAACGGCACTACGAGCATTACATGTAACGCTCGCTCCGGCGCTCGGGCTGATCCAACGGCTGTCGGTTTTTTTGCGCAAACACAAAGGCGCGAGCAGTGCTCATTTGGACGGCGATCGTGACGGTTGTGTCGTGTGTATCACGTCCTCTCTACTTAGCATGTTTGAAGCAACTGTGTGGAAATTGTGCAACAGTGTGCGTATTGCGATGCAGTTTTGATAGGTAAGCGGTTCGGCTTTACTGTCAAATTAGCAATGTGTATTGCGATATCGAATTACATTTTGTAATATTGCTATATTAAAACCACATAAATGTTAATATGCGTACCATTGTAGTATTATAATAATATTATAATATTGATAATAGTCGTTTATACTTGTATCTCGCAATACGTCCCCAACTCTTGACAGAGATTCTCTTGCAATGTAAGTACATACTTACATTACGCGTCACACTCGTCTGGACCCGGCTTTACTGAACAATCATTTTTAGCGACTACCCGCCGCCCCGCAACATGGCAGGTCGCGACCTCCCGCCCCGCAACATGGCAGGTCGCGACCTCCCGCCCCGCAACATGGCAGGTCGCGACCTCCCGCCCCGCAACATGGCAGGTCGCGACCTCCCGCCCCCAACAACAAAGAGAGGTCCAAACACAAGCGGCGACCCCCTGCTCAGTGTGCCAACAACGACAGTTAGAATACCAGCAATACTACCAAAACTACTACCAGAACCAGAACTACCAACAATGGCCGCAGTACGGCTACGGTCAGTACTACCCTTGGAGTGGGTGACGCGGAGATTAAGTAGCATCTTTTTCAACTTCGGTTAAAGATGGTAAGCCTTTTGCTCAGATGTTTTTTGACAGGATTTCTCAAACATTTGTATAGGATATGTTTCTGTGACTCTAAAAGTGAGACTCTCGCAAAGCGAAGCCACTTTGGCGTTGCGTTACGTTTTTATTGCGTTGCATTGATCGTATAATGAAATTATAACACTGAGACTTCTTTAAGACTTTTATTCTGCGAACAGTGTACACCTTCAGGGTTCAACCTCTATTAGTTCAGGCGCCTGCCACTCTTAAACTAGGTGATAACACCTTCACACAGGATTCCACTGAGACTGCGCGTGCACGCCTTTATCTGTTTTTTCCTGATGACACTCCTGACTCGAACCTTAACCAACAAAGACTACGCCTAAACATGTCAAAACCCATCGAAACTCAAGAAGATCCACCATTCCAATATGAAGAAATCCTCGAGGGACTTCGAGGAATGAATCATAAGAGGGCACCCGGCTTAGACCACCTGACAGCGGATATATGCCTACACATCGCTCTCTGGTTCCCGAATGAAACACTGAGACTGATGAACTGTTGCCTCCGTCTTAGGCACTTCCCAAAAATTTGGAAAATTGCTACTGCGAAAATAATTCCCAAACCAGGTAAAAAAGAATACGACTCCCTATCCTGCTTCCGGCCCATTGGATTGATCAATTGTTTCGGTAAATTGCTTGAAAGGCTAATCACAAACAGGATCACACATCACTTAGACATTACACACAACATTCCACAAAACCAGTATGGTTTTAAATATCAAAAATCCACCGTTATGGCAATTAATAACGCTATTGATATTATCACACAAGCCAAATCACGAGGTGAACACGTAATCGGTGTCTCCTTGGATATCAAATCTGCTTTTGACCGTGCCTGGTGGCCGGCCATATTCCAAAGGCTGAGGGACACTGACTGCCCTAGAAACCTCTATGAAATTCTCCTCAATTACGTAGACGATCGGGAAATTCTGATCCAATTCTCTGATTGCAAAGTCAGAAAATTTATGTCTCGGAGGTGCATCCAAGGCTCGGTCATAGGCCCCACATTATAGAACCTAATAATCGACCAACATCTCCTTAAAACTATGCCGAGCGGGGTACATCTTCAGGCGTATGCTGACGACGTGCTGGTTATTGCTCACTCCCACGATCTTAGTACTCTCGAGCAAATTATCAACTCCGCTCTAGACTTCATTACATCCTGGGGTAGAGATGTCAAACTTGAGTTTGGACCAGAAAAAACCCAAGTGATTGCATTCACACGCCGAGCATCCAACTGCCGCATCCAAATTCAGTCACAAACATTGATTTTCTCCAACACCATCAAATATTTAGGCATATTAATCGATTCCAAACTCCGTTTCGTTAATCATGTAGACCACATCATAGATAAGGTCAAAAGGCTGTATAATCGTCTCTCAATCTTCATCCGCCCCACTTGGGGAATTCATGCAGAAAATGTCAAAATTATTTACGAACACGTGATTGAACCAATAATCTGTTACGGTGCGGCAATTTGGTCTCCTGCCACTCAACATCAGTACATCCAGCAGAGGCTCCTCTCGGTACAACGACTGTTCGCCATCAAGATGGTGCAGGGCTTCCGCACCCTCAGCACGGCATGTGCAATCTCACTTGCCCAATTGACTCCTCTTCCGGCCAAAGTTCTTGCAACAGCTGACGTAGAAAAGTCGAAGCTTTCTGGCGTCTCCTCTCTCTTACCAAACGACGTCTCCCTACAGTCTTTGTGCCCGCCCTCCGAACTTTTGCATCCATCAGAAAGACGAGGCATCGAGTTTATCGAGATTACTTCTGACTCAGATCTCACCCAAATAGCTGCCGAAAACACCTGGCACATATACTCAGATGGAAGTAAGCACGATGACAGGGTTGGTGCAGCTTTCGTCGTTTTTGACCCTACAGGACGACAAACAGCAGTCGTGAAGCTAAAACTTCATGACTGCTGTTCAGTGTATCAGGCGGAACTGCTTGCTATTGTACGAGCTTGTGAATATGTAGAAAACCACCAGTTACAACACGTCATTATATTGTCCGACAGTAAATCAGGGCTACAAGAACTCCAAAATGCAAACTCTCGTAATCGCTTCGCCGTTATGGTACAAAAGCATATGCTAAGCGCACGTACTACTAGACGGATCGTAGACTTTGCGTGGATAAAGGCCCACGTCGGACTGCTTGGTAATAAAGTCGCAGACTCCGCGGCGAAGGCCGCGGCTGACATGCGTAAGGCCCCGGACTTTAAACAAATCCCTAATAGCTACGTAAAGCTTCATTATAAGAAGCAATGCCAAGAAGCTGCAGAATCTCTATATATGGACCAAAGAACCTGCGTCCACACAAGGAGTTTACTGCCAACTTTTAAACAGCTGACCGACTATCTTAGTATAGTCAGACCTGTCTTTGCGATTACCCAACTCTTGTCAAACCACGGGTACCATCTTGAGTACCTGAATCGCTTCCACATCGTAGCTACGGACAAATGTCCATGTGACGATTCAGTCCAAACCTGGGAGCATCTACTCACTTCATGTCCTCGTTTTACGTCTAAGCGCCTTAATCACATGAATACCTGCCACCACCATAATATTAACCCTTTTAATCTCTCTGAAATCACATACAAAGAAGCTTCTATTAAATCATTTAACAATTTCTTAACCTATATAGTCAATAATCTCAAACTATTCAATAACACATAAAAATAATAAATAAAGGCCCCGAAATAAACACACGGTTGTGTTCGCGGAAGTAAACCGATAGCTCCGTGAGCTCAATATTCCCGTATTCGAACAATACAAAAAAAAAAACTCTTCAAATTGATGCCGCAAACCAACTGAACTGCCCGACTCCGCGCTCTTCTTGAAAACAAAACTCCCCTCCAAAAATATGTCGGTGTTGCCAGAAAATAAATTTAAGTGTAACTGTTACAAGTATCAGTTCAAATAAATGATAGCAGCTATTTATTTGAAAATAACGAAAGTCCAAATCTCTCGACTCCTACGACGCTATGCACCGTGTAGCATGCCGTTCAGATTTTTTAATAATTAGATGTATGTAAAACGATGGAGCTGCAGCGCTCCGACGTCGTAGCGTCGACGCAACGCAACGCCCCTGTGGGTTCGCTGGCACACATTTGCTTTCTACCAGTTTACATAGGCCCTTAGTTGATACTTACCTACCCTAATTAAGCGAACATATTTTTTAAAGCTTTTAAGTGTTGTGCTGACTCTGTCAACTTGCAAGTATTTAGCTATATATAAACAAATTGACGATTTATATCTATCTAAACAAGTTATTTACTTCAAATATTTCATATGACTTTACAGTTGGTAATAACCTTAAAAATTGCAAACAAAAAACGTTAAACCGTCATATGCTGGAAGTCTTGCGTGTCTGCATTTTATGTTAACATCAAAAAACCAAGCGGTTTTTGTAATAGAAATGAAATAATAAAAAATTGGTCGGTAGCCGAGTGGTGGTATAGACATGCGCCCGGGTAGCGTAAGACACATGGTTCGATTCCTCGTCTGACACAGTTGCTTTTTAAAATTTCAAATCATTACTTTTATAGCAATAAGTAGGTACTTTGCTCTAAATCAATTCAGAATAATGAAGTCTGTAAAACATTGATATTAAGTGCACGAATGAGATAGTTATATTTAGACACATAGCTTTTTTGATAAATATCCACTTATAAATTTGTAACCTCTTTTACAGATTAGTACCAGTCACAATCAGAAACCAAGATCGTCAGAAATAACTGGAAAGGATGTATCCTAGTGCTTACTTCATATTTTTGTATCATATTGTCTTAGTAGTTTCTTGTAGGCAGTAAATAAACCAAGTAAATATTAGATAAATGTGTTCAGATTTTTATTTACACTCCTTATTATTTCTTGTTATATTCTAAGTTTTAATTTGTCTAACTAACTAATAGTTAATTAGTTAGTTCTAAGTCAGTAAGTGTTACTCATTGCCGTTACCGTACCATTACCGGACACCAAGATGCGCAACACTGCGCCGGTAAAATAGTGTTATATTTCCATGTTTTGATATTTTATTATTATTATAGAGTTGTGGTCATATAATGAAGAACGATTAGAAGTTCTAGAATTTGAAATTAAAATCATGTCATACCCAGAGATGTGTACTAGCTAAAAACCAACTAGTTATTTTATAAAATAGCTACATCAATAGAGCAACGTAGTTTAGGAATAAAGAATAGAATAGCAAACGTTTTTGTCTTAATTTTAATTTATTTTACCAAAGAACCACATTTAAATAGTACTGAAGCTGGACAAATAATTAAGAACGATTTATTCAACTGCCCAAGTTTTTTTTGTATGATGCTTACATTTAAAAAATCACAACAATTTGTAGCGCAGCAAATTTTTAAAAGGTTTACATACATTTTAACTAAAATTAATTGTTAATAACATATCCACGACTTTTCATTACTGCTTGACACCGGTGATGCATTGACTTTATTATTTTTTTACATTTCGCAACAGAAATAGGGTTCCATTCTTCTAAAAAACGTCTTAAAGCTCCCTTAAATACCCACACAGCGTATTTGAGACCTTATTCTTAACTTAAACCTTAGATCTCTATTAGGTTTAGACCCGGACTGTAAGCTGCCCAGTCTAAAACAGAAACTGATTCCGCGATAAGAAATTCCTTTACTGTACGTATTGTGTGTTTTAGATCATTGTCATGCTGGAATGTCAAAAAAAACGGTAGAATGTCTTCAGCATAAGGCAGCATTGTTTCTTCCAGTATATTTTTGTATAGGAATTGATCCATGTTGAGCTTCTATAAACTTTACAAATCCAACACTATGGCCAGAAAAGCAGCCTCAAATTTTCTCATTTCCACGATCGTACCTTAATTAGGACTCGTGTACTTAGGGTTAAATGCTGTATTTGGGAGACGACATACACATCCTTTTCCATCAAAACTTATTCGATTAATTTTTGTCTCGTCACAAAAATATCATTTTTCCACTGTCGCAAAGACCAGCTTTCATACTTTCTCGCATATGCAAGCTGGGCTTCCTTGCGGCAAAATTGCAACAAGGTTTGAAACTTTCTTGCTATCTTCCCATGCATTTTTTTGAAGTGAAAACTTCTTTAGCGGCGTTGAGCACTTTTGTGGGATGGGGGAAAAATGTGAAACTCGCGTCAGGACACGTGGGCTGATCGAAAAACCGTAAGACGGTTGGCGAAATTATGGATGTAAGTTGATTTTTCTGAGAGATAAACTTTTTAATGTAATTTAATATAATATAAATTGTAATGTTTGTGTACGATAGCGCAATAAATAAATATTGTATTCTATAAAAATATTATATTATTATTATTATTGTATTATTATTATTATTATTATTTTTGTATCATTATTATTATTATTATTGTATTCTATCACAAAAATGATAGTACTTTTATATTGATAATAAGAGCAATTCATTCAAAATTATTCCCTAACTATTCCAAAAAATCAAAAATGCACAACGTTGATATTCAAGTTTTCACTTCTGCCGGCACTCCCGGAGTGCAATTTTGTGTTTTTTTTTCTTCTACCAAACGTCTTCGAATAGTGCGTGCGGCGATTGCTGAAGACATGTTTTCACCAAAATATTATTTTCTTATCTCATTGGAGCCTTTAAAAGGATTTTGTTTTGCCAGACGAACGATGTTTCGGTCATTTTGAGGAGCTGTTTTTTATGTCTAGGTACATGAAGAACATTCGTAAACTTCGTATCAGTAGTAAGGTACGTAGCAAAATGCTTAACGGCATGGTAAACCGTCGTTTTTAACATTGCAGATGGTCGGCAATCTTTTATAAGACCATTTCTTCCGCCGAAGTTTTATAATTACTTCCGTGGTAGATTTATCACAGCTTTTATTTCTCCCGATTATAATTTTTAGGGGCAATCACTTTTAATCTTTACAAATAGTCATAATTAATGCCAAAACTATACAAACAGTGACCTAAAACCACAAATCTATTCAGTGTTCTCTTTTAAAATTGGAATAAAGTTATAAACTATTTAGCGTTCTTAATTACGTGACCAGCCAGCTAATAGGAATATAACGCGATAGTTTCTTTAGAAGTTGGTTAAAAAGTTTATCTTTTTATTTAAAGTTATTCTTGTATTTTAATTGAATAAAGCTTTGTTAAATAAACAGATTTACGAAAGGGAGACACATAAATAAATGCATGCAATTAGATTAATGACTTAGTTTAAAAAAATCTTACCCTTATAATCTATATCAATAATAATAATAATAATAAATCTTATATCAGCGTTCTTAATAATATGACCACCACTGTATGTGTGTTAGTCTTCAAAGCATCTATTGTATGGGTCTTTGTTGCCTGCAATAAATATATTCTTTATATTTCTTAATATTTTAACTAAATACAAGAAATTTATATTTATTTATATTTATTATTATTATATAATCTAAACAAGGTGTCCCTAAAATAATAGATAACCCTGTAAGTATGGATAGGCTTCATTATGGCGTCCTTGTTCTCAAATTTTGACCTTAGTAAAAATATCGTGGTTTTATATTTAGTTTTTTTTTTAAAGAAATTATGTGCGTGAACGTGAATTATGTAAACGTGCGTTTAGTTTTTATAGTGCCATTTTTACAAATCGAGAGGTTTTTCAATGTAGTTTTTTTTAATTTCACAATGGATAGTTCAGTTACCAAAATCAAAGATTAAAATTGGACAAACCTAATCAGAATTAAGGCACAAAAAATAGAGTATAAATTTATTTTTATTCATGTTTGATAAACTACGGTGTCAAAAAAATGTACGACACTCATCGTTCGTGCCCATCATCTTAAAAACTTGCTTAGTTTATTTATTTATCGATGTAGTTATTTACTTATTAGATTCTTGTTACTATGTTCCTATTTTAATTTCTGTTTTTTTTTTCACTGCACCCGTTGCCATCTTTATGCATGACCTTAAAGGTTTGACTGGCAGAGAATGCTTTTAGCATTAAGTTCACCTTTGTACACTAAATTTGTGCCATAATGTCTTTAAATAAATAGGCTTCCTTAATAAATAAGCTATCTTATATATATTTTTTTCAAATCGATTCAGTTCCTGTGCGTTTAAACAAACAAAGAACATTTTCAGCTTTATAACATTAAAATAGATTTACATAAATGATTGCTGTCAAATAGGTGACGTTTTCGATGACAAATCATAAGTTTATTCATAATAACTTAAACAGACTAATAAACCTATTTTGGCTATTACACTGTTTTGTCACATTTTGGCAAATGATGAAAGCGCCAAGAAAGAACGAGACAAAACAGTGTAATACTTAGTTAAATCAGGTTTATTAAAATGTTTGCGTTATAATGAATAACAGGTTTAGTAAATAAATACGGACGACCCGTCTGGTGTAGTGGTCGAGAAATCGCCTACTACGCAGCGGGTTGCGGGTTCGATCCTCGCACAATACAAACATTTGTGTGCATGAACATGTCTGTTTGTATTGGTCTGGGTGTTTTCTATGTATACAGGGTCTAACAAAACTAGTGATCGATCGCCAACGGGGGGGTATCTATAAATCATACTGAATACGATGACAAAATATTGACACATGTTTTATAGTGATTTTTCAAAGTTATGTTTTCTAACATAGTAATTCAATTAAATGAGGAAACCTGCTGTATTTTTATCTGTGTCATGCACACACATACGAACCGAAGGTACCGGCTCTGTACGTCGAATGTTCATGCTTTCTACTCTAGTCGTCTCAGTCACCCATGCCAGGATAACATGGGAGCAAGCAAGATGGCTATAGCCGATATTTACGTGCAACGTCTTACAGAGTAGGCCCCTAGACTCATCTAAAGTCTATTTATCTTTGATAATCCAATAATGTAAACAATCTTTATAACTTTTATATCTTTTTATCAGCAATAAAATTTAAGTAACCATTTGATTTGAAAAGATCTTAGTATTCAAGGATAAATTGCCTACGTGAGTAGAGAGTTATATCTTTTTTTTTATTTTAAAATTGATCATTTCACAAAAAAGGAATGTTAAGATTGTTTACAATATTTGACAAGCCAAAAAAACTGACTTTACCTACTCATTGGACACGCGCACCAGCTAGTTTAGTAGTTACCTAATTGTGTCTAGTCTATCATAACCTTATGATGATTAAAAGAAACCTTCAAACAAGCTGTGTAAATTAAATGGATATCCTGGGGGTTTAATAAGTTAATGGCAGATTTGCATAGTTACCTATTTTAAAGTTGTAGTCATTCCTTTTTACTCCTACTACCAAAATAATAACAGATACAACGTTATCAAAAATGATAATAAAAGTTGCCTAACCAAAATTAATGACCAGAAGGGCAATAATTTGTAAAACAAAGGCGTGATTGTGTGTACCTACCTAAACAGTAACAGATTTTATTATGTAAAAAAAATGTGTCTTTTCTCCTACCTAAATCTCAAAGGAGACACTAAGTTAAAGTCTCCTTTGGTATAAGCAGGCTTTGGAAGTAGATAAGCATAAAGAAAATACGACTTTGGTGCAACAATTTATTTTGAAACGCATACCTATCACAATTTTTCAGGTTTATAACTCGTAATTTAATTTAAAATACTCGTAGTTAATAAACAAACAATTATTTTAGCCCTCTGAAACAAACTGACATGGCGTTTTAGCTTTTTCATAAAAAAGTTACCTACTCACAGGAATTTTGTTGTTAGTATAAGGACTTACTTACTGTAGGTAATCTAACGTTGTCTAACACAAAATGTCTAAAAGCTTCAATGCCATCATCACGTCTCACTAATTACACAATTTAAAATGTTTTTTATCACTTTTACGTAAATTGGTAGGTACATTTCTTATCAATCACGCAACAACATCACATTTCGTAAAAAAACACTGTCGTGTCCTTCACGTCGGTAGGTAGGCATGGAGTCGCGATCGGTCGGGCGCCGCGCCGGTCAGGGGCACCAGGGCGCCGGGCCCATTGCGCCCGATCCCGAAGAAAGAAGACACGGAGACCAATCACACCACACTTGGCAGGGGGCTCCATTTCGCTGAATTAACATTTCGCGCCGAAAATGTACGTGGAAAATTACACGCCGAAGATGTGAGTGATGTAGAGGAACACCCACCAGGTCTCTCGGAAGGCAAGTCCACCCGTCTAGCCGCTTCAAGAAAACTTTGTATTAGTTTACTGTTCAAGCCGTACTTGACTACTTGGGTTGCAGAAAGTAATAATCTCATTCAGTCGACGTCCTTTCCGTGGCGAAGTGAGTTCGCGACTGACGAAATAAAAATCAATACAAACACGCGCCGCAGACGCCGAAAGAAGAATGCCGCTCCGACACAAAGGATGCCGCTCCTTTGGTTACGTCTGCCGCGGCGCGGCGCACCGACTTGTCGGCTAGCTTTGTTGGTGTGCGTCCGCATTTAACATCGTAGTATAGTAAACAGCTGTAAATGGTGTGTTTTTACACATTTTAGAAGTGCTACTGTTTTGTTTATTATCTCTGAAACTAGCCTGATTATTTCCTCAATTTTGGTGAGCGTGATCAATAAGATGTATAGATACCCCCCGTTGGCGGTCGATCATTAGTTTTGTTAGATCCTATATTATGTATGTATTTACAAACAAAAAGTATTTAAGTATTATATCCGTTGTCTGGCACCAACAACACAAGCTTTGAGTAGCTTACTTTGGGACCAGGTGGCAATGTGTGGGAATGTCCAAAGAATGTCCAAAGGAACACAAATCCTATCCTCCATTTTAAAAACAAAATGACGAATTCCAAAAACAATCGAAAATCGTTAAAAGCATAGCAAACGAAAGAAAAGTGACGAATGGCTAAATCGATTGCAATGGCAATTATTTTGATTATAATAATTAGTTGATTACCTAAGCAGATCTTGCAGTAAGGACTTGCGGGCTGGCGGCGTCTGTAATGGGTATTTACAATTTTATAAATTAAACTTGAAAAAAGCGACTGTTTCAGGATCGAACCCTGCGTCTTACAATATCCGGGCGCGTGCCTGACTACTCTGCCACTGATACGTCATTGGCAGGCCTGTTGAATTTTAAAAGTGCTTTCATAAAAACGCGTAAGCTGCGTCACGCTCACAGATCAAAAGGCCGCCGGCGGTCGCATAAACAAAAGCATAACAAAAGTCTGTTGATAAACACATTCGTGAGGAATTATTTAGAAAAACTATCACAGTGATATGGGAGAAAGAAATCATTGGTAGAGGCGCCTTAAATAAAATGAAGTTCTTATCAGATTGTCAATCATAAATCAACCTGATAGACACGTAGACATTGCCCTTCCCTATATCACCGATACTAGCATATTTAAAATTTATGACAGCCATAATTTTATGAATTTAGTCATATCAACAAAAACGAATAGAACACCATGTAAGAATATTGTGAAGTATGTAATAGAATCCTCTACGTCATTAAATATCCTAATAATAAATATCCTTTGGACATTCCCACACATCGCCATCTAGTCCCAAAGTAAGCTACTCAAAGCTTGTGTTATGGGTGCCAGACAACGGATATAATACTTAAATACTTTTTTTTTTGTAAATACATACATGATATACATAGAAAACACCCAGACCAATACAAACAGACATGTTCATGCACACAAATGTTTGTATTGTGCGGGGATCGAACCCGCACCCGCTGCGTAGTAGGCGATTTCTCGACCACTTCACCAGACGGGTCGTCAAAAACACTGAAACGCTGCTTTCATTGAAATGATGACATCAAAATGTCTTTTATGAGCACGTAAAGTTGATAATTCGATCTAGAATGGATTTATGTCGGACTTGCAAATTATCTGTTTCTACGCGGTCTTATTAATGTATCGACTTTACTTGTTTAAACATGTGCGTGTGACGTCAAAACAGAAAGCCGTTGGTGCAGAAAATTTCTAGAAGTAGTTTTTAGACCCTTCGTCCAACGGCGCGCAGAGACCTTTCACCAAGATGGAAGATTAAGAAGGTCGTTAAGATCGCAGGATCACACTGGATGCAGACCGTACATAACATGCCGCTGTGGAAAACTGTGGTGGAGGCCTATGTTCAGCAGTGGACGTCATTCGGCTGATAATGTTGATGACTCTTACCTCTTTCACAGAGTACCACCTCCTCCTTATCCTGATATGGGTGACCTTCGCCTCCTCTCTTCGACCTACGAGGTCAACCCAGATCAAGACCTCTCTCTCCCACAACCTTCAAAAGAGAGAGACGTGTGACGAGTCAGTACTGTCTCCGGACGCTGACGATTGTAGGAAGTACTATGAATGTGAACAGGGTGCTCTGAAGCAAAAGACGTGCCCAGGAATTGATGAGTTCAGTCCTGTTTATCTGGTAAGTTCTTACAAATTATTTCCGCTTTTCTTAAGTTGCCAAATATTGTAAACAACCTTGTGATTCATCTTATATATAAAATTCTCGTGCCAAAATGTTCGTTCCCGTACTCCTCCGAAACGGCTTAACCGATTCTCATGAAATTTTGTGAGCATATTGAGTAGGTCTGAGAATCGGCCAACATCTATTTTTCATACCCCTTAGTGATCAGGGTTGTCTACCCTTAACATTTTTCTTTAATTACGTGGCTGGGCGGGATGAGGCCGGACAAGACGAGGATGGGGGCGAAACAAAGTTCGCTGGGTCCGCTAGTTTTAAAATAAGATTAAAAACCACAACTAACATAGATAAGACGTCGCCGAAAACTGGGGTCCTTTTAAATCGAATAGTTAATAATTTAATAATTATATAATAATTATTTCAAAAAGTGATAAAACACTTGTGTACAATATTAGCCAATCGAAGAAAAACAGTCTGATATTCAAGGCCTTATAATTACTGGTCATAATGTGTGATATAATAAATTATTGCTGGTCATTAATCATTCTAAAGTTAGCATTAATAACAAAAACGATACGAAACAAAAACACTCTGATTTAAAGTAATTACTTAATGAAATCAAAACAATTTGGGTAAATAAATAAATACGGAGATAAACTGTAATAAACGTTGAAATGTGCTTTGATTTTTCCATACTAACTATAATTAACTGCCTCGGTGGTGCAGCGGTTACAGGGTCGCACTTTGTCACCAGAGGTCCCGGGTTCGATCCCCGGGTCGAAATTCTCGGGATAGCCTAGAGTTTGGATGTTGCCCGTGTTTCACCTCGTGGGTGGTGTGTGCCTCGAAAAGCACGTAAAGCCGTTGGTCATGTGCCTGATCTCTCTCCGGTCGTGTCAGAGTGCTGTCCCATCGGGCTTTGAGAGTGAAAGGAATAAAGAGTGCACCTGTATTTTCGCAGACACTTGTGCACGATAATAATGTCCCGCGCAGTCGGTTAGTCGTTATGACTGGCCACCGTAGTCGGAATCGGCCTGGGGAACTACTATTATTACTAACTAGCGGTCTCCCGCAACTGCGTCTGCGTGTCTTGAGTTTGATCCCTCCCCTACCATTGCAGCGTGATGTTTTATAGCCTAAATCCTTCCTCAATAAATACGCTATCCAACACAAAAATATTTTTTCAAATAGGTCTAGTAGTTCCTGCAATTACCGTGTTCAAACAAGCAAACTCTTCAGCTTTATAATAGTAGCATAGATTATATTGTTTTGCTAATTGCATACATGTGCCAGATGGTCTTAGGATTGAATTTTATTAAATTATTTTGTTTTATATGTCCGCTAAGCGACGCCAGTGCAGGCAAGTACTCGTAATACAAACCTTCACCGCGTCGCGTATTAGTTCAGGCAAATGACGATAGGCAAAGGCAAAGGACGACTGAGACTGGCTCCGCCGAGGCGACAACATCTCCTGAGGATGCCACGTGTAGTAGCAAAACGCGTTGAGGTTTTTTGCACGTTGGTGTTGGGTACTAATACTTGCTGTGCCGCATGCGTATTAAGGGAGGGCGGGCGGTGCATCCTGCATTTCCCTGAACTAATACTCAACGCGGTGACGGTTCGTGTTATTAGTTGCCTGTGCCGGCGTCGCTTAGCGGAAATTTAAAGCAAAATCTATCTATATATATAAAAATGAATTGCTGTTCGTTAGTCTCACTAAAACTCGAGAACGGCTGAACGGATTTATCTTATCTTAGTCTTGAAATGTTCGTGGAGGTCTAGGGAAGGTTTAAAAGGCGAGAAAAAAATCAAAAAACGCGCGGACGAAGTCGCGAGAGACCTCTAGTAATTTTATAAAATTTAACTTAATAATGGATTTCCGCAAGTTGACAGGCGTTCCATTAATTATGGTCTCAGGATTCCATATAATGTAAGTTCATGACCTGAAACTTGAAAATGTTTGGTGTATCGCCTCACCTCGAATTAATGTAAGCTCTTTACAATGGCTAACGCAATGTTTTTTCAACAGTGGTGCCTACCACCAAAACTAGCAAGATGCCGACCCGTGTCTGTTCAAGCGCCTCTAGAATGCAACGGAACTAAACCTGTGACCGCTCCCAAACGACCCTCCACTCCACTAAGCACAGAAACTAGCAAACACACCCCTACAACATACTCGTTAGGAGAATCCTCTGATATTACAGAATATTCTTCAAGAAATAATACAGCGAAGATTTTTACTGGAGAACATACTGTCGTCACTAAGAAAATCCATCCGATTCCAGTAATTAATTATACCGCTGTGACATAATCTGATTTGGTGTTTACTAAAAAACCAGATAAACCTGTTGAGGATTTGAAAACTGATGTTGATAGCAAAAGTACGACGGTTAAAGCCGATGTTGCTCTTAAAGTAACGACACCCGAAAGGGAGTGAAGAAATAACGACAAAAAAGTTGATGACGGATTTATTACAAGTAAACCAACAGCAGATGTAGAAACTACTAAAAATGAAATCATAACGCCCAAAGATGTTGATAACAAGTCAACTCCATCCAAAGACGTCGGAGCAAGTGTTACGCCCATAAATGTTGATGAAAGTACAACACCCAAAGGTGTAGGCGACAAGTCTACACCGGCCAAAGACATGGTTGAAAGTTCACCACCCAAAGACGTGGGTGAAACTACAGCACCTAAGAATGTCGGTGAAACTACAACGACCAAAGACGTCAGTGAAAGTAAAACACCCAAAGATTTAGGTGACAAGTCTACACTATCCAAAGATGTGAGTAAAAGTTCACCACCCAAAGATGTTAGTGAAAGGGTAACACCCAAAGACGTAGTTGACAAGTCTTCACCACCCAAAGACGTCGGTGCAAGTACAACACCCAAAGACGTGGGTGAAACTACAGCACCCAAAGATGTAGTTGACAAGTCTTTACCACCCAAAGACGTCGGTGAGAGTTCAACACCTAAATATGTTGATGACAAGTCAACACCACCCAAGGATGTTGATGACAAGTCTACACCACCCAAGGATGTGGATGACAAGTCTGCACCACCCAAAGACGTCGATGAAAGTACATCACCCAAAGATGTAGGTGACAAGTCTACAACCTCCAAAGACGTGAGAGATGAAACTTCACCACCTGTATCTCAGAAATTAGAAGACAAAACTACAACTTCTAAAGACATAAGTGAAACGACTACATCATCTAAAGATTTAGGCGTTACATCTTCCACGAACGCACCTAAAAGTGACGACAAAACTACGAGTAAAACTAAAAGCGAAATCACAACTATGAAACTAAACGACAAAGGAACGGAATCACCAAAACCACCATTAGCTGAATCAGAACCCAAGTTCACTACCAGTTCATCAACAACAAAATCATCAGGATCAACAACAGTGTCATCGTCAACAGAAGTAACAACATACCCATCAATAATAGAAAAAAATGATGACGAATTCATGATTGCATGCAATGCATCTCAGAGGTATTCAAATGTAAATGATTGTAAGAAATACTTTAAGTGTGTTGATGGAAAATTGGTTCCTAAGGAATGCCCGCCAAAAACTGAGTTCAGTGTGGATTATGCTGTGAGTAATTTAATTAAAGCCTAAGTAGTGGCATAACATAATATTTGGTTCTGAAGTTTACACGACTCATTGAAATAAAAACACTTTACGGATTAATTTTGCGCACATTTCTCTAAAACTATAAGGCTGAAGTTTCGAATGCTTTACAACATCCGTGGTCACAGGCATGACTAAGATGTTAGTTGTCATTAAATAGATACAATAAGCTCTTACTGTGTGAATATAAACGTCAGTGAATATTAAAAAGTGTTAGTAGCTCGTAGCGCAATGGTAGCAGCGCTATGATAGTGATACTGAAGTGAAGCAACCTACAGCGCAGTCTTGTTTGGATGGGTGACCATTCCGACCATATAATCGATGTATATCACGAGCGTCTCCGTGCTTCGGAAGGTACGTTAAGCCTAATCAGAGGCCTTATGGAGGGCTTGATAACATCTGACAGCAGGGTTGTTCACTTGCTTTGCAAACACCCCTCCACCAAGCCGCACTGAGCCCGCGTGGTGAAGTATGGCTCGAACTACTTCATAGTTGAGGTAAGGCATTTGCCCAGCATAAGTGGGACGTTACAGGCTAACTTTAATTTACTTTACTATGTGATGACAAATGACACATTAGCCTTTCCTTTGACCATAAAGCATTCAAAACGTCAGGTGTATAGTTTTAAATAAATGTGAGCGACATTTATCCGTAATGTGATTTTATTTCGAATACTTAGATAACAATAATAATAGGGCATCCGCTGATAAGATGGACAGACGACCTAGTAAAGAGCACAAAATTACAATGTTCGCAGACTTCAAACGGTCTTCCAATTGCTGTGGAAAACTGTGGGGGAGACCAATATAAGAGATCGATCTTTGGATAATTATTATGATGATGGCCATTCTTTAACTAAAATGACTTAAACCTGTATTAGTATTTGATTTCAAACAATGACTTGGTACGGTTCAAAGTTAACTACACGAAAAAAAAAAGTGTTATATGACATAGTTTGAAATTCCATCTTTCACATCGTTTAGTTATGATAAGCGATTTACTGTTTAAAATAAAAGCATCTAATTCACTTCAAACTTAGAATTATATATTTTTTAGTAGTGCCTCCCGCCTTTCATGGCCAGATGCAACAAATCTGAACACTACCCCTGGGTAAATGAAACAACCCCAGGATGCCTAGTGTGGGCCACAACACCCAATCCTAGTACAAATACTGAAAAACCTGAAGATGACAACCTTACCACGTTATCAAAAGTTGATGAAAAAACAACGACACCAAAAGTAGATGATCAAACAACTACAACTAAAGTAAATAAAGAGACGATGACGGCTAAAGTTGACGACGAAACCACTACGGTAAATGTTGGCGATTAGACAACGACACATAAAGAAGTATATAAAACAACAACTACTAGGCAACCAACGGTCCAAGTGGACAGAACAAGTACGTTAACGGTTTATGTAGATGATAAAACCACGACGGTAAAGATAAGAAAGCTTCTGACTCTAAAAGCAGACGATTTAACAACGGTAAATGAAGCATATCGCGAACCATCAACATTAAGAATAGTTGACAAAACAACAACAAAAGTAGTTGATGAAACGACCACAAAGACTACGCCTAAACCATATGCAACTACAAAATCACCAAGCGTTGATGATAAAACGACCACTGAGTCAAACTTAGCAGTCAGCTACATAACACAAAATTACGATTCGCGTGTAACATCAACGAAAGACGACACGGAATCAATTTTAAAGAAATATACTATAAACTACAAGATACCAGCCACAAAAAGACCTTTATAAGCTAAGAAAAAGAGGCCATCTTTGATCCAGGCATATCTTTGCACTGCCAATGATATATACCCAGATCCGAACGATTGTAGAAGATATCACCAATGCGAGAATGGTGAAATTCGTCATAAAACCTGCGAGGATTCTAAAGAAATTAGGCCTAGATATATGTTAAGTGTCTTGGTAATGTCTTATGGTCTTCTCTTGTGGGGTTGGTTGACCTGCGGACATCGATACCATCTTTATTTTACAGAAAAGAGCCATTCGTGCCATTTACAAACTTAGTCCCCGCGAATCCCTGAGAGAATTATTTAAGGAAATTAACATCCTCACTGTCGCTTCTCAATACATATTTGATAATATCATGTACGTACGTAAAAATTTAGATTTTTTCATGAAAAAAGGAACATACATTCGTATAACACACGAAATAAAAGGAAACTTGTCATTCCAAACTTCAGGTTAGCCAAAATAATTAATTCATTCCTGGGAAATTGTGTTAACTTTTTCAACAATATACCTAATAATATCATCGAACTACCTATTCATAAATTTAAGTTAGATGTCAAAACTACCCTAATGTCGAAGGGGTATTATAAAATTCAAAACTATCTTAGTGACGAAAATGTATGGACAGTCCAGCCTGCACCAAACTGATGTACCTACCTGTTTATTTTGATTTGTATCATTTTTGAGGCAGCTAGTGGTCACTGAGTTTGTTCCGGCGTTTATTTTCAGCACTTGCCAAATTGTCTGTGTTTTGTCTCGAAGCGCTAGTAGGGCCCAAAAGATAAGGAGACATGTTCTTGCCCCATACGGGCCAAAATTGATTGATATTACACAAATTATTGACGTTCATAATAAGTGGCATTTTGTGTCCTAAATTAAATAAATTAGTTTTGATTTTGATTTCATTTTTGTTATGATTTGTACGAGCTAGCATCGTACATTGCGACAACCACGGCGTCAGCGACCTACATCGTAGCGGCTGACCGATGGACCCAGCAAGCACCGTCGGCACTCACACCGGCAGCACACAAGCATAAACCTACACATGTTTACATACAATTAAAGCATTATAAATACATGTATCATAACAGCAATAAACTAGATATCAACCGTCCGTGTTGGTTCTCATTTCCCTCCGCTGCGGCCAAGACACCTTTAGCCGTCACTATGATCAGTCTGGTGAGCCTGCCAGACTGGCAGCGGGTCCACGCCACCTACCTACCGTCCTGACGCTGCTCCCCTGGGTGACCTGGGTGCAGCTATCCTACCACAACATTCTTATTATGTTTACGTATCTATTGTTAGGCTGGGCTAGGGCTCTAGGGACTTAGTATCTTAGGCAAAGGGATATCTACGCCACTAGGGAGTTAGTTTCCATCTTAACCTTTTATCTACTGTACAGACGGGACTTCTTCCCGCCTGTACAGATTAAAATAACTGGAACCTCCCCGCGGCTTAACCCGCAAAAAGTAAGAAAGCGAAAGTTTTTGAGGATGGATGTGTGGAAGTGTCTTAGTAACTCCTTCACGCAAAAACGACTGCCAGCATTTTAATGAAAATGTACAATAATATAGATAATACATAGGATATAATTCAAAGTGGTATTTTAGATCCGAAATTTACGCGGGTGAAGCTGCGGGGAGCAACTTGTAGTTAAATAAATAAATATGCACTTTCTTTAAGTTCTGATTAGTATGTGCAAAACACAAACCTAAAGGTATGAAGAACTACAAACCATTTATATCAAGCTCTCAACCTGCATTTATGACGACCTCCTTGGATACTGGCTGAGTACGCTGGGTTTCATTGCGTCGCCGTATCCGAGATGCCGGGTTCCATTCCTGGTCGGGTCAATTTAGAAATCGTAATTTTCTACATTGTTTCGGGTCTGGAGGCTGTGGTACCACCTTTGCTTGTTTCTGACTTCCATGTCACAAGTGTATTAGCTACTTACTTTAGGATCAGCACAATGGATGTGATTGGTGTCCAATATAATAAATTATTTAGTATATATGTATATACTATATTATTTACTAACCTAACGCTATTTTGCAGGTCTGCCTCCCACCAAAAATGGCGCAATGTTCCACCCAGTTTTCTGTCCAACCACATCCCAGTACCACAAAACCACCAACTCGAAATGCACCTACATTTCCACCACACGATTCTTCTAACATCGTAGTTACTGAAAGTCCTCAAATTAAACCTTCAAGCACCAAAGTAGTACCAGAAAAAACAAAAGAATCGTCTAATACTTCTATAGTAAAACCTAGATTGCAAGATTCTAATAACACAGTGCCTTCAGTTAGAACTGTATCAGAAGTTAAAGTTGAGCCTGTACCTCTAACTACTACAAGACGTCGTGAGTATGAAAATTATTCTTATTAATATTACTAAAGTCGTAGCGCGGTGGTGGCAGTGATTTGGTAGTTATACAGAAGTACAGCAACCTACGGCGCGATCGTGTTTGGATGGGTGACCATTTGTAGGGATGTAATCACGAGCATCGCTGTTCTTCGGAAGGCATGTTAAGCAGTTGGTCTCAGCTATATCGGATGATATTAGTCGTTAAGTCGAGTCAGAGGTCCTATGGGCGGGTCGATAAAATCTGACAGCAAGGTTAGTCGCTTGAATTGCTACACCCATCCGCACATGAGTATGACTCAAACTTGAAGTGAGGCCTTTATCCAGCAGCTATGGGATCCTTACAGGCAAACAGGAATTTTGAAATTTTAATTTATTACTAAAACATTTGTGCACCGTTTTACTGGCTTTCACTTTAGACTACACGTGTATGGCTGTCAATGATGATGAGGATAGTTAATTATATCTCGACCTGGCTCCTGCTGGTTAATCTTTTGAAGTTCAAGTATGGTAGGTACTCCGTAGCACCACCCTAAACTGAAGAAGCATCAAACCGCCGCGCCCTACTCTATCTGAGCACATGCCTATACCACTCGGCTACCGACACGCGAGCCTGGTAAAGAGTATTTTTGATCTTAGTTATTTTTAATAATTAAAAGCAAGATAATGCTTTACTGACCTTAACTAAGAGCTAAGCCACACGAGCATTCCTGCGTTGCGTCGACAAAGAAGAGGCGACACTCCAACGTTCTTTTTATAAATCTGAACGCATGCTGCATTTTTAAAACGTCATTCATAACTCAAACGCAACGGACGTTATGACCTATATTCAGTCTTTATTTACTGTTGGTTTTCATAAATCACGAACTCGCCTAATGCGATATCATGAGGTTAAATGAAAATAAAGTAGGAATGTTAATTTGATTAAGTTTTGATTGAAAATAAATAAATTTTATAAAAGACAGAAAGACAAGACGGAGAGGTGCTACTTTGCGTTGACGGACGGGGAGTAAGCGTGTTGCGTTCCGATATCGCAGCGCTTGTGTGGCACCTATTGCCGTGTACATTGTACCAACGCAACGCATAGCAACGCCCGTGTGACCTCGCTCCTAAACCGAGTCTAAACGAGTGTAATGTGTAATGAATTCTAAGTGTGGACGGCACTACGAGCATTACATGTAACGCTCGCTCCGGCGCTCGGGCTGATCCATCGGCTGACGGTTTTTTTGCGCAAACAAAAGGCGCGAACAGTTCTCATTTGGACGGCGTTCATTACGGTTGTGTCGTGTGTAACACGACCTTTTTATTTAGCATGTTCGTAGCAACTGCGTGAAAACAGCTCTTGACATAGATTCGTTTTGATTTCGTGTGCCGTTCACACTGTTGACGCTAAATTACACGTCGTCGCCTGTTCTGTGCTTATTTGTTTTATAGACCTATTTTTCGAAAATAGACTTTAGATGCAGTATTTTTAAGATTTAAATTTCAGTCCTGTTGGTTAAGAAAAACTTACAACTTTTGGCTTACAAAACCATAAAATATATTTATTCATTTTATTTGTGACACTTCAAAATGTAAATTTTGTGCTGATTTGTTCTATGTCCGGTGTTAGTTTTATATCCTACATCGTTACAGAAGTTCTTGAGTGTTCTATGTGCACTCAATTGGTTAATCACAGCGCGCGACGCCATGTTCGCCATTTTGTTTTATTTGACACAGTGCCAGAAGTCTTCACAGGAATCAGTTCGTCACGCTCGGAAAAACTACAAATATTAAATAATTCGTTGTGTGTTTGTACCTGAATTGTATTAACCAAGTGTTTAATTATGGCTACAACTGGATGCAAAACTAAATACAAGTAGACGCAGCCGCAAACTGAGAAATAAGTACTTTTTGATTGACACTCGATCCTGTTATGAGTTTGAAACAGGGTGTTGTTTCTAACACAGTACGTCATGCTAGATGTCGCAGGGTCGGTTCCTGATTAAAGGTCTTTTTTTTATTCTGATTGTTCAGGGTGTTACTGTAATATGATCCGAGTGTATTTCAATGGTTGCCGGCCAGCGGCACCGGACACTATTGTCACCACATCTTCCTACCAAATTTTAACAGTGTGATGCTTATAGTTACAGAATAAAGTGGCTGTGACATACGGACGGACAGACAGACAGACTTGACGAAACTATAAGTGTTCCGTTTTTGGCATTTGGCTACGGAACCCTTAAAAGAACGACAAAATATACAGAAGACACTCACTTAAAGAAAGGAAAAAACGTAGGTAGCAATGCTAGAAATTAATCAGGGAATGAAAAAAATAAAACTAAAATAGGGGAAAATTAGAATAAGACACGTTTTTCAGGAAATGAAACTATAAATTAAAAATACACAAAAATTGAAGGAATAATACTGAAAAAGAGGAAAATGTAAACAAGTCTACAGAAAAAAAACATAATAACTAAAAGCAATGTATAGTAAAAGAGGCAAATAAAGTAAATAAAACGAATACAGAAAAATTAAGAAGTTCACAGAAAAGAAGATAATAAAAAAATACTAATAAAAAATAATTGATTTATTTCTAGTATAAGAACTCATGATTAAATCTGGAAACGGAGGCAACTGTCAATGTATACATCCTGTATACATGTTTGGCACATAATACACTTAAGCACGCAAAAATGGCATAGTCATTTTTGTTTATCTTCAATGAGGCAATGTTCTAAGTCCACGTTCGTAATTATATTGGTGCATGTTTGCTCTATCTCCAAATTAAACGAGTAAAATAAGATATAATTAATTAGCATCCATAGTCCAAGCAAAAAATCAATATAAAGGTAACCAATGTATTATAAGAGACTTTTAAATCTTAAAACTATAACCTGTTGCTTAAAATATAGATGAAAACTCGTCTACCTGAAAAAGTAACCAATAGCACATAGAACAAATAAGCACTGAGGCGACGACGTACTTACATTACGCGTCACACTTGTCTGGACTCGGCTTTACTGAACAATCATTTTTAGCGACTACCCGCCGCCCCGCAACATGGCAGGTCGCGACCTCCCGCCCCCAACAACAAAGGCAGGTCCAAACACGAGCGGCGACCCCCTGCTCAGAGTGCCAGCAACGACAGTTAGAATACCAGCAATACTACCAAAACTACTACCAAAACTACTACCAAAACTACTACCAAAACTACTATCAAAACTACTACCAGAACCAGATCAACCAATAGCAGTACGGCTAAGGTCAGTACTACCCTTGAAATGGGTGACGCGGAGATTGAGTAGCATGTTTTTAAACTTCGGTTAAGATGGTAAGCCTTTTGCTAAGATGTTTTTTGACAGGATTTCTCAAACATTTGTATAGGATACGTTTCTGTGACTCTCAAAGTGAGACTCTCGTAAAGCGAAGCCACTTTGGCGTTGCGTTACGTCTTTATTGCGTTGCATTGGTCCTGTAATGAAATTATAACACTGAGACTCCTTCATGACTTTTATTCTTCGAACAGTGTACACCTTCAGGGTACAATCTCTTCAAGTTGATGCCGCAAACCAACTGAACTGAACTGACTCCGAGGTCTTCTTGAAAACAAAACTCCCCTCCAAAAATATGTCGGTGTTGCCAGAAAATAAATTTAAATGTAACTGTTACAAGTACCAGTTTGAATAAATGATAGCAGCTATTTTTTTGAAAGTCCAAATCTCTCGACTCCTACGACGCTATGCACCATGTGGCATGCCATTCAGATTTTTTAATAGTTAAGTTGTATATAAAACATACAAACAGACATAGCTGGCATCCTGGCATGGGCGCTGTGATAGTTGATGCTTGATGGTCAAAGTGATGGCACCGACTCCAAAAACAAATTGTTTGCCTAAAACGAATTCCTTTCCTTTCAATGGTGAAGAGTTTATTTAAGACTTTTTAGTGCATTTTGGTTTTGAAGTCGCTTTTTACATTTTTTTAAAATTTATTTTATTTCTTCATTTTTAGTGATTACATAAGAGGGGGGGGGGGAGTTGCACCTTATGATTCTATTTTTTATGAAACTACAAATTACCTATTATAAGTTATTTCATTATAATTACTGAACTCCTAAGAGTTAAGGAGTTCCACCATCAGCTCAGCCCCACAAGATGTTGACTATCAGACGTAACAACACGTCAACATAAAAATTCTAGTAAAGAAACACTATACGTGCCTTTAAAATTTGAGGGTTTCCCTCGATTACACCAAGATTCCATCATCAGATCCCAAAATGAAAAAAATGGGACCAACTAGAAGGTACACCCTCTTAGTAGGCGAAAAATTTTTTCGATTCGGTCGACAAACGACTGACATATGAGGTAACAAACATACAAAAAACAAAAAAAACATACAGTCGAATTGATAACCTCCTCCTTTTTTGAAGTCGGTTAAAAATTAAAATCCATCATTGGCTGGAAGTCTTACGTGTTTGTATTTTATGTAAACATCATTAAGAGCTGTGGATTTTGCAATAGAAATGAAATAAAATAAAATATGTCGGTAGCCGAGTGGTGGTATAGACATGCGCCCGGGTAGCGTAAGACACATGGTTCGATTCCTCGTCTGACACAGTTGCTTTTTAAAATTTCAAATCATTACTTTTATAGCAATAAGTAGGTACTTTGCTCTAAATCAATTAAGAATAATGAAGTTGATAAAAATATTGATATTACGTGCAATAATTTGATAGGTATTTTTGACACGTAGCTTTTTTGATTAATACTTGCTAATTAATTTTTAACCTCTTTTACAGTATAGTACCAGTCACAATCAGAAACCAAGATCGTCAGAAATATCTGGAAAGGATGTATCCTAGTGCTTACTTCATATTTTTCTATCATATTGCCTTAGTAGTTTCATGTAGAAAGTAAATAAACAAAGTAAATATTAGATTAAGCTGTTCAGATTTTTATTTACACTCCTTATGTAACATAAACAATACATTTATAAAATATTAAAAAAAACATCACCCTCAGGGCTGCCACATGGGATGATACCCAAAATGCTGGCAGCGTTACCCCTCTGGATATCTAAACTTATCCGATGTTCGTGGTACCTGCAAGCCTTTGGTCACCAGCTGACTCAGTCAACCTTTAGCGGAGATCCTTAAAAACCGGCCAAGTGCGAGTCGGACTCGCACTCTAGGTTACGTGCCAACTTTAACTGAATTAGAGATCTACTTACTTCCACTTTGCCAAAATACCTCAATATATAGCAAATATAACTTTGATTTTATTATATTTGTATGAATAACAAAGTTATGTTACCGATTATTGAAAATGTACTCAATATCTAGTTCGATCTCGTTCAAACCAATTTTCTTTGAAGGTCTTTGTCAAGATCTACTTCATGTAGGTGTTCTTTTTCAAAATTTAGACTCTTAGTTTTTTAAATTAGATGGGGGGACGCTCATTTTATCATTTTGGAAGCGTCTATCTTTCAAACGTTAGACTTTTAGAAAAACCCATGTCATTTTAAAAGCTATCCATAGATACTCTACATGCATAGTTTTCACGAAAAAAAAGTTTAAGTTTCGTGTATGGGAGCCCCTTCAATATCATTATTTTTTATTTTTGTATGAGAATCGTAAAGGGGTTTACAGGATACATCTACCTACTAAGTTTCAACTGTGTAATACTAATAGTTTCAGAATGAAGTGGCTGTGGCATACGGACGCACAGACAGAAAGACAGATAGACTTGACGAAACTATAAGGGTTCCGTTTTTTTCAATTCGGCTACGGAACCCTAAAAAGGGAACGTGCTTAAAGACCCCAAGTACCCATGGTCTCGACGCCAAAAGGCACCAATATGTAGTTATCAGTGATCTCTGCATATTTGCGCCTTTTTAATACACTCGGTAGAGGCTGCCACCGCGCCAGCAGCAGTGGAAGTGCTGCTTATATGGGACGGCGCAAGCGCATCTACGTATGTGGCATCCCATACAAGAGAACGACCCTGCTTCCAAGGAATGAGCGTCATACCGTCAGGTCTCTTGCCGTCGTCACATAAGATGCCAGGGCTCCAGCACCGCTGGCACGTTGGTGGCAACAAGAGCTCTGCTCACTCTTTATTATTTTCTTGTTATATTCTCATCTCGTCAGTCAGTCTCGAGCCAAACTGTTTCAAGTATAAAGGGTCTAACAAAAATAACTGCATTTCCTCTAGGGTACAATTCTGACTCTCAAATACAACAACTTTTTGTACCGGATCAACATCGAAATCCCAAAAAAAAATTCACTTTCCCATACTAGAGTGCCGATCAGCTGATTCTAGTTTGTAGGGAGAAGTCAAAAAAATTCTTGGGGTTTCGATGTTGGTCCCATACAAAAAATTGTTGTATACAAGGTGTTTCAAAACAACGAGTAAATAATGAAGGGACCTACTCAGAATCAGTAACTGAACATCTTTCTCGTATAAACATAGCTCAAATAACGGCAAAAATAATTTGACTTCCCATACTAAATCGATCATGTGACCCGTCTTATTTCTATGAAGAGTCAATAAATTTTTGGCATATTTCGACCCATGTTTCTAGGAGAATGTTGTTCAGATACTGATTCTGAGTGACTCCTTTCAATCTTTACTCGTTTTTTTGAAACACCTTGTATATGTAACAGAATCACCACCAATAAGGAATGCAGTTGATTTTGTTAAACCCTGTATAAAGTGACAAGAATGTAAAATGTTGAGAGTGTTATCCCGCAATATAAATGAGATGACGCAGCCTACGCGCTAAAAAAAGCCCTTTGCAAAACTCAACATGCTTGCCAATGTGTCGATGGGCGAGTGGTATAGGCGTGCGCCCGGATACCGTAAAGGCACAGGGTTCAATTCCTTGCCTGACACAGCTTTTACCAAGTGCTGTATGATGAATGTAAGTCTCTTTAAATGCATTCCTAACGGTTGATTGTGGTCACAGTTTTCAGTTTGGTCAGACACAATTTTAAATCTACCTTCATGGTAAATGTTACACAGGTACGCGTACTATAAAAATTTACATGAGAGCAAACGGTTAACAAACGGTTCCCAAAGTTGTAAACGTGAATAAAGGTTTGTGAATCTTGAACCACAAAATATGGATGGTAGTACAGAAGTCAAACTCCATAAGAAGCGCACTCGAGCAACGCACACATAGACACTGTTCACGGACAAGAGGTCTCAGAACTTTTCGGGACATCGCGAGTGCCGCCCGCTTGAGACACTGGTCTGTGTGGGGTTTTGTAAAATATGTTGTTAAGTGACTTGAGCTCATTTTAGGGTTCCGTAGCCGAATAGCAAAAAACGGAACCCTTATAGTTTCGTTAAGTCTGTCTGTCCGTCCGTGTGTCACAGCCACTTTTTAGGGTACGATAGTGTTTGTATGAAGAACAAAGTTATGTTTGCGGTTGTTGAAATGTGCTATATCTCAAAAACTACTAGTTCGATCCCGTCCAAACTAATTTTTATTGAAAGAATTGGTTAAAATTATTTACTGATTAACGTTATTTCCTCTACCCAATGGTTGTCTGGAAGAGATCGCTTCCAGCGATAAGACCGCCAATATTGTACAAATGAGTTGCCTGTATTGTTATTGTTACTTGTGTCCTTATTTGTGCAATAAAGAATATTTATTATTATTATTATTAAAATCTACACATGTATTAATTATTATTTTTCGAATTTTACAATTGCTTAGTTTAGAAGTTAAGCGTGAAGTATGGATTTCATTGTATTTACGTATGTTTATGTAGGTTCATTTAAAAAGTATTTATGTAACTGTGCGTATTCATTCATTATGTTAGTTTTTTTTTGTTAGTATTATTTAGTTTTTTTTAGTAGGTATTTTACGCCGCCTCAACTGTTTATGCCTCACTCAATGGTTGACTGGTAGAGAATGCTTTAAAGCATTAATTCGGCCTTTTTAAAGTAATTTTGTTTGTGCAATAAACAAAATATAAATAAATAAATATACGGGACGCGCATTTTACCACTTTGGAAGCGTCTCTCTATTAATCGCTAGACTTTAAAAGAAACCGGTCATAGAACTTGATATTGTCTTTCACTACAACGAGTTAGTGAATTGATTGTAACGGGATTGCTACCATGTACCTTATTATTTTTGAGTTACCGATATTTCGGCACTGTTGCAAGTGCCATGGTCACGGCGTAACTGAAGTTGTTGCGGGTAAGCTGTTATTGGCAGACATATCGGTCTACCCTCCTTCGAAGTCTTTTTTTGCGATCACTTGCAGTACCATTGTTCACAAACTCACTATTTTCTCGCACCTGTTCTCGACACACAACACTCACAGTATCCGCACGCGAAAGAACATTTTGCCGAAAAATATGGTTTTTGCATTTACAAATCACTGGATTCCAGACATTAGACAATTTAAACCCATCCTCACGATTGAAATTTTTGTATTTTGTGATTTCGATCGCTTCCCGAACCAATCTTGGTATGTAATGGCGTTCTGTCGAAATTATCTTCGGGTTATGGAACTCAATAAAAAATAAACGAATCTTTTCCTGACCCCCCTCTCCTGACTGACGAACACCAGATGGCGTTACACCTTTTCACTCTAACAATATACGTATTTGTTATACGTAACACGAGCATTTAAACTCCAATAGTAAAAGGAATTGTTTAGATTTTGTAATCCAAAAAAAAAACGACTATTTCAGTAATCATGGTTTTGAGGTTCAATTATTTTTAACAAATAAAATAAACAGTGACCTTAAATAACTTTATTTAAAATACGTCCATTAATATATAATTTAATATTGTTCTAAAGTAGACCTTACATTAAAGACAACTAGATTTAAAGTACTACATTTACTACAAAGTCCTAACTAAAGTACTATCGAGGACACCGCCGCCTAACAACCCAAGTGTTTTATTAAAAGACAGCATCATTCTTTAAATTCTGACCCCGAAAATATTAATAACTCTAAACGTCGTAACGACATTGTGATAAAGCCCAGTTTTGAACCAAAAACAAAATTTGTTAAAAAATATTTTACTTTTCTTGGCCCGTACTTATATAAAAAAATATCATGTATGGAATGGAATGCAACATTGCAGTTGCAAAATTTTTTTTTACAACAATTTTTGTTACAACAACAGACTTATCAAGAAACCGAGGAACTTTTTACTATACTTACCTAAAACCTTTACCTTCAATACATGTACATATAAGTGTTATTTACAATTGTAAGATGTATTCATTCCTGCAGACGATTTTCATATAGTCAAACACACAAACAAGTTAAGAATACAAGTGAACACTTGTATTCTTAACTTGTTTGTGTGCTACTTAAACGCTTAATATTGATAAGTGGGAAGAGCTTTGCTTAACCTAAAACACAGGGGTTACCCTAAGATCTTTTGTTGTTGTATATTGCTTGTATCTTTATTTAAATAAATTATCTTAGCTTATCTTATCTTAGTGTTAAGATACAAAATATCATGTATTTCACATCGTCTTTTATTTAGTGATGTCTGTCTTTGTGTAAAATAAAGTAGATAGGCAACAGGGATCTCGACTGTACATAAACCAACCAATCAAAGGAAAAAAAAATTAAAAACCGTTGTCACGAGACTGGTGGATGGTTCTTGCAAGTCGAATTTGGCCCACAGGCCGTACTTTGGAGTCCCCTGATTTAAGCTCTAATGTGCTAAAAAGAGCAAATACTTTAACACCTTCGAGTGGCGATGAGTTTTTGTTGTCTAATGAATCTTTTAAATCATCATTGTGTTCATCTGATCGATCAACATTTAAAATATCACTCACATATATTCTTGAAGCTTTGTTGCTTTCTGCTGCATTAAAGTCTACGACGATGCCGTCATAATCATCTGTTTTAGAATCGGATTCTAATAAGTTAGGTCTGTCGTTGATATATCCATAATAGATTGGATTTCGCATAGTATTTACATTTCTTTTTGTTCTCTTAGATTCATTAGAAACTGACACATCTTCAACAGTTTTGTTTGTGTTAGATTTCTTGTCATCTTCATGAATAATTTTACTTTTGTCAGGTCTATGTGAATGTGACCTATTAACGTCATTGGGTTTAGTCAAATTTTTATTTTCAGTATTTATTGTAACGTTTTCCTTACTAGCTTCAGTACTGACATCTTCTGTTGAATTGTCAATAGCTATCTTCAAGTATTTTAATATTTTTTCAAATATGTCAGCTAAGCCACGTTTCTTTCTTGATATTTTGTCACTCTTTTCTGATGTACTTACAGCAACACTACTGTTGAGTTTTTTACTTACATCGAAATCATTATTGCTTTTAACTTCAGAGTTGGTTTCATTCGCAATTTGTACTTGTTTATGTGTAGATTCTTTTACATCACCAAAATTGTCGTTGAATTCGTCATAATTTTTGACATCATTTTCATCTTTGCCTATTTCTGCCTCCGAAACTTTATTTTCTTTATTTGGAAGCTGTAATGATAATAAACTATTACACTTCTGCAAGAACTCGTTTTCAAGATCAGCATTACTGGATTTGTTTTCAGTTTTATTGACTGATTCTTCTAGATTATCTAGAATTCCCTCTGAAGAAACATTACTACGGGCATGTAGAACTACTCCATCATTCGATAGTGTACGACTAGTATTTAACAAATCCGTATAATTATTTGGGTTACTTTCATTACTTATAACTTTATTATTAGCATTATCATGCGTATGGTTATTACTTTTAGATCCACAGCTACAATTATAAACTAATACAACGACACTTCTATTATCGGTGTCAACATTTAGTGAAAATTTAGCCACAGGCTTTGCTTGCTTATTGCCAACACCTAAATCATCGCTCAAAACATTCTGAATGTTATTCAAAACTGTTTTTGACAGTGGAACTTTTACTTCAGATTCAGAAGGCATGACGTTTTCGAAGTTTAAGTTTTCTTTTAATCCTATTTTAATATCATATTTAGACGCACCATTGTGAACTTCATCTCCTTTAACTAAGGTTGCTGTGGCTGAATCATTTGTATCAGAAACAAGAATATTAGCAGCATAAGAGTCTTGAAAATTATTTTCCTCTACTGTACTTACATTTACATCACCTAATCCATTGTTTTTATAAGATTTATCTGTAACGTTTAATGTTTCTTCTTTTCTATCTGTCTGTTTATTTAAAGGATTTTCAGTAGTCAAATCTTCATTTAAAACAGAATCCACATCTCTTTTCTCTCTAGTCATTTCTCTATGTATGTTCCCAACATGGTATTTGCTTCCGCCATTTTTGAAACCGCTTTGTATGTCTCGTACGTTGATAGAAATGTTTGTTTCTCCGTTTTTACTTTTATTTGCGAGTGAGGACAGAAGTTTTAATAAATCAAATATGTTTTGTTCAGTCAATTCACTTTGTTGAGATTTTTTCTTTTTGGAGACAGTGCACTGAAATATGAGAAAAGTATTAGTCTCTACTTGGTATTTCAACGCCGACCAATCATGTTGGACTTCCCGTACAATCTTTCACCTTAAAAAAAAGATGTTTTTTGGGATCTTCATGGATCCAAAATTACTATCATTAACATCGGTTTAGTAACGGATTTAGGTATGAAGAGAAAACGGACAAAGTATCATTAGTATGTTATGACAATTATGATAGTAAACAGATAATAGGGTGTATTCAGGTACTTACTTGGCCATCTATACAAGGCAAAGATTTCTCGTCTTCAACAGATTCACTTGATAAATCATCAAAGTCCACATCTATTGAATGCTTTGCAGCAATCATTGAAGTTAAGTGGACCAAAACAGCTGTAACAAAATAATAACTATTTAAGAATCCAACCCCGGACTTGGAAAATCTTAGTTCAGTTCAAGGTATAACTAATTGATTTCAACATCATCATCATCATTATGAGCCAAAGGACGTCCGCTGCTGAATAAAGCAAACTCTTCCACAGCGACCTGCATGCCTGATCCTGCGATTTATGGTAACGGACATAGCCCTGCGAATCAGTAAGCTCAAGTGGCAATGAGCAGGGCTCACATCGCGAAAAATTGATGTCCGTTGAGGTAGAAAATTTGTAAGGCTTACTTGCGCATGATAATTTAAACCAGAATTACGTAAATCGTGGATTAAATCATCATTCTGTCTCGGTCAGTTTACTCGACGTTGACAGAGGTAGAATGAAGATTTGGTCCAGGTTTATCATGCGCAAGTTCACCTTACTTAAGTAGGTAAGAGTCGATTTTACCAAAGTCAGATAAGAAATATTAGTCGAATACAATACAAAACGCCTAATTTGTAAACGTGACCTATTTTTCATGTTTTTCTCTCAATGCAATTATTTACGTAAATATCATTTTAAAAATGTTATTATAATGTACAAGATTTTTTAGATGACAAATTTTGTCATTTTTACAGTTGCTCGTCGAATATTGTAAACAATCTTGACATTCCATTCTAACCAAATGATTAATTTTAAAATAGAGATAAACACAAAACTGACATCTTACATGGGGAGTTCATCGCTGTATACTAAGACCTTTTTATATTATTTTAAAAGTTATAAAATGATTGTTTACGTTATAAGACCAGCCAACAAAAACGGACTTTATATATAATTTAATTTGACATTGTTTTTTGTTAATTATTATTATTAAATTATGATTTGATGGAATTATGTCTGCTTTTTGGATATTTAAATACAATTTGTTCACTTTTAATGATTTTTTTACACGCCGAATGTTGGCAAAACATGTTGATACTATTAAAACTATTTTATTGTCATCATTTATGTACACATGTATAGTAAATAAATATCTTTATCTTTAAATCGGTCGTCTTATAGTTATTCGGTAGGATAAGTCCTATCCAACTTTGGAAAAATCTACTCTAAATAGTAATCTTACCAAAATGGATCCATTTGATCAGCATTTTGCACGTTCTGCACCAATTAGTTAAAACTAAAAAATAAAACACTATTAACTCCATTTTATTGCATTCACAAAGCGTATCCACCAGCCGTAACTGATAGATGTGAAATTGTTGTATTGTTTAAGATCGATAGCTTAATACGTTAGTTAATGCTTTAGAATGTTTTTAACACTCACAGTGTCATATTTTTATATTCATAAAGATGAAATAAGAAACCAAAAATTTGCGCACGGGCGGGACTTGAACCAGCAACCTTTTGGCAAACCGGGCCAAACGCTCATACCAATTGAGCTACCGTGCTGTTAGTCCGACCCTGCGAAATTTGTGGTTTCTTATGAAAACGTCAATTGCGTGACGCTTAGCGCCATCTAGCCGTCTGTTTATGAAACAGATGGCCCAAGCAGTTATTCTTTACAGAATAAATTCAACTTGGAAATTGATGTCGCTTCGCTACCTAATGCTTTAGAATATTTTTAACACTCACAGTGTCATATTTTTATATTCATAAAGATGGTTCAAGTCCCGCCCGTGCAAATTTTTGGTTTCTTATTTCATCTTTACGTTAGTTAATGTTCTATTTAAATGACATAGCATTTAATTAGTCGCGTACTCGTGTAGTTATTTTTGGAAAGTTACGTAAAGATACGAAACTGTACCAAAACGGAAAATGTAAAAAAACCGGCCTAGTGCGACTCGAACGCGTGGACTGAGCGTTCCGTGCCATATTAACTCTTTCTCGGACAGTGAACGCCTCTAAGCGTGATAACAATAAAAAAATCTATTGTGTCTGGAGTACTGTCCGTAAAAGTGTTAAGCAAAATTGGGTGTCTGCTAAAATACCTACAACAATGTTTTTGACAGCAAATATATCTTTGTTTTATATAGTATTTAAAAAAATGTGCTATATCTCAAAAATACCGTTCTCATACTTGGGTATAATATGTGTACTAATCCTACAGGTTTCAAAACAAAGTGGCTAAGACATACGGGTAACGGCTAAGTCAGACGGAGAGACGGAGGGACAGATGAAAAAAAATGCAGAATTTATAAGGATTCCGTTTTTTTTTCTATTCGGCTACCTACAGAACCCAACAATTACACTTTTTTGCCGCGCAGAGTAATCAATTATCGAGTTTTAGCTTTAGAAAAATATTTCTTGTGCATAGTATTGTATATTTTACAAGAGTAACCTATGTTTTAAAAGTAAAACGACATAATTATGTGATGATAGTAAATGGGTTGTTTTTAAAATAAATTAATGCAATATCTAAGACAAGAGAAATGAATTTTATTGCTCAATCAAAACGATACACATTATTCAGTTAGAACAACTCGAGCACTCTTAAAGCTATAAGCGATCACTGCCAGACTGAACCTTATTTTGGTGCGTCCATTTAAAAAATCTGGCTAATCTGTTGTTTTTCAGGGTTGACTTTTTTTTAGGATAAGTTAAATTACCCACTTTATGGTTACAGGATATATTACATCATTTAAAAAAAATAAGAAAAAATGTTTTTTGCAAGTCGTTCTAATAAACTTCGTTCGTCCGTCCAAATACTACTTAGTTATGATTTCAAAGTTTTGTTTTTATATGTGTTGTAGCGCGAAGAACTGATGGCCGTTGGGACAGGAAAGTTCTAGATAAACAAACGGACAAAAAGTGCAATCTCCCGTGATTATGTAGGAACCGTGATATTTAGGTTTCTACCGATCCCACGGTGTTAGTACGTGAGTTAATAACTAGAGGTATAAAAAAATAAAAGGAAAGTCGCCGTTGGGGCAGGAAAGTTCTGGATTGGAAACCCTTCGACCAAAGACGCAGCGTATGACGTCCACCAACAAGATGGACAGACGACCTTAAAAAGATCGCAGGATCAAACTGGATGCAGACCGCTAGTGATCGGTCGCTGTGGAAAGCCGTGGGGGAGGCCTATGTTCAGCAGTGGACGTCCTTTGGCTGATTATGATGATGATGATGATGTGTTTTGGAATTAAATTTGTTGGTCTTACAATATAAAAAAAAAATATCACTCTCAGAAATACGAAAAATATAAGTGTCCGTTCAACTTACCAAATCTCCATCACCGGTTAAAAAGTGGTCACTATATCTCAAAGCTAAGCGAGTTTACATCCCTATCGCTCTTGAAACTCATTGAAAATTCAAAACCACTAGATTCAGGCGTGAAAAATGTTACTCGGGCTGATCTTTTAAAACTTTTACCTAGATTAAAGAGGTATATGAATGGAATTTGTTTATTTATTTATACTTTAACAATTTATTTATACTTTACTGCACAACCAAAATTTTGTACTTAACGCCCTATAGAATTTTCAATGATCAATGAATGAGCGCAGATTATTTTGAATTTTGAAAAAGATTGCACTAGGCACATGAGAACGCGAATGAAATTGCCAGTAGTCAATTGCTAATGAAAAAAAAACACAAAATTGCACTCCGGGAGTGCCGGCAGAAGTGAAAACTTGAATATAATATAAATTGTAGGTAATGTTTGTGTACGATAGCGCATATTAATATAATATTAATTATAGCGTATATATTAATATTTTGTATAGAATACAATATTTATTTATTGCGCTATCGTACACAAACATTACAATTTTATATTATATTAAATTACATTAAAAAGTTTATCTCTCAGAAAAATCAACTTATATCCATAATTTTGCCAACCGTCTTACGGTTTTTCGATCAGCCCACGTGTCCTGACGCGAGTTTCACATTTTTCCCCCATCCCACAAAAGTCCTCAACGCCGCTAAAGAAGTTTTCAATTCAAAAACTGTTCAAGTCAAGAACGAAAGATAATAAACTTTTAAAAAAGTAAATACCGACTTCAAAACAAAAATGCACTACAAAGTCTTAAATTAACTCTTCACTCTGTAAAGGAAAGGACTCCATTTTATGCGAACAATTTCTTTTTAGAGTCAGTGCCCAGTCGACAAATGACTGAGATACGAGGTAAAATAGATATAAATAAACATACAGTCGAATTGATACCCTCCCCTTTTTTGAAGTCGGTTAAAAAACAGGAAGATATACCTACAGAGTACCTAACAGTTACTTGCACGAAAGGAACGCGGTTTATCAGACGAAATATTCCAATACTTACAACAGGGAGCGTATTGCGATCTGATTTCATCCGTTTAATTTCCAGGCAGCTCAATTCCGACATAGTAAAAACACATCTTATCAATATAATAATATTATAATAATACTGCAAGCATTTATATTTATGTTGTTATATTAAATTCATTCATTTATTTATTTGATATCATTGATCCATTTATGGTTAGTTTTAATGTACTTAATGTCTATGTTAGTAATTCATAATAATAGTAATAAATTGACTTAAATAAAATAAAATTAAAGTAAAAAATTGAATTAATATCGATAACTTATTATTTAACTTTACATCATTATTTTATTTTACTGCCCCAGTTATAATTTTAATGTGAAACATTTGAATAGGGCAGTCTACCTTGTCAGATATCGTTTTCAGAATACTGTTGCTGCTACCACTATATTAAAATAACATGACAATATAATGCAATTCTCAAATCGAATTGCTAATTTGTCAGAAGGATGTTTCACGCTACATACCTTATTCCACGTTCATGATAAGGCATAGCATTTTTATCAACTTATGCAATTATAATAATTTAATTATTTTATTTATACAACCAATGCCAACTAAAGGCGGGTCGATGAACTAAGGAGACAAGCGTGAATTTTCAAAAAGTCATTAATAGTTCTTCTATTCATCGACAGATGGAAAAACTAAAAAGTATCACCGCTGTGCCGGTCGGAGTGGGGGGTGTATCACCGCTGTGCCGGTCGGAGTGCGGAATTTCTGGATTCGGCCTCCACGCTCAAGGCCCGCGATAGAAGCTATGCAATACCTTAAAATCGTACCTTTTGCTGAAACTTACACTACCCTTGGTTGAAATATATATACCCGCTTGAAATAAATAGAATAGTCTCACTTAGTTCAGTCAACGAAAGATTGTAAGGGGAATTTCAAGTAACACGATATTGACTTTTGACTTCGTTAATTTGTTTCGACTAGTTAGGAGATTAACATATCAAAAGTCCCAGGCCGTACAAGGATTTTTTTTAGGTTTATCGCATATATATCGGAAACTATGCGTCCTAGCGAGATGAGTCCTTCTACGAAATCAAAGCAAAAAAAATTTTTTGACGTCGATGGAATTGTATAATATTTGAGTATGATTACCCATTTAGGCATCCAAATAAATGTGTAAAACTTCCCAAGTGCATCTCTGTTCGTATGTTTGGTATTTGTACACATATAATTGTAAAATTTTGTGTTTGATTACGAATATATTGGAAGCAAGATTTTGTGTCGAGGTTTATCTTTCTTTAATCAATTAGGGGCCGTCCATTAATCACGTGAGGCTCAAAAGGGGGGGGGGAGGGGGGTACGGAAAACATCACGAAACATCACGAGGGGGGAGGGGAGGTCTCGTTAGACATCACGTGTAATAATTTTATTTATTTTTGTCAAAAAGCGCTATTTCTGAAACGAAATTTTGAGCGGCGCGAAAATTTGAACGATTTGTGGTCACAAACCTCTTTGCCTATAACAACTGCCAGTGAAGAAAAGCTGTACCAGTTGTAACCTTAAATGGAAGTCTTGCAACTTCGTAAGACGAAGACAACATTAATTAATTATTCATTAATTTTATTGCAAATACGTATGAATGTTTTTCGAATCACCATTTTTTTTAAATAAAAAAAACCAGTCAAAAATAGCCTTTACATAGACTTCAAAAAAATACACGTGATCCAGGGGGAGGGGGGGAGGGGGATGTGGTCCCAACCTCACCAAATATCACCAGGGGGAGGGGGGTCAAAAAATGAGAAAAACGACCTCACGTGATTAATGGACGGCCCCTTAAGTATATTCTGACTTCGGTTTAGTACTTAGCTTTTAAGATATGGGCGAAATAAAATACTATAAAATATAAGTTGAAACTTAAAAAAAATAATTTAATTTAATTTAAAGACTTTATTGAACAAATCATAGTGTACAAAGGTGGACTTAATGCTAAAAGCATTCTCTGCCAGTCAAACCTTTAGGTCATGCAGAGATGGCAATGGGTGCAGCGAAAAGAAATTTTGAGAAAAACAACAAAATAGTAACAATTGAATAATATTAATAGTAACAAATAAACGTACTTTAATATCTGTAAAATTATTTTATATTCAATAAATATACTTAAACTTACACAAAATAAATACAATATATAAAAAATATACATAAATAATACACATAATAAATAAATATTATTTTGCAATTATCTATTCTTTAAGAAATTGTCGGACTTTCCTCTTGAATGATACCTTCGACTCGGCCCTCCTGACATCCAAAGGAAGAGAATTCCACAGTCGTGTCAAAAATGCCTTCAATAGTTTCGAAAAATGGCTGTAATAACACCTTTGTCTTCTGTTTAGGAAAAACCAATTAATTTGTGTTCATGGATATTTTTCAAAAAGCGGTTTATGAGATTGGACATGATAATTTTCACTCTCTTTTTCACATAATTCTAGAATCTTGTTACATCACAATTTCAATTACTCGAATGCTTATTATCTACAAACTTACTTCATCGTTACTTCTTTTCATAAATTACGTATTTTATCGAAGTAACGTTAGCTTTCTATTTTGTTACCCATAATTTTATTTCCACGTAAGTTTCAATACGCAGAATTCTTGAAACATCGAATTTTACTTCACTAAAGTCCGAATTTCCGAACAAATTTGTTACTAATCCTATATTGCATACTTGATTAATAGACAATTTTATATAATTTTTTTTTTTTTAAATATGAAATCTTTATTAATAACAAACAAGAAAAAATTAAACTAAGACATGCAACATAAAAAAATAACTTAAAATTAATACCTATTCAAACACGAAACCATTTCCTTGCGGCAAGGAGGCTATGATGCTGGCTGCGTTGCCGCGTTGGATAGCTATGCTGATCCTTTGGGCTAGGAACCAGCCAGCTTTATTATTGGCTGTTAAAGAATTTAATTTTGGCGCAATTTTTCTAAACAGTAATTTAGCAGAGGGTCCCCACGGCCCAAATGTTTCAACGCCAAACGGCGCAAACACATAATCACTTACAAGTGAAACGTACTTGCGACGCTTGGCGTTTTCAGCCAACTCCGCTGCTGCTCCAGCTTTAAGGGCTGATTCTCTGAGATGGGAAGGGGCCAAAGTATCGACACAAGTTGCATCCCAAACTAAGGCCCGACCCCGTTCCCAGGGAATAAGCGTTAGGCCATCGGGTCTCTTGCCATCATCACGGACCAAACCACGTGGTTCCAACGTGGAAGGAACATTAATGGTCGCAAGAGCTCTTCTGATGGCGTCATTAAGGGTAGCGTGACGGGCAAAACGCCCAGCGCTTTGCTGGCAACAAAGGCAGTGGAGACCAAATTTATCAACCTCCTTGCCACATGGACACGTAAAAATTTCACATATAGGGGTACCAAGGCGGAGACCCACACACACCCGGAAAGACTCACTATCGAAAAGAGTGCCCAAATTTTTCGACGGTAAAGCATGAAGCCAATGACCAGAATCTTTGCAGGAAACTGCCAAGAGCCTTGCGCGACCACTGTCACTGACGGAATTTTGAAGTAAATAATTGAAGGTCTCTCTCGCAAGAGGGACATCCCAAAGTTTTTGCTGGTGACGTTCCTTTGGGATGTCTTCTCTAGGACAGAGGCCTTGCCAAAACTCCTCCGCCTCTCTCACCTCAGAAAGTTGGCGAGGATGTTCAAAGATTTTTCCGGCTAAAACGGAAGTGCTATGCAAAGAGGAGAGAAAAGCGGGGAGGGCTATACTAGAAATTTGGCGAATTCCGATACCACCAAAACGAATAGGAAGCGAAGCCTGAGCCCAAGAATTATTATCGAAATGTAAATTTAAAATTTTTTCCAAACTATTTTTAAGGGTGGTGTCAAATAGTTTTAAATAATTATTTTTTTTCCAGATAGGACTAGCACGTAAGAAATATGTAAATTTAGGCACAAAAAGACACGATTTAAGAATAGTAAATGCAATGTGTGAATTTAGGTGTTCTAATCTAGGGGCTGAAAGGGTGAAATCATTCAATTTTTTATCTAGAAAAGGTTCGATGCTGGGATCAAGAAGAGGGGCACCCAGGAGGCAAAGCGATTCAGAATTCAGAATTTTGATGTTAGGAGCAAGGGAATTGAATTTATCAATGATTGCCTGACGGGAACCAGACGAAACGTGATCATTAATAAAAAGTTCACATTTTGAAAGGTTCAGTTCCAAGCCTAATTTCTTATAGACAATTTAAAGCAGAACTGATATAAATATGTAATAAATATTGATCTAATAAATAAACTGCGTTAATCCGACTCGCCGTGGTAATAGTCTGCCCGATACTAGAGTGTAATTTAAAAGCCGGAGGCGCGGAGGGAGAGCAGCCTCTGCCCGCTGTTACAAGGTGTACGCACCCGTGCGAGCCGGAGCGGCTGAGGCTGGTCGCCGAAGGCGATCAGTAAGTCGAAGCTGCGTAGGCGAGCGTGGGTGACTGCGCCTTGTTACGCAATGGCGACGAGGCTGCTATTCCCGCAGCGCCGGAGACGAGGAAATTCTAATGCATGCTGTTTGTTTGCATGCCTGCTTGCTTGCTGCATGCATGCCTGTTTGCTTGCATGCATGCATTAATGCATGCATGTATGCCTTCTTACTTGCATGCGTATGCATGCGCATGCCTTCTTACTTGCATGCGTATGCAAAAATATATGTGAACCGTTCCACATTGAAACAAGTTTTTATGAAAGGTTATATCGATAACTTAATAATTCTATGAAACATTAGTTTGGTATATCGTTATTCTGCTTAACAAAACAGTTGCGAAACATTTTTTTGGTGAACTGTTATTCGATGTTATGAAACGACGATAAATAACTATTCGATTAAACAAGAAAAAAACGTATTAACATTCATTGAATAGTTTTCTGTAAAATGAAATTCGATATCAAAAAATTCTGTGTTATGATAGATACCCATCTCAAAAAGCTCTAAACCGATTTTGATGAATTTTACACTTTTCCCTTTATTTTAATATGCTTCAATAAAATATACTGTATACGCCTTAAGGCTGCCTGTCCACCGGAGCGAGGCGAAGCCGTGGAGCGGAGAAACAGAAAATATTAACCAATAGGATGGCACAAAAAAAAAAACCGCTCCGGTGGACAGGCAGCCTTAAGCTAGGCTGCTTCAAACCTATCAAAACTGCATCGCAATACGTGCCTATGTCAAGGTAAACTTAGTGTTTACTTTGGTATCTGCTGCAGTTGTGTTAAGGGCTTGTTTGCAACAAAAGTAATAAATAATAATAAATATCCTTTGGACATTCCCACACATCGCCATCTAGTCCCAAAGTAAGCTACTCAAAGCTTGTGTTATGGGTGCCAGACAACGGATATAATACTTAAATACTTTTTTGTTTGTAAATACATACATGATATACATAGAAAACACCCAGACCAATACAAACAGACATGTTCATGCACACAAATGTTTGTATTGTGCGGGGATCGAACCCGCAACCCGCTGCGTAGTAGGCGATTTCTCGACCACTACACCAGACGGGTCGTCAAAGTGGGTAACCTGATGTGCTCGCGTTTTTACATAACAGTTTAGGTACAGCAAAAACTACAGCAAACTAAACCAAAATAGCAGTACAAAATATACGGGTAATAAATGAAACAACTTTTATAATGCGTATTATATTTAGAAAGTAATAAATAACTTCGCGCAATTTATTAACGAACAACCTTTACGGAATAACGTATTCCGTTTATAATAATTAAAAAAATCGCGGTTACATCTCAGTCCGTATAAATGTTTATTTATACAAAAAAGAACTAAGTTTAAAATTTTGGCATACATTTGGCTTTAAAATTTTTCTTTCGTCCTTTGGTCTTCTTAAGGAAGTCCTTTTAATTTTTTGATGAGGTACAACCATAGTCTGAAATTGGTGCGCATTGCTGGAATACAAAAAAAAAGTGAAATTAGTTCATTATTGTATTAGTGCTGAACATCCACAAGGAAATCATGCTTTTGAAATTTATCTGCGAAGCTCCAAATATTAAGCTCAGCTAGCATGTTTTAAGTTTTTTTATAATATTTCTAATAGTAATGTTATTTATTTCTATGTTTGTGTCGAATATTCAATAATTATATTCTATTCTGTTATAATATTATAATATCAACTAGTGAACCCAGCGTACTTTGTTTCGACCCCATTCTCGTCTTGCCCGGCTCGTCCCGCCCATCCACGTAATTAAAGAAAAATGTTTAAAGGTGGACAACCCTTATCACTAAGGAGTATGAAAAATAGATTCTCAGACCTCCTCAATATGCTCACAACATTTCATGAGAACCGGTCAAGCCGTTTCGCAGGAGTACGGGAACGAAAATTGTGACACGAGAATTTGATCCCAAACTTTTTTTGACGTGTGTAGAAATAAACAGCGCACACGCACAGCTTTACGCTAAGTACAAGCTACATACATCACACTGAGAGGAATCAGTAGCTGTCTATAATTATGGAAAGGCCTGGGGAAAAGGCACTGTATATAACGTGTATCATACATTTTTATATTGCAGTAAATACTTTACTGATTGATTGATTCTAGTTTCAGAAACGTAAAAAGACAAGTCAACTTACTCCAGTGCTCGGATCGAACTCAAAGCCGGCGGTGCAAAGTAACTCCATGGGGTTTCCTCCCATACACATATAGAAGGCATCGCATCGATCCGGGTGAGGTACATTGACGATCACTCCTGGGGGACAGATGGCCGGTCTTGACGTTGTGAGTTCTGGAAGTGTTGTTAGGTCTGGAAGTCCTGTTGTCGGTTCCGGAAATTCTGTTGATGCTTCAGGAAGAGTTGTTGTTACTTCAGGTATGTCGGGTGTCACCTCATTTGTTCCGTTGTCAGGGAGTTCCGTTGTCACATAAATTTTTGTTGTCTCTAACTTTTCAGTTGTCGCTTCAGTTACTTTGGTTGTATCTTCAGGCAATTCCGTTGTCAGTTTAGGAAGATCTGTGGTCACTTCAGGAGTTGTTAATTCAGGTATTTCCTTAGTTATTTCAGAGGCTTCCGTAGTGTCTACTGGTTGTGCCGTTGTCAATTCAGTAAGTGTTGTAGTTACTTCAGAAACTTTGGTTGTTTCTTCAGGAATAGCCGTAGTCACTTCAGGGAGTATGGTAGTTACCGTAGGAAGGACAGTGGTTTCCACCTTGTCATTGAGGGTTGTTGTTTCTATTGGACCAAGTGTACAGCCCCCAGGAGCTATCGGTACGCAAGTCTAAAATAAATAAATGTAAGACTTAGAAAAAAAATAGCCCAAGGTGTATTGTGCGATTGGATGAAAAATATATAAACCTGTTAATATTCATGTTAGTCTATTAGATATCTACGAGCCTTTATTGCTTGAATGTTAATGTCATCTGATGATTAATAAATAAATAAAGTAATTGATAAATAAACACATAAATTGCGGGAACCCATCACTTAATCGCAATTTTCTTCAACGATTTTCATTCCCCATTAAGAAAATCGCAGATGTTTCTAAACAATATTCAACATATTGTAGAATCATGTAACATCACATCTTCATTTGGTCGAATGCTTATTATCCACAAACCTACTTCATCGTTACTTCTTCTTATAATATATGAAATATTATGTACTTTATCGAAGTAACGTTACTTTACTGTTTTGTTACCCATAATTTTATTTCCACGTAAGTTTAAATACGCAGAATTATTTTATTGTCGAATTTCACTTTACTAAAGTCCGTATTCAAAACGATTTTTGCTACTAGTATAATATTGCATACTTTATTAATAGACAATTTAAAGATATGAATATGTAATAAATATTCATTTAATAAAAAAACTGTGTTAATCCTGACTCTTCGTAGTCTCCTCGCCTTTGTACTAGTCTGCCCGATACTAGAGTGTAATTCAAAAGCCGGAAGCGCGGAGGGAGAGCAGTCTCCGCCCGCTGTAACAAGGCGCAGGCACCACTTGGATGACTGCGTCTTGTTACGCAAGGGCGACGAGACTGCTATTCTTTGAACACGAGCAAATCCTAATGCATGCTGCTTGTGTACATGCATGCATGCCTTCTTACTTGAGGAAAAAGTTATGTGGGTACCGTTACACATTGAAACATGTTTTTATGAATGGTTTTATCGATAAGTTAATAATCTTATGAAACATTAGTTTGATATATCGTTATTCTGCTTAACAAAATAATCGCGAATTTTTTTGTGAAATGTTATTCGATGCGATGAAATGGTAATTATTAACTATGCGATTAATTTAAAAAAAGATATTAACATTCATCGAATAGTTTTCTGTGAAATGAAATTCGGCATCAAAAAATTATGTGTCTTGATAGATACCCATAAATTGCAAAGATCCAGAAATCGAGGGAAATAATGAAGGCACATCTTATACCTAGAACTAATTTTAGAGCTCAGTGTACGGCTAACAGCAATCCTTTAACTTACCCCACTTTTAACGTCAAATTCTAATCCATTAGTGCACAGTAGTGGTAAAGCCTGACCTCCAGTGCACATGTAGAATCCATCGCATCTATCTGGTCGTGGCACATTCACTATGACCCCTGGTGGACATATAGCTGGTGTTGTTGTTTCTACGGGAAGTGTTGTTGCTTCTGGTACTTCCGTTGTATCAACAAACTTGATAGTTGTTGATTCAGGAAGCTCAATTGTTGGTTTCACTGTCTGTTGTGTGTTCACATCAACTGTGATTGTAGATGTAGGCTGATTTGTTGTTATTTCGGTAACTTCGGGTACAATAGGTAGTTTCGTTGTTAATTTAGGAAATTCCGTTGTTTCTATAGGAAGAGTCGTTGTTATATCAGGTACTGTGGTAGACTTAATAGGTTGTACTGATGACGTTGGCTCTGTTGCATCAGGAAGAATTGTTGTGTCTATTGGTTGGTTGTCTGTTGTTTCAGGTACTTTTGTCGTATCAACAGGTGTTCTCGTTGTTTCTGAAGGTAAAGTTGTTGTTGATGAAGGATTAATCGCTGTTGTTGTTGGTTCTGGTAACTTCGTTGTATCAGTAGGTATCGTTGTTTCGGTTGGTAATGCAGGAACGTTTGTTACATTAACTGGATTCAACGTTATTTCTTCAGGTATATTTGTTGTGAATTCAATAGTTTTCGTAGTTTCTACAGTAATCGTGATCGTTTCTAAGGAAGACTCTGTATTGTGACCTTCAATGAGTGTTGCTGACTCTATGGGGCCAAGGGTGCAACCTCCTGGAGCTATTGGTACACACGTCTGAAAGGATAATATATATATAGGCGATAATTGCATATTTGTGGTACAATGGATATTATAGTCAAATACTTTTTTTTCAGTACCGATATTTTGTGTAAAGACTCCACTGATGAATATGAACAACTTTACTATGGGGGAAATAGTGAAATCGAGAAAAAAAAATCTGCTGTTCCATACATTTCGACCGCGCGCCAATTGAACTTTTGTATGGAACAGCTGATTTTTTTTTCTCGATTTCACTATAGCCCCCATAGTAAAAGTTGTTCATATTCATCAGTGGAGTCTTTACACAAAATATCGGTACTGATAAAAAAGTCACCCTGTATAGATAGAGTATAGTCTCTTTACTAAATAAATCATGGCAGAAGCTGTCAACGGCACGCCTTAGAACGAAAATTTTCCATACACTTTTTTTACGTCATCACCAAGTAAAACCGCCGTAAATTCATGGTAACGATACTGTTTTAATAACGATAACACGCTAGCATTGCAAATGAATTGAACCATCACAATATTACGACATCGTGTAAGTTATATTACAGAAGTTCAATGCATCTAATAAATAACGTATGTGTGAAAAGACATTTAATATCTATGTAATATTAAAACAGTCAACGTAGCGGTATTGAAAGATTTGCTTACCAAAGTATTAACATCAAATTCTAAACCACTAGTGCACAATAGTGGCAAAGCCTGCCCCCCAGTGCACATATAGAATCCATCGCATCTATCTGGACGTGGCACATTTACTATAACCCCTGGGGGACATATTGCTGGTGTTGTAGATTCTACAGGAAGTGTTGTTGTGTCTTCATACTGAGTTGTTTCTACTGATTGTACTGTTGTTGCTTCAGGGCTTTCTGTTGTGATATCTGTTGCAGATTCCGGCAGTGTTGTAATCTCAATAGGCTTGACAGTTGTTTCTTCCAGCACTACTGTAGTTGCTCCAGGATTTTCTGTTGTGTTTGTTTGTACATTTGTTGTTGATTCCAATAGTATTGTAGTCTGAATAAGCTTGACAGTGGTTTGTTGCGATTCAGTAGTTGTTATATCAGGTATGTTAGTTGTCAATAGCTCTGTTGTTATTTTTGAAGGTGTAGTCTTCGTTTCTTCAACAAAATACGTTGTTTGTGTTGATAGTTCCGGATATTTTGTAGTATCTCCATCAGTGGTTGGTTCAGGAAGTTTTGTCGTTTCTGTAAGTGTGGCATCTTCTACGGGGGCTTTCGTTGTACCGATAGGGATATATGTTGTTGCTTCAGAAAACTCTGTAGAGATTTCAGGTATTTTTGTTTTATCAGTAGGATGTATTGTTGTCACTACAGGTGCATTTGTTGTACCATCAGTAACTATTGTTGTGTCTTTATTTGTTGTTAAGTCTGGGATTCCTGTCGTCTCTTCTGAAAGAATCGATGTCACTTCAGATAATGTTGTTTCATTGTCAACAGTCGTTGTTGACACTATTGGAGAATCCGTTGTAACTGCTGGTAGTTTTGTTGTTACTTCATTTTCGTTACGTGTAGTAAGATCGTCTCCGTCTTTGATAGTTGTGGACACGATAGAACCAAGAGTGCATCCGCCGGGAGCAATCGGAATACACGTCTGAAAATAAATCAATATACAATATAAAACAACCCCTTGTTTATGATATAAGGAATAAGTATTTTTATGTATAAAACCATAACTGATAACGGTCTGTAAATCCGCAAATAGGAAATTAGTATAGGTTGGGTATTGTGTTGTTGTTACTTACCATTTAAGTGTGGATTGTTATCAAAGTACCTTTAATAGTTTTTTTTTCGTAAATGCTAAACAAAAATAATAACTTACCCTAGTAATTTCATCAAACTCGAACCCATCAGTGCAGACGAGAAGCATCGCTTGTCCCCCCATACACATGTAGAACGCATCACATCTGTACGGATGAGGTATGTTCAACAGCACTCCAGGAGGACATTTAGCATGTGGTGGAGTAGGAAGCTCTGTTGGTTCTATAACTTCTGTTGTTACTTCGGGTAGTTTGGTTGTGTTATAGTCTACCGTTGTCACTTCTGGTAGCTTCGTTGTATATTCAGGCTGTAGTGTGGAATCTAGAACCTCCGTTGTGAATCCAGGTAACTTCGTTGTTTCAATGGTAATAGTTGTATTTGAATGTTCAGTAGTAACTTCAGTTGTTTCAAGTGCTTCCGTCGTTTCTGGGAACTTTGTCGTTTCTTCAGGAAGATTCGTAGTATCAATTTGTATTTCCGTAGTGGTTGTAATAGGCTTACTTGTAGATACTACAGTTTCAGGTGTTGTTTCTGATGGTAAATCAGTTGTTATATCAGACTCTGGTATCGTCTGAATAGAAGCTGGCGTAGTAAATTCAGATTCTAATTCTGTAGTCTGTGTCATTTCATTTGAAGGTTCACTAGTAGACACAGAATTTACTGAAGTGGTTTTGATTGGTAAATCAGTTATTATTTCGGAGTTAACCGTAGTCTTTGAATGCTCAGGAGTAGTGTCTACAGCATCCACTGTTTTTTGAGTAGTTAAATGTGCTTCTTCTTCAATTTGCTTAGTAGTGCTGTATACTAATGTAGTGGTTTCTACAGCTGGTGTAGAAACTATTTGTCCAAGGGTACAACCTCCCGGTGCAATAGGAACGCAGCTCTGAAAACAATTAATAATGGATATAAATGAGTTGACCGTCATTTAGCGAATCCATAATAAAATAAGTGTTTATAATTTCAATTTCTAATATTTTCGACTACTCGAAGCTACGAGTAAAATAACTCCCTTTTAAACCGACTTCAAAAAAGGAGGAGGTTATCAATTCGACTGTATGTTTTTTTTTATCATTATTTTTTTTTGTATGTATGTTACCTCATATCTCAGTCGTTTGTCGACCGAATCGAAAAATTTTTTCACCTACTTAGAGGGTATACCTTCTAGTTGGTCCCATTTTTTCCATTTTGGGATCTGATGATGGGATCTTGGTGTATTCGAGGGAAACCCTCAAATTTTAAAGGCACGTATAGTGTTTCTTTACTAGAATCTTAATGTTGACGTGTTGTTACGTCTGATAGTCAACATTTTGTGGGGCTGAGCTGATGGTGGAACTCCTTAACGCCTAAGAGTTCAGTAATTATAATGACGAAACTTATGATAGGTAATTTGTAGCTTCGTAAAAAATAGAATCATAAGGTGCAACTCACCCCCCCCCCCCCCCCCTCTTATGTAATCACTAAAAATAAAGAAATAAAATAAACTTTAAAAAAAAGTAAAAACCGACTTCAAAACCAAAATGCACTAAAAAGTCTTAAATAAACTCTTCACCATTGAAAGGAAAGGAATCCGTTTTAGGCAAACAATTTCTTTTTGGAGTCGGTGCCATCACTTTGACCATCAAGCATCAACTATCACAGCACCGACTTCAAAAAGAAATTCTTTGCCTAAAACGGATTCCTTTCCTTTCAATGGTGAAGAGTTTATTTAAGACTTTTTAGTGCATTTTGGTTTTGAAGTCAGTTTTTACTTTTTGTTTTGATAAGTATGTATGAGCCCACTGATACATGATTGCATAGGAATGATAAAATCGAGACCAAAGAAAAGCTCTTTGTTGGTTCTTCTGTGTGGTGCAGTAAAGCTACTGTATTTTTTTCTATCACAATAAAGTTATAAAATCATTTTTTATTAAAATACATTATAGAATTAAAAATTTACGTACCCCAACTTGAGGATTGAATTCCAGCCCTTCAGCGCATGGCAGCTGCATTGGCGTCCCTCCCATGCACATGTAAAATACATCACACTTCTCAGGATGAGGGAAGTTGCCAAAAACACCAGGGGGACAGATAAATGGTGTCGTCGTCTCTTGAGTTACAGTTGTTGATTGTGGGGGAGAAGTAGTAGAAACAGCATCTGTTGTTGATAAAATGTCATCAGTTGTAGAGGCGTCATTGTTCGTGGCTGAAACTCCATCATCAGTAGTAAAGGCGTAAAAATTCGTGGTTGAAACTTCGCTTCCTGCTGTTGACAGCCCTTCAGTCGTATACGTACCGTTATTAGTTGACGAAGCGCCGTTATCAGTTGATGAAAGCCAATCAACAGTAGTTGAAAGTTCACCATCTGTTGTAGTCACACCCTCAACAGTGCTTGAAATACCGTCATTGGTTGAAGCTCCATCATCAGTTGACTGTGTGTAATACTTGGCAGTAGTCGATTCTAGTGCCATATTATCACTATCAATAGTTAAATAATCATCCTTGCTAGTTGTCAATACTGTTGAAGTGACTCCACTATTATCATTTTCGTTTTGCGTTGTTATTTCACCGTTGGTAGTTGTTGATGACACGTCATTACCATTGCTACTGGTTGATTGATCACCAGATTCTGTTGTTTCATAAACTGGACTAGTAGTCTCTGTTACATAGTTTGAAGTTGTTGTTGTTGCTAAAAAAATACAGATTAGGTTGTGTGAATATTAATTATAATAAACATGATGATGACAATGTCAATCAACGCGACAAACAAGTTACACTATACTCTATTATGAAATTACTATAGAAATAATACTGAGTACCTACTTTTTACATTTTTAGCTGTAGAATTGGAAATAATTCTAGTCTTTTTATACTAATGCGAGCATTAGAGTACTAGCAAGGAAGAAGTTAAGAGAAGTAAAAAACATCAAACACGACGAAAAAAAATTTTGACAATTCATAGCGTCTTCGAAATAGAACTATGTGTATCAAGATTAAGCTAATTGATTTAATAAATTAACTAAAAAAAATAACCTCTTACCTCTGGATGCAAAGCAACCGGTATCCGATATTGGAACGCATTGCTGAAAAGAAAAAAATATTATATAGACAAATACCTAACGAATTCAAATAAATGAATGTATTTCTATATCAACTCAACACACGTTGGTTTAGTAAGAATTTAAAAATCTTTATCATAGCAGCTTGAGCCCTAACACCTTAGCTTAGGATGTATGAAAACAAATGAGATCAAATTTGTATCATTCCATAAAGGTTTACGAGTTGGTTGGGGCAGAAAAGTTCTAGATCTGAGACCCTTTTAACAAAGACGCGGCGTAGAACGTCTACCGACAAGATGGAAAGACGACCTTGAAAAGATCACAGGAAGGCCTATGTCCAGCAGTGGACGTGCTTTGGCTGATAAAGATGATGATGATGATGATGATTACGGGTTGGAAAACGTTATGGGCGATAACGTTTTCACCACAAATGTAGTCAATTCTGCCTGCACATGATAGCCTTAAGGCATTTAGTCCACCAAATAGATCTAACTGACAGCGCAATAGAGTTTAAGTAAATTGTTTTGTTAACTCATTGTGTTCATTGTACTCACTTTAGACTCAGGATCAAATTCAAATCCGCTGGTACACGAGAGCTCAAAATGCATTCCTCCTGAACATATGAAGAAGCTATCACACTTTTCCGGGTGCGGGAAGGTACCAAAGTACCCTGGAGGGCAGATTGATGTTACAGACTCTGTGGTCGGTGGAGATGTTGTGACTGAAGTCAATGTCCCTGAAAAAGAAAAGAAAAGGGGCTATAAATTAGGTCCTATCAAAACATTAGCCGAATATGTTATCTTTTTAACTCATAATAATCAAAATTACTTTGACGCATGCTGATAATTTTCTCTCACATTCTTTAAAAAAATATTACCTATTGATTTATCAGAGATATGAAAAAAACATACACAGGTAATTTGCTAAACACATGTTACCTAAAGATAAAATTGATCAATTTATTGATAGCAATAAAATCAGATCAGATCAGAGATAAGATATTATGCCACAAGTGTTATTATATAAATGCTTTCAACATTGACTCATTTTATTTAACAAAAAACATTGAAATGCAATTTGATAATCTTGACGATAACATATTACTAGCACATACATCAGAAACAGCGAAAATTAATCTTTATTGTGTGTTAAGATTTCAAACTTGATGTAATCATAGAAAAGATATAAAATATAAAATGCTTTTAATACGATTTTGAATACGACGAAAAATGCATTAAGATACCAATCTTTTACAAAATTCAGCACGTTTCTTGAAAGTTTATTTCCTAACATCTAGATTTTAGGGTTTGATAAATTTCGAAAAATTTTAGGTTACCGATCACAAATAATTGAAACGACAAGGTTAGCGTATTTGAAACCTGCAGATTTTGCACATTTATAAATAATAAGATCTTATGTATTAATTTTAATAACTGTACACCTCTTTTTAGGTTCTAAAATTTAAATTACAATAAGTCACATTATTATTAACTAACTTACCTTCAGTAGTAGTATTTGTCAAATTATCAGTGACCTCTTGTGTCGTGCTAGGACCCTCTGCTGTTACTTCAAGTGTAGTTAAAGGTACTTCTGTAGTTAAATTACTTGTAACTATACCTTCAGTAGTAATTGGTTCGTTTGTAGTTATTCCTTGAGTTGTCTTTGGATTATCAGTAACAATCTCTTGAGTAGATCCCTCAACTATCTCGTCAGTAGTAGGAGAATTTGTATCTGGATATTGTGTACTTGATGATACAACAATAGTCGATGTAGATAATGAAATACCAGGAGTTGTGAGTATCGCCGAACTAGTAGTATTCGGAGTTGTTGATGTAGTAGTATTAGGAGTGGTTGTAGTAGGTCGTTGTGTAGTCGTAGTGGTTCCTTGTGAAGTTGTGCTATCTAGGACACAGTTAACTGCAAAAGGCCAGTTGCAAATCTGGAAACAATACATATAGGCATAATAAATCGGTACTAATAATACAATTTATAAAGCTGACGAGTTTGTTTGTTCGGCTTATTTCTAAAAAGCATTAGGGCTATTTCCCACTGTGATACCCCGAATTTTGCAGGTACAGTTTTATGCGGAATGCTGTTTAGAAGTATAAAAACGCGTTGAAATGCTAATAATCACACAGACATGTCCGTGTGATTATTTGATATCTGTTTGTGTCTGAAACATTTTATTTGGCAAATATTCCTTATCTGACGTAGGGAAAATAACGCCTAAGTGTCATTTCACCAATGCCAGATAAGAAATATTCGACGAATACAACAAAATACGCCTAAAATGAAAATTTCATCTATTTATCAGCAATTGTATACGTAAATGACATTTTAAAATCGAAAGTTTTATACCTATTGAATCGGAACAGTCTTATCTGACGTTGATAAAATCGGGCCTAAATAGCATACCTCCTTCGCTGGATCAAAATGCAGTCCCGCTGGGCATGACATCTGTATTTTCCTCCCATTGCTACAACTATAGAATAGAGAACAATCGGTCTCATGAGGCAGCAACCTGTGGACATGAAAGTCTGCTGGACAACCATTTTCCAGGAGTCCAGGTCCAGGAGTATTTGCAGGTGTAGTGGCTACAGATGTTGTAGACCTGGGAGTCGTTGTGGTTGTGGAACTACTGCCTGGGATGCAGATAGCTGCTTGTGGCCAGTTGCAGATCTGAAAGTAATAAATAAATAATAAATAATATTGGACACCAATCACACATTACATTGCTCTGATCCCAAAGTAAGTAGCCAATGCACTTGTGTTATGGAAATCAGACACAACGGTGGTACCACAACACCCAGACCTGAGACAATATAGAAAAACTCGTTTTCTACATTGACCCGACCGGTAATGTAGTTTAATAAAAAAAACGGCCAAGTGCGAGTCGGACTCGCTCACAGAGGGTTCCGTGCCAACTTTAACTGAATCAGGGTGGATCCCTGATTCAGTTAAAGTTGGCACGGAACTTTAACTGAATCAGTTTAGTTGTTACTTCTGCTTAGCCTTAATACCACAATATTTTGTTGACAGCAAATATAACTTTGTTTTTCAGAGTATTTGTATGAATAAGAAAGTTATGTTTGCGGTTATTGAAAATGTGCTATATCTTAAAAACTACAAGTTCGATCTCGTTCAAACTTATTTCCGTTGAAAGTATTTGTCATGATCTACTTTTTTTTTAATTTACATTCCCTTATTTTAAAAGTTAGATGGGGGGACGCCCATTTTACCACTTTGGAAGCTTCTATCTTTTAACGTTTGACTTTTAGAGAAAATTGTTTTAGGAACCTCAATGTCATTTTAAGACTATAAACACCCAACATACCGTTTCATAGATGAAAGCCACCCTTAAATATCATTATTTTTTGTACGAGAATCGTAAAGCGGTTAACGGGATACATCTACCTGCTAAGTTTCAACTGTGTAATACTAATAGTTTCAGATTAAAGTGGCTGTGACATGCGGACGCACAGACAGACAGAGTTGACGAAACTATAAGGATTCCGTTTTTTTCCATTTGGCTACGTAACCCTAAAAAGGCGGAAGGTAAGTCAGTAGCTAAAGTGTTAAAGAAAACTTGGTCGAATATAGTTGGGAAGTACACCATAAGAATAACATTACTTTTACTACTACGCTTCATGTCAGCAAAAGGTCTCAATTAATTAACCAATCTATTAATAACTAATACAGGGTGTTGATTTGGTCAATGACATCCAATTCAGGGATGATGATATGAGTTTTGCTTATTCGAAAAAAACAACTTTTAATTATTTGCAAGTTTCATACAAGAAAACTTCTCGGGAAACTTGCACCTTCGCCTATCTACGAAATACTACGCCGTAGCTAGTAAGCTACTAAGAGGCGAACTGATATTAGTAGTTTTGACTCCGTCACTATAACGCAATAAGAAATATGTTTTTGGGTTTTATTCATTTAAAAAAAAAACAACTGTATCGTTTGTACACAGCCACCCCTGAGTCGCTCGTCGCTGACCAAAACAGTGTTTCTGGTAAGCCCCGTAATATTACAGGTAGAAGATTATATTTGGCTTATGCAATACAGCTAATATAAATAAACAAATTCCCTATAGGACAATAATAAAAAACATACATCTATTTAACTAAATTTTCGGATCTTATTACACTAACTATGTAGTATCGAAACAGGGAATGGAATGAAAAAGGATGTAAAGTATAAAATATGACAACCAAACCTAGGTAGAAGATAATTAATCTTAAGGTATGAAAAATTAGTCTTTTAGCGAACAGAATACATCTATACTGTCTATACTAATAATATTCCTCCTAGCCGATTTCGACTACGGTGGCCAGTCACAACGACTAACCGACTACGCGAGCTTTATTATAGTGCACAAGTGTGTGCGCAAACACAGGGGCACTCTCTATTTCCCTCACTCTCATAGCCCTTAGGGACAGCAATCCGACACGACCGGAGAGAGATGAGGCGCAGGACCAACGGAGCAACGTGCCTTCCGAGGTACGGGGGTGAAATTCCGCCAACTTCCAAACTCCGGGCTACTCTAAGAATTTCTGAACAGAAAAACCCAGACACATATTTTTTGCCCGACCCGGGGATCGAAACCGGGACCTCTGGCGCAGACTTTTTACAGTGGTGCAAGTCTCGACGATTGGCGATTGGGAAATGCTGTATGATAATGTAAGACTAAATCTTCTCTTTATCTTCAAGTTACCTGTAAATCTGCATCAAAGTGCAGCCCTCCTGGGCAGGACATCGGTATTCTATTCCCATTACTACAACTGTAGTACAAGGCACAGTCGGTCTCGTGAGGCAGATGAAGTGGAACCCCGAAGTCTGCAGGACAACCGTTCGGCAGGAACTGTCCGTGTGTCACCGTCGCGAACACCAGAAGGAGGAAGGGTTTGAACATTTCTGAAAAATCATTTTAAACTAGTTTTGGTTAAAATTGTGCTTAGGTATTTAATAAATAATAATAATAAATATTTGACAACATCACATACATTGTTCCGATCCCAAGCTAAGTAACTAAAGCACTTGTGTTATGGAAATCGGAAACAACGGTGGTGCCACAACGCCCAGATCCGAGACAATATAGAAAAGATCGTTTTCTACAATGACCCGACCGGGAACCGAACCCGGAACCTCACGAGATGGCGACGCTTGAAACCATCGTGCTAGCCACTCGACCACGGAGGTTTAACTAAGTGTTAGCTACTTTTCTCGTATTATATTATCAATAAATTTGAATAAAGGGCCTTTAAGTAAACCAGTCATCGATCCTAAATGGATTTAATTTATTTAAATGCAAAATATGTTTAGTGTTATTTTCTAACAATATAAATGGAACCAGCAATGTATTGCAAATAAATGTGTCCTGTCATAGAACTTGACATTGTCATTTAATACAATGAGTTAGCGATTTTGATATACTTTGATGAGGTATTCTAATTACTAAATGTCTGCATAGCATAGCATTTAAGAGCACTATGGCCAGCCCCCCGATTCAGAACCATTCGGTTACGGATTGGGTTACGATTCGATAACTTTTACATATTAATTGAATTATAACTACGTGGATTTATCCGATGAAACTATTTTATTATGATCTTTTATTATATTTGTAACCGAACTGACATATCGACATCCGATCAAAATGCGACATTAATTTAAAAATGAATAGAAAATCTAGCCGAAACCCAAACCGAATGGCTTATCGAACGTTCTGAATCGCCCTTCAGGTCAAAGTAACGAAATATACGTTAAATCATTGTTTGAGCGTGTGGCCCTCTGTATATTTTGACAGCTACGCTTAAAATATCAATGAGTAAAATTAAATCAAAATAGAATAGTTGGGAGTTTTTTTCATATCAAGGGTCAACGAGATGGCATAGAAAAAAAAAAGAATGGAAGCTCCACCGAAAGGAGCACCGGGCTGAAGGTGCAACCAATTCTTAGTTACATGAATAATAAAATAATATCGTGTCTTTTGCAGATATGTATATCAACTCGGCTACTCAGACGATGGTAAATTCAGTTTAGGAACTTAGTAATCTCATTACTCGATAAATAAGCTATCCAACACTTTTTTTTTCAAATCGGTTCAGTAGTTCCTGAGATGAGTGCGTTCAAACAAACAAACAAAATCTTCATAATATTAGTATAGATAGGTAGTAGTTACTTAACCATTAATTTTCGTGTAATTTATTAGTTTTACTTTCTACTGGTACTCCCTATTTATTATTTTTTCAAGAAAGCTATACAAAGTTTTCATATACTCAATATGTTTTGTAACCCGTGATTGTTATCTCATGATTGTTGGATTCGTCATCGCACTTTGACATTTTTCTTTGATTGTTCCGGCCTTTTTAGATAAAACACTTGTATTTTTTAATGACGTTAATTAAATTTTGACTTTATCTGTCCAGTAATTTATTGTTTTTTGATTATCTCTTTGTGATATCTGCGACTAATCAAAAGTGTAAAATCGTGTAAGTATGTAATACTTTTTAGTTTTTATCTCTGATTTCATCTACGCCTTACAAATTCACAATATTAAAAGCTTTCATATGTATAAACCCCGCAAATTGCTAATTTTGCGCCTGACGGCCATTTTTAGGGTGCCGTAGCCGAATGGCAAAGACGGAGCCATTATAGTTCCGTTTTGTCTGTCTGTATGTCCGTCCGTGGGTCACAGATTCTGAAACTATATAAACTTGGTAGGTAGATGTATTTTGTTAACCGCTTCACGATTCTCATAAAAAAATAATGATATAGAGGGAGGCATACATAGAAATAAAACAGAAAAAATACTCAAACTTATGCGTGTGGGGTAGCCATAGTTAGGTCTCTCTTAAAATGAGATTGGGGTTCCTAAAACATTTTTTTCGAAGTCGTAACATTTTGGAGAACAAAATTTGAGGAGCGGTAACAGCATCCTGAATATATTTGCTGATAGACTGGACTTCATTTATGTGAGCCGTTCTTGTGCCATGTTGGGGGGAGTGATACAGCATGGCCCTTATAAACGGATTTTTTCATTTTATTTTTTTGTTATTTTTGTTTCACCTCAATTGTATTTACTAATTATAAGTTTTAGTAACATTAATGAGTCACTGTTACTTATGAGAAATAAATCATACATTACCTAATTCATTAATTTATTTAAGAGATAGACTATTCCGAAGTGGTAAAATGGTCGTCCCTCCCGCCCCCTCCCCCTTTTACTTTTGTACGAAGCAAGTGAACGTTTTGTGAAAAATGCACGATCAAGTGCTTTACTAATACTTTCAACGAAAATTGGTTTCAACGAAATGGAACTGCTAGTTTTTAATATATAATACACTTTCAACAACCGCAAATATAGCTTTGTCCTTCATACAAACACTTTAAGAATAAAATTACTTTTGCTGTCAACAAAATATGTGGTATTTTGGCAAATTGGAAGTAAGTGGACCCCTAATTCAGTTAAAGTTGGCAAAGAACACTCAATGCGCGAGTCCGACTCGCAATTGACCGGTCTTTAACGTATTCTGGTTATTTATTTCAATATCTCATTTAGTTTGTAACTGAACTCTATCTTATTGACAATAATAATCAAATATTATTTTACTTTTTTTTAGTTGCAAATAAGTTCTTTCGAAGTTATTAATTTGACAAGGGTTCAGTGCATCAGCAGTTTGCTGGAATTAATTTATACAGGTATACCAAAAAGGGTGTTCCAGCGGATGTCTTGAGGTAAAGGATACCAAAGGTTTTCGGTTTGATTTCCATGTACATATTTTCAGCGAAGTGCAATAGTTTTTAGTTATTTCGTTTCGCACAAACTTTGGCCTGATTGTGACTTGATCTGGAAAACACGTGTAGCAACTGAACTAACGCATTTTTTCGCATTCAAGTAGTCTAATAATGTTCTACTTTAATTTATGAAAATAACATTGAAATTATATAATTTTACAGTTTGCTAAAAAATAAGCTTCTTTAGTTCGTTGGTTTTTTTACGCTCTTCTTCATTCAAACAACAATATTCTATTAAAAATAAATTTAAATTAAATTTAATTGTAACTAAATTCCTTAGTTGGCTAAAAGGTGCGCGATTTTTTACGACTCGCCAAAGATTTAATAAATAAATATTTCACAACATCACATACATTGCTCCGATCCCAAGCTAAGTAGCTAAAGCACTTGTGTCATGGAAATCGGAAACAGCGGTGGTACCACAACACCCGGGACCGGGAATCGAACCCGGAACCTCACGAGATGGCGACGCTGGAAACCTGCGTGCTAGCCACTCGACCACGGAGGTCGTCAAATTATTATGTAATGACTCATAAGAAGTTGCCAACAAAACCGGATACATGTGTAGTAACTGATGTTTTTTTTTTTATAAGATTAAAAAGTAGTAGTCCCCCTAGCCGATTTCGACTACGGTGGCCAGTCACAACGACTAGCCGACTGCGCGGGACATATTATAGTGCACAAGTGTGTGCGCAAACACAGGTGCACTCTCTATTCCTTTCACTCTCATAGCCCGGTGGGACAGCAATCTGACACGACCGGAGAGAGATCAGGCGCAGGACCAACGGCTTTACGTGCTTTTCCGAGGCACGGGGGTGAAACACCGCCAACTTCCAAACTCCGGGCTACCCTAAGTCGCTTTAAAGTGCGACCCTCTTACCGCTGCGACACCGAGGCAGTTAGGCAGTTAGTTATAAGATTAAAAAGTATTGTACATACGCTGGCGTACCAACAGATAAATTCCAAAGTGACGGAACACCAATTCGAGGAATACGAGAAGAACTACTCTGATGGGCATTACCACAACAGATAGACACGGGAGCCCGATTAGGCCTAAGTCTTCCATAATGAGTATTCGATACTAGAAGAATACATAATTAACTAAGTTAAAAAAAAAGTTATTTTGGACACCAATTACATACATTGCTCTGATCTCAAAGTAAGTAGCTGATGCACTTGTGTTATGGAAATCTATACTAATATTATAAAGCTGAAGAGTTTGTTTGTTTGTTTGTTTGTTTGAACGCGCTAATCTCAAAAACTACTGACCCGATCTGAAAAAAAATTTTTACGTTGGATAGTCCATTTATCGAGGAAGGCTTTAGGCTATATAACATAAAGATACGACTCATAAGACCACAGCAGAAATGAAAAGTGTTGCGAAAACGGGAGAAAGATATTCCTTTTGAGAGCTTCCGTTGCATACGCTGCGGAAACCGCTTAAGTTACACAAAAATCATGTATGACAGGATTGTTCAGCATTAAGAGTTCTATAATAAAGTCCGCGACAGCATATGTCTATCTTTTATGGTTGACTTACTACAACCTTTTTTATGTTAATAAATTTGTAAAAAAATAATGCATTATTTTTAGAGGTGTATTATACACACAGGTATTTATTCTTATCAAAATAAGTACATTCATCATCACGAGCATTTCATTTAGAACAAAGTTGCCCTTTATATCATTTAAATTCAATAAATATCTTAGGAGCTATCACAGTTTTAACATAACTCCGCACCAAAATAATGTTCGCAGCTAAAGTACGACGTGCGCTTGCGCTAATAATATTAAAAAAGTTGAAGAGTTTGTTTGTTTGAACGCGCTTCTCTCAGGAACTGCTGGACCGATTTGAAAAATATTTCTATTTTGGATAGCTTATTTATCGAGAAAGGCTTTAGGGTATAAAACATCACGCTGCGACGGGAGGGGAGGGGGCAAACTCAAAACGCGCGGACGAAGTCGCGGGGGACCGCTAGTCAGACATAACGGTGGTACCACAACACCCAGACCCGAGACAATATAGAAAATTTTGATTTCTACATTGACCCGACCGGGAATCGAACCCGGGACCTCGATTTGGTGCTACGAGTACTTAGCCTTTTTATATGAAGCTCTTGAAGTAGGTATGAAATTTGCACACCTGTTAGCCAACTAAGTAAGGAAGCTTTTAGGATACGTGCCAAAACTTTTTCCTTCATTATTTTGAAAAAGAGCGGGATAAAAAATATTTTTTAAGAAATTTTGCACCAACCACCACCACCAACAATATTCCACGTGTTTTTCTGAATCAAGTTAAAGTCAGGCCAAAAAGCATTCGAAAAAATGTCTCGAAAATTATTGAATTTCGCTAAACATACACGGGGGTCAAATCTATAGCCCTCAGTGTTCTCTATCACCAGACACTCGCTGGTACACTGACGACCCGTCTGGTGTAGTGGTCGAGAAATCGCCTCTACGCAGCGGGTTGCAGGTTCGATCCCCGCACAATACAAACATTTGTGTGCATGAACATATCTGTTTGTATTGGTCTGGGTGTTTTCTATGTAAATCATGAATGTATTTACAAACAAAAAGTATTTAAGTATTATATCCGTTGTCTAGCACCCATAACACAAGCTTTGAGTAGCTTACTTTGGGGCTGGATGGCGATGTGTGGGAATGTCCAAAGGATATTATATATTATATTATATTATACACTCATCTCGAGATACCCTGTATCCTGTATGAGCCTTACGTAATAGATTACTCATTTTTACTCAAAGATTTGTATATGACGACCCGTCTGGTGTAGTGGTCGAGAAATCGCCTACTACGCAGCGGGTGCGGGTTCGATCCCCGCACAATACAAACATTTGTGTCCATGAACATATCTGTTCGTATTGGTCTGGGTGTTTTCTATGTATATCATGTATGTATTTACAAACAAAAAGTATTTAAGTATTATATCCGTTGTCTGACACCCATAACACAATGGCGATGTGTGGGAATGTCCAAAGGATATTTATATTTATTTGTCCAGTCACCTATGATCTACTACTAGTGTGTAAAATAAATTTTCCACTTAAGAAATCAATGAAATCACTTTTTAATACATCATGATAAAAATCACAAAACAGATTTCATGAAATGATTATGTATTGAATAACGTTTTTACTGATTGAACTACGCATGTAATATTTGTTCTCTGCCTAGATCTATGTTTGATAGTGATAATTTAATTGTAATAGATCATTTTATCTATATCGATAAAACTTTTCGGCAGCATTTTTCCTAAGGGATTAAAGGGAATAATGAGTAATAATGATGATACGTTAACAGATTAAACTTTAACAAATCATTGTTAGATTTTGCAAATAATGTTAGAGACAAACAATTTGCTTTCCGGGTATTCAAGCTCTTAGTCAGCTTTTGTTATAAATTACCAGTTTCATTAGTAGATAATTTAATAATATTTGCTGAGTATCCTGTCTTTTGTACCCGACTACGGTGAAGCAAAAAGGAGGGCTATAGACCAATACAAACAGACATGTTCATGCACACAAATGTTTGTATTGTGCGGTGATCGAACTCGCAACCCGCTGCGTAGTAGGCGATTTCTAGACCACTACACCAAACGGGTCGTCAAAATAATAATAATAATAATTTAAGAAGTTTGTGATTTCTAGCATAAGCTGTTTAATTTTATTGTAATGTAAATAATGTAACTGTTTCAAGAAAACGTATGTATTTGTTGTGTGTTCTCTTAAAATATAAAAAAAAACCTGTAATCACCTATACTTTATAAAGCTGAGGAGTGTATTTGTTTGTTCGTTTAAACGCGCTAATCTGGACCGATTTGAAATTATTTTTTTATGTTGGATAGCTTATTTATCGAGGAAGGTTTCAGGTTTTAAAACATCAAGCTGCGACGGAAGGGGAAGGTAGCAAACTCGAAACTCGCGGACTCAGTTCCTTTCTGTTCCTTCGCTCTCATTCATAGTTCGATAAAACGAACGTCTCTATCATAACCGGGGAGAGATCCACATAGCTCTAATTGTGGATCCCTCGCTTTTATGTGGCGTGTGATTTTCGTTCAAAATCATATTAATGAGCGACGAAAATCACGCGAAATTTAGAAGTGTGTACTCACAAAGTTTAGTTATTTTTTTATAAATCACATTCGTGTGCAGTTAAATTTAATTTCATTAAAAAATCTGAATTAACCAATGAATATCACACGCCATCTTGACGCAAATGATTTAAAAAAAGTGCCACAGGAAAATTGGTTAAACGAATGAAGTTTAAGATCGTAAAGTCCGTTTAGCTTTGCTTGTTGAATATTGTAAATAATCTTTTTATCTTTTTTAAAATAATGTCAGTAACATAATATTACTGTTTGATTAAAAAACTGTGCTTAACTATGAATTACCTACATCGGTTTATGAGTTTTGCGTTTGTCTTATTTTATAATTTATCATTTCGTTAAAAAGGAATGTCAAGATTGTTTACAATATTGGGCAATCAAAGAAAAACTGACTTTAAGTTCAGAGTTTTTTTTGTATTTCCTAAAAAAAATTTATTTTAAAGGTCTACTTGATTGACACTGCGCATTTGCAGGGCATTTGGATCATTCCTATGATTTACAGTACTGGCTCTAACACTTCATATTTCAACAGTGCAAATGTTTGTCGTATTTTATTTAGTTGTTTTTTTTTAACAAAATAAGTAGTTTAAAATTCGATTCTGGAGATATTGTTTTAACTTATATCTTGTTACACTTAAGAGTTATAAAAGGCAGCATTTGTTTTAGTTACTACGATTATAAGCAACTAAATAATAAAAATAACTTGTAGAAAATGAGTATAAAAACTTACCTTAGCAGTAAGTGAAGCCCTTTTTCCTTTTCTATTCAATAGAACTTTTTTATTTTCTTCAAAAAACAGTTTATTTCAATAGAAATTTCGCAAAAAAAACACTTTTCAAACTAACCTTTGTTTTTCACATAACTTTATTATACAAACTCTCGATAACCACTGTCACTTTACTAATTATAATCTCGTAATTAATATCAGAATTTCATTTATCTATAAAGACATTTGTGATAAAGAAAAACTTATGTATGTATAGAGGGTATGTATGTAGAAATATTGACAATCTACTGTGATTCCTTTACCATCTTAATCTATGATCGAATGTACCTACTATGTGATTCAAATGGAACTAATAGACCCTTTCCACACTGCAACTTTTAGCAGCGATGCAGTCGCGATGCTAACGCGCTTTAGCATCGATACAGTCGCAATGCCTAAGCTGGAAATTGACAAATTATGTAATTAATTTTAGCATCGATGCAGGCGCGCTTCTGTGTCGTGGTAACTGCATCGATGCTATATTAAATCTGTTCATTGCGTGAGTCGCGATGCTGAAGCGCGTTTTTCAAAACGCTCGAATGCATGCGTAATAATATCCGCTAGCTGTGTCTGTTAGCTTCAATTAAATATAAGCCCTAGACTTCACAATCTTTACATCTCCCGGCCAGAGGCGCCATAATATGGATTATTGCGTATCATCCTTAACTTACTAAGTATTACATATAACATTAGCGCTACAAAATTTATTTTTTGTACCTACCGACCGGCCGCGGTAGATCGCATAAGATTTACCTACTTGGCAAATATAGGGTAATAATATCATCAATCAACATCATCATCACTATCAGCCGAAGGACGTTCACTGCTTAAAATGGGCCTCCCCACAGTTTTCCACAGCGACCGATCACAAGCGATCTGCATCCAGTTTGATGACGTCCTACGCTGCGTTTTTGGTCGAAGAGTTTCCAATCTAGAATTTTTTTGCCCCATCAGCCATCAGTTCTTCGCGCTATATTGCCTTTGCCACTTGAGCTTACTGATTCTCAGGGCAATGTACGTTACCTTAGTTCTTTTACGTACTCGTATCTCTGATTCGATCTCGTAGAGAAACACCGAGCATAGCCCGCTCCATCGCTCGCTGTGTGATTTTGAGCTTCCTATAAGGCTTATAGTTAGAGAGCATGTTTCGGATCCGTATGTTATAACTGGTAACGGATACTGGTCTTGGACTTTCGTCTTCAAACACTGAGGTAATAATATGTATATAGCATTTTCAAAACTACCTGTTAGAAATTAGGGAATCTAATCAGAACACCATGTATTAGAGATGTGACGATAAATCTGATTAAGCAACATGTTATTTGTAATCAATATTTTTCCTCGCTTTCCAAGAACTTGTATCAGGAAACTATTTCTTAGATTCCGTATGAACATCTAACTATACTTACATACTTTGATAAGAAAGATTATATAAGGCGCGTACTCGCTCATTCTTAGCACTATGACTAGAAAACAAAATTCTTTTTTTATTTTATGTGTAACTAGCAAACCCCGTGAACTCCGTTTCGCCATCAGATGGCTTCGTTTTATGTAACACTAGCTGTGCCCGCGACTTCGTCAGCGTGGAATAGTGACTTTGGGTAGATTTTTTAATTATTTAGGCTAATTATTTTACAAATAAGATACATAAGTATTTGTATAAGTACGCAAGAATTAAAGTATAACGGTCCTCCGCGACTTCGTCCGGGTGAAATGTTTTTGTCAGTCAACAGTCTACGCATGCACATCACGCACCGACTAATGAGATGCTGAGCTATTACATGCTGAGATGAGCTATCGCAGCTGCATAAATCAGAAGAAAGAATAACAAAAGTAATTACCTACTGTATACTGTAGGTTGTAGTAAGTCAACCATAAAAGATAGGCATATGCTGTTGCGGACTTTATTATAGAACTCTTAAAGCTAAACCATCCTGTCATACATGATTTTTGTGTAACCTAAGCGGTTTTCGCAGCGTACGCAGCGGAAGCTCTCAAAAGGAATATCTTTCTCCCGTTTTCGCAACATTTTTCATTGCTGCTGTGGTCTTATGAGTCGTATCTTTATGTTATACAGCTTAAAGCCTTTCTCGATAAATGGACTATCCAACGTATTTTTTTTTTTCAAATCGGGCCAGTAGTTTCTGAGATTAGCGCGTTCAAACAAACAAACAAACAAACAAACTCTTCAGCTTTATAATAGAAGTATAGATTTCGTTTGCTGATTAAAAGAAGATTTTTTTTTGGTTTGTTTTATATTTGATTTTTTTTTGCTATAAACGTCACGGAGCCCGAGACCTTTTCAATGAATGCAAAATCGTGGAAATCGGTTTGTGCGTTCTGGAGTTATAGCACAGAAAATATAATAGTATGGTTATAGCGTCAGAAAGGAAAGCCCGACTTATTTTTATATAGTAGATTTAAACCTTGAAAGGGGGTAGTATGCGCACAACCTTTTCTATTAATGCTTATTATTTTTCAATATAGGATGTTGCTTTGGCCTGCGAAGTCCAACTCAGGGGGACTTGTACAAACGATACTGATTCAAAAAATATATACATATACCAAAATAACTTTAAAAAATCACAAAATCAAGTTATTATTGCGATAATAGCGAGCGAGTCAAAACTACCAACGCTAGGTCGCCTCTTCGTAGCTTACTAGTTACAGCGTAGTATTTCGTAGGTACGCGCGAGCTACGGGCAAGGTTGCGAGTTCTCCTTTAGTTTTTTTTTCATGAGGTTTTCTTTAATAAAACTTGTATACAGGGTGACTTTGTTATCAGTACTGAAATTTTGTGTAAAGACTCCACTGATGAATATGAACAACTTTTACTATGGGGGCAATAGTGAAAACGAGAAAAAAAACAGCTGTTCCATACAAAAGTTCAATTGGCGCGCGGTCAAAATGTATGGAACAGCTGTTTTTTTTTCTCAATTTCACTATTGCCCCCATAGTAAAAGTTGTTCATATTCATCAGTGGAGTCTTTTCACAAAATTTCGGTACTGAGACAAAGTCACCCTGTATGTATATCTTTAATCTTGGAATAAGCGTAACTGATACCATCATACCTGAGTTGGATGTCACAAACACTTATTTTGCAGACACAGCATCGACGCAGCTCTCCCAATAACCACGCTTCTAGAAGCCCTCTACCTTCCTTGCATGTTTGTTTACGTTGCATTGCAGCTTGCGTTCAGCTTAAGTTTGATAAAATGAATAGCAGAATATCGTTTAGTGTCATATTTTCGAGAATAACTACAAACGAACCGCTACTAAAGCTTAAGCTAAGACGAACGAGTCATGTTGTAAATAGCGGAATTGGGTACCTGGCCGCCGTGACGGTTGCCTAGAGTTGACCCCATATAACCAGTATTCCTCAAAATCCCCTATCCATTGTTTTTAAGAGTATTTTGACACAAGCAAGGGATATAATTGTACACTACATTGAGATATCGATACATGCTTACAAGCTTAATAGTCAAGGAGGCGAGGTAGCTAAATGGCGTAATTCAACGGCGCCGTCGAGACCTATCAAAATCGAAAGATAAAATAATTTCGAAAAGAAAAGCTCGTATGGTAAAAACCATTTTAGCGGTGCGTTTGTCGTGTACGGTTTTTAAAAAATGTAAAAAAAAACAGTTACTTGGGCATTCTCGAGCACGTCAGATATTCATACTACGTATGCCCCAAGTGCCTCTGGTAACAACGGTATACTAATCTGCCGGTATGCGTGGTGGAGGTAGGCATATAAAGTAGTCAAAAATGCAAAAAAAAACTCGAGCGCGTCAGATTATAGGAAGGGGTGTTAAGTAGGCCCCAAGGAAGCTCCCTTTAAAAAAACTGACGATTTCGGCGTAACCATAAGTTACGATGAATTTTTGAAAATGCCAAAAAAGAATTTTTTTTGAAATACTCGAGCGCGTCAGATTTTTATAGGGGAGATTTATCTCGGTATCCTGAAAGCATATTTTCTTAATCTGACAAAAATGTTGGTGGGGTCTCTTAATCTGACCGGAAAGGTCTTTTTGGTTTCTTTTTTTTTCTTTCTTCTTTCTTTTTAATAATTCTTCACTTCGTTTTGCTTACGCTACGTCCAAAAAACAATTTGAGGATCAACAGGCTATTGAATAATATACATACATGAAACTGTACATGTTAATAATACTTTTGTATACAGATACGCGTAACTTTTTCCGAGTCGTTTTTTTTTAAAAGAATTGTCGAGAAGCTTTAGAAAAAAAAGAGATATAATAAAAGTAACATAATTTAATCATCGTTATTTCATATCATTTTTTTTAACACCCTCAGTTTTCAAGATATACTCAAAAAACCGGGAGTTTGAGTTTTTATGATGCTTCAAGTCAAAAAGTTTTAACTTTGGACAAAAATGTAAAGAGACCTTTTTTGAGTAAAATAAAATTAACTTTTTGTTTATTTAAACTTTTTTTTTGTAAAAAGTATCGTTCGCGACTTATATGCCGCAACGCGTTTTTCGGAAGACGAAATGGCTCCTCCACACTCCCGGTCATGCGGAAACCAGCAGATTTTGTATTTTTAGTACGTTTTAGATATTCTTCAAAATAAAAAAAATAAAAAAACGCGCTCCAGAATGCCGGATTACGTTTCTTTTACAAGTTCGCGACCCTATAACTCGGCGGCGTCAAGGACTTATCGTCAGATTAGTTAAATATAGTCTTAAAACACTATAATCAACCCCCAATATCTTAATCTGACGCGCTCGAGTATTTCAGACTATCGTTTTTTTTACTAATCTGATCGTCTATCCTAGGCGCGCGCCACTACATATAGAGCTAAATACTTAACAAGGTTGTTCTATAAGGTCCAAGGTATCTCTCATATCTTAAACTGCCACGCTCGAGTATTACCGAAAATTCCCCTATTCGCCTCCCTAACTATAAGCTTAAGCTTAAGCGTGCGCTTAAGCTTAAGCTTAAGCAAAACAAGCTTTTATGGGACCGCTTGATTAAAATGGTCACCTGCGGGCGAAGTCTGATGCATCATTTTTGACATTTCGCGTCGACAATTTCAATTTTATTATTTTCTAATTCATCAAATATAATTTTAACTTACGTAGCTATATCTTTAATAAATCTTAAAAAATATTTGTAGTTTTTTAAGCATCATTCAAAAATTCTTCTCAATCAATAAATACACGAAAACACCAATTTTGTCTCAGCATTTTTCGAGCGCCACCTGGTGGTTTCACACGGAACTATGTCGAGACTTCCGACACTGGAAACAAAATCAGGAGACAAGTAGGATAAATAAAATCTTGATATAATAATAATAGTCCCTCTAGCCGATTTCAACTACGGTGCCCAATCACAAAGACTAACCGACTGCGCGGGACAATTTATAGTGCACAAGTGTGTGCGCAAACACAGGTGCTCTCTCTATTGTTTCACTCTCATAGCCAGATGGAACACCAAACTGTCACGACCAGAGAGAGATCAGGCTCAGAACCAACGGCGCAACGTGCTTTTCGAAGCACGGGGGTGAAACACCGCCAACTTCCAAACTCCGGGCTACCCTAAGAATTTCTGATCAGAAAAACCCAGGTAGGTATATATTTTTTGACCTGACCCGGGACCTCTAGCGCAGCCGTCGCTTAAAGTGCGACCCTATTACCGCTGCGCCACCGAGGCAGTTAAATTATAAGACCAAAAGTATCTAAGGTCTAAGGGTATCTATCATAACACAGATTTTTTTGATATCGAATTTCCTTTCACAGAAAACTATTCAATGAATGTTTATATCTTTTTTCTTGATTAATCGAATAGTTAATAATCGTCGTTTCATAACATCGAATAACAGTTCACCAAAAAAATGTTTCGCAACTGTTTTGCTAAACAGAATAACGATATAACAAACTAATGTTTCATATAATTATTAAGTTATCGATATAACCTTTCATAAAAACTTGTTTCAATGTGTAACTGTTCCTATATAATTTTCCATACGCATGCAAGTAAGAAGGCATGCGCATGCATATGCATGCAAGTAAGAAGGCATACATGCATGCATTAATGCATGCAAGTAAGCAAGCAGGCATGCATGAATGCATGCATGCAGCAAGCAAGCAGGAATGCAAACAAACAGCATGCATTAGGATTTCCTCGTCTCCGGCGCTGCGGGAATAGCAGCCTCGTCGGAGGCTGCTCTCCCTCCGCGCCTCCGGCTTTTAAAATACACTCTAGTATTGGGCAGACTAGTACCACGGCGAGGAGACCACGGCGAGTCGGGATTAACGCAGTTAATTTTTAGATCAATATTTATTACATATTTATATCAGTTATGCTTTAAATAGTCAATTAATAAAGTATAGAATATAATATTAGTAACAAATTCGTTTGGAAATACAGACTTTAGTGAAGTAAAATTCGATGTTTCAAGAATTCTGCATATTGAAACTTACGTGGAAATAAAATTATGGGTATCAAAATAGAAAGCTAACGTTACTTCAATAAAATACGTAATGAATGAAAAGAAGTAACGATGAAGTAAGTTTGTAGATAATAAGCATTCCATCAAATGAAATTGTGATGATTCTAGAATTTGTTGAATATTATTTTGAAACATCTGCGAATCGTTTTATGGGAAATGAAAATCGATGAAGAAAATTGCGATTAAGTGATGGGTTCCCAAGGTCTAAGGGACCGCTTTGTGTGAAGACCATAAACTAATATACCATTCCGCAGTTAACTATCATGATTATTTACCGATCAATCATTTAGTTTTGTACGAACCAATGCCAAGGGCCTTACGATAGCCACTGATAAGATTTCAACAATCATTGATTACTAAGAATCATGCTTTTGTATGTTTTTTTCGATCAATCTGCGATTGAACTGGCGTAGGCACTGATTAAGAATTTGACGTAATTTTCTGGAAAACGTGCATAGTACAATTGCGACAACTAACGCGGACATATTGAAAAAACCGGCCAAGTGCGAGTCGGACTCGCGCACTGAGGGTTCCGTGCCAACTTTGACTTAATTAGGGAATCTACTTTAAAATTCAATTTAGTTTCATGTATTGGAGCCCCCCCCCTTAAATATATTTTTTTTAAATTTTTTGTATGAGAATCGTAAAGCGGTTAACAGGATACATCTTCCTACCAAATTTCACCAGTGTGATGCTTAAAGTTACAGAATAAAATGGCTGTGACATACGGACGGACAGACAGACAGACTTGACGAAACTATAAGGGTTCCGTTTTTTGCCATTCGGCTACGAAACCCTAAGAATTTAATAAATATATAAAAAAAGCATTTCTTTTTTCTTTTGTAAGGAATCAAACAATTTTTTTTTTATACAGGGCCCACCAATGCACGCTACGCCCCTGCTTACTAACATAGTTTTTAAGTAATTGTTGTTACTAACCCATATGGACACTGTTGGTCTGAAATAAATCATTTTTATTTTTATTTATTTAATTGTCATAAATAATGTTTACAAAAAAGCCTTATTGCAGGCATCACTGCAATAAAATTATTTTTAATTTCCCTATATCAAAGTTCAATTTAATACATAGAAACTAAAATTCTAATATCTCTGCGCTACAACACCTCGGCAATCGCACCAAAATTGCGAAAAGCATTATTAGGAGGGCTTTGGCGATACGCGGCAATATGCTGGCTCGTAGATTTGCCCGCTGTTCGGACCAGGTCAAAATAACCCTGTTCAAAGCATATTCCCAGGGTCTGTACACGGGCGGTCTGTGGATTCGGTATGCCAAAAAATCGCTGAACACCCTGCGAGTGCAGTATAATAACGTTTTCAGGATGATGTTGGCTCTTCCTTGCTTCTGCAGTGCATCTGGCATGTTTGCGCAGACCCGAACTGACGGATTTAATGCCGTAGTTCGGAAAAAAGCAGCGTCGCTGATGGGAAGAATACGGAGGAGTGACAACGACATCCTGAGAACGGTGGCAGATGATCCGCATGCGCCTATTGTCAGGCATTTAGTGCGACTGATGACTCATACAGTGGACCATAATTCTTCTAGTTGTCGGCCGCACGAAGTGCCTCTTAGGTACATGACAAATTGATTTTTATATTTTTACGTATTTGTTAACCTTAATTTGTTTCATATAATTTAATTGAATTTGTTTTTGATTAAGATTTCATTTAATTTGATAGAATTAATTTATACACATGTATTTAAGTACATGTATTTAACTGCCTCGGTGGCGCAGCGGTAAGGGGGTCGCACTTTAAAGCAACGGCTGCGCCAGAGGTCCCGGGTTCGATCCCCGGGTCGGGCCAAAAAAAATACCTGAGTTTTTCTGTTCAGAAATTCTTAGGGTAGCCCGGAGTTTGGAAGTTGGCGGTGTTTCACCCCCGTGCCTCGGAAAAGCACGTAAAGCCGTTGGTCCTGCGCCTGATCTCCCTCCGGTCGTGTCAGATTGCTGTCCCATAGGCCATAGGGCTATGAGAGTGAAAGTAATAGAGAGTGCACCTGTGTTTGCGCACACACTTGTGCACTATAATATGTCCCGCGCAGTCGGCTAGTCGTTGTGACTGGCCACCGTAGTCGAAATCGGTTAGGGGGACTACTATTATGTAAGTACTAACACCTAGTTTTTAAGAGCTATTGTACCTATTACTAACCCATGGATTTTTGCTGTCCGAAATAAATGATTTTGAATTAATTTATTGCAATGCACTCGAAGGCCGCCTTAGAACTTTCTTGTGAAACGGTCCATAGTCCAAAATGCCTTAAATACAGTAACCTTGATATCCCTCAAGCACTTTGCAAATCTACGAGCCAACATGTTGCAACGGATGGCCCTGCGCTCCAGCTCTAAGTCATCACTTAGATTTTCAGTGAGAAGGTAGGTGCGTGACCCAAGTAACGGAACTCACAATTGTGAAATAATCGTTTGAAATCGATTAATTCATTATTTCATCGAATAATTTCAATTCTTATACGTAAAGCCGCCCCAGGGTCGCGATAAGCGGTCCTCCAAAACACTTGGCCTCCTTTTTTCTCCTCATGCTTCTTGTACTCACAATCTTTTACTATACAAGAAATCTGTTTATGGGACTCTCTGTCCCTTTCAATCAGGGAGTCCAAAACACTGCCTACTTTTTAACGTAAAGTAAAAGCCTTTTTCCTTTCTCGTTTACAATTTCTATAGTCTTTTGACAACATCTTCTTACTTATTTACTAATCCTTTTATTCTTTACTAGCTTTTACTTGCGACTTCGTCCGCATTAGGTAGTTTTTTTTGGATAGTAGTATGATAAAAACCTGAGCTGTACTTTTTTGTACGTGTGTTTGAATTGTGCCAAGATGGGATGAGGCCATACTAACTGTGATTGTCTTATGGAAATAGGGAATGCATTGTTTTCCCACAGTCAAAAGTAACTCATGTCCTTTCTTAAGTTTCAAACTATCTCCTTACCAATTTTCATTTAAATCTGTTCAGTAGATAGTTAAGGCATAAAAGCGATCGGCCCACCTGAATTTTCCCATGGGAATGCGCTATTTTTCCGCAGTAAAAAGTAGCCTATGTCCTTTCTCGGGTATCAAAATATCTCCACACCAAATTTCATTCAAATTAGTTCAGTAGTTCAGGCGTGATTGAGTAACAGACAGACAGACAGAGTAAATTTCGCCTTCAAAATGGATCTATGGATTGGCTCTCGGATCCGGTTGCAACTGATTATGCATTTATTTTTACCTATTTATTTATAAATATTTTTTAAATATGTATTAGTTTGTATATTTTGTATTATGGTGTGTATTTTATGATCATTAGGTAATTGACATTTAATTTTAAATACAGTACCCTTATCATCTTCTTTTAAATATGTTTCTTTATATGAACCTGTCCACCTCAAATTTGTTTAAAATATTTCATCGCCATGCCTCTTCTTTCATTCTTTCTGCTTTTCGTTACCTGAAACCCCAAATTGTATTTATAGCTAATATTTAAGATACTTTCCTGTGTAATTATGTTTATGGTGTAAATATTTTTATTAATATTATTTATCGATTGATATCGATTAGTTTAAAATAAAATCGATGAATAACTCGGTACTGCAGCGCCTCGGCGATGTTTACTGAGGCTCGCATAGACAGTTTCCCAGTTGCCATGTGCACGCGGCTCGCCTCTGCCTGGCGCATTCGAGACAGCCCCAACAGCCTCCTGGCGGCCATAGGGAGTCACTAGTGCTGCCATATCTATCTTGAGTAACTGGAACAGCGTCCAAGTTGGCTTGAGACCTGCTTAAGGTAATATTAAGTAGGTTATACATATATTGGTATGTTACTACGTCCTTTTTAGGGTTCCGTAGCCGAATGGCAAAAAACTGAACCCTTATAGTTTCGTCAAGTCTGTCTGTCTGTCTGTTTGTCTGTCTGTCTGTCTGTCTGTCTGTCTGTCTGTCTGTCTGTCTGTCTGTCTGTCCGTACGTATGTCACAGCCATTTTATTCTGCAACTATAAGCATTACACAATTGAAATTTGGAAGAAAGATGTATCCTGTAAACCGCTTACCGATTCTCATACAAAAAATAAAAAATAACGACATTTAAGGGGGGGCTCTCATACATGAAACTAAAACCAAAAAAATTTTTTTTGTCAAACCTACGCGTCTATGGATAGGTCTTTTAAAATGACATAGAGGTTTCTTAAACCATTTTCTATTAAATTCTAACGTTTCATAGCTAGACGCTTCCAAAGTGGTAAAATGGGCGTCCCCCCCCATCTAACTTCTAAACTAAGCAAGTGTAAATTTTGAAAAAAATATGAAATGTAGATCTTAACAAATACTTTCAACGAAAATTGGCACATTTTCAACAACCGCAAACATAACTTTGTACTTCATACAAACACTATTAAAAACAAAGTTATATTTGCAGTCAAAAAAAATATTGTGGTATTTAACTAAGAAGAAGTAAGTGGATTCCCTTATTCAGTTAAAGTTGTCACGGAACCCTCAGTGCGCAAGTCCGACTCGCACTTGGCCGGTTTTTTTATTCATTTACTAACTAGCTCATAAGTGTTTCTCTGTAACTGCTAACCAAATCTATGGAAAGTAATTTCTGAAATAAAGACAATTAATAAAAATACTGATAATTTATCGTTTTTTCTTGCCGAAATAACGATTGATTGTAAGTATAGCATAGTTAAGATTGTAAAAGCTGACTCCCTGTTTATGACAACCAAACTTGATTCCACTCAACCTCCGTGGTGTAGTGGCTAAGCACGTTGAATTTCAAGGCGTCGCCGCACAGAGGTCTCAAGTTATCTTCCCGGTCGGGTCAATGTTGTGGTACCACCGTTATATGTCAGAAATTTAAAACTTTATTACTTTCCCGAAATATTACGACAATGTTTAGCTGACAGGATTTTTACTTTCACACCATACTGCTTTGGTGCAGCATTTATTTTCCGGCTTAACAGTAGTCCGGTCAATTTAGACCAAAAAGTAAGAGTGAAGCTACATAAATTCCCACCAAGCTGAAAATCAGTAAGATTGTTTAAAATACAATAACAAGTTAAATTTGAAAGTTCTTTATCATTCCCCTGTAAGGAAAAAAAAATATTCAAGGTCAAAGGTAAAAAAAAAAGTGTTTCGTGATTTTCAGCTAAACGGTAAATTTTATCGTAAAATACCTCCGACAAAAATTGTAGATCATAAAATTATCTACACAAAATGTATCGATACTTTTTTTTCTACGAACTACCGTTTTTGAGATATATCTCGATTGTAAAAAGTTGTAATCGTCATAATATGCATGAGTACGCCACGTTTATACCTAGTCAGGTCATAAGTCCTGTCACATGTGTAATATGAAATAATTTAGACATGTTTATTATTATTTATATGGCAAAATGAACTTAATAAAACATAGATTCATAATGGTAATAAAGTTTATTCAAAATAATCCCCGCAATTTTGTATACAGGCCTTCAATCTGCGTGGCTAGTCGTCTATCGCAGCACGAACGAGATCTATGTCAATATCGGCGGCTACCTTAATCAAGGATGCCTTGAGTGACTCCAAAGCAGGATGAGGCTTTGAGAAGGCCTTTTCCTCCAAGTGTTGCCATATCTTGTAATCGAACGGACTCAAATCTGGACTGAAGGAGGGCCAGTCTTCGAGCCGGATGAAGTCGATTTCATGCGCCGCCAGCCAGTCTTGTGTGCTTTTCGCTCTATGAGCTGGCGCAGAATCTTATTGGAATACCCAGAGCCTGTTATTAAACATGGTATGATAAACAGGTTCCACGAGGTTCTTAAAGACTGTATTTTGATACACAACTGCATCCGTATTAACGCCTTTCTCACAAAAATGTACCTCAGTTAAGCCGCAATAAGAGACTCCCAACCAAACCATGAGCGAGGATGGACGCTCTAACAAAGCGCGGCATCTCTTCAGTCTCAGGTCCATTAAACGAGCGTCCAAACGATGTCCTGTTTTTCTGCGATATGCCCTAAGCCGTCTTCATCGCCTCTCTCCAGCGGCGGGTGCGCGGCAGCGACAACACCATCCTGAGGGTGCTCGGCAACAAGCCAGACTGCCCGCTGCGGCGGCACTGGGTTAAAGCGCATGTGCTGGTGCCCGGTGCGCCCGCCGGGAGTCGTTTTATGAATTAGATTACTATTTTTATTTATTATTTTATTTTGTTTTTATTTCTCTTGTAAAATAATTAGAATTAATAATGTGAATTTCATTTGATTTTCTTTTTAGCCTAAAAAAAAACATTTTTGATTTAGTTGTTCAATTCTGCTATAATTAAAAAAAACTGTAAGGACGATTAGTCTGCAATATTTTTTTATATTTTTTTTTTTATTTTTTTATTTAACACCCTTCGGTGAAAACACCGTGGTCCTGCCTGTTGATTCACAAAGTCAACCTCGACACTGATCCATATATGGACCTTCGCCTGGGTCGAGAAATTGGTATTCACAAACTCTCATCGAATCTAGCGCCGATCGCCTCAAACGGCGTTAGTTGAAACTAATCCTGGGCGAATTATTTGACACATTTCTATGGACTTTGACGCGTTTGGCAGCTGAAAAATTATAGCATCGCCAAAGCTGCAGACTCGTCTCAGTCGATGTCACAGTAAATAAATGATAGTATTTAGAAGGAAAAAAAGTTGTGGAACTAACTTTTAACATTATTTTTGGGTCCTTGAAGGTAATGAAGATGAGAGACCGTATGAATGAGGGTTTTTCTCATGAAGAATATCCATCAACTTGCTAACAGAACTAACTCTAAAAGTATCAGACACAAAAAAGTCATACGTTTTTCTGCTATCGAATCAAAATCAATGCAGTATATACTAGGTATTTTAATAAAATGAACAAGAACAAATTTTTAATTTCTTATTTCCTCTTGTATAAGAATAAAAATATTACTGTGTGTGTCAAATATTGATAATACCATAGGCATTACTACTATATGATAACATGGCTATTTTATCATATAGTAGTAATGCCTAAATTTAAAAAAATATATGTACTCAAAACTCAACGCAACTCAAAACATTGCACTGTATCTACTGACTATAAAGTGCACTGTGAATACGGACATCGCCTATTCACAACATCGTCTGACATATATCCGTGAAAAGTTATGTCAAGATTATCAATCAAGACGTCAATACCTATTTGCATAAAATATTATATTTTTTCAATAAAACAAAAAATGATTTCATCAAATTTGGCCATCACACACCAAAAAATAAAGCTATTGAAGAATCTCATTAAGCTTGTGGTACTCTGCGTCGTCATGACTACTGGAGCCGCCACAGTAATATAAGCTGGATTTTGGAGCATAATTTTGCGAGATATACATTTTCTGCCTGAGTGAGTATCAAGTTCACGCCGGTGCAATATCTTGGAACTTTTTTTAACGGAAAATCCTCGTGGTGCGGATTCTCAAAGAGAATGAAGATACATTCATCCAACTTTAAAACTACAGTCCTACTCTAACCAAAGTTTCTGAATAGAAAGGCTAGCTAGCCTATAACAATGCTTTGGCCAAGCACGCGATACGTTATCAATCAATTTTATAAAATTCCGGAGGCATACGAAATATAACCTATATTTTATCGTTTGCTGTTGTTTCAGAATTCATGTACCTAAAGTGTATTTTCGTGAGATGACATCAGACATGTTGAAAATTATGAAAAGCTGTATTTTTATCTAAGCATCACTGAGAGGGAGTAGAGTATAAAATACAGTGTTTAAATTCGTTTCGTTTGTCCACAATATGCAGATGTCACGTTCTTACTTTGTTATTTCGGTTATCCACTTCCAAGATAAACTTGATTATTTGTGCCAAGGTAAAGAGCAAAAGAGCTAGAGGAATAATCTTATTAAGATGATTGAACTAAGTATAGCAGCACCTATAGGATTGAGGAAGAGAACCAGTATTGCTACTGACCCCAAGAAATTGAGAGAATGTAAAACACTAGTGTGTAATGCTTAGGTTTAAAAAAACTTTTAATAAATTTAAGTCATTTATTTAAATGCATTTATTATTTAATACATACACTTAGGGGTATGATGGATGGATGATTCAGTCTACTAAACGTGCCAAATGCTGTGTTTTTATTTTGCACTTCCTTTCTTCCTGCTCGTTCCTTTTATTTTATTACAATAATTAGGTACTTAATTCAAAATTTCATCAAAAATACTTATTTGCTAAACTAAACCATAATACCGTAACATAGTATAAATGGCAAGTTTATGGAATTGTTCCTTGCCCAGACCGTTTTCTGGTTAAAACCCAGGGCTCGCGTGCCTACGAGTAGCTCAACATGCTCCTAAAACCAGCCCTCAGTGTCTTGACGACGCAGCAACCACGGGCAGCAACATTTACTTGATTGGTAACATCAAATATATTATTTTCAGGCTTTTGCTGGCTAGAGTTGAATAAATAATGATGAATATAGAGCTGAAAAATTCTTTAAAAATGCTTGAAAATAGCTTAAGACTTATACATTTATTTGACATCTCACGAATATATTTTAGCTCAGGCGATGTTCTGAATCGGGCGAAATACGTCATAGTTGTAGATACAGAAAGTATTTTAATGTTTAAGACCGTAAAGTTTATTTTTGCGTAACCATAGCCGTCACATCAACAAAGGCGGATAGTTAGGGCGAGGGCGAGAGCGAAATCTAATTAAAAACTTAACCATAAATCAAAAGACATAGACATTTGTGTCAATCAAATGGTGTATCCACATCGCCCGGCGGCATTACCGGCGTCCAATCGTCAAAAATGTCAGATAGCATAGTATCGTTAGAATTAGAATTAGAATTAGAATCGTTTATTTGCGTAAAACATGGTAAATTTATGTCATTACAGAATTTCATTTCAGACCTCATGCTTTGCCACAGACGGCATGCAAACTTGGAATACTTAAGTTAGACAATTAATTGTATTTAAAAACATCATTAAAATTAATAAAATTAACATTCATTATTACAATTTGCACATTTTGGTTACATAAATTCAATTTAATTCAGTGCCATATTAATTAAAAAATAAAACATATTATTATTAATGATTATACCCTCACTAGTCGTCACGTAGTCAATAATAGTTATTTTTCATAGAAAATGCCGCCCTAGATTATTATATATTTCTCAGTATGAGCAGCAGAGCCGTCAACACAATACCACCGGGTGGTGTGGACACAATAAATATGCACAAATGATTTTTCCCTTTTTCCCTTCCAGGTCTACAGCCATGCAGCCAACATAAAACATAAAACTTGCCTAGTTCATTTCAAGGCTTTAATTGAGTTTGCTGTTTATACCATTTAGTTTGAAATAAGGGTCCTCATCACAGCTCCGTCGAACTTCCTTAATAGTATTCAACATATAATTTCGAATATTATTTAACTCAAGACATGAAACAATGTTTAACTTTTTGTAGTAAGGCTTGACCTGGAGGTAAAGACACTGATAGATTTTTCAAAATTATATAGCGATTATTATTAGAACGTGTTTTTTGTTTGTTTAAGATTCAGATCAAAACCTCATTTTTCAATAAAATTATTTTATTTTTATGTCTCTGTTTTTGCTCGATGTTTCAATTACACCTTTCATTTGATCTCGCCTCGCCCTTGCTTGCTATCTCGCCTTTGTTTATGTTACGGTTATGCAAAAACTTACTTTAAGGCTTTACGTTTAAAATACTTTTTGCATCTATAACTGTGACGCACTTCGCCCAATTCATGACATCGCTTGAGATGAAATACATCCGTGTGATTTTGACATATAAATGACATATCAGAAGCAGTATTTGCAAGCATATAATTTAATTTACAGTCATTTCATAACTATTTATTCAACTGTGGCCAGCACAAACCTAGATATAATGGCCTTGAACATGCCAATCGAGTAAATTTATGATGCTTTTTCGTCAAGACGCTAAGAGAATAGTAGCTGTATATCATTTTAGATTGCTGCGTTCTCGAGCATAGTGTGATAGACACGTGAGCAATGGATTTTATCAGAAAACGTTCTGAGCTAGGAATAAGTCTGTACCTATTATGCAGGAAGAACAAACAAATTTATGAAAAAACATAAGGAGACGTATTTTTTTTACGTCCGTTGAACTATTCAAAACGATATTAAACATTTTAAGAGGAAGATACTCATTGAGAGAGTAGCTCCCTGATATGAGGAGCAGCAGTCATCAGCAGCAATACAGATCAGTTCTGTATTGCTGCTGATGACTGCGAATAAGGGAACCTAACAAACCGGGAAGGTCAAGCATGGTGGGTGATCATGATTTTAATGACAAAGGATCAGCCACATAAAAAGAGATATAGCTTAAATGCTAAGGCATAGAAAAGATTTTAAGAATAAAAACATTTTTTTAAATGTAAATGATTTTATTTATTCTGTATCAATTTTAAATACTTTACTTGTGCTGAAATGCAGTAATTTATAAACATAAAGTAGTACATAGGTAGGTTGCTACCTAACATCATCTCTGGGCAGCTAAACTATACAGACCAATATTAAACATGCACGTCTATTTACAATTAATATAACATTTCCATTGATGACTGTATAAAACCTACTTACATGATCAGTGGCTTACTGTTCCGTCAAATCACATTTATTTTATAAGTATGATGACAAGCTTCTTGACAAACCATGGCATGACCAGGGGTGTGTCACTCCGAAGTTTAGGTACGTTCAAGCGACTCGGTACTCCGAGCATAAATGAGCGCGGGGCTGCCGCTCGCGGAACTCGCCACACGCCTGTGACTGTCTACGTTACAACAAAATAACTAATTATAATTTAAAATATGTGTCCCTAATTATGGCATTATACATTAAAACAAATTTTATTACTATTTATTTCATTTTTTATTGCACTGACAAAACTAAAGCAAAAACGAATGAAGCGGCGTAAAATAACACATAAAAGCAACACATTAATTTTAAGCTACTAATATAACTTACTTAAATAATTAAAAATAATGTTGTATGTATTCGACATTTCTTGTTCAAAGAAATAGGTTTGAGTTTAAGATACCTACCCAGTTACTTACGTCAATTTAACTTAAAATATACATAATGGCCAACAAACTATCTTTAAATTTAGCATTATATTTATGTATTATTACATTATACTATTAGATTTTGGACTACGTAAAATCCTTACACAAAATAACTTAGTACATATCAAAGTACTAAGTTATTTTGTGTAAGGATTTTACGTAGTCCAAAACCTAATAGTCCAAGAGCTATAGTTCATTATTTTGCTTTTTTTTATTTTACTTATAATATCATTTTTAGGTATTCCAATAAAATGAGTCTCGAATTTGATAGCCTTCTATTTTTCAAATCAGTTAAAAAGCATTTATGTAGGTACGATAAATAAAGCTCAAATTAATAAAAGTCTCTTTTTATAGTTAAGTACGGACAACAGCAAGTTAAGGTTAACACTGTGGTATCTTTTGCAGTTGATATTAGGGCTAGTTTGCAACAAAAGTGTGTGGCGAATGTACTACAATTTTATATGTTTAGGTGTGATGTACATACTATTTGTGTTTGGTTTGTACTTTCATTTCTCCGAGTTTAGTAATTTTGTACGAATTACAAACAAAGTAAAACTTGTTTTAATATTGAATGACTAACTAGAACACTTATCAATTTCTCCGATAGAACACAATTAAGAAACACCATTGTGTGGTGTGGATACACCATTAAAAGTTATGTAGGCAAATGAATTAAACTCAACTAGGTTCAAAGCATTGTGATGTTGATTTTTGGAGTTTAAAATAAAATAAACTAAATAATTCTGGTATTTTTTTGTTTCAGGTTTAGGGTTCAGATCAGCACATTAAACCTTATTTTACATTATTTTTCTTTTCATTTCAAGTTTTTGCTCTATGGTTAGACAAAACTTCGCTCACTTACTTATAGTATGTACGTTTGTTTGTTGTAAATAATAAAGATAATTGTGTTTTTACGCTATAAGTGTACAGCTGATGATGCCTTTCTACCTATTAAGAAACATTAACACGTAAAATTATGCATCCGCGAGTGCTGAAACATTGATGATATTCATAGCGTCCTTGAAAGTCATCAGCGGGTAAAAACGCGTGAAATTGCTAGTTGTAATTTCATGCAGCGACGATGTTTTGAATACCACGCATCACTGGAGCGGTGTCCATCGCGGATGTCAAAATGTTAGGCGACCTATTGGTGAGCAGTCCGCGACGACCTTTCACGGCCATGTGGCCGTGAGTTTACAAGCTTGAATTACCCCCCTGCTTAACCCCATCTGAAGGGCCAACAGTTTCTGCTTACGTGACGTTAAGTGACGTCATCTAAACTGGGAGTCTTCATTGTATCGTTTTATGGTGCGGTAAAACTGTGGTTATATTCAAAATTTTCAGCAAGAAAATTTGAATTGGCGCGTAACCGCAACGATGCAACGCAATAACCGCGACAAGGTCTTCTTTAATTGTCCACTCCATATTTAAAAATGAGGAAAATTCTAAAAAGTACTAATTTACGACCTCCGTGGTCGAGTGGCTAGCACGCTGGTTTCAAGCGTCGTCATCTCGTGAGGTTCCGTGTTCGATTCCCGGTCGGGTCAATGTAGAAAACGATCTTTTCTATATTGTCTCGGGTCTGGGTGTTGTGGTACCATCGTTGTTTCCGATTTCCATAACATAAGTGCTTTAGCTACTTAGCTTGGGATCGGAGAAATGTATGTGATGCTTTAGAATGTTTTTAACACTCACAGTATCATATTTTATATTCATAAAGATGAAATAAGAAACCAAAAATTTTTGCGCACGGGCGGGACTTGAACCAGCAACCTTTTGGCAAACCGGGCCAAACGCTCTTACCAATTGAGCTACCGTGCTGTTAGTCCGACCCTGCGAAATTTGTGGTTTCTTATGAAATCGTCAATTGCGTGACGCTTAGCGCCATCTAGCCGTCTGTTCATGAAACAGATGGCCCAAGCAGTTATTCTTTACAGAATAAATTCAAATAACATTCTAAAGCATTAGATAGCGAAGCGACATCAATTGGTGAGAGCGTTTGGCCCGGTTTGTCAAAAGGTTGCTGGTTCAAGTCCCGCCCGTGCGCAAAAATTTTTGGTTTCTTATTTCACCTTTATGAATATAAAATATGACACTGTGAGTGTTAAAAACATTCTAAAGCATTAGATAGCGAAGCGACATCAATTTCCAAGTTGAATTTATTCTGTAAAGAATAACTGCTTGGGCCATCTGTTTCATAAACAGACGGCTAGGTGGCGCTAAGCGTCACGCAATTGACGTTTTCATAAGAAACCACAAATTTCGCAGGGTCGGACTGACAGGGTAGCTCAATTGGTAAGAGCGTTTGGCCCGGTCTGCCAAAAGGTTGCTGGTTCAAGTCCCGCCCGTGCGCAAAAATTTTTGGTTTCTTATTTCACCTTTATGAATATAAAATATGACACTGTGAGTGTTAAAAACATTCTAAAGCATTAGATAGCGAAGCGACATCAATTTCCAAGTTGAATTTATTCTGTAAAGAATAACTGCTTGGGCCATCTGTTTCATAAACAGACGGCTAGATGGCGCTAAGCGTCACGCAATTGACGTTTTCATAAGAAACCACAAATTTCGCAGGGTCGGACTAACAGCACGGTAGCTCAATTGGTAAGAGCGTTTGGCCCGGTTTGCCAAAAGGTTGCTGGTTCAAGTCCCGCCCGTGCGCAAAAATTTTTGGTTTCTTATTTCATCTTTATGAATGTATGTGATGTTGTCAAATATTTTTTTATATTTAAATACCGTGACAATTAAAAATAAGAAAGATATTACATTTGAATTTGGAATCTATTATTTTTATACGCCTGCTCATTATGTTTTCTAATTTTGGCGCCAATACATTTTATAATATTTTGCGCTATTAAAATGGAGTGGGGTGATAAAGAGAACCGAATCGCTGTAATTGCATGACACAAAGTTGGTATGGAGGCAAATGCAATTTTTAAAACTCTCCATACGCTTGGTATTATTCGAATATTTGTGTACCGGGCCATCAATAGGTACAATGAGATCTCCTCTGTTTTTAACAGAAAAAGATCTGGCTGTCCACGTAGTGTTCGTAAGAAAAAGGTGGTCAAAGCAGTAAGAGAAAGAATTTGCAGAAATCCTGTCCGAAAGCAAAAGATTTTATCTCGGGAGATGAAGATAGCACCCTGAACCATGTCGCGTATTTTAAAAGATGACTTAGGACTTGCAGCCTATAAGAGACGCACTGGTCATTTTTTAACTGATAATTTAAAAAAAGAATAGGGTGGTAAAATCGAAAAAACTACTGAAGCGGTACAAAGTGCACAGGAAGGTCACAGAAAAATTTTGTTAACGTGAGAAAATCTTTACAATTGAGCAACATTTTAACAAAAAAAATGACAGTATTTATGCTCAAACCTCTAAGGTAGCTTCCCAATCAGTCGGCAGAGTGCAACGTGGGCATTACCCGACTTCATGATGATTTGGTGGGGTGTTAGCTAAGAAGGAGTGACTGAGCCATATTTTTGTGAAAAAGGTATCAAAACATTGGCACAAGTGTATCAAGATACCATTCTTGAGAAGGTAGTTAAGCCCCTTATTCAACAAGAATCGGCGCCGGGTCATAAAGCTCGGTCCACGCAGTCTTGGTTAGAAGCGGACGTTTCGGACTTCATCAGAGCTGAAGACTGGCCGTCGTCTAGTCCCGATCTGAATCCGCTGGATTATGATTAATGGTCAGTTTTAGAGAGTACGGCTTGCTCTAAACGCCATGATAATTTGGAGTCCCTAAAACAATCCATACGATTGGCAGTAAAGATTTTCACATGGAAAGCGTACGTGCTTCTATTGATAACTGGCCTCAACATTTAAAGGACTGTATTGCAGCCAATGGAGACCACTTCGAATAAGCTTTTTATATTTTTGTTTTATTATTTATGTATAAAACTAACACACTGTAAAAGTAATAAATATTATTTGCATTATTTTTTTTTCTTTGTGACAATATTTATGGCAAGACTAGGTATTTTCATGAAAAAATTGATGAAAATATGACAGTCCCAACCAGTCTACAAAAATTTCTTACTAATACTTACAACAAGTCTCGGTTCATTTCAATGTTGAAAGAAAAATTTACTGCTGAATATATATTGGTAAGACAAGCTAATAATGACGCTGATGTATAGTTAATTGAAACAGCAATAGAGCAATTTAATTTGACAAATACAACTGTTGTTTAGTAGTTACGTCTCGGATGATTCAATTTCACTACTTTTTTCAACTTCAACTTAAATTGCTTTTATTTTTTCAATCTCTGCAAGTATCCATTATTTTGCTATAGTTTCAAATTAAACAGGATCACAACTGACCTATGGAATAGGCCTACTGAGGAAACCACGTTAAAAAAACGCGCTAAGTTCACTACTTCATAGGTGACGTGGAAAGGTGTGCATATTACATAAAATTAATATTCCTATCGGAATAGAAGGACAAGTAAAAGCTGTCAAACGAAACCGATTTAAGATGTCAGTAACTAACATAAGTAAGTAAAATTTGTAGCTTTAAATGAGGTAACCTTTCGATCAGGTGATTTATAACAATGTTCCTAAGTTAAATATAGGTAGTAGTTTATACTGCATGATAAACAGTCGACACAAAATATTGAACATGCAGCTCTAGTGTAAAACTAAATGTTATTTCATTATACAAAATATTGTTTGATATACAATCTCTGTGTTATTCTGTCTTTATTTTTAACGTATATTAACGTTTGTAGAATAGAATAATCGAACTGCTTAATTTAAATTTGAAGCGCATTGTTAAATATAAGTCGTATATTAAGAGGCTTCGATTTGGACTAATCTACCTGTTAAATGATTATTTGTTGGGGTTATGCCGCTGTAATGCATAACAATCAATCACCGATCAAGTCACCATGTTTCAGACGCATTATTTCTCCAAAATATACACAATTTCACTTTTAAATATAAAAAATCAAATGCACGTAATTTTCAGCGAGCTTCTGCTGGGCGGTCAACTGTTTGACATCTGACAAAAATGGTTTTGCTACCCATCTCTTTTTATCACACAGTTTACTGCTAGTGACATCTCGCTTTTGTCGTTCTATTCCAAAGGGATAATAATTTTATGGCTTAATATGACAGTTACAACTTTTTGAATCGAATCGAATGAAATCGAAATTGGATCTCAAAAAACGGTGACTCGTAGGAAAAAAAGTGTTGAGACATTTTTCGTTGATAATTTTATGATGTACAATTTTTGTCTGAATTATTTCTATGATCAACTACCGTTTTGCTGAAAATCTCGAATACTCATTTTTTTATCTTTGACCTTGAATAAACATTTTGGTTACAGGGGAAAGATGGGGAACTTTTAATTATGATTTTCAGCTTGGTGGGAATTAATGTCACTTCGAATGTCTAAATTGACCGGACTACAGAACGTTCATTCGTTCTGTTAAGCAAGTTTAGATATGCCAAGTAGAATTTACGTCGAAAACCATGAATCACTCGAGTATAAAATCGAGGAATAAAATTATCCATCGTATAGTTACGGGCGTGTAACCCTTTGTTTGGTCGAAACCAACCTTGTATGTATAAGTTATCGTTAATCTTGGATTAATGGTAATCCTAATTTTGACAAATGGATCATATTAGGATTATCCAAAAATATTAAGTGGCTAATCAAAATAAAGAATTCAATTTTAACACGATTATTGTAAGTAGGAAGTATAAATTAAGATTAATAAATAATAAAATGCTTTTATTTCTTAATATCTTTTACAAATATGTTGCCGGGGCTTCCCATAAAGTTATCTATGCGATACTTGTGTAGGCATCGCCTCGCTCTTCTTTTTCAAAAACTGGGAAGATATTTTACACTGTAGAATATAACCTAACTAAGTCGAAGAAAATTATGTATGTGGAACGGAGGAATGTGCACATATATTATTATATGAATAATAAGTGTATGCGTGTGTGTTGGGTGTGATGTGTGTGTGTGTGTGTGTGTGTGTGTGTGTGTGTGTGTGTGTGTGTGTGTGTGTGTGTGTGTGTGTGTGTGTGTGTGTGTGTGTGTGTGTGTGTGTGTGTGTGTACCTACCTAATATTGAAATAATAATAAAATATGAGTATTAAACTACTTTTATCAGAAGATTTTCTACATATTCGCCAAAAGAAGAAAGCCACTTAGTCATAGTTCGCTTACATTCAAGCAGTGGCATGGGGTAAATACTAAGCTTACGGTTTATTTCATAATAGAGGTCCCAAGTTTACTTACTTAGGCCTGAGCTATGCATTGCTGCCTTGCAAAGACTGTACGAGTGGGAAGAGCAGGAACTACAACATAGCTACGTCGCCTGTCAAGTTTGGCACGGTCAAAGGGTAACGATTTATGATAGCTTAATATTGTGTGTAAAATGTAAAGCTTTCTTGCAGACAACAGCTTAGAATCGATACGTTTATACCTAGTCAGGTCATAAGTCCTGTCACATGTGTAATATGAAATAATTTAGACATGTTTATTATTTATGTAACCATTTACATGGCAAAATGAACTTAATAAAACATAGATTCATAATGGTAATAAAGTTTATTCAAAATAATCCCCGCAATTTTGTATACAGGCCTTCAATCTGCGTGGCTAGTCGTCTATCGCAGCACGTACGAGATCTATGTCAATATCGGCGGCTACCTTAATCAAGGATGCCTTGAGTGACTCCAAAGCAGGATGAGGCTTTGAGAAGGCCTTTTCCTCCAAGTGTTGCCATATCTTGTAATCGAACGGACTCAAATCTGGACTGAAGGAGGGCCAGTCTTCGAGCCGGATGAAGTCGATTTCATGCGCCGCCAGCCAGTCTTGTGTGCTTTTCGCTCTATGAGCTGGCGTAGAATCTTATTGGAATACCCAGAGCCTGTTATTAAACATGGTATGATAAACAGGTTCCACGAGGTTCTTAAAGACTGTATTTTGATACACAACTGCATCCGTATTAACGCCTTTCTCACAAAAATGTACCTCAGTTAAGCCGCAATAAGAGACTCCCAACCAAACCATGAGCGAGGATGGACGCTCCAACAAAGCGCGGCATCTCTTCAGTCTCAGGTCCATTAAACGAGCGTCCAAACGATGTCCTGTTTTTCTGCGATATGCCCTAAGCCGTCTTCATCGCCTCTCTCCAGCGGCGGGTGCGCGGCAGCGACAACACCATCCTGAGGGTGCTCGGCAACAAGCCAGACTGCCCGCTGCGGCGGCACTGGGTTAAAGCGCATGTGCTGGTGCCCGGTGCGCCCGCCGGGAGTCGTTTTATGAATTAGATTACTATTTTTATTTATTATTTTATTTTGTTTTTATTTCTCTTGTAAAATAATTAGAATTAATAATGTGAATTTCATTTGATTTTCTTTTTAGCCTAAAAAAAAACATTTTTGATTTAGTTGTTCAATTCTTCTATAATTAAAAAAAACTGTAAGGACGATTTGTCTGCAATAAAATGTTTTTTTTTTTTTTTTTTTATTTAACACCCTTCGGTGAAAACACCGTGGTCCTGCTTAACCCCATCTGAAGGGCCAACAGTTTCTGCTTACGTGACGTTAAGTGACGTCATCTAAACTGGGAGTCTTCATTGTATCGTTTTATGGTGCGGTAAAACTGTGGTTATATTCAAAATTTTCAGCAAGAAAATTTGAATTGGCGCGTAACCGCAACGATGCAACGCAATAACCGCGACAAGGTCTTCTTTAATTGTCCACTCCATATTTAAAAATGAGGAAAATTCTAAAAAGTACTAATTTACGACCTCCGTGGTCGAGTGGCTAGCACGCTGGTTTCAAGCGTCGTCATCTCGTGAGGTTCCGTGTTCGATTCCCGGTCGGGTCAATGTAGAAAACGATCTTTTCTATATTGTCTCGGGTCTGGGTGTTGTGGTACCATCGTTGTTTCCGATTTCCATAACATAAGTGCTTTAGCTACTTGGCTTGGGATCGGAGAAATGTATGTGATGCTTAAGAATGTTTTTAACACTCACAGTATCATATTTTATATTCATAAAGATGAAATAAGAAACCAAAAATTTTTGCGCACGGGCGGGACTTGAACCAGCAACCTTTTGGCAAACCGGGCCAAACGCTCTTACCAATTGAGCTACCGTGCTGTTAGTCCGACCCTGCGAAATTTGTGGTTTCTTATGAAAACGTCAATTGCGTGACGCTTAGCGCCATCTAGCCGTCTGTTCATGAAACAGATGGCCCAAGCAGTTATTCTTTACAGAATAAATTCAAATAACATTCTAAAGCATTAGATAGCGAAGCGACATCAATTGGTGAGAGCGTTTGGCCCGGTTTGTCAAAAGGTTGCTGGTTCAAGTCCCGCCCGTGCGCAAAAATTTTTGGTTTCTTATTTCACCTTTATGAATATAAAATATGACACTGTGAGTGTTAAAAACATTCTAAAGCATTAGATAGCGAAGCGACATCAATTTCCAAGTTGAATTTATTCTGTAAAGAATAACTGCTTGGGCCATCTGTTTCATAAACAGACGGCTAGGTGGCGCTAAGCGTCACGCAATTGACGTTTTCATAAGAAACCACAAATTTCGCAGGGTCGGACTGACAGGGTAGCTCAATTGGTAAGAGCGTTTGGCCCGGTCTGCCAAAAGGTTGCTGGTTCAAGTCCCGCCCGTGCGCAAAAATTTTTGGTTTCTTATTTCACCTTTATGAATATAAAATATGACACTGTGAGTGTTAAAAACATTCTAAAGCATTAGATAGCGAAGCGACATCAATTTCCAAGTTGAATTTATTCTGTAAAGAATAACTGCTTGGGCCATCTGTTTCATAAACAGACGGCTAGATGGCGCTAAGCGTCACGCAATTGACGTTTTCATAAGAAACCACAAATTTCGCAGGGTCGGACTAACAGCACGGTAGCTCAATTGGTAAGAGCGTTTGGCCCGGTTTGCCAAAAGGTTGCTGGTTCAAGTCCCGCCCGTGCGCAAAAATTTTTGGTTTCTTATTTTATCTTTATGAATATAAAATATGACACTGTGAGTGTTAAAAACATTCTAAAGCATTAGATAGCGAAGCGACATCAATTTCCAAGTTGAATTTATTCTGTAAAGAATAACTGCTTGGGCCATCTGTTTCATAAACAGACAGCTAGATGGCGCTAAGCGTCACGCAATTGACGTTTTCATAAGAAACCACAAATTTCGCAGGGTCGGACTAACAGCACGGTAGCTCAATTGGTAAGAGCGTTTGGCCCGGTTTGCCAAAAGGTTGCTGGTTCAAGTCCCGCCCGTGCGCAAAAATTTTTGGTTTCTTATTTCATCTTTATGAATGTATGTGATGTTGTCAAATATTTTTTTATATTTAAATACCGTGACAATTAAAAATAAGAAAGATATTACATTTGAATTTGGAATCTATTATTTTTATACGCCTGCTCATTATGTTTTCTAATTTTGGCGCCAATACATTTTATAATATTTTGCGCTATTAAAATGGAGTGGGGTGATATAGAGAACCGAATCGCTGTAATTGCATGACACAAAGTTGGTATGGAGGCAAATGCAATTTTTAAAACTCTCCATACGCTTGGTATTATTCAAATATTTGTGTACCGGGCCATCAATAGGTACAATGAGATCTCCTCTGTTTTTAACAGAAAAAGATCTGGCTGTCCACGTAGTGTTCGTACGAAAAAGGTGGTCAAAGCAGTAAGAGAAAGAATTTGCAGAAATCCTGTCCGAAAGCAAAAGATTTTATCTCGGGAGATGAAGATAGCACCCTGAACCATGTCGCGTATTTTAAAAGATGACTTAGGACTTGCAGCCTATAAGAGACGCACTGGTCATTTTTTAACTGATAATTTAAAAAAAGAATAGGGTGGTAAAATCGAAAAAACTACTGAAGCGGTACAAAGTGCACAGGGAGGTCACAGAAAAATTTTGTTAACGTGAGAAAATCTTTACAATTGAGCAACATTTTAACAAAAAAAATGACAGTATGTCGTGAAGCGACAAATGTGGAGAAGTAGAAGAAGGTAAAAGAAAGAGGTAGAAGAGGGAATAGAATTTATATTACAACAAAAAGAATACAGTACCGAAAAATGAGATGAGGTGATGTCTGTATGAATGTAAGTAAAGTGCAGTGGGCGTGAGTAAGTATCTTCAAATCTTCAATAAGTATTGTCCTGGAGGCAGCAAAGGGCGGCGTCGGAGTGCAGGGCCGACACAGCGGAGGTAGCAGCGACGCCGATGTGCAGCGGTGACAGGCGCTGTGAAGAGCAGTGACGCCGATGTGCAGCGGTGACAGGCGCCGTGAAGAGCAGTGACGCCGATGTGTAGCGGTGACAGGCGCCGTGAAGAGCAGAGACGCCGATGTGCAGTAATGAGGGTAACGGGCACTATATAGAAAATGTTATGATCAGTTGGAGTGCCAGAAGTACTTGGTCTCAGATCCTCTTCCGAGAAGGAGACAGGTCCCTCCCCTAGAGCGAGGAGGTGTTACTGCAGTCAATGTGCTTGGATACTCCTCCGGTGTCTGGTCCCTCCCCTAGCGTGAGGAGGTGTTTCAGTAGTCACCGGCGGTTCTTCAAGACTTCTTGAGGGAAGATGTAGAGTATTTTTGAAGTATAATAGAACTGTTCGAGCTTAGAACTCGGAATCGAATGAAATGAATGAAAAAAATTAATGCTTATATAGGGGGCCGGGGCCGTTCAAATTTAGATCGAGGTAGGTTCAAAAATAGAACATGAATACTGGTGGTTTAACCACCACCCCCACAACCCCAGAAAAATTTTCGACTTAGAGAAAATTTTTGAAAGAAGACCTAAAGAAAACCTAGGAATCTATTTCGCCTAATATACAACCTTACATAAAAATATTTATTCTTCTTCTTGCATTCTATCATCTTCATACCGTAAGGGTGGAGTTCACATTCAATGACTGCCACTCTAGAAAAGAATTCCTCAATAACGACAGGCTTATTTAGGGAGTTGTCAACCGCTCCATAGATGGGAAAAAAAAGGTTTGATTCTAGGCCTACGTAAGGAGTAATCAACCGCTCCAATCTAAGGCTTATTTAACGAGTAATCAACCGCTCGGACCTAAGGCTTATTTAACGAGTAATCAACCGCTCAAAAGAACGTACTAGTTAGTACTAAGGAGTTTAGAGTCCCTTAAGTAAAGAGAAGAGGTTTAGAGCCTCCCTAGTTAACGTAAGGGATTTAGAGTCCCTTAAGTAAAGAGAAGAGGTTTAGAGCCTCCTTAAGGAAAGAAAAGAAGAAAAGAGATTTAAAGATACAATTAATAAGAGCTATTAAATGCTCCTAAAAGAAAAGAAAACTAGAGGATAAGGATAACGTATTTAAAGTACGTCGTATAAGCTTAAAAGCCAGAATACAACTAAATACGAAATAAATATAATCACGAAAGATGATTGATGAATGAATTATGAATGATGAGTAAATGAAGTTACGAAATGAAAGTTAGAGAAAAAAAATAGAAGTTATGAAAATTAGATTTTAATGTCCTTGATATGCCATTTGGTTTTAGAACCATTAGCATCTTCCAATACATAAACTAAAGGTGAAATTTTTTCAAAAACTTTACATTTTACAAATTTAGGGGCAAGTTTTGCGCTAAAGTAAGAACCTGCATTGCTTTGCACATAATTCTTACGCCAAACTATATCACCGACATTAAATTCTTTAAAAGCTCGACGCAAATCATAACGCGCGCTGTTTTTAGCATGAGCTAAATATAATGCAGTTTGAACTTTATCGAAATAAGACGCGAGAAAACCAACATTTTCAGCGTAAATATCGCGAGGTAGAAAGGTAATTTCTTCGATACTTCGAGATGAAGTGTAAAAAGAACCGCAGGGAATGGTTTCTCGACCAAACACTAAGAAATTAGGCGTAAAGCCAGTTATAGAGCTAACGCAACTGTTTAAGGCTTGTTGAATTTTAGAGAGGTAATTATCCCACTTTCTATGATCGTCTCCTACTAAGGTGGCTAACGCAGTAATTATAGTTCTATTATATCTTTCTGTCGGATTGACTTGAGGACAGTAAAAAGGAGAGTGAGAAATAAAAGGAACCTTGTATTTCTTTAAAAATGAATTAAATTCGTGAGATTGAAATTGAGGTCCGTTATCCATGATAACCGTTTGAGGTACACCATGTGTCAGAAAAACGGAATTCTCGAGAAAATAAATTATATTAGAAGCGGTAGCACGTTTAAGAGGAAAAATTAGAGTATATTTGGTAAAGCAACAATTAATCACTAGAATATATTGATTTCGATTTCTTGTCATGGGTAATGGGCCCATAAGGTCAAGCGAAATAGTTTGAAAGGGTCTAGAACAGATCTTGGGTTTTCCCATAGGTCCGTATGGAGAATGGTTAGGATGTTTATAAGCTAGGCATTTATCACATTTAGAAATAAAGTTGGCAATGTCTTTAAACATTCCAGACCAGTAATAACGGAAAGAGAGTTTTTTATAAGTTTTAAAGATCCCTAGATGAGGTTCAGTATCGGAGCCGTGATTAGTTGAGATGAGCATTTGTCTGTCTTGAGGTAGTGGAACTTCTTTCCAAGTGAAGTCTTCACTAAGATTATGTGGAGAATAGATATGACGGTATAGCTTGTCATCTTTCTCCATATAATTAGGAAAAGAATCAGGATTATTTCTGCAGCCAAGTAAAATGTTGTTGTACTGTTCCAAATCACGGTTAGGAGATGATTCTTCAGTAGAGATAGGAAGAACACCATGATGAAAAGAGTCCACACTGTCCAAAGGTTTAGATCTTGAAAGCAAATCCGGAACAACATTATCTTTACCTTTTTTATGTTTAAGGATAAAGTTGAAAGCAGATAGACGTAGAGTCCAGCGAGCAAGTCTTCCAGAAGGATTAGATAAATTCAGGAACCACTTTAGTGCTGCGTGGTCAGTGTAAATGGTAAATTGCATACCATTATCGAGATAACAGCGCCAATGTTCCAGAGCAGTAATAACAGCCAAGGTTTCTCTCTCCGTGGTCGAGTAATTTTGCTGGTTTTTATTAAGAGATTTACTCATGTAAGCAATGACCACTTCCCTGTCATTCTGGACTTGAGTAAGCATTGCTCCCACACCATAATTTGACGCATCACAATGTACCGAGAAAGGGAGGCTAAAATCTGGACAAGCGAGCACCGGAGTAGTAACCAGAGCTTCCTTCAGCTTTAGAAAAGCAGATTCAGCTTCAGGGTTCCAAGCGAACTTCGGAGCATTTTTCCCTGTACATGTAAGCTTGTTAAGTGGAGCAGCAATTGTGCTGAAGTTTGGGATGAATCTTCGAAACCAGCTGCAAGTGCCAATGAATCTTCGTACTTCTTTTCTGGAAGATGGGGTAGGATATTCCAAAATCGGCCTGATTTTGTCAGGATCAGCACGGAGACCATACTCGTCTACGACGTAACCGAGGTATTTGAGCTCTTTTTTAAAAAACTGTGATTTTTCAAAATTTATAGTCAAGTTTGCAAAAGAAAGTTTTTCGTGGATTTTTAATAGAAGAGCAATGTGTTGTTCAAAGGTTTCACTTATGACAACGATGTCATCAAGATAGCAGAAGACCTTGCTGTCAAACTCAGGGGTAAACAACATATCCATAAGTCTTTGTTGAGTAGCTGGAGAATTAGTTAGTCCAAAGGGCATGACTTTAAATCTGTACATGCCTCTTCCAGGAACGTAAAATGCAGTCTTGTCTTTGTCTTCAGTATTCAGTGGCGTTTCCCAAAACGCTTTGGCGATGTCAATACTAGATAAGTATTTGGCATTCTTGAGGTTGTCCAAAATCTCACTCATAAGAGGGAGGTTATAAGCATCCCGACGAGTGACGGAGTTGAGTTTCCTGCTATCAATGCAGAAGCGCCATTCTCCATTCTTCTTGGGAGTGATAATCACTGGAGATAGCCAGGGACTTTCACCAGGTTCGATGACGTCCCATTTCAGCATTTTATCCACTTCTTCAACTAATGCCTTTTGTTTTACAGGAGATAACCGATAACATCTTTGTTTGATCGGAAGAGAATCGCCAGTATCAATCTTATGCGTGATGAGATGAGTTCGTCCCAATACTCCTTTTTCTTCAAAAGAAATTTCTCTAAAGCGACCTATAATGGTATCCGCGATATTCTTCTGATCTTCAGAAAGATGATCATAAGGAAGTACTTTTCTATTAGCTTCTTGAATAGATGAGCAATTGAGATCGGAAAGTCCAGACGAAGACAGTATAGAAGGAAGTAAATTAAATTTCTTCCAAAAATCAATACCAAGAATAAGAGAAGGAAATAATTCAGGAAAAGCATAAGCTTTAATTAAATGTGTTTGTTTATTAAAAATCATTGGTAATTCAAAATAACCTAGTGATTTTATTTTTTGATTACTCGCAGTTGAAATAGTAATGTAGTCTGACTTGAAAAGCTTTAAACCCAGTTCGAGAATTTTAAAGTGAGAATTGTTGCCAAAAATAGTAATTGAACTACCAGAATCAAGTAAACCAGAAATATTTAAGTTATAAATTCGCACATTAATGAAAGGACGTTTGGAATCTATTTCACTAGAATATAATGTAGAAGAGATTTTATAAGAAGAAAAAAAATTTTTTAGAGTTAAGATCCAATTATTCCATTCAGTAATGTCAAATTTAGAAGTGCTATTCAAGTCAGTTATTAGTTTTTTGAGCTAGTGTTAGGTTTAGAATTACATTTAGGGCAATCTGGGGTTTTAAAATCTTTCAAACCGCATTTAAAACAAATTATAAAGTGAGGTTGAGCACACGATCTAAGATTATGTCCATGTTTGCGACAACGAACACAGAAGATGTCCTTAGTAAGAGTATTAATATCTTCCTGAACGGTGTTAACATGATAAGGTTTTTTAAAGAATTGTGGTTTTGTGGAGGATGGTGTTTGAGGTTTAAAATTAAATTCAGGTGTTAAAAAGTTTTCCAAAGGTTCTTTAAAGTTTTGGTCTCTATCAAGGAATTTTTCATAACTCTGACAAGTAGTTAATAAAGAATCAATAGTGTTACAATCTTTAAGAGCCACAAAAACTGAGTAACAAGGTCTAATGTTTCTAAGTAGGATGTCAACAATTTTACATTCAGGTAATTTTTCAGAAAGACGCTCAAACATCCCAGACATAATAGAAATATAAATAGCTATAGGTTCATTTAAACCTTGAGTCCGATCTTTAATAGCCTCAAGAAGTTTATTATCAAAATCAAATTGACCAAAGTCCTTAATTAAAAGTTGGGAAGCTTCAGACCAGGATAAATTAGGATTCCTTTTAATTTGGAATCTGAACCAATGGAGAGCATTATCAGTAAAGATTTCATATGCCTGAGTAATAAGAAGATTTTTATCTATGTTTCTTGAAATACAATATTCGTCTAACTTTTGAAGAAAAGGCCTGGGGCAAGATTTACCGTTATAAGAATAACGATTTATATCTTTGAAAATCTTAAGATTTATAGTAGGTTGGGTAAGGGAGGAAGTTAGAGGTTGAAAAGAGGTTTGAGGGATTACAAAGTTATGAGAGGGTTGAGGATCTATAGGATTATAAGTAATTGGAGCTGAGGTATCAATAGTTCTGACTATATCTTCAGCTGGATGAAAGGTAAAAGACTCAAATTTATTAGTTAAGCCATCAAATTTATTTTTAAGATCATTAAAAGTAGTTAAGAATTCAGGACTTAAGTCAATATCAATGCGTTCAAATCTATAGTAAACATGATTTAGATAAGATTCAATTAAGCGAGTAAATTTAGAATCACCCTGTATTAATCTAGAGATTTTTCCTTCAATGTAGTTAAGAGTAGATTCAATTTCAGGAAGTTCCTCATCAATAGGAAGAGGAGAAATTAATATTTCCTCTGATGAAGTTATCGAAGAAAGTTGTTGTATTTGTTTTCTTAAGTCTATAACCGTGTTTGTTGGTTCCTCAAGTCTAATCTTTATTTCATAAATAAGTTCAGCTTTGTTAAGATAATCAAATTTAATTAAACGAGACATAGTAAAGTTAAAAAGTTATGAATAATTCGATAAAGTTCAAAATAAAATTGGGTACCTTAATTCCTCTTCAAATAGTGATTAAAGTGAATTAGTGAAGATATAGGTTGAGAAAGAAAATCGGAGAGTAAAAATAAATAGGAAGAGAGTTTAAGAAAAATAAGAGTTCTCGGTTAATTAAGTTAATTAGAGACAGATGGCGCTGCCGTCGTAGTTACTTCGTGCTCTGTATTTAAGCCTGTTTAAAAATGGAAAAAGTGACTTTTGAGTGACAATTTATTACATAAACGATGTCTCTAACTTCAATTCTCAAGTGAAAATATTATCTCAAGAAAACAATAACGTTTAAGTGAGTTTTAATACATTCCATTGAGCAGCCGGAAATTTTGAAAAATAATCCGTACGCCTTGTGTTTTAAGGTTTAAATCAGTGCTCATACAATATGGATGTTGTAAACAAAACTTTTTCCTGCCTATGTGTGTTATGGAAACAGTGTTATCCCAAAATCTGATCGATTCCAGAATGACAGTGCGGTAGATTGTGCGAGTTTTTACTTATTTATTGTTCTTTGCGGTCAGTTTGTCAACACAGGATTGAATTTTAACTGCTACTCAACAACAAACAACATGCCCAGGAATCAGCGTGAATTATTCGTCATTTGACGTAGTTACTTCGATGGCCTCGAGGTTACAACTTTTATGTGCTTCGCGCTGCACTCGCACTTTACCTAGTTCGATCCTCGGCGCGCGCGTCTTTTTGCAGTGAATTTTTTATTATGTTTCTGTTTTGACTTTTTTTATGTAAAAATTACCTTTTTTAAAAATTTATACATGTTTCGAGTTTTTTTTTTCCAACATTAAAAACATTTTATTGCTTTACATGACATTTGTCATTTTTTAAAAAAAAAATCTCTTTTTTTAATGTACTTTTGTTTAATTTGTAATTTTGTAATGTATATGTTTATAATTGTAAATTGATTTAATTTTCGGATTATTTTCTTTTTGTTTTATATTAATGAAATTCAATGAAACTGTATTTTTTTAGTAAATATTAGGTTTTATTGTGAATATTTGAAATGTTTTATCATCCTATGGTTTTATCATAATATTTTGACAATTTTTTAATGTAACTTTGTTTAATTTGTAGTTTCGTAATGTATATGTTTATAATTGTAAATTGATTTAATTTTCGTATTCAATTTTTTTATTTTAATGAAATTCGATGAAATAGTATATTTTTTTGGTAAATATTAGGTTTTATTGTGAATATTTGAAATGTTTCCCTTTTTTGTATTTAACTTTGCATTTATTACCTACAATAATTACATAATGTAATGTTTTTTTTTTTTTTTACTTCTCTCTTAATCTTTTTTGATCAAAGTGAAACATTTACTCGTAGCTTATCATGAATAGTCCTCCAAAAGTTAGTTGTCCGTATTGCCCAGGGTTGTCGCGACTCTACGTTCAGTCCAGGGGTCTCAATGTTCACATAAGTAGGGTTCATAGAGATGTCGCATCTCACAATCGTGATGATGTACAAAATCGTATAGATGCGAGTAGTCAGTTGGTAACTGGGACAGACTCGGGAAATGTGCCTGTAGCAACTCAGTATTTAAAAACATTAGATGATTTGCCAACTTTAAAGGCAAATATTAGGGTGTTGAGACATATACCTAAGGGGGCGAGGAGTCTTGCGGCTGGCAAATTGTGCACAATCATTGAGGATTGTCTGCGTACTAATAGTAAGGAGGATTGGTTTAGTTTATTATCTTTCTCCTATTCAGCGCTGAGGTTGCCAGATACAAGAGGGGGTAAATCGTTGACATCCAAGGTGAAATCAAATATTGATGGTGGTAATTTATACTTTCATGAAGAAAATCGCTCAAAAAAACCTTCTTCACTTTACCGTGCTATTGAGTTAAAAGTGTATGATGGTGATTTAAGAGGTGCAGCGCGGTTGCTTCTGTCAGATAGTACGATCGCGCCGACGAATGATTGCACTCTTAGAACATTGAAGGATAAACATCCAGCGCCGTCAAGACCAATTTTGTTACCACCAGAACCGAGTATTTCCAGCCCTTTTTTAACAGTGACAGCTTTGGATGTAGCTAACGCAATTTCATCTTTCAATAATGGTTCAGCTGCTGGTCTTGATGGGTTGCGGCCACAGCACTTGAAAGAGTTGACCTCGTCATCTGCAGGAGACAACGGACTTCGTCTGTTGGGGTGCATTACTAACCTGTGTAATTTTTTGTTGAAAGGCTTACTGAATTTGGAAGTCAGACCTTACATATATGGTGCATCATTGTGTGCCCTTTCTAAAAAAGATGGGGGTGTGCGACCCATTGCGGTGGGTAATATTTTTCGCCGCCTTACTGCCAAGCTCTGTTGTAGGTCCGTGAGAGAAACAATGTCCGGGTATCTACAACCGCATCAGGTTGGGTTTGGCACTGCATTAGGTTGCGAGGCCGCAATACATTCAACTCGGTCTTTTGCAATGAGTCACGATGCATCAAATGAAATAATCGTTAAAATTGATATAAAAAATGCTTTTAACAGTGTGGAGAGAGATGTAATTCTCAGTGAAGTCCTAGAGCACGCCCCTTCACTGTATCCATTCGTTTACCAGTGCTATGCTGCTCCCACCAATCTCTTTTTCTCAGACAATGTTATACAGTCACAGGTTGGAGCTCAGCAAGGTGATCCGTTGGGACCTTTGTTATTCTGTTTGGCGATACAAAAAATAATTTCATCTTTGAAGTCTCCACTGAATGTTTGGTACCTCGATGATGGTATTTTAGGTGGAACACCAGAAGTGGTTATTGAAGATTTAAAAATTCTTATACCTGCATTAAAAGCTGTAGGCTTGGAGATTAACCCAGCCAAATGTGAAGTTTTTGGATGTAGTGGCTTAATTACTGATATCGAGGACCTTGAATCAAATGTGCCTGGTATTGTACAGATCGATATGTCTTCACTTAATTTGTTAGGTGCTCCTATATTTTCCGAAGGTGTTAGCTCTGTGTTGCAACTCAAAAGGCAGGCACTTTCAGCTGCACGGGAGCACTTGGATAACTTATCAGGGCATGTTTCTCTTGTTTTATTGCGGCAATGTTTGGCATTGCCACGTATGTCTTATGTCTTTAGAACATCGCCAACTTGGCTCTTTGAGCAAGAATTAAAACAACTGGATGAGACGTTAAAATCAACTATAGAATCTGCACTAAATGTTTCGTTAGATGAGTCGCAGTGGTGTCAGGCCTCCTTACCGGTGCGTCATGGGGGTCTAGGAGTACGTCGGACTCAGGATATTGGTTTGGTGGCCTTTTTAGCCTCCGCACATGGGTCGGCGGATATCGTTGCTCGTATCTTGTCAACTGATGGCAGCAGTATTCGCGTACCTTTTGTGTCTGAGGCTTTAGAAAAATGGGCTACGGTCTGTCCGACTGACGATCGTCCCAAAAATCTTTTTGCTCAGAGGGAATGGGATGATATCCTCTGCAAGCTCTCTTTTTCACGCTTGTTGGATGGTGTCTCGGGAGCCGATACGGCACGTTTAAAGGCGGTCGCTAAGCCTGAATCCGGTGCTTGGCTGCATGCTTATCCATCACCACAATTAGGGACATTGCTCGATAATGACTCACTAAGAATAGCAGTGGCTCTTAGACTTGGTGGCAAGGTTTGTGAAGCGCATCCTTGTATTTGTGGTGCTATGGTGGAGGAAAATGGCCATCATGGTTTAAGCTGTCAAAGATGCGCGGGACGCTTCCCGAGACACCATTCCATTAACGATATAATTCGTCGGGCTATGGTAACGGCCAATGTTCCATGTGTCTTGGAACCACCTGGTTTGTCCCGTACGGATGGCAAGAGACCGGACGGTCTTTCGTTGATTCCGTGGCGGCGAGGACGTTGCCTCTTGTGGGATGCTACGTGTGTTAGCACGTTTGCTGCGTCTCACCTGAGGCACACTGTGTGTTCAGCGGGTTCAGCGGCAGAAAACGCTGCTAAGGTGAAACACACTAAATACTCGGCTCTGGAAGCGATGTATGAATTTGTACCGGTTGCTGTCGAGACGGCTGGACCATTTGGTGTTGAGGCCCTTGAGTTGTTTAGAGAGCTAGGGCGAAGATTAAGAGAGAAAGGAAACGACCCCCGCTCTGGGTCCTGGTTGGTTCAGCAGGTCTCCATTGCCATTCAACGAGGCAATGCAGCCAGCATAATGGGGACCTTTGGACCAGCTAGGTTGCAGAGTGGGTGCTAAACTATTTAGTTTGACCGTTAATTTGTTATATTACGATTAATTATTGCTTTAAATTTTGACGACGCTGGTTGCTGATTTCTAATGTGTATATTTTGATAATGACCTTTCATAGTTTATTCAATTGTTGCTAACATTTTATATTGACATTAGTAACATGTGTGACATTTTGTATTTTATTTAATTAATGTTATTATTTAAGTGCATGTTTAAAGAAAATAAATTTTTTTTTTAAATTGAGAACAATTATTTAAATCAAAGTTAAGTTAAAAGAACAAAGTTAACTTAAGACCAATTAAGGTAGATTTAGTAAAGTTAATAATTCTCAAGTTTAGTTAATTAGAGAACAGTTATTTAAATCAAAGTTAAGTTAAAAGAACAAAGTTAACTTAAGATCAATTAAGAAAGATTAAGTTAAGTTAATTATTCTCAAGTTAAGTCAATTAGAGAACAGTTATTTAAATCAAAGTTAAGTTAAAAGAACAAAGTTAACTTAAGACCAATTAAGGTAGATTTAGTTAAGTTAATTAAAACAAAATTTTACTATCTCCGAGTTTCAAGGGGTTAAGTTCTGAGATGATAATTAAGGTGTTAAGATTTAAGATGATATGAGATGATAGTGAAGGGGTTAAGATATGAAGATAGTGAAGGAGTTAATAATATGTTAACCAAAAGAGATAGCCAAAGAGGGTGATAAGGTAAAGAGGGTGAAAAGGTAAAGAGGGTGAAAAGGTAAAGAGGGTGAAAAGGTAAAGAGGGTGAACAGGTAAAGAAGGTGAAAAGGTAAAGAAGGTGAAAAGGTAAAGAACACTAGATAAAGTGTTATTTTTGAATTTAGAAAAAGATAGAAGATGAAAAGAATGAGATGTAAGAAAAGAAAGAAAGAGGGAAGACTGAAGACTAAAAGTTGGGCGCCAATTTGTCGTGAAGCGACAAATGTGGAGAAGTAGAAGAAGGTAAAAGAAAGAGGTAGAAGAGGGAATAGAATTTATATTACAACAAAAAGAATACAGTACCGAAAAATGAGATGAGGTGATGTCTGTATGAATGTAAGTAAAGTGCAGTGGGCGTGAGTAAGTATCTTCAAATCTTCAATAAGTATTGTCCTGGAGGCAGCAAAGGGCGGCGTCGGAGTGCAGGGCCGACACAGCGGAGGTAGCAGCGACGCCGATGTGCAGCGGTGACAGGCGCTGTGAAGAGCAGTGACGCCGATGTGCAGCGGTGACAGGCGCCGTGAAGAGCAGTGACGCCGATGTGTAGCGGTGACAGGCGCCGTGAAGAGCAGAGACGCCGATGTGCAGTAATGAGGGTAACGGGCACTATATAGAAAATGTTATGATCAGTTGGAGTGCCAGAAGTACTTGGTCTCAGATCCTCTTCCGAGAAGGAGACAGGTCCCTCCCCTAGAGCGAGGAGGTGTTACTGCAGTCAATGTGCTTGGATACTCCTCCGGTGTCCGGTCCCTCCCCTAGCGTGAGGAGGTGTTTCAGTAGTCACCGGCGGTTCTTCAAGACTTCTTGAGGGAAGATGTAGAGTATTTTTGAAGTATAATAGAACTGTTCGAGCTTAGAACTCGGAATCGAATGAAATGAATGAAAAAAATTAATGCTTATATAGGGGGCCGGGGCCGTTCAAATTTAGATCGAGGTAGGTTCAAAAATAGAACATGAATACTGGTGGTTTACAGAGGATTAAACCCGAAAAAGTAATAAACTTTGATAGAAGTTGTCAGACTTTGAAAGATATTGTCATAACAACGATGTCAATAAAGATAAAAATACTGTCAAAAAGTAAGCAAATTACGAAAATACAGGAAAACGAATCATCACCCAATGCAAATTAAAGGAAAATTGCAAACAAAGGTAAAACACAGCTATTTTTACAGTATTATGTACAGAAAAGTAGAATAACAGAGCTTTGAAAGTTTGACATTTTTAGATTCACAATAAATATTGTTCAAAAAGGATTAGAAAACATCAATAATCCAAAAATACAGAGTAATAGTAATAAGAAGAGTAGAAAGGCAGGTAATGCCTATAGTTTAATGTCTACAGTACGACTTTTTAGGGAGAAAATACGAACTGCGTTATGGTAGATAGAATCTATGATTAACTCTTATGTTCGTGTTTACAGCAAACGAACCAGCAAAAAGGAAATGAAAGCATGGAAAAACAAAGATAATGTGATGAGAATGTTAATGTGGATCCGATGAATACTAAAAATATTAAGGTACTCAATTTATTACACGTTATAGATGTACAACGGTACAAGTATTTATGCTCAAACCTCTAAGGTAGCTTCCCAATCAGTCGGCAGAGTGCAACGTGGGCATTACCCGACTTCATGATGATTTGGTGGGGTGTTAGCTAAGAAGGAGTGACTGAGCCATATTTTTGTGAAAAAGGTATCAAAACATTGGCACAAGTGTATCAAGATACCATTCTTGAGAAGGTAGTTAAGCCCCTTATTCAACAAGAATCGGCGCCGGGTCATAAAGCTCGGTCCACGCAGTCTTGGTTAGAAGCGGACGTTTCGGACTTCATCAGAGCTGAAGACTGGCCGTCGTCTAGTCCCGATCTGAATCCGCTGGATTATGATTAATGGTCAGTTTTAGAGAGTACGGCTTGCTCTAAACGCCATGATAATTTGGAGTCCCTAAAACAATCCATACGATTGGCAGTAAAGATTTTCACATGGAAAGCGTACGTGCTTCTATTGATAACTGGCCTCAACATTTAAAGGACTGTATTGCAGCCAATGGAGACCACTTCGAATAAGCTTTTTATATTTTTGTTTTATTATTTATGTATAAAACTAACACACTGTAAAAGTAATAAATATTATTTGCATTATTTTTTTTTTCTTTGTGACAATATTTATGGCAAGACTAGGTATTTTCATGAAAAAATTGATGAAAATATGACAGTCCCAACCAGTCTACAAAAATTTCTTACTAATACTTACAACAAGTCTCGGTTCATTTCAATGTTGAAAGAAAAATTTACTGCTGAATATATATTGGTAAGACAAGCTAATAATGACGCTGATGTATAGTTAATTGAAACAGCAATAGAGCAATTTAATTTGACAAATACAACTGTTGTTTAGTAGTTACGTCTCGGATGATTCAATTTCACTACTTTTTTCAACTTCAACTTAAATTGCTTTTATTTTTTCAATCTCTGCAAGTATCCATTATTTTGCTATAGTTTCAAATTAAACAGGATCACAACTGACCTATGGAATAGGCCTACTGAGGAAACCACGTTAAAAAAACGCGCTAAGTTCACTACTTCATAGGTGACGTGGAAAGGTGTGCATATTACATAAAATTAATATTCCTATCGGAATAGAAGGACAAGTAAAAGCTGTCAAACGAAACCGATTTAAGATGTCAGTAACTAACATAAGTAAGTAAAATTTGTAGCTTTAAATGAGGTAACCTTTCGATCAGGTGATTTATAACAATGTTCCTAAGTTAAATATAGGTAGTAGTTTATACTGCATGATAAACAGTCGACACAAAATATTGAACATGCAGCTCTAGTGTAAAACTAAATGTTATTTCATTATACAAAATATTGTTTGATATACAATCTCTGTGTTATTCTGTCTTTATTTTTAACGTAAATTAACGTTTGTAGAATAGAATAATCGAACTGCTTAATTTAAATTTGAAGCGCATTGGTAAATATAAGTCGTATATTAAGAGGCTTCGATTTGGACTAATCTACCTGTTAAATGATTATTTGTTGGGGTTATGCCGCTGTAATGCATAACAATCAATCACCGATCAAGTCACCATGTTTCAGACGCATTATTTCTCCAAAATATACACAATTTCACTTTTAAATATAAAAAAACAAATGCACGTAATTTTCAGCGAGCTTCTGCTGGGCGGTCAACTGTTTGACATCTGACAAAAATGGTTTTGCTACCCATCTCTTTTTATCACACAGTTTACTGCTAGTGACATCTCGCTTTTGTCGTTCTATTCCAAAGGGATAATAATTTTATGGCTTAATATGACAGTTACAACTTTTTGAATCGAATCGAATGAAATCGAAATTGGATCTCAAAAAACGGTGACTCGTAGGAAAAAAAGTGTTGAGACATTTTTCGTTGATAATTTTATGATGTACAATTTTTGTCTGAATTATTTCTATGATCAACTACCGTTTTGCTGAAAATCTCGAATACTCATTTTTTTATCTTTGACCTTGAATAAACATTTTGGTTACAGGGGAAAGATGGGGAACTTTTAATTATGATTTTCAGCTTGGTGGGAATTAATGTCACTTCGAATGTCTAAATTGACCGGACTACAGAACGTTCATTCGTTCTGTTAAGCAAGTTTAGATATGCCAAGTAGAATTTACGTCGAAAACCATGAATCACTCGAGTATAAAATCGAGGAATAAAATTATCCATCGTATAGTTACGGGCGTGTAACCCTTTGTTTGGTCGAAACCAACCTTGTATGTATAAGTTATCGTTAATCTTGGATTAATGGTAATCCTAATTTTGACAAATGGATCATATTAGGATTATCCAAAAATATTAAGTGGCTAATCAAAATAAAGAATTCAATTTTAACACGATTATTGTAAGTAGGAAGTATAAATTAAGATTAATAAATAATAAAATGCTTTTATTTCTTAATATCTTTTACAAATATGTTGCCGGGGCTTCCCATAAAGTTATCTATGCGATACTTGTGTAGGCATCGCCTCGCTCTTCTTTTTCAAAAACTGGGAAGATATTTTACACTGTAGAATATAACTTAGCTAAGTCGAAGAAAATTATGTATGTGAAACGGAGGAATGTGCACATATATTATTATATGAATAGTAAGTGTATGCGTGTGTGTTGGGTGTGATGTGTGTGTACCTAATATTGAAATAATAATAAAATATGAGTATTAAACTACTTTTATCAGAAGATTTTCTACATATTCGCCAAAAGAAGAAAGCCACTTAGTCATAGTTCGCTTACATTCAAGCAGTGGCATGGGGTAAATACTAAGCTTACGGTTTATTTCATAATAGAGGTCCCAAGTTTACTTACTTAGGCCTGAGCTATGCATTGCTGCCTTGCAAAGACTGTACGAGTGGGAAGAGCAGGAACTACAACATAGCTACGTCGCCTGTCAAGTTTGGCACGGTCAAAGGGTAACGATTTATGATAGCTTAATATTGTGTGTAAAATGTAAAGCTTTCTTGCAGACAACAGCTTAGAATCGATACAGTCGCGATGCAGAAGCTGGAAACTGACAAATTATATACAGAATTTTGGCGACTGCATCGATAATAAAGCGCTTTACCATCGATGCAGTCGCGCTTCTGCATCAATACTAACGCGCGACTGCTTCGATGCTTAGTTAAATATATTCATTGCTTGAGTCACGATGCTGAAGTGCATTTCCAAAACGCGCGACTGCATCGATGCTAAAAGTCGCAGTGTGTAAGGGAGTGTAGGGCAAGTGACGTATATCACGAGCATCTCCGTGCTTTGGAAGGCACGTTAAGCCGTTGGTCCGTGCTAATATTGTTAATGGGTACTAGTAGAAAATAATTATGTAGAAATAAGTCTCAAAATCATTTTTCTAACTGTTTATTTTATTAAAACGTGGCAACAATACCCTTATGTTCAACTACTTTACACCAATCTGATTAGGCGTTATCCGACGATTTAATTATGACATCATTTAAACCTAAATATAATGATGTTTTGGTCAGTGAGATCCACTTAATAATGATACAAAACGAATGGGGAAACTCGCATTCTCGCGCGTATCTACGAAATACTGCGCCGTAGCTAGTAAGCTACGTAGAGGCGACCTGGCGTTGGTAGTTTTGACTCGCTCCAATATCGCAATATCGAATAATCAATTTATGATTTTGATGGTCTTTTCCACATTTTTTTTTCATAATCGTTTTTACGATCACCCCTTTGTCGCTGGTCGCTGAACAAAACAACACCCTGTAGAAACATAACATTAAATGCATTTTGAATTCGTTTTTTCCAAGAGTTAAAAATCCCTAGCCCCAAAAAAGTTAATTTCAACATTTTAGTGATGTAACACAACTATCTTCATTAACAAATACCGATACCGTATCGTAATGATACCAGTTACAAATGCGTTTTTATTTATTTAAATAATGTCATAAAAAATCTTACATACATTGCACGTAAACAAACCCCTTTAATTTTCATTATCCCACACATTCAAACACAACATCATTTTACCTTTTGCGAGGAATACTACATAATAGTCTATTTTTTCAGGCTCACAAATTATGAGAGATTCAACACATATTGCAAATATTCTATTTTCTATGGCTACAACATATTCGGATTTGTAAGAGTTAAATATTTAGAATAAATCAAATACTGAGCCATAATAGCCATAAAGCTTACTTATTTATTTCTTGTGATAGTAAATCAATACATAAAAAATATTTGTACTTACGTTTGACTACAACTTATAAAAAAAAACTAAAACTACAACACGAGAAACTATTTTTTTTAAATAAGTTATTTGCACTCCCACATGGCACTCGTAAACAATAACATGATCATATCTTAAAAATAAAAACAAATAAAAATGGTAACTTACAATTAGTTTAAAAATAAGCAACCTGAGATTTTTAATTTTAACACAGATCGATTTAGAAGTCAGGGCAAAATTTAATTATTTTTAAAAAATATTTTTAAGTGTTTCTACAAATGAAAGTTGCAAGAATAATAGCAAGTGTTTAAAAATTATAACTGATAACGAAGTTTAATAAATTAATATTCAATCTAAAACATTTTACACACATTTTGTTTTCCACTAAAACGCAAACAAATAATTTTTGATGCATTTAATAAATGTAAATAAGTTTACTTAATACACTTTTGACGCAATTTATGAATACACAATAACGACATAGTATGAAATAATATTTCTCAAAACGCTTCACGTTGTAATAAACCAAATTTTCTGATTAAAACATATTCAGTATTTCGGAAATGCCTTTTGAAATCGTTAAGTTATTTCGCAAGTAACTTCAGAACTAATATCTATACGATAATAAGTTAAAAAAGTATTAGTTATCATATCTATCAGGGTGAGACGTTGACGTTGAGGAAATACCATGCTTATTCCTGAATTGCCAGAAGATTCATTAGTCACTTTACAATAATATATGTTAATTTAAAAATAAGACTGTCTGAAGTTTAGCTAAAAAAATGTGATTATGTGTACCACCTCATTTTTGTGGTAATTTCTTTTTTATCATAGAAAATTCATTTACTACGTCATGTTTCTTAACTTAAACTTATTCACAATAAAAATATATTTGGTATCTAAATTGATATCACATTTTTAAATTAATAAAAATAAATACAACGGGACTCTTAAAATAATTTTGGAACGCAAACTATTCACAACAAAAAAACTATTTAAAATAATACTTTTAGATTTGAGACCACACAGTTACAAACAAATACAACATTAAACATTGAATTAGGCCAATATTGTAATAATTTTCTTTACTTTAATTTCATATTGGAATCTAGAAAATTAGTTCTGTGGTTAACAGTAGAATGTATGATTGTTTCACTAAGAAATTTGAAAATAAAAATTGCAAAATTAATTATGAATTACTTAAATGTAATAAATAAATAATTTAGCAGATCTTTTGATCCACGCATTAGAAATTCAATCTAACTAAATGCTAATACCATATTGCTGAGAGAATAAATACTTTAATAATCACACATTCTTTTCCATTAAAATTTGCGACACAAAATAAGTGATTCCTATGTGCACGAATAACCAAATCTAAATAGCACTATTAGTAAACTCAGCGTATTTTTATTTCACGAAAATTCTTGTAAGAATAAATCTATTTTGATATAGATAGCTCTTACTTAAAAAAAATTAGCAGTATTCATTTGAAACAATATTTTCCTAAGCCAAATAAATGCCTAAATTTAGTATTTCTGGAGTACTAATTAATTAACCGTAAGTAAATTAGCGTGAAACCAGTGTATAAATCTACTGAATTAGATATGTTACATCCAGATTCAGAAATAGAAACGCAATAATTATATCTACGTAACTGATGAAGTTTTTATTTGGTACCATTTATGAAGATGTTTTGATACCAAATTATTGGTACTTAGTAACATCACTATTTTTGCCGTTCAAATGTTTACTTGACACGCGTATCCACTATACCTATCTAATCGTCAAATTAAGTTATAAGGCTCACCTAAACCATTTTACCTTAACCCAACTGTAAATATAAGACTTTTTTCTTTTTTTTTTCTTTAAAGTTTGACAGCTTTTGTAACTAGTGTACAAAAAGTTTCAAAAATACCGTTCAAGAACTTTCAATAAGTAATTAAAGCAGCTGCTCGGAATCAGTAACTTAACAATTTTCTCCTAGAAACATGGATTGAAATATGGCAAAAAGAAATCGCCCCTCCATTGGAATCAGACAGGTAACGTATTTATATGGGTAGTAAAAAAACCGGCCAAGTGCTAGTTGGACTCACGCACTGAAGGTTCCGTGCCAACTTTAACTAAAATAGGGTTCCACTCAGCCAAAATACCACAATATTTTGTTGACAGCAAAAATAACTTTGTATTATTTGCGGTTGTTGGAAATGTTCTATTCTATATCTCAAAACCTATTAGTTTGATCTCATTCAAACCAATTTTCATTGAAAGTATTTGTAAAGCACTATATCGTGCATTTTATTTAAAATTGTACTACACTTGCTTCACACAAAAGTTAGAGGGGGACGCCTATTTTACCATTTTGGAGCGTCTATCTCCCAAATGTTAGACTTTGAGAAAAAAATGTTTGAGGAACCTCAATGTCATTTTTAGAGACCTATCAATTGACACCACTCATGCATAGGTTTGAGCAAAAAAAAAATGTTTTTGTTTTAGTTTCATGTATGGAAGCCGGACGGTCAGACAGGCAGACAGAATGGCGGACAGAAAGCTAGACAGACAGATTTGACGAAACTATAAGGGTTCCGTTTTTGTCATTCAAAACGTCGGTAGAAAAATGCCTTTTTAGGATTCCTACAAAGTCCTTTTGACCGACGCTACTAGGAAAATGTTGATTAATTACTGATTCTGAGTAGCTATTATTCATAACGGGCAATTTTGAAACATCTTGTAGATAAAAGAAGATGGCTCAGCCTAGCCGATTTGTTAGCGTGCAACCAACCATTCCTTTATTAAACCCATCTAAAGCATTGTAAGCCTTATTATTACACTTTCATTTTTGATACAAACAATCATTTTACAGTTATCTACAACGACTATACAATCCTTGATTTCATTTCAAGAGAGCACGTTTTTTTTTGATATTTCCAATTTCTATACTTAAAATTATATAATACGTGGTAAAATAAAAGTACCTAAATGTATAAATAAATGTACCATACGAGAAAGTAGCAGTAACTGAATTCAGAGTAGCTTCCTCAATTATTTTTGAAGGTATTTAAAACACCTGAAATTACATAAGGTCGAGTCTTTAGTAATATTAGAAGTACATATTCTAAAAGTCAAAATTTCAAATCTAAATTAATAATTTATCAAATATAGAAATTGGGCATCATTGAGCACTCTACGAGAAAACATTTTTGTCATGTTTTGGAGATTCTCTGGAGATTCTCAATATTTATAAAGCAATTTTACATTTTCGTTCGTCTTAAAACTTGACATAAACCCTTTGGTATAAAAAGGACTTTAAAACGACGCGTTTAAGCCATCATGTAGGGTTATCACTGCATTTACTACAATTAATTTCTTACATCCTTTTCGGGGATGAAATAGGAAAAAATCTTAATAAATATTTAAAACAAGATTACAATGAATGATAAAAATATAAAATTAGAGAGAAAGTGGCTACCAACGCAAGGATAATTTTGTATTTTTATACACCAGAACATTTAGATTTTTTGAATAAAGATGACGTCACGCAGCCTACGCATTAAAGAAAGCACCTGAAAAATTCAACAAGCTTGCCAATTTGTCGATGGCCGAGTGGTATAGGCATGCGGCCGAATAGCGTAAGACACAGGATTCAATTCCTTGTCTGACACAGTTCCTTAATATATTATTATGTTTTTTATAGTGGCACAACACTTTAAAAATAGATACAGAAATTATTAGGTTAACTTGTGCTAGAAAATCAAGTTAAATTGTATTATCTTATTTTAGGGTAACTATACCCATCTGTCATCTTTCATTATGGTATAGTTAAAAAAAAAGGATTGACAAAAAAGAGGAATTCTTACCATCATAATTGAGATCAGAGGGTTAATCAATAAACAGAAAAACTCATAGACCATATTTTTTACAGATTTCATCCCAAATTCACCCCCAAAAAGTATTAACACTATTCACCTGTCGAGCTACAGCAAGCGTGCGCGTACGCATACTGCTAGTAACGATAGTAGTTCGGCTTGAACGGGCCCAGCTTGTTCAGGCCAAGGTATTTCGCCTGAAAGTATTAATAAATATATCATTTATTCAGTTTCAAATGAACAATAAAAGAGCTTACAAATTAACACGTAGGTACAGTAGTTGTTTTGCCTGAACTAGGTTTGACCTGTATCTCAGGCTAATAACCAAGAAAAGTATAGAAACACATAAATAAATAAATATTGGACACCAATCCTATATCTTGCTTTGATCCAAAAGTAAGTAGTTAATGCACCTTTGTTATGGAAATCAGACACAACGGTGGTACCACAACACCCAGACCCGAAACAATATAGAAAAGATCGTTTTCTACATTGACCCGCCGACCGAGACTCAAACCCGGAACCTCACGAGATGGCGTCAAAACCAGCGTACTCGACCACGGAGGTCGTCATAAAAATACACTATTTGTGTAGTTTTTTTTCGATCTAAAGTATTTAACGCTTTTTATTTTACACCACTAAAAAGCTAAAAACACTACCAGACTAACAGACATCTTCAGATTCAAATTCAAATTTATTAACAAGCATTAGTTGTGTGTTAACTCCGATTTTTCTTAGCTTGTCGAATATCTTAAACAATTTTTTTATGACTTTGTAATAAGGAGGATCGTAGATGAATGGTTTTATTTCAGAACTTGCATGATTTCCATTACAACCGATGGGTGGTTTATTGGTAAGGTGTTCAAACAACTTGAATGCCACACACTAGTATTAATAATAAATATCCTTTGGACATTCCCACACATCGATATCTAGTCCCAAAGTAAGCTACTCAAAGCTTGTGTTATGGGTCCCAGACAACGGATATAATACTTAAATACTTTTTTTTTACATACACGGTATACATAGAAAACACCCAGACCAATACAAACAGACATGTTCATGCACACAAATGTTTGTATTGTGCGGGAACGAACCCGCAACCCAAAGTATTACCACCTTATGAGTGCTCAGTAGCGTCTACAACTGGCAGACTTGCTACGCCGCGCTGTCGACTCTCTATGAGTGCACTTCTATCTATATGCCTAACTAGTGCCTTGTAGAGTGTCCCAATACTGGGTGTTGTTTTGGTCAGCGACGAGCGACTCAGGGATGGCTGTACAAACGATACTGATGCCAAAAAACAATATTTTTTGAATTGGAAAAAACAAGTAGGTTTCAATCTATTGATGCGATATAGCGATCGAGTCAAAACTACCAACACCAGGTAGCCTCTTCGTAACTTACTAGCTACGGCGTAGTATTTCGTAGATACGCGCTAGCTATGAGCGAGGGTGCGAGTTTCCCCATTCGTTTTGTCATTTTTTTAAATGTTGTGAAGAGGTTTTCTTGTATAAAACTTGCTTAGAATTTAAAAAAAACATTTTTTTTGTTAGAATAAGTAATACTCATATTATCATACTAGTGGATGTCACTGATCAAAACAACACCCTGTATATTGAATGTCACTTCTAGGTCACTAAAGCGAGACTATGAATAGATCCTGGTTTGATTGAGACTAAGTTTAGATACACCTTCACAAAGTTTTAGTCGAGTTTGTGAGGATCCGCAGACATCAATAGTTGCCGTGAGTCAATGTACTGTCACCGCCATCTAGTGGTGAGTAGTGGGACTAAATTACTATTTAGTTAATTTCAAAAGTTAATTAATTTTAAAATTATACCAGTTAATAAAATTTATGGACTATTTTAACAAGTTACGACCTCCGTAGTCGAGTGGCTAGCACGCTGGTTTCAAGCGTCGCTATCTCGTGAGGTTCCGGGTTCGATTCCCGGTCGGGTCAATGTAGAGAACGATCTTTTCTATATTGTGTCGGGTCTGGGTGTTGTGGTACAGTCGCCGTCAGATATTTTGGAGCAGACAAGGTGACCAAATACTTCTGAACAGTTTAAAATGTCAATAAGTTCCATACACTACAATTTATCATTAATATCAGAACATTCATAACTTCATTAATATCTGATCAGATGTTAGTCAATAATTTCTATACACACAACTAACCAATAATATCTGAACACTCACTTGTCTGTATTTATTTATTGCATGACACTTTCATGACAGTGATGACAATACTGAAAACTACAAAGCTTTACAAACTGCCAGCATCATCTTACTACAATATAAATTATGAAGAGTTCCTATTTTAAAATAGTATTTATAGTTAAGTTGGGAGCACTTCCTTCTACAATTTTCCTCGATTGCTCAGATATTTAAGACCGGCTGCGTAGATACATTTGACGTTAAGACTGTTCAGATATTATTGGTTATTTGTGTACATAGAAGTTATTGACTAGCATCTTTTCAGATATGAATGAAGTAATGGATGTTCTGATATTAATGGTAACTTGTAGTGTATGGATCTTATTGACATTTTAAACTGTTCAGAAGTATTTGGTCACTTTGTCTGCTCCAATATATCTGACGGCGACTGTACCACCGTTGTATCTGATTTCCATAACACAAGTGCATTGGCTACTTACTTTGGGATCAGTAACAATCAGAGCAATGTATGTGATTGGTGTCCAATATTTTTTTTAAAAAGTTACCAGTGTTCAAGTATGAATTACGATGTGAGTTCTATGTTTGTCTTATATTAAAATAAAACATTTCGTAAAAAGAAATGTCAAGAGTGTTTACAATATTGGGCAAGCAAAGATAAACAGACTTTTGATATAAACAACGATCTCAATTGAATGAATGAACGAATGAATGAGTACTGAAAAAAGGAAACAAAACTAGCTGTGATTACAGAATGAAAATGTACGATCTTCCAATGCAATAATTCCAAATTAATTTAGTAACGGATACCCTCATAGCATTTTTTTAGCTCTGCACTTGAAAGCGTGAATGCATGAATGATCGCTACTGATTTGTTCGTCCGTCTAATGTGAAACGTGGATACGTACTCCTCTACATTATTTCTCTTTGAACGAGTGAATTAATGAATGATGGCATCTGAACTGCGTTCTCTCAGTAAGGTGGATATCAAGTTAGTTCATACACACTGGCTATTTATTTTTTACATTCCTTCTAATTTGATATCAGTAAGATCGATTTTACCATAGTCAGATAAGGTATATTCGTCGAATATAATACAAAATGCCTAATTTGAAAACGTTAGTGCACTGTAAAGTGTACAATTAGCGGACTTAATGCCTAATGGCATTATGTACCAGTCAACCACCTGGAAATGCATAGAGTTTAATTAGTGGCGGAATATTATTAATAAGAGAGAGGAGTGGTACAAAAAAAGAAGTAAAATGCACTTACATAAACATACATACTAATATTACACAAATATATAATAGGATACATAATCAAAATACTAATAAACATACATAGAATACATATACTTAATAAATACAAAAATATGAATGATAAAAGTCTAGTCTGCACTTAGTGATCATTTTTAAGTTCTAAGATGTATCTCAGAACCAATGAATTTTAATTAACAATTTATTTATTTATTATTATTTATTTGTCAGCAATCTTTGTAAATGTCATTTCAAAATCGGCCGTTATAAACTTATTCAATCGGATAACTCTTATCCGACGTTGGTAAAATCGATTCTTAGTTATCTTAAATATTTGTTACCATTTCTTTCGGTGCCTCGGACTTGATTAGATGAAATTATCCACATATTTTTCATGTTTTTTTATTTTATAATTGAGTGAATGAACGATGAAAGATTATATATTCACAAACCTGTTCGTCCGTCAACTCAGTAAGGTGAGCATCAAACGTGGGTAGATGCAGACTGGCTACGTATTCGTCCATTTTCTTTGGTAGTAGATAAACGTCGGCCTGTAAACAATAGTAGATTGTTATACAAGGGGAGAAAGTGACCCATTTCACTCGAGATGTTTTTGGCGCTTGAACGGAGTGAGAGCGTTAATATTTCGAGAGTGAAATGGGTGTTTTCACCCAAGTTAAACATACTATTTTTCTTTTCGACTGTGAGGAAAAGTAAACATTTTAGCAGAGTGATTGTGATGCCATGACGAGATATTATGTTGTTTGGCGAGAGATGAAACCTTAAGTTTTTACATGACATATAGTTTATTTACTATCGTTATACATAAAACACACGACTAGAAGAATAGTACGAGGGTCAAACTGAAAGTTCTTAGAAAATCAAAAACTGATTACATTAGCCAGTTATTAGTTTTATTATATCTTTTCAAAATATTGTCCATTGACGTCAATACACCGCTGCATGCGATGGAACCACTGGAAAAAGCACTTTGCCCACTCGTCCTTAGGGGTCTCTTCAATGGCATCGCGATACGCAGCCACCGCTTCTTCAGCATTCATAAACCGCTTTCCTTTAAGTTTTTCTTTAATTTTTGGAAATAAATAAAAATCACAAGGCGCGAGGTCCGGGCTATACGGCGGGTGACCCAGTAATTCAACGTTTGATGTCGCCAAATAGTCGATCGTTCGCTTGGCGGTGTGCGACGAGGCGTTGTCGTGGTGAAGGAGGATCCTACTGCGAGGTCGTTTCTCTCGAACTTTTTCCAAGACAAGTGGCAAACAATTGGTAGTGTACCATTCTGCAGAAACTGTTTTTTGATCCTCTAACACAATTGTTGCGAAATGACCTATCCTTCCAAAGAACGAGGCCACCATTTTTTTTCCCGCACTTCGATCTCTCTTCACTTTAGTTGGCAACTCCTCGAAAGGAAACACCCACTGAGCAGATTGTCTTTTGGTTTCAGGATCATAACAGTAAATCCAGCTTTCGTCACCTGTTAGTATGTCGAACACAGCATTTGAGTCACCTCCGTTAAATCTTTCAATCATTTTACGGCACCAATCCACACGATGGAGTTTTTGAGCCTTAGTCAAATTATGAGGTATCCACCGGGCGCAAAGCTTCTTGACCGCTAAATGTTCGTGGAGGATTTTGTGCACTTGACTCATACCGATGCCTAAGCTTGTCCGAATCTGCTGATAGGTCACTCTTTTGTCAGTCTCTATCATACGCCGCACAACACAGATGTTATTTTCAGTCGTCGCCGTAGAAGGCCGTCCCTCACGTACATCATCAGTGAGATTAGTGCGACCACGTTTAAACTCATTAAACCAGTTGTAAACAGTCGCACGAGATGGGGCTTCATCGTGAAAGGCCAATCGTAGTCTATCATAACTTTCTTGTTGACTTAAATGACATCGAAAGTCATAAAAAATCATTGCACGAACATTTTCGCGTGTTAAATTCATGTTGACGTGACACAGACAATTTTCAATTTGCCGCCAAATCGTAAAACAAATGACAAATGAATGAAATATATACTCAGTAATATTGGCAAAGAGTTCTATTTTCAAATTTTAGAATTTTTTTTTTTATTATATTGTTTATAAGTGGCCAGTTCTAAGAACTTTCAGTTTGACCCTCGTAACAGCACGGAAGACAACACAGTACATAAAACGCGGATGATATCAAATATTTAAAATCATTGTTAAAATATCGATCGATTTTTTCTCTCAGATAATAATAACAGTAGAAGAACGCAATCTTAACCTTGTCACCAAAACTACTATAAAAGTCATTTATTTATGCAAATAGGCCCACGAGGGGCACTTTTACACGTCCCAATATAAACCCTACCACAGCTTCGGGACAATTGTGGGCTAGTGCTGAGAAGAAGCTGCGCAACAAACTCAGTCACTATTGTCAATGCATCTTTTCAAAAGGTTTACAATGTTTGTAGTGATCATGCAAGTCCATACATTTTAGCTTTTAAATAATCATCTACTTTATAATAACCTTTCCTCATAAGAGTTTCTTTAATAACAGTTTTAAATTTATTAACCGGTAAGTTTACAATGTGTTCTGGAAGTTTATTGAAAATTTTCATCCCTTTCCCCATGAAAGAATTACCAACCTTTCGAAGCCTAAATTGTGGAATAGCAAGCTTATCCTTATTCCTAGTATTATAATTGTGTATATTACTTTTTTTCGTGAATGAATGTATTTTTTGCGTACATACATTAAATTTTCGTAAATATACTGAGAGGCTACAGTTAATATTCTAATTTCTTTAAACACGTCTCGTTAGGAATCTTGAGGTTTAAGATTATAAATAGCTCGCTCTGCTCTTTTTTGTAATACAAAAATTGATTCTATATCAGCAGCCGCGCCCCACAGCAAAATGCCGTAGGACATCAAGCTATGGAAATAACTAAAATAAACTAACCTTGCTGTTTTTACATCAGTCAAAAGTCTAATCTTTCTTACAGCAAAAGCAGCTGAGCTTAGTTTCCCTGACAAAGCCTCTATATGAGGACCCCATTGTAGTTTGTTGTGTAAAGTGATTCCCAAGAATGTTGTGGAGTCAATAGTATCAAGCGGTTTGTCTTTTATCATAACCTGAGTTGATGCCTGTCGGACATTAGGCATCGAAAACTTTACACATTTAGTTTTACTTCCATTAAGAAGGAGATTGTTTACAGTAAACCAATGCAACACTTGTGAAAGAGTATTATTTTTGACAAAATTGTATGACAAAATTTCCTTCACCTCTTGGAATTTTGAATATGAGTGAAGTATCATCTGCAAACAATACTATATCACAAAGGTTGCCTACAAAATGCGGGAGGTCATTTATATATATTTAAAAAAAGAGGTCCCAATATAGATCCCTGGGGTACACCCATTGTTAGAGGTGCTCCAGAAGACTCAGTTCCGTTTATACATACTTTTTGCATTGTACCTGAGAGATATGAATTCATTAATTTTAATGAGTTCAATGAAGCCCCGTAGTGACGTATTTTTTTAAGTAATGTTTCATGATCGACACAATCAAACGCTTTTGATAGATCGCAGAAAATCCCCAAAGCATCATGCCTGTTATCATTGGCATATCATGTGTTAAAAGAGCAACTCCTTCATCCGTAGTGCTTCTACCTTTAGTAAAACCGAATTGTAATAACTTGTTCGATGAAAAGTGTGCTAAAATTTGATTGAATATATTTTTGGTCACTTCTGTCACCCGCGGTATTATTTTACTAATCTTCATTAAACAACGAACTGGCCGTCATCAATACACTTGTTAAAAAATAATGCTAGTTGAGGGGCTATTGTGTTAATAATTAATTTAATAATATGCACAGATCCTCCGTTTTTTTTTCATATTCAACTCTAGAAATGTTTTTATTATTTCTTCAGGTCCTACATGCCTAAAGTGCAGTTGAGAATTACATTCTCTGACATTAAGTTTCAGAATAGATTTGGCTATTACTGAAGAATAAGCAAGTTCTTTCGTTGTTGTAGGTGCAATATGTGAAAAAAACTGGCCAAGTGCGAGTCGGACTCGCGCACTGAGGGTTCCGTGCTAACTTTAACTGAATTAGGGAATCCATTTACTTCTACTTAGTAAAATACCACAATATTTTGTTGACTACAAACATAACTTTGTTTTTCATAGTGTTTGTATGAAGTACAAAGTTATGTTTGCGGTTGTTGAAAATGTGCTATATCTCAAAAACTACTGGTTCGATCCCGTCCGAACTAATTTTCGTTGAAAGTATTCATTAAGATCTACATTATATATATTTTTCAAAATTTACACTTGCTTGGTTTAGAAATTAGATGGGGGGGGGGACGCCCATTTTACCACTTTGGAAGCGTCTAGCTATGAAACGTTTGACTTTAAAAGAAAATGGTTTTAGAAACCTCTATGTTATTTTAAAAGACCTATCCACAGACACCCCACACGTATAGGTTTGACAAAAAAAATTTTTTTTGGTTTTAGTTTCATGTATGAGAGCCCCCCCCCCCCTTCACTGTCATTATTTTTTATTTTTTGTATGAGAATCGGTAAGCGGTTAACAAGATACATCTTTCTATCAAATTTCAATTGTGTAATGCTTATAGTTACAGAATAAAATGGGTGACATACGGACGGACGGACGGACGGACGGACGGACGGACGGACGGACGGACGGACGGACGGACCGACCGACAGACAGACAGACAGACAGACAGACAGACAGACAGACAGACAGACAGACAGACAGACAGACAGACAGACAGACAGACAGACAGACAGACAGACAGACAGACAGACAGACAGACAGACAGACAGACAGACAGACAGACAGACAGACAGACAGACAGACAGACAGACAGACAGACAGACAGACAGACAGACAGACAGACAGACAGACAGACAGACAGACAGACAGACAGACAGACAGACAGACAGACAGACAGACAGACAGACAGACAGACAGACAGACAGACAGACAGACAGACAGACAGACAGACAGACAGACAGACAGACAGACAGACAGACAGACAGACAGACAGACAGACAGACAGACAGACAGACAGACAGACAGACAGACAGACAGACAGACAGACAGACAGACAGACAGACAGACAGACAGACAGACAGACAGACAGACAGACAGACAGACAGACAGACAGACAGACAGACAGACAGACAGACAGACAGACAGACAGACAGACAGACAGACAGACAGACAGACAGACAGACAGACAGACAGACAGACAGACAGACAGACAGACAGACAGACAGACAGACAGACAGACAGACAGACAGACAGACAGACAGACAGACAGACAGACAGACAGACAGACAGACAGACAGACAGACAGACAGACAGACAGACAGACAGACAGACAGACAGACAGACAGACAGACAGACAGACAGACAGACAGACAGACAGACAGACAGACAGACAGACAGACAGACAGACAGACAGACAGACAGACAGACAGACAGACAGACAGACAGACAGACAGACAGACAGACAGACAGACAGACAGACAGACAGACAGACAGACAGACAGACAGACAGACAGACAGACAGACAGACAGACAGACAGACAGACAGACAGACAGACAGACAGACAGACAGACAGACAGACAGACAGACAGACAGACAGACAGACAGACAGACAGACAGACAGACAGACAGACAGACAGACAGACAGACAGACAGACAGACAGACAGACAGACAGACAGACAGACAGACAGACAGACAGACAGACAGACAGACAGACAGACAGACAGACAGACAGACAGACAGACAGACAGACAGACAGACAGACAGACAGACAGACAGACAGACAGACAGACAGACAGACAGACAGACAGACAGACAGACAGACAGACAGACAGACAGACAGACAGACAGACAGACAGACAGACAGACAGACAGACAGACAGACAGACAGACAGACAGACAGACAGACAGACAGACAGACAGACAGACAGACAGACAGACAGACAGACAGACAGACAGACAGACAGACAGACAGACAGACAGACAGACAGACAGACAGACAGACAGACAGACAGACAGACAGACAGACAGACAGACAGACAGACAGACAGACAGACAGACAGACAGACAGACAGACAGACAGACAGACAGACTTGACGAAACTATAAGGGTTCCGTTTTTTGCCATTCGGCTACGGAACCCTAAAAACGACTCAAAAGCAGTTGCAACTTCTGAATTTGAATTTACTTTTGTATCATTGATTTTTAGTTCAAATTTACTATCCCTCAATTTATTTTTACAGGTTTCTTTATTTATGATGCTCCATGTAGCTTTTGCTTTATTTTTGGAGCTAGAGACTATTCTACGAAGATGGTGTGATTTTGCTGTAGCACAAACTTTTTAAAATATTTTTGAATAATTTCTAACGTATTCAATAAATGCTTTAGAATGTTTTTTTAACACTCACAGTGTCATATTTTATATTCATAATATTATAAAGCTGAAAAGTTTGTTTGTTTGTTTGTTTGTTTGAACGCGCTAATCTCAAAAACTACTGGCCCGATTTGAAATTTTTTTTTTACGTTGGATAGTCCATTTATCGAGGAAGGCTTTAGGCTATATAACATAAAGATACAACTCATAAGACCACAGCAGCAATGAAAAATGTTGCGAAAACGGGAGAAAGATATTCCTTTTGAGAGCTTCCGCTGCATACGCTGCGGAAACCGCTTAAGTTACATAAAAATCATGTATGACAGGATTGTTCAACATTAAGAGTTCTATAATAAAGTCCGCGACAGCATATGTCTATCTTTTATGGTTGACTTACTACAACCTTTTTTATGTTAATAAATTGGTAAAAAAATAATGCATTATTTTTAGAGGTGTATTATACACACAGGTATTTATTCTTATCAAAATAAATACATTCATCATCACGAGCATTTCATTTAGAACCAAATTGTCCTTTATATCATTTGATTTCAATAAAAATCTTAGGAGCTATCACAGTTTTAACATAACTCCGCACCAAAATAATGTTCGCAGCTTAAGTACAACGTGCGCTTGCGCTAATCTATACTAATATTATAAAGCTGAAGAGTTTGTTTGTTTGTTTGTTTGTTTGTTTGTTTGTTTGAACGCGCTAATCTCAGAAACTACTGGCCCGATTTGAAAAATCTTTTCTACGTTGAATAGTCCATTTATCGAGGAAGGCTTTAGGCTATATAACATAAAGATACGACTCATAAGACCACAGCAGCAATGAAAAATGTTGCGAAAACGGGAGAAAGATATTCCTTTTGAGAGCTTCCGCTGCGTACGCTGCGGAAACCGCTTAAGTTACACAAAAATCATGTATGACAGGATTGTTCAGCATTAAGAGTTCTATAATAAAGTCCGCGACAGCATATGTCTATCTTTTATGGTTGACTTACTGCAACCTTTTTTATGTTCATAAATTTGTAAAAAAATAATGCATTATTTTTAGAGGTGTATTATACACACAGGTATTTATTCTTATCAAAAAAAAATACATTCATCATCACGAGCATTTCATTTAGAACCAGGTTGCCCTTTATATCATTTGATTTCAATAAATATCTTAGGAGCTATCACAGTTTTAACATAACTCCGCACCAAAATAATGTTCGCAGCTTAAGTACAACGTGCGCTTGCGCTAATATATTATAAATCTGAAGAGTTTGTTTGTTTGAACGCGCTTATCTCAGGAACTGCTGGACCGATTTGAAAAAATATTTCTGTGTTGGATAGTTTATTTATCGGGAAAGGCTTTAGGATATAAAACATGACGCTGCGACGGGAGGGGACTCAAAACGCGCGGACGAAGTCGCGGGGGACCGCTAGTATATTATAAAGCTGAAGAGTTTGTTTGTTTGAACGCGCTTATCTCAGGAACTGCTGGACCGATTTGAAAAAATATTTCTGTGTTGGATAGCTTATTTATCGAGAAAGGCTTTAGGATATAAAACATGACGCTGCGAAGGGAGGGGAGGGAGCAAACTTAAAACGCGCGGACGAAGTCGCGGGGGACCGCTAGTATTTTATATTCATAAAGATGAAATAAGAAACCAAAAATTTGCGCACGGGCGGGACTTGAACCATCTGTTTCATAAACAGACGGCTAGATGGCGCTAAGCGTCACGCAATTGACGTTTTCATAAGAAACCACAAATTTCGCAGGGTCGGACTAACAGCACGGTAGCTCAATTGGTAAGAGCGTTTGGCCCGGTTTGCCAAAAAGGTTGCTGGTTCAAGTCCCGCCCGTGCGCAAATTTTTGGTTTCTTATTTCATCTTTATGAATATAAAATATGACACTGTGAGTGTTAAAAAACATTCTAAAGCATTAGATAGCGAAGCGACATCAATTTCCAAGTTTAATTTATTCTGTAAAGAATAACTGCTTGGGCCATCTGTTTCATAAACAGATGGCTAGATGGCGCTAAGCGTCACGCAATTGACGTTTTCATAAGAAACTACAAATTTCGCAGGGTCGGACTAACAGCACGGTAGCTCAATTAGTATGACCGTTTGGCCCGGTTTGCCAAAAGGTTGCTGGTTCAATTCCCGCCCGTGCGCAAAAATTTTTGGTTTCTTATTTCATCTTTATGAGTATTCAATTAAGTTTTGGTCTTGAGAGTTTTCTCGTAGACTATATAGTTCACATAGTTTAATCCTACTTTTATGAATTTCTGGCGTGGCCCAAATATTAAATTGACATTTGACCTTATTTAATTTTTTTTTTTATGGGAAATATTTTATTAAAGTCGTTTTTAATTAATTTTAAGAAGTCGTCATATTGCTTATCTACACTATCACTTGTTTCTTGTTTCACTGAATTTAGTGTATCGCTAAATGTATCCCCAAATTTATCTAACCTATTTTCTGTGACAGGCCTATACATAGATCCCACAGTTAGAATTGCGGTATGCTTGTTGAAAAATAAAACCTTTTGACCTCTATGATCAGAACAGAGACCAATTAAAATACCTTTATCAATGACACTTGCGTTTTTGTCACAAAAAATATTATCTAAGCAAGTGGCCGTTGTGGGAGTCACCCTTGTAGGTTCACAAAAGAGGTTTTTTAAATTAAAAGATTTGAATAGATTTAGAAATCGAATGGCGGTATTCCATTCCTTTAAAATATCAAAGTTGAAATCTCCACATACTATTATTTTCTTATTAGATTTTGAAACCTTTTACCACAGGTTATGTCAAATTCCAGGTTCAATTTTGCCTCAAGAGATAGCGCTATGAGTGACAGCTAAAGGTGGGAGTGAGTAAGAAGAATAATGAACAACGAAATCACCTAATTGTCAACAATCATAGGTACCTGTCATTTTTTTTAAATCTGTAGATTTATAATTTATCAGTCCGATAAGTTTAATCTGTCTATTGAAAAATCAGCCCTTATAAGTATAAATCTCACCTTATATCTATGTTGTGGCGCGTTATACAGCTCGATTAGCGCTAAGGCCTGCGTAGCGGCTGTAACCGACACCACGAAGGATCAAACACTTTAATAAGCTGTATAAATACCGTTTATAAGTACAATCTCACCTTATATCTGTGTTGTGGCGCGTTACATAGCTCGATCAGCGCTAAGGCCTGCGTAGCGGCAGTAACCGACACCACGAAGGATTGAACACTTAGGTAAGCTGCATAAATACTTTTTATAAGTAACATCTCACCTTATATCTATTTTCGGTGCGTTATACAGCTCATTTAGTGCCAAAGCCTGCGAAGCAGCAGTTACCAACACCACGAAGGATCGAACATTTTAAAAAGCTGTATAAATATCTTTAATAAGTACAATCTCACATTATATTTATGCTACGCCGCGTTTTTCAGCTCTTTTAGTGCCAAAGTCTGCGTAGCGGCAGTATCCAACACCACGAAGGATCGAACACTTTAAAAACCTTATATGTACTTATTAACTTACCTTATATCTATGTTGTGGTGCGTTATACAGCTCGATCAGCGCTAAGGCCTGCGTAGCGGCAGTAACCGACACCACGAAGGAAGGCAGCGACGAACAACACAAGTTGGCGAGGCGGCCCTCCGCTAGCAAAACTATGCGCTTCCCGTTCGGCCATATTATGTGGTCTACCTGTGAAAGGTAAGGTCGATTTTAGTTTGTTAACTTCAAATAATCATCAATTCACGGAAATCAGAATGTCCTCAAACAAACTTTCTTTTAAGAAGTCTCTCCGCACCCACTATCTTAACCTTGGCTCACTTCATAATTAACCACAATTTCGTTCACTCCTGTCGGTAATATTTTAATAGATGTCATCAATATCTTCGCTTCCCTAACTGTGGTTATTTTTTATTTATTAAATATATGTATTCTATGTAAGTTCATTAATCCCATGCTTATATATTTACAAATAATTTTGTTTATCTATGTAATTATAGTATGTATGTTTATGTTAATGCATTTTAAATTTTTGTCTCTCTAATTACTTTTAAATATTCCGCCCCTGATTTAACTCTCTGCATTTCCCAAGCGGTTGACTGGTAGAGAATGCCATAAGGCATTAAGTCCGCCAATTGTACCATTAACAGTGCAACAAAGTTTAAATAAATAAATAAAATAAAGATTTTGATAATAACATTTATTATGATTGTTGGTGACCAGCATCACCAGCATTAGTTATAATCCTTCTTTCTCGGCCTTCCTAATTCAAAATTACCAGCATTTTTATAATCTATCAAACATTTATTTTTCTTACTGGTTTAAATGTTTGATAGATTATAAAAATGCTGATAATTTTGAATTAATCAACAATGATGATAATGGAAATAATGATGATGATAATGACAATAATGATAATGATGACGTAGCTGATGATAATGATAAAGGTAATAGCAATAATTACGATTTATCATTCAATTACTATGAGAAATGAAACTGACATTCCGAACAAATCTCTTACTCCATAAATTGACGCTACTTGCCACACTTATTCAAACGACTAGCGGTCCCCCGCGACTTCGTCCGCGCGTTTTGAGTTTGCTCCCTCCCTTCCCGTCGCAGCGTGATGTTTTATATCCTCAAACCTTTCTCAATAGATAAGCTATCTAACACAGAAATATTTTTTCAAATCGGTTCAGCAGTTCCTGAGATAAGCGCGTTCAAACCAACAAACTCTTCAGCTTTATAATATAATTAGCGCAAGCGCACGTTGTACTTAAGCTGCGAACATTATTTTGGTGCGGAGTTATGTTAAAACTGTGATAGCTCCTAAGATATTTATTGAAATCAAATGATATAAAGGGCAACTTTGTTCTAAATGAAATGCTCGTGATGATGAATGTATTTATTTTGATAAGAATAAATACCTGTATGTATAATACACCTCTAAAAATGATGCATTATTTTTTTACAAATTTATTAACATAAATAATGTTGTAGTAAGTCAACCATAAAAGATAGACTTATGCTGTTGCGGACTTTGTTATAGAACTCTTAATGCTGAACAATCTTGTCATACATGATTTTTGTGTAACTTTAGCGGTTTCCGCAGCGTACGCAGCGGAAGCTCTCAAAAGGAATATCTTTCTCCCGTTTTCGCAACATTTTTCATTGCTGCTGTGGTCTCGTGAGTCGTATCTTTATGTAATATAGCTTAAAGCCTTCCTCGATAAATGGACTATCTAACGTAAAAATATTTTTTCAAATCGGGCCAGTAGTTTCTGAGATTAGCGCGTTCAAACAAACAAACAAACAAACTCTTCAGCTTTATAATATTAGTATAGATTTCTTAATTTAATTCAAGGTCAAAAGTCATAATTTTATAATTTTTTGCTTGGCATAACTTGTCTATACGTAATAATAAAATAGAATACTAACCTAACTACGCATTCTTAAATCATATCACGAGAGTCATCACATTCCTGTGCTTAAGTTCACAGGTTGATAATGAAATTAACGATAATAATAAATCGAAATCAATGGTTCTAACGATGAAAAAATGTTTTTTTCTCAGCACTCGTCATAAAAAAAATGGAGTATCACACTAGCTCACCTGGCTCCGGACGCGCTCCCACAGCAGGTCGGGGCACGTCCCCGCTAGCTGCACTAGCTCACTAGCTCACCTGGCTCCGGACGCGCTCCCACAGCAGGTCGGGGCACGTCCCCGCTAGCTGCACTAGCTCACTAGCTCACCTGGCTCCGGACGCGCTCCCACAGCAGGTCGGGGCACGTCCCCGCTAGCTGCACTAGCTCACTAGCTCACCTGGCTCCGGACGCGCTCCCACAGCAGGTCGGGGCACGTCCCCGCTAGCTGCACTAGCTCACTAGCTCACCTGGCTCCGGACGCGCTCCCACAGCAGGTCGGGGCACGTCCCCGCTAGCTGCACTAGCTCACTAGCTCACCTGGCTCCGGACGCGCTCCCACAGCAGGTCGGGGCACGTCCCCGCTAGCTGCACTAGCTCACTAGCTCACCTGGCTCCGGACGCGCTCCCACAGCAGGTCGGGGCACGTCCCCGCTAGCTGCACTAGCTCACTAGCTCACCTGGCTCCGGACGCGCTCCCACAGGAGGTCGGGGCACGTCCCCGCTAGCTGCACTAGCTCACTAGCTCACCTGGCTCCGGACGCGCTCCCACAGCAGGTCGGGGCACGTCCCCGCTAGCTGCACTAGCTCACTAGCTCACCTGGCTCCGGACGCGCTCCCACAGGAGGTCGGGGCACGTCCCCGCTAGCTGCACTAGCTCACTAGCTCACCTGGCTCCGGACGCGCTCCCACAGCAGGTCGGGGCACGTCCCCGCTAGCTGCACTAGCTCACTAGCTCACCTGGCTCCGGACGCGCTCCCACAGCAGGTCGGGGCACGTCCCCGCTAGCTGCACTAGCTCACTAGCTCACCTGGCTCCGGACGCGCTCCCACAGCAGGTCGGGCGTGCGCAGCGCGTGGACGTCCACCTCTGTGTTGCTGTGTCCCATGTTGCAGACCACGCAGCCGTTCTTCATCCGCTCCATGTGCTCGCGCGTCACCACGCCCTTGTTGCCCGTCGCCGTGATCACAATGTCCACTTGTCTGATTACCTGGATTCGATGAAATAGTAGATTGTAATACAAGCGGGGAAAGTGACCCATTTCACTCGAGATATTTTTGGCGCTCAAACGGAGTGAGAGCGCTAATAATTCGAGAGTGAAACGGTTGCTTTCACCCGAGTTATACATACTATTTTTCATTTCGACTGTGAGGAAAAATAAATAAATTTAGCTGTGTGATTGTTATGTGATGATGAGATATTATGTTGTTTGGCGAGAGATGAAATCTCAAGTTTTTACATCACATATACGTTTCTTTACAGTCGTTATACATAAAACACACGATTATACGGAAGACAATAGAGTACATAAAACGCGGATGATATCAAATATTTCAAATCAATGTTACAAATATCGATAGTTTTTAAAGCTATTGCATAGCTTCTATCGCGGGCCTTGAGCGTGGAGACCGAATCCAGAAATTCCGTAACGCAAATAACCTAACATAACGTAAGACACGGAGTTCGATTCCTCGTCTGTCACACAGCCAACGTTGCTTTTTACAAGTGCAATTTGCAATTTATATTGCTTATTTAGTTTAAATTATTTATTGTTCACTTTAAGAAGACAAAAAAAAACATTGTATTTTAAGTATCCATTAATCATATATTAAAAGTAAATTGTAAATAAAGCAAAGATTTTGAGAAATAATGTAAATATTAAAAAAAGTTTCTGACCTCATTTAATTTTACAACTCTATATCCATCCATGGCGGCTTGTAGCGCGCATATCGGGTCTATTTCAGTTACATACACCTGAAAAGAAAAAAAAAGAAAAATTAAAAAATATATTTAGGATGAGGCACACTGGCTGCTGTCTGCAGCCCGTTGTATGGACCGGACCGCAGACCGCACCATTGTGCCAAATCCTTAAGAACCGTTTTTTTTACACGTCAAATAAAACACAACTGACTGATAAAGTATAATGGTGTATCCACACCAGCCGGCTCATGTCAAAGCCGCGGATGCCGCAGCGGCATATTTCATACCTATGAACAGCTCCGTGATCAAGTGATCATGGCGCTTGCAACAGTGTCGAAATATCGGAAACTCATTGTTTACGCGTGTAGCGACATCTATGATCAACCACTGTCACTACATTTCAACGCAACACGCTGACTCGGCTCGACGCGACTAGATGGCGCTACGGTCGAAGTATGGAGACTGAATCGCGATATTAAAGATTTAGAGCGGACTAACTATATATGAATAAACCAAGACGGTGATCATTGGACCTTGGTCTCCGGCCATAACACTAGTCTTGTTCTTAATCAGACACTGAATGGAGCGCTCCGAACTAGTACAATTGCGCAAAAGGAACTAGTTCGGTCTTTTAGTACTATTAGTTCAATGGTTCACCGATTACTCTGACATCAGTCGTCCGTCGTACACATCGAATATGGTCGTACGTCAATGTCGTTCAATTTAGTACATCTTCTATCACGCTCTGGCACACGCGTCCGTCTCGTTCTCGCTTTACTAGTTCATTTTCCGTCACACTCACGCACACGCGTCTGTCTCGTTCTCGCGCAATCTAGTACATCTTCCATCACGTTCACGCACGCGTTCGTTCTTAGTCGGCTCTTGCGAGCTAAACTGAACTATAGACATACAAGATTTGCTTAATGAAATGTACTAAAGACCGATTTGAACGACCAGAAGTAAATAGTTCGTACTCGGTCACGTGCATGAACTAGTTCCTAATAGTACATCGTGCATGTACTACACAAGCCTACATAACACCCGGTCGGTAGGAAGCGGTTCTCTTTGCCTTCTTAACGCAGTTGCGCCAAAACGCGCATACCTACGCAGTTAGTACGTACACCATCGCATAATGCAACCGGTATAATCGATGCGCCGAGTAATTCGACGCGTTCACTTAATAGTAGGCATACTCGCAGGTATAAGAATAAGAAATAAATATCCTTTAGACATTCCCACACATCGCCATCTAGTCCCAAAGTAAGCTACTCAAAGCTTGTGTTATGGGTGCCAGACAACGGATATAATACTTAAATACTTTTTGTTTGTAAATACATACATGATATACATAGAAAACACCCAGACCAATACAAACAGACATGTTCATGCACACAAATGTTTGTATTGTGCGAGGATCGAACCCGCACCCGCTGCGTAGTAGGCGATTTCTCGACCACTATACCAGACGGGGCGTCAAATGCGTATGATATTTTTTTTAATAAAACAATCTTTAGTTATTTTGTATTTAGTATAAATATTCATTAATGAATTTTATTGCTATACGAGTATTGATGCTCAACGCTCACTGAGAACAACTAGTATCTAGACAGACCTGTAATAGGCTTTAAGATACTATTAGTTAGGCTAATACGTGTATATTTTTCTTATGATGATATTACTTATAAATAAATAATAATAAATCATAAATAATAAGGTACATGGTAGCAATCCCGTACCTAACTATTTTGTCCGACCAGGTTTCGGCCATGGCGACAACTTCGACTCCTAATTTAACTAACTATTCCAATGGTTTAGAATGTTTTTAACACTCACAGTGTCATATTTTATATTCATAACGATAAAATAAGAAATTTTTCTTTTTTCTTATTTCATCTTTATGAATATAAAATATGACACTGTGAGTGTTAAAAACATTATAAACCATTAAATAGCGAAGCGTCATCAATTTCCAAGTTGAATTCATTCTGTAAAGAATAACTGCTCAAGCCATCTGTTTCATAAACAGACGGCTAGATGGCGCTAAGCGTCACGCAATGACGTATTCATAAGTTCGACTGACAGCACGGTAGCTCAATCGGTTAGAGCGTTTGGTCCGGTCAGCCAAGAGGTTGCTGGTTCAAGTCCCGCCCGTGCGCAAATTTTTGGTTTCTTATTTCATCTTTATAACTATTCCAATGTTAGTGACCATGAAAGTTTAAAACAATACATACATTTTTATTTATTTTATTTATTTTATTTATTTATACTTTATTGCACAACCAAAAATTTGTACAAAAGGTGGACTTAACGCCATATGGCATTCTCTACCAGTCATACCTTTGGGCTAAGCAGAAATGATTGTAGGCGGTGCGACAGAAAAAAAGAAAATGGGTTACTATTAAAAGAAAAAAACGATAAATTTCACGCATAAAAAAAATATATATACATGAAAAAACATATCTCATAAAATAAAACAAAATAACTACAATTTACAATAAATACAATATGATCTAATAAAATATTACATATACATAACGCAAACGATAAAATAAATACATATACTTGTACATACTATAATAATAATATACTATGACGATGTATTAGAAGCTTATGGATTACGCTTTGTTGATGCTTCCGATATACAAATGTAGAAAGTGTGCACGGACGAGTCTCTTAAATGAAAATTTACTGGGAGTCTGTTGAATTTTTGCCGGAAGGGCATTCCAGAGACGAATGGCCTGGACAACAAAAGAGTTTGAAAGGAAACCTGTGCGGTGAGCAGGAGTAGCGAGAGAAAGTTTATTAGAAGAGCGCAGCGGACGCGAGTGCGTGGCACTGAGATAGGTGAACTGGGATTTTAAGTAACAGGGAGAATTAGGGTCGTTTAAGATCGAGAAAAGTGTGCAGAGGATTCTGATTTTACGTCGAGAGTGAAGAGGTACCCATAAAAGCTGTGACCGGAAAGAAGAGATATGATCGAATTTGCGAAGACAGAAAATGAAGCGGATGCCAGAATTGATCAGTCGGTCAAGCTTATTTACAAGGGCTTGATTTAGATCAAAATAGCACACATCAGCATAATCAATGAGGGGAAGTACTAACGATTGTATCAAAGAAATTTTAGTTTTGACGGGGAGGAAATTTTTAAGCCTGTAGAGCGAACGTAGCGTGCCCATGACTTTTAGATACATGATTTTTAGGTACATTTAAATAATCTAAAGCTTGATACTCACGACACATCCTAGTGCCTTCAGCGCTTGACAGCATCCCTTGCCGACCTCTCCGTAGCCGCAAACAACAGATTGTTTCCCGCCGAACATCAGATCCGTGCTACGCTTTAGAGCGTCGATTATGCTTTCCCTGGAATTTATGAGAAGTTTTTTTTAAAAAAAATACACTTAATTTGGCAAAGACATTCAGGCTGTGGTTGTGAAGACAAGAGTCTTAATAAGATTAAGAAATCAGAATGTCCAATAAAAGGTTATCCGTTTGGACAACCACTCTTGAGTCGGGCGACCAAAACAACAGCCTGTATATTCATAAAGATGAAATAAGAAACCAAAAATTTGCGCACGGGCGGGACTTGAACCAGCAACCTTTTGGCAAACCGGGCCAAACGCTCTTACCAATTGAGCTACCGTGCTGTCAGTCCGACCCGGCGATTTGTGGTTTCTTATGAAAACGTCAATTGCGTGACGCTTAGCGCCATCTAGCCGTCTGTTTATGAAACAGATGGCCCAAGCAGTTTTTTTTACAGAATAAATTCAACTTGGAAATTGATGTCGCTTCGCTATCTAATGGTTTAGAATGTTTTAACACTCACAGTGTCATATAGCCTGTATATTATAACGTTTGGGAAATAAACGTAGCATCGTAGCTTACTAGCTATAGCATAGTATTTCGTATATACGCGCGAGGGTGCGAGTTTCAGCATTCGTTTTTTTAATGTTATGAGGAGGTTTTTTTTTATAAAACTTGCACATTATTTATGTTTTTCTTTTTAATAAGCATAACTCATACCATCATCTTTGAGTTGGATGTCACTGACCAAACCAACAACCTGTATAAGATAACTTTAAAAACTAGTATCGTTTAGGCTAGAGTCATGTTACTTTTGAGGGACTTTCGGTCTTATTTTCAACGCATTCATTGGAGTGATGAGCTCACCAGTATTATGTGTGACGACCTCCGTAGTGTAGTGGCTAAGCACGCTGGGTTTCAAGGCGTCGCCATTCTGAGGTCCCGGGTTCGATTCCCGGTCGGGTCAATATAGAAATCAAAATTTTCTATATTGTCTCGGGTCTGGGTGTTGTGGTAACACCTTTGTGTCTGATTTCCATTCAGAAATGCATTAGCTACTTACTTTGGGATAAGAACAATTATGTGATTGGTGTCCAATATTTATAATTATTTATTTATATATCTTATTTTATAATGAAAATGTTTTGTAAAAAGGATGGTCAAAATTGTTTACAATATTCGACAAGCAAAAGGAAATGGATATTAACGCAGCCATTTAGCCAAATTATGATTGATTGATATTTACTCGTTTTTATAAGCAAAATGTATAAATACGTTTAGTGGTCGCAATAATTAGCTCACTATGCGCGTGCTCCTAAACAGCAGATGTAAAAAACTCAATCTTACAATCAACAGAACGTCGACTTTAAAACTTACCGGCAAGAGTACAAATTGTCGAACTTCGTCTTGGTGACGGAATCGTTGACGTTCATAGCGGGCACGCACAGCTTGTTCGCTTTGCTCAGCTGGTACAGCCGGTGGACGCCCGTCACGCTCTCTTCCACTATGCCTGAAAGAGAAGGAAGATATTCAAATATAATATAAAAATCACTACATAGAAAACAAAGTCGCGTCCCGCTGTCTGGATGTATGTATACTTAAATCTTTAAGACTACGCAACGGATTTTGCTGCTATGTTTTTTAAAAGATAGAAGGATAGGTTATATGGATAAGGGATAGGAGGAAGGGTTTTATGTATAAAAAATAATAAAGTAGTGAAACGCTGACAATATTAGGGGTTTCTAAGTGAATTCGTAAGCAAACTCCTTCACCTCTTGGAATTTTGAATATACGAGTAAGTGATCATCAAGTATCATCTGCAAACAATACTATATCACAAAGATTCCCTACAAAATGCGGGAGGTCATTTATATATATTAAAAATAAAAAAGGTCCCAATATAGATCCCTGGGGCACACCCATTGTTAGAGGCGTTCCAGAAGACTCAGTTCCGTTTACACATACTTTTTGTGTTCTACCTGATAAATAAGAATTAATTCAGTTTAATGAGTTCAATGATGCTCCATAATGACGTATTATTTTTAGCAATGTTTCATAGTCCACACAATCAAACGCTTTGGATAGATCACAGAAAACACCGATGGACAGGACTATGCTTGATGTTTCTCTACGAGATCAATTCAGAAATGAGGATAGACGTAGAAGAACTAGGGTAACGAACATATCCGAGCGAATAGGTAGCCTCAAGTGGCAATAGCCAGGGCACATATCGCGAAGAATTACCGTTGGGGCAGAAAAGTTCTAGATGGAGACCTTTCGACCAAAAGCGCAGCGTCTACCGATTCAATTCAGACCACTTTGTAAAGATCGCAGGATCACACTGGATACAGATTTGCAACCGTCGGTCGCTGTGGAGAACTTGGGAGAGGCCTTTGTTCGGCGGTGGATATCCTTTGGCTGATAGAGATGATGATGATGATGAAGGCATTAGTTAGGAGCTGAGCTGGTTAGATTAGAGTTACCTTTGATATGCTTAAAAGCAGACGCGTGTTTCTTGAGCATCAGATGCGTGGCGTCGCCTCCATCGTCGAGTATCATGTTGGGCTGCCACGTGCTCGTTGGAGTGCAGCACTGGTCGATACACCACCAGAAGGCTTCGTATGCGGTTCAAATAACAACTTAACACGGCTTCGAAACGGTTAGATGGCGCTATTAGAATCTCCATACAATCCTGAACCGCGACTTGTGAGTTTTAAATTAGACTTAATATATAGAACATCCACACTGTTTTCCATCCGGACTGAAGTCCCTGAATAATGCCACCTCGGGCAGTAGCAAGCGCTGCCCTTAATACTTATCCTATTGCGACTCAAATAGCTAAACCAAGAAGGCGTTGGAAGAATACCAGAAGTGTTTTGATTTAATCAGTAGACCAAGCTCGTAACCTGAGCTTATGAGTGTCTTTTACATCTAATACGCTTATAGGTTAGCAGATCCGATTAAAGCCAAAAAGGGCTGATTGCAGATGGATAGATAAAAATTGCTGCTTCAACATGAGTCTAAATAAAACAGACAAAGGAGTCTTTTATGACTTGAGCTGGTGAGATACATACCTACGATATAGTTCAACCATAATTTGAGAGCTCCCACCTACACGACTAGCTGAAAGGGCTATATGCTCGGTGTTTCTCTACGAGATCTAATTAGAAATGAGGAGACTCTTAGCAGCACTAAAGTAACGGACTTAGCCGAGCAAATAGGTAACCCCAAGTGGCAATAGCCAGGGCACAAATCGCGAAGATTTTATTACCGTTGGAGCAGAAAAGTTCTACATTGGAGACCTTCCAATCAGAAGCGTAGCGTTTACTGATAGAATGGACAAACGACTTTGTACAAATCACAGGTTCACACTGGATGCAGACCGCTTGCTACCGGTCGGTCGGTGTAGAAAAGTTTGGGGGAGGGTTTTCTCCAGCAGTGGACGTCCTTTGACTGATGATGAAGTTACCTTTGATATGCTTAAAAGCAGACGCGTGTTTCTTCAGCATCAGATGCGTGGCGTCGCCTCCATCGTCGAGTATCATGTTGGGCTGCCACGTGCTCGTTGGAGTGCAGCACTGGTCGATACACCACCAGAACGCCTCTTCGCTCTCGCCGCGCCACGCGAATATCGCGTACCCTGGAATAGATGGTAATTATGAAATGTACAGGACTTACGAGCTTAGATCGTAAACTTTTGAAAAAGAGCCATTAAAAATAGTAACTGATTTCGATTTTGCTTTTATAGATAGATAGATAGATAACTCTTTATTGCACACCAGAAAGGTAAATAACAAATTAATTTCAAGAAAATGTACAATTTAGGCGGTCTTATCGCTATAAGCGATCTCTTCCAGACAACCTTCGGGTAAAGAAATAATGAGCTTATAGGAAGGGGTATTATGTGCATAATAAATTAAGACAAATTTTTATTTATAATATATTTTATTTATAGTGATTTGTCACTAAACAAACTTAACATTATAAATTGCACTTGTGAAAAGAAACTTTGGCTGTGACAGACGAGGAATCGAACACCGTGTCTTACCTTACGCTATGCCCGGATAGCGTAAGACACTGGGTTCGATTCCTTGTCGGTCTCAGCCAAAGTTGCTTTTCACAAGTGCAATTTATATAATAGTAACTGCGTTGTTTGCGCAGCTTCTCAGCAGTAGCGACAATACACACAGTGGTACAATTGTTCCAAAGCAGTGGTAGGGTCTATGTTTGGACGTGTACATTTAAATGTTCCTAGTGAGTCTACCTACAGAAGACGGTATAAGTACAAAATAAAAAGTGTCTTAACTTGTCTGTCTAAACATAATTACTGCTACGGTGTGTTAGGTCTACGCACTACATGAGTCCAGCGCATGATACCGTGGGCGCAAAAACATCAGTACAAATTCAAAGAAATTACATACAAATGCTGGTCATGTTGCGTCTTCCTGTAGTATTTTTTAACTGGCTTACCAGCATGTGCCAACGCTGCTGCAACTTCGTTCTGCGTGCTGTATATGTTGCAAGCGGCCCAGCGGACAGTCGCGCCGAGCGCTGCCAACGTCTCGATTAATACAGCCGTCTGTGCATTGATGTGGGTGCAGCCAACGATCTGGAAGAGGAGACGATATGAAATATAAATAAACTAGCGGTCCCCCGCGACTTCGTCCGCGCGTTTTGAGTTTGCTCCCTCCTCTCCCGTCGCAGCGTCATGTTTTATATCCTAAAGCCTTTCTCGATAAATAAGCTATCCAACACAGAAATATTTTTTCAAATCGGTCCAGCAGTTCCTGAGATAAGCGCGTTCAAACAAACAAACTCCTCAGCTTTATAATATTAGTATAGATTAGCGCAAGCGCACGTTGTACTTAAGCTGCGAACATTATTTTGGTGCGGAGTTAGTTATGTTAAAACTGTGATAGCTCCTAAGATATTTATTGAAATCAAATGATATAAAGGGCAACTTGGTTCTAAATGAAATGCTCGTGATGATGAATGTATTTATTTTGATAAGAATAAATACCTGTGTGTATAATACACCTCTAAAAATAATGCATTATTTTTTTACAAATTTATTAACATAAAAAAGGTTGTAGTAAGTCAACCATAAAAGATAGACATATGCCGTCGCGGACTTTATTATAGAACTCTTAATGTTGAACAATCCTGTCATACATGATTTTTGTGTAACTTAAGCGGTTTCCGCAGCGTATGCATCGGAAGCTCTCAAAAGGAATATCTTTCTCCCGTTTTCGCAACATTTTTCATTTCTGCTGTGGTCTTATGAGTCGTATCTTTATGTTATATAGCCTAAAGCCTTCCTCAATAAATGGACTATCCAACGTAACAATAATTTTTCAAATCGGGCCAGTAGTTTTTGAGATTAGCGCGTTCAAACAAACAAACAAACAAACAAACTCTTCAGCTTTATAATATTAGTATAGATAAATATGCGCCAGAAAACAAACCAATTGTCATGGTTTTGAAGTAAGGAATTTTCGTCCTTGTGTTATGAATACCAGACAACGATAATGACGGGGGCGTCTCCCATAAAAACTTAAATACATATTTAATATCCATGACTTAGGTACAAATATTCGTGCTGATCACACAAACATTTGCCCATTGCCGCGAACCCGCAACGGCCGGCGTAATAGTCAGGAGCTCTAACCAATACACCAAACGCATCGTCGAATAAAGTGCACGTGGTTTTTGGAAATAAGTTTAATAGTAAAGATATGATAACATACAATATCAGCTGCTGATAAAAGTAGAAAAAACTTTGGTTTAGAATGTTTTTAACACACACAGTATCATATTTAATATTCATTAAGATAAAATAAGAAACCAAAAATTGCGCACGGGCGGGACTCGAACCAGCAAATTTCTGGCTAACCGGGTCAAACGCGCTTACACAGTTCTATGTTCCTCACGCAGTAAGGCGGGTTGGGCTGACCAGCTGCGATGGCCTTCTCATGATGTTGGACGACCTCGACTTCGTCTGAGAGGACTACCAAGGAAAAGACCGAAGACCTCTTCATACTGGTTTACATTGTAGCATCTTCTAGAGGTTTATCTATGAAATCTGACACCTACCTCTCTTAAGTCTTGATTAGCGATCTCTCTTTCTACCGAAGTCTTTCATATTCTACCCTCAAGCAGCATGATCGAGCTACATCTAAGAGACTTGGGATTGCTAACAAGTAGATCCCCTTAAACGGGAGACTGCCACAGTATACCTAGAAATATGATAGCGTGACGAGCTGAACCTTTGTAACAGTGACTGGAAGGCAGATGCCTTTTTCCAGAATAAGGTAGGAAGATCCTGCAGTGGGATACTGTGAGCTCATAATAATGGAATGATACCTTCGCATCTTTTAAAGGTTTGTCTTCCTTCGCCCTCGCCCTCAAAGCCATGATCCCCGGCATCTCCTGCTCAGCGATCTCGATCTCACGTCTCCCGAAAGCATGCTGTTCTATGTTCCTCACGCAGTATGGCGGGTTGGGCTGGCCAGCTGCTATGGCCTTCTCGTGGGGCTGGACGCCTTCGTCTTCGTCTGATGATGACCCTGAAAAACGGAGAGGGGTTGGTTTGACTTCGTACTTGTTGATTTAGGTTATATTACATAACTAACAGTCTAACGGACCCTCGAGACTTCGTCCGCGCGTTTTGAGTTTGCTTCTCCCCTCCCGTCGCATCGTGATATTTTTTAGCATTAAGCCTTCCTTAATAAATAAGCTTTAAATCGATTTAGAAGTTACCTAAACTTCTAAACCGATTTAAAGCTTGATCTAAAATGGCATCAGTCAAATCATTACTGTTCTCTACAAAGTCGGATAAAAACACATTTATATCTGATAATACAAATACAAATGATACAGACAAGTACAAATGATTTGCCTGTAATGTTATTGTTTCTTGTGTCCTTACTTGTGCAATAAAGAATATTTATTTATTATTATTTACAAAAGTTTAACCTTCAGAACGCAAGATTTTGTATGTAACAAGTTACGCAAGCGCTGGATAACCGATCTATTTCAGAATCGGGCCAAGTCGGTACTATAAACTAGTTTGTTAGGAAAACGTAGTACTATTCCTATCTTCTGTAGTTAAACTTCGTGGTACTGGCACAGAAAATATAATAGTACTACGTACAGAAGGATCACTGTGCTAAGAATGATAAAGTAAAAACAACTTTCGCTGCAACGCAATGAAGTGCAATTCACTTCGCACGATTTTAATTCAAGGTTGTTTCATCTACCTATCTATACCTGTCTCTTTCTAACACGTAACGCTTTCCCTGTTTCGCGGCCTTGAATGTGTCAGGGTTGCGAGCGGCGCGTGGCACGAACATACGCGTAGGTACACAACGCGCTACTCAAATAAAATAATAATAGTCTAGAGGACCTAGCACATTTCTTGACTGTGTTCTATCGGAGAAAGTACCTAATTGATAGTGTCAGCGTTCTTTTAATATTAAAATAAGTGTTTACTCTGTCTAATTTAATTATTTGGTACAAAATTACTGAATTCGGAGAAATGAAAGTACAAACCAAACACACATGTATGTACGGACAACAGCACGTCAAGGTAAACACTGCGGTATCTTATGCAGTTGTAATAAGGGCTAGTTTGCAACAAAAGTGGATAACCTGTTGTGCTGTCGACTGTACATCACACTTAACCAAATAAAATTGTATAGTAGAATTATTTTCTCCGTGCAGTTTGGGTCATAAATCATAGCTCGGCCTCAGCCCGGTTAGGGCGGTGACTATGTTGCGCGGGCGCACCGCCGTTTTGAAATTTATATTATTTAAAAATTTTAGTTCATTATAAATAATTTCAATAAATATAAAAATTTATATTAATTTATTTTTTTATAAAAGTATATATAGTACATTCGCCAGCATCTTAGGTTACACACACTTTTGTTGCAAACTAGCCCTAATGTCAACTGCATAAGATACCAGTGTTAACCTAAATTTGCTGTTGTCCGTACTTAACTACAAAAGAGACTTTTGTTTGTGTGAACCTTATCCATCGTACCTTCCGGTCTGCCTAAAGGTTGCTGGTTCAAGTCCCGCCCGTGCGCAAATTTTTGGTTTCTTATTTCATCTTTATGAATATCGTACCTTTATAAATGCTATCAAAATCAATATTAATTTTATTGGAATACCTAAAAATTAAGGGTGATATTATAGCTAAAGTAAAATAATGAACTGTAGCTCTTGGACTATTAGATTTTGGACTAAGTACAATCCTAACAGTAGGTAGGTACTTATAAATATTATGCTAAATTTAAAGTAAGCTTATTGACCTGTTTCCGTTTATTTAAAGTTAGATTGACGTAAGTAACTGGGTAGGTATCTTAAACTCAAACCTATTTCTTTGAACAAGAAATGTTGAATACCTACCTACAAAATTTGTTTTGATAAATAATGTCATAATTAGGAACACATATCTCAAATTATTAACAGTTATTTCATTGTAACGAAGTCAGTCACAGGCTGAGAAAATAAACACAGTCACAGGCGCGTGGCGCGGTCCGCGAGCGGCACAGCCCCGCGTTCATTTATGCTCGGCGTACCGAGTCGCTCGAACGTACCTAAACTTCGGAGTGACACCCCCCTGGTACTGGTAGTTTGTAAACACAAGTAAAAAGTATGGAAAGCGAATTTTTTGACTTTATGATCATTATTTTTGAAGATTGAACGCGTGCTTGTAATGAAAAAACTAGGCTACTTTTCAGTACGTTATGAATTCCTTCATCATTCGTCTAACTGTCTTATCTTTCAACAAAATCAGTTCAGGGGGCCTAAGATGCACGCCTATTTATCATTTGTTGCGGCAATCGATAAATTTCAAACATATCTAAAAATGGTAATGAAAAAGGTTTTTAGTAATTTTGTTGTATTCATTTGTTTTTAAAAGCAATAAGGATTAATGTACGAGTGGAAAAAATGTGACAAAACAGGTTGTTTAGGAAATAAAATTATTTTAGCGACGCGATAAATGGCATCGAGGCGTGCATGTTAGGGTTACAGTAGTGGCTTAGGCGTGACAGACTACGTTGCAAAGCAATACATGATACTGGATTTCAAATTTCCTTTTTCGGTCTGTTTGGTGGGATTTTTAAAATAACTAAGCTGAAATTCTGTTTAAAAGGTAACTGAAGATGTGGGAAAATATGGTAAGGCCAACAGCTAAGTTCTTAGAAAGAGCCAAAATAATGATGTAATCTGGTATAAGGTTTTTTTTTTCGGATAACACTTCAGTACACAAACCTATGTTACTAACTTGAAACCATTACCGGTTCTTCATATGTTGAAAGTAACTTAAACTTGTTAAACAAATCTTTTTACAGAACAGATGAGCTGTCACAGACATTTAATAAATAAAAAATAAAATTTAGAACACCAATCACATACATTGCTCTGATCTCATAGTGAGTAGCCAATGCACTTGTGTTATGGAAAGCAGACGGTAGTTCCACAACACCCAGACCTTGAGATCTTTCTTGTCAGTCTTGGGACAATATAGAAAACATTACGAATAAAAACTGCTATGACATAATATATGAAAGAAAAAAAATGATACCGCGTGATTCTTTATTATTTATTGCAAGCAAAATAAAACAATGAATCTTATGTGTTATTTTCCATCATTTCTGCTTTTTACGCTAAACGATATCGCTCGTGCCTTCACGCTTTATTATTTTCTAATAAAAATGTGAAGGTTGTGTGTTTAGTTGGTTTTTCAAGGTATGTAACAAACCTGCTTAGGTAGGTACAGTACGTTTAAAAACATAAAAACAATATCTCAAACAACGCCAAAAGTAAACGATGTGATTGTAGTACGTTAAAGCTAAAATAAGTACTATAGAGGTAACCGCTGCCTAACCACCTTACGAGCCAAAATCGCTTGCACTTTCGCATTATAATCGCGTCTTTTCGTGGTCGTCGGTTAGGCGGCAGAGCCTATGACCGAGAATGATGGTATTTAATAAAAATAAAAATAATTAACTATCACTTATTTTTCAACTTACAAAAGTCACTCCTCCCAGACACAACCGAGTGTCGTTTCTTCAGCTGTTTGTCATTTGCCGGTTTTTTCAAAATACCGGACATTTCTTGCGAGATACACTCCACACAACTCGGTGTCGCCATGTTTTATCGGTATATTTGAATTCATACAACACAACTGTTTTTTTTGAGAAAAATGAGCAACTCTATAATTATAACATTTCGATGTTAAAGTTCTGCTAGATTGGATACTTTTATTTAAAAAACAGTCCAAGTGCGACTCGGACCCGCGCACTGAGGGTTCCGTGCCACCTTTAAACTGAATTCGGGGTCCACTTACTTCCACCTAGCGAAAATCACACATCAAACAATATTTATTGACTTTAATAAAATAAACTTTAAAAAAAAGTAAAAACTGACTTCAAAACCAAAATGCACTAAAAAGTCTTAAATAAACTCTCCACCATTGAAAGGAAAGCCATCACTTTGACCATCAAGCATCAACTATCACAGCCCCGACTCCAAAAAGAAATTGTTTGCCTAAAACGGATTCCTTTCCTTTCAATGGTGAAGAGTTTATTTAAGACTTTTTAGTGCATTTTGGTTTTGAAGTCGGTTTTTACTTTTTTAGTTTATTTTATTTCTTCATTTTTAGTGATTACATAAGAGGGGGGGGGGGGGAGTTGCACCTTATGATTCTATTTTTTAAGAAGCTACAAATTACCTATCATAAGTTCCGTCATTATATTTACTGAACTCCTAAGCGTTAAGGAGTTCCACCATCACCTCAGCCCCACAAGATGTTGACTATCAGACGTAACAACACGTCAACATTAAGATTCTAGTTACACTATGCGTGCCTTTAAAATTTGAGGGTTCCCCTCGATTACACCAAGATTCCATCATCAGATCCCAAAATGAAAAAAATGGGACCAACTAGAAGGTACACCCTCTAAGTAGGTAAAAAAATTTTTTCGATTCGGTTTACAAACGACGGAGATATGAGGTAACATACATACAAAAAAAAAACATACAGACGAATTGATAACCTCCTCCTTTTTTGAAGTCGGTTAAAAATAACTTTGATTTTCATAGTGTTTGTATCAAAGACAACGTTATATTTTTGGTTAATGAAAATGTGTTATATCTTAAAAACTACCGGTTCGATCTTTTTCGTTGAAAGTATTTGTTAAGATCTATATACTACATTTTTTTTTTCAAAATTTTCACTTTCTTAGTTCAAAAGTTAGAGGTACCCAGGGACTTTTTTCACTCTTTGTACTCAATGGTAAAGCGGTTAACAAGATACACCTACCTACCAAGTTTCAGCTGTGTGATGCTAATAGTTTAAAAATAAAGTGGCTGTGACATACGGACGGACAGACAGACAGACAGACTTGACGAAACTATAATGTGTGACCGCGTGTGGGGTGCTTGAATAATAAACACGTAGTATAAATCTCCAAGTTCTTCTCCAATAGTTTTATTCCAACAAAATAGCACAAAGATAGGGCACAAAGTGAGAGTAAGTACAAACAGAGACTATATTCTGGCATGAAGCTCGCTTTTATACAAATCAAAATCCTGAACCACGGTAGGAAAACAGTGGGGACGACATCCGTTTCCATATATGAACATTTACTATAATATTTATTTGTAGGGATAAACAATGTGCTAATTAAATATATAAATTCATTAATTATTTAGTTATTCATCGTAATGAATTTAGTAAGCCTTTTAGATTATTATTTTAATAGTTACAATATTTAAAATAAATCTAACCTCCACCAACCAATCAGAGTCAACTTCCTTTTGGCGGCAAAATGAACATTTGTTATACGGCAAACATAAAAATCTAATAAGTGTCCCAATAATCTTTAAATAATCAATTTGCAATTAATAAAATATTATTACAATAATAAGATAATCTAAAGATTAATCCAAAATATTCTTATATCATAGCCAAGTTACATTTAACATGGTGGACTCTTCCGGCATTTCCATAACAAACGTTAAATAGGTTTGACACCTAGATAGGTGTATAAATTATGATGTATTGAACATAATATGAGGAAGAGAATGTGTAATTAAGTGAATACAGTGGGGTTACATAAGTCACACACAGTGAGTATGTGGTTTAGTGCATAAGTCTACTATTACAGAACTAAGTAAATATGTGGGGCAGACTAGGATCGGGAATCATCGTGTAACACTCGGTCATCCTGCAACCACCGTGTCCCACGGTGCTCTGGTGGTGTTTTGGAAGTCTGCGTTGTTGGTGTGCTGAAAATGAGAAAGAGCAGAATCAACAAGTATACTGGAAACTTGCAAGAAATTTGTTTTGATGGACACGGTAATAATTTGTTCACTTATAATATTCATTTGGATTGTTTGTTTTTTGTTTAATTTTCTTTTTTGTTAGTACTTTGTGTCGAATAAAGTTATTTCATTTCATTTCATTTCATTTCATTTCATTTCATTTCATGTAAGTCACTAAGTAAGGAAATTTCAGCATGTGTAATAAAATCTAGTATTAGCCGATACAAGTTACACAGACATATCGTAAGTCACACAGACAATACTTCACGTAGACTACACAGACAATAATTTATATTGCTCACACAGCATTGATCTACATAGTTCACACATATTACTTCACGTTGGCCACACAGACACTGCTTCTCACACAGACAATTAACGTAGCTCTACGTAGTTCACACAGTACTTCAAGTAGGCCACACAGATACTGCTACTCACACAGACAATTTACGTAGCTCACACAGCATTGCTCTACTTAATTCACACAGTACTTCACGTACGCCACAATCAATCAATCAATAAAATCAATCAAAATCTTTATTTGCATTAAAACACGATACTGCTACTCACACAGACAATTTACGTAGCTCACACAGCATTTCTCTACGTAGTTCACACAGTACTTTACGTAGGCCACACAGATACTGCTTCTCACACAGACAATTTACGTATCTCACACACCATTGCTCTAGGTAGTTCACACAGTACTTCACGTAGGCCACACAGATACTGCTACTCACACAGACAATTTACGTAGCTCACACAGCATTGCTCTACGTAGTTCACACAGTACTTCACGTAGGCCACACAGATACTGCTACTCACACAGACATAATTTATGTAGGTCACATTTCACATCAGCATTACCTTACGTCATTCACACATACATTACTTTACGTAGCTGCGTTGGTCACATAGACACTGCTGCTCACACAGACAATCATTATCCGTATGTGACACAGAAATCAGTTTATTAAGATCACACAAAGTTTACGAAGATAACATAGCCAACGATTTATTCCGGAACATTTAAAATACTGTAGCTAATACTAATATACTTCGATAAATTAAACTACTAGTTACTACTGCTCCGATATAAATGTTTATACCCTAATATCAATGTTCTTTTTTTAAGGTTAAAGAAAGAAAAACTTCTCAACGGTGGAAAAAAGCAACCCGAACCGTCGAATCCTCATTAAACAACTATTTATTTATTGCATAATGTTGTATTTTTTTTCATACTGCAATAAAAAAATATAATTTATGCGTGGTTTTACTTACAGTTAAATCAAATCTGTTGTAAACGGTACTCATAAAATATACAGTACACATAGTTATCGTTTCACACAGAACGAAGGTATTAGGTTTAACAATTCATCACTAACTACCCCCTTTCACACGCACTAACAAAAGTATAATCACCGTTCAAAATAATAACCTTACTAAGTTACTCAATTAACTTTCGTCTAGATTGATTGGATTATTTTTGTCTACCTCCCCGTCGCTAAGCTTTCACCAGAATAATTTGGTTATAGGTTACCTAACAATAAGATCTTTATCAGCGTAATCGTAATGTATGCGTTATTTTCGAGCAAACGTTGTCTATGTGTAAAACTATGTGTGATCCACCTAGCGATTGCGTGTGAGCATCTCGAAAGCTCCGTATTGCACTGGTCGATGGCAAATTTTAGTATTTAATGGTTTGACCTATTTAGTCTAAATACGTCACTTACGAGTAAACATAATGCGACTCACCTTGAGGTGGCTGGAGCGGCTGATGCGTTGAACTGGGTGCTGCGAATCATCAAGCGGTGCATATGTGGCCGCTGCGACGCTGCGCTGGCAGGTGTCGCGTCGTTGAGTACGGCAGTCTCGCATCTCGTGGCTGACACGTCGACAGATGTAGCACCGCCTCACTCCTGGTTGCTGCAATATCGTTGCCGTAGGTCTTGTTGCACTGGTTCTTCTTCAGATATTTCCTCTTCTCCAAGTTGATTTTCGCAATGCCCTCGTGGTTTCTACTTGCAGTTTTCGAGCAATGACAAATAGAACAGTATCCACAGAGTTCACGCAGTTAAGCATAAATATCAAATCGCGCGAGCACCGCGCGAGCCCCCGCTCCCGCACCCGCGGCCGTCCAGTTTGCGGCCTTACACGTACTTTCTTCTTGGTGATGTTACACGTACTTTCTTCTCGATGAAATTTTGGTGATGACTCCCGCGTCAGCACGAATCTCTCGACGATGCCTTTCTCTCTGGTCTTCTAAATCTAAGCAGTCTTCTTGGTCCATTAATCTTCCTTGGTCAGAGCCGGCAGCGTAAGGCCCGTGATTCTCGCACATCCCACTTCTGAGGTGTGACCGCGTGTGGGGTGCTTGAATAATAAACACGTAGTATAAATCTCCAAGTTCTTCTCCAATAGTTTTATTCCAACAAAATAGCACAAAGATAGGGCACAAAGTGAGAGTAAGTACAAACAGAGACTATATTCTGGCATGAAGCTCGCTTTTATACAAATCAAAATCCTGAACCACGGTAGGAAAACAGTGGGGACGACATCCGTTTCCATATATGAACATTTACTATAATATTTATTTGTAGGGATAAACAATGTGCTAATTAAATATATAAATTCATTAATTATTTAGTTATTCATCGTAATGAATTTAGTAAGCCTTTTAGATTATTATTTTAATAGTTACAATATTTAAAATAAATCTAACCTCCACCAACCAATCAGAGTCAACTTCCTTTTGGCGGCAAAATGAACATTTGTTATACGGCAAACATAAAAATCTAATAAGTGTCCCAATAATCTTTAAATAATCAATTTGCAATTAATAAAATATTATTACAATAATAAGATAATCTAAAGATTAATCCAAAATATTCTTATATCATAGCCAAGTTACATTTAACATGGTGGACTCTTCCGGCATTTCCATAACAAACGTTAAATAGGTTTGACACCTAGATAGGTGTATAAATTATGATGTATTGAACATAATATGAGGAAGAGAATGTGTAATTAAGTGAATACAGTGGGGTTACATAAGTCACACACAGTGAGTATGTGGTTTAGTGCATAAGTTTACTATTACAGAACTAAGTAAATATGTGGGGCAGACTAGGATCGGGAATCATCGTGTAACAAATGGTTTCGTTTTTTGCCATTCGGCTACGGAACCCTAAAAACGTAGCGTAGGACGTCCACCGGCACCGGACAGACGACCTCGTAAGCATCGCGGGATAACAGTGTCTGCAGCAGATCGTTTGCAACAGTTCGCTGTAGCAAACTATACAGAGGCCTATGGGGCCGTCCATTATTCACGTGAGGACGTTTTTCTCATTTTTTGACCACCCCCCCTCCCCCCTGGTGATATTTGGTGAGGTTTGGGACCACTCCCCCCCTCCCCCCTGGATCACGTGTGTTTTTTTGGAAGTCTATGTAAAAGCTATTTTTGACTGGAAAAAAATATTAAAAAAATGGTGATTCGAAAAACTTTTATAAAAATATGTATTTGCAATAAAATTTATGAATAATTAATTAATGTTGTCTTCGTCCCACCGAGTTGCATGACTTTCATTTAAGGTTACAACTGGTAAAGCTTCTTCTTCACTGGCAGTTGTTATTGGCAAAGAGGTTTGTGACAACAAATCGTTCAAATCGCGCCGTTCAAAATTTCGGTTCAGAAATAGCGCTTTTTGACAAAAAATAAATAAAATTAATACACGTGATGTCTAACGAGACCTTTCTTTCATTTTTTTATTTTAATCACTGATAATGTATATATTTTGAAGAAATAGTTCTCCTGTAACATGGTGACTTGATCAGTTATTGATTGTTGTTCATTATAGCGAAATAACCCCAACAAATATTTATTCAACAGGTAAATTAGCCTCTTAATTAACGAGTTAAATATACCAGTACGCTTCAAAGTAGGTACGCAGTTTGATTTTTCTATTCTATTAACGAAAATTTACGTTAAAAGAAAAGACAGAATAACATAGGTAATGCATATCTATGAAAATTTTGTATAAAGAAATAATATTTAGTTTTACACTACTGCATGTTCGATATTTTGTGTCGACTGTTTATCATGCGGTAAACTAATATATTTAACTTAGGAAGATTGGTATAAATCACCTGAAAGAAAGTTAATCTCATTTTAAGCCACAAATCTTACTTACTAAAGTTAATTACTGACATCTTAAATCGGTTTCGTTTGACGGCTTTTAGTTGTCTTTCTCTTCCGATAGGAATATTTATGATTTATTCAGAAGATTAATTACGAAAAATAAAAATAAAACTTATTTACCCAGTAAGCTATATCACAATAAACATGAAACATTATTTATTGATGACATCAAGGTTTGCGATCGCAAACTAGGTAAGTGAGAAAAAGACTCAAAAAACCGGCCAAGTGCGAGTCAGACTCGCGCACTGAGGATTCCGTGCCAGCCTTAACTGAATTTGGGAATCCACTTACTTCCACTTAGTAAAATACCACAATATTAGGTTGACAGCAAATATAACTTTGTTTTTTATAGTGTTTGTATGAAGTACAAAGTTATGTTTGCGGTTGTTGAAAATGCGCTATATCTTAAAAACTTCTAGTTCGATCCCGTCAGAACCAATTTTCGTTAAAAGTATTTGTTAAAATCTACATTACATATTTTTTTCAAAGTTTAGACTTGCTTAGTTTGGAAGTTAGATGGGGGGGGGGGGGGGCATTTTGCCACTTTGGAAATCTAGCTATGAAACGTTAGACTTTAAAAGAAAATGGTTTTAGGAACCTCTATGTCAATTTAAAAGACCTATCCATAGACCTATAGACACCCCACACGGATAGGTTTGACATTTTTTTTTGTTGTTTTAGTTTCATGTATGGGAGCCCCCCCTTAAATGTCATAATTTTTTATTTTTTGTATGAGAATCGTAAAGCGGTTAACAGGATATATTTTTCTACTAAATTTCAACAGTGTGATGCTCATAGTTACAGAATAAAATGGCTGTGACATACTGACGGACAGACATACAGACAGGTTCCGTTTTTTGCCATTCGGCTACGGAACCCTAAAAAGCAGTACAAAGTCAGGGCTAACTTGTTCTATTAATAAATAAATGTTATAGTCACATACTGTTGATTGTCGAGTCGTGTCATTATAACAACGGATTAAATAGATATGTCCTACTTATGTCCAATTACACGATCCTCTCGGTTAGAACAATGGAGACAGAAAGACGTGTTGATATTTTAACCTCCAGTTAACTACCTAAAATGTAACTTTAGCATTATCTGTGGTAATCAACGGATTTGCTTTTTCAGTGGCTTAAGCACACATTAAAAGCGAAATGAATGAAAGTGAATTTAATATCTCATTGATAGTAGAATTACAGTTCTATTTATATCTTTGAATGTTACTCAGTCAAAACATATTAAACTACATATTTCAAAGAAATCTTATTAGGGGCCTGTTTTACAATTATCAAAATTATTACCAAAGAAAAATACGTTTACAGTTTTCAAAAGATGTGTACGGTAACCAGAAATTATCAGAAAGATTTCAAATTTTATTTTTTTTATATTGAGTTTTACGGCTTGTGGCCTAGCCATCCAGCCAAATCTTTATTAGTATTGCAATTATTCTTGATAGTATTTCCCCAGTTTTTTATCTTCGAGTACCAATCATACTATATCATAGGCAATATTCAAACCGGTATTTCTTTCTGTGATCTGATCCAAAATCTTCATATTTCTTTAATTGTGGATTTAAAAAAATCATTTTCCTCTCGCCATAAAGAAGACATCAACTTTTTAAAAGCCATTTCACGGGCGAACGCACCGTGCATAATACCGCTCTCGCTGCATCGATGACGTTTATGGGTCAGATAATAATATCACTTGTGTACTGTCCATTTGTTGGTTTACATATGTTTGTCCATTCGCTATTTTGCCGCGAGTTCGAATGTTCGTGAGTAGTTTCTTTAGGGCTGATTTTTCAATAGTCAGATAAGAAATATTCGTCGAACAAAATACAATATGGCTAATTTGAAAACGTCACCTAATTGTCAGCAATCACAGGTACCTGTCATTTTTTTAAATCTGTCGCTTTATAAATTAACAGCCTGATAAGTTTTATCTGACCATTGAACAATCGGCCCCTAGTAAAACAAAAATAAAAAAGAAACGAAACAAATTCATTTTAGTAATTTGTAAGGCAGTTGACAATGGCATTATAATATACAAAATTTTTTTTGGCTCCAATCACATAGGTAAATTGCTCTAATCTCAAAGAAAGTAGCGAATGCAATTGTGTTATGGATATCAAAAACTATCGTGGTACCACAACACCCAGATCCAAGATACACTATAGCAAATTATGATTTCTACATTGAACTGTCCGGAAATCGAACCCGGGAACCTCGGAGATGATGACGCCATGAGACCCAGTGTAGCCACTACGCCACAGAGGTCGTCAATATGGGCTACCCTAGCATTTTTAGCTTTAGCATTACCCTGAATCGTCATTATAGTGTGCTCTACTTCGTCAAAATATAAATAAATTACTTCCTTCTTATTCCTATTCCGAACACAGAGAACGAATGTACCTTTGCAGTTTAGGTCAAGAAAAGAAGGATACTAGAAGGAATCGCTGGGAACATTTTTTCTGAATCCTACGAGCTGAAACCTTTGATATGTTGACCCCCTTACTAGTTCAAACAAAGTAACGATGTCAAAAATCGTGTTTCTTCAAATTCCCTTTACAAGATTCAACGATACTTATTTTTCAACACACTTGCTCATAACGACGTCTTTATTCCACCGATTTTTGGCTCATAATCATAGATATTAAACACGCGTGCTTTTTCATTATATTATTGCACTAGTGCCTTTAGTTTAATAACCCGACCAATTTAGGTTTGTACCCTAGTACCAAGTCGTAAGTAAGAAGAAGAAGCGATATAATTTAGTCGGGTTATACAATACTTTTATTTTAGCAACAAACAGTATTTATGCGAAAAATAACAGTATCTACATATTTATTTCAAAAAATGGTTAATCCAGATTTATTACTAAAAAATAGCTTAAACTCATTTAACATTTTCTGTGATTTGTGTTTTAAACACGAATTATTACATTTTTAACCTTGGCTTTTGGCCGATCTGGTTCGCGCCTAAGCCTTGCGCGAGCATCGGTATCGCGGCAAGAAAAAAAAACAATGCGCCATTTTTCGTAAATAATAATTGTCGGCTGTGACGAAGTTTGCATTATTTAAGAAGTTTAATATTAATGAAAATGCCTACTTCAAGTGAAGAAAATGAAGAAAACCTATTATTTACTCCGCCGGACATACGTAACGAGGCAAAAAACACGTGCGAAAGTCTGTGCCATCAAAATCGAGTGAAATGTATTTTTACTAAATGTTTTAATAATTAAAAACTTAGTAAATGAAGAGTCTTGTTTTTTCCTCGCAAGTGTGTTGAAAAACGTCGTATGATACGCGTGTGCCTGTGACCATTATATACGCGGCTTTCTTATGGCGCACTCGCTTTCGCTCGTGCGCACACAATATCGCCTTGTATATAATGGCCAACTTAGCACACTTGTATCATAATGTACTATAACTTGTTTAACTGTTCACTATATATATGTATATCAGCCAAAGGACGTCCACTGCTAAACATAGGCCTCCCCCACGGTTTTCCACAGCGACCGATCACAAGCGGTCTGCATCCAGTTTGTTCCTGCGATCTTTAAAGGTCGTCTGTCCATCTCGTCGGTGGACTTCCAACGCTACCATAGTAATATGCAATAATAGAAATGAATAAAACGAAATAATAATATCCCTTAATAGAGTTGCTTATTTTTCACTCCAAGAACTACCTATGGTTTGCAACCAAACCAAACATTGATTTTCACCAACACTTATAAGCACGCTCACTTTTTCCAACTATTTCCAAGAAAAACCGGTAAAAATTGATAAGTAATTGCACTGTCACTACACTAGTCGAATGGAATTCGCGACCAAACTCTTTGATTTCTGGCCGTAAAAAAGTTAGGATCTTTAGAATTTAAAATTGTATGTTTAGAATACGTTCAACGCGTGTAAAGTACACAGCTAGTGTGACCGATAGTGTGGAGCTAAGATTTGTCGCGCTAGGTTAGTATGGAAACGGACTTCATGATTTAATTTTCACGGTTTTTTCTTCAATAGCGCGTTTTGTGCTACGACACCAAAAATAATTATTTTTATCGGTTCAGTAGTACTTCCTGAGATTAGCTACGAACTTCAATAATTTGACAACAAAAAATATGATATATTAAAAAACCTTCATGAAGTTTTTAACTTCGGTTAAAAGGTTTTATTGTAACACAATTTTTGAAATGAAAAGGTAGGGCTTAAAAGTTTGCATTTACAATTTTATCAAATGTTGTAAAAATACTGTTTATGAAACATAGCTACAGTTACTTTCATTTTGCAAAGGAAAATAATCATGATTTTATATGAATTCTTTGAACAAACTTTGACGTTGACTTGTTTGATTTCTTCGACACAAAATTTGAATGTTCACGACTAAATTTCTTGGAAAGCCAGTAACTTTTATGGTGGCGAAACGTGTTATACAAATATGCTCATAATTGAGAAACAGACAAATAACTAGATAAAATATTGCTGATAATACAATCTTAAGATGTTTCCCTTCATTCTAGTAATCTACACTGATTACAAACCAATATAAAAAAATGATTATTATTAGTTTGTTTGGCTGGGTTGAGGTGTTTTCCACACTTAGCCTCACGATCGGGTCATTGTTGAAAGTTTATTATGCTGTGGTGGATATCAGGAACTTAACAAAAAAAAGGTTTTTAAAGCTTTTGAACCCAAATAAATCATAGTCCAACATCTGGATTCCTGAATAGGCGTGTTGACGTTACGGCCATTATAAACACAGTACATATTTCCAAATAAGTAAACAGGTGAAGACAAATATTTGTGTTATAAGTTTTAGAATTATAAACAGCCCTAGTACTTCTTTTGTAATAATACTCATTCTCAGTAAAATTACTGTAAACTTGTGGTAACGACACTGGAAACACTTTCTTAACGTTTATAAACGTCCATCAGATGAACGTCGTCACACGAGTGAATTTATGTCCCTCATTTTTTAATGCAATAAAAAACGGCTTAGTGCGAGTCGGACTTGAGGGTTCTGTGCGAACTTTAACTGAATTAAGGGTCCACTAAGTTTCACTTAGCCAAAATACCACAATATTTTGTTGACAGCAAAAACAACTTTGTTTTTCATAGTATTTATATGAAGGACAAAGTTATATTTGCGGATGTTAAAAATGTGCTATATCTCTAAAACTACAAGTTCGATGTTGTTCAAATTTTCGTGGAGTAAAGATCTACTTCGTCTTTTTGTTTAAAATTTCCGATTGCTTAGTTTTAAAGTTAGAGAGGGTACGTTCATTTCATCACTCGGGAAACGCTATTATCTCACAAACGTTAGACTTATAGAAAATCAGGTTTAAAGAACCTCAGTGTCATTTAAACGACCTATCCATTGACACACCACACACATAGGTTTTAAGCAAAAAAAATGTTTTAGTTCCATGTAACAAAAAAAATTTTTTTTTCTACGTAATAATATGTGTGAATGAAATTCATTTACTATTTAATTTAAAAAGATTTAAGTGCAAGACGTTGAATAAGCTATGTTTTAGGTGGGTTTTGTGTTTATTAGTTTTTAAAATGAATTATTTAGGTAAAAAGGAATGATAAGATTGGTTACAATATTTGACAAGCAAATAGAATCGGACTTTACACCTACCAATTTTTAACTGTGTAATACCAATAGTTTTACAATTAAGTGGACGTGACATAATATGTACAGGCAGACGGTAAAAACGGTTAACCGATAAATGTATAACCAATGAAAGAATACTGAAGAATTACTAATTTATTCACATTTCATGATTATGAATTGCGTGATGGCTTGGTATATTCCTAGCATGTCTCGCGTCACGAGTTCACGACTCTTTTGTTAATGGGAAGAAAATTGCTGATTATCACTTTACCCTAATTTTACTATTTTTATGAGCATAAACTTGGTTAATATTTTAATATCGTAGCTTAGATATATGTTAAAATTTATAAATATGAGCTACACAACATACCAATTGTCTGGTTTCGAAGTAACCGTTGTGTTGGACCATTTTTTTTTTTGTATTGGATAGCTTTTTTATTGAGGAAGACTTTAGAGCTATAAAACATCACGCTGCGACAGGAGGGGAGGGCAAACTCGAAACGCGCGGACATAAATGCGGGGGACCGCTAGTTATCTATACTGATATTATAAAACAGATGAGTTTGTTTGTTTGAACGCGTTTATCTTAGGAACATTTGGTCCGATTTGAAATATTATTTTTGTGTTGGATAGCTCATTTATCGAAGAAGGTTTTAGGCAAACTCAAAAAGTGCGGACAAAGTCGCAGGGGTTCCCTAGTTTATAATATGAGTGGACCAAAGGTCAACCACGACAAAGAACTTCTTATCTTTACCATACTTCTATGTGAAAAAACAATTGAGCAAATTCTTTTTATAATCTTTTTTTTTAATTCCATGTATGGGATAGAATAAAAAATGATGACATTTGAGGGGAGGTCATCATTTTTTATTCTTGGTACGGAATTTGTAAAGCGGTTAACAAGATACACCTACCTACCAAGTTTCTTCTTTTTAAAGTTAATAGTTTCAGCATAAAGTGGCTATGACATACGGACGGACAGACAGACTTGACAAAACTATAAGGGTTACGTTTTTTGCCATTCATATACGGAACCCTAAAAAGGATTTTCTGAAGTCACAGACAGACAACGAAGCAGTTATTCAGTTTTATTGACTCTTTATTGTAGATTATTGGCATTGATTATGTCTTAATTGTCCCTTTAGATTACGTTACGGTTTGGTATAATGATGATCATGAATTGAAACTTGGTACGTAGATGTAATCTGTAAGTCATTCACGATTTTCATTCAAACATAAAAAGATAAGGGAATACATGAAACTGAAACCGATTGAACTACTATTACGATCATATAAAACTGATAGATACCACGAACAAATTTCGTGATTCATAAATTGACGCCACTATTGAAATGAAATTAAAACTTTAAGAAATACGGTACAATCTTTTCGAATTCTTTCGTCACAAATTTGGTTCAATCAAGCCTTAATTTTTTTAAATCGAAGACGTGCTTAGCTTAGGATGTATAAGAACTAATGAGGCCAAATTTGTCTCATTCTATAAAGGTTTACGGGTTGGAAAACTTAAGAAGCATATTTTACCGCAAATGTAGACGATTCCGGCAATTGTCCCGCCTGCACACGATATCTAGTCTTAACATCCGATTTCTAAAAAAAATAAACAAAGTCTGCTTCCACACTATTATATCGTCTGCAGTGCTGGCTGCATAAAATTGATTGGTCAGGCGTCAGACGTTGCGACCGAAGTTTATTATAAATCATTTAACAACGTAAACTGAGAAATTTTGCCAAATAACTAAATTATAAAACACACTTAGCACCAAATTATTGCCCTTCGATCAAAAGCGCAGCATAGGACGTCCACCGACAAGATGGACAGACGACCTTGTAGAGATCGCAGGATAACACTGGATGCAGACGGCTTGCAACCGGTATGTTAGGTGAAGCCTATGATCAGCTTTAGACTTCTTTTATAATGATGATGACGAACGATTAACGCCTATAAAAATCGGATGTCTAATAGATACCTATATGGGACTGGTCAATAGGTGAATCGCCTCATTATAAAGGACTTCCACTGCTAAGCTTAGGCCGTGGGGGACCACGGTCTGCATCCAGTGTGTTCTTGCGATCTTTACAAGGTCGTCTGTCCATCTTGTCGGTGGACGTCCTCCGGTGCGCTTTTGATCAAACAAAGAAGTACTGAATCGGGCAAAACCCCTGTCTGTATGCGCGGCTATGCTCAACTCTGGAGGAGGCTTTGGTCAACTCATCCCGCTGATATATTTTACTTCTTCAACAGATATGAATAAAAGTGTTTAACATGTGACATTTACAAATACAACAACGCAACCAAAAACGTAAAAAATAGTGATGAGATTAATACGTAACTTTTAATTAAACGACTGTGATTTTGTCTAGCTTTAAGAAAATACTTATTAATAAAATGACTGAACGTTGATTCTTTCAAAAAGTTCAAAATTAGTTTATTTTGTTCATAGGCTATTGCTAGCACTTATTCACGTCCCAACATTAACCCTACCACAGCTTCAGGACAATTGTGGACTACCGCTGAGAAGAAGCTGCGCAACAAACTCAGTCACTATTGTCAATGCCTCTTTCAAAAATATTACAATTTAAATCTGGACCATAAAAGCATAAGGTCGAATCTCAAGATACACCCTAAAACACTTTTTGCCAGTTTTGAACTACACTTTTTTTGCTCTTCCTGGCAAACTAACTCTTTTATTTCTATTTCATTGCGGAGATACAAAAGGTGTTTAATGATGTTTTTGACAAATATACAATATGGCTAAATTGCACAGTAGCATATTTATAAATATACCTTTCTTGCACAAATAACCAATACCTAATAGTATACGTATATCGACGTCAACCATTATGCCTTTATGAAGTTTCAGTCTTTTCTGTGATTCACGTTGGGTGTATTCACAGATACACCTTTCTGCCTCTAATCGTTGCATGCAATGTAATGTTTGGATCTAAAGATACACCATTATGCTAGAAATATTTCTACCTTTACTACAAACGCATAAGTTGAAAGTAAATATCAAGCATTATTCCTATAATAAAGCAAGATTACGCAATTTTTTTTTGGTCGTATGACTTAATATACTTTTATGCCGTCAAACAATTCATGAAAATATGGTCCCATTATAGTCGGTACTGCAGATAGTTTGAATATTTTCCAATCAACAAGTCTTTGAAAATCGTCGAGCGAGCAGTTTTAAGGTCCTAATTTATATGCCGACGATGTTTTTTTTGCCTCTATCCGGAAGACCGGGTGAGCAAACGAGATGGCTAGAGTTAAAAATACCGCCAAAACTTTACGCAATGCTACGTTGCATGTAGGTAAATGTGCGGGGAGTCAAATGTATTGCTTGTCTCTCTCATCCACCGTTTCTATTGCGCGTGGCAAAGCGAGATGAAACTAGTGCGCCAGTGCTCTTTGTATGTAAACTTACAACCGAGATACATGAAACTAAAAGAAAAAATAGAAGAGGAGCATAAAGCTCATATTAAATTAGCCGAAGAGAGATGTACATTGAAAAAGAAAGACAAAGAAGGAGCAACAAATAATTCTCAGAAGAAAAAGTTCTTATTTGGCGACTCCCAATCTTACAAACACAAAATCGGCTTACATGCGTAAACTATGGACGTTAGAATTGACCATGTTTGATGCAACTGAAGATACCGCGACGAACCTCATCATCATTATCAGCCAAAGGCTGTCCACTGCTGAACATAGGCCTCCCTCACGGTTTTTCACAGCGACCGAGACAAGCGGTCTGCATCCAGTGTGTTCCCGGGATCTTAATAAGGTCTTCCGTCCATCTTGTCGGTGGATGTCCCACGCTGCGCCAAAAGGTCAAAAGGTCTCCAATCTAGAACTTTTATGCCCCAACGGCCATCAGTTCTTCGCGCTATGTGCCCTGCCCACTGCCACTTGATATTACTGTTTCGTAGGGATATGCCCATTACCTTAGTTATTCTACGTATCTTCTCATTTCTGATTCGATCTCGTTGATAGGCCCATAGTTAGAGACCACGTTTCGGATCCGTATGTCATCACTGGTAAGACATACTGGTTGAAGACTTTCGTCTGCAGACACTGAGGTATTTGAGACGAGGAGACGCTCTTGCGCAGTTTCACGAACGCTGCCCAGCCGAGTTGGATTCGTCGATTGACCTTTTTCTCCTTTGTGATTGTTGAACCTATCTAATTAGATCACTTGTCTAAGGTAGACGTACTCGTCGACAACTTCGAGAGTTGAGTTTTCAACAGATACTGGATTGGATACAACACGGGAACTTGACATAATTTTCGTCTTTTCCATGTTCATTTTAAGACCCACTTATTGGGATACTCGGTCAAGGTCTTCGAGAATATTGCTAAGATAATCTAGCGTCTTTGCCACAATGACTATATCATCGGCAGACCGGAGGTGTGTTATGTATTGGCCATTGACGCAAATGCCGAATCCTTCCCATTCCAGGAGCTTGAAGGCGTCTTCGTGCTATATTTTTCGGGCTATATTCCCTTGGAAACACCGATGCAGGCAAAGAGTTCCACTCTTTGGCTGTGCGCATTATAAAAGATGTTGCGAAGCGCTTAGTTCGCAACAGTGGAATATCTACACGGTATGGGTGGTAGCCCGCGGTGCGTCTAGACGTGCGGTGGTAAAAAGGGGATGGAGGAATGAGCTCATGGAGTTCCTGTGCACACTCCCCAAAATAGAAAAAATAATGATTTTTTTAAAATAATGTTAGAAAGCAAACTAGATATTATAAGTTTTCATTAGGCCTATGTTCAGCAGTGGACGGCCTTCGGCTGATAATATTGATGATGATGATGATTTTTTAGAGGTACAAGTTGTTATTTATAAATGCTTAACCGCTGTCTGCTTAAAATAATTATTAGATATTCAAAAATATGCTATTAAATACAAGCTGACTTCCAACGTATGCTGTCATTGGGTAATTAATAACATAATACTATATCTTAATTTGCGAATTTAATTTTACAACAATAATCGTAAGCAAAACATCGTATCACCGATACTCCTCCGCGAAGCTGGTATTTAAGTAATTATTTCAAGCAGAAAGTCGTATGTTGGCAAAAAATTAAAAAACAATTATTTTAAAATAGTTTTTTATTGTTTTGATTTGTCTGAATACTGAAATATGAAAGATATTATTAGTTATTACATATGTGTTACAAAAAGCTGTTATTTTTCTCTGCTTTTTCAATGAAAATTGGCAAATATATTTCTCAAATTTGTTTTGGCTCTCCTGAAAACCTGTCATTTTGCAGATCCGACCTTATGCCTTTAAGGTCCAGAAATGTTCTTACAAGCTTGACCACATATTGTTATCGTTCATATAATCATTTATCACTTTGTTGTACTTATTGATTTTGACAGTAAAACTGTTATTTCTGATGGTTTAATTTTACAGGTTTAATATTTTTTTAGTACTATACATCAAACCAAGCTTTAACATTTTTTTCCCGACTGTTGTTCACGAATGTACAAATGTTTCAAATGATACAATAGCTTTTACCTTTTCTTTCAAGCGGGATGAGAATGATGAGATGACCAAAGCTTCTATTGTAAATGATAAGACAGGTCTTATTTCTAGATACTTAGGTAATACCACAATCAAACGGAAGGCCTTGTTTACTTCAACCGCTCATTTATATTAATCTTTGTGTGTATTAGACATACCATCAATACCTGCATTGTATGTACAGTCTCCAGTACATCGAGTTACCCACTTTTGTTGCAATCTAGCCTTTATTACAACGGTATAAGACAATGTAGTGTTTACCTTGACGTGCTATTAACCTCCTTCGAATTATTTTAAGCCTCACAAGCTAATAATGTACTAAAACCTTGTCAGAATATTATTATAAAATCTCTTTCGCAACTAAAAACGCAACTTTTCAAAAATCTTATTACAATTATGTTCTTACCTTTAAAATACTTTTGTTAAAAACTTAACATAAGAGCGACAAAAGCAGTTAACAACGTATCTTTTTTGCACACACTTCTACAGTATTCGAGTTACTCACATGCTGACTGGTATACAGAGCGTTAAGTCTGCCTCTTTTCTAAGCTTGGCTACGATAAATGAATTTCAGCCGTCATTAGTGTAAAAACTATTAAAACCATTAAAAATATAGGTATGTCATTGTACCAGATAAAAAACGTACCTTTATTAATAAGTAATAAAGTTAAATTAAATTGTTTCTTTCCATAACAATTCATACAAAACGAACAACATCAGAAACTTCAACAAACCAAACAAAAGTACCAAACTTAACCTAGTACACAATGCAGCCGATAGATGGCGCTGACTGTCGGTTAGCTCGCGCGACGTACTGGTTTTTCCGGAGGTACTTGAGCTAAGGATGGTCATTGAGCCGTCAGCCCGCTGGGCATAGGCCTCTTCCTTAGCCGTAATGGCTATAAATCATTTTTGAAGCACGTTGCACCCTACGGTGTGGACAGTGCGTGTAACACCATAAAATTGAACTACTACTTAAACTACGTATATATGATTGTAATGCAGAAAACTATCCTAATTGTTTTATATACGTATACGTGATTATAAAATTATATCCGATTGGAAATAAATTAGTCTTCACTTAGGTCAGTACTAGCCCCGTCTTCACACGGAAGCAATGTTTGATCCATCTCGTACGTAGCTTTCAGCCAGAGCTTGCAATGTACCTATCTCCAAAAAAAGGTTTTTTTTTACGGTTTCACTTAGAATCTATGAATTATATATAAATTTAAAACTACGTCTTGAATCAGTCTATCATAAAAAAAAACTAATGAACATTCGTTGCGTTTTAATGGATTTCAGAATACATAATACCATCAGTTGCCTAGTTTAAGAGATTTAAGACTATATAATACAGACCATGAAGTGGCTTTGTTTTATTCAAGGTAGTGATAGTGATTGTACAAGGAAAGTACAAATAGCGAAATTAGTTCTAAAACTTTTCGGAATACACAGTTGAATTTGTAGGTTATTGGCGTCACGCTCTTTCTTCGTATCTCAATTAAGATCTCTATGGTTGAATGGTAGAGAATGCTTATAGCATTAAGTTCACCATATGTATTGTTTGCGCATGAAGTTTTTAAATAAAGAAAAAATATAATGTGGAAGACTACGGATAGATTTTGAAAGCTAGAACGGACAAGAGCATGTCAAGTTTAACACTGCGGTATCTTAGCTAGTTGTAATAAGAGCTAGTTTGCAACAAAAGTGGGTAGCCTGATGTGCTAGCCACTGTGCTCTCTCATTTCGAATGTTAAACATAAGGTAAAATAAGACTGTCATGTTACAAAATGTATAATAATCCCTAATTAAAGAGAGAAAAAAAACTTTAAAGCTCAAATTTAGGTTTTTCAAACTAACGTTAGAAAAATAGACGATTCTAAAGTGGTAAAACGTTTGTCAATCTTCCCTCTTGGCTAGTTTAAACACCAATAATAGGTGATTGATAATCTAACACTAAAAGTACTTATATTATAAAGCTGAAGAGTTTGTTCGAACGCGCTATTCTCAGGAACTACTGAACCGTTTTTTTTTTTTTGTTAGATAGCTTATTTATCGAGGCAGGCTTTAGGCTATATAACATAATAAATAAAAATAGAATAGAATTGTTTATTTGCGTTTAAATGGAGTATACAGAAGTTTTACATTATAATTTATGTTCGGCCCATTAAGCCATTAACAAATAGCATGCAAATTTATAGTTTACAATAATTGGCTATTTATATTATTAAGAAAAGGTATTATTATTTTACTACAATCATCATGTTAGATATATATTAGTAATATTATTTTTATTTTAATATCCATTTCATTACGTCTTACAAGTCTTAAATACATACAGCAAATAAATTATAATATAACATGTAAAGCACAGTATTGATAATCTTATATTTATTATATTAAAATATTGATTATCTTAAAATGATGTCATATTATTCATAGGAACAGCAGAATAATAATAAAATGCTTTTATTTCTTAAGATATTAAACAAATATGTTGCTGGGCTTCCCATAAAGTTATCTAAGCGAAACTTGTGTAGGGATAGCCTCGCACTTCCTTATCTTAAACAGAGAAGATATTTAACACAGTAGTATACAGGTTAAAATTGTAATCCGTGCCAAAATTTTGGGTACAGACTCCACTGATGAATATGAACAACTTTTACTAGGGGGCAATAGTGAAATCGAGAAAAAAAAACAGCTGTTCCATACAAAAGTTCAATTGGAGCGCCTCAAAATGTATGGAACAGCTGTTTTTTTTTTCTCGATTTCACTATTGCCCCCATAGTAAAAGTAGTTCATATTCATCAGTGGAGTCTTTACACAAAATTTCGGTACTGATAAAAAAGTCACCCTGTATAACTAAGCTTAGTAGAGGATAATCATGTATGTACTGGTGGCACTGAAGTTAAAACAGTTACATCACGATTCGACTTATAAAAGCAGAGCAACAATGAGAAATGTTGCAAAAACGGGGGCTAAATATTCCTTTTGGGAGCTTCCGTTGCGTACGTTACGTAAACCGTTTAAGATACACAAAAAATATGTATGACGGGACTGAAGTTCTACAATAAAGTCCGCGACAACACATGCCTTGATATCTTATATGGTTAACTTACTACAAACTTTTTGATGTTCATAAATTAGATAAAAATTTAAGCACTATTTTCAAATTTATTATTAACAAAATAAACATATTCATCATAACGAGCATTTAATTTTGATCTAAATTGCCCTATACATCATTTAATTTCAATAAATATCTCAGAAGATATCACAGTTTTAAAATAACTCCGCACCAAAATTATTTGCTTGCGCTAACCGCAAAGATTGCTGGGCTCTTTATGTATGTGTATTGCGTTGAAATGTTTTGCAGAATATCCGAAATATAAGCCGGCGACGACGCGGGGAATAAATTAATAAGGGCTACTAACTCAGTTTCTAATTGAAGCCAGCTAAGCTACTTGATACAAGGTGACTAACTATTGACTACCCTGACACGGTTACTGCCAACTTCATTACATGACGTGTAGGTGCGATGTGGTTTAGCGTTAACTGCCCAATATTTCATAGCAAAGACGTTCCATATTTTAATTATTCGTTGGTTAGTGCTTATTGTTCGATAGTGAAACAGGCCCTTAGTTAGTTTGAGATTTAAATATTCCATTTAGTGTCAGATGTAATAATTACAAGCAAAACAAAAAAAATGCTACTGCAATTAATTTTTTATCAGTTCATAAACTTCTTTTTCAACACACTTGCTCATAACGACGTCTTTATTCCACCGATTTTTGGCTCATAATCATAGATATTAAACACGCGTGCTTTTTCATTATATTATTGCACTAGTGCCTTTAGTTTATTAACCCGACCAATTTAGGTTTGTACCCTAGTACCAAGTCGTGAGTAAGAAGAAGAAGCGATATAATTTAGTCGGGTTATACAATACTTTTATTTTAGCAACAAACAGTATTTATGCGAAAAATAACAGTATCTACATATTTATTTCAATAAATGGTAAATCCAGATTTATTACTAAAAAATAGCTCAAACTCGTTTAACATTTTCTGTGATTTGTGTTTTAAACACGAATTATTACATTTTTAATCTTGGCTTTTGGCCAATCTAGTTCGCGCCTAAGCCTTGCGCGAGCATCGGTATCGCGGCAAGAAAAAAAAAACAATGCGCCATTTTTCGTAAATAATAATTGTCGGCTGTGACGAAGTTTGCATTATTTAAGAAGTTTAATATTAATGAAAATGCCTAATTCAAGTGAAGAAAATGAAGAAAACCTATTATTTACTCCGCCGGACATACGTAACGAGGCAAAAAACGCGTGCGAAAGTCTTTGCCATCAAAATCGAGTGAAATGTATTTTTACTAAATGTTTTAATAATTAAAAACTTAGTAAATGAAGAGTATTGTTTTTTCCTCGCAAGTGTGTTGAAAAACGTCGTATGATACGCGTGTGCCTGTGACCATTATATACGCGGCTTTCTTATGGCGCACTCGCTTTCGCTCGTGCGCACACAATATCGCCTTGTATATAATGGTCAACTTAGCACACTTGTATCATAATGTACTATTAACCCATTTATGCCCTCTGACTGTAGTTAAGTTTCAAATATGAAACGAATATTTTTAACCGAAGGATAACGGAGCAGTCCCCTTTTAATTTCTAGTCTAGCCTTCAACCAGTGTGTGTTACCAGTGATGACATACGGATCCGAAACTAGGTCTTAACTATGGGCCTAATAAAGAAGCTTAAAATCACACAACGAGCGATGGAGAGGGTTATTCTCGGTGTTTCTCTACGAGATCGAATCAGCAAACGAGGAGATACGTGGAAGAACTACGAATCAGTCAGCTAAAGTGACAGTGGACAGGGCATCGAAGAACTGATGACCGTTTAGCAAGAAAAGTTCTCGATTGGAGTCCCTTCAACCAAAAGCGCAGCGTGGGACGTCCACCGACAAAATGGACGGACGACCTTGTAAATATCGCAGGATCAAACTTGATGCAAACCGCTCACAACCGGTCGCCGTGGGAAGCCGCGGGGGAGGCCTATGTCAGCAGTGGACGTCCTTTGGCTGATAATGATGAGATGATGATGAGTCCTCTTTTATGTCTCACCTCTCATTAAGACATAAAGCAAAAATCTATTGCTGTAAAAATATCTTTTTAACAACATATGTTTTACTTTTCTTTTATTTGTTAAGCTACTTTTTTATTCTCATATCGCAATATCTTACTTTAAATTTTGATTCACTGTGTATAGCGAACATCTAAGCATTTGGTGAAGTATCCTCTTAAGACGTTGCAAATGAAGCCACCGTGTAAATAGAGGGTCCCAATTTATGATCCGGGTCATCCGGCATCCGGGATATCCGAGATTGAGCCGGATTACTCACCCTATCCGTGACAATTCTGGGATTCGAAGGAGAATTGGGTAATTTACAAGCGATTGCAATAGATTTGTTGACAGTTTGAAACCACTGACACAGTATAATAATAAGTACTGCCACTAATTGCGGAATCTTACTTTTATTGATTGTTTATTTATGTCTAAGCAGGACAATGGTAAGATTTATGGTCATCGTCATCATCATCATTATCAAAGGACGTCCACTGCTGAACATAGGCCTCCCTCACGGCTTTCCACAGCGACCGATCACTAGCGGTCTGCATCCAATTTGATCCTGCGATGTTTAAAAGGTCGTCTGTCATCTTGTTGGTGGATGTCCTACGCTGCGTCTTTGATCGAAGGGTCTCCAATCTAGAACTTTCATGCCCCAACGGCCATCAGTTCTTCGCGCTATATGCCCTGCCCATTGCCTAGACCTTACTGATTCTCAAGGTTATGTCCGTTAACTTAGTTTACCTTAAATTTATGGTATTACTATCAAATACAATGATGCTAGTCTCCCACAGATTCTGCATTGCGATTGTGCACTACATGACAGTTGGTATGCATGTTTCTTTTTATTGCTTATCTTAATCATTTCGTAAGCTATTACAATGAAATCGTTTAAATTAAATAATAAAAGGTTTTTTTTATATATAAATAAATAAATATGCGCCAGACAACACACCAATTGTCGTGGTTTCGAAGTAAGGAATTTTCTTCCTTGTGTTAAGAATACCAGGCAACGATTATGTTGGGGGCGTTCCCAATAAATACTTAACATCCAAGTCTTAGGTACATATGTTCGTGCTCATCACACAAACATTTGTTCCTTGAGGGATTCGAACCCGCGACGGCCGGCGTCATAGTCAGGAGCTCTAACCAATACACCGAACGCGTCGTCAGATTATCACTACTTGTATAAAACAGAATCGCTTCCCGCTTTGTACCTGTGTATGCTTAAATCTTTAAAACTACGCTACGGATGTTGATGCGTTTTTTTTTTTGATAGACTGATTTAAGAGAAAGGTTTATACGTATAATACATTGCACCCGTGCGAAGCCGGGGCGAGTCGCTAGTTATAGTTACGCATAAATGAATTCATTTTTTCCTTAACAATGGTTTTCCTCTAGATAGATTTAGAATTTATTATCTGATTCTTACTTAAGCGATGTCAAACGCATTTTTCGTCGTCTTGTAAATTATTAAATAGTACAATACACATATTATAAACATTAATCTTGTATATTTGTTTATAGTCCGGTCAAATTAGACATCCAAGGTTACAAAAACTCCCACCTAGCTGAAAATTGGTAGGATTGCTTAAAACACCATCATAAATGAAATGTAGAAAGTCCCCATCGATCCGATACCTGGAAAAAAAGTTACTCGGGGTCAAAAGTCACAAAAACGGGTTTTTCGCGATTTTCAGCAAAACGGTAATATTATTATAAAATTAGCCACGACAAAAATTGTAGAGCAGATAAATATCTACAAAAAATGTCTATATACTTTTCTTCCTAAGAGCCACCGTTTTTGACATATAACGATCCAAAAAGTTGAAACTATTGAATAATAATAGATATTGGCAACGGTTGAAAATGATAAAAGTAATAAAAGCGGTGTAAGTTTAAAAAAAAAGCGGATATTTATCCATCTGACTCATAATTCTCTAATACTTCTGCTTCTTCTTCTCCTTGTTCTTCTTCTTCATCCTCGCTGCAAGTAAATTGCTCCAATAATGACAAATCGCATGTCTCCTCGTTAACATCAAATGAATCCTAAATTGTTGGTGATTCAACATTGGAGCACGACCGGTCTTGACAATTAGTACATGCTACAGAACAAAACAGGTCAACTTTTTTGCAACCACATTTAGCACTACATCCCTTTTTACGCAGGTGGGAGTAAAGTTTGAACTGGTTCTAATGTATTGTCGACCAACTTCCAACCCCACTCTTTTTGTCTAGCTGATAACCAAGCCACACTTGAACTTGGTAATATACCCGAAAAAGATGTTGATGAGCAGCCGCTGAGGTTGGAAGAAGACAAGCTAACTGCACTTGTTTTTTATTTCGGGTATTTTTAACGAAACATGCATATCGAAACTTATCTAAGCACGTAGTTTTTTAAGGAGCTCCATACATAGAGAGAAGACACCAAATTCCGTTGGTGATAACTTCTTCTTGAGTTACCCGACATTCTCATAATTATAATATTTTATATGTGTAAGATACACTGACCGATAGAATAATATTTTTACTTGTATTACAGCTTCAGCGATGTATACAGTGTGTCCCTGGATAAAGTGCAATCCCGAAAGGGGATGAAACTAGACCATGAATCATTGACTAGAAAAATATTTTAAAAAAATATAAAAAAATATTGTAGGATTTATTGGTATTTTAAGATTTTCATGTTTCATTAAGGACTCTTTGTACAAAAGTATTGATTTCTTCCAAAATAATGGGTCTATTTCTTTGAAAAAAAAAAACAGTATGCCTAATACCTGGCGATGACCATGAAATAATAAATAGTCCGCAAAAAAGTAACTATCTTGGGTAAAAAAATGTATTTTTATGAAAAAAATGATTTTTTAGACGTTTATTTTAAAAAACTTCAAATTACTAAAAAATGTGCCCTATAACTATGTAATTTTATAGCTTACTTTTATTCTTTACCATTTTAGCTTCCAAATAAAAAAAAAACAATGTTCTCTCTTGTAAAATAATTGTTTGTAAGATTGTTTATGTGAATTCATCTAATTTATTTATTTTGATTTTATTGTTTTTTTAGCCCAATAATAATTTAATTTCATTTATATGTAATTCTGTTGTAATTAAAACTTAAAAGAAAAATTTTATCTGCAATATTTTCCGTAATTAATACTGTTAAGTTAGGAGTGTAATTATGTAATTCAGGACTGAATTGATGTTTGAAATTATCGACATTTCATATCAATGTATGTGGAATCGTTTAAAGCAATGATTAATGGTGGTTCGAAGAGAATTTGGATGGCACTTCCATCAATCATTGGATTTACGTAAAAATCTCGTCAAAACGTTTGATGGGTGAACATTTTAGCACAAAAAGCAAAAAGGAACGGTTATTTTTTTTACAGTTAAAACTAAAATCCTAGTTTCTTAATTTTCTTTTTGTTTTATAGTGTTTTGTCACTATACGTACACTATATTGTGAGAGCAATCTAGCAACATTGATGATGTCACGCAGCCGACGCGTCAAAGAAAGCGCTTGCAAAATTCAACAGGCTTGCTAATGTGACGGTGGCCGTGTGGTATAGACATACGTCCGAATAGCGTAAGACACGGGGTTCAATTCCTCGTCTGTCACAGCCAAAAGTTGCTTTTTACTAGTGCAATTTATATTGTTATATTGTAATGTTTGCGTAAGTAATAGTTTTGTAAGTTAAAGTTTGATACGTACTTTCTTTTGCATTCTGCAACCCCTTATTGGTAAACCTCTTTCAAGGAATGCCAAGTATCTCTAACAACTAACGGTCCCGCGTGACTGCTTCCGCACGTTTTGAGTTTCCTCCCTCCCGTCCCGTCGCAACGTGATTATTTATAGTCTAAAGCCTTCCTAGATAAATAAACTAACCAACATAAATATATTTTTGCAGATCGGTCTTGTAGTTCCTGAGGTAAACGCGATCAAACAAACAAACTCTTCAGCTTTATTGTACTTTTCGACACGAGTATTCTTTCAGGGGAATAAAATTTCTATCTTTCATCAAAACAAAACAATTCTATTTCTTATTTATGACTTAAAACCATGGCTTACAAGCAACAAACGTAATTTCGGATAGATTTTTTGTAAATAACTTCTACTCCAGCGATACACGTAATGAGAGACAATAAACATTCAACCTTGGATAGACCAAACGAATTCCTTGGGCGTCTGGCTCGAAGGACCAATGGTATAATGAGGTAATCATAATAAGTAGTTTCTTGGAAAAAAATGTTCTGATTATGTAAATAGAGTCCATAACAAGGAATGCGCGAGTAAACAAGATTATGATTATTAAACATGTTGTTTGTTCATAGCAAAAAAAAAGTGATGACAATAATAAAAATCGGTTCGTCATTTTCACACCTCAGCTAGGCCCATTTCCGCGATCAAAACTTAACTTCTTATCTACAAAAAGTTAAGATTTTTAAAATCACTTCAGCCGTTTTATGGAGTTACGAAACATAGGGCTGATTTTTCAATGGTCAGATTAAACTTATCAGACTGATAAATCATAAAGCGTCAGATTTTAAAAAAATGACAGGTACTTATGTATGATTGCTGACAATTAGATGAAGTTTTCAAATTAGCCATATTGTACTTTGTTCGACGAATATTTCTTATCTGACTATTGAAAAATCAGCCCTTAGATAAATAAGCACATTTACTCTCCTATGCGTATCAAACCTATTTGATGTTGTAAGAGTTGTTTTGTTTTAAAAATGGCGCATGTTGTTTCCAGTACCGGACCATTAAAATAAAATACCGCAACATATCGCAACATTTCTGCCTTGTTTAAAAAATAATAATAACCTAATGGAACCAGCTTGGGATTAAAAGTATTGAGTGGGTCACCAAGGGGCAGGATGATAATTAAATAAAATAAAGTGTGTAACGCGGCAACGCTTACTATTTCAAATTTACGCGCGCGAACGTAATTCATTTCGCGGTATTATTCTGTCTGTGGTGTCGCTAGGCTGCGCCGGCCAATGGGAGCGCGCTACCGCCCCCACACCCCGAAAACGGTCTCTTCCTTCCGTGTGCGTGTTCGGAGTGATATTGTGTTCGGACTAAAAACTTAAAATTTACTCAATATTGTTTATTGCAAACTAACACGTTACCTTTGTTTATCTCAATAAATGTCTTGGAAAGTACAAAAGTGTTAGAATGGCGCCCAACTCGCAGCCGAACCTGTGAACAGAGTGCCGGCTAGATAGCTAGCTACGACGTGCGTTGCGTACGTGGCACGCAGTTTTCCGCAGTGTAGTTAATTCAAGTTATCTCCGATAAGGACTTGAGTGAAGATGGCTTCGGGAACGCGATCCAAAACGGGGGCTACCCGGGATTGCGACGACCTTGACAACCACTCGGCGGGAACCACCTCGACGGTCGCGGGCGATGACGACCACGCCCCGTACCACGACGCCGAACGAGCAGCATCACCAGCAGCGTCCAGCGCGGCCGGCGCAGTACCCGGCGCGTTCATGACCGGCGCGCAGGTGTCCACCCTGCTAGAGACCTTCGCGCAATCACAGCGAGAGGCCAACCGCATCCTTTTCGAGAGCATCGTGACTACGATGAACCGCACGACGAACACGACGGGACCAGTGGTGGCTTCACCTACATCGCCACCGCTGTCGACGCACGAGACGCAGTACCGAAGCGGGTCATTTGCTAAGTGCACGGCGCGCTTCGACGGACGAGCGGACGACGCCGACAAACTAGAAGCCTTTCTCGACTCTGTCATCACCTACAAAGAGTGCCTAGGCGTAAGCGACGAGCACGCGCTACGCGGCCTACCCATCTTGTTGGTAGACGACGCGACAGTATGGTGGCGCGGCATCAAAAACTCCGTCTTTACATGGGACGACGCGGTAGCGCGCCTGCGCGGTATGTACGGCGCCGCGCGACCGGCCTACAAAATCCTTCGTGAGATCTTCGCGCAAGAGCAAGGACAGCAACGGTGCGACGTGTTCATATCAAGAACGAGAGCGCTAATCGCTAAACTTCCGTATGAACTGGACGAGTGCATACAAATAGACTTTGTGTACGGGCTACTTGATCGACGAGTGCGTAAACGCGTAACGCACGAAAGTGTAGTGTCGTTAGATCAGCTGGTGGATAGGGCCCGCGAGTTCGAGGAGTCGCTCGCAGAGGTGACGCAAGGGGACGCGGGTAAAGGTCTACGCGGCACCACAGGTACCTATACGAAACAGAAGTCAACTGTAAGTAGTACTTTACATACTAATAATAGTAGTGTTAACGTGCCTGCACACTCGCCCTCTAGTTCTAACGACGGCAAGGCCGGCGTTCGTAATCGCACGCGATGTTCTTATTGTAGGAAGTTCGGTCACCAAATAGATGAGTGCCGTAATTTACAAGATAAAAATTCTAAGAGTAAAGATAACGAAACCGATAGCAACGGCGTCAAGCGTAATAGTTCAATACGGTGTTATGGATGTGGCCAACAGGGCGTTATTAAATCTAAGTGTGAGAATTGTAATCCTAAATCGCAAGTAGACTTTCACTCATTAGGTACCCCTCGTAAATGTAATTATGATCGCCAAAAACCTCACTTAAAATCATCCCCGTCTCTTAAGACGAACAAAATGCGTTATCAGTCTTTTCACGGCAAAAATGCAATACAGGGTGAAAATCGGAAGTTTCGTTTCATACAGGGTGTCAATCGTAACTTTTCCGGTAGTTTGAGTAGTGAACTGGTAGGACCCCAAAACACTATGAACGCATTAAGTTCGCGTGAAATTACGCAGATACCGATAGAAAAAGACTTTATTCGCAATTTTCAAGAAATTGCAGATTTCGAACGGAAATGTGTCCTAAGTGACTCGAGTGAATTTTATTCCACCCAGATGGAGGGTGAGCCTCACGATTATTGTTTTTTACCTAATTTGACACTTTACGCAGCGGATGTTGACCTCGACCAGTATAAACCGGTAATTGATGTGACGATACTGGGTCGCAACGGTGTTGCCGTTATGGATACGGGTGCCACCAACTGCCTTGCGAGCCCGTTGTTGTATCGCACGCTATTGGACGGCGGCGTACATTTTACGGAGACGCAGCGGTCGATCGGTTTAGCAGACGGGACGCGGCAGGTTCGTGATGTGCTCAAAGGAGACACAACTGTTGAGCTGCATGGCCGAAAGGTATTTACTTCATTTTTAGTGATCCCCGGAGCCAATACGAGGACGCTCTTGGGGCGCGATTTCATCAGAAACGCAGGTATAATTATAGATATCCAGCGAGCTTCGTGGAGTTTTGCCGACACACCGGACCAGCGGTATGGTTTTGTACAGGACTACGTACTTACCCCTGCTGCTGACGCCGAGCTGATGCGTGTTGAGGCCACGGAGTTGAAGCTGAGAGAAGACGAAGGTATGAACTTAAGTGACGAGCAGCGCGATGGACTCAATGAGCTAATAGTAAAGCACGCAGGCCGCTTTGCTCCTGAAGGTGAGCCTACTGATTTCGCGATGCACCACATCAAAACAGACGAAAGGCAGGAGCCAATCGCTTCTCCACCTTACCGCATTTCAGCCGGTAAAAAGCAGCTCCTGGAGGCGGAGCTTGACAAGCTGTTGCAAGCGGACATTATCGAGGAGTGCGAGTCGCCTTGGGCGGCGAACGCTGTACTGGTCACGAAGAAGGACGGTGGTATCCGCCTCTGTGTGGATTACCGCAAACTAAATGCCGTCACAGAACCGGACCGCTACCCCCTCCCAAGGATGGACGATGTTCTACACGCCGCTAAGACTAGCAAATTCATGAGTACGCTAGATTTAAGATCTGGCTATTTTCAAGTCAGCGTAGCAGAGGAAGACCGCGATAAGACCGCGTTTATCACTCCCCTAGGTACGTATCGATTTAAGAGAATGCCTATGGGTTTGCGTAACTCTGGGGCTACTTTCCAAAGGCTCATGGATAGATTCAAGTCTAATATCCGCGGCGACGTGTCTATCTTATGTTATTTAGACGATTTGATCGTACTATCTGACACGTATTCACGACACCTGGAAGACCTGGAGGCAGTTTTTGAGAGACTTGCCCTTTTTAAACTACGCGTAAACCGCGAGAAAAGCTTCTTTGCCAGAGATTCGGTGAAGTTTTTAGGTCATTTGATAGTTCCAGGTGGTATCCAGGTTAATCCTGAGAAAACCACGGCCATTACAACTCTGCCACCTCCGAGGAACCTGAAACATCTGAAATGTTTCCTGCAGACGACTAGTTGGTTCCGGCGGTTTATTCCTAATTATGCAGAAGTCGCCCGGCCGCTGACGACACTGCTGAAGAAAGACTCCAGCTGGCAATGGACGCAGGAGCAGCAGTCAGCATTTGACCAGCTTAAACAGCTCCTTGTTACAGCGCCGATATTACGGCAAGCCGATGAGACCCAACCGTACAAGCTTAGGACGGATAGCAGTGGCTATTGCCTCGGGGCAGTTCTAATGCAGGGGGAGGGGCCGGACGAGCGACCTATTGAGTACGCCAGCCGCCTCCTGACTGCCGCCGAGAGGAACTACACGACAACAGAGCGTGAGGCCCTAGCTGTCGTCTGGGCTGTTATGAAGTTTCGGGGGTACATCGATGGATCGGAGGTAATCGTCATCTCTGATCACCAGCCTTTGCGATGGCTGATGAGTGTCAAGTCGCCGAGCGGTAGACTCGCTAGATGGGCGCTGACGCTTCAGGAATATAATTTGCGCATAGATTATGCGCCTGGGAAACATAACGTCGTGGCTGACACACTTTCAAGACCTGCGTGTACCGACGAGATAAGTTGTGACCTCTGTCTTGCCGTAGTCGATCTCCCAACGCAGAGTGCATCCGATCTGCGCAAACAGCAGCTTCTGGACCCTGACGTGAAGAGGATTATAGACGACCTGGAAACGGAAGACGAACCCTTTAGGGGGAGACAGTGGGCAAACCGCGGTTACGTGATGTCAGACGGGATTCTGTACAGATGCGGACCTGATTCCGACGACAATGACGATGCGTGCCTGGTCGTTCCGGTGAGCGAGAGAACAAAGGTCCTTGCTGATTTCCATGATGCGCCGACGGCTGGACACATGGGTGTCGAACGTACGCTGCATCGGATCAGTTCAAAGTACTTTTGGCCTGGTATGAGAGCAACTGTGACTGAGTATGTGAAGAATTGTGTGCCATGTCAACGGTACAAGGCTGACAACCGCAAACCAGCCGGTCTTCTTCAGTCCCCTCCAGGTGCCCGCCGTTTTGAGGTAATATCTGTTGATTTGTTTGGTCCTTTGCCGGAGACACCCGCAGGGAATCGATGGATATTGATTGCAGAAGATGTTTGCAGTAGATGGGTCGAACTTTTCGCACTTAAGAACGCTACCAGCGTAGAATGTGCCAAAGCTCTCATTGAGGAAGTCTTTCTTAGGTTTGGTGTGCCGAGGAGGATGGTAAGTGACAACGGAGTACAATTTGTTAGTGAGATCATGCAGCAGGTTTGTAATACGTTCTGCATAGATCAGTGCCTGACGCCGTTCTACCATCCTGAGGCCAACCCCGTGGAGAGGAAGAACAGGGATTTGAAGCCCCAATTGGCCATCTTGGTGGGTAGAGATCATTCATCGTGGGACGTATATTTAGCATCCGTGAGATTCGCGATGAATTCAGCATTGTGCTCTAGTACAGGATACTCCCCTGCGTTCCTCACCTTCGGACGGGAGATGCGCGCACCCGCTGACGCGCTCACGGACATGAGAGATATTGTCGAGAACGACAAGTTCGTAGCTAATATTAGCAATTACCTTAGGAAGCTTTCATCCGCGCTTCTTGACGCTCGGGATTCTCAGGAGAAGGCGCAAGCTATCCAGAAGAGGTATGCCGATGAAGGTCGTAGGCCACCGCCTGACTATAAGGTAGGCGACTTGGTCTTGTTGAAAACTCAGGGTTTGAATGACACTGATCGAGGTCAAACTCCAAAATTTAATCCTAGGCGAGATGGCCCGTATAAGATTTCGAGGGTCTTGAGTGAAACCACTTACCTCCTTGATGGAGAGTCCGGTTCGTTGGGAAAGTATCATGTCTCTCAACTTACGCCATTCGTTGGTCACGTCCAGCCGCCTGTTAGGGAAAAGCGCCGCCGAGGAAGGCCGCGTAAATCTTAGGCTAGTCCAGACTTTGCGTTACGTCGTCTGAACTAGAGGGGGAGGCTGTAACGCGGCAACGCTTACTATTTCAAATTTACGCGCGCGAACGTAATTCATTTCGCGGTATTATTCTGTCTGTGGTGTCGCTAGGCTGCGCCGGCCAATGGGAGCGCGCTACCGCCCCCACACCCCGAAAACGGTCTCTTCCTTCCGTGTGCGTGTTCGGAGTGATATTGTGTTCGGACTAAAAACTTAAAATTTACTCAATATTGTTTATTGCAAACTAACACGTTACCTTTGTTTATCTCAATAAATGTCTTGGAAAGTACAAAAGTGTTAGAAGTGTATTTATTTTCCTTCACAAAAAATAGGCATTACATGTTTAACATTGGTTTGAAACTTAAAAAGGTATGAACAGTTACGAGTAAAATGTAATCCTAGATTTTGTGAGGGACTGGTGCCTGAAATAAATAGAAAATTACCGGGTTATAGCAGAAAAATGTTTGGGAACTTAGGTTTAGATGATATTATTAGAGATTTTTCAACATGATCATTTCACCAAAACTTTTTAGCGTATACCCAAATTCTTCTTGCCCAATCTTCAATCAATTATTTCGATTTTATTTAAACATTGACCTCTTAGAGGCTGGTGGAGTTCAACTTGAATCGATTCACCTCCCGAGGTTAAAGCTCTCGTCAGAAGTTGTTTTTAAACGAAATCTTACTATACAGTCTTCGATTTACATAAACTGTGAGTACTTATCCAAGAGTACACGTAAGGTCACTCGAAGAACTGAGTCAACGGACGAAAATATACAGTTTTTTTTGACGACGCGTTTGGTGTATTGGATAGAGTTCCTGAAACTTCGAAACTTCGAATCCTGGAAGGGGAAAATGTTTGTGTGATGAGCACGAACATTTGTACCTGAGTCATGGCGGTTCAATATGTATTTAAATATTTAGATTCTTTAGACCAGTTCCTCCAATTGAAATAGGTAGATGAATTGTCATGAATGGAATGAATTAGCATGGATACTTTTATTAATCGTAGTGAAATTATAATTTTTCCTTTATTTTTTCCTTTTGTGTGTTTAGTTTTCTTTCTTGGTTAGTAATTTATGTGTAATTATTGTTTATGTGTGTGTTAGTGATGTCCTTTCAATAAATACGTTTTATTTCTTACAATTGTGAAGTTTTAAGTGGACACATTAATTAATCATCAGTAACACTCATTCTTTCTTCACAACATCTTGGCAACATTTATTTATTTCATACTTTATAGCACTGACAAAATAAAGTACAAATGTTGAACTTAATGCTTTAAGCAGTCTCTTACAGTCTACCATTGGGTGAAGCAGAAACATTTGTCCGATATCTTAGTTTCTCCGAATTGCAAGTTGATTTATTAATTACTAGCGTCTTCGCCCGCGTAAATGTTGGATCCTAAATAAATATCGTGTCGAATTATAAGACGGCGGCAACTGGATACACATGCCTGTAACCAGTAGCTTGCATGCCGGCTAATAGCATGTGCAAGTTAATAGTCCCCCAAGCCGATTTCTACTACGGTGGCCAGTCACAACGACTAACCGACGGCGAGGGACATATTATAGTGCACAAGTGTGTGCGCAAACACAGGAGCACTCACTATTCCTCTCACTCTCATAGCCCGATGGGACAGCAATCTGACACGACCGGAGAGAGATCAGGCGCAGGACCATCCATTGGCATTTACAATATTAGTAGGAAGTAAGATTGTTGCGACCAGTAAAAAAATCAACCGCACCAAAAAGTAAAAAAAAAAAAATGGATCATCAAATCAATAAAGCCTTGCATGCTCATTCACGTTTCCCATCAAATCGATAACCGATGGCACAGAACGTAGCGTGCGTAGGCTGTGCCAAATTCAAGGGGGTGGCTGTCAATCGAGTTTGGAATACAGGAAAAATATATAAAAAAAATAAAAAAAAAAATTAATTATTTATCATTTTCCTTTATTATAGACTCGCCTCTTAACCACACCCTTGGATTTTGCTCGTATTTTATTTTTACAACCTGTATAAGAAAATAAAAACCTTTTTTTAACAGATAAAATGTCTACGGGTAACAATACAGACTATAAAAAAGTAGGAGCCAAAATCAAGGGGTGGTTAAAAGAGTCGCGTTTAGAATGCAGGGAAAACACAAAATAAAAATAAATAAATTATAATTTTCTTATACATTCTTCCTGTATTCTATTCTCGATTGACTATCACCCCCTTGAATTTGGCTCTTACTGTTTTTTGCACCCTGTATTGTCATAGCAAACGCAACGTGGGACACCGACCAAGGTACTGCTGCTCAAAAAGATGGATTGACAATGCGAAGCCGATAGAGCAGCGCTTTCTCAAATAAAAGCTATACTGTACTGATTTCACATACGATATGGATATTCTCAACTTAACTGTACATCGGCTTTGCAACCTTTCTCATTCTAAGGGCCTATTTTACCAACGTCAGATAAGACTATCCGACGAAATAAGTTTAAAATGACCGATTTTTAAAAAAACGGCTAAGTGCGAGTCGGACTCGAGCACTTAGGGTTCCGTGCCAACGTTAACTGAATTAGGGAATCCACTTACTTCCACTTGGTAAAATACCACAATATTTTGTTGACAGCAAATATAACTTTGTTTTTCATAGTGTTTGTATGAAGAACAAAGTTATGTTTGCGGTTGTTCTGAATGTCTTCTCAAAATCTTCTCATTCGATCCCGTCCGAACCAATTTTCATTGAAATACTTTGTAATGATCTACATTATATTTATTTTTTCAAAATTTACACTCGCTTAGTTTCGAAATTAGATGGGGGGGGACGCCCATTTTACCACTTTGAAAGCGTCTAGCTAAGAAACGATAGACTTTAAAAGAAAATGGTTTAAGGAACCTCGATGTCAGTTTAAAAGACCTATCCATACACGCATAGCTTGACTAATTTTTTTTTTCGGTTTTAGTTTCATATATAGAAGCCCTTACATATCATTATTTTTTATTTTTTGAAGAAGAATCGTAAAGCGGTTAAGAGGATACATTTTTCTACCAAATTTCAACAATGTGATGCTTATAGTTACAGAATAAATTGGCTGTGACATACGGACAGACAGACAGACAGACTTGACGAAACTATAAGGGTTCCGTGTTTTGCCATTCGGCTACGGAACCCTAAAAACATACATGATTGCTGAAAAATAGGTGACGTTTTCAAATTAGTTCTACTTTATTCTATACCTTACTAGTCTTCGTCTGCGTGTTTTGAGTTTGCTCCCTCCCCTGCCGTAAGCTATCTACATTTTTAGGGTTCCGTAGCCGAATGGCAAAAAACGGAACCCTTATAGTTTCGTAAAGTCTGTCTGTCTGTCTGTCTGTCTGTCTGTCCGTCCGTATGTCACACCCAATTTATTCTGAAACTATAGGCATCACACTACTGAAATTTGGTAGGGAGATGTATCCTCTTAACCGCTTTACGATTCTCATACAAAAAATAAAAAATAATGATATTTAAGGGGGGGCTCCCATACATGAAACTAAAACCGAAAAAAAATTTTTTTGTCAAACCTATGCGTGTGGGGTGTCTATGAATAGGTCTTCAAAAATGACAGAGAGGTTTCTAAAACCGTTTTCTTTTAAAGTCTAACGTTTCTTAGCTAGACGCTTCCAAAGTGGAAAAATGGGCGTCCCCCCCATCTAACTTCTAAACTAAGCGAGTGTAAATTTTGGAAAAAATATATAATGAAGATCATAACAAAAACTTTCAACGAAAATTGGTTCGAACGGGATCGAACGAGAAGTTTTTGAGATATAGCACTTTTTCAACAACCGCAAACATAACTTTGTTCTTCATACAAACACTATGAAAAACAAAGTTATATTTGCTGTCAACAAAATATTGTGGTATTCTACTAAGTGGAAGTAAGTGAATTGCCTAATTCAATTAACGTTGGCACGGAACCCTCAGTGCGCGAGTCCGACTCGCACTTGGCCGGTTTTTTCAAATCAGTCCGGTCGTCAGATTAGCGCGTTCAAACAAACAACAAATTTTTTGGCTTTAATTAGTATAAATTTGACGTTAGATAAGTCGGGCCTACACATGCCTGAACTATACGATGCAAGTATCACTTAAGGTATAATAAATATTTAGGTCAGATTGAAGTGACCCAATTGTATATTTTAACAATGAGCACGTATGTAATTGCTATGTATCCAGATTAAGCTAATCGCCTTCATTTAAATATGCTATATCAGTAAACCCTTTACTCCCCTTTTCCCCAATTCCGAATTCAATTCACGCTCATACGCATACGTGCGAAACAATTCAACCCTCTCGTGTGCCATAAAAGTGTAGCCCTTCGGCATTGGACATTACGCTGACCTTGGGTGTAACATGATACGCATACATTTAGGGTATGTTTATTTTTTATTCTTTATTGCACTGACAAAAATAAAGTACAAATGGCGGACTTCATGCTTAAAGCATTCTCTACCACTCAACCATTGGGTGAAGCAGAAACGATTGAGTCGGCGTAAAAGAACACATAATTTTAACCAACTAATATACTTACATAAATAATTAAAAATTATCCATACATAAGCTAACACAGATTATAATAAGGAAAAACAGAGAGAGAATAACCTGACTATCAAGCATCACGTGGTATTCTCACTGAGAAAAAGCTCACGAATAGACTTCTTGAAAGGATACTTAGACGTTGAATTCTTATTTTTTTGTTTTTAATCAGGCAACACGCATTTTACGAGCAAACGTATTCCGCGATTCTAGGTCACTTTTTCGGATTTTCACCAAGTAATTTGATGACAGTAATAATGTGTCTACGTCCGAAGCCAACCACGGCAGTCGAAAGTCAAAGTCAAAAATAATTTATTAATTGCCAGTTATGAACGTCACTAATAAGGTAATTTTAATCAATTATGGCCCATAAGGGGCTAGAACATGTCTCCTTATCTTTTGAGCCCTACGAGCGCTTGGAGACAAGACACAGAAAATCTGGCAAGTGCTGAGAAGAAACACCGGAACAAACTCAGTCACCACTAGCTGCCACAAAAATGATACAAATCAAAATAAACAGTTATAGGTACATCAGTTTGGTGCAGGCTGGACTGTTCATACATTCTCGTCATTAAGATATTCTTGAATTTTATAATACCCCTTCTCAAGCAGTTCTTCGCTCACATAATCTAGGCATCTAGTGCCACGGCTCCAACAAGATCGGAGATTAGGCGCAGGGGCGACGGCTTTGCCGAGGCACCGAGGTGTCACAAACATCCTAACTCGGTATGGGACCAAACGGCATAACTTGTCTTGAGAGGCACGGAGTGTGGAGGCACAACCTCAATTGGTACAGCATAGTAGTCAGTTCGCTGGCGTCTATCTTAAAAGTATCGAGTTTATGGTATACAGTTAGGAACAGATCAGGAGCCTCATCTGATAGACGGTAACTAAAATAAATTAAATATCTGAAACTTGTGTTCTATCCATCTATTTAACAAATACTCTAATCAATTATTCATATACCAAACAGCATGGAAATAGATGGCTGTTATTACGATATCCATAAAACTTTATTCACTACTTCGGCGCCAGACGTTGCGTGTATTCTACGCATAATATATTGTATGGAATTCGTCATGAAAGTATACTTGACCTCTATACTTAGCTTTTAGATAGTGATGTCACTAAAGAAACGTTGCGAAGTTTTGGGGGATGTTTAATTTTAGATTAAGGGTAGATTTAACGAACGTCAAATAGTACTTATCCGACGAAATAAGTATAAAGCGACCGATTTTAAAATGTCATTTATATCTGAGAAATAGGTGGTTTTCAAATTAGGCATATTGTATTTTATTCGACGAATATTCGTTATCTGACGTTGGAACAATCAGGCCTAAGCGAGCCCTAAAAAAGAAATTCATTGTAGTAGTGGGACTATAAATAAAATAGTACTATTATTATTGTATGTCTCCTGCGGGATATCACGGCCGAGGCCGGTTCTTTCGAAAGGCTTACCCGGGGATATGGATCCAACAGAAAGAGGCCCCATTGAGAATTTACTTAAATGTGTTGTGATATGTACACCTGGCGGGTACTATATCTGCCGGCACTATTGAGGAGATACAGCCAAAGACAGCACTCGCTCGGTGCAAGGACTTTTGCAGATAAGATAGAGACTATGCCGGGACTTTGGTGAGGAAATTGCTGGGTTATTGATGAGACAACGGTACGCCCGCCATATCAAACGCCTCATCTCGATAATAAATAAATATTTGACAACATTACATACATTGCTCCGATCCCACGCTAAGCAGCTAAAGCACTTGTGTTATGGAAATCGGAAACAACGGTGGTACCACAACACCCAGACCCGAGACAATATAGAAAAGATCGTTTTCTACATTGACCCGACCGGGAATCGAACCCGGAACCTCACGAGATGGCGACGCTTTAAACCAGCGTGCTAGCCACTCGACCACAGAGGTCGTCAATAATCACGGCAGACGGTGACTTACCGTTCATTAAATGGGCCACCCATGAAAGGCATACCTGAAGGTAGCAAGGCAGCAACATCGGTGTGAACGGCTGAAGGTTGTAGAGAGGTGAGACTGCAGGGTACAGGTGGCTAGTGACGAAGATTATAACTAATCCACGCCAGAACCCATCCTACTACACAGGCAGCCAGTAGGCCCCCGGCGTAATTTATGACATTTTACACTTCCAACCTCGAACAGAGATTTCGCTCTTGGTGTCTCCACTCTATACCACTTAAGGCAAGCACGACACACTCTATACCCTCGGGAGATTGGGGGTCCGACGTGTCGCCACTCTTCTATAGCACGTTTCATTACTAACCCAAGTAATATTCCTGTTATCTCTACTAATATTATAGATGATGGATCAATACTGCTGAACCGATATTGATTAAGAAGATCTTAACTTAATCTTGGATATTTGCTTCTAAGCTAGATATTTATTAATTTTATTCTTTATTGCACTGACAAAACTAAAGTACAAATGGTGGACTTAATGCTTAAAGCATTCCCTATATTATACATTATATAAAAGAAAGAACAATATAAAAGGAAAAAAAACTAAATATTAAATATTTAGTTTTTAATGGAAACAGTTCAGTATCAGTATAAACAATATAGGTATCAGATTCTCTTTGCCCGACATTGGGACCTACAGGGTTAATAAAATATATTTCTTTGTTGAACTTTTTATAGGACATGATAAAGTATTATTTTTTGTGCCATAAATTCAGTAATTTATGGTTACTATAATTTATCTTACTATTTTTACTGCTGTTATAAATTTGTACATAGTTAATGATTATTATCTTGTACTTTTTAGCTGGTCTAAAAGAAGGTACGGATGGTATTTGATAATCATTTAAGATCAAAGAACTACTGAAAAACTGTAAAATTAAATAAGTAGGAAATAATATTCTTTTTGTAGCATTTATAAACTAAAATGACTTACCTGTGTATGAAGTAGAGCTGTAAGAATCTGCTGACGATGCTGATAGGGACCTGCTCCTATACCGAGCTGATTTCTTCAAGGCACTGGACTTCCCACGTTGACCCTCAAACTTGCCAGCAGCCGTCCCTTCGGCTGTCCCCCCTCTCACATGGCCAGGATCTGTTACAGGGCTATCACTAGGCACATTAGCCGTTATTACTGCCTCCTTACTATCCTTCTTATTATTCGGCTCCCCTTGGCCTTCCGACATATTTTTTATACTTTTCTAATTATTATTTTTTAATTCAATTAAGGAATGGCAGCTTAAAATCCTTATGTAACACTTTAAACTACGCCGGTTATAAGCTTAAAGCACGGGTCTTCTGCTCTATAAAAACAATATTGTATAGTATTTTTGATAAAACACGAGCACAAACAACCGCAGTGACGATAAAACTAAGTGCGACGAAGGAAAAGCACTTGACACTAATTAATAAGTCCCTATTGTTAATCTAGAGCACCAGAAAAATCGGTCGCTGCATTAGTGCTGATGCAAATTGATATTATTGTTCAGGAAAAGCGCATTTTCCAGTATTCACAAGCAAACTCATCTGTAACCCCCTTGCTTCACTTCACCCCCCGACACTGAAACAGCGCTGGTCAACTATCTATGGGAAAAATAAAATACCTTTTAGGGCAAAAGTACTATCTTGCCATTAATAAAAAATAAATATCATTTATAATGGTAACACATAACTTCCGGCTATGATGCTCTTTGAAAAATTTAGGTGTTTCCATGAAAGTATTGTCATTACCATTTTAGTAGTTTTTATTCATACACACTGACCAAGAAATGTATGGGGTAGGACGGACGGGCCCTACACCTTACATTTCTCTTACGTAAAATGATAATGATTATTATTATTTTTTATTCATTATACCTTATACTTTACATAAACTTACACTCACGCTTCGGAATTCCATAAATACTTTAAAATAATATTTCAAAACTAGACTGCCCGAAACTTCGTCCGCGTGAAATTCGGTTACCCGCGACGACATTTTAAATGACCTCCGCATTGTATAAAGTTTACTACTACGGAGAGATCAAGCTGTATAGGGCTGTTTTCACTTGTCTAAATTTAGAGTCTTACGAGAGAGAGGGCGCTTTTCTAAGGAAAGAGAAAATGTATGTTTCTCTCTTTCCTTAGTATAGCGCCCTCTCTCTCGTAAGACTCTAAATTTAGACAAGTGAAAACGGCGCTTATTTCTTGTTCTACCCACTCGAATAAGATGAAACACAGCTTAGATCTATAGGTGGAAACTTGTAATTGGCCCTAGTCAACTACATATTGTATTTAATTTTTACTGTATCCTGGCTGTAAGTTTCCCATACAAATAAATAAATAAAATAGATCTGAACTTAAAATGAATGAACTTAAAATTTTGTTTGTACGCGAATTATTTTTAGGATACATAGACAAAATAAATATGCAAACGCTTCCAATGATATATTTGAAGAAAATAATGTGGGTGGTAGCGAGCCAGGTGGACTCTTGCAAGCCCTACCAGCCTACCACACCGCTGAAGGGATCGTTCTGCCGTCACTGCTAGTTATGAACCAGCGATGCCGTTGCCCGGGGTGGACCGCTAGGAGGTAGATCCCAAACCACCCCTAAGTGTGTCTAAGTATCCTTGGGCATACTTGGGTGTACCGGTGTGCTTGGCTAGTGTCGTAGCATTAGGGTATGTGTTCGTCGCCTGGAGACCCCTTGCCACTCCATCCCGTCTGTGTGCGCCGGAACTTAGATGATTGACTGACTTGACTATACTTTATTATCTATAGAGTTGACGTTCAAAAAGTGCTCACTTTGTAAGTTTACTTTGAAAAATAAATATTTTGATTTTGAGGAACTATTTCTGTTATTACCCACATGTTTGTAATTTCACGTCGTAATGCAAAACAAACTGTGAACTAAATATAATTATGATAATAATATTGTGATGTAGAAAAAAAAATGACTGGCTACGAACATGTTTTTAAAAATAAACGTTTTCTTTTTAAGAATAACCGACGACTACAAGTATTTGACCGCCTCGCTGTCGGTCGGGACGACGATGACGATTAAAATGACGTCATCATTTAAACAAGCGGCGGGTTACGGGCGCGCGTTTTAAAATGGACGGAAGAAAATATTTAATAACTGACATTTTATTGACGGATTTCAAAATTTTAAAATGTTCCAAATATAGTTAATCAAAATGCATGTAGGTAGAATGCTCGTCAAAATGTGATTTTTCTGTTTTGTGATTGATCCTCTTTATAAAATAGTAGAATTATTTTTGCCACGCTTGCAACACCAAGAAAAATCACACATGTCATGTCGGCGTTGATTTCGTTGTTTTCTTGGATGGTGTTTTACGAAATTGTGCATCGATTTCATCTTCCTTCGGCTGATTTAACCAACGTCGAGTTGAGGCCGTAGGCCTCCTCCGTTGCAACCAGCGATTCATTGTTCTAAGAAAATACTTTAACTCGTAATAGTGAGTGCCATTCTGAGAAAGTGACTCTTTTGTTTTTTACTAATAATTGTGATGTTGTTGCCCAATTAAAAATGGAACAACAAAGAAAATGCTTCAAGTGCGGCTGTACACCCGCTAAAGACAACGTTAAGCTGTTTCGATTTCCTAAACCTGGAGTAACCAACCTGATTCGGTAAGTAACCTATAAAGTACCTTCGTTTAAATAGATACACGACTTACGCCCTCTTGACACGCAAAGTGTCGGGGTCAGTGTGCACATAAAGGAACAACTCATTTAATTGCGTCAGCTCTACTGCGGTAAAATTTCGCTCAGTGTGCTTTGATAGGATATTCCCAAGAAAATAAAGTACTTACCTACCACACACAAAACGAGGGAAGCGATCTCTAATAATGTTTCTCAAAAAGTGGAAGGGTGGAAAGCTGAAGGAAAAGCCTTTGCCCAGCAGTGAGACAATGAGGGCTGAAATAATTCTAAATCAAGTTTAGCTCAAATTAAATTAAAACTTGTGCCGCATTGACACGGAAAGAGCATGCTCTGACCGAGAGCACTCAAATGTCTACTCGGACTCTACTTGCATAGTGGCAACCGGTAATCTGAGTGTACTCTGAACATTGTGTCCGATCACTTGACTCGTCGAATTGGGGAAAATAGCCCATTGTACCAATACCAATCCATAGGAGCAGCAATCTAAAAATGAGGTTGGAGTGTCATCAAAGGGGCACTCATACAAAAATTAAACTCTTGGATTGCCCCTTCAACTGCACCCCAACTGTACACTGTTATTAACAACATTGTTTGTTTTTTATTTGCAGATGTTTAATATGGGCAAAGTATATTTTTCCTGAAAATGAAAAACAATATGCATCCATTGATTTTCAAAAAAAACTGCACAATGAGCACAGAATGTTGTGTCAGCGACATTTTAAAGATTCAGATTTTGCAGATAATTCTAAAACCAAGCTACTAAGAACCGCCGTTCCATGCAATGTAAGTAACAATCCAGATTGATGGAAATTATTAATTAAGGGCGCGTTCAGCAACCTGTTAAGTTTTACCCTGACAGAAACCGAGGGTAAACGAATGATTCACCCAATCCGTTCAGAAACACCGTTGTGAAGTTTGTTAGTGTAATTTTTCACCTGACAGGTGCTAAAAATCTGTTACTTTTTAAGGAATAGGAGGTCTTATGAGGTTAAAATAGTATTTATTTTCATTTCAGGGAGAACCTGCATTACGTGTATATTCCTCTGCAGGACTTTCACAACAGAGGCCCTTTAGCGACATTTCGAGTTTGCAGAATGTTGAGGCTGCACCACAACAAGCTAAAGATAAGTCAGTGACCGGACCTTCAACTTCATTCTATGCTGCTCATCAGGCAAAAGAAAATATTGAACCAGTGGCTGGACCATCAAGATACGCTCAACACGCGAAACAAAATGTTCAACCACTGGCTGGACCATCAAAAGAAAATGTTCTACCACTGGATGGGCCGTCAACTGCTGCACCTACAGCACCCAGTCAAGCACAACAGACTAGAGAAAACATTCTGTTAGGAAAATGTCACAAATATATGAAAAAAGTTTGCCAGCTGCGGAACCGATTAAATCATATTAAAAGAAAAGATTTAATCAAAGCTGTTAGTGGAGATATAATATCTACAAAATATTTGCGAAAATCGTGCTAAGCCGTATAACCAAAACATTAGACGAAAACCAGCCAAAAGAACAGGCAGGATTCAGAAGTAGCTACTCAACGGTGGACCACATGCATGTAGTTAGACAGATCGCGGAGAAATTCAAAGAATACAACATTACCTACTACTGCTGCTTTGTGGACTACAGTAAAGCATTTGACTCACTGCATCATCCTAAAATCTGGGAAGCATTGAAAAGCCATGGAGTTGAACAAAAATACATAAGAATAATTAGGAACATATACGCGAAAACCACAGCAAAAGTAAAACTGGACAAAGAAGGACCACTTATAGAAATCCAAAGAGGAGTACGACAGGGTGACCCCCTATCACCCAAACTGTTTACAGCCGTTTTAGAGGAAGTATTTCGCAAGTTGGATTGGACGCAAAGAGGCCTGAATATAAATGGTGAAAAATTGACTCATCTCAGATTTGCCGATGACATAATAATATTCGCCAACACAGTTGAAGAACTTCAATGCATGATTAAAGAACTTGATGCAGCTAGTCAGGATGTAGGACTATCTATGAACATCAACAAAACGAAAGCTATGACAAATGGAACAGCTAACGAAGGAATAAACATAAACAGCAATGTCATAGAGTTTGTGTCAGAATACATTTACTTAGGGCAAATAATATCTTTAGACAACTCTTCAACAAATGAAATAAACAGAAGAGTTGGGAATGCGTGGAAAAGATTTTGGTCTTTAAAATCTATCTTCAAAAACCATCAGACAACCATACACATAAAGAGGAAATTGTTCAACACATGTATTCTGCCCATTCTCACCTATGGCTGCCAAACTTGGGCACTCACAAAAGCAGAATGCAATAGACTAAAAGTAACCCAACGGGCCATGGAAAGAAGTTTAACTAACACTAAACGTATTGATAGGATGAGAAACAAAGACCTAAGAGCCAAAACAGGACTGACTGACGTAGCATATAGCATTAAAAGTTTAAAGTGGAAATGGGCAGGACACATCATGAGAGGACCAGACAAATGGAGTAAAACAATAACAACTTGGTACCCAAGAGGCTTCAAGAGAAACAGGGGTAGACAGTTCAGGAGGTGGGAAGACGAGATAGTCGGAACAGCCGGAAGAACCTGGAAAAGACTTACTAAAGATAAAGAAGAGTGGAGAAATTTGGGGGAGGCCTTTGCCCGAAGGCACACAGAAGAAACTAAAAGAAAAGACAAAAATTAACAAATATGTCACTACAACACATATTATCTTCTGAATAAAGGCTATAAATAAAAAATAAAAAAAAAAAAAAAAAAAGTTAGTGGAGATAGTGCAGTTAAAAAGTTATCGAAAAAAATTACACCTGCATTTGCTCTGCTGTTACAAGGGCAAATAAGAAATTTCAAAAGGAAGAGTACTGGACGAAGATGGTCAAAAGAGGAAAAAATTACTGCATTAAGAATTTATAAAAGATCTCCAACTTGTTATCGGCTTTTACGACGGTTGTTTCCATTGCCATCAACTAGCACATTAAAAACACTTTTGCGAAGACTGCCATTTAAAGTAGGAGTGAACCAACCCATATTTACAGTTTTGAAGAGATTTGCAGTGACACAAGCACCAAATGATAATTATTACATATTAATGTTTGATGAAATGTCATTGAAAAAACATTTTCAATATAACCCCAAGGATGATATCATAGAAGGATATCAGGATCATGGCAACCAGGGAAGATCACCAGTTGTGGCTGCATATGCCCTTGTGTTTATGATTGCTGGCATAAGAAAAAGGTTCAAACAACCAGTTGCCCACTATTTTTCGAGTGGATTTTCAACTGCAGACAGGCTTGCAGTGCTTATAAAAGAGGTATTGCTTTTATTCTGATTCTCACAATTATTGTATTTTGTAGATGTTCCCTACATGTTATGTCAATTTAAGCGAAAGATAGCTTGCTGAGTGATCTACTAGATCTACTTATGGAACACTATAATATGATTTCGATAGTTGATATTTATCATCTACCTACAGGCTCTAAACTGACTTTTTTATTTCAGGTTTTATATCAATGCTTTGAAGCAGGTATAAATGTTGTGGGTACTGTCTGTGATATGGACGGAGTCAATAGACGTGCCCTGACAATTTTGGGTTCGAAACTGGAGCATCCAGTTATAAAAGTACATGACAAAGAAATTGTAACATTTTTTGATACCCCACACCTGTTAAAATGCTTCCGAAATATGTTCATCAAATATAACATTGAGATGACTACAAACATTTCTTCTGATGGCAAAGTTGGAAAAGGTAAGACTGTCATTATTGACATAATTTGTTGTATAGTCAATGGGTATACGTTACCCCAGCCAGATTTTATCGAAAATCACATTTTTTTTTAAGTAGATAATTAGAAGTCCAACTTCTTCAATTGTTGTGCTGATTTTTAAATTTGTTTTGCTTATGGTTTTTTAGTTATTTGACAAAAACAGATCTGGCTGGCGTAACGTTACCCCAGCCAGATGTTTTATTAATTAAAGGGTTTATTGAAATAAACTTTAGGTACATAATTAGTATTCTGAACGAGGTAAATGTTGCCACAAAATTTGAATTTGTATCGTTTATGGTTTCGGAGATATTCAAAATCCTGCTGGTGTAACGTTTACGTGTTCGCTGTATCTCCGAAACGGCTAAGCGAATATGTATAATTTTTTGTACACAGCTTCTATGAATTTGTTATAATTTGTTTGCCAATAAAGAAAAACAAAATAATGCACCGTTTAGAAGTATTTTAATTAATAAAAAAACTCAAAAATAGCTCCTAGCTCTTCAAAAAAGAGCTCTAAAGCCTTATTTGAAACGTCATTTTGTAGCTTACAACTGCCTTCAAATGTTTGTAAATTTTCATTAGAATCCTGTAGGTATTTATTAAGTTACAACGATATTTAATTCAGTTCTCGTAACGATGCGCTCCGGAGATTTTAAGCCTCCGATTTACTGAGTTCCTTGTGGATTTAAAAGTTGAATAAGATATCATTAATTAGTATTTTAGTTCAATTTTCTACCTGTAAAATTTCAGCGTAATACGATTTGTAATTACTGAGATAATTAAAAGAAAGACATTAGGTAGTGCATGATCATGGCAACCCGACCAAGTATAGATGGTTACGAAAAAGCGGCCGCGTAGTACTTTATGCCTACCTTTTAAAACGTATAGTATAATAACGCTACATGCTCAATACAGTCGCGTACAGAATTAAACTATTCAGCCTATAGCATAGTATATATCTTGAAATGAATTAAATTATATATTTTTAATTTGTGTCTACTTATTTATGTTACCTACTTAAAATACTGTACCATTCATTACCTATCTTATTTAACCTGTTGTGACGTAAGCGCTAAACTTATATATTTATTAACAAAATAGTGAAATATTTAATTGGCACAAACACGGTCCCGTTGCAGTTTTAAAATAATATAGATAGAGAGATAGAAGACTTTGTTCTTAGCGCGCTGCATTCGCGCGTGTTCTATGTTCTTCACAGTTATGCACATGAGACGACATCATTGCAACTTACTGAAGAAAGAAAGAGAGCGTCGATAACGCGTCCTTGGGACGAGGGACGGAGGGCGGATGATTGTTTGTCGCTCGATAGAGTTAGTCAAAGATTTGGTTTCGTTGAATGAGTGCGCATACGCTTCCTTCGCAATTTCGTTTAATTTAAAGTGAACTACTATGAAGTACTTCTATTGCGGACCATAATACCTGAGTTCGTGAGTTACTAATGAAAAAGGTAAGCTACTTAATGTATAAAAATAATTTTCCTTTTTAATCATTACATAGTAAAAATAAAGTCGCTTTATCTGTCCCTATTTCCCCTTGAACGCTTAAATCTTTAAAACTACGCAACGGATTTTGATGCGGTTTTTTTGATGATGATGATTGATGATTAAAGAGGAAGGTTTTATAATAACTATATTAGAGCTGTATCTATGTCCGAAAGTTTATTTTGATATTTAAAATCGAACATTTTACTAAGTACAATGTGATTTAATTTAGTTTTAATAATGATCTGTGATTTTAATAATAAAACTATTTTTATAAGAATACTAGCCAGCCAGTCATCGTAATGTGCTCTTAAAATAATAATGTCAGTCAATAATTTATTATGTGATTGTTAGTTCATGATTTGAAAATCAATGTTAATCTTTTGGAAGTTAATTTATAATTATGTTGAGCCAATGAACATTTATTATGCTGCTATAAGAAAATATATAACTAAATTAAAGTGTTTAGGTACTTCGCATTTTTCTTTGTAAGTTTATAAGACATGATTTGTAAATAAAAATACTCAAATTAAGATGATATTGTTTTCGTTTTACACTTCTGTACGTAACTGTACTTTACGTTTAAAACTATCCTATTAATTTCAAAAGGTAGGCATAAAGTACTACGCGGCCGCTTTTTCGTAACCATCTATACTTGGTCGGGTTGCCATGATCATGCACTACCTAATGTCTTTCTTTTAATTATCTCAGTAATTACAAATCGTATTACGCTGAAATTTTACAGGTAGAAAATTGAACTAAAATACTAATTAATGATATCTTATTCAACTTTTAAATCCACAAGGAACTCAGTAAATCGGAGGCTTAAAATCTCCGGAGCGCATCGTTACGAGAACTGAATTAAATATCGTTGTAACTTAATAAATACCTACAGGATTCTAATGAAAATTTACAAACATTTGAAGGCAGTTGTAAGCTACAAAATGACGTTTCAAATAAGGCTTTAGAGCTCTTTTTTGAAGAGCTAGGAGCTATTTTTGAGTTTTTTTATTAATTAAAATACTTCTAAACGGTGCATTATTTTGTTTTTCTTTATTGGCAAACAAATTATAACAAATTCATAGAAGCTGTGTACAAAAAATTATACATATTCGCTTAGCCGTTTCGGAGATACAGCGAACACGTAAACGTTACACCAGCAGGATTTTGAATATCTCCGAAACCATAAACGATACAAATTCAAATTTTGTGGCAACATTTACCTCGTTCAGAATACTAATTATGTACCTAAAGTTTATTTCAATAAACCCTTTAATTAATAAAACATCTGGCTGGGGTAACGTTACGCCAGCCAGATCAGTTTTTGTCAAATAACTAAAAAACCATAAGCAAAACAAATTTAAAAATCAGCACAACAATTGAAGAAGTTGGACTTCTAATTATCTACTTAAAAAAAAATGTGATTTTCGACAAAATCTGGCTGGGGTAACGTATACAGTCAATGGTTGCTTTTATAATTCGCCGTAGCACGGCACGGCATGCAAAATCGCAAAAGGCAATTAAAATCGCCTGCATACAATTCCTTCTCATTATACTGTTACGGTGAAAACGTACCGTGTCATAGCGACGGCAAATTATAAAAGCAGTCAATGTCATATTATTATGCTGGCGGTAAATTAAAAGTACAACATTCTAAGGAATGTTTCAGTATCAATTATAGATTGACAAAATAAGCTGATTTTGTATTAAAAAGTAGTAAAAAGTTAGATGATTTGTGATGACATCACAATCTTGGTTGTTATACAATCTCCTTAGGAATTTTTCGTTTTGAAGTTTGATAAAAAGTAACTAATTTGACTCCTTAGAACTACCCTATTGTAAACATAGAGTCCTAATAAGTCGCTGTACTTGGGTAATTTTTGGGGGTAATTTAAAAGTACTGTAAAAAAGTAAAAATAAAAAAAGTAAATATAAATTACTTATAGGTATACAATACGCAACAAGTTTTGATACTTGGAACTATTGTGGAATTGATTATAGCTATTGAATAAAGGAACACCTACTTTTAAATAACCCCAAAAATTTACCCAAGTACAGCGACTTATTAGCCAGACTTCCCTAACTTTATAATAACAACCTTGTCTGTGGCGATAGGCAAATCGCGTGGTGCCAAAAACAAAAAAAAAAGGTCCTATAACCTTTAAGGTCAATAGGGGAGGCCTATGTCCAGCAGTGAATGTCGATAGGCTGAAATAATGATGTATGTAATCTTTTTAGGGTTCCGTACCCAAAGGGTAAAAAACGGGACCCTATTACTAAGACTTCGCTGTCTGTCCGTCTGTCACCAGGCTGTATCTGATGAACCGTGATAGTTAGACAGTTGAAATTTTCACAGATGATGTATTTCTGTTGCCGCTATAACAACAACTACTAAAACACAGAATAATATAAATATTTAAGGGGGCTCCCATACAACAAACGTGATTTTTTGCAGTTTTTTATAGATTACTAGCTTTTGCCCGCGACTTTGTCCGCGTGGAATTCGGTTATATCGCGCTCCCTAGGGAACTCTTCATAATTTCGGGATATAAAGTAACCACTGTGTTAACCCGGTGTCTAATATCTATCTAATAGCTGTTGCCCGCAATTTAATCCGCGTGGAATTCGGTTATATCGTGTTCCCAAGGGAACTCTACAGAATTTCGGGATAAAAAGTAGCCTATGTCCTTTTCCAAGCTCTAGTCTATCTCTGTACTAAATTTCATCAAAATCGGTTCAGTGGTTTAGGCGTGAAAGCGTAACAGACAGACAGACAGACAGAGATACTTTCGCATTTATAATATTAGTCAAAATCGGTTCCGTGGTTTAGGCGTGAAAGCGTAACAGACGAGACGGACCGACAGACAGACAGACAAAGTTACTTTCACATTTATAATATTAGTAGGGATGGTACGGAACCCTTCGTGCGCGAGTCCGACTCGCACATGGCCGGTTTCATTTTTTAAACTGCAAATGAATCAGTTTTTGCATGCAGAAAAGATTTTTTTTGCTTTGCAAAAAAGAACATTGCCTGTCTTTTCAAGAAGTCAACACATTGTCGCTTAATAATTCAAAACTGCTTAACTACAGGTATTGCAAAATGGGCCCATATTAAAGAATTCTACGAAGTAGACAGCGCCAATCCAAATTTTGTGTATGCACCAGCTTTGAAGAGAGACCACCTGGATCCTAATACCATCTTTAAATAAACCATCTCTTTTTCAGGTGACATTGGGGCTGAAGCTACCGTGACTGCCAATCTCGTGGCCGATATGGATAAACTATTCGACCTTGTGAATGCTGACACTTCAGATTTACGGCGGGGAAAACCACATTCCACGAATTGGTCTACAACAAGCCCACACAAAGCTTTTTTGGCCAAAATGAAAAAGTTTTTTCAAACTATGAGATTCATTGGGAGTCCTCGAAAGCCACCATCTCAGGAGGGGTGGATAATAACGATTAACGCGTTTCACGAATTGCGTAAAAAAATGGAGGCATCCAATATCACCAGCCTGGCCACTAGAAGGCTACAGCAGGACCCATTAGAAAACCTGTTCGGGTGCATCCGCGGAAACTGTGGGTCCAACACCACCCCCACGTGTGGCCAATTTGTGGCAGGTTTGAAAACGGCCATCTTGGGGAATTTATCCCACATAGGCACGTCAGGTAATTGCGAGACTGATAATAATACTATTATTAATAATTTTAAGACTTTTCTATCAGTCTCGCAACCCGCACACACAAGCACAGATACTGGAATTTTAATTGACGAATTCCCCGAAGTAAGAGAGGAACAAATTCAAGAAGAAAATGCAGAAATTCAGGCATGTGCTTATGTGTGTGGGTTTATTGTTAAAAAAAATAAAAACAAGTGTCAAACCTGCCAAAACATCTTTTTGAGTGAGATAACGGAACCGCAACATTTATTTGTGGAGTGTCGGGAATATAATGAATTAAAAAAAAATCTAAATTACGTGACAAAGGCAATGATAGCTTGCGTTGAAAGCAGTGCCACACTAACAAACAAGATATTGAAAGAAAAAGGCCACACAAACTTTTTGAAAAAAACAATTTCACAAAATTTGAATACAAAAATTAATTTTGAATTTCTGAATAAATGCCCAGAACACAAAGAAACAAATGTCGAGCGAGCATCTTATAAACAGTGTTTTTATGATATGCATCAAACGTTTTTGTATTCTGAAAAACAGATCTTTTACGCAAGAAGCATCAGAAGCTGCGCTCAAGCGAAAAATGAAAATTATTACCCATCAATAAAATTATTTTTTAATGTTTGTAATAAGATCTGTTAAAAACGTGAAAAAGCCTTAGATTTGGGCGGTGCTACCGCTAATACAATGCTAATACCGCTAATACAGTCCTTACTTTTTTTACTCGTCCGTGTAGTGGACTAAAGTTCTTTTACCTGATCGTATAATACGATGATACATAGAATTTAGTTATTAATAATTTCTTGATTTATATCGGCTAAAATATAGTCTGTTGATGTCATCCATTTAATAGAAAAATAAATAAATAATTGCGCAGTAGTTGTTGTTTTATTTTCTAATACTCTATTTTGGGCTTTCTCACTTGTAAGAAAACTCGAACCTAGTGGTTTCAGTTTTCTTACAAGTGAGAATGCCCAAAATAATAATAATTCTATGAAAAAATTAAAAATAAGGATTTAAATTCCCGCGCTGAATAGTTCTCTGGGCTGAATCTAGATGTCGCTAGCAGCGACTTCCGTTTTATTTTTTTTGTTCGAAGCTGACTTTCTTCTCCCGCCAGGGAGTAATAGTGTTCTGTGCACTGAAATGTCATTTTTCGATCGGCTTTTCATTAGTGATTGAAAAGGAAAAACCGGTAGATTGACTATCACCTCGGAATTTTCATTTCGCAGTAATTTACCGGTTTTTTGTATGTAAGCGACTTTAGAAAGAATGAGGTTCACGTAGTATTATTTTAGTCTATGATAGGAGGTTATCCATTCAAATGTGTTTTACCTCATATTATTCTATTTGGTCTCTTGTTTTACCATGTCGGTATCTGATGATGAGAACTTGATGTAATTGAATTAAAAACCCTGTTAGAGGCATGTATAGTGTTTTTGTACTAGTAGGTATCCTAATGTTGATTGTTGACACGTCTTTACGTCTGATAGTCACCATTTTGTGAAGCTGTAAGATACTAGTAGAACTCCTTAACTCTTAGGAGTTCAGTGATTATAATGCCAGAATTTTTTTTAGGTACTTTATAGCTTTTAATATAACCGAGTAAAAAAGAGCAACTCCACACTCACAACATAAATTTATAAATTAACTGACTTCATAAACAAAATGATCTTAAAATACTAAATAAACTATTGCTTACTCTTTAAATAAAAGACTCCATTTCAGGCATTAATTTTAGGCAGACAATATCTTTTTGGAGTCGGTGCCATGCCATCGCATCATCATCCATCCATCCATCTATCAGAGCACCGATACTTACAAATAGAACGAGCCAAGTGCAAGTCGAACTCGCGCACCAACTTTAAGCAGTAGCAGTTTTATCTCGGTGTTAAAATCAATTTTCGATAGCAGGACTTTTAAAGATCGTAATCTTGCATTTTTAAAATCACTTTCTATTTATAAAAGTTAGAGGGTAGACACCATTTTGAACCTTTGAAAGGGTGTCTCTCAAATGAAACCTCAAAGTTATTTTATATCTTTAGGCACCCCACGCGCATAGATTTGCGATAAAAAAAATATGGGTTTTGTTTCATGTATGGAGTACCCTCCCTTAATATATATTTTTTTATATCTTTTATAAGAATCGTAAAGTAAATAACAGGATACATCTACGTCCTAAGTTTCAATAGTTTCAAAATAATGTGTTTGTGTCATAAAGACGGACAAACTTGACGAAACTTTAAGGGTTCTTTTTAATTTGGTTGCGGAACCTGTAAATCTATTTTTAATTGTTGAACTGACGTTAAAGTAAAAAACAACAACCAAATAATCTTATTCATTGAGAAAAGAACTGAAAAGTAGGAAAGAAGAAAACAATTTTTTTGCGGGTGAAGTCAAAATTAGTTAGTTTTTTGATTGCCAAATAATTAGTTTTTATGTGACAACAAGACAAAACATGTGAAAGGTATTTTAACTTTACAATATTAATTTGTATTACGAATGTATGATACCTATTTATAAAAATCGGTAGTTTCGGTTCTTGTCTATGGCATTATGCATTGATTGGACGCACTAGCCTCGCCAATATGGCAGCCAAATCGTAATGACAACCGCTACGCAACTAAACAACTAGGAAATAAATAAGTTCTGTGTTTAGTTTATCCTTCTTTTTGGTGAGTTTACAACCATTTTATTAATTTATTATTTCTGCATTTTTTTTTAAGAAACTACAATAATGAGAAGGTTTATTTGAGAATCCTATCAGAATTTCTTCACTCATACATTTACCGGTTCAAGGGGACAAAGATATTTTCAGTTTATACGCCTAATTATTTAAATCATGACTGGAAACGTGATAAATGAAACATGAAATGGAATCTTGAATAATTTTAGTTATTCAGATACTTCATTGTGTGTGCTACATCGAGATTTTGATGTGTCAAATATTTTTCCTGTTGGAATCCAAAGAAATAATTTGTCGTCTCAATTGTCCGTCAAATATTCAGTTTTCAGTATTTTTTAAGTGTTTGTGATAGTGCGATGTTTTAATTCTAATTTATTTATATTCAAATTGTTTTCCGCATCCATCAAGAGTATTTATTTACTTTCGTAATATTTTGATGTCTGACGGAATGATTTTTTAACAAAAGCGGCGACTGTTTTTACATGCTCCAACAGGTGTAACCACAATAATTATTGTTTTTGAACCAAGTTATGTCTCACACATGTGTTTCTTACAAAACATATTACCAATTATCTATTTTAAGTTGTATAACCTAAGATTACAGAACTAATTATATGTATGGATGCTTGTAAATTATAAGGCTTACCTGTTTTAAGTTCATAAAATAACTCATACCAAAACTTTAATAGGCTCAGAATGCCTACTATGTATCTAAAGAAGTGAATGCTAAAAGTAGCAGATTGTTTTCCCCCACTATGTATTGTATTGTATATTGTAAAGTAATAAATATTTTAAGAAATAATATATGTTCTTAATTAAATATCTATTCACAGATAATGTGCATTAACTATTAATCTCAGTGGCTTTCATATAAACTAGCAGTTTCTGCAGCTTTATTCGCATAAATGGCGGATCTCAAAAAAATCACAGTGAATTGTATTGTTTTATCAAAATACACATGACATCCATCCTCACAAACTTTTGAATTTATAATATGAGCAGGATATTTATAAAAGAAAAATAAAATAAATATCCTTTGGACATGGATCCAATGGATATAATACTTAAATACTTTTTGTATGTAAATACATACATGATATACATAGAAAACACTCAGACCAATACAAACAGACATGTTCATGCACACAAATGTTTGTAATGCGCGGGGATCAAACCCGCAACCCGCTGTGTAGTAGGAGTTTTCTCAACCACTACACCAGATGGGTCGTCAAATAAATATTGCACTTTAAAATCAAGTTGAGTAAATGTACTTCTAATCAAAAACATACTTATAGACGTATCATAGTAATGATAATTTGTTGCAGTGGAATCATCCATTGTTTACCATTTTTATTCTTATAGTTTTTATGAACAAAGCAGTAAGATAAATATACACTTAGTTTGTTTGTTTCAATATCTAATGTCAAGATCTACTGGACTGATTTGAAAAAATATATTTTTGTGTTGGATAGCTTATTTATTGACGTAGGCTTTAGTTAGGCTATACAACACCACGCTTAAACTCAAAACGCACATACAAAGTCGCAAGATACCTCTAGTACAAGATAACTTGTGTTATGTTCTAGTAAGATTTTATAAGCTGATAACAATGGTGATACGGTAATTGCTGTTCGTAAATATTTTTGTTTTGTTATCAGATATCAGAGTGTCCTCAAGTTTACTGCTTTGATTTCTTTCGTGTCATGTTTTCAAAACAATACCTTACACATTTGCATTTATAAAAGAGCTTAGGAAGAAATGCAATTTTGCACTTTATACCTTTGCATTATGACCTAACAACTAATATTTCTCCAGAATTTGTGTAATTTTCAAAATTTATCTAATCAATTTTAGTGCTCAATATTATTTGTATTAATAACCTCCGTCTGAGCATGTCAGCACCGACAAAATACGTTCTCGCTCGCACTCGCTCTCGCTCCATACAACGGTGAGACAGAACGCTGTCAATCCGTTTAGCGGGTTAGGTAGAGCGTACGTATCGTGTTGCTGTTCGTGCCTGACACTTTCCTAGCACGTTCATGGTATGGTACAGTGCTTGGAAAATACATCTAATCTACAAAGAGCTCCAAATGCAAATTGGCAGAGATTGACAGATGCTAAGAATGAAATTGCAAGAAGATAACCTCATGTGACACACTTAACCAGAAAAGAGGATGGTTTTAAAATTATGATAATAATCATACCCTTGGCCAATCTCTACCTCGGCTCAATTGGCCATGGCGATCTCTTCATCAGAGCGGCGTACGAAGATAGCTGATAAAGCCTATCTTCGCTCGCAGCCGTTTATCTCATAAACAAGCGGTTCCCCGCGGTTTGCTTCTCGCAAAGGGTCGTCATGTTCACTTGCCATAGTTGTCATCTTAAAGTCTTCTATCTTCTCATTACATCACTATCATCATTATCAGGCAAAGGACGTCCATTGATGAACATAGACCTCGGTTTTCAACAGCGACCGGTTTTGAGCGATCTGCATCCTGCGATCTTTGCAAGGTCGTCGGTCCATCTTGTCGGTGGAAGTCCTATGCTGCGCTTTAGTCGAAGCGTCTCCAATCTAGAACTTTCTTGTCCCGACGGCCATCGGTTCTTGGCGCTATGTGCCCTGCCTGCTGCCAGTTGAGCTTACTGATTCGTAGGGATATGTCCGTTACCTTAATTCTTCTACGTATCTCCTTGTTTCTGATTTGATTTTGTAGAGTAAAACCGAGCATAGCCGTCTCTTTCGCTCGCTGTGTGACTTTTAGCTTCTTTATGAGGTCCATAGTTAAAGACCACGTTTCGGATCCATATGCCATCACTGGTAACACACACTGGTTGAGGACTTTCGTCTTCAGACACTTAGGAAATTGAGACGAGAATATATTGGACACCAATCACATACATTGCTCTGATCCCAAAGTAATTAGCTAATGCACTTGTGTTAATATGGAAATCAGACACAACGGTGGTACCACAACACCCAGACCCGAGATAATATAGAAAATTTTGATTTCTACATTGACCCGACCGGGAATCGAACCCGGGACCTCGGAGCGGCGGTTGAAACCAGCTTGACGCTCTATAGACGCTATTCTCTCATAGCCAAAACAACAATCGTTGCAGATTACAGCGATGTCAACTCCTGGTCGCGGGCGCGGGTACACCGGCCGGCACCACCTGCGCGACCCTCGTCCGGGAGACGCCGACCCTGACTTGGACGCGGCGAGGACGCTGGCAGAACTGTCGCCCAGGGCTACAGGTATTTGTTTATTTATATCAGGTGTCCCTTTAAAAGGCCAGTAGTATAATCTGTGACACCTTAGTTATTAGAAAGGACGTGTGGTTATATCAAGTATAGCTTACTTTTTATCAGTTTATATTTATTTAAAATTCAAAAATTATCTGTGAACCTGAAACTCCTATTTACCTATTTTTAATTAAATGTAGTTTTGAAAAATATAAATGGATAATTTAAACAAACAAATTTTGTTTCAATTTTGTACATAGGACCTTATGTTTCTAAGGTGGATCTTGTACAAAGTAGTAAGTTTCTATATTAAGTTAAGCCAATAACATGTGACCCTATATTTGCAATCAGTTTAGGACGCTTAATAATAGTATGTGAATAGCTAATTAAAACAAGTTAATTTTATGATGTAACATGAAACATACATAATTTAACTAGGTGAAGATAAACATTTCTTACTTGTAATAAAATATTCAATTTACATGTCTTAGGAATTCAGTTTACATCGGTAACAATTGATTTTTATTGAGGCTCAGATTGATAAAGTAGCGTTAAAAAAACACACAATTCTAGTTAAGCATGTAGCCCAAAGCTACAGGTGTAAAATGTAGCCATTAGTAACATCGACGAAAAGTCCGTTTCTCATTGCTAGTCGAATATTGAATCCAATCTTCACATTGCTTTTTACCGAAATTATTTTAAAATAAGGTACACACAAAACTCACCAATTACATAGGTAATTCATTTTTTAGCACTGAGCTCTTTTCAAATCAAATGTTATTATATTTACTAATAATATTTTATAAATTATAAAAAGATTGTTTACATTATTTGACTAGTAAAGAAAACTGACTGTAGGGCTAACGGACTCCTTACTGACTAGGTAAATAATCATAGAAAAAATGAATAAGGTTAAAATGGGTTTGATCGCTCGTTTGTATGGGAACCTCTGTCGCCGGTGGGAGTTACCGCGCTGTTGCTGCACTGTTTAAGTACCAATCAAAGAATCAACGCATCTATATTACAAACCAATCACAATTTCCGCTAGGCGCTCTGTGATTGGTGTCATTAGTACTTGAAACCAACTACCAATCACAGAGCTGCTAGCGGTGAAACCACCAATCCTCATTCAGATACGTTCGTTCTTTTATGTCAAAATACTAGTGATGTGGTAAAAGTCGATTATTTCCGTTGATAAACTCAATTACCGGTGTAATGTTGTTTCTCAATATGAACCAACATATAGGATTTAAGTTTGAGTTAATTTGGATAATTTCACAGATCATTGGATCGCAGCAAAGGGTTTTCCTATTGCTTTTCGGTAAAAAAAATCAAAGAAAAAATTGAGTTGCTAAACGTTACTTGAAACATAGTAACTAATACCCATAAACATAAGAGTAGTATCTGAAAATAATTTTATTAGTAGAATTGAATCATTCTATGTATAAAAAATAAGTAATATTTCTAATATAAGACATATAGATTCCAATGTAAAGAAAGGGTAAGAAAAGTGTTTAAAGATATTTGCATGGTCTAAATTATTCAGGTATTATAATATCTTACAATGCTAACAATTTGCGCACGGGAGGGACTCGAACCAGCAAGTTCCTGGCTAACCGGGCCAAACGCTCTACCAATTGAGCTACCGTGGTGTCTGTCTGACCTTGCGAAATTTGTGGTCTCTCATGGATACGTCATTACGCGTAACGTTTAGCGCCATCTACCCGTCTTGTTTATGAATTTATGAAACAGTAGGCCAAGTATGATAAATATGACTCAAGTTAGTATGATGTTTAAGTTTAAGAAATGTACAACTGCATGATTTTAACAGTTAACTTTGCAGTGTTTTTGTTCGTGTTTTAATCACGTCACCAAAGGAGTGTTGTAGGGGTTTGAAAAATTACAGTTATATGCAAACTAACAATAAATGTATATGTAGGTACTGACTTCAAATAACTGGCTTACAAAAGTATTTCATCAGTTTTAACCCCATAGTACTGTCAAAATTCAACCATTTCTGAGGAAATTTTCTTTTTGATGGTGTAAAAAAATATCAAACGATGCTAGCTAACCAACATAACGTGCTTTTAGAAGCACGGAGATGCTCGTGGTAAACTACGAGCACTTATATGGAGTCACTTATATGGTCGGAATGGTCACCCATTAAAAACACGAGCGAGCCGTAAGTTGTTTAACTTCGATATCACTACCGAAGGAAGTACATTGTTGACAGTACGGTCAGTGTCATTATACGACACTGGATTCAGGTTCAACTCACCAAAGACACTAAAAATAATTCTATATAATCGCTTTTTACTGACATAGTTATTAAGAGAAAATGTTACTAACACTCATGGACATGTTTCTGTTAAATACATTTTATTTTATTCATTTATTTATTTAACTGTGTGTTTATTAAATTGTCGTAGGTACCCTATTTTACAAATAAATAGATCAACCGATAAATTAAAATCGAAATTAATAACAACGAAAGTACAAAAGTTGTGAATTAAGCAGTGCGTTTTTGCCGAGTTATATTTTTATTGCAGGAATACGTTATTTTGCTTGCACGAATAAGAATATAATAAAGTTTTTTTTTCAAATAGCTCCAGCAGTTCCTGAGATAAGCGCGTCCCAACATACAAACTCTTCAGCTTAATTACATTTAATTATTTATTGTATTTGAAAAAAATAATAAACATTACTTATTTTTGCAAATATTTATTGTTAATCTCTTAATACAACAGTACGGATATTACCATTTATCGATATTTTTACTGTGCTGTGAGTTACATCCCCAGTGATGCGTATGCAAGCGAACCAACCAAATTGGACGTGATACATTGCGTACTAAGATAGCAGATATGTTAGAAATATGCTTGAACTGTCATCAATGAATATTTTTTTTAAACTTGGTGCAACGAATCCGCTGTCATTTGAAATATCATAATTTAAAAGTGATTTTTTGCAAATAATGTCGAAATAACTACACTTTATTACTCTCCGTTGAAAAGATACACTTCCACTCTCATTTTGTATGACCTGGCTTCACGCTCTGCAGGTAATTATAGCACAAGACGGCATTTTTGACAAAAAATAATGAAACGCTCTTGTCACGCGACTGAAGTAGCTACGGCTCAATGCAGGTAGGGTTGCCAGACGTCCGGATAAAGCCGGACATAGGTAGGCTTTATGATTGCGTGTCCGGCAAAAATATACGGTGTCCGGCTTGTCCAGCTGTTAGGCTTTCAACGTTTCGCAAACGAGCGAGCGCCGAGCACAGGCGAGTGCCGCAGTGAATTGACGCGCAATATCACGCTCGTGGTTATCTATCCTAGATGATTAATACTTATGTCGAATGTTGATATACCCCAAAATTGAATTTGCGCGTTTTCATTTCAATAATAAAAAATGGTTAGAGCATTTATTTAAGATCTTACATTCGACATGGTCGTTTTGTAAGGCATTACGCTTCTGTCACTTTATCACCTTCTAAAATTTTAAAACTAAAATTGCCCTTGTATAATACCATTCTCTCTTTGTCACTCTGAAAGGCGTTTTAAAGCAGGCTTTTCTTATTTCATATCGCTTTGTTGGAAAGCATTAAAAACTAGATTTTAAGCGCTCGCTTCGCTCGCGCAACTGTTTATGTCATGTCTAACAATTGAGTTGCAAACCAAATTCTGAAACGCTGCCTTCGCTCGCAAATACTTTGGTCTCTTTTAGAATCAAAATGTCAAGTACCTGTGTAATTCGCACATTTATTTTCATTTTTTTCTCCTTTTCAAAATGTTTAAAACCAAATTTATTCGGTCGCTTATACTGAATGTGATTTCATTGCTGACATTGAAAAATCTCGAGCTTGCGTACATACCTATTAATACTGAGACACCAAATTCTCAATTATGTAGGGTGTCCGGCCTTTCTACCCAAATGTCCGGCCAAAATGGCTGGTCTGTCCGGATATTAGGTTGGACGACCTGGCAACCCTAAATGCAGGCATATGCCTACAATATTAGCACGCTGCCGCACCGACCGAGGCCATTCTAACCTTATTTATTTTTTCTATGTAAATAATACTATGCGCGGCTTTCGCCGAGAAAACTTTTCTAGACACTAACAGTCTTATCTAAACCTAACACTAGCTAATATTTATGTAGCCCAAGATTATAGTATAATAATTATAGTAACTTATAATTATTATTTTGTTTTTATAGTGTTTTACTATAAAAACAAAATAGGCATACGCCCGGATTGCGTAAGACACGGGGTTCGATTCCTCGTCTGTCACAACAGCCAAAGTTGCTTTTTACAAGTGCAATTTGCTATTTATATTATAGTAACTTGTAATATAAAGTTAAAACAAGAAGTGAACATTTATAAGTCTTTGTTTAAAAAATCAATAATATCACTTGATACCTATTTTACTGATACATAGTTTTATTTCCACATTTTTATTATAACACAACAATAATACGTCCTACAATACTTTCTACCAAAAGATAATAAGGACAAGTTTACAATAGTCAAAAGTTGGAACACCATCCTTGCATATTTTTTTCTTCTCCCTTTACCTCAAAACATGCAATACATCTTCCACCTTACTACAACACCACAAAGTCCAAAATAACAAAGCTACTGTTTCGCTACTACCTGCCATTGTATTGTCATCTCAACCCAGAATTAGCAATACTCTACAGGTGCATTTCAAATCAACCATTTGTATAGTTCTCACGTGTTTCAAAAATATTTGAAAAAAGTTTTAACCAGTCTATTACTCCTTAACCCTCAGTCTCTCAAAGTGTGTAGTGTAAGCGAAATTAAAATCAACTCCTCTGATCGGTTAAATACAAGCCGACCAATCACATCGCTTTTTAAAAACTAGGATCATAATCATCATTAACAGACAAAGGACAGACATACAGACTGCTTGCATCCAGTGTGATCCTGCGATCTTTACAAGGTCGTCTGTCCGTCTTGTCGGTGGACGTACGCCTATAAAACACTAGGCTACTGGCTGTTAAATAAAATAAACATGTGGGCAGACGACTGTGTTGAAAGAGAAATAGTTTTGACGCCCATTTCAGAACCTCGATCGGACATGAAGGATAAGAAAGAAGAAATGGAAAAAGAAGATGTTAGCAAGGAAAAGGAGGTTAAATACCACGTGAATATTGAAGATGAGGGACTGAAGGAGCTTCTGACGATCGATGAGCAGTTCAGACCGCTTTTGGTGCTGGTAAGTTGTTTACTGATTAATTTTAAGGGGCTACCCGGATTTTTAACGCGCACACACCATTTTAGTATAAATATGTCCTCTTTATTTTCCGTTACATGGTTATTGTTAAAAAAACATAGCACGATTGAATGCACTGAAGTACTGACAGTGATATTTATATTGGACACCAATGACATACATTGCTCTGATCTGAAAGTAAGTAGCCAATGCACTTGTGTTATGGTAATCAGAAACAACGGTGCTACCACGACACCCAGACCCGAGACAACATTGAAAATTATGATTTCTACATTGACCCGACCGGGAATCGAACCCGGGACCTCAGAGCGGTGACGCCTTGAAACCCAGCGTGCTTAGCCACTAAACCAAAAATATTCGCTTTACAGTATGAGTAGTCAGTATGAAAATGTGACTTTGCTGGCTATACTTCTATTAGCATTTTAACAATCAAGAACTGATTCGATTTTCTTGGTACACATACAAAGGTCGATTTTAAAATATCACCTTGCTATAAAGAGTCTGCTACTGATTAAACCTGCATTCCCTAGCAGTTGACTGGTGGGTAAAAAGCATTAAGTCCGCCAATTGTTTAACTTACAGTGCAATAAAGTTTAAATATTTAGTCAGAGTGTTATAAACTTAGCTCTGGCAGTGCCATGTCTATAGACAAGGTGTTTTAGACCCCTTACACACTGCAACTTTTAGCATCGATGCAGTCGCGCGATTTGTTAACGCGCTTCAGCTTCGCGACTCACGCAATGAACAGATTTAATTTAGCCAAAATACAGTACATAATATATCAATTTCCATTGTGCATCGTCGCGACTACATCGATGCTAAAAGTCGCAGTGTGTAAAGGGTCTTAAACTGAGTCCTGTCAGTGCCAAGTATATCTCGCAGCAAAAGAAGCCTGCTGTATATTCCTAACCGTATTCACATTATAGCCTCACGACTCGGGTGCCAAAACGCTGACTATAGACTAGCTAGAAGTTAAAAGAATGATTAAACTATTTCGTCGTCTGAATCATAAATAAAAATGCAGCGGCAGTGCCATGCGTTTAATGATTTTTTTTTTATTATTTCGTTATTATTACTTTATCGTCACGTATTTTATATTTCTGAATGCTGAATAATGAATGTAGAATCCAAATATTTTTCGTATTTATTTATTTTTATTGTGGAGTGTAATTTATTGTTATTTTAAGGGTTATGACTGATAATATGATTGTTATATTGTTACTATTTTTTGTCTTTTTTTTTCACCAATCAATTTATGTGTGTACACTTGATCGAAAGGGTCCCCGCAGAATACCAGTATCGTGACACGCCTCGCTCTGTCACGAATTAGACTGAGCCTTTTCGACACAAGTATCATATTCATTTGGATTGTTGTTTTTCTTTTCTCTTTCTTCCATTGTACTTTGTGTCGAATAAAGTCATTTCATTTCAATTTCTGTATTCTAATGTAAGATTGTAAATGTTTTCAGCTAGAACAGTTCTCTCTCGGCGAAGACGGAATACAGTTCAATAGGAAACTGCGGCACTTCGAGTCCACAGTCACGACTATGTGTCCAGACGAAGTTCGACTGCAGTAAGTATTGTTCGTTCATTAAGGGTTCCGTAGCTGAATGGCAATAAACGGAACCCTTATAGTTTGGTCAAGTCTGACTGTCTTTCTGTGCGTCCGTATGTCAAAGCTACTTTATTCTGAAACTGTTGGCATTACACAGTAAAAAAAGTATGAGCCTAATTCATGGGAGTGGCTGTCAATCGAGTTAGAATACATTTTTTTTTTAACAATTTATTTATTTTTTCTGAATTCTACACTCAACTATAGAGATGGGACGGGTACCCGGTTTGGATCCGGTACCCGGCGGATCCGGCACTTTTTCAGGATCCGGCCGGGTGCCGGGTAATGGCGCCGGATACCCAGCACTGCCGGGTAAAGGTTAGGTCTAGGATAAAATTTAAATAAATATTTTCCAAGAACGAATATTTATTGCAGAAACATGAATCAGCAGGAAAAAAGATCAGTCAGTCTGTTGCGCTTTTGCTCATAGACATTACCAGCCTCCAAAAAGAGGCGTTCATTATATACGGAGCTGGCGGGAGTGTTTAAATATCTAATCGCGAGACTCTTTATGATAGGGTAGTGACCCATATTATCGGCCCACCGCTTATTTCCTATTTCTCCACGAGACACGTTTACTTGACACAAATTGCATTTAGCACTTTTTTGATCTTGGGTAAAATAGGTCCACACTGGTGAGTTTTTCGAAGAAGTTTCCATAATTGGTCATATTTTTTTTTTTAAATTGGCCGCTCCACTTGACCTACAGTCGCGCCCAAACCAAACGGGGAAGAGGAATGTACATCTTTTCATGCTGGGTAATTTTGCCCGGTACCCGGTTACCCGGCATAAGCTTGCGCCGGGTACTCGGTTGCCGGGTACCCGGCAAAAGTAGGATCCGGTGCATCTCTACTCAACTATTGACTACCCCCTTGAATTCGGCTCTGACTTTTTTACTCCCTGCATGGAATTTTAGAAATTTGTGGACATTTTTTAAATAGTTAATACCTACTCTTTCTCTTTCTTGAATACAGGAAAAAAAAAGGTTTATTTTTTTGTATATATTTTTTATTTATTTATATTGTATTCTAAACTCGTTCCCCTTTGAATAAATCTCATACTTTTTTTACACCCTAACATTCGTACCGCGTAAAACAAATGTACCGTAACCAATCGCAGGCAAGCGTTCGCCACTTTCCGCGCTGCAGCGCTTCTGAACTCGGTCACGGCTAGGAAGCTGGCCGCTGTTGGCGCTTCGTTTACAAGGCAGCAGCGCCAGCAGCTGCTGAGAGGGGCGCTGCTGAACGTTGTCATGCAGGGGACGTTCTCGAGTGAGTACTTATTTGATGCTTTAGAATGTTTTCAACGCTCACAGTGTCATATTTTATATTCGTAAAGATGAGATGAGAAACCAAAAATTTTGCGCACGGGCGGGACTTGAACCAGCAACCTTTTGGCTGACCGGGCCAAACGCTCTTACCAATTGAGCTACCGTGCTGTCAGTCCGACCCTGCGAAATTTGTGGTCTCTTATGAAAACGTCAATTGCGTGACACTTAGCGCCATCGTTTGAAGGTTGCTGGTTCAAGTCCCGCCCGTGCGCAAAATTTTTGGTTTCTTATTTCATCTTTAGGAATACTTATTTATTCATATTCATATTTATTTATTCACTTCATAAGTAACATAAGAGCAGACAATTATAAATATATAGGCTGAAGATGATAATTTTGTTACATTATGACCTCAACAAGGTATTAGTGAATTAAGTATATAAGTAAATTACGATTAAATCAATGCTTTAATAAAATAAGTAAATGTCTATAACTAATTTGTCAAAATGTCAATTCTATCTATATAATAATATTCGGTAATGTTAAATTCAAATATATGAATAAAATAACAAATTAATCATGTCAATAGTCAATTAAAATTATACAATGTCAAATCTAAATACAAGGTGTTGTTCAGGTCAGTGACATCCATCTCAGGGATGATAAAATATGAGTTATGCTTATTCTAAAAAAACGTTTTCTTAAAATTCTGAGCAAGTTTTATACAAGAAAATCTCTTCACAACATTCAAAAGAAATACAAAACGAATGGGAAAACTCGCACCCTAGCGCGTAGCTAGCGTTTATCTACGAAATACTACGCCATAGCTAGTAAGCTACGAAGAGGCTACCAGGTGTTGGTAGTTTTAACTCGATCGCTGTACCGCATAAAAAATGATTTTGTGGGTTTTTTCCATTTCATTTTTTTTATGTTTTTTTTTTTTGCATCAGTATCGTTTGTACAGCCACCCCTGAGTCGCTCGTCGCTGACCAAAACAACACTCTGTATGTATAAATTTATCATTAAAATATTCATGCCTTTTGGACTAATAACTTTTTCAATTCTTTGTCAGATTTATTCCCTTGAAGGGCTATAGTTAGGCAAACGTTTATGTACCTTTATAGTCATGTAGCCATTTATTCAGTACATAAACAGATTTCAGCCTTAACTTGCTTATAACTAAAAGATCTAAATTACAGACGAAACTGTAGTCCAACAGATAGACATTATTTTAAAATCCCCAGCGTAGTGTGAAATTTAAAGATTGGAAGTGAAAATAGAATAATATTGGAAACAAAACAATAGAGAATAATTTAACAAATCAGCAGTTATTCAATATTCGAGGGTGATTGAGAATACTTTGCTTTTATAATATTTATTTGAGATGTTTTTTTTTTGTACAAAGAAATACTGCCAAACACGTCCACATCACTGTTAGTTTTTTTTTTAACTCGTTAAAGGCACGACACATTCTGACCGTAGTCGCGGATAAATTAAAAATAATTTGGGAAATTAAACCACCTGAAAAAATTCTTTGAAAGCCGCTATAACTGCTATGGCTTTCGTCTTCTATTTAGGAGAATCATTTTTTTTTGAGCTTATGCATGATGTCAAGCTTAATAGATAATGGTCTTTCTCTACACACATCATGCACTGACTAATAATAATTTTAAAAACTCTAATAATTTTATAAGCTTTATAATCTTATATATAAAATTCTCGTGTCACAATGTTCGTTCCCGTACTCATCCGAAACGGGTTGACCGATTCTCATAAAATTTTGAGAGTATATTGAGTAGGTCTGATAATCGGCCAACATCTATTTTTCATACCCCTAAGTGATAAGGGTTGTTCACCCTTAATTTTTTTTTTAAATTTGGACGTTTTTTTTTACATTTTTTTATAATGTGGCATTAAAAATACATACAACCCTAAATTTTTACTTTTTTATTACCAAGTCCTATTTTTTATAGCCATTTTAGTAATTTAAGGGCAAAACTAAATTCGCTGGGAAAAAATAAAAAACTATTTAAAAACTATAAAATTACGGGACTCGGCGGGACGGGGCTGGGGGCGAAACAAGTTCGCTGGGTCCGCTTGTATTATTATAGATTTCGTTTTCGAGAAATCCACAAACACACATACTGTTGTAAGCTTAACTAGATCATCACAGTCTCACGCTCGCTTTCTTTTCTCTTTCTCGCTTTAAATAGGCTAATAAAGGAAAAAATATATTTTGAGAATTGTATTCATTTTCAGAATTGGATGTGTTGGAGCGGGCTAACCCACAGTTTCTAATAAACGCATCAAATCTCATGGGAGATTATTTTGCAGGTATGTCTAGCTATTTATTTTATTTAAAATAATTTTAGTTATAATGTGCCTGCAATGGACAACCACGATATTTTATTCAACAGGCTTGCTAATGTGACGGTGGCCGAGTGGTAAAGGCATACGCCCGGATAGTTAAGACACGGGGTTCGATTCCTCGTCTGTCACACAGGCAAAGTTGCCTTTTACAAGAGCAATTTATACAGGGTGTTGTTGTGGTCAGCGACAAGCGTCTTAGGGGTGGCGTACAAACGATACTGGTGCCAAAAAATATATATATTATTTTTAAATCATTTTTTTTTATCCGGTACAGCGATCGGGTGAAAGCCACCAACACAAAGTAGCCTCTTTGTAGCTCACTAGCTACGGCGTAGCTACTGCCATTATTTTTTTAAAAAGAAAAAACTCACAAAATCTATGTATTGATGCGATACAGCGATTGAGTCAAAACTACCAAGGTACCAGGTAGCCTCTTCGTAGCTTGGTAGCTACGCCGTAGTATTTCATAGATTCGCGCTAGCTACGAGTATCCCCGTTCGTTTTGTCATTTTTTTAAATGTTGTGAAGAGGTTTTCTTGTATAAAACTTGCTTAGAATTCAAAAGTAGTATCCTTTTTAGAATAAGTATAACTCATATTATCATCCCTGAGTTGGATATCACTGACCCAAACAACATCATGTATAGCGAAAGACACGGGATACGTTTCCTTCTCTGTCACACAGCCAAAGTGGCTTTTTACAAGTGCAATTTATATTATTAAGTTTGTATAGTGACAAAACACTATAAAAACAAAAATGTAATTTTCAACACACTTGCTCCAAACGACGTTTTTATTCCACCGATTTCTGGCTCATATTCATAGATATTAAACACGCGTGCTTTTTCAGTATATTATTGCACTAGTGCCTTTAGTTTATTAACCCGACCAATTTACATTTGTACCCTAGAACCAAGGCGTAAGTAAGAAAAAGAAGCGATATAATGTAGTCGGGTTATAACTTTAATTTTAGAAACAAACAGTATTTATGCGAAAAATAACGGTATCTACATATTTATTTCAATAAATGTGAAATCCAGCTTTATGACCAAAAAAATAAGTCAAAATCATTTAAAATTTTCTGTAACTTGTGATTTTTTCCTCGCAAGTGCGTTGAAAAACGTCGTATGAAACGCGTGTGCCTGTGACCATAATATACGCGGCTTTCTTATGTCAACTTAGCACACTTGTATCATAATGTACTATTATTAACCGACTTCAAAAAAGGAGGAGGTTTAATTCGACTGTCTGTATCTATGTTACCTCATATCTCAGTCATTTGTCGACCGATTCGATATTTTTTTTCCAATTCAGGATCTGATGAAGGGATTGAGGGAAATTCTGAAATTGTAAAGGCACATGTAGTGTTTTTTTGCTAGAATCTTAATGTTGACGGGTGGTTTCCTCTGATAGTCAACATCTTGTGGAGCTAAGATGATGGTGCTTAACGCTTAAGAGTTCAGTAATTATAATTACAGAACATATGATAGTTAATATATAGCTTCTTAAAGAACAGAGTCATAAGTTGCAACTCCCTCCTGCAATCACTAAAATTAAGAAATAAAAGTAACTTTAAAATAAAGTAAAAACCGACTTCAAAACCAAAATGCACTAAAAATTATTCAAGGAACTCTTGACCCTTAAACGGAAAGGAAGCCATTTTAGGCAAACAATTTCGTTTTGGAGACCATAATTTCTTTTGACCATCAAGCATCAACTATCGGAGCACAGACTTCAAAAAGAAATTGCCTAAAATGTGTTCCTTTCCGTTTAAGGGTCAAGAGTTTATTTAACACTTTTCAGTGCATTTTGGTTTTGAAGTCGAGTTTTTACTTTATTTTTGTTACAACTTGCAGAGGCTCGTCTGTGCAACGGCAACAAAGTTCACATCCTGGCGAGCCCGCTGCTGCAGTACATGAGGGCGTTGCTGGCCAGCGATGACATACGAGCGCATCGCAGCCTCGCCACGCAGGTAACTTAACGGTATTCTATTTAGCGAATAGAATAGAATTTATTTGCGAAAATTATGTCGAACTCCCTTGTCGTACCCACTCCAGTATCCGTTGGGAACTCAACTCTCGAAGTTGTCGAAGAGTACGTCTACCTGGGACAAGTGATCCAATTGGGTAGGTCCAACTTCGAGAAAGAGGTCAATCGACGAATCCAACTCGGCTGGGCAGCGTTCGGGAAATTGCGCAAGAGTGTCTTCTCATCTCATCTACCTCAGTGTCTGAAGACGAAAGTCTTCAACCAGTGTGTGTTACCAGTGATGACATACGGATCCGAAACATGGTCTCTTACTATGGGCCTTATAATGAAGCTCAAAATCACACAGCGAGCGATGGAAAGGGCTATGCTGGGTGTTTCTCTACGGGATCGAATCAGAAATGAGGAGATACGTAGAAGAACTAAAGTAACGGACATAGCCTTGAGAATCAGTAAGCTCAAGTGGCAATGGGCAGGACACATAGCGCGAAGAACTGATGGCCGTTGGGGCAGGAAGGTTCTAGATTGGAGACCCTTCGACCAGAGACGCAGCGTGGGACGTCCACCAACAAGATGGACAGACGATCTTATAAAGATCGCAGGATCAAACTGGATGCAGACCGCTAGTGATCGGTCGCTGTGGAAAGCCGTGGGGGAGGCCTATGTTCAGCAGTGGACGTCCTTTGGCTGATAATGATGATGATGATGATGTATTTGCGTTTTAATGGGGTATATAGCAGTTTTACATTTAAATTTATGTTCGGCCCATTTAGCCACTAACAAATAGCATGCAAATTAATAGTTTACAATAACAATAATATTTTACTACAATCATCATGTTAGATACATATTAATATATTATGAACATTATTTTTATTATAATATCCATTTCATTACATCTTACGAGTCTTAGATACATACAGCAAATAAATAATATTATAAAAAGTCAAGCATAGTATTGATAATATGGCCGTTATTAACCGTAAGGGGCTGTCCATTAATCACATGAGGTCGTTTTTCTCATTTTTTGACCCCCCACTCACCCCTGGTTATATTTGGTGAGGTTTGGGACCACTCCCCCCCCCTCCCCCCTGGATCACGTGTATTTTTTGGATGTCTATAAGGCTATTTTTGACTGGAAAACAATCTTAAAAAAATGGTGATTCGAAAAACATTTATATTTATTTGCAATAAAATTAATGAATAATTAATTAATGTTGTCTTCGTCACACGGAGTTGCAAGACTTTCATTTAAGGTTACAACTGGTAAAGCTTTTTCTTCACTGGCAGTTGTTAATGGCAAAGAGGTTTGTGACAACAAATCGTTCAAATTTTCGGTTTAGAAATAGCGTTTTTTGACAAAAAATAAATAAAATTAATACACGTGATGTCTAACGAGACCCCCCTCGTGATGTTTCGTGATGTTTTCCGTACCCCCTCCCCCCCTTTTGAGCCTCACGTGATTAATGGACGGCCACTTAACTAGTTTTTTAACCAGTTACGAGCCCGAACAGTGATCACTCGTTATCCTCAACAATAATAATAAGATTCATAACGCCATTAAAACGATCGAAATAGGCATCGGTCTTCAATAACTGTATCTTATCACACAACGCTCTTAAGTCAAATTGAATTCACTTAATTGTCAAAGGATGTAAACTGCTGAACATAGGTCTGTTGTTTTTAAAAAAAGATTTAAAGAAGTATGCGTTGGACTGCCGACTGTAAGACTTTCGGCAAAATTGGATTCTGTAAATATTTCTTTGTTTTTTTTTCAAGGAATCAATCATAGGAACAGAATTTTTGTTTTATATATGTGTAAATAACAAATATGTATATTTTACAAGGTTCGTTCTCAAGTCGTCATTCGTTTCAAATCAGAAACAAATTTGAAAACATCTATCTCTTTCACGACCTCCGTGGTGTAGTGGCTAACGCTAGGGTGGAAAGCGTCGCCGCTCCGAGATCCCGGGTTCGATTTCCGCTTGGGTCTATATAGCTAAATCAAAATTTTCTGTGATATCTCAGGTCTACGTCAAGTACTTACTTTGGGAACAGTCCGATGTATTTACCAACATTTTCTCTTACAGCTAATGCAGAACGGTCGAGAACTTCTCTCGCAGCACACGTCACAAGAGCTGGACGATCTCTCCATCTCTATCCGTCTGCGTCTCCTCTCCCCCCCACCGGTCTCCATCATCTGGCTGCTCCTCTCCGCAGACTTATGTCTCAACAAATTTCTACCACTCCCCAACACACTACAACAGTTCTACGCCTCACATCTAGAACTTACACCCGATGAAAACTACAGTGAAGTCAGCTATGGGTCGTGGAAAAAGAGTCCGGAGAAAGATGACTTCAGATCTGATGTCAGCTCGGACAGTGTAGCGGAGAAGGTCAGTCAGAACGTCTCACAGATCAGTCTCAACGACGATGTGGATGCGAAACCGAAGTTGAGACCGATATTGGGAGCTGGTGCCGGACTGCTGAGGCAGGAGCAAGCGTTGTCTGTGAGCCAAGATAATTTTGAAACGTGGACAGCTAAAAGTCTGTCTAAAAGATATGATTTGAATACGTGGAGGCAAGCGGATGAGGAGAAGGAAGCTGAGGAACCGGTGTTCAATCCGGCAGTGTTGCCACCAAATTTTCCGGTGACAGTACCAGATTATCCCCCTCCGCAGCCGACCAGATTTAACTATCAAGAAAATATGGCTAATTACTTACAACAAGGAGACGGAGCATACATACAGAATCAGTACCCAGCAAACACAACGGCTAATTTCAACCAACAAGGAGACACATATCAGTTCGCTCAGAACGAGAGACCTCAACCGGAGAAAGTGAACAATGAAATTCAGAAGAACGCTCAGAACAGAAGACCTATAGAAAACTGGAGACGGGAGAAGAGTGACATCAAAGAGGATCCAAACAGGAATAGACAGAGAAACTGGACCAGACAACGGTCCAAAGACAACGGGGACGATGATGAAGAGAAAGTGAAAAACACGGAGAGGTTTCCACGATCCTCGTCCAGAAACTCTAGGGACTCGAGGCCGGTGAACAGAATGAACAGACGTAATAGTGGAGAGAGTTCGGAGTCTGTCAACGCTCCGTCCGGGAAGACACCTCCGAGGAGACATGTGACCGAAGTGCCACGGAACCAGAAATACTGGGACCATGATGATCGGTGTGATAAAGATTATAATAGTTAGTGAAATGAAATGTGGACAGTGATTCGATGGAAGGTGCCTCTGGTTAGTACAATTTGTTGATTTGTTTTTAGGGTCTGTTAAACGAATTCCAAATATCTGTGTATCGCATTTAAAAATGTACACTAAGGAACTGTCGACCCGGTGTACTTATTTATTTATAAATATTTTATCTTATGTATTCCATGCAATATGTTTAGGTTGATTCTCATGAATTACTTCTGAGGCCTGATTTTGCCAACGTCAGATAAGGAATTCGTCGAATAAAGCACAATACCCCCTTTTTGAAAACTTCACCAATTTGTCATAAATGTAAATTTAAAATAGATCGTTTTATAGTTCATACTTATTCAATCGGATAAGTCTTATCTGACGATGGTAAAATCGGCCCTTAAACAACTAAAAATACCACTGAATTAAAGATTTTAATATTATTTCTAACAGAGTCGATTTTTAACGTCAGATAAGGAATATTCTTTGAATACAATACAAATCGCCTAAATCGAAAACGTAACCTATTTGTCAGCTATCATTCACATTAATGTCATTTTTAAATCGGTTGTTTTATACTTATTTGGTCTGATAAGTCCTATTTGACGTTGCTAAAATTGACTTTTACCATCTTAAATTTTTTTCTTGTACAGATAAATAGCCCAATAATTTAAAATAACTCCATAAATATAATTGAATGAGTTAAGACTAACCGTTTGATATAAAAATAGATAAATTTAAAATTAAAAAAGCCGCCTTCCATTAGAATCTTGTTAGAATTAAAGTTCTATACTAAGTTAGCTTTAGCTGTATGTATAGTGAAATTATAAGTGCTAGATGAGTCGACTGGTAGAAATGCCTTGTTGTATAAGACCGACGCGTCGTGCTAAATTTTTTGTATAATATTTGTACTCTTGAGCGAAAAAGTTCTGTAAACTCAGATATGAATCTTGATAGATGGCGCGATTGTATGAAAACCATGCCGTAGAATGTTCTTCGTCATTACGGATTAGATTTCATGACGAAATGATCGTTTTGGAACATAAATCTAAATAAATTACTTTTTACTTTTACATGAGTAACCCGTGCTGCCGACTGTACAATATTTCATTGAAATAAATAACTTTTCGTAATGACAGCCAACCATTTGGCATTTCGACGTCCCCTAATAGTTAATGGTGTCTCGCGCGGTCCTAAATAAGGACAAAATCAGGCAGACTGGTACTGCGAAGTATGAAATTTTATATGAGTTTCTATTTGAAACTAAAATAAAAATCTTTGTAGGCACATTCGACCTTAAATCAAAGGATTAACGTACAAATTATTGTGGATTCAATATCACCACTGCCTAAAGGATTTAGATCCTAAAATGATATGTGAAATTTGATAAATTTATAAGTGAATGGTCAGCTTTCAATCGATTGATTGTTAAGTGGAATGGACCTGTGATTCTTTTAAATGTTCTAAGTTGCAAAAATTCATAAATTATGACAAAAATATCGAAAATGAGACAGACAGTTTTTGATAAATTTAAATTCATGATATGTCTACATTCCAAATGACGAAAAAATATAAATAGTTAGTGAATTCTTTGCATTCCGCCTATGTACTGGAGAAAAATAATACAAAATTGTCTATGACAAGGTTATTATAACCAATAATAATAATTAACCGTTAATTTGCAAATTCAAATTAAAAAAAAATCCTTTTGCTTTGTTTTACAAATACCACAGATTATACCAATAAAATTAAATATTAACAATACTCCTACATCCTTTCAACTTTTAAGTTTAATGATTTTTATTCGGACTCAACATGGACAATTTTGTTTATTTTTACGATACAAATTGCTCAATTCAGTTAATAATAGTAATTATTTTGATTGAAAAAACTAACGCTCATGTAGATAACTTGTTTTAGGCGCTATGCCCCAAACTTCATTTACAGATGCGACTTATTTTAAGAAACGCAGTTTTAGTAAAATATGTGGTAGTAGCTTCGAGGTTCCGGGCTCGATGCCCGGTCGGGTCAGTGTAGAAATCATAGTATTTTAAATTGTATCGGGTCTGGGTGGTGTGGTACCACGGTTGTGTCTGATTTCCATAACACAAGTGCATTAGCTACTTACTTTAAGATCAGAGCAATGTATTTGATTGATGTCCAATTTATTTATTTACATTTATTTATTTTATATGATCTTTATCATCTAGGGAGCAAATACTATTTTTGTCATGTGCTTATAAACAAGTTTTCTATTTGAGGCTTAAGTGTGAAGGAATGAATAAAAACACCATTAATCCGATTTCTGTAGTTAACTTCAATCATCATGACATTTAAACATTGTATTTCATTTATGCCATAATATTCATTTTATTCATTCAAATAGATTTTAATTGTCTCTGGTACTACTTAGAAGAAATGAGTTTAACTCCATTAGTGACTTGGTTTATTTTCTCATAAAATAATAAGAAAATGTTATACCCTTTTCCAACTGGGATTCTCGAATTATTGCCAGTATAAATAATAATTTTACGGTTATTGTAGCGAAAATATTTTAAATATGTTCACTACTACACATGTTTTCATATTGTTCCAAATTTTTGCGTTATAGTAAATGCTATTTTGTTGATGGTGACACAGACCCTTAATATCATTACTTTGAAACCAAAATACTCTTTAAAACTCGTATCTTCCTCACATCATACTTAATTTATAGCTCAAATCTTTATAGTTAAGCTGCTCGGATAATGCTATTTTGACGATTTTAATTTTGTACACAAAATGTATGGAAATAATTTCAAACTTTCCTATACATTTGCTGTCAAAATAGAAAACTTCAAAAAGTACTATCTGAGCGGCTAAATTATAATCACTGGTCATTTCACAAGTGAGAACTGATTCGTCCGCCATTAAATAATGAAGAAGTTACGAAATCTTACCGCCAGGTTTGCTACTATCGCCACAACCTTAAAAACAACATGGTGTATGAAAACAGTGATAAAGGCTAAAAAAGGTCAACCTCGGAAGGGACAAATGCATAATAATAAGTGGAAAAAATTAGATTCATAGCCTTAAATTAGACTAAATAGTAGTATGATAGCTCGATATTTTAAAAAAATGGAAGAATTTTGTGAAAAAACTGCTGAAAAATGTATTTTGCGTTATATCTTTGTAATGCATTATTGATCAATTTATTTTGGTTGATAACTATACAATTTTTTACAGCAGTTTTATTACAATAAGTTACTGTAATTTCGCCACTCGGAAGATGCTTTCATGACGTTTTCAATTTTTACAGAAGGGAAAAACGTCAATTTTGACATTTCTTCTACAGATGTTGTGTCAAAATTGAAAACGTCAAAAAAAACATTATCGGAGCGGCTAAACTATAGTTTCTGATAAGTGCTTGGGACAAAAGTACCTGTGTAGTATATGCACAATTAGTATAATATGAATTAGTCTTATACAGGGTGTAACCAAATATGGTATAAACTGAAATGTGTTCTGTCAAATTTATTGAGCTTATTTGTGATCTCATAAGCTGTGAAATTTAAAAGCTATTTTGTGACTAAGTTATAATCATGATTGTGTATGGCGCTACTTACAAAAAAACCTGTCATTGTTATTTGACAGCTGACAGGTTCGTCAATCAATTTGACAGCTAACTGTATTCCATGTTTGGTTTCACTTTGTAATAACTAAAGTATATTTTAAGTACAGAATATGTTTTTGTATATCATTGAAAGCTCGTCTTTATAATTTAGTCCGTTTGTCTCTTACGTTTGCTATAGTGTAAGAGTGAGACAGCGGTATTCAAAATAGTTTGTAGTTTAAAGAAAATGATGGAAATTGTATGTATGTATTTGATAAAATAATGTTTGTTTAATATAATATATGGGAATAATGCATTTTTAGTCAAAATTACCAGTTTAATTATTTTGACTAGTCGAAGGCTGTAGTATGGTTGGCAAAGGTACTAATTTTTTTTGTAAACCATCCTAAAGTTGTGTTTAACTATAGTCAAATGTCGAATATAAATTATAAAGTGACTGCAAGAAAAATCATTTTGATCTCACTATCAAAATTGTCTGGAAATAAAAAAAAAAGCTCAAATAGGAAAAAAAAACTAACTTTTTTTCTCTTAAAAAAACCTTATCGAAAGGGTACTGTACGAATGTATTTTCCGCTTAGGGCATTGTTGTATAATGATTAACTATAGTAAAAAGTAGATTTTATATGAATTGCTGTAACATAGCAAAGATATGGTCTTCATTATGAAATAACTGAAAATGCTATGAAGTTTTATATAATGCTAAAAAAAATAAAAATGGCACAATGTGGTTAAATAGGCATGGTTATTTTTAAATTATTATTGATTAAGGTTTGGTAAAAATATCCAAATGTAACAATGCACTATGTAAAATAATATAAATATAAAATTTCATTTGAAACTTTATAGCGAAAAGATTTCTTTTGTTTTCAATTTTGTACAGTCATTCATAAAAATATGTGGACAAACATGTAATTTGTGTAAAAATTAATGAAAAGAATGTCGCTTATTTATTGTTGGATGTTTATTTCGTGGTATTTATTTAATTTATTGAAAATGTAATCTCGACATGATAGAATATTGCTATTTGGTCAGTAACTGATGTTAATAGTAAATTATGATACAAGTGTGCTAAGTTGACCATTATATACAAGGCGATATTGTGTGCGCCATAAGAAGCCGCGTATATAATTGGTCACGGCACACGTGTTTCATACGACGTTTTTCAACACACTTGCCATTAATCAAAACCATCACACCACAGCCGACAATTATTTACGAAAAATGCACTTACTAATCTGTGGAAAAATGGCGCGTTGTTTTTTTTTCTTACCGCGAAACTGATGCGCGCGCAAGGCTAAGGCGCGAACTAGATCGGCCAACAGCCAATATTAAAAATGTAACAATTCGTGTTTAAAACACAAATTACAGAAAATTTTAAATGAATTTGAGTTATTTTTAGTAATAAAGCTGTATTTACCATTTCTTGAAATAAATATATACATACTGTAATTTTTCGAATATATGTACATTTTGTTCCTAAAATAAAAGTTATAACCCGACTAAATTATATCGCTTCATCTTCGTAATTACTACTTGGTACTAGGGTACAAATGTAAATTGGTTGGGTTAATAAACAAAAGGCACTAGTGCAATAATGTACAGAAAAAGCACGCGTGTTTAATATCTAGGATTATGTGCCAAAAATCGGTGGAATAAAAACGTCATTTTGAGCAAGTGTGTTGAAAATTCTATTTTAATCTTATACATTGCTTAATCGTCCGACAAAATTACATGCCAAGACGCCCGTTTGCAACAATTTATTTTGAAATAGATCAGACAGTCTTAGAAACAGCTGCTGTCAAAATAATAATGACAGGTGACAGTTGAAGTAACCAGTGCATGGGAAAATGACCCTAATGTCTCGAATTCTGGACATATTTTTGTTTATGGCTGTACTACTATTCTTGTACTGAACAAGTAGGAGATTTTTTAAGTTGGGAGTTTAAACTTATGTTTTATGATTTTGATGTGTCGACGATGTACGCAGGTTTAATTGGAAAATTATGTAATATCAAATAAATTGGAATTTGATTTCAGCACATCTTTTTATTTACGTAAACAACGAAATTATATCACCATTAAATTGCGATTGAACAACAGTTCAAGTAATATTACAAATTACAACAAATATATTTATTTTTTAATAACAAAGCTTATAAACAAGCTTGATATTTGAATAATTAACCACAGATTAATATTCTGACAAACTAGGGCATGGTATCGTACTTACGGCTTGTTTCACAATGTCCTTATAAGTTTTAGCGTTATCTGTCCAATACTTCATACGAAATGACGTTCTATCTTTTGAATTATTTGTTGGTTAGTACTTATTCGTCGAAGGTGAAACAGGGCCTTAAAAATAAATTTACTGGACGTTACAAAAGTATGAATTAATAATTAGATGCGTAATTAATTAATACTGATTAAGGCAGTATGATTTGACACTAAAATTATTTATATACAACAAATTAATGTAATGTCTTATTTAACCTATTCTAATAACAATGAATGAGCAATTGAAATGTCCTAACTATTTGAGGAAATGCATACTTAGTGACTTAAAAGTTACATAATAATAATCTCACTCTTAAATAGTACTGACTAGCTAGTCCATCGAATATAATATACTTAACGGTAGTCGCATTTTATACCATGAAGAATATTTTTTTACACTAAAATTGCTTCCAATAATGGAATTAAATTACATTTATAAGCTTCACTGTACGTACATGTACACATCAATAAAAGTTTGAGATCACTTTGAAAAGTCATAACTTTATTTACGGTAAACGAGATCATCACTATTATTGTGATTATATTATATTTTTATAATATCACTAGCGGCTCCCCGCGACTTCGTCCGCGCGATTTGAGTTTACTCCCTCTCCTCCCGTCGCAACGTGATATTTTATTGCCTAGACCGATTTTTCGATAAATAAGTTATCCAATACAAAAATATTTTTTCAAATCGGTTCAGTAGTTTCTGAGATTAGCGCGTTTAAAAAGAAAGAAAGTTCAGATTTATAATACCTATTAGTATAAAAAAACCGGCCAAGTGCGAGTCGGACTCGCGCACTGAGGGTTCTGTGCCAACTTTAACTGAATTAGGGAATCCATTTACTTCTACTTAGTAAAATACCACAATATTTTGTTGACTACAAATATAACTTTGTTTTTCATAGTGTTTGTATGAAGTACAAAGTTATGTTTGCGGTTGTTGAAAATGTGCTATATCTCAAAAACTACTGGTTCGATCCCGTCCGAAACAATTTTCGTTGAAAGTATTTATTAAGATCTACATCATATATTTTTTTTAAAATTAACACTTGCTTGGTTTAGAAATTAGATGGGGGGGACGCCCATTTTACCACTTTGGAAGCGTCTAGCTATGAAACGTTTGACTTTAAAAGAAAATGGTTTTAGGAACCTCTATGTCATTTTAAAAGACCTATCTATAAACACCCCACACGTATAGGTTTGACAAAAAAAAATATTTTTGGTTTTAGTTTCATGTATGAGAGCCCCCCCTTAACTGTCATTATTTTTTTATTTTTTTATGAGAATCGGTAAGCGGTTAACAAGATACATCTTCCAACCAAATTTCAATTGTGTAATGCTTATAGTTACAGAATAAAATGGGTGTGACATACGGACGGACAGACAGACAGACAGACAGACAGACAGACTTGACGAAACTATAAGGGTTCCGTTTTTTGCCATTCGGCTACGGAACCCTAAAAAAGCTTGTAGTGAGTAAACCATGAAGGATAGAAATATGCTGTCGCATACTTTATTGTAGGACTGGTAATGCAGAATAATCTCATCAAACATGATTTTTGTGTTATTTAAACGGTTTACGCAGCGGAAGTTCTCAAAAGGAATATTTTTCCCCCGTATTTGCAACATTTTTCGTTGCGGCGCTGGACTTACGAGTCGTATTTTGATGCTATATAGCTTTAAGCCTTCCTTGATAAATGCTATATCACGTAAAAAGAATTTTTCAAATCGGTCGAGTAGTTTCTGAGATTAGCACGTTCCAACAAGTTCTTCAGCTTTATAGTATTAGTATAGATTACAGGGCTTTTTTATTTAAAGAAAACAACAAATATGGTTTCTTGATGATGTTACTCGTCCATAAAAAAATGCAATTCGCTTAACCTAGTGATCACAAACGTTTTTTGATGCGTGAATAATGAAATTTATCTTCTTTAACAATAAGCAATTTTAATTTATTGAAATAACTTAGTTAGTTTGCGCTTAATAATAATACTTTTACCTATATTTATAGACAAGGTTGTTCAAATTTCAAAACAATAATTATGGTTTTTTCTTACGGTCTGTTTCACAATGTCTAGTTAGCGTTTAATGCCCACTACTTCATACGAAATGACGGTTAGTGATTATTTGTCGATGGTGAAACACGCTCTTAGAATATTATTCTTATTAATACTATTATTCAGACATAGCATAATGCCAAACTTAGTACTAGATGTGTCAACTTTTCGTTGAAATTCACAGCATATAAAGTCAAAATTAAGTACAATACGTACCGGGTCTCTGCTTACCACTTTGAAGGTTTCAGTTATGACCGACTTTAAAATAAACCGGTTGAGCCAAGCAAAGTAAAAATTCCAAGGCCCTTTACAATCTAGACTCTACAAGGAGCGCTTATATCTCCATTCCTTCTTACTGTATAGAACAAGTGACAGGATGCGTCAGCAGATAGTTCAGCAGCACAGGAGTCCCGGCAGCCACCTCGAGCTGCATATCGCCGTCCTCTTCCGTCTCGCAGGAGGACGCCGACATGTGTGTTGTTGCTGTCTCTTTCGTGTCGAGCAGCATGTCTGTCGATGTGTTGTCGCCTGGCACTGTGTCTATGAACACCTGGGGAGTAAAGATGATATTTATACGATTTGAGCTATTGTAATCGAAGCCGGGACCTCGGAGCGGCAACGCCTTGAAACCGTCTACTCGTGTATAGATGTCGTCTTATAAGTAGTGTATATACCTCATCATCTTCCTCCTCATCATACTGTTGTACCACCACTTCGGGCTGCGGCGCGAACCGCGCGCTGTAGTCACTCTCGTCCGAACTGTAGCCTTCGCTCTCATCACACTCGAAGTAACGGCTCTGTGGAGGCAAGAACTTATGAATTAACAGTCAGAAAAAGCATTCAAGCATTAAGACTATCGTGTGCAGGCGGAACATAGGCGGGATTGCTTTTTTTTGCAGTCGAAATATGCTTGATTATCATATACTTATATAAAAATCTCGTGTCACAATATTCGTTCCCGTACTCCTCCGAAACGGCTCTACCGATTCTTACCAAATTTTATATGCGTATTCAGTAGGTCTGAGAATCGGCTATCTATTTTTCATACCCCTAGATGATAAGGGTTGTACACCCTTAATTTTTTTTACTTTTTGGAAGTTTTTTTTAATAATGTGACATTAAAAATACATACAACCCTAATATTTTACTTTTTTATCACCAACCCATATTTTTTTATAGCCATTTTAGTAATTTGATCATTTTTCATCCCGCTCAATATCTGATCAATTATAGTGTTTTTCTTAGCTTTTAAAATTACGAGGCTGGGCGAGACGGGGTCGGGGCGGTACGGTGCTAGGGGCGAAGCAAAGTTCGCTGGGTCCGCTAGTATAAATATACAATATTGAGTAACTGAGTTTGTTGCGCAGCTTCTTCTCAGCACTAGCCCCCAATTATCCCAAAGCTTTTGTAGGGTTTATATTGTGACGTGTAAAAGTGTCTTCAATGGGCCTAATTGCATAAATAAATGACTTTTATGACTTGCGTGCGAAAACGCAACCAGTAAACCTTTATGTATTGAGACAAATCTGCTCTCATTCGTTTTCATACATCCTAAACTAAGCAAGTCTAATTCATTTTAAAAATAGTCGACCAGTAGTATTATCTTCAAAAAATATTACGTGATCAGTGTTATCAGCTAAAGTCCGTTTCTTTTTGCTTGTCAGGAAATGATTCATTTTAAAATTTGATAAACACAAAACAGCTCACCAACTAAATAGATAATTCAACGTTTTGAACTGAGATCTTTTTAAATCAAATAGTAAATGAATTTTATTCACTGGTTTTATTTTAAAAGTTGTAAACAGATTGTTTACATTATTCGACTAGCAAAGACAAACCAACAAACAGACTTTACGAGACCTTGGTGGAGACCTACGAGGACCGAGAGGTTGGTGATAAAAAAGTAAAAATTTAGGGTTGTATGTATTTCTAATGCATTATAAAAAAAACGTCCAAAAATTTTTAAGTGTGATCAATCCTCTTAAGGGTATGAAAAATAGATAGTAGGCGATTCTCAGACCTACTGAATACGCATATAAAATTTGGTAAGAATCGGTAAAGCCGTTTCGCAGGAGCACGGTAACTAACATTGTGACGTGGAAATTTTATATATTAGATTATAAAGCTGAAGAGTTTGTTTGTTTGAACGCGCTAATCTCAAGAAACTACTGGACCGATTTGAAAAAAAAAATGTGTTGGATAGCTTATTCATCGAGGAAGGCTATATAACAAAGACGAGGGGGAGGGAGCAAACTCAAAAGCGGCCGCAGTCACTACACATTATTATAAGTAAGTTTGTCTTTAAGATATCTATTGTATGGGTCTGTGTTGCCTGCAATAAATGAAAAATTAATAAAGCAAAATATTCAGGGCTCGGGCAATCACTATACTCTTGTTTGCGACACCCATAAGGGTGTTTTTTTCTCATTGCTTAATGGAGGTTTGTAGTGTAGAATAACCTAGTAAATAGAAAAATAAAGGTCAACGTGAGGTTAAACCATGGGTCACAGTTACTAAGTTAACAGAAACCCTAGTTCCCCACGTAACTGTATTACGGTAAAAGAAAAAAATAGCATATCAACAACAAATTACTTATTAAGTAAAGAATGTTTATGTATAGCGAGGAAATAAATAAACCTTTAATGGATTATTGAATAAAGTATGAGTATTGAAGACTGGGACTGACTTAACATTGGACATTGGACATTCCCACACATCGCCATCTAGTCCCATAGTAAGCTACTCAAAGCTTGTGTTATGGGTGCCAGACAACGGATATAATACTTAAATACTTTTTGTTTGTAAATACATACATGATATTCATAGAAAACACCCAGACCAATACAAACAGACATGTTCATGCACACAAATGTTGGTATTGTGCGGGGATCGAACCCGCAACCCGCTGCGTAGTAGGCGATTTCTCGACCACTACACCAGACGGGTCGTCAAAATTTGATAATGCTTTTAAGTTACAAGCAGTAAGTCTGGCATCTGTTAGGTAGGTACTAGGATCCTTCTATCATTTGAAAAAAACTATGGGATAAGCCCTCATCACTAAAATACTTAAATGCTGGCTTTCAACACCTGTCTACGTAAGGGCAATGTGTGTGTGTGTGTGTGCTCGAGTAAACAACAAGGAAATCCCTTGTTATTCATTAAAATAATGTGGATCTGGTGATAGATATGTAACGTGTTTACAACGGACAGTGACATCATCACTTGCTTGCTGCAACAATCTAATACGCATCAGACTTTATCACAAACTCGTGTAAATCATGTGTATATGAACAGACAGACAGACATAGGTCAGCAGTACTATGTAAAACTCAATATGTAGGTCGCAGTGTGACCTCATTTCCAATTGAGTCATTCCTTTGCATGCATTATTAGAAAAATTGTTTAAGGCTTTAAAACCCGCGCGATTCGTTCTTGAGCATTCATTGCAGGGAAACATTTAAACGTAATTTGTTAAGTGCAATAAAACACGCAATGTATTGGTAACAACAATATCAATGACAACTAGGTTAAAATCGTTAAGTTGGCACGCTTGCGCACTGGAGACAATGTTCCGTTTCATGGCAATGTTGATATATATTTTTTTGTTTTATTGTTAAAGTTTTGTTTTTTAAGATGTAAATGAATGTGAATATATTTTAAACATAAATCATGTTATATCTGCACTGAGTAATCAGCAGGTATTTCTTTTGATCGGCTAAGGAAGAAGCAGCGGATGGAAACAAAGAAACTGAAATGCGCAGAATGGAATGGAATTCCCAAAAGCACCAACATATCTTTAAAAATAATTAATTCATCTGTCAAACACAGCGATGGAACAGAATCACTGAAAAATATTTTATTCCATCAAAACAATGAAAACCACACGGAAATGAGACGTAATTAGTGACGAAACAGACTTGTTGACAAAATCAGTGTTCAAAGTTGTGAATTTTTGCAAAATCTATGTGTACGTGACGAGTAAAACGCAATAAATTGTTCTTCCCTTTGTGTTCATAAGTATTTCGCGACAATGGCTGCAGCCCTGGCTAATGATTCGCCAAAATACCGCAATAGCCTTATCTGCTGCAGTCCCAGGAGTGTGGACGTGGCTTCTACGTCGTCAGCCTCCTCATCTACGTCAGGATGTGTTTCAGCTGACGATAGTTACGACTCTAACTTCGTTCCGAAGTCTATATCAAACAAGAAGTTAAAAATACACAGCTCTGCGACGAAAGAAGAGATCGAAAAAGCCATTGTGCAATGTAAAGAACTGGTTTTGAATACGCCACAGTGCTCTTACGAGCGTAAATGGTTAGTCAGATACTTGGTTGAACTACGATTGAGATTGGAAGATTTAAAAGACAATGATGGGCAAGTCCGAGCTATGCTCTCCATCAAGGGGCATCATTTCGAACAGCAGATCAATCCAAGCAACCGAAAACAGTATTGTGACCATTGCAGTGGGGTTATTTGGAGCATCGTACAAAGTTCATACATTTGCACGGACTGTGGATATTTATGTCATTACAAATGTGTTGATCATATTTGTAGGATGTGCGCTCATGTTATTATGACAGATAAAGGACAGTTTGAAATGAGTATATGTCCCGAAAAAGGATTAGCAGCTCAAGATTACAAATGTGCAGAATGTCACACAGCATTAACATTTAAAGACTCATGGAATGAACCCCGTTTGTGCGACTACACTGGTCTTTACTTCTGTTCTACATGCCATTGGAACGATATGCTAGCGATCCCAGCACGCGTAGTCCACAATTGGGACTGGGAGAAGCGATACATCTCAAGGATTGCTTTCCAAATGCTGTCTCTATCCTGGTCAAGACCATACATTGATGTTGAACGTATAAATCCTAGGCTATTCACTTTTATTGCTGAGTTGGAATGGGTACACAAAATGAGGAGAGGGTTAGAATGGATGAGACGGTACTTATGTGCATGTCCTGAAGGTACAACATTGCTTTCACCTTTATTTATTCAGCTAGGAGATGTGAATAACAAATACAGTATGGCGCACTTGGAAGCTATCAATGATGGCTCATTAGAATCAAAGTTAACAGAACTGACAGAGAAGTGTCGCGTCCACATTACAAACTGTTCCCTATGTTCTGGAAAAGGTTATTTATGTGAAGTGTGCGGGAATAATGAAATTTTGTATCCATTTGATAGTGGAGCAATACTATGTGAAAAATGTAATTCCATGTACCACAGAGGTTGTTGGCTGCGGAAAGGGCAGAAATGCTTGAAATGCATACGTTTGGAAGAACGCAAGAAAAGTTCAATTTGTGACAATGATGATCAAACTGATTCTAATTTAGAATATGACATAGACAAGTTTGTTAATTAGTTATTGTACCTGACATTTGAAAATATATTTTGATTTATTTAAAGTAATATTATTATTATATTTTTAGAAGCTTGACCATATTTTACTGCTGACATTTATTGATTGTTGTACATAACATAACATAAGATGACTTAATGAAATAGTATTATTATCAACAAGTTTTCTTAAATTTACTATGAGACAAAACTTAGGAACACATTTAAATAAGGCATATACTTCTTTAAACTCTGTTAAAACTGGCTTTCTCTGTGTGGTACAAGTATGTTAATATTGTGGAGCTTCTAAAATTTTAATCTTTTTACTTGTGATTATTTTACTAAACTGACTTTAATTTTATTTGGATGCATGTTTTGACCACTTTTTGACTAACAGATTGTAATAAGATTTTGAATTGATTAAATTACTTATCAACTATTTCTAAAATATTACTTACTTTACATAGGTACTTTGTTGTTTTGGTAAGTAATCAAGGTAAACATCTTACAAATAAAAAAACTGATGTTCATTTGACATATGTTTTTGTTAAAAGAGTCAACTTTTTCCCTGAGAGTATTATAGTTGCTGTGTATAAAAGGAACTAGGTTGTATTACCATTTACCATATTTTATTCTTATTATATGCTTATAATTTTGTATCATGTTTGTGTTTGTAAATTTCTATAGAATGGTGCTGATAGATGAGTTAGCAATAAATTTGTAAAAAGCTTTAAAGGAAGGAAGTGACTGCTACAATAAAAGTTATTAAATTTCCTCTAATTTTAGAATTCTAAGCCATTTAAAACGTAGATTCAGGTTTAAAAAATATAACGTAATAGAAATTTTCAAAAGTTTTACCGCCCTTGCCCTATAAAAATGGCGACCGGAAATAGATTTCTAAAAGAATGCAGAGTAAAAAAAAACTTAAAAATAAGGCTTCCTATTCATGGCACTACTTTTGGCCAAATTGTTTTCAAAATTATCGCGCAGTAAGTTTTTTGTTGAATGTTTAAAGCTTTAATATTGCTGATCTTTATGTAATTTACAATTATAATGGCCAAGTTGTTACTAACATTTCGGATTTGATGTAAATATTTAGCTTAAGGTGAATATTATTATTAGTCTTCAGTATGTGATCAGTTGCGTGCGCGTTCAGACTTTGAGTCATCGTTTACAATTTAAGAATTTGTTAACCATGGCATTGTATGTTGATATATATTTTTTGGACCATGAAATACATTAATTTGAAAATAGACAGTGATTTTATTATCACACTCAAATTACCTATTTATTATTATTATTTGTTATAGTCTTACACTGTAAAAATACCCACGTTTCGTTTAACGCGATGATAACTGTGTTACAACTTACTACAACGATTGCAAGTAATAATTAAAGAATAAAAAAAACAATGTGAGAGAACTGTAGAACAGAAAGATGAAAAATACACTTAAGGTTTGTTTCAACATCGATACAAAAATTAGCACTAACCAACAAATCCCTTTAAACTGAAGAATGCAGCGCGGTAAACCCAGAAAACGGTGGCGTGACAAGCTAGACTCTTTCAATTCAACAAAGACTGGAGAACAGGATGCCAAAAATCGCGAAGAGTGGAAAAAGGGTAGGGAGGCCTTTGGCCTGCAGTGGGACAAATAATTTAAATATGGAACGTTGATTTCGTATGAAGTGGACGAAAAAAGCTAAGAGAAACTTGTTCAGACATAGTGAAACGAACCGTTAATCTGGTTTTCAATTCAAACGATTTATGAGGCATTCGTTTATCATACTAACAAACAATATGATTGCTCATCCCGCACGCCTACACGTGTCATTTCTATTAACTCTTATGTATAAACTAGCGGTCCCCCGCGACTTCGTTCGCGCGTTTTTTATTCCATTCCGTCGCCGCGCCGTAGCGTATTTTTTATAGCCTAAAGCATTCCTCGATAAGTAAGCTGTCCAACACAAAAAAAAGATACTAAATCGGTTCTGTAGTTCCTGATATTAGCGCGTTCAAACAAATAAACAAACTCTTCAGCTTTATAATATTAGTATAGATGAGCTGTGTGTCAGTGACAAGACGTAGCCTTTTGTAATCAGCTCATTACATAAATGATGAGACCATGTAAGATAGAATCACTTGTGTATCGCAAATTATAATTTTAAGCGAGGCTACTAAGTGTTACAAATCTATGCATATTAGGTCAAATCATTAGTGTTGAAGTATGTAGAGATAAGCTAAGTACCTATAAAGAGGTCTCGACTTCACGTGAATAGCACATGAGATCAAGAAGTGCATCGTCTGATTATGTCAAGTCTCTTATTCGATTAAGTTGAGTTAAAGTGGAACAAATCAAGATTAAATTGAAGAAAAGAATGACCGTTTTAAAATTATGTTGTTTTTTTTTAATAGACAGCGTCAAATTGTAGATAGTTAAGCCATTAATCTTCTCCAAAGACTTTTTTGGTGAAGTACATCTCTTATTCTTCCTTGACTCCGTCCGACCATTCCGTCACCAGGATTCCGAGCCAGATTTACATAGTTTCAGTACCTCCTTGCCGAGACCAAAATTAACATGTACCTAGGCATAGACTTATATGTATTCTATGTGTAACATAGAGGTCGTAACATGCAGGGTACGTAACCCGAGGTTATAATGTAAACGCGGCTTTCTCTCGACAATCAAAGATTGTCAGTAAAAAAAGTTATTATCCTAGAGTCAGGCTACTAAGTTAGCAGGTGGTCATAATTATATCTAAAGCATGTGTAACTAACCTGGCAATCCAGGCATCGACATGACCCTCGATAGGTGCACGCCGAGAGCGCGCTCTCAATGTGCTTCAGATACTGCGCCTGCTCGACTTCTTGGCGACGCTTGCGACCGAGGCTCGACAGGAACGAGAGGACTGGAATACGTCTGCGGGTCTTCGCTTTTGGGGTGGAACTGTTTAATAAACTGGGTTAACTATTTTTTTTGTTTATCGGTACACATAACATTTTAGTTAGAGTCATAAAATGATTAACCTTGAGGTAAGAATTATACCTCAACACCCGAGCGGTCGCATGAGACCGCATAACAATAGAATATCTATTGTGTCTCGTTCACATACGCTTGAAGGATTATATCTAGACTATAAAACTAAACATGCGTACACAGTATGCAACAAATAGAGTGGAAACAAGACGCAAATAAATATAAATTTACAACATAATGTTAGTTATTTTTAACTATTTTGCTGATCGCGAACTATAGACGTGATAACAAAAAAAAACTATTGTGTCTGGAATACTATACGTAAAAGTGTTAATAACTCAAACGGTTAGAGCAATTTTCATGATTTTAAGTTTATTTGATTTGTCTTGGCCCCGCATAACCAAATAACCTTAGACCCTTTACACACTGCAACTTTTAGCAGCGATGCTAACGCGCATTAGCATCGATACAGTCGCGATGCAGACGGAAATTATCACATTATGTTCTTAATTTGGCAACTGCATCGATGCTGACGCGCGACTGCAACCATGCCAAAATTAATATATTCATTGCGTGAAACGCGGTGCTAAAGCGCGTTTTCAAAACGCGCTTTCGACTGCATCGATGTTAAAAGTTGCAGTGTGTAAGAGGTCTTAAACTGAAATAAGGCCAAGGTAAATTAATATTCGACTGGACAGTTAGAAAACAAACTTTAAAGTGTGTATTATGTGTGTGTGTGTGTGTAAATATAAAAAAAAAACCAGTAACGCACAGAAACATTTTACTTAGAACTTGGAGAATATAGTTTAATATATTTTATTTGATAGTACGTAGCCAGAGCTTTAGCAACCGAGTCGTGTGGCCATGATATCAATAGAGCTGGAAATATAAAGCGCGCTGCTTATCGGTAAGGGCAATCAGATAGACATGACACTGACACGACTCAATTGTAAACACGCCGACTATTAACACCTAAGCGATTTCCTCATTGTTCCGTACTCATTGTTATTGTTTGAATACATAAACAAAATGTTTGTGGTATTGATGTATATAAATTAGTTTTCCATCAAAAGAAAATGTAAATTACCTGTCAACATTATTCAGTAAGGCAGGCCTCATGTCGTTGTCTCTCTCACACAGCGTAGTCTCGCTCTGGCGACGTTTAGTGCGTCTCTTAACTCCGTTTCCGATTTCCATCTTCTCTTTCTCTTCTGTCACTGTTAATAAAATAAATAAAATAAATGTACACTATTCTCAAAGGTTATTCAACATTAGGTATGAACACATAACACCCTTGTTTCTTCGCCAAAGTTTGGAAGGTATAGCGAGATACCATAAACAAATTTTAACTTAAGGAAACGTATTACATACATCCTGTAATTATTAAAGTTGGGGCAATATCCATGAAGTCATTTCATTAATGCTAAGCCAAACTCAACGCTATAGCTGACTGGAGGTTGATAAACACGTAAAAATATTCGCATAAAGTCCAGATTTTTTTATCAGATGATGTAGAGATTGTTTTCAATCATCTAAATTTATAGGTATGATAAATAAATAAATAATAAAATAAAAAAATGTCATGGTTTTAAAGTAACGAATTTTCTTCCTTGGGTTACGATGCGAATACCAGATAACGATTATGACGGGGGCATCTCCTATAAATACTAAAATAGGTTCATTATCAGTAGGGTAATTCTTCGTACTCATGTCATCATCATCACACAAACATTTTCCCCCCTTGCGAGATTTGAACCTGCGGCGGCCGGCATAGTAGTCAGGAGCTCTAACCAATAGGAGGTACACCAGAATCGTTGTCGCGTACTTCATTAAGGATAGAGGCCTCCTCGATTTATCTATCTACAGTATGTCAGTATGACACGAATACAAAACTTTTAATTCAAGTCCGTTTCTTTGCTAGTTGAATAATGTAAACAATCTTTTTATATCTTTTAGAATAATAACAGTCGATAAAATTCATTTACTATGATTTAAAAAGATATCAGGGCTAAATGATGAATTACCTATTAAGTTGGTAAAAAAGGAATATCAAGATTGTTTACAATATTCGACAAGCAAAAAGAAACAGACTTAATGTTACTTTATCTACCCCTTTGATAACGTACATACTACAAGGTAATAAGTACAAACAAAACTATTCTAGCACTTACTGTTAGCATCTTGCTCATAGTTCCAGTTCCTTTCTCCATAGTCGGCGTTGTCAGTGGACATATCACACGCGGACGGGTTCTGGTAGATTGTCTCTGTCGACGCGTTGCCATTCTCGATGTCATAGGATTGAGATTCGGGTTGTTGAAGGACCTGGGTCGAAGTGTGGCAGTTAATTTCAAGGCGTATTTGTTTGCATTATAATAAAAATGTGATTTTGTGTTATTAACATCTAACGTAACGTATCTAACCTTTAGCACTCGATACAAAGACTACCTACATCAACTACAAATACTAATCATGTGTGTAAATACATCAACGTACAATTTAGGGAGTCGGTTTGACCAGTTTTCATGATTTTTATTTTTTTTATTTTTCTAGGCCCCGAATAGGATTATAATAACAAAAATGAATATTCTACGACATACCAAATAAAATAAGGTATATATTAAATAGTATTTAGGTTGTCTTCTGGGACATCAACCATTAGAAGGAAATAATAAAATGGAAGTCTTTACAAAAATCGTCGATAAAGACTAGCAACTAACTTCCAAATCAACACCAATTTAAAAATACCTGCACGACCTAAAGGGGAGCACTTACGGTCGCATAATCTGGACTGGATTATTTTTTTACCTAAGGGATTTGGATAATTTCTTTACCCAAAAGTTGTCTGGAAGAGATCGCTTATAGCGATAAGACCGCCTAAATTGTTTATTTCCATAAAACGAATTTGTAAATCAATTTATGTTATGTGCAATAAAGAGTTCTCTATCTATCTATTTGGAAGTTAATGTTTTAGCATTTTGTCCAACTTTTGTGGAACTTTTTACTTTTTAAATATGCAATGCTTGTTTTGATCCTACCTAGTGACCTACGAATTACTTATACGATCCTAACTTGAATATCACAGCTAGAAAATCAGCTCACCTGATAATGCGCTCTGGATCCCAAGAAGAATACCGCACCAGAATTACTTGTCATTTTATTATATTCTGGGAATGAAATAAAATGTTTCGCATCAGGAATTTGTGTAACTTTTACATGCAATTTAGTTGGTTAAATAAAATTTTAAAAGTTATCTTGCATGTCCCGCCTTATTTTTTGATTGTCAATGCGATTATCGACTGAAATTGCAGTTCAAGTATGTACGACTTTCAACCCTATTGCGTAAAAATAAATTTTAATGACAAAAATTCGAATGACGACGATTCGATTGTAAGTAGTTAGTTAAAGGTGTATCTACGTGATGGCATGGAATTTATTAATTTAATGATCAAAACAAATGAATGATAAGTAACGTATATATATTTTTAAGGGACACTTAATGGCAATAAAAGAATTTGAATTAAAACTTACCAATTATGTAGCTCCTCTTATCTTCTGAAATGTAGATTTATTTGATCAATGATTGATCAAAATTATTTTCCTTTTTTGGTTAAATTGTGTTGGTTCGTTGACTGACTAAGGAAATTGACATTGTATTGACTTGCGCAGTGCGCCAGAAGTACTGTCATGCATAAAAAAATACCCCTATTCCCGGGAAAATGATTCACGTATTTTTACAAACAAAAAATAATAAAAATAAGTTAGTAGGTCACCACTTCTAAATGACTGGTAAAAGTTCACTTTTTGTTTTCTTGATTGACCTACAAGGTCATTGGGGTAGCTTTTTCCTGGGTAAAGAAGGTAGGTATTTAGTTCTATTTGTTTATCGTGCTCGCAAGTGACGTTTTAAGAAGTCGCCACAACGCGCGTTGCTGTATAGTTCCTTGGGGTGGCAAAGTGTTCCTAAGATGGGCACCTACTTACTTAGTCTAGAGATAGATGACGTTTTATGTAGGAAGTCTGATTTTTGTTTAAATGTAGTCTTTTGATTCTAATCAGTAAGTTATGTTTGCTATCGAAATCATGAATTTTCAAACTCTATATAAATAAATAGTATTGAATAGCGTGGGCATGAATACAGGGTGTAAGTCCTGTAATAGGAGCAAAAAAAATGGAAACGACGAATCAACTTAATTTTCGATCGCACCACACCACAAAATTCGTTTGACGAACAAGTTCATCTAATGATAGAATATATTTTTTTAAAGTTGCAAATAATCCTGGGCATAAATCTGAGCATCTAACTTATTTTTTTTTTAACCTGTGAACGCAAAAAAGGAGTCAAGTATATCCACTTCGGTACTGTTTGCAGTCATTGATCAAGTTCAAGCATTCGTCATTCTAAAGTGTCGCGGGTATCCAGATACAGTCTAGCAATTTCTTCTAGTCGACAGAATGGCAAATGTTGAAGTTCTTATTGCGACATGAGAAGGTCTAAATTTGGTGTGCGATGCATGTGAGTAATGCGGCTGCACTGCCGCTTCCCCGAGTGAATGCGGACTCCATGGATGTACAGCACCGAGGTTTGCTTTTGTAGTTAGTCAGGTATAAAACTTAAATATCGCGGTACAGGGATGTAGGGTAGTCTCAGCTCTAGAGGGAGTATAGACAGGCGTTCTTCACAGTGTCTCTGTTAAGCAGACAAGATTCACTTGCATTTCAGTGAATTCTTGTGACTTGCACTCACATTGAAACTTGGTGATTCTATTGATTACCGTAGATCTTCAGGAGTAAAAGTAATGTATGATTTTAAGCAATGACCCTTAAGATACTCATGTGATGCAATCACATGAGTATTTAAATCCATGTCGTTTCTTAGTTATGTTTAAGAAACAGGACTTGATTCTTGCCCGAGTGCTTTAATGGTAAATTATAGGCAAATACTTTCAATTGATTCAAAATTGGTGTCTGAGAAGTATTTTCCAACTTTCTTCATAAGCATTTCAGAGTTGTTATCTTATTTTCAAAACACAGAAAAAGCCAGACATAGAGCTAGTTAACATAAAATTGCAAGTTCTGTGCGAAACTACTCTGTGTATCAGACGAAGAGAGGGGTAGAATCAGGTTTCTTCAATGGAGAGCATTAAGGTTAAGCACTGCCCCTTTTTAAGCTATCAATAGATGCTTACATCAATAGCTCATTATAAAAATCGTCAGAATTAATCAATGTAATAAAATGAATTAAATAGTTTAAAAAACTGACTATTGAGTTGGAAACTTTTTTATCTTAAAAGCTGAGCTTAATCAGTTGACTATTTCTCTTTCGTCGATATAACTTTTTCTTCGGTAATAACTGAAAATTCATTTATGATTTTGTAATAATTTTGGAAGTACCTATGGCCTCGTCTCCACTATTTTACGCTTTAGCCAAATAATAAACTTTCGCTAATCAACCAGACTCTACATACACAATAGGACTAGACTAGACTCTATAATAAAGTCAAGGGTAGTTTAATAGCTGTATAACGTCGCCTTAAATTGCTAAGTAGAGCATGACACCCGGATATGTTTGTGTTGCACTGTTGCGATATCGGAAGATACCTTGTTGATGTGTTTGTTTACAACTATCCGTAGTATTCGGGGTGACGACGGATAGAAGAGGCGCGGTTGTAAAACAGACTGTTTGCAGCACATTTGGGTCTACACATAACGAAAACTTTTATGTTTTAAGAAGGTTGTGGGTTTATTTAGGATTTAAATAACTCATTTTTTGCTAGAATATTCTCCACATTAAATGTCGTCCAAGCCAAATCTATTTATATCTATTGAATTTAGTAGTATTACGCACGAGAGAGTTTAAAGTGCTTAGTCCTAGATGACCTAGAAAGATTAACATTAAGGCTAAAATAAAAAAATGAGCTAAAAGTTACCTACATTTTTTTTTGTAAAGCAGTCATTAAAGGAATGAAACTTTTTGTAAGAAACTTGTCGTAGGAAGGGTTACTGTGCTGTTGGCAAATTACCGCTAGAGAGTTAAGTTTGATCTGGGGTTTGATTGAGTACACCCCCTACTGTACTATTACTCATCTTTGTAATTCGTCATACTTGTATTTTCCAGTGCAAGAAACGCTATTTACACCCGATCTGCGTATGACTAAGATCTCAACCTAACTTGCACACACTGCTAGCATAATAATAGTAATATCATCGCAACACAATAAAATTGCGTTCGTATGCGTTTTCAACATACATACGAATACCTGTAGAATGCTATGTGAGCGATAGAGACGACACAATGCTAGCTGGAAAGTGTTACAGGCTCTTTCTTTCATTCCCGTTATGATTATACAGGGTATTTTCTTAAGGAAAAACGAAGAAATATCACCAATTCGTAAACCCAGATCGAGATAAGGTGATGCCTGAATGACTAAAGTCATGCCTGAATGACTGTTATGTTATGCTGTTTATTTACACGGCCATTCACACTCAAAATCATTATTCCTGCTTGATGTTGCAAACGCCCACTGATGTCACAGCCTGCATATTTGTGACGAATCCGATTCCATTATCACTTTTACCCACTATTTTCTAATTAGGTAATATTTGGACACTTATCAACCAGACGATTCCTTCAGAAAGCTTATGTTCCTTTGATGGGGTTTTAGTAATCACTAGAGCAGCATTGTGCTGCGATTTTCACTTGTAATGCAATGCGTAGACGCAGTGCTGCAGTGTGACTATGCTGGACCACATAGCGTCGAAAAAGCCTTGTTAATTATAAATAATTGCAAAGTTTAGTTGTATTTAGGTTGCATGAAGTCTTTAGTGCTCTAACTATCGTCATGACTCCATGTACATAAATCATCGCTCTACCTTTGAGATTGTAACAATGTCCTTAATTGATTGAAAGCTTGTGCACAATGCGTAATAGATTTTTCACTTTATATTCAAACTACCCCGTTATTTAAATTGGAATGTAATACTGAGAATCTTAAGCTGTCAAAAACTTTGGAGCACTATTTCTTGTGGTGATTTATGTCAAAGTATTTTAGACACCCTGTATACAAAATTATTGCTAGCATCTTTGAAGTAGATCAATAACCTTAAACTTGTTCATTGAATTCTGATTGCGCATGTCCTGACGTCATGTTTCCACCTGAATGGGTAACATGAGGCTGGTGATGTAATTGGCTGGGATTATGCAGAACAGAAGCAGTGATTATTAAAGTTTTTTTTAAAATTAATTTTGATTAGATTCATATTGAATTATGTAGAATCAATCCTTATGTTTCTCTTTACTAAAGAAAATACATTAAGAAGATTTGTATGAATATTTCAAAAGAAATCTTAGACAAGTTGGGATTTTTACAACGTTGGACTATGTAGAGTCAATTTTATTTTGCTTTCCTCTACAAGATGATGTTATTAAAGTACCTGTGCTTCTATTTTAAATGAATTTACGTATTATCAACTCCTTTGTAGTATCTCCAATCAAACTCCTACCATGTTTAAGAATGTAGAGTTAGAAATCATATTTTCGATATCACCTACTATCAACCTTTTGAAGTATGTTCACACTCCGAGTGTATTTATATTTTGTCATATCAATTAGATGGGTAGAGCCATAATATAATTGCGTCGTTGTGAACTTCTCAAGGTAGCTAGTAGCAAGACCTCTACATTGAATAGGTATAGTATTTTGAACTTTGTGTAGATAAATTACATAAGGAACCGGTATGCCGTATGTAGAGCATTTGAATCTCCCTTACGTCCTGACCTTCCCTTTTGTATAAACCTGTCTACCGTTTCATTAATCGAAGCAAACTACGTAACGTAACGTTACACAGTCAGCCAATCGGCTTGCGCGCCCTACATCTCGATATTAAAGTTTTAGATCTGACTAGAATAAATACGATTTGTTTAATACTTTGTATGGGGAGTCCCATCGCTACAAGGGTAGCTGGTCGTGGCGGGGGGCCAGTCTAAGCCTCCGCCATCTGAATATGTCGTCTTTAAGTCGTCATGTATGGGTTTAATATAAAATGGTAATAAAAATGTCAATCATTCTGTAAAATGAAAACAATGAGAGTCCTTCTCGCACACACCTATGTAGCTGCTTTGACTTCCTTTTTACACTTATTTATATTCAAACTACTATTTATATATATAAACTATAATTTATTATTTGATAACACAATGCTATTATTTAACTTTACTACTGCATAAAACAATATCTACACCATTAAACTTCTTAAATCATGTTCATGATGTAAGTCTTGGGGTTTTCCTCCACGTAACAGTTCTAGAATAGAATGAGCTAGGTATGATTTGATGTTCATTTTTTTAAATTTTGCTCAATTTTAGTTCAGGAGAAAAGTGCTCATGTAAATCTGATGTTGCTTTCGTGTACTTACTATAACTAATTTTGTACATTGTTTTGTCCCTAATTATTCTTCTATTCGTTTTCACATTTAATAATTACGATTATGCTCTATATAACATATTTGTTACTAACCTGTATGGACAATTTTGATCTGAAATAAAAGATTTTTATTTTATTTTATGCTCTTCATTTTGCTAACACAATATGAACGTATAGATAATAAGTGAATTCAGGGCACTATTGTGTTAATTTTGATGATTTCTCAAAATAATTATATAAAAAAGTTTTCGTTTCAATGCGAGTTAATGACTTTACAGCTATATCATGTACTTAGTACACTACATTAGTACTTCTCATTATGAGATCTAGGTCAAGTTTACAAAATATAAAAAAAGGAAATAGAGGTCATTACACGATAAAACAGGTGACTCTACATTGTAAACTTTACTATTACAACTCTTTCCTTTTTTAATATTTTTTTTTAAATATTTTACAATACTTTAAACCCACAAATGTACGAGGGTTGTGCAAAATATAAAAATAAAGACATACATTCAAGTTGTACAAGCCATGAGAACAAAAGGAAAGGTCAAATCAGCTACTACCGTGTGGATGAGACCAGAGAGTCTCTCTTTATCATTTTCTTGACGTATTTGACATTATTTTACCATATATGATTGCTTAACGCTTCAACATATCTGATGGCAAGGAATTAGACCGGATCCCTGCCAGCTCCGGCTTACGTAGTAGCCACGGACCTCCCGAGTACTGTGCTGAAAGTTTTACATATATACTCAACCGGATCAAAAACTCTAATATCGCGATTCAGGACTGGAACGATAACAATTTTTAACTCGTTGTTCTTCTAAAATATATCACTTTTTTCTTAAGCATCAGGTAAAAAGTGGTTCAAACTACATTATTGTATTTTTTTAACGACCATAACATAAATACTATTCTTGTTATTCAAGAAAATATGATTTTAATTGTCGCTTATGGTAGAGTCGCTAGTGAAAAAGAGACGACAGTATTTGCCCTAGTTACTCGTGCTCTTGTAAGCGTCCGAAGTTATGTTTATATCCACCGGAACCAAATCATTGGACTATCTCAGTTGGAGACTCTACAATCTCGTCGAAATTGATTTTTAGAGCAAGACAACTATTATTTAACCATTGGTGTAACAAGGACACATGAAAAGGGCGTGGTTATATTAAAAATAAAGCATGAGATGTATCACCAGCCCATTATTTTTTTTACAAAATATGATATCCGAAAACAATGAATTTTTAAAACCGTAGTATTTTATTTTAATGAACAAATAAATATAATCTATCTTTTTCTTGGTTAGTCAGTAAATTGAAGTGAAAAAATAATTTATTCTGGAAGTGGGGTAAATATTTTGCTTATTGCAACACTGGCATCGTGGCCTTTTGCCTTGGCTCACAAAAAAACAATAATTTTACTAAACGAGTAGGTAATTTGGTTCTGTTGAATGTTATTTATTTAGTAAAAATAATTTCTTGTTGTGATTCAGTGAACTATCATTTAAGATTTTGTTGCCAACACATCAAATTGTGAGTATATTGTTGCAATAGCCATAAAATAAAAATGACCGTGTAAAATAGAAACACCGAAAATCGAAATTGTAGTGTTGCAATAAAAATTGAATAGTTTTGACGTTTGCTTTGTTTATTTACAATAATATTCATTTATCGCCGAATTGTTTAAAATAGTGCAAGAAACAATGATCAAAATTATGAAATCGGTTGATAATTCATCGTGTAATCCAGGTTACTATGTATACATTCTAACCTATTCGTTTGGTACAGTGTGTGACAATACTGACAATTTCAGTGTATTTTGTAATCTTTTGTTAAATTTACACTAATTGCTGACTTTTTTATGTTTAGAGATTTATTACAGATATTAAAGGGGTTATTCTAATTGTGTACTGTGTACCTACAATAATTATTTTTATTGATAACCTCTGAACAGCTGTTGATTCAGCAATTTCGGTTTACAAAAGAATTTCCTATTATCTCAAATAAATTGGTATAAGTCACAATTTTAACTGTTCAATTCGGTATGGTCTTATTAAAATAAAAATTGTTACCTTGATGGCATGCAAAAAAAAGAAATAACAGGGGACTAATGCTAAAAGTATTGTCTACCAGTTATCCATAACCATAGGTTAAAATTTTGTGAGTGAAAAGTTTTAATTTTCTTAATCTTATGTTTTTTTCTTCTAGGCAATAACCAATCATGTCAGAGAATGAGGAACTATCCGAGACATCATCGGACACACAACTCCTTGCCGAGTATAAAGATGGTATATTAAAGTCTAAAAGCTTGGCTCATCATTAATTAATTATGAAATCGGATTTTGCTTTTAATACCAAGGATCATTTTAAATTTTGCCCTTTTTAATATGTGTAATGATCTTGATCTGAATATAAGCTAATTATTTATGAGGTGAAATTCATATTTAGTGCCCTATAAAATTTTCAACAGATTTTTCATTATTTTAATCCCTCAAGCGTATGTAATCAAGACACTAGAAATTCTTGGACTTGCTTGGGTGTTGAGGCATTAACACTGTACTTTACTAAAATAGCTTTTTATATGGTGGTTGTGATATTAATTTTAAAAAAATATGATCCTTTTTAATACTGTGAAGTAATTATTATTATTAAAAAGGGTTTATAAAGTGATATGAAATCTATGTTGATATTATCACATTATGTAGTAACTGCATTCATAGCACAAAGTAATAATTCTACATTCAGTTTACTTGTAGCAAAGAAAACTGCATTATTAATATGTCTTAGTAATGCTAACTAACATTTATTTAGTAACATCATAAATAAATTTTGGTTTGATTTGGTTGGACACGTTTGGTGCTGTGGTAAGCGCCTGACTACTTAACCAGCAGTCCCGGGTTCAAATCCCGCACGAACAATTCTACCTACTTAAGTCATGGAAGTTATATGTATTTATAGGAGACGCCCCCGTCATAATTGTCATTAGCCTTCCTCAATAAATAGGTTATCTAACACAAAAACATTTTTACAAATTGGTCCAATAGTTTCTGAGATTAGTGCCTTCAAACAAACTCTTAAGCTTTATAATATTAGTATAGGTTGCTTCTCATGAAATGACATTTCTTTTGAATTATTTGTTCGTTAGTGTTTATTTGTTGATGCTGAAACAAGCCTTTACAGTAAAAAAGTTTTCTGATATGATTTGCATTTGAATATTATTTCTATGCAATTTATTTATCAACTATTTACGGCCTTGTCGACGCATCGCATCGAGCGTCGCACGCACTTTAGGGCAACTGTTGCGCCAGAGGTCTCGGGTTCGATTCCCTGTTCGGGCCAAAAAATACGTACCTGGGTTTTTATATTTAAATTCTCAGGTTATAAAAATAGTTAGATACGGGATTGTTACCATGTACCATAGTACTGTTACAAGCGCCATTATCACGGAGTAACTGAAGAGATCTTGCGGGTGGGTTGTTATTGGCAGATATATCGATCTACCCTCCTTCGAAGTCGTTTATTCTGCTCGCCGGTACTATTGTCCACAAACTCACAATTTTCTCGCATCTGTTCTCGACACACAACACTGACAGTATCTGTTTGCGAAACAGCACTATGTTAATTTACACGGTTTTTACATGGTAGCAATCTCGCATCTAACTATTCTAATGTTAGTGACCAAAAATAATAATAATAATATATTCTCAGGGTAGCCCAAAGTTTGGAAATTGGCGGTGTTTTACCCCCGTGCCTCCGTGCGCACGTAAAGCCATTGGTTAGATTGCTGTGCACCTGTGTTTGCGCACACAGATGTGCACTATAATATGTCCCGTAGTCAGTAATTCAGTCGTTCGTTGTGACAAGCCACCGCGGTCGAAATCAGCTAGGGAGATATTTAAAAAAAAAACTGTTTCAGGTCAATTGCAGATAGTCGAAGTGGCACCATTTGACAAGGCTGGTGAAGGGGTAAGCATGTTTAAAACTATAATGTGTTGGTTTAGAATGTTTTACAAGTTTTCTTTTTGACTATTAATAACGTGAAATTAAAACCAAAAATTCGCACGAGCGGACCCCGAACCCGCATTGCAAACCGAACTAACGCTCTGTTCTAACGAGCTACCGTTAGGCATGGAACATTTTATGGATACCTAGATGAAATTTCATATGAAATGCAATTAATTATTCACACCTGCTACTTTTTTTTCCATATATCCACTGTTGCAAAACAGACGGATAGATAGCGCTGTCGTCACGAGTAATGACGTATCCATAGAGACCAGCAGGCTTAACATGCACGCTGTGATAAATTTTTATCGCGGCATTCCATCCCGTTTGTTTGTCAAAAGTTGACTTAACCACAGTTGCTAACATGGCTGCCATGAAAATCATGTCGTACTGTCAAATTTCGATATATGACAAAATTATCATTGGACGCTAACATGCGACACATTTTTTTACCGAATTTTGACATTTTGCCGTGAAGCATTATCGTCCACCATTAGCGTCTACGATAAATGAAAAACTACTTATTCAGAGCAAAAATATATGACTCTATCGTGCCATATCATATCCTAGGCGCTCAAAAAACAATAAAGGGTAAAAATATTGAAAAGAAAGTCCCCGTGGAATTTCTTTTATCCCTAAGATATTTATTGGCCAATATCGAGTCAATCTGTCATTGTGTCAAGTTTATCATTCTCAGCCAAATTTGACATAAAATTGAGTGAATGGTTAGAAATTCTCGTATTACTTCGTCGTATCTCGTTATCGTTTTGGATAAATTTGTCCAATGTGGTTGGCATGTTAGGGAATATGATAAAATAGCATGGATCGACTAATTTTGACATGTCGATCGAAATAAATATTGTGTCATGCATGTTAGGCCTACAGAGGTGGAACTGTGTAAAGCAATCGTATTCATTTGACAGTTCAAATCGTACGTCTGTTCTCTGTCAAATTCTTTGTTCTTTGCCGTTTGACAGATCATACCGTTCGTTTTGAACTGTCAAATGAATACGATTGCATACCTCAACACCCGAGCGGTCGCATGCGACCGCATAACAATAGAATACTATGTGAATATTGTGTCTCGTTCACATACGCTTGAGGGATTAACACAATTCCAAATAATAAAATTATAGTTTCATTATACGTTTTCAGACGTCTGAAGGCAGCGACATGCCGAGTTTGGACGGTGATGGCGTGGTGACCAAGTACGTCCAAGTCGTCAACCCGGACAAGTCGGTGGTTCAGCTGGACCTGCTCAACTTAACGCTTGTCAGGTAACGCGGGATGATTTTATAATTAACTAGCGGTCCCCCGCGACTGCGCCCGCGTTTTTTGAGCTTCCCCTCCCGTCGCAGCGTTATGTTTTATAGCCTGAAACTCTTTTTAATGTATCCAGCACATTTTTTTTTCAAATTGGTCCAGTAGTTCCTAAAAATAGCAATAAAGCTCAAATTGACTACGTTTAAGTTTGTAAACATTTGAATGGAAAAAAAGGGCTGCATTTATGATTTTTCCGGCAATTATTCGATTTTTTCTCGACGTAAAAACCGTCATTGAACTTCAACGAACATTTTTTAACGCGCACACCTGCTAAATATGGCCACTTTTGGCAATTTTTCTAACTGTTACTGCAGATAACTACTTTAGAAACTATTTAAACGTTATAAATGAACTATAAAACCCGTACTACAATCGTGTTTACCAGATTTTTGATTGGTCTTTTATTTAACGAGTTATGATTTTTCTACTAAAGTGGCGCTAGTGTGCGCGTTGAAAATCCGGGTAGCGCCTTAAAAAAAGAATTGGCCAAATTGGTCTAGGCGTTGTTGAGTTATGTATGCGCTTACCAATAAATTTTGCAATTCATTTTTATATTATATATTATGGCAAACTACATCTAAAGTACTCCCGGAGGATGCTATTTTGAAGTTTTTAATCTGTCTGTGCTGTGTTCTGTTGCCAATTTTTCAATAGATTTTGTGATAAAATTTATAACTTCTGAATATCATGCTTTGGGCGGCAGTATTAAAGTCATGTTAAATTTTCATCTTTCCTTATAAAATAAATATTGTAAATCTATACTGATATTATAAAGCTGAAGAGTTTGTTTGCTTTAACGCGCTAATCTCAGGAATTTCTGGACTGATTTAAAAAATATTTTTGTGTTGGATAGCTTATTTATCGAGGAATGCGTTAGGCTATAGTACATCACGATGCGACGGGGGGGAGGGAGCAAACTCGAAACGCGCGGGTGAAGTCGTGGGGGACCGCTAGTCAAATCAAATCAAATCTTTATTTTGCTCACTAAGTGTTACAAGAGTTCTTAAAATAATAATCATGTACGTACTTAAGACTTAATAACCGCTAAGGTATTGCATTGCAAACAGTTTTACATATATTACATACTACGTAATATATTGAATTTGGTTTCATTTTTTATATATGCGGGGAGTTTATTAAATATTTTTACTGCCATATAGTACGGACTGGAGTTTAACATTTTTATTCTTGATTGCGGAAGGAAGAGTCTATTTTTATGTCTGGTATTTATGTTATGTGTATCTTTCACTTTAAGAATTTTTTTTATGTTTTTAAAAGTAAAAATGCATATAATATATAAAGATGGGAGTGTCAGAAATTTAATTTTTTTGAAAAACGGTTTACAAGATTGTTTGTTGTCTATTTGGGTTATTATCCTGTCATTTTTTTTTTTGCATTTTAAACAAGTCTTCCATATCTGTGCTATTACCCCATAGCATAATGCCATATTTGAGTTGTGAGTATGCAAAAGCATAGTAAGCTGTAATAGCTGCTTCTTGGTTTGTGCTATGTGCCAGTTCAAAAAGAGCGTAAGAGAACTTTGATAATTTTATTTTAATGTATTTTAAATGTGTTTTTAAATTTAAATGGGTATCTATTATTATGCCAAGAAGGTTCAAGTTATCTACTGTTCCGATTTCTGTATTATTAAAAGTGACATTTAAGTTTTGGAGATTTACAATACGGTCTAAATTGCATTATTTTTGATTTGGAGAAGTTTATTGTTAAGTTATGTTGATTTAGCCATGAAGAAAATTCTTGTACTTATTGTATTTGTAAGAACGCTATTGATTGTAGTTATAACTGGCAGGGCTACATCACTTTAAACTAAAATAATATTAGTATTTATAACATTAGTATAGAGTATACATTATAATATTAGTATAGAGTATAGACAATTTCCTGCCTCGATGGCGCAGCGGTTAGAGGGTCGCACTTTAAACCGATGGCTGCGCCCAGAGGTCCCGGGTTCAATCAAGCCCTGGAACGTCCGGACGGGCCAAAAATATGTTCCTGGGTTTTTCTGATCACAAATTTTCAGGGCAGCCCGTTCTCTCTCCGGTCGTCTCAGATTGCTGTCCCATCGGGCTATGGAAAGGAATAGAGTGCACCTGTGTCTGCGCACACACTTGTGCACTATAATATGTCCTGCACAGTCGGCTAGTCGTTGAGATTAGCCACCGTAGTCGAAATCGGCTAGAGGGACTATTGTTTTTACTTTATCGTCATTATCTAAACTGTTTTCAGGTGTGAAGATGGCTCAGAATCGTACCGTTTGGTGTCGAGTTCAGAAGTGGTTGGTGACGTGAACCCAGAGGCGACAGTCACGTGCGTGCTGCATTCCAGTGATAATGAAGGTATGTTTAAAAGTACCTTAAAAAAATGTAAAGTAAGCCTGTAACATCCCACTGCTGGGCAAAGGCCTTACCTCAACTATGAGGTTGAGCCATACTCCACCACGCGGCTCAGTGCGGGTTGGTGGAGGGGTGTTTGCAAGGCAAGCAAAATCAACTAAGGAACCCGACAGCAGAGTAATGTCAACCCGACATTACTCTGCTGTCGGGTTCCTTATAAGTTGATAATTTGTTTTTAGGGTTCCGTAGCCGAATGGCAAAAAACGGATCCCTTATAGTTTCGTCAAGTCTGTCTGTCTGTCTGTCCGTCCGTCCGTATGTCACAGCCATTTTATTCTGTAATTATAAGCATCACACTGTTGAAAATTAGTAGGAAGATGTATCCTGTTAACCGCTATACGTTTCTTATTTATACAAACCTATGCGTATGGGGTGTTTATAGATAGGTCTGTGAAAATGACATAGAGGTTCCTAAAACCATTTTCTTTAAAAGTCTAACGTTTCATAGCTAGACGCTTCCAAAGTGGTAAAATGGGCGTCCCCCCATCTTACTTCTAAATTAAGCGAGTGTAAATTAAAAAAAAAAATTGTAGATCGTAACAAACACTTTCAAAGAAAATTGGTTTGGACGGGATCGAACAAGGAGTTTTTGAGATATAGCAAATTTTCAACAACCGCAAACATAACTTTGTTCCTCATACAAACACTATGAAAATAAGTTATATTTGCTGTCAACAAAATATTGTGGTATTTCACCAAGTGGAAGTAAGTGGATTCCCTAATTCAGTTGAAGTTGGCACGGAACCCTCAGTGCGCGACTCCGACTCGCACTTGGCCGGTTTTTTTATTAAAATGAATCACGTTGTGTCGGTAATTCAGAGCGATATTTTATTCCAACGATGTTATATTGGTGCGATGTAACGTTTCTGCGAAAAATCCTGTTGCGAAAAACCCTGTAGCGATTACTCATTAGTTTGGTAATTTATTCGTTCGATAGTATGTCGGTTCGAAACGCCTACTATTGTCTTGACATTAAAAAAAAAACATATTTTTTATTATAAAAACTAATAAAAATTCATAACTGTACAACTTCACGTCTTAAATAAGAAAGACAACAACAATACATAAACATTAAATATTCATTTTCATGTTTCATTTTAATGAAAAATCATACAACAAAATATCAAAAAGATATATTCAGACATTAATGTTTGTAAATCTGAAATAATTATTGTTGAGATTTAAGTCTCATTTTTGTGAGACAAAACAGCACATTATTGCAAAAATTAAATCTATACTAATATTATAAAGCTGAAGAGTTTGTTTGTTTGAACGCGCTAATCTCAAAAACTACTGGCCCGATTTGAAAAAATATTTTTACGTTGGATAGTCCATTTATCGAGGAAGGCTTTAGGCTATATAACATAAAGATACGACTCATAAGACCACAGCAGAAATGAAAAATGTTACGAAAACGGGAGAAAGATATTCCTTTTGAGAGCTTCCGCTGCATACGCTGCGGAAACCGCTTAAGTTACACAAAAATCATGTATGACAGGATTGTTCAGCATTAAGAGTTTTATAATAAAGTCCGCGACAGCATATGTTTATCTTTTATGGTTGACTTACTACAACCTTTTTTATGTTAATAAATTTGTAAAAAATAATGCATTATTTTTAGAGGTGTATTATACACACAGGTATTTATTCTTATCAAAATAAATACATTCATCATCACGAGCATTTCGTTTAGAACAAAGTTGCCCTTTATATCATTTGATTCTAATAAATATCTTAGGAGCTATCACAGTTTTAACATAACTCCGCACCAAAATAATGTTCGCAGCTTAAGTACAACGTGTGCTTGCGCTAATTGTATTATAAAGCTGAGTTTGTTGGTTTGAACGCGCTTATCTCAGGAACTGCTGAACCGATTTGAAAAAATATTTCTGTGTTACATAGCTTATTTATTGAGAAAGGCTTAAGAATATAAAACTTCACCCTGCGACGGGAGGGCAGGGAGCAAACTCAAAACGCGCGGACGAAGTCGCGGGGGACCGCTAGTTGTACTTTATAAGTCGATTTTTGTTAACAATCGTGACATTCCTTTTTAACGAAATGATCAATTTTAAATTGAGATAAACACAAACTTACAACTTGCACGGGTAATTCATCGTTATATGATCTTTTTACATCAAAAAGTTTATAAATTTTAGTTACTGATATTATTTTAAAAGTTATGAAAATATTGTTTACATTATTGGACTAGCCAAGAAGAACTGAGTTTACGGTAAATATTTTAGTTTCTAACATCATTTCAAAAATGCCAGCACGAACGAAACAAAACTGGGCGTTCACTTTAAAGCACTAGAAAACCCGCAATTCAAACAGAAATTGAAAGAATGGTTGATACAGAAATGTTTTTATAACCTAGATGGATATTTTAACAACTTTTGACATAATATTATTACTTGTCATTTAATATATATATATATATATAACAATAATTTTTAAGTTTCAACAGTTATCCATTTCGGATGTACAATAAATATATATATATATATATATATAGACCTATAACTGTTAACAGCATACCAGCAGAGCATAGGTGAAGGTATGAAGCAAAAAAATTATATTTTCTTTGAAAAAATCTCATTAATTCAGATAGAGAACCAGGAAGCTAGAACTTCGCGGATTATAATATCACGGGACTCTCAACAGCGTACTATTAAAGCATAGGTAAAGACAGGTATGTAGCGAAAAAACGTAATACTGATTGTAAAAATCTCATTTATTCAGGTAGAGAACAAAGAACTAGCTTTTTGACTCTTTGGATTCTTACAGTCAAAATTGTTTGTTCTTACAGTCACGGTTTATAGCGATAAAGACCTAGAATTCTCCACAGCATATAAGCAGAGCACATATGAAAACAAGTATAAAGCACAAAAAAAACATAGTTATATTCTTTGAAAAAAACTCATTTCAATTCAGTTAGACCATCAGGAAGCTTCCATGGATTCTAACAGTTAAGGATGTACACTATGTCGGTTATAGTGACCTAGACCTGGAGCTCTCAAAAGCATATCAGCACAGCATAGGTGAAGACAGGTATGTAGCGAAAAACTTTATTTTCTTTGAAAAAAATATAAATTCAGGTAGACCAGGAAGACAGAACTCCTCGGATCATAATTAGCGTTGGGTTTGTGACCGGTAATTTACTCAATTTCGGGTAAATTACCAAAAACATGTAATTTATTCGGTAAAATTACCGATGACTGGGAAAATATTCAAATGATTTTAATTAACAAAACTTAATGTATAAATATACTTAAATCCTTTACCAAATTACCATGAATAACATTTCACTCATTTTTACTGTCTTAGCATGATGATACTTCTTTACATGCCAATACGAACACGAACTTTTGAGCTGGATTCACATCACACAAAAATATATTTATTAGGTTTATTTTTGTTTTGTACTTTGTAATTTATGAGTGATATTGTGTTTGTAATATAAACATATTAATGTTTATTTTAAAAAAGGAGGTTATCAATTCGACCTATAAGGTATGTGATATTGTTAGAATTTCCTCGCCTGTCGCAGGTTCCTTTTCACTTTCTTACTCAAGATATTCAAGTATTTAAACAAACTAACGAGTTGCAGAGCGCAAGCCACAACTAATTCAACCTTCGGCATCTTCATGTACAACAAATGCTATGATTAATCTCGCGCATGTTTGAATCACGAAGCGTCTCGCACGTAGGTTTGATGACTTCCAGCCTCCCGAACAAGCCGAATTCTGAAAAGGCTACAGTACCATAGACCACCATCTATTAAGGCAAATTATACAGAAGTCCGAGAAGTACGAGTATAATATGCCTCTATGTTTATCGTTTGTGGACTATGAGAAGGCTTTTGATTTGATCAAAACTTGGGCGGTGCTTAGGCCTCTTCAGTGGTGTCACATAGACGATAGGTGTTAAAGTGTCTGTATAACAACGCCACCATGGTCGGTCCGAGTACAGGAACAAAATACGAGGGCGATTCCATTGCGGAGAGGTGTAAGACAGGGAGACGTTATATCTCCGAAACTGTTTACAGCGGCATTGGAAGACGCCTTTAAGCTCCTGGAATAAGAAGGATTCGGCATCTGCGTCAAAAGCGAATACATAACACGCCTCCGGTTTGCCGATGATATAGTCGTTGTGGCAAAGACGCTGAATGATCTTGGCACTATGCTCGACCAAGTATCCCAACAGTTGAGTCTTTGAAACATGGAAAAGACGAAAATTACGTCAAGTTCCCGTGTTATACCTACTCCAGTATCCGTTGGAAACTCAACTCTTGAAGTTGTCGACGAGTACGTCTACCTTAGATGAATGAAACTGCATAAGAGCGTCCTCTTGTGTCAATTACCTCAGTGTCTGAAGACGAAAGTCACCAGTGAAGACATACGGATCCGTTACCTGGTCTCTAACTATGGGCCTCATAAAGAAGCTTAAAATCACACAACGAGCAATGGAGTGGGCTATGCTCGATGATCGAATCAGAAGCGAGGAGATACGTAGAAGAACTAAGGTAACGGACATATCCCTACGAATCAGTAAGCTCTAGTGGCAGTGGGCACTTTGGCAGGGCACATAGCAGGGAACTGATGGCCGCTGGGGCAGAAAAGTTCTAGATTGGAAACCCTTCGACCAAAAGCGCAGCGTGGGATGTCCACCGACAAGATGGACAGACGACCTTGTAAAGATCGCAGGATCAAACTGGATGCAGACCGCTCACAACCGGTCGCTGTGGAAAGCCGTGGGGGTGGCATATGTTCAGCAGTGGACGTCTTTTGGCTGATAATGATGATGATGATGTGTGATCATCAATGTGAACAGCAAGCTCGCGTCAGCTCTCGTGCACGAATATTTCCTCGAACGTTGCGTCAATGAATGCGACGAGAAGCGAGCGCGAATGTTAAATGCCATTTAATAATTTACGCAACGCGCACGAATATTTGTTTTCTGTTTTATATGGTGACCCAAGTAACGTAAAAAATAATCATTTTTTGAAGTGTTTTCTACCATCAACACCGCCAACAACCGTTTGGATTAAAGCTTTAATCATGCACAAATTATAAAATAAATAAATATAGCAACTGAGTATTTTACGGTCTATTTGGTAAATTACGAGTATTTTACCATTTTTACCATAAATTACCATATTTTTCATTACTTACCATTTTGTTTTTTTACCTGCCCAACTCTAATCATAATAGATGAGAATGTTAACTGTATCAGTCATAACAACCTAGACGTGTAGCGTAGAACAGCATATCAGCAAAGCATAGGTGAGAACAGGTATGTAGCGAAAAAAGTTATTCTCTTTGAAAAAATCTCACTCTATCAGGTAGACCACAAGGAAGTCGAAACTTTTTCGATTCTACCTTAGAAAGATATAGGCTATATCAGGCATAGTGACCTAGACCTGGAGCTCTCACAAGCATATCAGCAGAGAAGAGGTGAATACAGGTATGTAGCAAAAAAAATATATTTTCTTTGAAAAAATCTCATTAATTCAGAAAGAGAACCAAGAAGCTGGAACTCCTTAGATTATAATGGCTTAGGATATAAATTTTATAGATAATAATAGTCCCCCTAGCCGATTTCGACTACGGTGGCCAGTCACAACGACTAACCGACTGCGCGGGACATATTATAGTGCACAAGTGTGTGCGCAAACACAGGTGCACTAGCTATTCCTTTCACTCTCATAGCCCGATGGGACAGCAATCTGACACGACCGGAGAGAGTTCAGGCGCAGGACCAACGGCTTTACGTGCTTTTCCGAGGCACGGGGGTGAAACACCGCCAACTTCCAAACTCCGAGCTACCCTAAGAATTTCTGAACAGAAAAACTCAGGTCTATATTTTTAGCCCGACCCGGGGATTGAACCCGGGACCTCTGGCGCAGCCGTCGCTTTAAAGTGCGACCCTCCTACCGCTGCGCCACCGAGGCAGTCAGATAGTATAGATAGTAACTATTTAGCAAAGGAAAGGTGAACACAGGTATGTAGCGAAAAAAAAATATTTTTTTGAAAGAATGTTATTAATCCAGGTAGACCACCAGGAACCTCGCACTTCCCGAATTCTAACAGTTTTTAATGTAGGCTATGTAAATCATAGCGATGTAGACTTAGAACTCTCAACAGCATATCAGCAAAGCATTGGTGAAGACAGGTATGGAGCGAAAAAACCTTATTTTCATTGAAAAAAAAAAACTCATTCTTCTTCTTAGCGTGTCGATGGAACCCGAGGAATTAAATCGTTGCAGCCCAGAATTCAGCCACTTGTATTGCGGATCGACTGTAGTTCATTAAATCCGCTGGCGTGCAGGTGTTGGGGCACGCCGGGCACGATGTTTAGTGTGCCATAGTTTGCACTGCACCGCAAACACAGTCCACATCGAATCTTGCCGAAAATCCCCACCTGGCCATGTTCTCCTTACTTCGGCCAACCTGAGTCCGAAGCCTGTTTAAGGACTTCCAGATCGGCCACGGTAGATCATGTCCAGGAGGGAGATTCTCGGCAAGTGGGACAAAGGGAGTAGGCAGAGAAGCTCATTTATTCAGGGAGACCACCAGGAAGCCTGAACTCATCCTCGGATGATAACAGTTAAGAATGTTAACTATGTCAATTAAAGCGATCTAGACCTAGAGCACTCAAAGGCATACCAGCAAAGCATATATGAAAACAGGTGTGTAGCGAAAAAACCTTTTCATTGAAAAAATCTAATTAAATCAGGGAGACCACTAGAAAGTCAGAACTCCTCGGCTCGGATTATAATACATAAGAATATGAACTATTTCAATATTAGTACGAGTAATCTAGACCTGGAGCTCTCAACAGCACATCAGCAAATCATAGGTGAAAACAGGTATATAGCGAAAAACTTTATTTATTTGAAAAAAACTTCGGCTACTTGTTGGTCTACCTGAATTAATTAGAGTTTTGGAAGTGAAAACTTCAGGACACGTGGGTTGATCGAAAAACCGTTAGACGGTTGGCGAAATTATGGATGTAAGTTGATTTTTCTGAGAGATAAACTTTTTAATGTAATTTAATATAATATAAATTGTAATGTTTGTGTGCGATAGCGCAATAAATAAATATTGTATTCTATAAAAATATATTATTATTATTATTATTGTATTATTATTATTATTATTGTATTCTATCACAAAAATGGTAGTACTTTTATATTGGTAATAAGAGCAATTCATTCAAAATTATTCCCTAACTATTCCAAAAAATCAAAAATGCACAACGTTGATATTCAAGTTTTCACTTCTGCCGGCACTCCCGGAGTGCAATTTTGTGATTTTTCTTAGAAAAAGGCGTTTGTTCGTTACATACCTGTCTTCACCTATGCTCTGCTGATATCCTGTTGAGAGTTTCAGGTCTTAGTAAATATGATCAAGATACCTTACACCTTGATTTATCGGAGACCTAAGAGTTTAGTCTGTCTAGTGGTCTACCTGAACTAACGAGGGTTTTTTAAAACAACTACGTTATTTCGCTACATACTATATATGCTCTGCCGACATGTTTTTAAAAATTTTTGGCCTTTTTGAATATGACTAGGGTAGCTTTTATCCTGTACTATAAGAATCCAAAGAGTTCAGACTTCGTGGTGGTCTACCAGAATTAATAAGTGTTTTTTCTCCGAGATAATAACTTTTTTTTGCTAGATAGGTACCTGTTTTCACCTACGCTCCGCTGATATGCTGTTGAGAGTGCCAGATTTTAATGAGTATAATAAATATAGCTTTTACCCTGTACTATTAAAATCTGAGGAGTTCAGGCTTCTTGGTGGTCTACCTAAATTAATAAGTGTTTTTTTCCAAGATATTAACGTTTTTTTCGGTACATAACTCTCTTCATCTATGCTCTGCTGATATGCTGTCGACAGTTCCAGGTCTTGATAGATGTGACAGGGATTGCTTGCATCTTGTTCTATTAAATGATAAAGAGTTCTGGTTTGCTGATGGTCTACCTGAATAAATGACTGTTCTTTTCCATGAAAATTAAGTGTTTTGGCTCCATATTTGTATTCACCTATGATCTGCTGATATGCTGTTGAGAGTTCCGGGTCCAAATAGATTTGACAGAGATAATTTACATCTTGAAAGATCTGAATCCCAGTAGTTGTGACTTGTTGATGGTCAACCTAATTCAATGAGATATTTTCCGAAAAAAAAAATACGTTGTTAAGCTACAAACCTGTCTTTATCTATGTTTTGCTGATATTTTGTTGAGAGTTCGAGGTCTAAGAAGATATGATCAAGATTACTTACACCTTTGACAATAAGAAACTCAAGAGATCAGGCTTCCTGGTGGTCTACCTGAATTAATGAGTATTTTTCTAAGAAAAAACGTTTCTTTACTACGTACTTGTCTTCACCTATGCTCTGCTGATATGCTGGTGCGAGTTCCAGGTCTTTAAGTATGTGATAGCTTACATCTTACGTTACTTGAATATAAAGAGGTTTGGCTTACTGATGCTCTAACTGAATTAATAAGTGTTTTTTTTTCAAGAGAATAACGTTTTTTCGCTAAATACCTGTTTTCACCTATGTTCTGCTGATAAGCTGTTTACAGTTCCAGGTCTTAGTGGATATGACCAAGATAGCTTACATCCGGAAGTATTAGACTCCGAAGAGTACAGGCTTCCTGGTGGTCTATCTTAATAAACGAGTGTTTCTCCAAGAAAATAGCGGATTTCGCTTCATACTTGTTTTCACCTATTTTCTGCTGACATGCTGTGAGAGTTCCAGATCTAAATGGCTACGACCAAAATTGCATACATCTTGACTTATTAGAATCCGAAGAGTTTGGGTCTCCCGGTGGTCTACCTGAATTATTCAGTTTTAAAAAAAATAACGTTCATAAGCTACATACCTGTCCTGTCCACCTATTGTCTGCTGATATGTTGCGACAGTTCTAGATCTTAGTGGATGTGATTAAGATATTTTATATTCTAAGTATAAGAATCCGAAAAATCCAGGCTTCCTGGTGGTCTATCTGAATTAATGGGTGTTTTTAAAAAAAATGGTTTTACGCTACATACTTATTTTCACCTATGCTCTGCTGATATGCTGTTAAGGAATTCATGTCTTTTTGGATGTGACTAGAATAGCTGACAGCTTGTTTTAAAATATTCTAAAGAGTTCTGTCTTGCTGATAGTCTACCTGAATAATTAAGATTATTTTTAAAGAATATAACGTTTTTACACTACATACCTCTCTTACCCATGCTCTGCTGATATGCTGTTGAGAGTTCCAGGTCTTAATGGATATGACTGGGATATTTTTTTACTGACATGTGAGAATTTTAGATCTAAGTGGCTTCAACCAAAATTGTAAATAAGAATCCGAAATTATTGCCTAATAATATTTATACATGTATACCTAAATTAATTCGATTTTTCAAAGAAAATAAGGTATTTTCGCTACATACCTGTCTTTTCGTATTTTCGGCTGGTAAGCTGTTTACAGTTCCAGGTCTTAGTGAATATGACCGAGATAGCTTACATCCTGAATTATTAGAATCTAAAGATTACATTAAGGCTTCTATCTTTTTATTGAAAATAAGTTATATTTGCTGTCAACAAAATATTGTTGTATTTCACCAAGTGGAAGTAAGTGGATTCCCTAATTCAGTTGAAGTTGGCACGGAACCCTCAGTGCGCGACTCCGACTCGCACTTGGCCGGTTTTTTTATTAAAATGAATCACGTTGTGTCGGTAATTCAGAGCGATATTTTATTCCAACGATGTTATATTGGTGCGATGTAACGTTTCTGCGAAAAATCCTGTTGCGAAAAACCCTGTAGTGATTACTCATTAGTTTGGTAATTTATTCGTTCGATAGTATGTCGGTTCGAAACGCCTACTATTGTCTTGACATTAAAAAAAAAAACATATTTTTTATTATAAAAACTAATAAAAATTCATAACTGTACAACTTCACGTCTTAAATAAGAAAGACAACAACAATACATAAACATTAAATATTCATTTTCATGTTTCATTTTAATGAAAAATCATACAACAAAATATCAAAAAGATATATTCAGACATTAATGTTTGTAAATCTGAAATAATTATTGTTGAGATTTAAGTCTCATTTTTGTGAGACAAAACAGCACATTATTGCAAAAATTAAATCTATACTAATATTATAAAGCTGAAGAGTTTGTTTGTTTGTTTGTTTGTTTGAACGCGCTAATCTCAAAAACTACTGGCCCGATTTGAAAAAATATTTTTACGTTGGATAGTCCATTTATCGAGGAAGGCTTTAGGCTATATAACATAAAGATACGACTCATAAGACCACAGCAGAAATGAAAAATGTTGCGAAAACGGGAGAAAGATATTCCTTTTGAGAGCTTCCGCTGCATACGCTGCGGAAACCGCTTAAGTTACACAAAAATCATGTATGACAGGATTGTTCAGCATTAAGAGTTTTATAATAAAGTCCGCGACAGCATATGTCTATCTTTTATGGTTGACTTACTACAACCTTTTTTATGTTAATAAATTTGTAAAAAATAATGCATTATTTTTAGAGGTGTATTATACACACAGGTATTTATTCTTATCAAAATAAATACATTCATCATCACGAGCATTTCATTTAGAACAAAGTTGCCCTTAATATCATTTGATTCTAATAAATATCTTAGGAGCTATCACAGTTTTAACATAACTCCGCACCAAAATAATGTTCGCAGCTTAAGTACAACGTGTGCTTGCGCTAATTGTATTATAAAGCTGAGTTTGTTGGTTTGAACGCGCTTATCTCAGGAACTGCTGAACCGATTTGAAAAAATATTTCTGTGTTACATAGCTTATTTATTGAGAAAGGCTTAAGAATATAAAACTTCACCCTGCGACGGGAGGGCAGGGAGCAAACTCAAAACGCGCGGACGAAGTCGCGGGGGACCGCTAGTTGTACTTTATAAGTCGATTTTTGTTAACAATCGTGACATTCCTTTTTAACGAAATGATCAATTTTAAATTGAGATAAACACAAACTTACAACTTGCACGGGTAATTCATCGTTATATGATCTTTTTACATCAAAAAGTTTATAAATTTTAGTTACTGATATTATTTTAAAAGTTATGAAAATATTGTTTACATTATTGGACTAGCCAAGAAGAACTGAGTTTACGGTAAATATTTTAGTTTCTAACATCATTTCAAAAATGCCAGCACGAACGAAACAAAACTGGGCGTTCACTTTAAAGCACTAGAAAACCCGCAATTCAAACAGAAATTGAAAGAATGGTTGATACAGAAATGTTTTTATAACCTAGATGGATATTTTAACAACTTTTGACATAATATTATTACTTGTCATTTAATATATATATATAACAATAATTTTTAAGTTTCAACAGTTATCCATTTCGGATGTACAATAAATATATATATATATATATATAATGAACCGTTCTGTGGAAATGTTGATCCAGTACGATGTTAGAATAAATGTTGATCCACCTTTTCGGCGTGTATTTTTGGCTCTCGGCAAGCAGAACAGATATACTTTGATCCGTGATTGAAATGTATGGGGCGACAAGCAATATGCATCGGTCTCTTTTTGACATACTCGTGAACAAAAAATACATTAGTTAAAGATTTTTGTTGATCCGTAACGGTCGAAAAAATTATACTGATGCGTCAAATGTGAATCCGTTTTATATTCGTTTGCGTACCAAATTTACCTAACCAACGTTGATCCAGGGACATTTTACCATTTAACGGATTTTAATAGTTCAGAATGTCATTATTTTAATCATACGCATTTAGACCTGGATCTCTTATTAGTATAGAAGCAGAGCATAGAGGAAGACAGGTATGTAGCGAACAAACGTTATTTCCTTTAAAAAATATTATTTAGAATAAGGTAAGAACGAAGCGTTAATTGATTAAGGATATAGAATACAACAAACACACCAACAAACGCACGAGCTCACAACAAAATACAAAAAATAATTTTAGAAAATATTGACGCTCTGCGCGTGTAGCGTCGCTTGCCTAAATTTTGGCTTTTTCGTAAAATGTTTTAACGCAATACACATATTTTCATTGGAAGTAAGAGGCTAGAAACCATAGCGATTAGCAAAAGTGCGTTTTGTACTCTTACTGAAACTGCAAGCATTATTTTGGTGGGGAGTTATTTTAAAACTGTGATAGCTTCTTCTAGACCCTTTACACACTGCGACTTTAAGCAGGGATGCAGTCGCGATGCTCTCGCGCGTTAGCATCGATGCAGTCGAAAAATGTCAACCTTTATATACTGCGCTACTTTTAGTGATGTGAAATGCTCGTGATAATGTTTTTTTTTAATAATATTTATTTTGATACGAATAAATGCCCGTGTGCATCAAAACCTTTGAAATATGAACATTATTTTATATCAAATAAAAAAATATAAAAAGCTTGTAGTAAGTAAACCATATCAGATGGACATACGCTGTCGCGGATTTTATTGTAAAAAAATTAAAGCGGAACAATTCCGTCATACATGATATTTATGCATTTTAAACGGTTTACGTTGCGTTCGCAACGGAAGCTCTCAAAAGGAATACGAGTATAAGGCTCTCATAAGAAGTTGTATCGTGATTAGCGTTGAAAATTCCGAAAGAAACAAATTGTTTTTTTGGTGAAACAAATTGTTTTTTTCGATGTTTTTTCGCTATTTACCGTGTTGTTGGTTTGTTACTTTGAAATGTATCAGGAAAAAGCCTCGGGGAAAAAACAGCTTTATTGAAATTTAAGTCGTTTGTTTCAAAAAATAAAATAAAAACGACGGACTGACAGCACGGTAGCTCATTGGAAGAGCATTTGGCCCGGTTAGCCAGAAAGATGCTGGTTCGAATCCCGGCCGTGTTCTATCTTTTAAGAATACCTATATGACACTGTGAGTGTTAAAACATTCTAAATAGTGATAATATTCCACAAAAAAAACATCAATACTTTTCGTTTTATTAATAAAAAATATGAAATATTTAATTCTTGTTTTTCTCAAAACTTACGAAAAAATCTTTCAGAAAAACGAGGGAATTTGAGAAAACGGGAATATTCCCGATTTTTTCAACGCTAATCGTGATGTTTTTTAGCCTAAAGCCTTTGTCGATAGATAGGCTGTCTAACACAAAAATAATTCGGTCTAGCAGCTTAGCCTCCTGCTCATTCTCCTCCCTCCTTCTTATTCCTGAGATTAGCGCGTTGAAACAAACAAACTTTTTAGCTTTATCAAATTAAATTGTTAAATTCAAATAAAGTTAAAAAAACAAGACTACTGATATGGTAATTATTACACAAATGCCAGCCAAGCAGCGTGCGTGTGTCTGTGACGTCCAAACCAAAAGGACCTCACTCACTGTTGAGAGTTCTAGATATAAATGGATATTATGATAAAGAAAGCTTACATCTTGAAAAATAAGAATTCGAGGTGTTCTAACTGCATATCTACCAGAATTAATAGTATATTTCCAAATAGAATAACGTTAATGCGCTACATAGGTACCTGCCGTGACCTATGCGGTTTTGATGCCGTTGAGAGCTTCCGATTTAGATGGAATGATCAGGATAGCTCACATCCTGAACTATAGAAATGCCAGGAGTCTCGGCATTTCTATAGTTCAGTTCCTGGTGTTCCACCAGAATTGTAGATTTAAAAAAATAAAAAAAAACGTTTTTTTTTCGCTACACACCTGTCTATATGCTTTATGTCCTATGATATGCTGATTTGCTGTCGAGTGCTTTAGGTCTATATCGCTATGATAGACAGCTTATATTCTTATTTGTTAGAATCCGAGGGATTTGGGCTTCTTGTGGGCGGGCCTATCTAAATTAATGAGAGTTTTTCAAAGATCTCTCTCTACCTGAATTAATAAGATTTGTTTAAAAGAAAATATAATTTATTGCTACATACTAGTCTTCACCTATGCTTTGCTGATATGCTGTTGAAAGTTTCAGGTCCTTATTACTATGACTAACATAGTTCACATTTTGATCTATTTGAATCCGAAGAGATTTAGCTTCCTGGTGGTTTACCTGAATTACTAAGATTTTTTCAAAGAAAATAAAGATTTTTCGCTATATACCTGTTTTCAGCTATGCTTTGCTGATATGCTATTGAGATTTCCAGGTCCAGATTCCCATGACTAATATAGGTAACATCCTTTACTATTAGAAACCGAGGCGTTCTGGCGTCCTAGGTTCTACCTGAATTAACAAACATTTTTCAAAGAAAACAAAGGTTTTTTGCTTCATACCTGTTTTCACCCATGCTTTGCTGATATGCTGTTGAGAGTTCCAGATTAAACTGTGTCAGGTGTCGTTAACGTAAAATTACATTAGTTAAATATTTTTGTTGATCCCTAATGGTGGAAAAGTTACACTGATGCGTCAAATGTGAATCCGTTTTATACTCATGTGCGTATAAAATTTACCTAACCAACGTTGATCCAGAAGCATTTTACCTTGATGCCCCGCGCGGTAAGTAGCGGAGGGCCTGGAATGGCTTGTTTTTCAATTCACTACAATCAATTTCTACCGGTCAATCACGTATCAATTCACGTCAATCAGTATTGTTTCAACTTTCTACCTGTTGTGATTGTTAATTTATAAATAAAAAAAATCATTATGAGAGACATTAGTAAACTACCACAAGATTACGAGTACAAAAATGTTGTCATCTACAGTGAAAAGTATATTTTGACTTAATTGAATGCAAAAGAATATGTATAAGTGAGTGAAATATCGTTTTAAAGTTTTTAACGGCTTTTTTGCGCGATAATAGTCATAACATCAGAAAATGCACAATTAGGTATGTTAAGGAACAATTGCAATTAAAAAAGTGAAGCCAAATTCCGTCCTCGGTGAGTAAATGTATTCCAGTAGGTACAACCGACATCCGCAGCTCGTAGAGGTGGCACTAAGAAACTGTTGTAGGTAAAACAACAACAGGGGAAAAAACTAGCTAAAGCACCCTTACTGCCTTTAAACTACTATTATTATTATTACCTTTATTTTAAATTCATTCATATTTATGTACAAATATACTACAAGTATTATTTCGTCAATACGTTACATTATAGTTTTAGTTTTTTCAAAGTAACTACTTATTGTTAAAAACATTTTAATTAATCTGTTATAGTTTATTATTAGTTTCTTTTAATTTGGATGGAACAAAATTAAAAGAAGTATTATTTTGTTAAAAAAATACCCGACGCGTTAGTCCGACACGTCTGCTATTTACGCGTAAGTAACTACGCGTTACGCGCGGGCATCTAAGAGCAGACCATAGGTGAAAACAGGTATGTAGGGAAAAAATACATTTATTCACGTAGACCACTTAGAAGACTGCACCCCTCAGATTCTAATATTTCGCGGTGTAAGCTATCCCGATCATATCCATAAAGATCTAAAATTCCCAACAACATAACAGCAAAGCATAGGTGTAAGCAATTTTGTAGCGAAAGTATGTATTATTTTCTAGGAAAACACTCTTTACTTTAGGTAAACAACCTGATAGCCTGAACTTTTCGAATTATAAAAGATCAGAATAGAAGTTATAATATAGCTAGCTACAACTCTCAAAGCATAGCAGAGCATAGGTGGAGTCAGGTATAAGCGAGTGTTATTATCTTTGAATAAATCTCAATGATTCAGGTAGACCATCAGCAAGCCAGAACTCTTTAGTTTCTCGTAGCAAAAGATGTTAGCTATTCCAATCACATCCTTAAAGACCTCAAATTCTCAACGGCATATCAGCAGAGCATAGATGAAGACAAGTATGTAGCGAAAAAAATTTCTTTAAAAAAAACATTAATACAGGTAGACCATCAGCAAGCCAGAACTTTTTGGATTCTCACAGCACAAGATGTAAGTTATCCCGGTCACATCCATTAGGACCTGTGAAGAGAGGTATTTAGCGTAAAAACGTTATATTTTTTGAAAAATTCCCATTAATTCAGGTTGATCGTCAGCAAGCCAGAACTCTTTGAATTCTCTTAGCACAAGCTGTAAGCTATTCTGATCACGTTGAAAAAGATCTGTAACTTTCAAAAGCATAATATTAGCAGAGCTTAGGTGAAAACAAGTAGGTACCTATTGAAAAATGATTATTTTCTTGGAAAAACACTCATTTATTCAGGTGTAGACCACCAGGAAGCCTGGAATCTACAGATTCTAATCATTCAGGATGTAAGCTATCTCGGTCATATTCACTAAGACCTGGAACTGTAAACAGCTTACCAGCCGAAAATATGAAAAGACAGGTATGTAGCGAAAATACGTTATTTTCTTTAAAAAATCTAATTAATTCAGGTATATGTAAATATTACTAGGTAATAATTTCGGTTTCTTATTTGCAATTTTGGTTGAAGCCACTTAGATCTATAATTCTCACAGCATTTCAGCAAAAAAATAGGTGAAAACAGGTATGTAGCGAAAAAACGTTATACTCTTGGAAAATACTTATTGATTCAGGTAGACTATCAGTAAGCCAAAACTCTTTATATTCAAGTAACGCAATATAAAAGCTATCCTTATCACATCCATCAAGACCTAAAATTCGCAACAGCATATCAGCAGAGCATAGGTGAAGACAAGTACGTAGCGAAGAAACTTTTTCTTGTAAAGAACAGTCATTAATTCAGGTAGACCCCAAGGAAGCCTGATCTCTTCGTATTTTAATTGTCAAGGGTGTGAATTATCTTGATCATATCTACTTAGACCTCGAACTCTCAACAACATATCAGCAGAACATACTCGTAGATAAAGACAGGTTTGTAGCTTAACAACGTTATTTCTCATTTATTATTTTATTGATTCAGGTAGACCATCAGCAAACCATTACTTCTAGGATTCTGATCGCTCAAGATATAAATTATCTCAGTCAAATCTATTTGGACCTGGAACTCTCAACAGCATATATTATCCCGGTCATATCCATTTAGACCTGAAACTCTCAACAGCATATCAGCAGAGCATGGGTGAAGAGAGGTATGTAGTGTGAAAACGTTATATTCTTTGAAAAAATCTTAATTATTCAGGTAGACCATCAGTAAGACAGAACTCTTCAGATTATTTTAAAACAAGCTGTTAGCTATTCTAGTCACATCCAAAAAGACATTCAATCCTTAACAGCATATCAGCAGAGCATAGGTGAAAATAAGTATGTAGCGTAAAACCATTTTTTTAAAAAACACCCATAAATTAAGATAGACCACCAGGAAGCCAGGATTTTTGGAATTCTTATACTTCAGAATATAAAATATCTTAATCACATCCACTAAGATCTAGAACTGTCACAACATATCAGCAGACAATAGGTGGAGACAGGTATGTAGCTTATGAACGTTTTTTTTTTTTAATTCTGAATAATTCAGGCAAACCACCGGGAGACCCAAACTCTTCCGATTCTTATAAGTCAAGATGTATGCAATTTTGGCCGTAGCCAATTAGATCTGGAACTCTCACGGCATGTCAGCAGATAAAAGGTGAAAACAAGTATGTAGCGAAATCCGTTATTTTCTTGGAAAAACACTCGTTTATACAGATAAACCACCAGGAAGCCTTTACTTTTCGGAGTCTAATACTTCCGGATGTAAGCTATCTTGGTCATATCCACTAAGACCTGGAACTGTTAACAGCTTATCAGCAGAACAAAGGTGAAAACAGGTATTTAGCGAAAAAACGCTATTCTCTTGGAAAAAACACTTATTAATTCAGGTAGAGCATCAGTAAGCCAAACCTCTTTATATTCAAGTAACGCAAGATGTAAGCTATCCTGGTCACATATATAAAGACCTGGAACTCGCACCAGCATATCAGCAGAGCATAGGTGAAGACAAGTACGTAGTGAAGAAACGTTTTTTCTCAGAAAAATACTCATTAATTCAGGAAGACCACCAGGAAGCTTGATCTCTTGAGATTCTTATTGTCAAAGGTGTAAATAATCTTGATCATACCTTTTTAGACCTCGAACTCTCAACAACATATCAGCAGAACATAGATAAAGACAAATTTGTAGCTACCAACGTTTTTTTTTTCGGAAAATATCTCATTGAATTAGGTTGACCATCAACAAGCCCCAATTACTGGGATTCAGATCTTTCAAGATGTAAATTATCTCTGTCAAATCTATATGGACCCGGAACTCTCAACAGCATATCAGCAGATCATAGGTGAATACAAATATGGAGCCAAAAAACTTAATTTTCATGGAAAAGAACACTCATTTATTCAGGTAGACTATCAGCAAACCAGAACTCTTTATCATCTAAAAGAACAAGATGTAAGCAATCTCTGTCACATCTACAAGACCTGGAACTGTCGACAGCAGAGCATAGATGAAGAGAGTTATGTAGCGAAAAAACGTTATTATCTTGGAAAAAAACACTAATTAATTTAGGTAGACCACCAAGAAGCCTGAACTCCTCAGATTTTAATAGTACAGGGTAAAAGTTATCTTTATCGTACCCATTAAGATCTGGCACTCTCAACAGCGTATCAGCAGAGCATAGCTGAAAACAGGTATCAAGCAAAAAAACATTATTATGTCGGAGAAAAAAACACTTATTAATTAATTCTGGTAGACCACCACGAAGTCTGAACTCTTTGGATTCTTATAGTACAGGATAAAAGCTACCCCAGTCATATTCAAAAATGCCTGAAAATTTCAAAAACATGTCGGCAGAGCATAGATAGTATGTAGCGAAAAAACGTTGTTGTTTTAAAAAACACTCGTTAGTTCAGGTAGACCACTAGACAGACTAAACTCTTAGGTCTCCAATAAATCAAGGTGTAAGGTATCTTGATCATATTTACTAAGACCTGAAACTCTCAACAAGATATCAGCAGAGTATAGGTGAAGACAGGTATGTAACGAAGAAACGCCGTTTCCTTAGAAAAAAACTTATTAATTTAGGTAGACCACCAGGAAGCCGACGTTTTTTTCAAAGAAAATAAAGTTTTTCGTTATATAGCTGTTTTCACCTATGATTTGCTGATGTGCTGTTGAGAGCTCCAGGTCTAGATTGCTAATATTGACATAGTTCATATTCTTATCTATTATAATCCGAGGAGTTCTGACTTTTTAGTGGTCTCCCTGAATTGATGAGATTTTTTCAATAAAAAGGTTTTTTCACTACACACCTGTTTTCACCTATGCTTTGCTGGTATGCCTTTGAGTGCTCCAGGTCTAGATCGCTTCAATTAACATAGTTAACATTCTTAACTGTTATCATCCGAGGAGTTTAGGCTTCCTGGTGGTTTCCCTGAATGAATGAGTTTTTTTTCAATGAAAACAAGATTTTTTCGCTCCATACCTGTCTTCACCAATGCTTTGCTGATATGCTGTTGAGAGTTCTAAGTCTACATCGCTATGATTTACATAGTCTACATTATAAACTGTTAGAATTCGGGAAGTGCCAGGTTCCTGGTGGTATACCTGGATTAATAACATTCTTTCAAAGAAAACATATTTTTTTCGCTACATACCTGTCTTCACCTTTCCTTTGCTGAATAGGTACTATCTATAAAATGTATATCCTAAGCCATTATAAAAGGAGTTCCAGCTTTCTGGTTCTCTTTCTGAATTAATGAGATTTTTTCTAAGAAAATTTCATTTTTTCGCTACATACCTGTATTCACCTCTACTCTGCTGATATGCTTGTGAGAGCTCCAGTTCTAGGTCACTTTGCCTGATATAGCCTATATCTTTCTAAGGTAGAATCCGAAAAGTTTCGACTTCCTTGTGGTCTACCTGATAGAGTGAGATTTTTCAAAGAGAATAACGTTTTTCGCTACATACCTGTTCTCACCTATGCTTTGCTGATATGTTGTTCTAAGCTACACGTCTAGGTTGCTATGACTGATACAGTTAACATTCTCATCTATTATAATCCGAGGAATTCTATCTTCTTGGTGGTCTACCTGAATTTATATTTTTTTCAAAGAAAATAAAGTTTTTCGCTACATACCTGTCTTCACCTATGCTGTGATGATATGCTTTTGAGAGCTCCAGGTCTAGGTCACTATAACAGACATAGTGTACATCCTTAACTGCTAGAATCCATGGAGTATAGGCTTCCTGATGGTCTAACTGAATTGAAATGATATTTTTTCAAATAATATAATCATGTTTTTTTGTGCTTTATACTTGTCTTCATCTGTGCTCGGCTTATATGCTGTTGAGAATTCTAGGTCTTTATCGCTATAAACCGAGATAGCTTATAATTTTGCCTGTAAGAACCCAAAGAGTCAAGAAGCTAGTTCTTTGTTCTCTACCTGAATTAATGAGATTTTTTTCAATCAGTATGACGTTTTTTCGCTACATACCTGTCTTTACCTATGCTTTAATAGTACGCTGTTGAGATTCCTAGGTCTAAATGGATATTATCCTAATATATTATGTCCCGAGATATTAGAATACGGGAAGTTCTAGCTTCCTGGTTGTCTACCTGAATTAATGAGATTTTTTTAAAGAAAATATCATATTTTTTGCTTCATACCTGTCTTCACCTATGCTCTGCTGGTGTGCTGTTAACAGTTATAGGTCCTGATTGCTATTAAACGAAATACTTATCATTTATTACTGTAGAATCCGACGAGTTCTGATTTCCTGGTGGTCTACCTGAATTAATGAGATTTCATCTAATAAAATATATTTTTTCGCTACTAGTAGGCTAAGTAGTTATCCATAATAGGATAAATTAAACATGGAAATTAATAACGCTTCGCTATCCAATGGTTAATAATGTTTTAAAAGTCAAAGTCAAAAATAATTTATTTAAATGAGGACACAAAATGCCACTTATGAACGTTAGTAATAAGTATAATATCAATCAATTATGACCCATACGTCATAGCCTTACTGTGTTATAATTTATATTCATAAACATTAAACGCGTGACCTCTGACGTCGTTATGAGGTAGGTATTCTTAAGAGACCAGAAAAGAAATTTTGCACGGTTGGACCGACGGGATGGTAGCTCAATTGGAAGTTAGCCGGAAAGTTGCTGGTTCAAGTCTCGCCCGAGCGCAATTATTGGTTTCATACTTAATCTTTATGAATAAAAAATATTTAATACGTTTTAAATTAGGCGAGTTTAAATTATGAAAAAAAAACATGATGTAGATCTTAACAAAAACTTTCAACGAAATATTTCCTGTCAACATTATTGTGGAATTTTGCCCAAGTGGAAGTAAGTAGATCCCTAATTCAGTTAAAGTTGGCACGGAACCTCCTCTGTGCGTGAAACCGACTCGAACTTGGCCTTGGCTTTTTTAATTTATGCTCTGTCAGACTTTGCTCTGCTAAGTTCAGATACTTATAAATTCCTTAGTATAAACGACAACTGCCTTATGATTGTTTAATTTGAATCGGATCAACAATAAATCTGAGACTGCCTTCTGATTGGTTCATTTCAATCGGATCAGCCAATAATCGGATACTGCGTTCTGATTGGTCCATTTGAATCGGATCAACAATTATCGGAGTGGATTTGTATATCGGATCAACATTTTTGCTGCGTTACTAAAATCTCGACGGAGTTAATTGTTGATCCGACTGGAGCCACATTAGTTTTAGAAAGGCACATTGGATCAACAAAATGCACCCGGATCAACATACGTTTTCGGATCAACAAAGTGCTCGCGTGACGGCACGCATGATCAACATTTGACGGGTTGGGATCTCTATATATATATATATATATATATATATATATATAGACCTATAACTGTTAACAGCATACCAGCAGAGCATAGGTGAAGGTATGAAGCAAAAAAATTATATTTTCTTTGAAAAAATCTCATTAATTCAGATAGAGAACCAGGAAGCTAGAACTTCGCGGATTATAATATCACGGGACTCTCAACAGCGTACTATTAAAGCATAGGTAAAGACAGGTATGTAGCGAAAAAACGTAATACTGATTGTAAAAATCTCATTTATTCAGGTAGAGAACAAAGAACTAGCTTTTTGACTCTTTGGATTCTTACAGTCAAAATTGTTTGTTCTTACAGTCACGGTTTATAGCGATAAAGACCTAGAATTCTCCACAGCATATAAGCAGAGCACATATGAAAACAAGTATAAAGCACAAAAAAAACATAGTTATATTCTTTGAAAAAAACTCATTTCAATTCAGTTAGACCATCAGGAAGCTTCCATGGATTCTAACAGTTAAGGATGTACACTATGTCGGTTATAGTGACCTAGACCTGGAGCTCTCAAAAGCATATCAGCACAGCATAGGTGAAGACAGGTATGTAGCGAAAAACTTTATTTTCTTTGAAAAAAATATAAATTCAGGTAGACCAGGAAGACAGAACTCCTCGGATCATAATAGATGAGAATGTTAACTGTATCAGTCATAACAACCTAGACGTGTAGCGTAGAACAGCATATCAGCAAAGCATAGGTGAGAACAGGTATGTAGCGAAAAAAGTTATTCTCTTTGAAAAAATCTCACTCTATCAGGTAGACCACAAGGAAGTCGAAACTTTTTCGATTCTACCTTAGAAAGATATAGGCTATATCAGGCATAGTGACCTAGACCTGGAGCTCTCACAAGCATATCAGCAGAGAAGAGGTGAATACAGGTATGTAGCAAAAAAAATATATTTTCTTTGAAAAAATCTCATTAATTCAGAAAGAGAACCAAGAAGCTGGAACTCCTTAGATTATAATGGCTTAGGATATAAATTTTATAGATAATAATAGTCCCCCTAGCCGATTTCGACTACGGTGGCCAGTCACAACGACTAACCGACTGCGCGGGACATATTATAGTGCACAAGTGTGTGCGCAAACACAGGTGCACTAGCTATTCCTTTCACTCTCATAGCCCGATGGGACAGCAATCTGACACGACCGGAGAGAGTTCAGGCGCAGGACCAACGGCTTTACGTGCTTTTCCGAGGCACGGGGGTGAAACACCGCCAACTTCCAAACTCCGAGCTACCCTAAGAATTTCTGAACAGAAAAACTCAGGTCTATATTTTTAGCCCGACCCGGGGATTGAACCCGGGACCTCTGGCGCAGCCGTCGCTTTAAAGTGCGACCCTCCTACCGCTGCGCCACCGAGGCAGTCAGATAGTATAGATAGTAACTATTTAGCAAAGGAAAGGTGAACACAGGTATGTAGCGAAAAAAAAATATTTTTTTGAAAGAATGTTATTAATCCAGGTAGACCACCAGGAACCTCGCACTTCCCGAATTCTAACAGTTTTTAATGTAGGCTATGTAAATCATAGCGATGTAGACTTAGAACTCTCAACAGCATATCAGCAAAGCATTGGTGAAGACAGGTATGGAGCGAAAAAACCTTATTTTCATTGAAAAAAAAAAACTCATTCTTCTTCTTAGCGTGTCGATGGAACCCGAGGAATTAAATCGTTGCAGCCCAGAATTCAGCCACTTGTATTGCGGATCGACTGTAGTTCATTAAATCCGCTGGCGTGCAGGTGTTGGGGCACGCCGGGCACGATGTTTAGTGTGCCATAGTTTGCACTGCACCGCAAACACAGTCCACATCGAATCTTGCCGAAAATCCCCACCTGGCCATGTTCTCCTTACTTCGGCCAACCTGAGTCCGAAGCCTGTTTAAGGACTTCCAGATCGGCCACGGTAGATCATGTCCAGGAGGGAGATTCTCGGCAAGTGGGACAAAGGGAGTAGGCAGAGAAGCTCATTTATTCAGGGAGACCACCAGGAAGCCTGAACTCATCCTCGGATGATAACAGTTAAGAATGTTAACTATGTCAATTAAAGCGATCTAGACCTAGAGCACTCAAAGGCATACCAGCAAAGCATATATGAAAACAGGTGTGTAGCGAAAAAACCTTTTCATTGAAAAAATCTAATTAAATCAGGGAGACCACTAGAAAGTCAGAACTCCTCGGCTCGGATTATAATACATAAGAATATGAACTATTTCAATATTAGTAATCTAGACCTGGAGCTCTCAACAGCACATCAGCAAATCATAGGTGAAAACAGGTATATAGCGAAAAACTTTATTTATTTGAAAAAAACTTCGGCTACTTGTTGGTCTACCTGAATTAATTAGAGTTTTGGAAGTGAAAACTTCAGGCACAGATTAGAGAATAGTTACTTCGTAACAGATACATCACTCCCATACAAAAGCTAAAATACCTACGCTATATTTACCTACAAAATGCGCCGCAACTCGGCTGCAGTAAGAAATGTACTCTACGAACGCGCACCGAGAAGCGAGTTTCCCGCGCACGCCGCGTGATTGCGTCATCAAGCGAAAACTTTAGGGTTGTAGCGAGCGCGTAAATTAAACACTTGCTGAGTTGCTGAAACACTTATTTTTTTATTGTTAATTATATTTGTTACATTATACAATAAAAAAATGAAATCTTATTGATAGTAGTTGTTTCCTTCGGTTTCACCCGCGTGGACCCGCTATATGTGTCCCCTGGATAAAAAGTAGCCTGGTAGGTTTGTGAGTTTCTTTGTTACTGCGTGGCTCGGGGGCTGCTGACTATATGGCTGAGATTTACGGGTTCACGGATAGAGGGTTCATTCGGGTGAATCTGCGGCCACAAGACACATACAGAGAAAAATTATATGTGCTTTAATTTTATGAAATGTTCAATGTTTTTTTACCATCGCTGAACTTACGGTTATTCAATTTAACTGTTGTAAAAATTCTGAATCTTATAAATAATTTTAATAAATAATCTTTTGGAAAGCAAGGGCAAGGCGGAATGAAATTAATTTTTTGTAACTCATTCAGCGAAGTACTTCCCGGCCGGTTCATCAAAACTTTGTCAAAATTAAGTAACGCGCAGTCTCGCGTGTGCCAACCAACTGCCGCTTGGGTCGGTACCGACCTACTGTGCGGTAGGCACTTATAGCGCGACCTTGAGCGAGTGACGGAGGCCTGCTTCAGGACACGTGGGTTGATCGAAAAACCGTTAGACGGTTGGCGAAATTATGGATGTAAGTTGATTTTTCTGAGAGATAAACTTTTTAATGTAATTTAATATAATATAAATTGTAATGTTTGTGTGCGATAGCGCAATAAATAAATATTGTATTCTATAAAAATATATTATTATTATTATTATTGTATTATTATTATTATTATTGTATTCTATCACAAAAATGGTAGTACTTTTATATTGGTAATAAGAGCAATTCATTCAAAATTATTCCCTAACTATTCCAAAAAATCAAAAATGCACAACGTTGATATTCAAGTTTTCACTTCTGCCGGCACTCCCGGAGTGCAATTTTGTGATTTTTCTTAGAAAAAGGCGTTTGTTCGTTACATACCTGTCTTCACCTATGCTCTGCTGATATCCTGTTGAGAGTTTCAGGTCTTAGTAAATATGATCAAGATACCTTACACCTTGATTTATCGGAGACCTAAGAGTTTAGTCTGTCTAGTGGTCTACCTGAACTAACGAGGGTTTTTTAAAACAACTACGTTATTTCGCTACATACTATATATGCTCTGCCGACATGTTTTTAAAAATTTTTGGCCTTTTTGAATATGACTAGGGTAGCTTTTATCCTGTACTATAAGAATCCAAAGAGTTCAGACTTCGTGGTGGTCTACCAGAATTAATAAGTGTTTTTTCTCCGAGATAATAACTTTTTTTTGCTAGATAGGTACCTGTTTTCACCTACGCTCCGCTGATATGCTGTTGAGAGTGCCAGATTTTAATGAGTATAATAAATATAGCTTTTACCCTGTACTATTAAAATCTGAGGAGTTCAGGCTTCTTGGTGGTCTACCTAAATTAATAAGTGTTTTTTTCCAAGATATTAACGTTTTTTTCGGTACATAACTCTCTTCATCTATGCTCTGCTGATATGCTGTCGACAGTTCCAGGTCTTGATAGATGTGACAGGGATTGCTTGCATCTTGTTCTATTAAATGATAAAGAGTTCTGGTTTGCTGATGGTCTACCTGAATAAATGACTGTTCTTTTCCATGAAAATTAAGTGTTATGGCTCCATATTTGTATTCACCTATGATCTGCTGATATGCTGTTGAGAGTTCCGGGTCCAAATAGATTTGACAGAGATAATTTACATCTTGAAAGATCTGAATCCCAGTAGTTGTGACTTGTTGATGGTCAACCTAATTCAATGAGATATTTTCCGAAAAAAAAAATACGTTGTTAAGCTACAAACCTGTCTTTATCTATGTTTTGCTGATATTTTGTTGAGAGTTCGAGGTCTAAGAAGATATGATCAAGATTACTTACACCTTTGACAATAAGAAACTCAAGAGATCAGGCTTCCTGGTGGTCTACCTGAATTAATGAGTATTTTTCTAAGAAAAAACGTTTCTTTACTACGTACTTGTCTTCACCTATGCTCTGCTGATATGCTGGTGCGAGTTCCAGGTCTTTAAGTATGTGATAGCTTACATCTTACGTTACTTGAATATAAAGAGGTTTGGCTTACTGATGCTCTAACTGAATTAATAAGTGTTTTTTTTTCAAGAGAATAACGTTTTTTCGCTAAATACCTGTTTTCACCTATGTTCTGCTGATAAGCTGTTTACAGTTCCAGGTCTTAGTGGATATGACCAAGATAGCTTACATCCGGAAGTATTAGACTCCGAAGAGTACAGGCTTCCTGGTGGTCTATCTTAATAAACGAGTGTTTCTCCAAGAAAATAGCGGATTTCGCTTCATACTTGTTTTCACCTATTTTCTGCTGACATGCTGTGAGAGTTCCAGATCTAAATGGCTACGACCAAAATTGCATACATCTTGACTTATTAGAATCCGAAGAGTTTGGGTCTCCCGGTGGTCTACCTGAATTATTCAGTTTTAAAAAAAATAACGTTCATAAGCTACATACCTGTCCTGTCCACCTATTGTCTGCTGATATGTTGCGACAGTTCTAGATCTTAGTGGATGTGATTAAGATATTTTATATTCTAAGTATAAGAATCCGAAAAATCCAGGCTTCCTGGTGGTCTATCTGAATTAATGGGTGTTTTTAAAAAAAATGGTTTTACGCTACATACTTATTTTCACCTATGCTCTGCTGATATGCTGTTAAGGAATTCATGTCTTTTTGGATGTGACTAGAATAGCTGACAGCTTGTTTTAAAATATTCTAAAGAGTTCTGTCTTGCTGATAGTCTACCTGAATAATTAAGATTATTTTTAAAGAATATAACGTTTTTACACTACATACCTCTCTTACCCATGCTCTGCTGATATGCTGTTGAGAGTTCCAGGTCTTAATGGATATGACTGGGATATTTTTTTACTGACATGTGAGAATTTTAGATCTAAGTGGCTTCAACCAAAATTGTAAATAAGAATCCGAAATTATTGCCTAATAATATTTATACATGTATACCTAAATTAATTCGATTTTTCAAAGAAAATAAGGTATTTTCGCTACATACCTGTCTTTTCGTATTTTCGGCTGGTAAGCTGTTTACAGTTCCAGGTCTTAGTGAATATGACCGAGATAGCTTACATCCTGAATTATTAGAATCTAAAGATTACATTAAGGCTTCCTGGTAGTCTACCTGAATAAATGAGTGTTTTTCCTAGAAAATAATGTTTTTTCAATAACTACTTGTTTTCACCTAAGCTCTGCTAATATTATGCTGTTGAAAGTTACAGATCTTTTTCGCCGTGACCAGAATAGCTTACAGCTTGTGCTAAGAGAATTCAAAGAGTTCTGGCTTGCTGACGATCAACCTGAATTAATGGATTTTTTTTCAAAAAATATAACGTTTCTACGCTTAATACCTGTCTTCACCAGGTCCTAATGGATGTGACCGAGATAACTTAAATCTTCTGCTGTGAGAATCCAAAAAGTTCTGGCTTGCTGGTGGTCTACATGTATAAATGTTTTTTTTTTAAAAAGAAAATAACGTTTTTTCGCTACATACTTGTCTTCATCTATGCTCTGCTGATATGCCGTTGAATATTCGAGGTCTTTAAGGATGTGATTGGAATAGCTTAAATCTTTTCGTTCTGGCTTGCTGATGGTCTACCTGAATTATTGAGATTTTTTTCAAAGAAAATAACACTCGCTTATACCTGACTTCACCTATGCACTGCATATGCTTTGAGGGTTCTAGCTAGCTATATTATAGTTTCTATTCTGATCTTTTATAATTCGAAGAGTTCAGGCTATCACGTTGTTTAACTAAATTAAAGAGTGTTTTCCTAGAAAAAAATACATACTTTCGCTACATACTTACCTATACCTATGCTTTGCTGTAATGTTGTTGGGAGTTTAGATCTTTATGGATGTGATCGGGATGCATATTCGTAAATACCTGACGCGTCAGATGCCCGTAGTTACTTCGTAAATAGCAGACGTGTCGAACTAACGCGTCGGGTATTTTTTTAACAAAATATTATTCTTTTGATTTTGTTCCATCCAAATTAAATGAAAAAATAAGGAACTATAACGGATTAATTAAAATGTTTTTAACAATAGGTAGTTTGAAAAACTAAAACTATAATGTAACGTATTGACGAAATAATACTTGTAGTATATTTGTCCATAAATATGAATGAATTTAAAATATAATAATAATAATAGTAGTGTTAAGGCAGTAAGGGTACTTTAGCTAGTTTTTTTCCCTGTTGTTGTTTTACCTACAGCAATTTCTTAGTGCCACCTCTACGAGCTGCAGTTGTACCTACTGGAATACATTTACTCGCCGAGGATGGAATTTGGCTTCACTTTTTCAATTGCAATTAGTACCTTAACATACCTAACTGTGCATTTTCTGATGTTATGACTATTATCGCGCAAAAAAGTCGTTAAAAACTTTAAAACGATATTTCACTCACTTATACATATTCTTTTGCATTCAATTAAGTCAAAATATACTATTCACTTTAGATGACAACATTTTTGTACTCGTAATCCTGTGGTAGTTTACTAATATCTCTCATAATGAATTATTTTTTTTATAAATTATAACAATCACAACAGGAAGAAAGTTGGAACAATACTGATTGACGTGAATTGATACGTGATTGACCGGTAGAAATTGATTGTAGTGAATTTAAAAACAAGCCATTCCGGGCTCTCCGCTACTTACCGCGCGGGGCATCAAGGTAAAATGCTTCTGGATCAACGTTGGTTAGGTAAATTTTATACGCACATGAGTATAAAATGGATTCACATTTGACGCATAAGTGTAACTTTTCCACCGTTATCAACAAAAATATTTAACTAATGTAATTTTACGTTGACGACACCTGACACTGTTTTATCTGGAACCCTCAACAGCATATCAGCAAAGCATGGGTGAAAACAGGTATGAAGCAAAAAAACTTTGTTTTCTTTGAAAAAATCTTGTTAATTCAGGTAGACACCAGGAAGCCAGAACGCCTCGGTTTCTAATAGTGAAGAATGTTACCTATATTAGTCATGGGAATCTGGACCTGGAAATCTCAATAGCATATCAGCAAAGCATAGCTGAAAACAGGTATATAAGGCTACCTCGTTTTAAGTGATAATATTTTAAAGGCAGATTCAGAAAAATAAATGAAACATATTTTGTACGAAAAAAATTTTTTTTCATACGCTAGTTTTCGAGAAAATTGCCTCTAAACATGTAGAAAAAAGAGTAAAATTAAACACCCCGTGCCGCGTGTTGCTGAGCGGAGCTCTCGGTTTTTGTAGGTATTGTCATACGCGCCGCCCATCGCCGTGTCGCCGCAATGTTGCCTGCCTGCCTACGTGTCGCGCTCGCGGCCGCGCGGCCACTCCCCGCCCCACCGGATAGCCGCGCGACGCGAGTCAGTCTGCCAAAAAAATTCGCGTTTGTATGTTGTGTGCGCGCGCGTCGCGGACCCGCGGCGGTGCGTTTTCCGGAGCCTGGGCTGGGTGACATAGTTTCCCGCCGCGCCTTGATCTGGTACAGCACCTAAAGCCAAACACCGCAGGCGCTTGCTATGGCGGTTTCTGCACAACGAAGCCCTCCACCTTTATCATTTGAGGGTCCAAGATTTGCTGTTGGCGGGGATTACGCCTTTATCACTTGACGGTCCAAGTTTTGCTGCTGATGCGGACTATGCGACGAAGATCGAGCAGCTCGAGCTCGAGTCCTCCCGTTGACTACTGCGCAATTGCACGTTGCAGGGATAACGTGCATGCACAACACAATGCTGCAGTTATTCGCCACCAATTCCAGCAAAGGTTCAGTGCATACGTGTGTGAATGAACAGTGAATGCCGTGATGGCTAGTGAAAAAAAAAGCAGTGCTCGTGATCGTGATAGCTAGATTGTCTCGTGCTCGCTTCAGGGCCCTTATTTTTGAATCACTCGCGTCAAGATGGCGTGTGATATTCATTGTTTAATGTCCGATTTTCCTATGAAAATTAGTTAAATCTCACGTGGAAGTGATTTGCAAAAATGATTAATGAATTTTGTGAGTACCAACGCCAAAATTTTGCGTGATTTTTATTGATTTTTAATTTGTTTTCAAACAAAACTCACACGCCATATTCAAGCGAGTGATTCAAAAATAGAGGCCCAGTTTGCATAATAATAAGGTTAGGAGGTATCGCCTCAATTGGCAATTGTAAAATAAGATGTTACCGTAAAAATAGTAACCTGTTTTACTGCAAATCTTTGACGTCATTGTTTTCAAATGTTAACTTATCGCTGCTAATAAAGAAAACGTATTTGTAAACCAATGCAGAAATCCTAGTTTTAATTTATTTTATTGTGAAATAAGACTTGTATCCACATATCTGTACAAAAACTGAGCAAGTGTGATAATTAAAAGTAAAAAATAATAAAAATGTACGTATTTTACAAAGATGTGTTCGCGTTTTATGTGTTATGTTAATTTACGGTACCTAATAAACGAATTTTAAAACAAAACTGTGTTAAATTTACTCACGCAATTTTAAGTGCATATCCATCTACTGAATCAAAAGGAATCAAGAGGTACTCATTAGGTAGGTAGGTAGGTAACTACAACATCTGTCTAAGTTAAATTTAGTAAGATTGAAAATTTTAATAGGTATTCTTTTTAAAGTTTACTTTCACATAAGATTTGTCTTATTATTATTAAATAAACAGAGGTAACACAACTCAGTTAGGAAGTTTACTTTCACATAAGCTTTGTCTCCTTATTATTATTAAATAAACAGAAGGAACACAACACAATTAGGTAGTTTTAGTTTATCATACCTGCCCAGCTATTCATGTTTTAAGCCTGCGATAAACACATAGGTACCTAAGTTGAGTTTCTGTCTTAGTCTATCATACATACCCAGCTGTTAGGGTTTTAGGCCTACGATTAATGAACACATACCTACCTAAGTTGAGTTTCTGTTTCAGAGAATCATACCTACCCAGCTGTTTTAGGCCTCAGATAAATGGGCACATACCTTCTTAAGTTTTTGTCTTTGTTTTCATACCCAGCTGTTTTGTTTGTTTAGCGTTTATCTAACTGATCTATCCGTTTGATTTATTAGGTACTGATACACGTTGATAATGTTTTTTTCATATTAGAGTTTCGTAATAATAGGTAATCGAATGCAGTAGGTAGTTACCTTTACTATTATTATGATGTAGGACCAAATAAATAGGCGCGCAGCGGCGCCCCCCTACCCCTACCGCCCGAGTACCGCGCATCGGCACGCCGCATGAATGAGATAGGCATCTTCTGTCACGCTCACGCCCACGCGTCTGTCTCGTTCTCGCTTAGCTAGTCCATCTTCCGTCACACTCAGGCCCATACGTCTGTCTAGTTTTCGCTCAATGTAGTACTTATGTAAGAGACGAAAGGCGATGTCGCGGAACAGGGTGCTCTTAAAAAATAATATTTTTTTTGTTAGGAAAAATAAAAACGTAAACGGGCCAGTTTTCAAAAAAAATAATTATTGGGTCCTCATTCTATGTTATTGTTTGATGCTCTGTTAAAATATTATCACTTAAAACGAGGTAACCTTATATAGCGAAAAATCTTTATTTTCTTTGAAAAAAACTTAGTAATTCAGGTAGACCACCAGGAAGCTAAAACTCTTCGGATTCAAATAGATCAAAATGTGAACTATGTTATTTATAGTAATAAGGACCTGAAACTTTCAACAGCATATCAGCAAAGCATAGGTGAAGACTGGTATGTAGCAATAAATTATATTTTCTTTTAAACAAATCTTATTAATTCGGGTAGACAACCAGGAAGCTGAAACTTTTCGGATTCTTACGGTATAGAATATATATTATCTTGATCGTATCTACTAAGCCCTAGGACTCTCATTAACATACCAGCAAAGCAAAGGTGAAGACAGGTGTGTAGCGAAATAATAAAAAAATCTTTGAAAAAATCTCATTAATTCACGTAGAGCACAACGAAGCCTGAACTCCTCTCGATTCTAACAGCTGAGGATGTTAGCTATGTTATTGCTAGCAATATTGACCTAAATCTCTCAACAATATATCAGCAAAGCATAGGTGAACACAGGTACAGGACAGGAAAAAAAAATAGTTTCTTTGAACAACTCTCTTTAATTTAGATAGGCCCACAGGAAGCCCAAATTCCTCGGATTCTAACAAGTAAAAATATAAGCTGTCAATCATAGCGATATAGACCTAAAGCACTCAACAGCAAATCAGCATATCATAGGACATAAAGCATAAAGACGGGTATGTAGCGAAAAAAAACGTTATTTTCTTTTTTTTTAATCTACAACTCTGGTGGAACACCAGGAAGCCGAGACTCTTTGCATTTCTATAGTTCAGGATGTTAGCTATCCTGATCATATCCATCTAAATCGGAAGCTCTCAACGGCATCAAAACCGCATAGGTGAAGGCAGGTATGTAGCGCACTAACGTTATTTTATTTGGAAACATACTATTAATTCTGGTAGATATGCAGTAAGAACACCTCGGATTCTTATTTTTCAAGATGTAAGCTACCTTTATCATAATATCCATTTATATCTAGAACTCTCAACAGTGAGTGAGGTCCTTTTGGTTCGGACGTCACAGACACACAGTCACAGGTACGCTGCTTGGCTGGCATTTGTGTAATAATTACCATATCAGTAGTCTTGTTTATTTTATTTTATTTGAATTTAACAACTTAATTTGATAAAGCTAAAAAATTTGTTTGTTTAAACGCGCTAATCTCAGGAATAAGAAGGAGGGAGGAGAATAAGCAGGAGGCTAAGCTGCTAGACCAAATTATTTTTGTGTTAGATAGCCTATCTATCAAGAAAGGCTTTAGGCTATAAAACATCACGATTAGCGTTGAAAAAAGCTGAAAAATTTCCCGTCTTTTTTCAAATTCCCTCGTTTTTCTAAAATATTTTTTCGAAAGTTTCAAGAAAAATAAGAATAACATATTTCACGTTTTTCATGAATAAACCAGAAGAATATGAAAGAAACGGAAAAATACGATAATAAAAGTATTGATGTTTTTTTTGAGGAATATTTTCACTATTTAGAATGCTTTAACACTCACAGTGTCATATTCGTACTCTTAAAAGATAGAACACGGCCGGGATTCGAACCAGCATCTTTCTGGCTAACCGAGCCAAATGCTCTTTCAATTGAGCTACCGTGCTGTCGGTCCGACCGCGCGAAAGTTCTGGTCTGTTATGGATACGTCATTGCGTAACGTCAAACCCGCCTTTTTATGCAACTGTTTTTTGAGCAAGATCGAATAACAATATTGATCATTTTTTTTCCAATCGTTTTTTTTATTTTTCGAAACAAACGACTTAAAATTCAGTAAAACTGTTTTTTTCCCCAATAAAACGGTAAAAAGCGAAAGACATTTCTTTCAATGAAAAAAACATTTCTTTCGGGATTTTCAACGCTAATCACGATACAACTTCTAAGAGCAGAGCAACAATGACAATTGTTGCAAAAACGGGCGGAAAATATTCCTTTTGAGAGCTTCCTTTGCGAACGCAACGTAAACCGTTTAAGATGCATAAAAATCATGTATGACGGAATTGTTTCGCAGTTTCAGTAAGAGTACAAAACGCACTTGTGCTAATCGCTATGGTTTCTAGCCTCTTACTTCCAATGAAAATATGTGTACTGCGGTAAATCATTTTACGGAAAATCCTAAATTTACGCAAGCGGTGCTACATGCGCAGGGCGACAATATTTTCTAAATTTTATTTTTGTATTTTGTTGTGACCTCGTGCGTTTGTTGGTGTGTTTGTTGTATTCCATATCCTTAATCAATTAACGCTTCGTTCTTACCTTATTCTAAATATTTTTTTTTAAAGAAAATAACGTTTGTTCGCTACATATCTGTCTTCCCCTATGCTCTGCTGATATGCTAATAAGAGTTCCAGGTCTAAACGCATATGATTAAAATAATTACATCCTGAACTATTAAAATCCGAGGAGCTTGGGCATCCTAGTGATCTACCAGAATTGAAGTTTTTTTTTAATAAGATACCTAATAATATTTTTTTTATATTACTTACATTTACTTTCGTTTTGTCTGCCAGACTATCATGTCTGCTAAGTTTACAGCCATTCCAGGCCCTCCTGCACTTACCGCGCGGGGCATCAAGGTAAAATGTCCCTGGATCAACGTTGGTTAGGTAAATTTGGTACGCACACGAATATAAAACGTATTCACATTTGACGCATCAGTATAATTTTTTCGACCGTTACGGATCAACAAAAATCTTTAACTTATGTATTTTTTGTTCACGAGTATGTCGAAAAGAGACCGATGCATATCGCTTGTCGCCCCATACATTTCAATCACGGATCAAAGTATATCTGTTCTGCTTGCCGAGAGCCAAAAATACACGCCGAAAAGGTGGATCAACATTTATTCTAACATCGTACTGGATCAACATTTCCACAGAAAGGTTCATTATATATACAGGGTCTAACAAAACTAATGATCGATAGCTAACGGGGGGAATCTATAAATCACTATGATCACGCTCACCAAATTTGGTCCAAAAATACAGGCTAGTTTCTGAGATAATTAACAAAACATCAGCGTGTTTTAGAAGTGATAAAAGACACCATTTACAGCTGTTTTTTGCACTACTACACTGACAAATACGCACACCAACAAAAATAACTGACTACGCAAGCACAGAGATCAACATTCGGTCAATGCCCAGAGAGTATTGCCAGCATCATAAAGAAAATTGCACGAATTATACGAAAAACTGATTATGTAGGTAAACAATTAAAATTTAGTGATAACCTTTGATAAAAAAAGATACCTAAGTACTTTACTGACGTTGTAAATGTGCAGTATTATTCTGAATTAAAAACAAAACAGAAATTGAGTTTTAATTGTAGGGACAACAGCACGTCAAGGCAAACACTGCGGGGTCTTATGCAGTTGTAATAAGGGGTATTTTGCAACAAAAGTGGGTAACCTGATGTGCTGTCGACTGTACAACCAACAGTCCAATAAAGTTTTAATAAATAAATAATTTTGTGAGTTACCTCAGAATCCATAAATTGTTGACATTCTTTAAAAAGGAATTGTATTAGTAAGATTAATATCGTTTGATTTTCGAAATGTATTTCGTAAATTTAAATTAATAGCACCAGTAATTATTATCATTTTATTTTGAAAAGTAATACGTATTCACGACTTTTGTATTACCAATTTGTAATCAAATCGTGCAATTTTTTCATAGCAATAGCAACCCTTTTTCTCAGTTTTTCTCTAACAAAAAGATTCAAAGAGCCGCTAGCACAAACGCAATCTAAAGTAAGCCCTAATTGAATGGCATACGGTTCGGCAGATTTATGTCGGCAAGGCGGCTCAAAAACGTCAAAGGCACCGCCGCCGGCGCCACCGCCAGGTATTCCGCTTCTGTTATGACTACATGGAGGGTGACAACGGTTTCTTAAAGTTTTTTTGAATAAAAGAGCAATTATTCCACATTGAATTATTTGATGTTAACACTAATGTGGAGGTGTGTTTAAACAACTAAGAATTTAAACATCGTTGTTTTTTAAAATGTTGGATTACATCGTTTTATTTAGGTTTTAAATTTAAGTACGTTTTTAAGTTTTGTCAGTTATTTACGTTCGATTGAACATAGTTAATTAGGTAAAGTAGAGTAAATGGTTACCAACTCAACTTTCTGGATTCTCAAGCAGTTGACAAGTAGATAGTGTCTGAGGCATGCTTATTATGTAAGACCCATCATCAAGTTCATTATTATTTATCGACATACAAAAATGTAATGGGTTTAATTTCGACTTCCTTACGAGAATACGTTTAAAAGCGCAAACCTTAAAACAAAGTTGCGATTGAATAATAGTCTTTGAAAAAACTCATTTTTGTATTTAAATACTAGACTAGCATTTAGTAGCATGGTCACCCTACACTGCTACTGCCTACGCGCCACGCGTCGCGTCAGCATAAGTCAATCGCAACAATTGCTTCGAAAGTCGTCACTTCGTCAGTCTCATCTCGAAATTGTAACAGTAAAGTCCTGTCAACGGGATGCATATTATCGTTACGTGAACATCGCTTATTTGCGTGTAGTAATGTATTACCATGTGATGATGCAGACTACAATTGCGCTGATGCCTCGCGGATGTACGCCGAGATCTAAGGTGTCACGCAGCGCCCGCATCAAACCTGACTGCGATTGGGGTGTGTGTGGCATCCTCAGGCGTACCGAGAGGCACACATACCACTTCCCCCGGGTGCAGGGGCTGAAGCCTCAGGACTTCGAACGTCGTGCCCATTTTTGCGTGTGAATCCAGCAGCGGCTGAACGACAAGACGTACCTGGACTTCCTGCAGAACACCCTAGAGGAGCTGCTGGCCGACGTACCTCTACATCTTTGCGGGGATTGTACTTCCGGCATGACGGAGCGCCGACCCTCTTCGATCGCGACATACGTGCATACCTAACGAACCGGTCCGGGCGTCGCTGGCCCGGTACCCTGATCAGCGCGTTCTCCCGACCTTACTCCACTGGACTGTTTTGTTTGGGGTAGGATTATGGACTTGGTTTACGGTGACGATAGGCATCACATCGATAGTTTAGAAAAAATACGCCAGCGGATTGTAAATGCCTTAGAAATGGTTAAAAGTGATTAGAGACAAGTGTGCGTGAAAACATTATAAAAAAGGCAGTGTAAGCAGTGTTACGTGTGAATACCCAAGAAGGACACTTTCATATCTTTAAGTACTGTATTTTTTTTTTTGTAAATTAAGTGTTAAATTGTGTAAATACTTTCTAAGTTAGTGTTAACTTTTTTATTTAATGATTTAATAAAAAAACAATTCAGGTAAAAAATAAGTTATGCTAACATTCTTTAATGCTTTTTAAACAAATCATCCTAAAATAAAGTTAATATTTTAGCCTTAATTTCTCGGTTATATCAATAACACTAACCTGCCAGTCTTAAGCTTGCTTAAGTGTGATTGTAAGTCATAATAAATTATTAAAGTTATCTCGCATTTTCCTTTCATTCCAATCTACCTATGCTACACCCCATTTTGCTAGTGAAAAAATACAAATAAAACTTAGGTTAGGTAAACTTTAACTTTGCTAATCAAAGCCTATTTGTTTCTTATTAAACATTTAATTTCTAACAAAGTTTTTACTGTTGGCTGTTTGTTCATTTAATTGCCATAGGCTTGACTTTCATAATACGATTGTTTTCTGTTATCATTGGGGTTTTAAGTAGGTAGGATCATTTAGATTGACCTAAAGGAAATCATGAAAGGTAAGTATGTAAATCTGTCACTACACTGATAAACTAAATGAGTAGCCTGGGGTCCTACTCTGAATGCATGATTTTGACTCTAGCCGTCACGTTCGCTCGCACTATCATGGTATAACAAATGAAAGAGACGGCTCGAGTAAAAACATGTTATTGATAACAAAGTAGGCACCTTATTTTTTGTCACGCTCGCTCGTGCAGACCTGATAGAAGAGAAGAAAGAGACGGCTTGAGTGACAAAGCTCGGCCATACAAAGTAGTTTTTTCTAGCCTTCTTGACCATTCACACACACACAGCTGTTAGATGGCTTTACTTATATCGTCTAACAGCTGTGTGTATGTAAATAGCGTACAATGCTCCTTGAATTAATTTGAACAGTGTGCGTGTAACTGTACAATATCTGTGGGTTGAAGCCTTTGTGTGCGTAAGTAAACGACAGCATGTTTTCTTAATTAATTGAATTATTATGTTTGAAAACATAACTTTGAAAAATCACTATAAAACTTATGTCAATATTTTTTCATCGTATTCAGTATGATGTATAGATACCCCCCGTTGGCTATCGATCACTAGTTTTGTTAGACCCTATATATGATTATGCATATGTATACATATGCATAGTACGCACACGAATATAAAACGGATTCACATTTGACGCATCAGTATAATTTTTTCGACCGTTACGGATCAACAAAAATCTTTAACTTATGTATTTTTTGTTCACGAGTATGTCGAAAAGAGACCGATGCATATCGCTTGTCGCCCCATACATTTCAATCACGGATCAAAGTATATCTGTTCTGCTTGCCGAGAGCCAAAAATACACGCCGAAAAGGTGGATCAACATTTATTCTAACATCGTACTGGATCAACATTTCCACAGAAAGGTTCATTATATATATATGATTATGCATATGTATACATATGCATAATCATAATCATAATTTTATTGACAATACTGTGGGATAACTGTTGAAACTTAAAAAATATTGTTACCACCTTTTATACACAGTATTGTCAATAAAATTATGATTATGATTATGCAAGCGATCTTATCGTATCGTAACTTAACATGTTTAGGCGATTTTTTTATACACCTATTCATTTATTTATCTCCCCCTTTTTACTTCAATAGAAGTAATATTACCAGACGCGGATCAGAGGATGGACACGGATACGTACGTAGTGATGGACGCGGTGGAACCGATGTACTCGTACCGGTCCGAGCAGGGCGGAGCGCAGGAGCCCGAGTCGACTATGGTATGGAATATTTTAACTGTTTGTTTGTGTTTGTGCTATCTACAGGGTGTTGTTTTGGTCAGTGACATCCAACTCAGGGATGATAATATGAGTTGTGTCTGTTTTAAAAAAATGATTTCTTTAAATTGTGAGCAAGTTTTATACAAGAAAACCTCTTCACAACATTTAAAAAAAATACAAAACGAATGTGAAAACTTGCACCCTAGCGCGTAGTTAGCGCTTATCTACGAAATACTACGCCGTAGCTAGTAAGCTACGAAGAGGCTACCTGGTGTGGAGTTTTGACTCGATTGCTGTACCGCATAAAAAATGATTTTGTGAGCATCAGTATCGTTTGTACAGCCACCCCTGAGTCGCTCGTCGCTGACCAATACAACACCCTGTATAAGGTCAAATCATTTTAAATGATAATATTTTAACTGGGTCTTTGTAAACATCATAAGAACTCGATACTATCATTAGTTTTTGGAAAATCGAGATTTTGTTTTTGTAAATTATCTCTAACAAAGAAAACATATTTTTTTAAAACAGCCCTCTGTAGATTTTAAAAGTTATCTACGTCTTCGGCATCGCCTTTCTCAATTCAATGCCTAATCCTTATTTTTATATAATATAAACCTTAATAAATAAAATTAAAAATCTAAAAAAAAAACCTTAATCTCAAATTTTCTCAAAAACTAGCGTATAAAAATCAAAGTGTTTTCTACAAAAAATGATTATTTTGTCGTGCTGTATCGGCCCTTTGAATATTATCACTTAAAACGAGGTGACCTTATAGAGTCAAGAGGCAAGTCTCATAGGTTGCTATGTCAGAGACATAGTCTCAAGAAGTCCGGATGTATAGACATCTACACGTTTAGACGTTACAATAATGAGGCACACACCTTAAAATAATAAGGCAGGACACTTTGAATTAAATTAATTTATTAAAAGACAAATAAAGATATTTCGACATCTTATGACATGACTATAGACAAGACGACAACCATAGACTATCATCGCATAACATCTGCCTTCACAAAAGTATTAAGAAATAAATAAAATATTCTGCTTAAATAAAAATAGACTTTATCTTATCAGTCAAACGTAAACATACGAGGGTCAAACTGAAAGTTCTTAGAACTGGCCACTTATAAACAATATAATAAAAAAAATATTCTAAAATTTGAAAATAGAACTCTTTGCCAATATTACTGAGTATATATTTCATTCATTTGTCATTTGTTTTACGATTTGGCGGCAAATTGAAAATTGTCTGTGTCACGTCAACATGAATTTAACACGAGAAAATTTTCGTGCAATGATTTTTTATGACTTTCGATGTCATTTAAGTCAACAAGAAAGTTATGATAGACTACGATTGGCCTTTCACGATGAAGCCCCATCTCGTGCGACTGTTTACAACTGGTTTAATGAGTTTAAACGTGGTCGCACTAATCTCACTGATGATGTACGTGAGGGACGGCCTTCTACGGCGACGACTGAAAATAACATCTGTGTTGTGCGGCGTATGATAGAGACTGACAAAAGAGTGACCTATCAGCAGATTCGGACAAGCTTAGGCATCGGTATGAGTCAAGTGCACAAAATCCTCCACGAACATTTAGCGGTCAGGAAGCTTTGCGCCCGGTGGATACCTCATAATTTGACTAAGGCTCAAAAACTCCATCGTGTGGATTGGTGTCGTAAAATGATTGAAAGATTTAACGGAGGTGACTCAAATGCTGTGTTCGACATACTAACAGGTGACGAAAGCTGGATTTACTGTTATGATCCTGAAACCAAAAGACAATCTGCTCAGTGGGTGTTTCCTTTCGAGGAGTTGCCAACTAAAGTGAAGAGAGATCGAAGTGCGGGAAAAAAAATGGTGGCCTCGTTCTTTGGAAGGATAGGTCATTTCGCAACAATTGTGTTAGAGGATCAAAAAACAGTTTCTGCAGAATGGTACACTACCAATTGTTTGCCACTTGTCTTGGAAAAAGTTCGAGAGAAACGACCTCGCAGTAGGATCCTCCTTCACCACGACTACGCCTCGTCGCACACCGCCAAGCGAACTATCGACTATTTGGCGACATCAAACGTTGAATTACTGGATCACCCGCCGTATAGCCCCGACCTCGCGCCTTGTGATTTTTATTTATTTCCAAAAATTAAAGAAAAACTTAAAGGAAAGCGGTTTATGAATGCTGAAGAAGCGGTGGCTGCGTATCGCGATGCCATTGAAGAGACCTCTAAAGACGAGTGGGCAAAGTGCTTTTCCCAGTGGTTCCATCGCATGCAGCGGTGTATTGACGTCAATGGACAATATTTTGAAAAGATATAATAAAACTAATAACTGGCTAATGTAATCAGTTTTTGATTTTCTAAGAACTTTCAGTTTTACCCTCGTACAAACTAATATTCGGATCTATAAATTTAACTTAACAGGAGGTTTGATAAGTCTGCCACTTCTGGTTCTCACTTCCTTCTCATCAGTAGCGTGTCCATAGGATCACAACACGAGAGCTGCGGGCGAGCGTTATGTAAATGAATGAAATTGAATGAAAATGAATAAATGAATATCCTTTGGACATTCCCACACATCGCCATCCAGCCCCAAAGTAAGCTACTCAAAGCTTGTGTTATGGGTGCCAGACAACGGATATAATACTTACATACTTTTTGTTTGTAAATACATACATGATATACATAGAAAACACCCAGACCAATACAAACAGACATGTTCATGCACACAAATGTTTGTATTGTGCGGGGATCGAACCCGCACCCGCTGCGTAGTAGGCGATTTCTCGACCACTACACCAGACGGGTCGTCGAATGTGTGCTCGCTATGTGTGCTTGTATGGCGAGCCTGTGTTGAGAGTCATGTGAGGGTGACGAAATGAGGAACATTATATTATTCAATTATTAAAGTTATACTACCTTATCAAGATGATCCAGAGCAATCCAAGTATTAAGCATTCGAGAAACGAAAAGTGACCGCGAGTCAATCGACAGCCAGCGCCATCTAGCTGAGGAGGAGTTAACTTTAGACTACTTATACGATGTTGTATTGGTCAGGGATGATTATAATTATGAGTAATGCTAATTCTTAAAAAAACTTAAAATTATATGCAAGTTTTATAATAAAAAAAAACTCTCACAACATTCAAAACGAATGGAGAAACTCGCACCCTCGCCTCGAGTGTCTAGCGTTCCTACGAAATACTACGCCGTAACTAGTAAGCTACGAAAGGGCGACCGGGTGTTGGTAGTTTTGACTCGCTCGCTGTATCGGAATAATTAATAAATTTTGTGGGTCTTTTCCATAAAAAGGCGTCAGTATCGTTTGTAAAACCACCCCTGAATCGCTCGTCGCTGAAATCTACCTGTATAGAGCAACGCAACAAACAAGCGAGAAGTGAATACACAAACAAGTAAATGGCGGCAAATAAAAATAAACTGAATATACAACACCGTCTAGTTAGAATAAACAATTTTGATCAGTATCTTGTTTTTTTTTTGTTATTGATAAATATAAAAGCTTGGGTTAAATTGAAATTGATTAACGTTTTGATTTATCAAGTTACTATTTTTTTTATTTGTTTCAGGTTCAGACTGAGAAACCAAAATTGTCGCCGCATGAGATTTTAGAAAAGATGAAAGTTTTAAAACAAAAAGCAAAGTAAGTGTTAAAATATTTTTTTTATTGAACTGAAGTTTTAAATACAAAATATTCGTAGATACATCGCATCTCCCATCTGTTTTTATCACACAGTTTCCTGCAGCGTTGCAAAACCTACCGAATTTTCGGTAGATTTCCCGATATTGGCTTTCATTTACCGAAATACCGATTTGGAACGATGGTCTCCCGATTTTTGATGTTTCGTAAAAATATTTTTGGCAACACTGTTCTTGCCGTCTCGTTGCTCCTGGGGTTTCCCCCGAAACGGAAACGAGACGACAAGGGATAAAAAGGACTTTATCTACATAGTTTAAAGGATCTCCATACTATTAATAAAACTGAATAAGGGATTTTCCCTTGAGTTGAATAAAGAATTTTCAAAAAATCGTTCAAGGTTCCCACGAAAAAAAAAAACAACCCATTAAAAGATTTAAATATTTTAGCCCCAGAAAATGTGAAAAAAGGATTACAACCAAGTATAATCCCACTTTGCAGGGTTATTCCTAACATAATTTATACTAAAGATTATCAGAGCATAGACACAGAATGGCGCCTCCTAAGAAATACAGAAAGAATTAATGAGTTACGAGATGAGCCCGAAGATTTCTGGGCAAATGTGGCCCAAGTGAAAGGCGGTGACGAAAGACCTTTGTTTGGAATGGTAACTTCATTTGTATTTCACATTGTATTTACCTCACTCTTCAGCTAACGTGGAAACAATTTTCTCTTCAGTCAATTTAATACAAACCAAAAACCGCAACCGCCTTTTAACGGAGGTTACAGTAGGACTTTTACATACCAAAAGGCTTATAGGTGATGATAATTGTTACGACTTCAATATTCAGTAAAATGTTATCACAAAAATGGTATAATAAATAACAATTTGTAATATCTATGCGTTTCAGTGTGTTTTTCTTGTTTATATAATTTTATACGTGTTTTAACAAACAAACTTTGTTATATTTAATTGAATCAAAATCTACCGAAAACTACCGAATTCAACATAGTTGGTTTTGCAACGCTGGTTTGCTGCTATTGACATCTTGCTTTTGTCGTTCTATTCCAAAGGGATAATCATTTTATGGATTTACAACGCGATTAGTCGACCGTGACGAAGGCGTACAGATCTTAATTCGAGGAGCAGTTGACGCTCCCACACAGATAAATTCAATTCAATTCAAATATTTTATTTCAGAATATCATTCCATATAAATTGTTAGTACTTCTTACGGTTACGTTAGTAGCATTAAAATAAATAAATAATAATAATAATTTCAAATAATAATTAAAATACACATGTCAATTATTAATAAAAATAAAAAAAATAAATAAAGTGTTGTTATTCATATTTGCACTCGCACATCGAAATCAACTAATTAATAGGGCGCGTCATTTCAATTTAGACAAACTCTATTATTATCACCAGTTTCCATTTTTCAAATATCGGTTTAATATTATTTTAGTGCAATAAATATTATATTTCTTCAGGGCAGCAATCCAGGTACCCTCAAGGCCCCGATCGACTCGCGGCCGGAAACGGAAATCGGAACTACCCCCACCACACGAACTATTGTCGTCGCCTCACTTCAAACTGTTCCTGTACTCTTGCAAATTCTGCACTTTTAAATGCAACGCTATTAAAGAAATGAGCGCTCACAAGGTAAGTTTTAGTTATAATATGTTTTAATATTTTCTATTCATTAATGTTTTGATAACATTAATGAATAGAAAATATTAGCCCAGGCTTAACGATTTGATAGCAGGGTTAGTAGCTTGCCTTGCAAACATCCCTCCACCAATCCGCACTGAGCCAGCATGGTGGAGTATGGCTCGAACTACCTCACAGCTAACTTTACTTTTTACTATTCATTTACAAATTGATGTCGTAGTTTGATCGGGTGTCGATATGTCGGTTCAATATTAGATATATTTTCGCTGTGTTATAAGAACAAAATAAAATAGTTGCATCGGATAAATCCACGTTTTTATAACTTTAACTAGCGGTCCCCCGCGACTTCGTCCGCGCGTTTTGAGTTTGCTTCCTCCCCTCCCGTCGCAGCGTGATGTTTTATATCCTAAAGCCTTTCTCAATAAATAAGCTATCTAACACAGAAATATTTTTTCAAATCGGTTCAGCAGTTCCTGAGATAAGCGCGTTCAAACCAACAAACTCTTCAGCTATAAAATATAATTAGCGCAAGCGCACGTTGTACTTAAGCTGCGAACATTATTTTGCTGCGGAGTTATGTTAAAACTGTGATAGCTCCTAAGATATTTATTGGAATCAAATGATATAAAGGACAACTTTGTTCTAAATGAAATGCTCGTGATGATGAATGTATTTATTTTGATAAGAGTACATACCTGTGTGTATAATACACCTCTAAAAATGATGCATTATTTTTTTACAAATTTAATAACATAAAAAAGGTTGTAGTAAGTCAACCATAAAAGATAGACATATGCTGTCGCGGACTTTATTATAGAACTCTTAATGCTCAACAATCCTGTCATACATGATTTTTGTGTAACTTTAGCGGTTTCCGCAGCGTACGCAGCGGAAGCTCTCAAAAGGAATATCTTTCTCCCGTTTTCGCAACATTTTTCATTGCTGCTGTGGTCTTGTAAGTCGTATCTTTATGTTATATAGCTTAAAGCCTTCCTCGATAAATGGACTATCCAACATAAAAATAATTTTTCAAATCGGGCCAGTAGTTTCTGAGATTAGCGCGTTCAAACAAACAAACAAACAAACAAACTCTTCAGCTTTATAATATTAGTATAGATAATAAGTGAAATATATCGAATTGTAACCGATTCCGTAACTGAATGGTTCTGAATATGGCATTGATTTAGTCCAATTGATGATTGATTTAGTTGATTGCTATAAAACGTTACACTAAACCTACACTACATTTTGTCTTAATCGAATTGTATTTTAAGGTATAACAAAAGGTTTAAAGAAGCCTTAAACCTTGCATTCAGTATATAAAACCAAATCGTATGTAAAAAAAAATTTTTGTTTTTCTTTTTAGGCATTAAAAATAATCATTAATTTAGTAGTCAGTCGCAATATATACGCAAACGGAACGCTCACGCGTAGCGACGCGAACGTATGCAAAGGAAGAGTCATTTGTGTGCGTTTATAGTTTGTTCACGATAAAAGTATTGAACATTTTGAACATGTTTGTGGGAACCACATAAGTTACAAAAAATATTTTTAATCATAAAATTCATTTCAACATATTTACAATATTAAACATATCTATTTACATTATATAACGCTAAACACTTACACTAAAATATTTATTTATAATATAAAGTACAGTTTATTTCAATGTAATACCTAATACATTCATACATCACACTTGCAAAACATTATTCACATAAAAACACTAAAACATTAATAAAATTAATTACACAAGCAAACCCGCGCGATACTCGTAGTATGCGGCGAGCGTTGTATAACGATGCGCACGCGCACCGCGCACCGCTCGGAAGTTCGTTCGACTCCCGCGCACTGCGAATGCTCGCCAGTCGAGAGAACATCGTCTGACGCATAACCCGTGCCCCTCGCCGCGCCGCCGATGCCTACGCGCTCGGTCACGTAATTAGAAACTTAACGTTTTATTGTGCGCGTTCATCTTCTTGTGTTTTGTGCTATTGTACTGTGACTTCTACTGTGTAAATTCGTCTCTTTATGTACTCCTTCTTCATGTTCTGTGTTGTGTAAAATAAACAATATTAATAGTGATTTGGACTTGCTCACTTTAACTCCACACATACACAATTAACCGGAAGTGGCCCAAGCACTTCCATACTGGTGACCCTCCGCAAGAACACACAAGAGACATCACATAATGCCAAAGACAGATTACGAAGATTGCGAGGAGGAGAACGTCAATACGTTGCCACGACGTCGACCTGAAAACACCGCCGCAACCGAACCACCGCCGCCGCCCGTGCAGATTCGCATACCGTCATTTTGGCCAGAGAAGCCGGCGATATGGTTCGCGCAAGTAGAAGGTCAGTTTACGATAATGCGGATTACTGACGATGCGACCAAATTTTACCACATATTGGCCACACTCGACAGGCAATACGCAGCAGAGGTTGAGGACATCCTTACCGGTCCAGCCGATTATGAGAAACTCAAATCTGAGCTTATCAAACGGTTATCGGTGTCACGAGAGAACAAGGTCAAACAACTGTTGATGCACGAGCAGCTCGGTGACCGAAAACCGTCACAGTTTCTCCGTCACCTACAACACCTCGCCGGACCCGGTATACCGACCGATTTTTTGAAGACGATTTGGATGAGCCGTCTGCCTACTGGTATACAACCTATCATCGCCTGCCAACCGTCGTTGAGCTTAGATGCCCTAGCAGAGCTAGCCGACCGTGTCAACGACATCGCATCACCAACCCAGCAAGTTGCAGCCGCGAGTGCCTCACCAATCGACGAGCTCACACGTCAGGTGGCAGAGTTGACCAGACAAGTAAGCGCCTTGTCCACCCAAGTCAACCGCCGCCCACGATCTCGAGAACGACGTCAATCTAACCAGCGTGGCCGTTCCCCATCACAACGGTCGAACTCTAATTACAGGCGTCACCCAGTCTGCTGGTACCATTACAAGCACGGTGACCAAGCCCGCAAATGCGTCAAGCCCTGCGACTACAAGGTGACGGGAAACACCCCGGGCAGTCGGTAATGGCGACGAACGACTGCCACAGCTCACCAGGTCGCCTCTTCATCACGGACCGCACCACGAAGACCCAATTTTTAATAGACACTGGCAGTGATATTTGTGTTTACCCCGTTTCTGCGCTCCGTAAGCGCCGATGTAAAACTAATTACCATTTAAGTGCTACCAATGGTTCGACTATCGACACATACGGTTACATTCAGCTTAATCTTAACCTAGGCTTACGCCGCAATTTTCCATGGCGCTTTGTTATTGCTGATGTCACGAAAGCTATTATCGGTGTAGATTTTCTTTCATTTTATCACCTCATAGTTGATGTCAGTAAACAGAAGCTGATCGATAGTCTAACCAATGTGAGCATGGTGACATCTTTATTTAAGCCTGATTGTTTAGTATCTAGTGTGAAAATCTCGACTGGTGGTAATAGTAGATATCACAAGATTTTGTCTGAATATCCGGAGCTAACACGCCCAGCTGGTACTCCGGGTATCGTTCGGCATAACACTACACACCACATTCGCACTACACCAGGCCCACCTGTCTCATGTTCACCTCGACGTCTTGCCCCAGACAAACTCAAAATTGCCAAGCAAGAGTTCGATGCTATGCTAGCCAACGGGACTATCCGTCCCTCAGATAGCCCATGGGCGTCGCCGCTTCACCTTGCGTCCAAAAAGGACAATGGTTGGCGTCCATGTGGAGATTATAGGTTACTTAACGCTCGGACTATACCTGACAAGTACCCAATCAAACATATCCACGATTTCTCACACAGTCTGACTGGTTGTACGATCTTCTCCACCATAGATTTAGTTAAAGCGTACAACCAGATCCCAGTCTTCAAGGATGACATACCGAAGACCGCACTCACTACACCCTTCGGTTTGTATGAGTTCCCTTTGATGCCGTTTGGTTTACGTAACGCAGGACAAACTTTTCAGAGGTTTGTCGACGAATTGACCCGCGGACTCGACTTCTGTTACCCATATTTGGACGATTTTTTAGTATTCAGCAGATCGCCCCAGGAGCACGAAGAACACCTTCATCAGCTCTTCACACGCATGAGAGACTACGGCGTCCTCATCAACACAGCCAAATGCGTTTTCGGTGCTTCTGAAATTACGTTCCTGGGCTACCAAATCTCTGGAAAGGGTACCAGACCGGTTGATGGCAGAGTTCAAGCCATCGCTGAATTCCCAGTCCCAAAGACCGTCAGAGAACTCCGTCGATTTTTGGGAATGGTGAATTTTTATAGGCGATTCTTGAAAAATGCCGCTCAAACCCAAACGCCTCTGAACGCCTTACTAACCGGCTCTGTTAAAGGTTCACACCCAGTCGCCATAGAGGGGAACGCACTTCAAGCCTTTGAAGATTGCAAGAAGAGCCTTTGCAACGCAGCTCTGTTGGCTCACACTGATACGCAAGCTAAGTTAGGACTGGTCACTGACGCCTCCGATACGGCGATAGGTGGAGTCCTGCAGCAGCGTAAGGAAGGAGCTTGGGAACCTCTAGCATTCTTCTCACGTAAGTTGAGCCCGTCACAAACTAAGTACTCACCATACGACCGTGAGCTCCTTGCAATCTATGAGAGCATCAAGTACTTTCGCCACATGCTAGAGGCGACCCATTTCACGATCTATACTGACCACAAGCCACTATGCTTCGCATTCCACGAGCGTAAAAGCAATTGTTCTCCACGTCAGTATAGACACCTCGACTTTATCTCGCAGTTCACCACCGACATTCAGCACATATCCGGCACTAACAACGTTGTTGCCGATACTCTTTCACGCATCGATGAACTGCAGATACCCGTCGATCTTGAGGAAATGGCCAAGCTCCAAACCACAGACCCAGAGCTCGCAGCTCACCTGGAAGGCGAAACATCACTTCGCCTAATAAAGACGAGCGTACCTGGTAGCCGTACAGAACTGTACTGCGACGTCAGTACACCGGCCCCCAGACCCTTCGTCCCACAGCAACTACGTCAGCAGGTATTCAATTGTCTCCATTCATTGAGCCACCCAGGACCCAATGCTTCTGCCAAACTCGTTGCCCAACGCTTTGTCTGGCCGTTAATGCGCAAGAACTGCCGTGAGTGGGCTAAGGCATGTTTGAACTGTCAACGTTCAAAGGTAAGTAGACACGTCTCATCACCTTTAGGTACGCTGGACTTACCTTCTGCGCGTTTCAAACATGTTCATATAGACCTGATCGGCCCATTCATTGCCCCCTGCTGGTGATTATCGGTACTGCCTCACAGCCGTCGATCGCTTCACGCGATGGCCGGAAGCTGTGCCACTTACCGATATCACCGCCGAAACTGTAGCCAAAGCGTTCGTCTCCTGTTGGGTGTCTCGATACGGCTGTCCAACCAACGTCGTTACTGACCGTGGTGCACAATTTCAATCGGCAATTTTCCAGCAGTTGTCCAAGTCCATAGGATTTGACCACCGCCGGACCACCGCATATCACCCTCAGTGTAACGGCTTGGTGGAACGCTTTCACAGGCAATTGAAAGCAGCAATCACCTGCCACGCCAACTCGAACTGGGCTGAGAACCTACCTCTTGTTCTCCTCGGCATTAGGAGTGCCTTCAAAGAAGACCTCCAGTCCTCATCAGCTGAACTAATGTTCGGTGAGCCGCTCCGCTTACCTGGCGAATTTTTTGGCCACGACGTAAACGGTTACACCACCGACATCACCGATTTTTCAGCCCGTATGAAATCTTTCGCCGAGAACATACGCCCAGTCCCAACTCAGCACCACACGAAAAATAAAATCTTCGTTTTTAAGGAACTCGCCACTTGCAGCCACGTATTTCTAAGGGAAGACGCGCTCCGTGGCTCACTCCAACCGGCCTATACAGGCCCACACGAAGTCCTAAAAAGAGGTGCTAAGTACTTTAAAATTAGCGTCAAAAATAAAGACGTGACAGTAAGCATAGACCGCCTTAAGCCGGCCTACTTACTGTCCGACGACACACATGTATCATTACAAGACGCTCCATCACCTAATCAATCATCTTCACACGATTCACTCACACAACCCCACAATCACAACTCTCCAGCGACAAAAACCACTAGGTCTGGAAGGAAAGTACACTTTCCTGACTTTTATCGCCCTTAACCAGGTCTCTGGAGGGGAGTGATGTGGGAACCACATAAGTTACAAAAAATATTTTTAATTATAAAATTCATTTCAACATATTTACAATATTAAACATATCTATTTACATTATATAACACTAAACACTTACACTAAAATATTTATTTATAATATAAAGTACAGTTTATTTCAATGTAATACCTAATACATTCATACGTCACACTTGCAAAACATTATTCACATAAAAACACTAAAACATTAATAAAATTAATTACACAAGCAAACCCGCGCGATACTCGTAGTATGCGGCGAGCGTTGTATAACGATGCGCACGCGCACCGCGCACCGCTCGGAAGTTCGTTCGACTCCCGCGCACTGCGAATGCTCGCCAGTCGAGAGAACATCGTCTGACGCATAACCCGTGCCCCTCGCCGCGCCGCCGATGCCTACGCGCTCGGTCACGTAATTAGAAACTTAACGTTAAATTGTGCGCGTTCATCTTCTCGTGTTATTGTACTGTGACTTCTACTGTGTAAATTCGTCTCTTTATGTACTCCTTCTTCACGTTCTGTGTTGTGTAAAATAAACAATATTAATAGTGATTTGGACTTGCTCACTTTAACTCCACACATACACAATTAACCGGAAGTGGCCCAAGCACTTCCATATGTTTTTTAGAGAAAAGCATTTGGGAGTATTAGAAGTAGATTTTCATATAAAAAAACTAAAATAAAAATATTTTTTGACTGTCAATATCTCAATAATACTTTTCGTTTTCGAGAAAAATGATCGTATAAATGGGGAGAGTACGTCGTTTTCGGCTTCGTTAAGCCTTTTGTTATATATACCCTGTATTAATAATTGACTCGTAGTTGGCAAAATACTACTAATAAACTTTGACTATACAGTAAAGATGAAATAAGAAACCAAAAATTTGCGCACGGGCGGGACTTGAACCAGCAACCTGTGCGCAAATTTTTGGTTTCTTATTTCATCTTTATGAATATAAAATATGACACTGTGAGTGTTAAAAACATTCTAAAGCATTTGACTATACAGGTTGATGTTTTGGTCAGTGACATCCAACTGGGGGATGATAATATGAGTTATACTTTTAAAAAAAAATGTTTTATAAGTTTTATAAAAGAAAATCTCTTCACATCATTAAAAAAAAAAAAAAAGTAATGGGGAAACTCGCAATCTCGCGCGTAGCTAGCGCATATCTACGAAATACTACGCCGTAGCTAGTAAGCTACGAAGAGGTTACCTGGTGTTGGTAGTTTTGATTCGATCATTAATAAATTGGTTTTGTGTTTTTTCTATTTCAAAAAGATCATATTTTTTGGCATCAGTATTGTTTGTACAGCAACCCTCGAGTCGCACGTCGCTGACCAAAACAACACCTCGTAATGTTATAATAAATAGCGTAAAGTGTATAAAGGGGCCGTCCATTAATCACGTGAGGCTCAAAAGGGGGGGGGGGGAACTACACGAAACATCACGAGGGGGGAGGGTGTTGGGTTTTGTTAGACATCACGTGTATTAATTTTATTTATTTTTTTGTCAAAAAGCGCTATTTCTGAACCGAAATTTTTAACGGCGCGAAAGTTTGTACGATTTGTTGTCATAAACCTCTTTGCCAATAACAACTGCCAGTGAAGACTTAAGTGAGCTTTATTACCAGTTGTAACCTTAAATTAAAGCAAATACATATAAATTTTTTTCGTATCACATTTTTTTATATTTTTTCCAGTCAAAAATAGCTTTTACATAGACTTCCAAAAAAATACACGTGATCCAGGTGGGTAGTGATCCCAAACCTCACCAAATATAATAAAAAAAGCCATAAAAGTCATTTATCTATGCAAATAGGCCCATTGAGGACACTTTTACACGTCCCAATATAAACCCTACCACAGCTTCGGGACAATTTTGGGCTAGTGCTGAGAAGAAGCTGCGCAAGAAACTCAGTCACTATTGTCAATGCCTCTTTTCAAAAGGTTTACAATGTTTGTAGTATTCATGCAAGTCCATACATTATTATCTTTTAAATAATCATCTACTTTATAATACCCTTTCGTCATTAGGGTTTCTTTAATGACAGTTTTAAATTTATTGATCTGTAAGTTTACAATGTGTTCTGGTAGTTTATTGAAAAATGTTATACATTTCCCTATGAAAGAATTACCAACCTTTCGAAGCCTAAATTGTGGAATAGCAAGCTTATTCTTGTTCCTAGTATTATAACTGTATCACTTTTTTTCGTGAATGAATGTAATTTTTTGCGTACATACGTTAAATTTTCATAAATATACTGAGAGGCTACAGTTAATATTCTAATTTCTTTAAACACCTCTCGTAGGGAATCTTGAGGTCATTCGTAGGGAATCAGGAGAAGAGGATTGTATCATCAGGGGGGAGGGAGGGAGGGGGGAGGTCAAAAAATGAGAAAAACGACCTGACGTGATTAATGGACAGCCCCTTATGTATTGCACGTCAGGCGGCAGCGCACAGCGCGTCGCGCGCGGGCGGCAAGTGGCGAGCGCGCGCGCCTCCCGCCGCGCTGCAGTGCGCGCTCTGCCCGTACCGCGGCGGCGCGCACTCGCAGGTCAGTGGCGTTTACAACACATTTGTTTATGCAAATAGACACACTAGGAGTGGGTGTTAATTCAACAAACTGTTTTTTTAAACAGCTTTTGTAATGTTAACGAATTAACTGCTTTTCGTCTACTGCAAAACCAGTTAAATTTATCAACTGTTTTATTCAACGATTTCCGAACGCAACGCGTGGATTGACTCAACGAACATTCAACGCGCAGTCGCTTAACATTATCCGAAGCTACTTTTCCTTTTAACGTAAAACCAGTTGAATTTATTAGCTGTTTCTCTTAGACAGGTATGTTTTAAACGGAAAAGTTGTTTCAGTTGTGTATTAACGTCAAGTCCTTTTTTAATTTTTAACTGTTTCGACTAATAAACTGGTACGTCCAAATCTGTTGACATTACTGCAAACGAGTTAATAACGTTAACTGCTTTTTTAACAGGTTATTTGATTGTAATTAACAGTTTCATTTCGTTAACACAAAAACCGTCAACGACCCACCCCTAAGACACACTGGGAACACTTATACACGTCCCAAATAAACCCTACGACAGCTTCGGGACAATTGGCTGCTTGACTGTTGTAACAAATTGAGATAAAATGTGTCAGAAATGAAAGTTTACAGTCTGTAAATAACGGCGCATATACGACGGTGGGTCAAAAAGTACGCGGAATGGAGGGTAAAAAGTAAAAAATATAACACAAAATTATTTTTCCTTCTCAATATATTCCCACTTAACTATACATTTATTAGACATATCAATTAATTTATTAATACCTTCTAAAAAAAATGATTTCTATTTGTAGTCAAAATAGGCTGAATTTGCGCTCTTCACTTCTTCATCGCTGGAAAATTTCTTCCCTCGAAGCTTTTTTTTCATTTTTGGGAACAAATAATAATCACTTAGAGCTAAATCTGAGCTATAGGGAGGATGTTCCAAGATTTCGAAGCCCACTCTTTGAACAGCAGCCATCGCAACTTGCTCCTTGTGCACTGGTGCATTGTCGTGCAAAAGGAGCACACCTTTGGTCAATTTTCCCCGTCTTTTCTCCCTCACAGCATCTCGCAGACGTTCTAATAGTGCAGCATAGTACTCTACAGTTATAGAAACACCCTTTTCTTTATAATCAATACGGAGGTTTCCCTCCGAATCCCAGAAAACAGTAGCCATGAGTTTTCCAGCCGACGGAGACACTTTGAATTTCTTGGGGGGTGGTGTGCCCTTTTTGTGCCACTGCATGGAGTCTTGTTTGGACTCAGGCTCATAATGATGAACCCAAGTTTCATCTCCAGTCACAATCCGGTTCAAAACTTCATCCTTTTGTTCACCACAGAGCGCCAAAAACTCGCGACAACACTCAACTCGCCGCTGCTTCTGGTGTGGCGTGAGCATTCTCGGCACCCACCTTGCACACACCTTTGACATGCCCAGATGGTCATGTACGATGTTCAAAATGGTTGAAGCTGATACTCCAATCATTTCTGCCATCTGCTTCTTCTTTAAACGGGCATCTTCCAATATGATTTTTTCAAGCTTTTCGACGTTTTCTGCCGTGGTTGCCTTGACAGGCCGCCCCGACCTCGGATCATCTTCAATCGAATCCCTGCCTTGCTTAAACAGGTTGTGCCACTTGTAAACCATGGTTTTACCAGGGCAAGGGCTTGATGACTGCGCGAAACTCAATTTTCTCCATGTTGCAATTTTTTTTCCGGATTGACTTGTTGATTGATGTGTAGCTCAGTAAATTCTGGCCAATTTTTTTTAAACTTTGTATTTATACTCTTAATGAGTGTCACAACTAGTGTAGGTAGTAAAAAGTTGCCCTTCCCCCCTTCATACCCCTCATTCCGCGAACTTTTTGACCCACCCTCGTATATTTTCTCAATAAAAACTCGGCTAAATGTGTTATTTTTGCATAATAACTTTGAAATTTTTAGGGTTCCGAAGCCGAATGGCAAATAAAGGAACCCTTGTAGTTTCGTCAAGTCTGTCTGTCTGTCCGTCCGTCTGTATGTCACAGCCACTTTATTCTGAAACTATTAGTACGAGTATTATACAATTGAAACTTAGTAGGTAGATGTATCCTGTTAACCAATTTACGATTATCATGCAAAAAATAAAAATAATGATATTTAAGGAGGGACTCCCACATGAAACTAAAACCTACAAAAAAAAACTGGAGTCTATGGGTCTTTTAAAATGAAATCGAGGTTCCTAAAACCATTTTCTCTAAAAGTCTAACGTTTGAGAGATAGACGTTTCCAAAGTGATTAAATGGGCGTCCTCCCCCATCTAACTTTTAAACTAAGGGAGTGTAAATTTTGAAAAAAATACATGATGTAGATCTTGACGAAGACTTTCAACGACGACTTGGTTTAAACGAGATCGAACTAGTAGTATTTGAGATAAAGTGTATTTTCAATAACCGCAAACATAACTTTGTTATTCATACAAATACTATGAAAAACGTTAATTCAAAACGAAAAAAAAAAGTTATTTTTGGTGTCAAAAAATATCATGGTATTTTGTCTAAGTGGGATCAAGTGGATCTCTAAATCAGTCAAAGTTGGCGCGGAACCCTTAGTGTGCGAGTCCGACTCGCACTTGGCCGGTTTTTTATATCAAACTTTGTTAAACCAAAATTTACCAACTATTGACCAGACGAATCTGTATAGTAACGTAAGCCTTACGAAATATCGTTGTCTTATTTACCAAACTTTATTTATCAAACTTTTTAACCTTTTCGGGTGCAGTCCATTAGTAGCTGACGACGACCGTGTCGTTCAGGGTGACCTATCGAGTCCAGTGAAGGGTCAAAGTGAGCGGCGGAATATTAGAGATAGTTAGATATCTGAAGTGAGCTTTTTATAAAATATGTCTTCTGAATACTTTTCTTTAAAATTGAAATGATTTAAGTTAATTGTAATTGATTATTGCAATATAAAAATTTGATATGGTTCCTCCCCTTTATTTAGCTCCACTTTAAAAATATAAAAATTCGCTATTTGATAAAAACATAAAAACCGGCCAAGTGCGAGTAGAAGGCGCACACTATGGGTACCTTATATATTTTTCAAAATTTACACTCGCTTAGTTTTGAAGTTAGATTGAGGGAGAGGGGGGAACCCATTTTTGCAATCTGGAAGCGTTTAGCTATGAATCGTTACTTTATAAGAAAATTATTTTAGAAACTTCTATTTCATTTTAGAAGACCTATCCATAGACCCCACGCGCATAAGTTTGACTGAAAAGAAAATTCGGTTTTAGTTTCTTGTATAGGAGCCACTCCTGAAATATCATTATTTTTTATTTTTGTATAAGAATCGTACAGACAGACAGACCGACAGACTTAACGAAACTATAACGGTTCCGTTTTTTGCCATTTGGCTACGGAACCCTAAAAAGCATATTTACGTAGGCGCATAGTACACACTAGCCGAATATCGATAAATGTTTATGTCCAACTTGATATCGCATTTTTTTTGTCAACAAAATATTGTGGTATGTTGGCTAAGTGGAAGTAAGTGGACCTTTAATTTAGTAAAGTTGGCACGGAACTCTCAGTGCGCGAGTCCGATTCGCACTTGACCGGTTCTTTTATTTCTTTTCTATCTAATAAAGTTGCATGAACTGAACCCAGGATCGGGTAAATGCCTCCTCCTCCAGAGATAACTACTATAGTATTTATTTACTTTTTCACTTGTAATATTCATAAAATATATTTTATCTTTATCTTTCAGCTATTGAAACACGTTCAAGACATACACGGAGATGAAACATCAGACAGAAATAGAAGTAGAAATACTAATAGTAAGTTAACTGTACATATTCATTCATTTTATAAACTCGTTGATATAAATCATAATTAACTAATGTGGCTGAGGTGCCCTTAGCGCAGTGGTGTCAGCGCTTTGGTAGTGATACCGAAGTGAAGCAACCTACGGCGCGGTCGTGTTTGGATGGGTGACCATTCCCACCATATAAGTGACGTACATCACGAACATCTCCGTGCTTCGGAAGGCACGATAAGACATTGTTCACAGCTAATATCGGTTGATATTAGTCGTCAAGCTTAGTCGGAGGCCTTATCTCTTCTAATTCTATTCAGAGGTCTATCAAAATAACTTGGATTCAGACCAACTTGGATTTGGTCACAGAATGCCGACCAGCTGATGGCTAACTTGTATGGTGAATCCCATATGAAAAGATGTTGTATTTTTTGCAACATAATCACCCAAGAAGGAATGCAGTTATTTTGTTACACCCTGATGGGTTAATTTTCGGTAGATTATAATTTGTCGAAGTGAAATCTCATTGGGAAATGGAATGCGAGGGAAGTCACCTCGCGCGCTGATTGGTTGAACGCCATAAGCCCCGCACCGCCATATTTGTTTTGTATCGTAATTACTTTGTTGTCGAAAGTCATTAATCCCTCAAGCGTATGTGAACGAGACACAAAAGAATTTTTATTGTTATGTGGTTGCCTGCAACCGCAAAAGTTAAACATTGTTACAGTGATTTATTGCTTCCTTTTAAAAATAATTTCCAATTTTATACATTTAAAATTGTTGTGGAAAAAATAATGTATCTGAACATAGCCAAAGAACTTCAAGGAAGGAAGGACTTCTATACGAACGACCAATGAGAGACAACCTGACAACTTAAAAGCGATTTCACACTTGGCGACTTTAGAAGCGCGACGGTCGCGCGGCAGTCGCGCGGTAGTCGCGCTATTGTCGCTTTAATGTGTAGGTGCACTAACGCTCAAGTCAGCGCGATAGTTTGTAATTTAACGATTTCACTTTGATAGATACGCAAAATAATGCCTTAGATTGTATGCATTATGTTAAGGTTTACAATAAATTGGCAGTTTACAATATCACCAGAGCGATTGTAATCTAAGTGCGCCTTAACATTAGAGCGACAGCAGCGCGTCTCTCTAATGTGAAGGGCGAAGAGCGCTTTTACACTTAAGCGTTTTTAGCAGGGCGACGGTCGCGCGGCGTTCTGATCATCATCATCATCAGCCAAAGGACGTCCACTGCTGAACATAGGCCTCCCCCACGGCTTTCCACAGCGACCGATCACTAGCGGTCTGCATCCAGTTTGATCCTGCGATCTTTATAAGGTCGTCTGTCCATCTTGTTGGTGGACGTCCCACGCTGCGTCTCTGGTCGAAGGGTCTCCAGTCTAGAACTTTCCTGCCCCAACGGCCATCAGTTCTTCGCGCTATGTGCCCTGCCCATTGCCACTTGAGCTTACTGATTCTCAAGGCTATGTCCGTTACTTTAGTTCTTCTACGTATCTCCTCATGGTATGATGGTATTTAGAATTTTACGGGGTTTTTTAGTTTAAGGGTAACTAAGGTTTAGGGGTAAAGGGGAGTGTAATTTTTCCTTATCTTTCTATTCAGCAGTACAACTAGACACTGCAGAAGTAGCTGCGGCTGATGTCCTTGTATGCGGCGCGTGCGGCTACGAGTCGGCCTCGCGGCTGCTCTTCCGCCGCCACATCGAGGCTGTGCACGGCGCCTCCGCGTGCTGACGTGAGCGTACTACACGCACGCACACACACACACGCACACACACACACACACACACACACACTTGTACTTACCTTTATTTATTATATAAGGTCAAATCATTTTAAGTGATAATATTTCAATTGTGTCTTTGTAAACATCATAGCAACACGATACTCTCATAATTTTTGGAAAATCGAGTTTTTTTTAAATTATCTTGAACATTTTTTTAAACAGGCTCCTAGATTAGATTTGAGTAGATTTTAAAAGTTTTCTACGTCATTGGAATCGCTTTTCTCAATTCAATGCCTAATCCCCATTTTGCTCTTATCTTATCCTTAATTAATTAAAAGTAAAAATCAATAAAAACACCTTCATCTCAAATTATCTCATAAACTAGCGCATTTAAACCCTAAGTGTTTTGTACAAAAATGTTTCTTTTATCGTGCTTGCGTGCCCTTTAAATATTACCACTTAAAACGAGTTGACCTTATAGATAGAACTAAAATGACTGTTTTGCAACACATTGTTTAAAATTCAAATTCAAGTTTTTTAAATACCACTGATAGAGATAAAGAGGGTGCACTTCTTATACATGTTTTTTATATAAACTTAAAATAAGTTTGGTATTATGAACCCAAATAATACTAACACTTGTAAGTGGAATATAATATTTAAATATGAATTATAAATGCGCCGGTTCCTATGGCTCGTAGCGTCATGTTTGATTAGACTAAAGTCTTCCCATTGCATTAAATGTTAACAAATAAACAAATTACTTGTAAAACTGATGTTTTTCAATTGAAATTGTTATTTATTATTCATTTGTTTCAGATTCTTCGAAGATACAACAAGGATAGGAATAGTAAGATAAGGCGAGACTAACTCGAGTTAGCCGAATGTGAACATTTGTACATAAAATTAAACTATTTTTGCTTTAACCTATAATGTCTGAAACGGTATAAATACTTGTACCTTTCCAAAACTTCTCTAGTGCGTCTAAAATAGGGTTTTTTTGAGACAGAAGTTACAAAAAAATGCATTCTGTAATTAGAGAAAATGCATTTTTTTAAATCAACATTTATTGGGGAATATTGGTGAGTGAAGAAAACTTCCTTATTGTGGAGGTACGACTTGAAATTTAATATGAACATGGAAATGAACATCATGAAATCCAGAATTATTTTTTGATGAAATCCAGAATAATTTTTTGTAAGAATTTGTTTTCTTTCTATCTTGTAAATATTCTAAACTACTTTTTTCAAGGTTTTCTAAACCTTGAGTAGAAATAACTTGATCTATGATCTATTTTTTCAAGTGATTTATACTTTTTCTTAGTTTTCTCATAGTAAAGTGTAGTTTCTACATATATAGGTTTGTTTAAATTAAGTTTACTGCATTTTTTAATATCACAAAGCGACTGATGTGTGGAGATATCTTTAATTTATTAAGCTTACTTTGTCATTCATTCATTCATGACGACCTCCGTGGTCGAGTGGCTAGCACGCTGGTTTCAAGCGTCGCCATCTCGTGAGGTTCCGGGTTCGATTCCCGGTCCGGTCAATGTAGAAAACCATATTTTCTATATTGTCTCAGGTCTGAGTGTTGTTGTACCACCGTTGTTTCCGATTTCCATAACACAAGTGCTTTAGCTACTTAGCTTGGGATCGGAGCAATGTATGTGAATTTGTCAAATATTTATTTATTTATTTTGGTATAAATAAAACACGTTGTTATCTTAAAACTATTTATTCGTCAGTCAGCGAAACATTATTTTATTAACCGACATTCATACACAATTACACATTACCTCTTAATCTAATTTGAAATTGTTGACAGTTTTCAAAGTAATTTATTTAACTTTTACATTGTTGTGAAACTTAATTTGGGGTCAGTCAGCGACATAAAAGACTAAATATGTTTTAAAGTAATTATTAAGAAAGGCCTGAGATCTTTGTATAAAAAAATAAATACCATCAAAACAAGATATTTATGATTTCATTGAGAAAGTTGTACTATAACATTAGACTCTATATTATTGGCTGTTTACAAATAATATTTCTAGAATATGTTCTGTAATTAAAATCTATTTAAAACAGGTTTGTTCCATCTTTATAATAATAGTAGATTTTTTCCATTTCATTCGTAGAAAATTGTATATCAAAACCTGAGTTGTTAGCTAGTTGCAGACTACAAGACAAAATCTAGCCTACACTGCTAAAAATTATTTTAGACTTTTGTGAAATAAGACTAAAATCAAGTCTTAAATCAATTAAAAACCGTTACGCGCAGAATAATGTTAGGTATCTGTGTATTATTTCATATGAAACGACGTTCCAAATTTGAATTATTCGTCGGTTAGACCTTATTTGTCGATGGTGACACAGGCCATCAGTCTGCAACTAATTCACTGCTAAACTATTTCTTAAACCTAAGGGCACTTTCTTTCGAGCTGACCTTTTCCGCCTTCGTCGTACTCTTGCGAAGAGATCCACATCTGTTGGAAGGAACCTATTGAGGCTAGGATGGATCCACCTGGAATAGATTAAATTGGTAAATTAATATTGGTTCAAAATCAAGATTGAGTATTATTAAGTGAATAAATACACAGTTTACAGGTTTCTAGGTATTATCTTATTCTGAGATAATAAAACAAAATTACAAAACTTTTATTACATTATTTACACAATAGCGGACCTCCGCGGCGTTGCTCGCGTACATTCGGATCTCCCGTAAAAAGTTTCAACGCAAAACACGTATCCTTTTTCACAGGGCTTGTTAACGATACCAAATTCACACTATAATTATCGTTAAATAACGATATTTTCATAAAGTTACAATTTTAACAGTTACACGGGTAACGGTAGTTTAAAATTGATTCCGGTATAATAATGTTAAAAATTAACCTTAAAAGTATCGATACTTTTATCGTTACATAAAGCGATGTTACCATCCGGCGCGGCTACGTGCGCGATTCCACGCTACGCGGGCGGCCGATCGGCCAAATGGCAACATCGACAGCCAGTAGATAGATGCAAACACACGGTTTGGTTTCGCAAACACGTGCTTAGTGTTTGGTGACAAGTTTTTTTGATTTTATTGTAGTATACTTCAGGATAACGGTAAGTTTAACGATACTTGTGGTATTGATTTGGTATCGTTATCAAGCCTAGGCCATGGTAACATTATCACTTACCGATAAAATTGACGATAACGTTAGGTCAATTTAACGGTAAAAGGTCCTCCAAGGTATCGTTACCAAGCGTAACGTTACCTTTGCCATTAACGTTACTTTCGTCTGACGTAGGTAACGATACCTGAATTTTAACGGTATTCAAAGCCCTGCTTTTTCACGGTAAGAACGGTCGAGGTATCAGTCGCCTAACTACTTGCACGATGAAAATCGCTTGCACACACATAACCTCTAATACCGTAACAATAAGCCAGCAACATTAGACACCGATCATTAGGAAGTTCACATGGACACCCAACAGATGGCGCTGGGCGTAGTTAAATCGCGGTGACGATCGATACTTTTGAGTCCGCAAGTAATCTCGGTGACGAGTGTATTTTTAGGATCCTATGAACCTGAGAAGTGTGTCATTGGTAATAGTAAAATGCTAATAATAATAATGGAACCGCTAGTAAATAAATACTTACCTGAAGGACGAGTCACATCAGATGGATTATCTAAAAGTTCGAGCGGACGCCAATAGGTGGAGCTGTACGTAGTTGACTCTTGGTGATGATTGAGATTTTTGGATCATCAAGTACTCTAGGATGAGTGTTAAACTTGGTGAGAAAGCCAAGCGTGTCAGTGGTTATAAATACAAGTAACTTTAAACACTAAGCATTAACGCAACCACTAATAGCTGGCGCTGTTCATAGTTGCTTCGCGGTGAAGACTGGGGTTTTCAGATTCTTAAATAATCTGTGTCTTGAGAAGAGCTGAAATTTTATAACGGCGAAGGGGCGGCGTGGCTCTTCAGCCTGTGCGAGGACGGCGCCCTGGAGGCCAGCTCCTTGGCGAGGCGGTCGAGCCAGCCGGATATATTATAGTTACAACTCACCGATCCAAGCGGCGAACCGCCTCTCGTTCGGCGACGGGGCGGCGTGGCTCTTCAGCCTGTGCGAGGACGGCGCCCTGGAGGCCAGCTCCTTGGCGAGGCGGTCGAGCCAGCCGGATATATTATAGTTACAACTCACCGATCCAAGCGGCGAACCGCCTCTCGTTCGGCGACGGGGCGGCGTGGCTCTTCAGCCTGTGCGAGGACGGCGCCCTGGAGGCCAGCTCCTTGGCGAGGCGGTCGAGCCAGCCGGGCGTGTTGGCGACGCCGCCGCACGCCACCACGGAGCCCCACAGCGCGGGCCGCGCGTCCGCGTCGCACGCAGACGCCGCTGCGCATACTGCGGATACACATTCACTTTGTAATCAATTAATCTATTTGAAATAATAATAATTAGTCATTCCGAAAAAGTGAAACGTTAGTGCGAGCTAACTAGCCTGCAACGCCATCTAGTGACAAAGTGCGTCAATGTTTTTGATGTGCGCGTCGCACGCAGACGCCGCTGCGCATACTACGGAGAAACATTCACTATACAATCAGACAAGCCATTTGAAATAATAATAAATAATAATAATAAGTATTGAACACCAATCACATACATTGCTCTGATTCCAAAGTAAGTAGCTAATTGTACTTGTGTTATGGAAATCAGACACAACGCTGGTACCACAACACCCAGACCTGAGACAATATAATAAATTTTGATTTCTATATTGACCCGACCGGGAATCGAACTCATTCCGGGTTCGATTCGGAGCGGCGACGCCTTGAAACCAGCGTGCTTAGCCACTACACCATGGAGGTCATCATAATATTAATAATATGCCATTCCGAAAAGTGAAACGTTACTGCGAGCTAACTAGCCTGCAACGCCATCTAGTGAAAAAGTGCGTCAATAGCAACGAGCTGTACTTATGTGCGCGTCGCACGCAGACGCCGCTGCGCATACTGCGGATACACATTCACTATGCAATCAGTCAAGTCATACTAAATAATAATAATAGAAATATGCAGTTATGTAAAAGTGAAACTGTAGTGGGAGCTAGACAATAGCGTTCAATAGACGGACCAGTAAAATCAACCGTCGACGTGATATCAACGCTTAAACTGCCTTTCGTTCTCTGATCGACTAGTCGAATTTATAGACTGATAAAGGAGTAGTCTACTGGTTTATATCAACGCGCAACACGATGTCGACGTTTTTTAACGTAGCCGATTAAATAATACAACACGTTTAAAGTCAATTTTAAACCACAGACAGTAGCAAAGTTATAATTACAAATAAGCATCGCTGCGTCACTTCGTCGTTTGCTGTAGTTGAAGACGTCGAAACAATCGAAAGTGAACTTCAAGTCTGACGCAATAAGTACTTTATTATTAGAATAAACGCGCTAGTGACAACAGTTGATTAGATTTGCGTTAAATGTAGACGTGTCGATCGGTCAGTAGCTCGTTTAGATAGTTCATATGTTCATGCGATCGAAAAGTTACCTAGTCGTCGAATTCAACTAGTTCATCGACTAGTCGATAGACGAAATTCAACGGTCTAGTTTCGTATATACCCATACATAGTGGGAGGTAACTTGCCGGCAACGCCATCTAGTGACAAAGCGCGTCAACAGCAACGACCTGTTTTTGATTTGATTGATACGAGTGGTTTTATAACAAAAATGAAAATAAAAGTTATTCCTTATTTTAGATATTTCCATTAATTGCCGATTTTATAATATATTTTTTTCAAAGTCACCTAAGACTTATCTGACTACATACGTATAAAACAACTGATTTTAAAATGAGATTAACAGAAATGATTGCAAATAATGGTGGCGTTTACAAAATTCGGCGTATTGTATTTTATTCGACGAATATCCCTTAACTGGTGTTGGAAAAATCAGGCCTTGTTTAGACTTTAAACTACAACGTCAACATTCTAGATGAAACGTTCGTATTGTTTACATATTTAGTTCAATAAGTTATAAACAGATGGCGATGCGCGCCAATTACATGGCGGTGCTATTTTGTTTTGAGAAGATCGTATAGGCATAAAAGCACCAATGTTATCAATTAGTAACAAATAACCATGACAGTCTGAAGGATAGCCTAACATTAGTCATCCATAGTCATTGTACCCGGTCAGAGTCTACGGGCAAATTTGAAGTACCTAAAGTAAATAACTACTTTGGTGATAGAACATTAAAGAAACGGTTACCATACCTATTGAATAGTTTGCCCGCGGATATACGCCGGGAACAAGATACAAATGTTTTCTTAAAAAGTATTTTTAAGCCAACTCAGCTTAGGTAGTATTTAAGTTTTGATATTTATTTTGTTAGAGATTCTTAGGGATCCCATAGTCAGACTATGTAAATAGTTTTGTGGGACTAGTGCTATTTTTTGTAAAACATTGTTTGATTAATAAATAAATAAAATAAAATAATAATAATTATCGGGCCCTTGATCTCGTATGATCAGGGCTTAATAAAGTAATGGTTCTTAAGCTATGTTTTACGGTACCGCAAACGCCAATCACAAAGTGACTGGCGTTTGCGGTACCGTAAAAGTCATACTAAATAAGTAGCGCGGAAGTAGTATGTCTATCTAATCGTATGTTAGTAGAACAATGTAAACGATCGTTTTATAACTTTTAAAATAATAATGGTAAATAAAATAAATAATGTAGGTTGTAAGTTTTGTGTTTATCTTATTTGACAAGGCCTTATTTCATTTAAAAATAACGTTAAGATTATTTATAATATTGACTTTACAGTTCCAAAATTATTAGATAAATGATCCTATAGACTCCAACATGACTCCAACAGCTATCTATTAAGATATTGAAAATGCTAAGAATACCTTAAATCCTCTAGAAAGAACATTACTCATTCACCACTTACATTCAGGTTGTCATCTGCAGAAAATGCGTCTCTTTTTAACGCGTAGGTCCATATCTTTTTAGGGTGTTTTAATGTATTGTTTTATTACTCGGAGTACACGTCGGAGTGACACCCACCTGTTAAAGATACTAGGGGTAGTGCACGCGCTTTGATATAACTCCGCTCCCTTAGGTCGTATTCGTATTGTTTTAGTTTATAGCCTTCCTCGATTAATGAGCTATCTAACACAGGAAGAATTTTTCAAATCCGACCACCAGTTCATTAGATAAATCCATCATTAACTGACGATTTTACTTACGTCAGATAAGGGGAATATTCGTCGAATACAACACAATACGCCTAATTTGAAAATGTCATCTATTTGTCATTATGTAAATGACATTTTAAAATCGGTCATTTCATACTTATTCAGGGTCCTTTTAACCAACGTCAGATAAGACTTATCCGTTTGGTTATGTTTAAAACGACCGAGTTTACAATGTCATTTACATATAATGACTGCTGAAAAATAGGTGAAGTTTTTAAATTAGGCATTTTGTATTATATTACACGAATATTCCTTATCAGACGTTGGTTAAATCGGCTCTCAGACGGACAAGTACAAATAATATATACACACAATCACATAACATTCCGAAAAAGTGAAAGGCCAGCGCAAGATAACTGATCAGCAGCGCCATCTAGCGACGCGGCGCGGCAACAGTTGAGTACTACTCACTTAGATGCCCGAAATGCTACTCGGTGAGCTGAGGGCCAATTCACGTGCAATTCGTATACGAAAAAATCAAAATGCACTAAAAAGTCTTAAATAAACTCTTCACCATTGAAGGGAAAGGAATCCATTTTAGAGAAACTATTTCTTTTTGGAGTCGGTGCTGCGGCAGATGAGGCTGAATTTTCAAAGTGATGGCACCGACTCCAAAAAGAAATTGTTTCTCTAAAATGGATTCCTTTCCCTTCAATGGTGAAGAGTTTATTTAAGACTTTTTAGTGCATTTTGATTTTGAAGTCGGTTTTTACTTTTTTTTTAAGTTTATTTTATTTCTTCATTTTTAGTGATTACAAAAAGGGGGGGGGGGGAGTTGCACCGCACCTTATGATTCTATTTTTTTAAGAAGCTACAAATTACCTATCATAAGTTCCGTCATTATAATTACTGAACTCCTAAGCGTTAAGGAGTTCGACCATCAGCTCAGCCCCACAAGATGTTGACTATCAGACGTAACAACACGTCAACATTAAGATTCTAGTAAAGAAACACTGTACGTGCCTTTAAAATTTGAGGGTTTCCCTCGATTACACCTAGATCCCATCATCAGATCTCAAAATGGAAAAAATGGGACCAACTAGAAGGTACACCCTCTAAGTAGGCGAAAATTTTTTTCGATTCGGTCGACAAACGACTGAGATATGAGGTAACAAACATACAAAAAAAAAAAAAAAACATACAGTCGAATTGATAACCTCCTCCTTTTTTGAAGTCGGTTAAAAAGTCATCGATCCAATTTTTTATGTTGAAGAAAAAATAGTTTTTGCTTTCTAAGGGTCACGATTTTATGTATATGAATTTTGTTCGTGCGATAGTTTTTTTTACGTGTAGATATTTTACTTGTTTTTTATGGTAAAACGGTTAAACTTGCAATTGAAATACCACACGAAAAAAGTTCATCGGCCTCCTGGAAACACAAGCTATAAGCCATTCCGAAAAAGTGAAAGGTCAGCACGAGCTAACTAACCGGCAGCGCCATCTAGCGACGGGCCGCGGCAACAATTGACTATTACTCAGATGCTCGAAAAGCTTGTGGTGGGTTCCAAGAAACCACCACACTATCAGGATTCGAACCTAATAAGAAGTTACGGTAAACAAGCAACAGATAGGATGATAGAAGGTACGAACACGAAGAATGAAGATAGTATTTAGCACAGCACAAATAATTCTATTGCACAAGCACATAGAATATAATATTTTGTACCTTCTATCATCCTATCTGTTGCTTGTTTACCGTAACTTCTTATTAGGTTCGAATCCTGATATTGTGGTGGGTTTCAAGAAAACCCCACAAGCTACCTACTCGGTGAGCTGGAAACACAAAGTATAACCGATTCCAAAAAAATGAAAAGCCAACGCGAGCTAACTGACCAGCACCGCCATTTAGTGACACAACGCGGCGTCAACTACCACTCACCGAGATGCGGCGCACCGAGCGTCTGCTCGAAGAGGCACTCGGCGAGCTTGAAATACAAAAAATAAGCCATTACGAAAAAGTGAAACGTTAGCGCGAGTCAACTTACCAGCAACGCCATCTAGCGACGGTCAGCGGCAACAGTTGACTACTACTGACTCAGATGCTCGAAAAGCTACTTAAGTGAGCTGGAAACACAAACTATAACGCATTCTGAAAAAGTGAAAGGTCAGCTCGAGCCAACTAACCAGCAACGGCAACGGGGCGCCGCATCAGATACCTTTTACTCGCTTAGGTGCTCGATAAGCTACTCGTTGATAAACCATCCCGAAAAAGTGAAAAGCCAGCGCGAGCCAACTAACCATCAGCGCCATCTAGCGACACAACCCCACGTTAACTACCACTCATCGAGATGCGACGCGCCGAGCGTCTGCTAGAAGAGGCACTAGGCGAGCTTGAAATACAAACAATAAGGCATTTTGAAAAAGTGAAAGGTTAGAGCGAGCTACTAACCAGCAACGCCATCTAGCGACGGGCCGCAGTAACAGTTGAGTACTACTCACTTAGATACTCGAAAAGCTGCTTGGTGAGCTGAGGGCCAATCCTCGTGTAATGCGTATACGAAAAAAGTTCATAGATCGAATTTTCTATGTCGAAGAAAAAATAGTTTTTGATTTCTAAGGGACACGATTTCTATGTAAATGAATTTTGTTCGTGCGATAGTTTTTTACGTGTAGATATTTTACTTGATTTTTAAGGTAAAACTTGGAATCGAATTACCATACGAAAAAAGTTCATCGGCCTCCTAGAAACACAAACTATAAGGCATTCCGAAAAAGTGAAAGCTTAGCACGAGCTAACGAACCGTCAGCGTCATCTAGCGACGGGCAGCGGCAACAGTTGAGTACTACTCACAGTTGAGTACTAGTCACTCAAATGCTCGAAAAGCTACTCGTTGAGAGAAATACAAACTATAAGGCATTCCGAAAAAGTGAAACGTTAGCGCGTGCCAACTAACCAGCAACGCCATCTAGCGACGGTCAGTGGCAATAGTTGACTACTAATCACTCAGATGCTCCAAAAGCTAATCGGCGAGCTGGAAACAAACTATAAAATGAAAAATTTACTATATTGTCTCGAGTCTGGGTGTTGTGGTACCACCGTTGTGCCTGATTTCCATAACAAGTGCATTAGCTACTCACTTAGGGATCAGAGCAATGTATGTGATTGGTGTCCAATACTTTATAAGGTATTCCAAAAAATGAAAGGTCAGCGCGAGCTAACTAACCATCAGCGCTATCTAGCGACGGTTAGCGGCAACACTTGACTACTTAGATGCTCGAAAAGCTACTCGTTGAGCTGGAAACACAAAGTATAACCCATTCCAAAAAATGAAAAGTCAACGCGAGCTATCTAACCGTCAGCGCCATCTAGCGACGCTCCGCGGCGTTAACTACCACTCACCGAGGTGCAGCGCGCCGAGCGTATGCTCGAACAGGCACTCGGCGAGCTTGAAAAACAAACTATAAGGCATTTTGAAAAAGTGAAAGGTTAGAGCGAGCTACTAACCAGCAACGCCAACTAGCTATCAAAGGTCAGCGCGAGCCAACTAGCCGGTAACGCCATCTAGCGACGGTCAGCGGCAACAGTTGACTACTACTTACTCCGATGCTCGAAAAGCTACTTGGTGAGCTGGAAATACACACTATAAAATCAAAATTCACTATATTATCTAGGGTGTGGGTGTTGCGGTACCACCGTTGTGTCTGATTTTCCATAACACAAGTGCATTAGCTACTTATTTAGGGATCAGAGCAATGTATGTGATTGGTGTCCAAGACTTTATAAGGCATTCTATCTAGCGACGGGCCGCCGCAACACTTGACTACTCACTCAGATGCTCGAAAAGCTACTCGTTGAGCTGGAAACACAAACTATAAGGCATTTCGAAAATATCAAAGGTCAGCGTGAGCCAATTAACCATCAGCGCCATCTAGCGACACACCACCGCGTTAACTACCACTCACCCAGATGCGGCGCGCCTAACGTCTGCTCGAAGAGGCACTCGGCGAGCTTGAACCGCTCGGGGCCGAAGTCCTGGTGGTACCCGCCCGGGAACTCGTAGTGCGCGCCCGGCACCGCGGCCGCCGCGCGCTCGTCGTACGAGCTCTCTGACACCTGATTACGAAATAGTAGTTTATGAAACTGGTACATAATGAGAGGTATTATACACGAGTGTGAGTTTAAAAAACGAGCGAAGCGAGTTTTTTAAAAGTATCACACGAGTGTACAATACCTAGTTATGTGCAGTTTCATACACTACTTTATCTACTCTCATTGAACACGAACATATCAAATAAAAGATAAAGATTTCCATGCTAGAAAGTCTTGATAACATTTATCGTATAATTTTCTTGACTTTACTGGTAGTAAATTAAGACAGACTGCTGTCGCAGTCTCTAAAATGTCGGGCGGCGTCAATTTTTTGCACTTTCACTATCAGACATTTCAATAAACACTAATAATTATCTACCGAAACACAAACGTACTATGACGCCAAAATTCCCGTTATCACCGCGCATGCGCCAAAGTGCGCGCAGCCACAGATAAAAAATTAAATAGATGTATCTATGATCTGTAATCTGTATCGTAATGAAAAAAAAATTTATTATAACGTTATTTTGTTAGAGAAATAGTGTCATAATTATTTTTTTTAATTTCATTTTGATATACTATTTATAAAGTACGTCTATATAAACTCGTTTTGAGTTTTGTATTTTGAATTTAACGATATGAGAGTAGATAAAAGATTTTATCGACTTCAATAAAAAGAAGACAAGGTTAAATACAGTGTTTTAGTTTTAAAATAAATAAATTATACAACGACGCGCGCTCGTCGTACGAGCTCTCCGACACCTGTTTAGAAGGAGTTTGTACTGACTTCAAAAAAAGAAGACAAGGTCAAATACAGTGTTTTAGTTTTAAAATAAATAAATTATGCAACGATATGAGCAAAATTTTGACCACATATTATTTAAAGTATACGAGTAAATATTGGGTGTTGTTTTGGTCAGCGACGAGCGACTCGGGGGTGGCTGTACAAACGATGCTGATGCCCAAAAAAATATATATATATATATTATATATTATTTAATTATTATTAAATATATATATATATATATATATATATATATATATATATATATATATATATATAAAAACCTCAGAAAATCAATTTATTGATGCGATACAGCGATCAAATCAAGGTATCTATTGTATGGGGTTTTGTTACCTGTTATAAATGAGTAAATAAATAAAATAATCAAATTTATGTAATTTACACAAAATATAAAAAAAAAACTTGGTCAGACATACAATATTTAGGGACAGTGCCACTATCGACAAAAAATCACTAACCACCAATAATTCAAACATAAAACATCATTTTGAATGATGTTTTTGGCAACAATGCTAACCAGAACTCACCAACAGTTTGTGAAACACGCGGAAAATATGGATAAATAGTTATGATGAACATTATGATACAAGTGTGCTAAGTTGACCATTACATACAAGGCGATATTGTGTGCGCCATAAGAAAGCCGCGTATATAATGGTCACAGGCACACGTGTCTCATACGACGTTTTTCAACACACTTGCGAGGAAAAAACAAGACTCTTCATTGAGTAAATTTTTAATTATTCAAACAGTTAGTAAAATACATTTCAATCGATTTTGAGTTTTCGCGTTTTTCGCATCGTTACGTATGTCCGGCGGAGTTAATAATAGGTTTTCTTCGTTTTCTTCACTTGAAGTATACATTTACGACCCGTCTGGTGTAGTGGTCGAGAAATCGCCTACTACACAGCGGGTTGCGGGTTCGATCCCCGCACAATACAAACATTTGCGTGCATGAACATGTCTGTTTGTATTGGTCTGGGTGTTTTCTATGTATATCATGTATGTATTTACAAACAAAAAGTATTTAAGTATTATATCCGTTGTCTGGCTCCCATAATACGAGCTTTGAGTAGCTTACTTTGGGACTAGATGGCGATGTGTGGGAATGTCCAAAGGATATATTTATATTTATTTTCGTTAATATTAAACTTCACAATTAATCCGAACATCGTCACAGCCGATCATTATTAAGGTACGAAAAATGGCGCGTTGTTTTTTTTTTGGCGCGATACCGATGCGCGCGCATGTTAAGGCGCGAACTAGATCGGCCAACAGCCAATATTAAAAATGTAATAATTCGTGTTTAAAACACAAATTACAGATCTTTTTAATGAATTTGAGTTATTTTTTAGAAATAAAGCTGGATTTACCATTTATTGAAATAAATATGAAGATACTGATATTCGCATAAATACTGTTTGTTGTAAAAATAAAAGTTAAAACCCGACTAAATTATATCGCTTCTTCTTCTTCTTCTTACTTACGACTTAGTACTAGGGTACAAATGTTAATGGGTCGGGTTAATAAACTAAAGGCACTAGTGCGATAATATACTGAAAAAGCACGCGTGTTTAATATCTAGGATTATGGGCCAAAAATCGGTGGAATCGGTGGAAGCTAATAATAGGTTTTGAGCAAGTGTGATGAAATAGTACATTATGATACAAGTGTGCTAAGTTGACCATTATATACAAGGCGATATTGTGTGCGCACGAGCGAAAGCGAGTGCGCCATAAGAAAGCCGCGTATATAATGGTCACAGGCACACGAGTTTCATACGACGTTTTTCAACACACTTGCGAGGATAAAACAAAACTCTTCATTTAGTAAGTTTCTGAGAAAGAATTCTATTTAAACATTTTTTCATACTCGATTTTGATGGCAAAAGACTATCGCATGCGTTTTTCGCCTTGTTACGTATGTCCGGCGGAGCTAATAATAGGTTTTCTTCACTTGAAGTAGACATTTTCGTTAATATTAAACTTCACAATTATTCCAAACTTCCTCACCGCCGACAATTATTCACGAAAAATGGCGCGTTGTTTTTTTTTCTTCCCGCGATATCGATGCGCGCGCAAGGCTAAGGCGCGAACTAGATCGGCCAACAGCTAAGATTAAAAAATGTAATATTTCGTGTTTCAAAAACAAATTACAGATTTTTTTAAATGAATTTGAATTATTTTTTTTAGTAGTAAAGCTGGATTTACCATTTATTGAAATAAATATGTAAAAACTGATTTTTCGCATAAATACTGTTTGTTGCTAAAATAAAAGTTATAACCCGACTAAATTATAAATTATATCGCTTCTTTTTCTTACTTACGACTTGGTACTAGGGTACAAATGTAAATTGGTCGGGTTAATAAACTAAAGGCACTAGTGCAATAATATACTGAAAAAGCACGCGTGTTTAATTTATAAGATTATGAGCCAAAAATCGGAATAAAAACGTCATTTTGGGCAAGTGTGTTGAAAAATATATTACCTGTGCGACACAGTGGCAAAAGTCTTCGTATTGTCGTTTCAACATGTACTGCTGCCATGAGTGAGTCAATCCGGCGGGCAGAGTCTTCAGAGTGTAGCGAGCTCTCTCACGCTCACGGATAACTTCCTTGCTCTGTCAAATAGGAGGACAACATATTTATTTATTTGAGCTATGAAAAAACACCATAAACATTGAACCGTCTCAAAAAAGGGGCTATATGCATAGCATTTGATCTATGCAGCATTATAAAATAAACATTCATTTATTCATATTATTGCAAAAATAAATAAAAAGGAAACCTTTTTGTTCCTTTAAAATTAAATTGACGATTTCATGTATTTTTCACCAACTTCAAAAATAAAGGAGGTACTCAGTTCGACCTGTTTGTATGTATGTTTGTTCGCGAATATCTCGCGTTCGGCTGGACCTACTTTGATGCGGTTTTCAAGATGGGCGTTTCCATTACTTTGCGGAAATCCATTAATTAAGTTGAAATGTATAAAATTATTTTGCTTTGAATTTTCGCTAAGCGACGCCGGCGCAGGCAACTAAAAACACGAACCGTTGCCGCGTTGTGTATTAGTTCAGGCAAATGCAGGATGCGACAAAGATGTTCTTGAGTAGACTGTTGGTGAATGTGAGCTCGACTTCAATCATGCACCGACTCCAAAAGAATTTGTTTCTCCTAAATAGAAGAAGAATATATTAATAGAAGACGAACTGCCTTGGTGGCGCAGCGGTAAGAGGGTCGCACTTTGAAGCGACGGTTCGATCCCCGGGTTGGACCAAAAATACAGACCTGGGTTTTTCTGTTCAGAAATTCTTAGGGTAGCCCGGAGTTTGGAAGTTGGCGGTGTTTCACCCCCGTGCCTCAGAAAGTACGTAAAGCCGTTTTTCCTGCGCCTGTTTTTTCGGTCGTGTCAGATTGCTGTCCCTAAGGGCTATGAGAATGAACGGAATAGAAAGTGCGCCTGTGTTTGCGCACACACTTGTGCACTATAATATGTTCCGCGCAGTCGGTTAGTCGTTGTGACTGGCCACCGTTGTCGAAATCGGCTAGGGGGACTATTATTGTTTTAAGCTGTTTACTCAGTTTTTAATATCAACCTACCTGTATACTATACACAGGCAGCATCTGTATATGCATAGAAGCGAGCATCGCTTTGGCCTGAGCAGCGAGATGATCTCCACCCACTGGTGAACGCACAGCGGCACTGGTCAGCGCGTATCTGGTGGAGATACGGAGAAATTGTCATGAAAATTGTTGTGTTGCTAAGCTTTTCAGCAAGCTTAACATGCACGTCGTAATAAAAAAATATCGCGGCATCCTATCCCGTTTGTTTGTCAAAAATCGACGAGTTGCTAACATGGCTGGCATGAAAGTCATGTTGTACTATCAAATTTCGAAATATGACAAAATTATAACGCTAACATGCGACACATATTTTTACCGAATTTTGACATTTTGCCGCGAAACAGCGTCGACGATAAATGAAAAACAACGTATGAAAATCAAAAATATATGATAATGTCGTGCCATATCTTATCCTAGGCTTACAAGAAAATAAAGGGTAAAAATATTAAAATGGATTTCTTTTTTATCCCTAACATATTTTTATTAGTTTCAATTTATTATCTATGGCCAATATCGAGTCAATCCGTCATTGTGTCAAATTTATCATTCTCAGCCAAATTGGACATGAAATTGAGTGAATGGTTAGAAATTGTCTTATCTCGTTATCGTTTTGGATAAATTTGTCTAATGTGGTTGGCATGTTAGGGAATATGATAAAATAGCATGGATCGACTAATTTTGTCATATCGATCGAAAGAAATATAGTGTCATGCATGTTAGGCCTACAGGGGTGGAATTGTGTAAAGCAATCGTATTCATTTGACAGTTCAAAACGTACGGTATGATCTGTCAAACGGCAAAGAACAAAGCGTTTGACAGATCATATCGTACGTTATGAACTGTCAATTGAATACAATTGCTTTACACAATTCCACCAAGCACCTGACTTTCAGTATCGTCACCATGAGTTTAGGGCGGTTTTACTCGCTAGCGACTACGTAAAAAAGTCTATTGAAAATTGCACAGCGCCTCTAGCGGTCACTGACAGAACTAAAATTTGCCATACACTTTTTTGAGTCGTCGCTAGCGAGTAAAACCGCCTTTAGGTCATGGTAACAGTACTGGTAAATAAGTTAAAGGACAATATTTTTTTTGTATGAGAGTTGGGCTTAAAATAAAATTCTAACTAACAGAAACAAATGATACACCAAATGAAAGAATAAATTCATACAAACAAAAAACACACATTTTTGTTATTTTTTCGATATGGGTTTTATTTTTATTTTCAATCTAAGTCTTTTGTTACTGGCAAGTGTAGCAGAGAGTTGCAACACTGTCCGCAGTAAGTGCGTTTTGTTTACAGTTTTAGAAACATTTTATTTTGTTTGTTTTTGAGAAATCGAACACAAAGATACTTAAATTACATTAAAAATCCAAAAAGAGAAAATGCCCACTTTACAATCAGCTTGATACTTATCCTAAAAAAAAGATTTTTACTCTTTATTTTTTTTAAATTCGACGAACAAAACGCTGGTTTGGTTCCATCCACTTCTTCGTAAATATTGACATCTGTCATATGTCAGTGCCAGCAAATCAAATGTCAAAAGCGGTATAAATCAACGTTCTGTTCGACGCATTTTCAGGAATAATAAAATGTTTTCAAAAAGAAAACGGGCGTATTAAAAAATCTAAAAATAATGTTAAATGAAAGTATTTAAGTTTATAAGTAATCCACAACTAAATATGACCCTGTTAAATATTCACGTATTTTAGGCCCAAAAAAATTATGTCCTTTATAAGGTATTTTCCCACTGCATCGTACCATACCATGACCGTGTTAGGAACGTGTCAGGCACGAAAAGCAACACGATACGTACGCTCTACATTGCCCGCTGAACGGCAAGACATCGTTCTGTCTTACCGTTATATGGAGCGAGAGCGAGAGAGAACGCATTTTGCTGGTGCCGACACGCTCCGTGCATGGCACACGTGTTGGTCGGTCACAGACAGAGACATGTTACTATAACTAGATTGTGCATTGTGACGCAAAAGCCGGTCGTAGCGAGAGGGCTTCCGCTGGTAGTGTGTCTCTTTCTAATAAGGTGACCATGACCTAACAAAATATAGGGCAAAATTTTCTTGTAATAAAAGTAATTTAAGTTAATTTTTTGTAAGTATAATCAAATATAATATTTGAGATATTCCGTGATGCAATAAATAAATAAAAAATTTGAAAACAATTTTATTCATATATTTTAGGGATCCATTTACACGCACTCTAAATTTAGCAAAAATAACAATTCAAAATCTGTAAATCACTTAAAAATATCTCTATATATTCACGTTTATTTTTTTATCCCTCTGAATACATAAAATAATCTTTAAAAAATAAACTGTATTGTTAAATACTGTATAAAACAAGGGGTTGTTTTATACATTACTGAACAATACAGTTTTACGCAATTTTTGTCGTAATGTAGCCTTTTCTCCTACGTGCTTCAGGTTAGGTTCCCATAGCTTCTAAGTCTTAAATTTAGGAATTTTTCACCAATAAATTTCATCAATTTTAATTCGTGAGATTCGTCAGAACTTGGATGAGCAGGCACAAGTTGTTTAATTTTTGGGGAGAATTGATGTAACGTCATATTAATAACAAACGTCGTTGGTGAAAGATGGGCAATAACAAAAATAATAACTTTTTAAATATACAAATCAAAGTGTAATCAAAATTTCCTTTTGTACATATTGTAAATAATATCTATCTACCTGCCTACAACTTACTAAAATCTTAGTTTTCTCTTCAACCAAATGCATGGTTACCCTAAAGAATTCACTTTCAATTTTACGTCTTTCCCGATACGACTCATTATTGCAACCTGTCACACAACAGGAATTCACCATTTTTCGTGGTTAATGGGTAATATGTTTACAATAGCAAATCAAAGCACGAAAACCAACCAAACACAAAGCAAGCAACCCGCCATCTTACATTTCGTATTACCAGGCCCAAACTTTTAAATACTACTATTATGTACTTGGTGTTTAATAAATTATATTCTAAGCAATACGATTTATAAAAAAAAGAAATTTAGACATATTCAATACATTCTAACGTTCACGAATCGTTTGACTTAATAAATCAGTAAGAATATCATATTAAAATTTAGTATTACCATTTTTACCATACTACCATTATTATCAAACCCAAATGATTAGTTGAGCTGGCAAGGCGTTAGACAAGGACACACTACCAATGGGAGCCCTCTCACTAGGACCGGATATTTTAAGTTACCGCTTCCAAGGAAATTGTTACTTAATTATGTTGAATATAAGACCTAGTTTTAGCTGAACAAAATTTTGTGGTACACAGTCTAGGTAAAGTAACATGTCTCTGGTCACAGAACAGTATAGTGAGCAAGGAGCTATAGTTTTCTATACGCAGAAATATTTTTTGCCGTATAAGTTCCTACAAGGTCATGGTATGCTACCGCAAGGACTTTAGGCTAGACTTTATTGGAAAAAGTTATAAAAAACTGTTTAAGAAATCATGACCAAGTTAATTGATGCTATTAAGTTACTCCCTTAACGCCAAAAGTCAAGTCAAGTACAGTCCTTGTACCTATAAGCTAAACAATAAAATTCTCGTGTCACAACGTTCGTTCCCGTACTCCTCCGAAACCAAATTTTACCGATTCTTACCAGATTTTATATGCGTATTCAGTAGGTCTGAGAATCGCCTACTATCTATTTTTCATACCCCTAAGTGATAAGGGTTGTTCATCCTTATTTTTTTTTTAAATTATTGGATGATTTTTTTTGTTTTTATTTTTTTATAATGTGGCTTTATAAAATACATACAACCCTAAATTTTTACTTTTTTATCACCAACGCCTATTTTTTTATAGCCATTTTAGTAATTTGATCATTTTTCATCCCGCTCGATAAATGATCAATTATAGCATTATTCTTAACTTTCAAAATTACGAGGCTGGGCGAGACGGGGACGGGGCGGGACGGTGCTAGGGCGAAGCAAAGTTCACTGGGTCCGCTAGTAATAATATAACTCTTTATTGCACAACACAAAGCAAATAACAGTTATACCTTAAGTTAATGTAGAACCAAGGCGGTCTTATCGCTACAACCAATATCTTCCAGGCAACCTTTGGGTAAGAAATAGACTATTCGTATTCCTGTAGTTTTTTATACAATGTTTTATTGATAAGTAGTGTGTGGTGACGAAGTTTCTTCAGCGGAACTAAGTATTTTATCCAGAGGAAGAAGCTGTTTTAAAGCTGCCGGCCTATGCCAACATTAATTTGGAACATACAAAAGTTGAACATCAGTTTTTATAAAGAGTCTCACCCGTCAATAACAGGAACAGCAGACGTCTGGCTTGCACCAGCGTCGACCACCAAAGCGGTCGACTTGCCGTTAGCGAAGGCAGCCAGCACTGCGTTCTTGACCAGAAAGAAAGCTGGCGCTTGGTACTTCTCGAACAGTAGTTCAGCCAGCTTCTCCCGGGCGGGCCTGGTGGTCCAGACCGCTTCGGTGAACAGAGCCGGATGGTGCTCCGAGGGGGAACGGATCACCTGGATAAAGGTATAAACAAAATGAATGGTTAAAGTATTTGATTGGGGCTCAAGTATATCAATTTATTAAAACGAGGATGCCAAAATACCATAAAAATATTATACAGTGTGTTTGGTACAATGTGTACTGAAAGAAAATGGCTAAAATGATCTTTAGCTATAATTTTCTCTAAATCTAATCTGTAATCTTTAGCCTTATTTACCACTTTGGAAGCGTCTAGCTATTAAATGTTAGATTTTTAAAGTAAATGTAATTTTAAAAGACCTATCCATAGAACCCACACGCATAAGTTTGGAAAAAAAAACGATTTTAGTTTCATGTATTCCCTTAATATCATATTTTTTTATTTTGTGTATAAGAATCGTAAAGCGGTTAACAGGATACATCTTCCTACCAAATTTCAACAGTGTGATACTTATAGTTACAGAATAAAGTTACAGAATAAAGTGGCTGTGACATTATAGATACTATAGTTACAGAATAAAGTGGCTGTGACATACGAACGGACAGACAGACAGACTTGACAAAACTATAAGGGTTCCTTTTTTTGCCATTCGGCTAAGGAACCCTAAAAATTGGCAACTCATTGTCTCAAGCTAATATTGCTTGGTAAATTAACAGAACATAAATCAATGTAAATAATCCACAATTATAACATACCTTAGCATAACAATAATCCAGCATTTTCTCAAACAGCTCCCAGTTATCTATCTGTCCGTCTTTCATGTACGTCTGCACCTCCATTCCAGGCCGGGCCACATGCAGTTCTGTGACATCAATGTAGTGGCGCAGCTCGTTGCCAGCTTTAGTGCCTGTGGATTTTTAATTATTGTGAACAATTTAATACTGGTAACTTATAAGATGAAATAAGAAACCAAAAATCCAGGCCAAGGCCCTTTCCAATCAAACTACTGTGCAGCCGACTCAACATAAATTCTGGTGGTTTAGAATATTTTAAACACTCATAGTATAGTGTCAAATTTTATATTCATAAAGAGAAAGAAGAAAGAAAATAAAAATAAGCAACCAAAAATTTGCGGACAGGCGGGACTCAAACCATATTCTGGCTAACCAGGCCAAATGCTCTACCAATTGAGCCACAGTGCTGTCAGTCCGACCTTACAAATAGCCCGCCCGGTTGACCAGAATGTTGCTGGTTCAAGTCCTGACGCAAAAAAAAATGCATTTTGTTTTTTGGTTTCTTATTTCATCTTTATGAATATAAAATTTCTGATCTTATAAGGATACATCACTACTGGTGATGTCAGCGCCATCTACCCTATCTAGTTATTCATTACAGAATAAATTAAACTTTTTCTGGTTTATAAAATAAAATATTATTATAAAGCTGATTGCTAGTTTCACCTTATAAGTAAACAAAAAGAACACTGTGAGCATTAAAAAACATTCTAAGCCAATTTACTGTAGAGTTTTGATACAATAGCAAAAAGGACTTTTTTGTTTTACTTTTTTTAGTACATACTAAAATTTAATTCATTGAGACTTCGCCTGCCGGGCCACGGGGTGCGGGGAGAGGCAAGAGCGTGGAGCTTGAGGGGTAGGTTAGGTTATTGATAGTAGAAAAACATTGATGTTGACATTTATGTTAACATCAGAGAAAAAGTGTTGATGTTTGATTAATATTGATTAAGAAACATTGTTGTCTAGAAATATCATTGTTTTTGGTTACTAATAAAAAATATGTCTTTGATATTATGAAATATTGTTTATTGAAAGGTTACATTGCAATCCCAGTATTTTTGGGCACACTCTGTAAAAAATAGTTTATGCAGGCGATGGCTTTTAGTCTATTACGGTGCTGGTACAGGAGTTGATAGTATCTTAAAGAAAAATTGGTGTTCCAATATTTTATTCATATAAAAAATCAATGAATTGAAATTATCGGAGTCAACATATCTATATTACAACTGATTTTTCTAGGAAAAAATTATGTTTATTCATCATCAATGAATATCAATCATCCCTACTGGGGAGCAGGCATCGCGGAAACAACCACCTGTATTGCCTTCGCATGCCGCTATACCCCCACAGGCGAGGTCTCAGTTTTGTGATCAACCTATATTTGTACTCTTCATGGATGTGTTTAGTAACATTCTTTTCTTAACGCACCCGCAGAAGGTCATGTATGAGAATTTAAGTGATTTTTACACTGAAAAAGTGAGCAGTAAAAGAATTTATAATTGTTACTGGTAAAAGTGAAACATAACCTATATCAAATTACTTAAATGAAAGGTGCACATAGGTAACTAGCAAGTTTATTTATTTATTTATGGAACATAAATAATTGATTGATCTGATAAATATCTAGGTGACCTGGTTTTTTGACCCATATGAATTCAGATTGTAAAAACCAATAAATGTTGCCATGGGATACCCAAATGGTTATATTTGCATACAATTTATGTGGCCATTGCATGTCTTGATCACGAATTCCATTTATAAGAAAGTATATGCTAGTATTTCATTTCAAAATGATCATAATGGACTCAGTATTAGTTGATTTTATTACCTAAATACTAACCAAACCAAACTTAAAGCTCTGAAAATTTGTTACTTGTTGCAAAATAGGATGCTGTTATTCGCAACTTAAATGCTTATAAATGCCAAAATGCTTACCGCTCTGAGTGACATTGCCATCAGGGACCTTCTCTTCAGCTTCAGGAACGTGAGTAGCAGGACCTACACCGACCACGGCTGGAATATCGGCCTTTGGTGTATCCTCCTGAGCATAGCCCACCCTCAGCGAATGATGCCCAGGATCAAACACTAAAGCACCTATTTCATCACCGCCGTATAACATTCCGTTCGGGGCACTCATTTTTGCAGAATAAACAGTAGATTTATTCGTAGAAAATTAATAAATAGCCTGTTAGCGGCGGGCAGCGCGATGTTTTGACAAGAGCGACCATAAACTTTTTTTTTTTTTTTTTTTTTTTTCTCTTCTTCGTCCATTGAATTGGACCGGCAAAAGACATATGTCCGTACAGCCATGTCTGATGTAAATTCTTTAATAGAAGTCGAAGAAATTATTAACTTCTGTTATCTTCTTCTCTTGCTTCCCTGTTGCACAGCATCAACTTCTGCTCTTCATGATTGAAACTGCTTTCACAAAGTATGTATTGATGATATAATAAAGTTAAAAATGGGCAAATAAGATTCCAGATTTTTTAGTAAATCAGTAATATCACGCGGGATTTCATTGGGGTTTTTATAAATTTTCAATAAGTTGTCAATAAGGATGATTCGTTGTATATTGTGGGCGGGGCAGTCGAATATAATATGATTGAGGGTCTGATCCTTTTCTAAATTGCAGTCTGTGCATAAGGCCGAGCGTGCAATTTTCATTCTATGTAAATGAGAATTAATTCTGCAGTGTCCCAACCTAAGGCGAATTAAAATGGAATAAAACTTCTTGCTTCTGTAAGATTTTGATGATACGAACCATGGGGTTTTATTAATTTTGTCCACTATATTTGCATACCAAGTGCCTTTAATCTGAAGAGTTTCATGCCAGAATTTTGTCCAATCTTCGTAATGGCGACTTTTAATTTCAGACAAAATATCAGTGTAAGGTATAGCAACATTTGGAACTACTCCACTTCCGGTTTCTACAATAAATCTGGCCAAATTATCGGCTTTTTCATTTCCAACGACCCCAATGTGTGCCGGAGTCCACATCAATACAATAGTAACGTTTGTCTTGGTGATTATTTCATAATAAAGCTGCTTTATCTCAAACAATATATAATTTGTATTAACATTCGAAATGGGATTATCAAGTGCCCTTAAGACACTCATGGAATCGGAGATAACAAGCCACCTTTGGAAATCGCTTTTATGTGCGTCAATATATTGCAAAGCAGATAGGATTGCTAAAGCTTCGGCAGAAAAGATGCTCATTGTATTGGGCAACCTAACTCCATGTCCAATTTTGATATGAGGTATGTAATGTGCCATTGCAACATGTTTACTATTTTTTGACCCATCTGTGTAAAGGGTGATAAAATCAACATGATCTTGAATTTGAGCATAAACTTGTTCTTTCGTTTTCAAATCTGGATCTATCTCTATATTCATTTTATAGTAGTTACTGCAATAACTTTTAGAGGCGACCATAAACTAGAGAATTTTGCTTGACAGCCGTCGCTTTTTGACAGTCGGTGGCACCCTTATTATGTGGAACGGAACGTATATATGAGATTGAATTCACTTAAGCGCGCACGCGCAGGCGCGTTTTTGATACGGATTGACACATCAATGTGAACAAGTGATAGAAACAACACTTTTTTTAAATCTTCCTAAAGTGTATAAATGAAATGAATGAAAATGAAACGGCGCATGCCTGGAACGGAACGTTGTATGCTTCAGTCATAGACAACTTTTTTATTATTGCGTTTTGTTCGTCTATCGAAGGGAACCCATCACTTAATCGCAATTTTATTCATCAATTTTCATTTCCCAACGATTCGCAGATGTTTCAAAATAATATTCAACAAATTCTATAATCTTGTTACATCACAATTTCATTTACTCGAATGCTTATTATCTACAAACTTACTTCATCTTTACTTCTTTTCATAAATTACGTATTTTATCGAAGTAACGTTAGCTTTCTATTTTGTTACCCATAATTTTATTTCCACGTAAGTTTCAATATGCAGAATTCTTGAAACATCGAATTTTACTTCACTTAAGTCCGTATTTCCAAACGAATTTGTTAATAATCTTATGTTGCATACTTTATTAACACTTTCGCAGCGGTGCGATTACTTAACCGCGCCTCCGCGTACGCGGGCGGTTTTTGGCATATTTTAAATAGTCATAGAATGTAAACTATAATAGATATCTGTTTGATTTATTTTTTATTTTGTTTTGCTTTCTTGTATATTGTTTATAAAAAATAAAACAATGAAATATTGTAATACTACTTTTAGTTATTTACCAATGAAAATAGTATGTTTCTCGAAAAAAAAAAACTCTAACAGAAGACTTACAAACTGAAATTGAAGCTTATAAGTACTATAAAGTGATAAAAACTATGAATTTTACATTGTGTAATCTTTTCTCGGGAAGCTAAGTGTCGTGGCATTTCGCGCCAAAAAATCGACGTGCACTCACTTGCGTATTGCGTCGCGCACTGGCCGCGGGGCGCTCTTGAACAGTGTTGCCAACAAGGTGAATCTAAAACTTGCTAAACTGATGTTAAAATTTTGCCAAAATTATGCTAATTGCTTTATAATATTGCCAGAAAATAAGCTAACATTTTTCAATGTCAAATACAACGTTATTTAATTTTAAATGTTTATTAATCAACAAAATTTTGATTTATTCTACGTTTTAATCGACTATGTTACTAAATAAAATGTTAATATATTCGTCTTCATCGGCAGGCTCGGCAGCTGATGTGCATGTAGACGTGGAAGCCTTATTCTCAAGACTATAACTCTTCTTTGTACCTATAGAGCGCAGTACGTTATCCGGAACTGTGTAAGAATAGCAGCATTTCCCTGCCCTCTTTAGGCCGAATCTGACGCATAAAAAACAAATGATAATTACAGTATATTTTATATAGGTATATATTTTTGAAGTATTTGGACTTAAAAAAGGAAAGTAAACTTGTTATTCATAATTATTTTATATGCCTAAAAATATGCTATTTGCTAAATAACTTATAAAAATGCTAAACAACATAAAAATATGCCAAATCTAGCATAAAATTTGCTAAATTGGCAACACTGCTCTTGAACGATCGGCTCTTGTTACTGAATGAACTCACTCACACAGTGAAATTTTGTATCAACGTGTGTGTTATATCAACAAGAGTCTTATTTCGTTCGCGGATACCGCGTACGACAAGTGATTTACGAACAGTAAGTATTAGAATGCATCACTTGCTATGCGCGTGAACCGCGTATGAAATTAAAAGCGCGATCACTTGGTATCCGCGTGAGCCGCTGTGAAAGTGTAGACAATTTAAAGCATAACTGATATAAATATTGATCTAATAAATAAACTGCGTTAATCCCGACTCGCCGTGGTCTACTCGCCGTGGTACTAGTCGGCCCGATACTAGAGTGTAATTCAAAAGCCGGAGGCGCGGAGGGAGAGCAGCCTCCGCCCGCTGTAACTGCGCGTTGTTACGCAAGGGCGACGAGGCTGCTATTCCCGCACCGCCGGAGACGAGGAAATCCTAATGCATGCTGCTTGTTTGCATGCCTGCTTGCTTGCTGCATGCATGCCTGTTTGCATGCATGCCTTTATGCATGCTTACTTGAATGCATTATTGCATGCATGTATGCCTTCTTACTTGCATGCATATGCATGCGCATGCCTTCTTACTTGCATGCGTATGCAAAAATATATGGGAACCGTTACACATTGAAACAAGTTTTTATGAAAGGTTATATCGATAACTTAATAATTCTATGAAACATTAGTTTGTTATATCGTTATTCTGCTTAACAAAACAGTTGCGAAACATTTTTTTGGTGAACTGTTATTCGATGTTATGAAACGACGATAAATAACTATTCGATAAAACAAGAAAAAAAGATATCAACATTCATTGAATAGTTTTCTGTGAAATGAAATTCGATATCAAAAAATTCTGTGTTATGATAGATACTCAGGGAGCGGACTTAAGCCGTCAAATAAAAGAAACACAGGGATAATGCGAATTGCACAATACTTTAATACAACACAAACAGTTTATGCGTGTCTAAAATATCGTCAGCTACTTAACACCGAGACACAATTAACATTATTTGCTGCTAACAAACTGTGATTCCATAATTTCCATTCTAAAACACGTACGAATGAAATTGTTTGAATAAAATTGTTGCTATTTGTTCATTTTGTTATTATTAGAAGTACAAAAGTGAGGATACCAGGTTACTAAAATAGTTTTGTGTTACTTTAGGGCTTATGTTTTTTTTTTTCATAATGTAATTATGCAAAGAAGCAAAATTATTCAAACAATCTTGTATAGTAATAAGTCCTAAATTACGAATTGCAGTAAATTGCGCTGTACAGCTATGGAAAAGGAAGAAAGAAACAAAAATTGAGTAACAAGCAAAATTGGAATGCCAGAGAAAAAAAATAGGTACTATGTGGGGCATATAAAATTATAAAAATGAGAATGTGTAATAGGTACGTGGGGTAAACGTTTAAAAACTTTAAATAAAGTTGTAAGGCTAGACTATTTTCCTTTCAGTATTACATTCCTTATTCATACAATAGTATAAAACGTTCAGTACGAAACTAAAATACCTAAAAAGGTATTTTCGTTATATTTTTAGCTATGACTATTTACAATCCTATAAATACGACCGTTACTATGAAGAACTGTAGAAAATCTACAAGATACGTGACGCTAATATCAACTCATGTAAATGTATGTTTTTTTTACACTTCGTTAACACGAAATAGATTTAACTAACACTTAAATTAAGATGGCTATTACATAATTTTGTCAAAAAAGTTATTTTAACCTATTCAAGTTTACAGCCATAATTAATAATATAAATAAACACACATAGGTATGTCAAAACTAAAAAATAACTAGAAGTAGGTAAAAGGTAGTTATAAGTATTCTTAATAATATAGTTTTTAAACTAGTTCTTAAATCTAAGTAATATGACCGAAGATCTATAATCATTAGGAACTTCCTAAATTTATATGACACACATAATTCTTAAAAACTACCTTGTATAGGTAACCCCCTTACCATGAGTTCTTTACCAGGCATTTAGATCTTTATTTAGATCGATTTAGAATTTGCTCTTGTCTCAAACAAGCTAGACAAACAGCCTGTTTCCAAATGTAGGATTAAGTTCCGGTTAGTTAACTGCCAGATACTGTGGATTTGATATGACTTTCCATACTTGAATAACCTATTAGATGGTTTGGTTATTTATCAATGGTGAAACAGGGGGGCCCTTTCACCATTTTTGGATCACTCGAAATATGGCCTGTGATTTTTACAATCAAATCAAATCACAGGCAAATCAAATTTAAATTTCAAACAAAAAATAGTTTAAATCCACAGGGAAATGATTAATAAATATAGCTCAATTTTGATATCACTTTCGTAAATATTGAGCGTTATTTTTGTTGACTTTTAATCGAATTTCGATGTAAATGAAAGTAACTCTCAATATTAACGCGTGTGATACATACATAGGGCTCCAGGACCTTAGCCAGACGTAGCAAAAACTGATTCGACGATATAGACAAAACCAACCCTGAAAAGGCCTCAAACCTACGAGGGTTTGAAATGACATGTCAAAATATATAGAAGGTCAACATTCTTAGAACTTATGGTAAGAGAACTACCCTAGCCCTAATTACACGAATTCACATAAACACACAAAACTAATTTACAACAGTCATGTAAAAATACTCTTTCAAAGTTAAAATTACAAACCTTAATCTACAAATACATTGACACATCGGTAACTACAAGTTTTAATGTGCTGTAGGACCACGTGCTATGTTATGATATCTATGTTAAGATACATAAGTATAACTAGACCGAGGATAAAAGGTGAAGACCTTTTATCCTTCTGTCTTCTGTCAAAATTAACTGACAGCAACAGTAATGATTTAGCCCCAAGTTAGTTTGCTCGGGTCTGCGCCAAGGGCCCTTCATGGATTTGTCAAATTGGATGCGTCAGGTCCATACAAACATGATCAAATGCGGACTACGTTTGACCGGACCGTAGGTCGCATCCAGTGTGTCAAAGCCTTAAGAAATACAATCATTAATCGTGTTTTTTTTATTAATAATAATAATCTACCTATGCTGACTAGTAAAGTAAGGTTAGCCGGTAGTATACCACCCTTGGCAAATTCCTTACCTATTGCTTTATCTCAACTATTGGGTAGTTTGAGCCATACACCACCACGCGGGCTCAGTGCGGGTTGGTGGAGGGGTGTTTGCAAGGCAAGCGACTAACCCTGCTGCAGATGTTATCAAGCCGCCCAAGTCTGACTAGACTTTACGGCTAAAATCAACCGCTACTAGCCAGAACCAACGGCATAACGTGCCTTCCGAAGCACGGAGATGCTCATGATATACGACACTCATATGTTCGGAATGGTCATCTATCCAAACACGACTGCGCCGAAGGTTGCTTAACTTCGGTATCACTACCTAAGCGATGCTACCACTGCATTACGAGCACCTCTTTGACTATTTTACAATTCTGATTAATAGGATCAGTCGGATAGACGAATAATCATTCTAAAAATAATACTTATTAACAATATAAAAATGAGTATTTATATAAGAAGTTTAAGTAGATAAGGACTTCTACTATAAAATTTCTTTCAGTTATATTTCGGTCGTAAAGACATATAATATATCTACATTTTTTATTAATTTCGCCTCTGTTGCGCTGTAAGCCCATTACAAGTAGCATACCATGACCGTGCTATGTAGGAATGTGTCAGGAAAAAATCTTTCTATTAAAAACTACATAAAACATTAACCGTTCCGTCACCGACCAACAGACACCGTCGCAAGCCATGCAAGTAGCTTGTCTGACAAAATACGTTCTCGCTCAATCTCGCACCATATATTTTTATTTTATTTTTAATAATAACTTCATATTTCAGCAGTTATAATACAGATACAAATGTTAAGATAGATTTCAATTTTCTTAAGGCTTCGTAAACAACTATATACCTTTAGAAGCTTGACGCGGCGAAAAAAAAAGGGCCATGTAGGATGATCGATTACGTCACCCGCTGCGCGCCGAGCCCGGGTCGTAAACATGCCGTTTTTACGACTTGTTTACAGAAGTGGGTCGGCTCAAGTGACGATTTAATTGTAGCTAATGAATGAAGCTTTTAAACAGTGTCGAGTTTGTTGTGTTTCATCTACCTGAATAAGCATATTGAGCTGTGAATGTCAAAATCGTACCGCAATGATCATACTTCTGCCTTTAGATATTTTTATTTTGAAAAGTAGATCGATGACGTGTTATTTTTAATGTTTTAAAAGGAAGATTGGTTCAATTTACGTAAGAGAAATAAATAAAACGAGGCATTTCCGTATATTTTTTATCAATTTAGGCCTTTTAAAAATATCATAAAATTTTGGGATCGACGGAAGTTTCTAGCCGTAACAAAAAAAAACATAGTTATACTAGCTATAAGAATCAAGTAAAAATATTGATATGGTTTAATAGCTACATTCTTAGATTAACCACATTTGTCAATACAAAGTAGATTAAATAAACCAATGTCGAGAAATAAGTAAAACACTGAAGGAATACTACTTTCCACAATATTATTCTGCGTTTCTAATGTGTTTTATGAATAAACCTTAGTGATAGTTACTTGAAATATATACTCTTGTTTTCTACAAGAAAAGCTTATTACAATGATAAATAATAGTTTGATATAAATCAAAACTAATAGCAAGTACAACACAAATTAACACAAATGTCGTAATTTAATTTACGTAGGTATCGGCCATTTTTTGCCGCCAAAATTGCACTCGAATTGTATTATCACTTAAAATGTAGCTTTATCTTTTAATATCTGAACAGTTTAATGGTTTTAATGGTATCTTGACTAATTAACCTTACTTGTAATACACTGTTTATCTCGTATTATGCTATAGTTGTGCTAGAATAACCATATGTATTTCGATGATTTCCCAAAACCGAGTGAATTGCTTGGAAAAAACGTAAAAAAATCAAGTAACCACATGGGTACGAAGAGAAATACTATTCCACCGCATTATTTATCATATTAACTACGTAAAAACACTAACATACGTGTAAAAAGTGAATAAACATTATAAATAATGAATTTTATAAGTTCATAGTCATAACAACAAACACGGCAAAGTTGGCACAGACCACGCACAGATTTTAATATTTTTTGTGAGGCGCCTATGGCAAGTTTCGGCTTTGGACCACTGTAAATTAAGACATAGAATATACCGTAACGTTAAAATTACCGAGTGATTGAATGAATGCAATGGAACACGGCGAAATCTGAGTTTAAAAAAATAAAAACGCAAAAGGGACATTTGTCCCGTTGAGCCTACGACTGCATGTAAAAAAACGGGAGTTTGCTGCCGTTCAAGCTTCTAGCGGGTAAGAATGTAAACATCACTTGTACAATACAATTAAATCAATGCTAACGTTCGGCTATAGTGCTCTATAAAGGTACTTAAAATGAAAAGCGAAGGAACAAAACAAATAAATAAAATAAAACTTAGACACCAAAGAAGAATCATGCGGTAACAGATCTTTTAAAATTTCTATGTGACACAAAATTAACGTCTGTGAATCCACAACACCCATTATACAATTTGGCCAGAACAGTTCTTCGATGAGGGTGACAATGATATTTCTAGGCAGGCGTGACGGGGCCTTGAAATTGACCATGGACAACAACTGAGGGCAATCAATCATGTTCTTAATTAGCTTGTGAAGAAAAGACAAGTCCAACCGAGTTATTTGGTTTTCCAGAAGTCAATTTTGAAATGTATTAGCCTTTTATACATATATGAGACAGAAAACCGTCAATCCGTTCAGTGAGCAAGGTAGAGTGTATCGTGTTGCTTTCCTTGCCACGTTCCCAGCACGTTCTTGGTATGGTACGGTGCAGTGGGAAAAAAACCTGTAGTGTACATATATTATTTAGAAATTTTAAACACAAGTGTTGACAGTAAAGTTAAAATAGAAGGTATAGGTAAAGATAGTGTTAAGTCTACGATTAATTATTTAGAAAAATGAACTCTTCAGTCTTACACGGAGTCACCGAGGCCATAAACTCACATTAGTAGTAAAACTACACATCCAAAACGTGATAGTAGATAGGTACTTATAAAATCCTATTGAGGATATCGCCGCCTTACCAGTTTAAAGTCTGAAATCGCTTGCACCTAACCTCAAATTGACTTTTCTTTAAAGTGGTTTGTAACGTGTGTGTATACGATTTTATTTTGTGAGTGGTAAGGCGGATGTGTCCTCGACCTTACCTATACTATTTAAGTGATTTAATACAGTGCAAATAGTACATTTTAACTAACTAACATAGTGAAGTTTATTTGCGAGAACATTATCTACAGTACAAAATTTCTTTTACAAAAACATATACGCATTTGGCGTAGTGGTTAGCGCTCCCGACGCCGGCCGTAGCGGGTTCGAATCGTTTGTGTGATCACTACAAAAATTTGTACCTAAGTCATGGATGTTTATATGCATTCAAGTTTTTACAGGAGACGCTCCCGTCATAGTCGTTGTCTGGTATTCGTAACACAAGAAAAACATTTCCTTGCTACGAAATCCATGGAAACACTTATTCAAATAACAATATCGTCATCATTATCAGCTACAGGACGTCCACTGCTGAACATAGGCCTCGCCTATGGTTTTCCATAGCGACAATTATTATAAGAAGATATTAAACAATTATGACATAACAATAATATTATAGTGTTATTACGTTTATAGATAGATAGAACTATACAGGGTGTTGTTTTGGGCAACACACATCAAAATTATTCAAAAATCATCCAACTTAGGGATGATAATGTGAGTTTTGTTATTCTTAATAAAATATGTTCTTTAAATTATATGCAAGTTTTATAAAAGAACACCTCTTCACAACATTCTAAACTCTCACTCTGGCGACTTAGCGCGTATCTACGAAATACTACGCCGTAGCTAGTAAGCTACGACGAGGCCACCTGTTGTTGGCAGTTTTGACTCGCTCGCTGTATCGCAATAATGAAATGATTTTATGAAGGGATAATAATGAAGGGATTTTACCATTATAAAATCATTTTTTTGGCTTCTGAGTCGCTCGTCGCTGACCAAAACAAAACCCTGTTGGGCGTGCACCTGTAGAAAAGCGCGGTGCGGGCGGTGTGACAAATAATAAATATTTAAATGATATTATTTCGTAGATTAAACAATCTTAGAGTTAACATTATTAAGAAACATAAAAATATATAAAATTAAGTAAGAAATAGTAAAATTAAGTTTCGTAGTTATTGAATTCGATAGGTAAAGCTTAAAATCACAACGTAACACTGGATTAATAGGAACTTTGATTAAGTTAAATACTTAGAAACGTTAAACTAAAGGAGGTAACAAGTTAACTTCAGTTATTCAAATCAAATTGAAAGTCTAAATTATTGATGAATCTTACCTATTTCGACTACACAATATTATGTAGTGAGTTTAATAACAATTTCTCGCCTTTTATAATCTTCCCAAACAGTACTTTTTTTTTACAAAAACTGTATCAACAAATCAATTACACATTCAAAGAACGAATCTCAGAAACCGTTTTGATCCTATTTCTTAATTCTACCCGGTTATCGTAAAAATTGAATTGTCAAACTTGTCACGTACAGTCAACAGCACATCAAGTTGCCCACTTTTGTTGCAAACTAGCCCTTATCACAATAGCATTAGAAACCGCAGTGTTTACCTTAACTTGCTATTGTCCGTACCTCCCGCTTCCTCGCAAACTCACCCGCGTTCGTCCAATGTCAATAGAGTTCATTTTTGAACGCTTTTCGCCGCGCAGTGTCAGTGACAGGTCACATCCTTAAAGTAACTAGGTTAATACAGATATTTCACGGAGTTTTTCGTGTATTGAGTCGGTAATTTTCGCTCCTATTCCTAAGTAATAGGGTTCAAAGTAACTCGTCTGATGACCTACACGAGGTCTGGTTGCAGTCCGTCCTAGGACGCAAATTAGCTCGTAGTGCTTCAGACAGTAAGTAGACTCTACCTGTAAGTTAGAAAAAGTCAAGTTTAGTTCAAGCAAGCCTGGTGAGCCCTAGGCTGGGATCAGGAAACATGGCCGCCCAAAGCGGACCAAGGGTTTAATTTTTACTGACCAAAAAAGGAGATAATAACAGACTTTAAAATAAATTATAGTTTAAAAAACTAAAAAATACGCTTTAATAGCAATCGAACTGAAAAGTAGAAAATAGTTTTCTTCTATTTTCTGAATTTTTAGTATCAAGACGACAATTAATAATTTAAGAATCTAATTAATAATTTAATTTAAGAATTCATTTAATTTTAAAAATTGTCGAAACATTAAAATATTAAAGAAATTTAAATATGCGCGGATGCGCGCGCAATATTTCGGTAGCATCGACAATTATAATATTCGAGGAGTGAGAGTGCATGCACGCGAGGCAATTTGTAGCAGCAACTAATAAGGAAATTTGTCTTTTGAAAGTGGGGGAAACTAGAAAGAGGAACAGGCCGTGGGCAGCAGAGGGCCAATCGGCAGCAAGAGAAAGAGAATTTTTAAATTCAAGAGGCGACAACAAACCTATAATCGTCGAATTGAGTAGTGTTATGAAGAAAACCAGCTTTATTTCCGCCTACAAGAGATTCAACAAAGTTCCTGGTGCTGAAAATCTAAATAGCCAGCATCTTAATATCGACGGACCACTTCGTAAGCTATTCATTGGTGAGTCACTGACTTACAAACAAAAGAGACTCTTTTACCTCAGCAGAGAATATGCCAAAGCAAATGCGTTTAGATTTTGTTGGACGGCAAATGGCAACATCTACTTACGTCGCAAGGAGGGATCACCTCACATACGAATCAACACTTAGTCTGATTTAGAGAAACCAATGAATGGTAATTGACTAGTCGTGGTGCAGTTTGGCAAATTGAAGAGCGCGGATAGTTTTAATAGTTTTGATAGTATTAATATTGTTTTTCAAGTTGATTGCGATACCATAATTATTTTATCATTTCTCGACTGTACATACCTCCCATACACCAAACAACATAAATCTATTACACCTACTTTCTTACAAACGTTTTTCCGGGTCTATAGAATACGATTCAGGGATAACTAAAGCCGTTAAACCCGCTATGGGGGTTCTGTTGATGTTAACGGAGTATGTTTTTACTAGCACTCTCGAGAATGGATAGACTGAACCTATTCGAAGAAATCAACAACTCATGCTCAGTTCCTTGTGAACTGATCAATGACTCTGGATCCGTAAATAAAGCTCTAGACGAGTTCTCACACGCAGCATATCCCAAATCTATACTAATATTATAAAGCTGAAGAGTTTGTTTGTTTGTTTGTTTGTTTGTTTGAACGCGCTAATCTCAAAAACTACTGGCCCGATTTGAAAAATTTTTTTTACGTTGGATAGTCCATTTATCGAGGAAGGCTTTAGGCTATATAACATAAAGATACAACTCATAAGACCACAGTAGAAATGAAAAATGTTGCGAAAACGGGAGAAAGATATTCCTTTTGAGAGCTTCCGCTCCATACGCTGCGGAAACCGCTTAAGTTACACAAAAATCATGTATGACAGGATTGTTCAACATTAAAAGTTCTATAATAAAGTCCGTGACAGCATATGTCTATCTTTTATGGTTAACTTACTACAACCTTTTTTATGTTAATAAATTTGTAAAAAAATAATGCATTATTTTTAGAGGTGTATTATACACACAGGTATTTATTCTTATCAAAATGAATACATTCATCATCATGAGCATTTTATTTAGAACAAAGTTGCCCTTTATATCATTTGATTTCAATAAATATCTTAGGAGCTATCACAGTTTTAAATTTGATTTCAATAAATATCTTAGGAGCTATCACAGTTTTAACATAACTCCGCACCAAAATAATGTTCGCAGCTTAAGTACAACGTGCGCTTGCGCTAATATAAGTATTATAAAGCTGAAGAGATTGTTTGTTTGAACGCGCTTATCTCAGGAACGATGCTCAGGATATGCTGGACCGATTTGAAAAAATATTTCTGTGTTGGATAGCTTATTTATCGAGAAAGGCTTTAGGATATAAAACATGACGCTGCGACGGGAGGGGAGGGAGCAAACTCAAAACGCGCGGACGAAGTCGCGGGGGACCGCTAGTTTAATATAATCTCCATGAACATTCGGAGTATCAATAAGAACTTGGACTCTCTGTTAATCTACCTGTCTGGGTTAAGAATGAGTGTCGACATACTGGTTCTCTCGGAGTGCTGATGCGACGAATATTCGGTTCCTCCGTTGATTGACGGTTACTCTGTCCATTTCACAAAAAAAGGTTTAACCAAAATGATGGAGTCATCCTATACACAAAAACCGAACTTGAGGCAAACGTGGAGGCGAATTGTCTGGAAGCTAGATTTGGTAACACGACCGTCCTCGGTATTTACCGACCATTTTGTTTTAAAAACACTACGAATTTCGTAACGCCTTAGACATTTACTTGTCTAAAATTAGATCCCGAAATGTGGTAGTGACCGGTGATATAAACATTGACACACTTGACACTAACAACGATGAGGTCGCAGACTACCTATAAATCATTGGTTCACACGGTTTGCTCAACTCAATTGACATTCCTACCCATGGACGCACTTGCCTCGACCACATCATGTGCAAACTATCAGATAATTTCAAATGTTTTGTTCTTGAAACAGACATTACCGAACACTATCCACTGCTACTATCTATCGCCAGCTGCAACGTGTCTGCTTCTAGCAATATGCAATCCAATACATTTACCAGATCAAGGCTGAACTATGAGGCACTAGAAGATGCTATTAAAGCCAAGGACTGGAATTCCTTTCTAGAAATCCAGGACCCTAATATCGCTGCCGAAACCTTAGTGGGAACCCTTCGAGACTTAATCAGCTCTAACACTACAACCGACACTATAACCCGTAAGAAGAAACCTCTTAAACCATGGATCACACCTTCTGTAGTTAAAAGCTTCAGAACAAGAGATCGCATGCACCAATACACCAAGAAACACCCCGAGAATATTCAGGCTAAGGCTGCATACTTGAGTTACCGAAACATGTGCAACCAAGTGGCAAAATTACTGAAACTTGAATACTTTAAAAACAAATTCCAGCAATATTTCAAAAATAACAAGGGCACATGGAACACTGTAAAAGAACTGTGCAATATTAACACTAAGAACTCCCAGGCAACAGCGTTACTTTCATTGTCTCAGAATCATAAAGGGTCTCTTAACACAGTGAATAAATTCTTCACAGGCATTGGGTCAGAGCTTGCATCAAACATACACGTAGATAGAAAGTAAACGGCTCCTGGCGGACAACCAGTTTGGCTTCCGTCACGGAAGGAATACTGAAGAGGCTGTTGTTTCCCTGGTAAGAACAGTTTCGGAGACACTGGACAGTGGTGGAAGATGTGCAGCTATCTTTCTTGACCTCAAAAAGGCGTTTGATACGGTGTCAATACCCATCCTCTTGAGGAAACTGGAAAACTTGCGAATTAGGGGTAGTGCACTCAATTGGTTTAAAGACTACCTCAGGAACAGAACTCAGGTGGTCAAAATATCAAACATGCTCAGGGATAGTCTACCCATCACTTACGGCATCCCCCAAGGCAGCACACTCGGGCCCACCCTGTTTTTAGCCTACATAAATGACCTGTGTAAGCTTGACACACTTGGGGTAACACTTACCTTTGCAGACGACACTGCCTTGATCTACAGTGGGGAGTCATGGACTGATGTCCAAGAACTAGCGGAAAGAGGTCTGGCAGAGGTCTTGAGATGGCTTGATGACAACCTACAGACAATTAACGTCAGTAAAACTAAACTCATCTGTTTTAGGATAACTAGCGTCTCCAGCCCACCGCCGGGCTTCTGTTTGAGGGCTCATTCTGGTTCCTGTTCATCGTACGGTCAACAGTACAGCTGCGGCTGTCCACACATTCTGGAGGCAGATACTCACAAATACCTAGGAATCACAATTGACAAAAAATTGAACTGGCAACCTCACATTTCCGGCCTAAGCAAGAGGGTAAGAAAACTCTTACCGATATTCAAAAGCCTACGAGAAGCAGCTGACGTAAACTTGTTAAGAAACATATATCTAGCGCTATGTCAATCTCTACTAACCTACTGCATTCCGGTTTGGGGTTGTGCAGCTGCAACCCACTTTATCGAGCTAGAAAGAGCACAAAGAGCGATCATTAAAGTAATGCTGCGGAAACCAAGGATATATCCAGCCAAAACACTGTATGCAGACTCAAACCTGCTCACGGTGAGACAGTTGTTTATTTTCAGTTCCGTTCTCCGATACCATAAAACGATAGATCCTAGGGTAATTGATCCTCACAGAAGAAGACCTCGAATCCCTGTACCTTTCATGCACACAGCGTTCGGTCATCGCCAGGAGGTTTTTAGTAGTCCCTTCCTGTACAGACACTTCAGCAACCTATGCCAAGTGACAAAAATGAATAGAGGGAAGCTCAAGGAAACACTAAAGACCCGGCTGAGTGACCTTTCATATGCTGACACTGAACAACTCCTGCACCCACTGCGTTAAAACCTACATATGCACACACATACACTTCCCCATACACACTTGCACACATTAACACACACACACGCGCTCACACATGCACACACGCTCAGACGCATACACACACACACACACACACACACGTATGTACACACACATACATACGCGCACACACGCACACACGCGTGCAGTCACACACAGTCTCAAAGTAGTGATATCGCTCTTCACCCTAAGCCCTAATGAATAGTAGTACAGTACAATCCAATTACAGCTTTGCTGAGTAGTCTGATCCACACAATGATCATTAGTTAAAAATCCACTATTGGGGTGGAGGGCTGTCATCCTGAGATACAGGATATCTCCTAGTTCAGGTGACAGCCAGCCATATTATTACCAATTTGTTTTAACTGTTACATGTATTAATTGAAAGTTAATTGAAAGAATAACATTTTCATTGGCTTTCAGCAAGTGGCATAGGCTAAATAACATGCTCATTAATCTAAATATGTATTTTTTATCCTGATGATCCTACTCAGGACTTTCATATAAAACTATGAGATTATTGTATTGTCATCGGTCCTTGACCCCTGTGCAAATTTCTATGTTAATCAGACCCCTGGAAGGAGGTGAAAATGAAGATCAAAGATTCCGTTACATACATACATACAGGTCAAGCTAATTAAAGCGTGGTAAAAACCAGCCAAATGCGAGTCGGACTCGCGCACTGAGGGTTCCGTGCCAACTTAAACTAATTTAGGGCATCCACTTACTTCCACTTAGCTGAAATACCACAATATTTTTTTGACAACAAATATAACTTTGTTTTTCATTGTGTTTGTATGAAGAACAAAGTTATGTTTGCGGTTGTTTAAAATGTGCTATATCTCAAAAGCTACTTGTTCGATCTCATCCAAACCAATTATCGTTTATATATTTTCCCCCCGCCCTTTTGGCCCCGGGCTGTTGCAATGGCCTCCCATTTTACTTACTTTTTGGGGTTCCGTAGCCGAATGGTAAAAAATGGAACCCTTATCATTTCGTCAAGACTGTCTGTCTGTTTTTCCGTCTGTATACGAGGCCAGTTTATTCTGAGACTATAAGTATTACACAGATGCAACTTGTTACGTAGATGTATCCTGCCAATCGCTGTACGATTCCCACACAAAAATAAAAAAATATGACTTAGGACAGGGGCTCCTATACAGGTAGTCTTAGTTCAAACCTATGCATGTAAGGTGTCTATAGGTAGGTCTCTTAAAATGACATCGAGGTTCCCTAAACCATTTTATCTGTAGGTCAAACGTTTGTAAGATAGACGCTTCCAAAGTGGTAAAATGGGCCTCTAACTTTTGAAAAAAATACACGATGTAGGTCGCAAGCAAAATTAGATCTCATCTTCATAGTCACAAGGCTCACTGCACACTGCACCCAACCACAGAAATAATCAGCGGCGCGGCTCCTAGCCCTCCGTGCCTCCGTCGCCTTCAGCCATCCCCGCTCAATTAGTCATTCATGCCTTTATGTCATCGGCTACTTTGAACCGCAAGCAAAACTAGACCTCACCTTCATAGCCATAAGGCTCACTGCACACTGCACCCAACCACAGCATTAAACAGCGGCGCGGCTCCTAGCCCTCCGTCGCCGTCAGCCATCCCCGCTTAATTAGTCATTCATGCCTTTATGTCATCAGCTACTTTAAACCGCAAGCAAAACTAGACCTCACCTTCATAGCCATAAGGCTCACTGCACACTGCACCCAACCACAGCATTAAACAGTGACGCAGCTCCTAGCCCTCCGTTACCGTCAGCCATCTCCACTAAAGTAGTCATTCATGCCTTTATGTAATCAGATACTTTAAATCGCAAGCAAAACTAGACCTCACCTTCATAGCCATACGGCTCACTGCACACTGCACCCAACCACAGCATTAAACAGCGGCGCGGCTCCTAGCCCTCCGTCGCCGTCGGCCATCCCCGCTTAATTAGTCATTCATGCCTTTATGTCATCAGCTACTTTAAACCGCAAGCAAAACTAGACCTCACCTTCATAGCCATAAGGCTCACTGCACACTGCACCCAACCACAGCATTAAACAGCGGCGCGGCTCCTAGCCCTCCGTCGCCGTCAGCCATCCCCGCTTAATTAGTCATTCATGCCTTTATGTCATCAGCTACTTTAAACCGCAAGCAAAACTAGACCTCACCTTCATAGCCATAAGGCTCACTGCACACTGCACCCAACCACAGCATTAAACAGTGACGCAGCTCCTAGCCCTCCGTTACCGTCAGCCATCTCCACTAAAGTAGTCATTCATGCCTTTATGTAATCAGATACTTTAAATCGCAAGCAAAACTAGACCTCACCTTCATAGCCATACGGCTCACTGCACACTGCACCCAACCACAGCATTAAACAGCGGCGCGGCCCCTAGCCCTCCGTCGCCGTCAGCCATCTCCACTAAAATAGTCATTCATGCCTTTAAGTCATCAGTTACTTTAAATCGCAAGCAAAACTAGACCTCACCTTCATAGCCTTAAGGCTCACTGCACACTGCACCCAACCACAGCATTAAGCAGCGGCGCACATCCTAACCCTCCATCACCGTCAGCCATCTCCGCTAAATTAGTCATTCATAAAATCGCAAACAAAACTAGACCTCACCTTGATAGCCATAAGGCTAACTGCACACTGCACCCAACCACAGCATTTAACAGCGGCGCGGCCCCTAGCCCTCCGTCACCGTCCGCTATCCCAGCTAAAATAGTCATTCATGCCTATATGTCATCAGCTACTTTAAACCGCAATCAAAACTAGACCTCACCTTCATAGCCATAAGGCTCACTGCACACTGCACCCAACCACAGCATTAAACAGCGGCGCGGCTCCTAGCCCTCCGTCGCCGTCGGCCATCCCCGCTAAAATATTCATTCATGCCTTTAAGTCATCACCTACTTTAAACCGCAAGCAAAACTAGACCTCACCTTCATAGCGATTCGCCGTCAGCCATCCCCGCGAAATTAGTCATTCATGCCCTTTTGTCATAAGCTACTTAAAACCGCAAGCAAAACTAGACCTCACCTTCATAGCCATAAGGCTCACTGCACACTGCACCCAACCACAGCATTAAACAGCGGCGCGGCTCCTAGCCCTCCGTCGCCGTCGGCCATCCCCGCTAGATACTTTGCGCGCGCGCAGTCACCACAAGAACAGCTTTCTGTCAGAGTGCACAGGCCCCGCGCTGTTGCTATCGCCTCCCATTTGATTTGCTCGTCGAGAGTCCCGCTTCTGCTTAGGAGATTCTGGAAAAGAAATAAGTTTCAGGAACTTTTCAAAAACCAACCAAATATAAAAAATAAAATCGTGGTAATTCCTACTTTGATTGGTTAACAAACTTGTCAAAAAATGCTTTTGCTATGACGTTTATAAGGCGTTTGTAGTCTCGTAGCAAGATGGGTAACCGTGATTCTAAAAAGAAATAATCCACTTACAATAAACAAGACGACAGTGAGCACGATCGAGTGTAATCTTTTTTTATCGCCTGACTTTTGTTTGTTATTTTTGAGGTCATTATTGTCGAAAAAAATCAATATAAAAACTTATATTCGTACCCTTATTGCAAAAACCAACTATCTGCATTTTTTTACCAAAAACGAGTTAAATACACCAATCGATTCGTCTCTTCGCGATAAAGCTACGGGTAAAACCCATTACCTGCTACGACGATTCGTTACAAATATAGCTAAAGTAAAAAGCAACTAACTACAAGTATAATAAAATTATCTCCATAAAAAAAATAGTAAAATCATTTAATACATAAAAAATTGTAAACGAATGGCACAAAAACCATATTTTGTATTATAACAGGTTTCAGCTGTAGTTGCTTAATTTAAAATTTGCCAAGATTATTCTGTTAATACATATTAACCTGCGATAACTAGTTTTAGCTCTTATTAATGAACTAGAAATTGCTGATTTATCTACCAGTAAATCAAACTAAACTATAGGAACAAAAGCTTATGGATGGAATTTAGGTATTTTCGTGAAGTACTTATTATGCGGTTTTCGTTGGCACAAAGAAATAAAGCGTGTTTTGTTATATTTGCTGAAAGTAATCCTCCCTAGCCGCGCCACATAGTTTAAAGATTGATTAATCGAAATGAATAGTTTCTTAAGAGAAAACTGTATCAACGAAGAGCAGAGAATAGGTACTATAATATAAATTGATTGATGGATAGTTAATATGAAATATTGCAAAAGTTAGAAAACAAAAACCCAACTACGACAAAAAACGACGCTGAAAAAGTATAAAACAAGATTTTCAGAATACTGAACTGAACAAAGTTGCTAATGTAGTTGCAAGTAAATGGACACAGTAGACTCTACCAAGACGCCTTCGTTGTAAATTGACAATAATGTCATGCAATACTAAGCAATACTCTGAAGTATGCAATATTCACTATGTAGAAATAAATTTTCATGTTTGGAAAACCGCAGTCACACGTTGTCAAAGTGCTACGGTAGGTATATGTAACGTGTGACTACGCCTACGTGTGATCAGTAGTTTAGAAGTTACGAGGGAACAGATGAACAGACATACATAGCCTGTCAAAACCATAACCCCTCATTTTGCTTTGCCGTAGTCGGATAAAAATTGTCTTGCTGCAGAGTATGCCATACAGCTGGACCACATTCTACGTCCAATAACTCCTTAACTAGAGGGGATTACTGGACCATATTTGTCGTATGCAAGGTACTCTTTAAGTAGATTTATTCGGGATATTGATTGATTAATAGTTATTTGTACTCTATTTAATTTGAGGTGGCGCGGCCAGAGAGCACTGCCTCGCGGCCGGACCACAAAAGTTGTTAATTGAAAAGTTATCTTTTGAGATACTGAAAAATACACATATATATATTTCGATGAAAGTACACTTTAGGTAGTTTTATTTAGAACTATAGTATCTGAGTACTAAATTGTGGTCCAGCCACGGAGGATCACACGACATTGGATGTTACTGCATCAACGAAAACTGACAAGGTACAATATAAGGTAAATTACGACAACTCCTTCATCTTATCCAACCCATGGTTATAAATAAACAGAGGACCAGTAACAGAGAGAACGAACAAGGTGTTTCAGAATTATCTCTGCAGGCCACCAGTTCCAGGGTTATCTTTCCACCCCTACAACAACTGTTCAGCAGACCTCTACCTATAATGGTAGCAAAAAAAGGACCTTACAAATCTGTGCACTAAAGGGGTGATACCGGAGAAATTTCATGGTTGGTTCCAATCTCTGGCTACTGAAGCTAGCAGTGTCGATAGATTGCTAGAAGCAAATCTCACCGATACATCATCAGTAGAATGATTTTTAATTTTAATGATTATTAATGTTACTTGTACTAATTTTAATTTAACTTCACTTATTATATCAATTATTAAAGATTTTTATTAAATGTTTTGTTTACATTACTTATTCTAATATCTATACTTAATGCTTAATACGTACAAAAGGTACTGTTTAACTCAGTATTTTGTACAGATTAGAAAAAACACCTGCAGATAATAGATAAAGATTTAATTTATATTCAGGCAAAACCAACTAATGATATTCTTTTTATTTTTGTACTGGCAATAGCTGTACTAAATCTGTTTTTGTCTTGAAGATTATAATATTTTGATATAAGAGAATGAAATTAAACTGCCCGTAGAGCTACCAGAATAGTGATTCTGGAAATACGGTAGTTTCGCTACATTCAGGCAAAACCAACTAAATGAGCTCCTTACCGGTTATTTCCTGATTTATCTATTAAATTTAGTAATTTTTCTTCAATTATTATCCTACTTAATGAAACAAGAATATTTGCTTATTTATAATTAACCATTAATATATAAAATAAACGTTACTGTAATATATTTTTGTGTCGTCAAACTTTCAAGTGCTTAAATCTCAAAAACATTTTGGTAAAATTTTGGTGCAGATAATTGGTTTTTGCAATAAGGGTACGTTGAATTCTTTTACTAATTTTTATTAATAACAAACAAGAAAAAATTAAACTAAGACATGTAACATAAAAAAATAACTTAATATCTACCTATTCAAAAACGAAACCATTTCCTTGCGGCAAGGAGGCTATGATGCTGGCTGCGTTGCCGCGTTGGATAGCTATGCTGATCTTTTGAGCAAGGAACCAGCCAGGTTTATTATTGGCTGTTAAATAATTTAATTTTGGCACAATTTTTCTAAACAGCAATTTAGCAGAGGGTCCCCACGGCCCAAATGTTTCAACGCCAAACGGCGCAAACACATAATCACTTGCAAGTACCACTATAATATTATAAGTATTTACTATAGTTCTAGAGAAATAATAAAAACGGAATTATTAATTAATGAATATTTTAGAGTTGTGGGATATTGACCAATCTTTATAGATTCTAAGGGCAGTCGTTTAACCATCTCCTTTCCTCACCAATGGTCAACATTAAAATCAACATTCTGTCCATTGATTAAGGTGCCTGTTTTTAAAAAATATTAATTATTCAACCAATGGCAACGACTTTTAACCATTGGTTGAATTAACTATCAATCACGAAACCGATCCTAAATTCCAACCAAGATCTGACAACGGGACTGAAAGAAAATCAAAGAGTTGTGATTACAAGATTTAAAGCAAGATAAATATCTATTGTTATCATTTTTGGAGAACTAGTCAGTGATAAATTCGTATTTCTTGGTTTCGAGGTTCCGAATATGAAAAAAATAAGAGAAAGCGAAAAAAATATTTGGAAAGACATCACTAAACATTAACACAGAACAGTAAATGGCAAGAGAGTAAAAAAAAAACTGGCCTATATAAGGGTGATCTCTCAGCCAATCTGTTCATGTGGCAAGATTTGTGTGTGTGATGATAAGAATCATCTTTGTGATGCGATATGCACTGATTATAAGGAAGTATTATTATTTAATCTTTTATTTAAATTTTATTTAATTTCAGTATGTAGATCTAGTAAGGCTTTCATCCAAAATTTCGTAAATGTATGTATGGAAGTCCACGGATTTCTCGAAAACGAGAACAGCGAGATGATTCTTGATGATCATAATCAATCAGGTAGATTACAAATTAACGTACTCAACGTTTACTGACATCAGCGATAAATCATATACAATACTAGCGGTCCCCCGCGACTTCGTCCGCGCGTTTTGAGTTTGCTCCCTCCCCTCCCGTCGCAGCGTCATGTTTTATATCCTAAAGCCTTTCACGATAAATAAGCTATCCAACACAGAAATATTTTTTCAAATCGGTCCAGCAGTTCCTGAGATAAGCGCGTTCAAACAAACAAACTCTTCAGCTTCATAATATATAGCGGTCCCCCGCGACTTCGTCCGCGCGTTTTGAGTTTGCTCCCTCCCCTCCCGTCGCAGCGTCATGTTTTATATCCTAAAGCCTTTCTCGATAAATAAGCTATCCAACACAGAAATATATTTCAAATCGGTCCAGCAGTTCCTATAAGATAAGCGCGTACAAACAAACAAACTCTTCAGCTTTATAATATATTAGCGAAAGCGCACGTTGTACTTAAACTGCGAACATTATTTTGGTGCGGAGTTATGTTAAAACTGTGATAGCTCCTAAGATATTTATTGAAATCAAATGGTATAAAGGGCAACTTGATTCTAAATGAAATGCTCGTGATGATGAATGTATTTATTTTGATAAGAATAAATACCTGTGTGTATAATACACCTCTAAAAATAATGCATTATTTTTTTACAAATTTATTAACATAAAAAAGGTTGTAGTAAGTCAACCATAAAAGATAGACATATGCTGTCGCGGACTTTATTATAGAACTCTTAATGTTGAACAATCCTGTGATACATTATTTTTGTGTAACTTTAGCGGTTTCCGCAGCGGAAGCTCTCAAAAGGAATATCTTTCACCCGTTTTCGCAACATTTTTCATTGCTGCTGTGGTCTTGTGAGCCGTATCTTTATGTTATACTAGCGGTCCCCCGCGACTTCGTCCGCGCGTTTTGAGTTTGCTACCTCCCCTCCCGTCGCAGCGTCATGTTTTATATCCTAAAGCCTTTCTCGATAAATAAGCTATCCAACACAGAAATATTTTTTCAAATCGGTCCAGCAGTTCCTGAGATAAGCGCGTTCAAGCAAACAAACTCTTCAGCTTTATAATATATTAGCGCAAGCGCACGTTGTACTTAAGCTGCGAACATTATTTTGGTGCGGAGTTATGTTAAAACTGTGATAGCTCCTAAGATATTTATTGAAATCAAATGATATAAAGGGCAACTTGGTTCTAAATGAAATGCTCGTGATGATGAATGTATCTATTTTGATAAGAATAAATACCTGTGTGTATAATACACCTCTAAAAATAATGCATTATTTTTTTTACAAATTTATTAACATAAAAAAGGTTGTAGTAAGTCAACCATAAAAGATAGACATATGCTGTCGCGGACTTTATTATAGAACTCTTAATGTTGAACAATCCTGTCATACATGATTTTTGTGTAACTTAAGCGGTTTCCGCAGCGTATGCAGCGGAAGCTCTCAAAAGGAATATCTTTCTCCCGTTTTCGCAACATTTTTCATTTCTGCTGTGGTCTTATGAGTCGTACCTTTATGTTATATAGCCTAAAGCCTTCCTCGATAAATGGACTATCCAACGTAAAAAAAATTTTTCAAATCGGGCCAGTAGTTTTTGAGATTAGCGCGTTCAAACAAACAAACAAACAAACAAACAAACAAACAAACAAACAAACAAACAAACTCTTCAGCTTTATAATATTAGTATAGATTTTATTTGCTTTGCGGCGATACGTGTCTGGACGTCTTCAAACTTTTTATGGATGGAGTACTCATTTGCTACGGCTCATAAGTTGACTATGTTATGGTTAAAGCGTAGCCAGAACTGCTGAAGTTTTCTATGAGCTGGATGAAACTTCATTTGCTACCAGAAACTTCAGATAAATATAGACTTTACGTCTATAAGAATAGGGCTCAATGCACACTACACCCGACCGTATCTCAAGCACGCTACTAGTCTCCAAGAAAACTACACCTCACTTTCAAAGCCATAAGGCTCACTGCACACTGCACCCAACCACAGCATTAAACAGCGGTGCAGCTCCTAGCCCTCCGTTACCGTCAGCCATCTCCACTAAAGTAGTCATTCATGCCTTTATGTCATCAGATACTTTAAACCGCAAGCAAAACTAGACCTCACCTTCATAGTCACAAGGCTCACTGCACATTGCACCTAACCACAGCAATAAACAGCGGAGCAGCAGAAAATCAAAGAGTTGTGATTACAAGATTCAAAGCAAGATAAATATCTATTGTTATCATTTTTGGAGAACTAGTCAGTGATAAATTCGTATTTCTTGGTTTCGAGGTTCCGAATATGAAAAAAATAAGAGAGAGCGAAAAAAATATTTGGAAAGACATCACTAAACATTAACACAGAACAGTAAATGGCAAGAGAGTAAAAAAAAACTGGCCTATATAAGGGTGATCTCTCAGCCAATCTGTTCATGTGGCAAGATTTGTGTGTGTGATGATAAGAATCATCTTTGTGATGCGATATGCACTGATTATAAGGAAGTATTATTAATTAATCCTATCACTGCTTAATAGGACTATTTAGTTTAATTAAAATACGTTACAAGCTCGTTAATCCCGAAGGCTTAATCCAGATTTCGCTAATCCAATAAATTGCTGAAGATTTGCTCTTTACACTTTTAAAGGCTTCAAACTGACGGTTTATTTAATTGTTGTAGATGTTTACATTCGGTGTAGCGTTGTTTTGCAATATGCCTAAGCCTCTTTAAGGCAAGAGTGAACAGGCTGCTTCTAAGCAGATATGCACCACCCTAGACCTCACCCACACCTGACATCGGATGCGATCAAGGTCAAATATTTGCTTAGCAAAGAATATTTAAAAATGCCCAAGTTTTGGTTTTTGCCACGAAGGTGGCTAATTTTGATGACAGGAATAGATTAAGATGATTCTTTCAGTCTGACCGGACTTCAAGCGTGAAAGATTAAAGAACAGTTTTGGGGACATTATATGCCCCGCATTGATAGCTTATCGCAATTGAGTATGGCCGACTTCCAGGTTTAATTTCGTCTCATAAGATAGCGCTATGAGTGACAGCTAAAGGTGGAAGTGAGTAAGAAGATTAATGAACAACAAAATTGCGGGAAGTTGCCCCCGCCTGCTTTATAATCTGTGCAATAATCGACCAAACTAAAAAATATATCGTCAAAGACAAACAATGTGTCACAATTTAAAATTAATAAAAAAAAACGACTTCAAAACCAAAATACACTAAAAAGTCTTAAATAAACTCTTCACAATTGAAAGGAAAGGAATCCGTTTTAGGCAAACAATTTCTTTTTGGAGTCGGTGCTGTAATAGTTGATGCTTGATGGTCAAAGTGATGGCACCGACTCCAAAAAGAAATTGTTTGCCTAAAACGGATTCCTTTCCTTTCTACTGTGAAGAGTTTATTTAAGACTTATTAGTGTATTTTGGTTTTGAAGTCGGTTTTTACTTTTTTTTAAAGTTTATTTTATTTCTTCATTTTTAGTGATTACATAAGAGGAGGGAGGGGGGAGTTGCACCTTATGATTCTATTTTTTAAGAAGCTTCAAATTACCTATCATAAGTTCCGTCATTATAATTACTGAACTCCTAAGCGTTAAGGAGTTCCAACATCAGCTCAGCCCCACAAAATGTTGATTATCAGACGTAACAACACGTCAACATTAAGATTCTAGTAAAGATACACTATACGTGCCTTCAAAATTTGAGGGTTTCCCTCGATTACACTAAGATCCCGTCATCAGATCCCGAAATAGAAAAAAATGGGACCAACTAGAAGTATGTAGGCGAAAAAATTTTTCGATTTGGTCGACAAACGACTGAGATATGAGGTAACATACATACAAAAAAAAAACATACAGTCGAATTGATAACCTCCTCCTTTTTTGAAGTCGGTTAAAAATAAAAGTGTCACTATGTATGGCGGGCACCCGAATATTATGGTTGTAGATTTTAAATTGTTAAAAATTAGACCAATTGTATTTTTTTAAATCAGTGACTTAATAACACACGCTTTTAATGTTTAGCTAATCTTAAAAACATGGAAAGCTTGTTTATTTTATTAATATGACGTAACTCAATTATCTTTAACTCCATGTCTGATTGTAGCAATTAAAACTAAATTACTTTCCACCCTAGGGATGGAAAAGCTATTTTCCACCCGTCTATTTTCACATGAAAGTTCAATTTTCCGAACAGAAGAAATGAAAAAGTTTTTTAATCGATATTAATTGAACATTGATACTCTTGCTCCGATGTTAACATCGATGTTTTTCTTATATCAAATATCTCTACCATAAAGTATAAACCATCCATTTTATTAATAATATTTACGTAAATATGCTAGGTGGGTGTATTTGGTGTATAATGATGATGCAAAGGTCGACATATTTTCATATAAGTGATAAGTTATTTTAACAAATTCTACATAATCAAAGACTCACCTCCATAACCTCAATATTGCTGGCCTGCCACATGTCAGCGTCCCTCAACTGTTTTTCCTCTTTAGACTTGCTTTTCTTGGGCTTTTTCAAGGTGCCGCAGTAAACTGACAGGTCCTCACTGGCTGCCAGCGACGTTTCGTCGAACTGTAAGGAGTTCGCGTCGCAGGAGGTGGAGGCATTGTCCAGATCCTGGTGAAGAGATATAGGTGTTTATTAACACATTGAATGCGTTAAAAAATACGTTGAAAAGCCCAGGAAGAATAAACCAACACTTATATAAAATGACGTTAGAAAAAGACGCTATACAGGGTGTTGTTTTGGTCAGCGACGAGCGACTCAGGGGTGGCTGTACAAACGATACTAATGCCAAAAAATATATATTAGAAAATACATATATTTTTAAATGGAAAAATCCACATTCAATCCCACAAAAACATTTTTTTATGCGGTACAGCAATCGAGTTAAAACTACCAACACCAGGTAGCCTCTTCGTAGCTTACTAGCTTCGGCATAGTATTTCGTAGATAAGAGCTAGCTACAAAGTGGGCATAACCAATGAATAAAACAACAACAGTAAAACATCCAATATGCTAGTGCTCATTACACAAACGTTTAACCCTTGCGGGATTCGAACCCGCGACCGCTAGCTTTGGATTCCGGAGCGCGAATCATTACTATCAGTCGAACGTCATCCAAATAGGAAAAATATAAACTTTGTCGCACATCATTAAATAAAAAAACTATGAAAGCACTCCGGGAGTGCCGGCAGAAGTAAAAACTTGAATATCAACGTTGTGCATTTTTGATTTTTTGGAATAGTTATTATCAATACAAAGTAGGTACTATCATTTTTGTGATAGAATACAATAATAATAATAATAATAATAATAATATAATATTTTTATAGAATACAATATTTATTTATTGCGCTATCGTACACAAACATTACAATTTATATTATATTAAATTACATTAAAAAGTTTATCTCTCAGAAAAATCAACTTACATCCATAATTTCGCCAACCGTCTTACGGTTTTTCGATCAGCCCACGTGTCCTGACGCGAGTTTCACATTTTTCCCCCATCCCACAAAAGTGCTCAACGCCGCTAAAGAAGTTTTCACTTCAATAATACAAGAGATCACAACTAAACATGTACAATTTGGGCTGTCTTAGTGCTTCGAGCAACTTCTTCCAAATAACCTTTAAGTAAGGAACAGCTTAAAGAAAAATAGAAGAGGCATAATTATTGGCATTAAAATTTTGAAAATATTATAACTTTAATTCGTTAAGACTAGAATCTTCCATTAACGATCAACAAGTTCGGTCATTTTTTATCCATGACGACCTTGTAAAAAGCGCAGGGCCAAATCGGACAGACTTCTTGTGATCGGTCGCTGTGGAAAACTGTGGGGGAGGCCTATGTTCAGCAGTGGATGTCCTTTGGCTGATAATGATGATGAAGTTCGGTCATGACGCGCCTGTTCTATTTGGTCAATACTTATGACATCCTGTATATCATACCTGCTCTAGAGCTAACGTGGATTCCAAGTCGGCGTACAGTTGTATCTGATCGAAGTCTTCGTCATGGAGTGTCGATGTGGAGGTCGCATCCGCTGATGCATCGTTCTTGAGGGGGTGGTAGTTCATCTGTGGACAAATAAATGAACTATATATTTTTCTAAAACACTTCGTGCACAAACAAAAGGTGCACATGGGGGACTTAATGCTAAAAGAATTCTCTACCTGTCAACCATAGGTATATACAGAGAAAATGCTGGCGGCTCGATGGAAGTGATAGTAAACTATCTTTATATATATAATTCTTCTGTGAGTGTGTATGTCACTGAACTTCTCTCAAACGACTGGACCGATTTTGATGAATTTTTTGTGCGTGTTCAAGGGGATCTGGGAATGGTTTAGATTCACTTTTTTTTTAAATTTCCAAATTAAAGACGTGTACACAGGACAACGTCTGTCGGGTATGCTAGTTTACTTATATTTAATTAATACCTATCCTTGTGTACCGAGTGGCTATTACTAAATTTTGCATGTTATTATTGTGTTAGAGTTCCTAGATTATAAGATCAATTAATTAATAATGATAATCAGCTGGGCAGCTCATCTCATCTAGACCTCAGTGTCTAAAGACTTCAACCAGTGTGTGTTACCAGTGATGGATGACATCAGGCGCGGATCCCGCCCTCCAAAAAGGTTGTGGGCACGCCATGTTTTTTCAATGAACACGAAGGCACGCAAGTTTAATTTATTTCTGATTTAACATAACATAAATTAAAGCGAGAGCGCGCAAAAATTGGTTTATCATACCAACAACATGATTAAATTTAAAACACGAGCGAGGCGAGCGCGCGATGATTTATTTCAGCGCTTCCCAAACCAAGAAAAAAGTAAAAACCGACTTCGAAACCGGTTTTTACTTTTTTTAAAAGTTTATTTTATTTATTCATTTTTAGTGATTACATAAGAGGGGTAGGGGGGTAGTTGCACCTTATGATTCTTTTTTTTAAGAAGCTACAAATTACCTATCATAAGTTCCGTCATTATAATTACTGAACTCTTAAGCGTTAAGGAGTTCCACCATCAGCTCAGCCCCACAAAATGTTGACTATCAGACGTAACAACACGTCAAAATTAAGATTCTAGTAAAGAAACACTAGACGTGCCTTTAAAATTTGAGGGTGTCCCTCGATTACACTAAGATCCCGTCATCAGATCCCAAAATGGAAAAAAATAGGACCAACTAGAAGGTACACCCTCTATGTAGGCGAAAAAATTTTTCGATTTGGTCGACAAACGACTGAGATATGAGGTAACATACATACAAAAAAAAAAACATACAGTCAAATTGATAACCTCCTCCTTTTTTGAAGTCAGTTAAAAAGTAGAAAACAAAAGCGCGAGCGAAGCGAGCGCGCTAAAATTTGTATCACAAGACGACGCTTATGAAAACCAGAAAATGGTAAGAAATAATGAGCAAGTGTAGTACTAACGAGATCTTTGTTTAGTCTACTTTCCTATGGACGCTTCCTCTTGTAGTAAAATGACAAACAGTTTCTGCCATGCACTTTATAAATTGTGATTAGGGATGTGGGCATGCTTACAGTGCCCACAACGGTGTATCCGCTCATGGATGACATACGGATCCGAAACATGGTCTAACTAAAAGGTAAGGCATCATAAAGAAGCTCATAATCACACAACGAGCGATGGACCTTAAATTATACCTGTACGTAAAATAACAAAATAATAATTATAATATGAGTATAATTAAGGTAATACGATGTCCACGAGAACTCTGACAACAAACTGTAACACAGTTTGGCAGAATATTGTAAAGAAACATGTAGTGTTACTTTAAAAAAATAAACTAAAAAAAAATGGAGAGGGCCATGCTGGGTGTTTCTCTACGGGATCGAACCAGAAATGAGGAGATACGTAGAACTAAGGTAACGGACATAGCCTTGAGAATCAGTAAGCTCAAGTGGCAATCGGCACATAGCGCGGAGAACTGATGGCCGTTGTGGCAGAAAAGTTCTAGATTGGAGACCCTTCGACCAAAGACGCAGCGTAGGACGTCCACCAATAAAATGGACTAACGAACTTATAAAGATCGCAGGATCAAACTGGATGCAGACCGCTAGTGATTGGTCGCTGTTGAAAGCTATGGGGGAAGCCTATGTGGCTAAGCAGTGGACGTCCTTTGGCTGATAATGATAATGATGATGATGAATTAATTATGTACCGATTATTTGTTAAAATTACCACGTCTGCTTGCAGGCTGAATACATATACTTGTTTACACTTAAAGATCTAATCAATACCCCAGATAAAACAGTACTAAAAAGTTGACAAGTTTGTTATTAAGTTTGAACGCGCTACACTCAGGAACTATTAAACCGATTTGAAAAACTATTTGAGTGTTACATCTAACCTGTCAAATTTAGAACACGTACGAATAACAAAGCCCAGCATTTTGCTGGCTTTATCACATACCGTAGTTAAGTGGTCATGAAAGATTAATTTCGAGTCCAATATAAATCCTAAGTCACGAATTTTACTAACTGATAATATATGACATGCAACCTATCACGTTTGACGGTGTTCAAATTCCTTTTAGCAAAACTGTAAAAAACCTGGGTATACATATCGACTGTTCGCTCTCATGGTCCAAACAAATTGCAGACGTTAGTCGAAAAATGTTTGCTGCAGCGGCGTCACTAAACAGGCTTCGGAACTTCCTAGTGGGTATCGGCCACAAAAATTGCGCTTGTCCAGGCTCTATTGTTTCCAATTTTGGATTATGCAGATAGTTGCTATCTCGATCTTAACGGAAATCTCATCGACAAGCTCGAACGTCTCCAAAATTTTTGTATTCGGATAATTTATGGTCTACGCAAGTATGATCATGTCTCCGAATACCGCTCTCGACTCAAGTGGCTCCCAATTAGACTTCGGCGAAATTACCATATTCTATGTTTATTGTGTTCCATACTTTTCAATCCAAAATTCCCACCTAGTCTCAAGGAACGCTTCCACTTCTTGCAGCCGTTGCGAGGTCTTGACATGCGGTCATCGAGGAAACTCCACCTTGAATCCCCTTGTCACACAACGAGCTATTATTCAAACACTTTCACTGTCCATACAGTATGCTTGTGGAACTCCTTACCCCTGGCTATCAAGCAATCAAAATCTATCACTATTTTCAAAAAATAGCTTAACTTTTAACTGCTGCTTACGACGACTAACAATGGTGTCAAAGTTTTCCAGGTGCGTGGCGAACCTGTGAGTATCTAGAGACGCAGTTAAGATATACAGCTGCCTCACGCGCAACATCTTCAAATCATTATATACGGCATTTGTAGGGTACAAAATTGGTTTTCCCAGCATTACCTTGAAAATACCACGTTGCGCCCTTTCCAGCTCCAGCATGGAAGTTTTTGCAGCACCACCCCAGACTCTCATACAATATGTGATTATCGAATGGCACACAGCATTATAAACGGTTTTCATGGCATCTAAATCCGCGCACCTTTTTAAAATTCGCATAATACCAGTTACTTTTCTTACTTTGTTGGCAACAAAATGAATATGACTTGCGAAGGTAAGGTGCTCATCCAGTAATAGACCAAGGTATTTCAGCTCACTTGCCCGCTGGATCACGAGGCAATTGCAGACGGTAGGGGTGGCACCTCGGTAGCGGCAAGAATGGATACGCAGATTATATGCCCTGATTGGACAAGACGCAGCTGTGATATGAAAACATAAGTATTTAGTATTTTTAGTATTTTTACTAACCAAATGGACCATAATGATGTCTGAATAAATGAATGAATTATTATTATTATTATTATATTAATATTATTCTGTATTTGTTTTAATTTTCATATATTTATTTTTATTATAAGAAATATTTCTATTGCACTTATTCAGCTCTTCATTTTCTTTTTCTTTTCTTTTTATGCGCAAAATTCCCCTTCCTATAAAACTCATAATTTCTTTACCCAAAGGTTGTCTGGAAGAGATCGCTTATAGCGATAAGACCGCCTAAATTGTACATTTCCTTAAAACGAATTTGTAAATCAATTTTTGTAATGTGCAATAAAGAGTTATCTATCTATCTATCTATATGTGTCATATTTTGCGGACAGACTGCACGAGTAAATGTTATGATTTTACATTTGTAAATATTGAATGGGATATTATTCCTTAGATTCCGATCTAAAACTGCGTCAATATTCCTTTGAAGTGCTTTGCAGTCAGATAACTGTTCCACACTCAGGGTAAATTTGAGAACGTCGGCAAATTATAAGCATTTAGATGTAGAAACGCTTTCAGCAAGGTCATTGATACAAATAAAAAATAGGAATGGCTAAAGCGTGCTTCCTTGACTCATACCAGACTTAATAAAATACTGTCTAGATTAAAAATTTTCAACCCTAACGGAAAGCCAGCGAGTTGCTAGCGATCGCGCAAGTAATTTGAAAAATCCCTTACAAGATTTGGCGCAAAACCAATTACCACCAGTTTGTACAACAAGATGTCATTATTTACCAAGTCAAATGCCTTCCTGAAGCTTAAGTCAAAGTAGGCAGCATCTACTTGCCTACCAGCATCTATCTCGCAATAAATGTAATCTTGATGAGCTACTAGACTTTTTGTAGGAGAGCCAGTTAGTCAAAAACCATGTTAGCCATCATCCAATAGCTTAGGTGTTTGTAGACTTAATTTGTAAATTTAAGAATATTTTTGCTAAAACTGCAATCTGCCTAAAACAAGACACATCATCTCCACCACCAGTTTTCGGAACTGGGGTCACCAAGATGTACCAGGGTACCTAGATGTCAAGAAGGCAAGATTGAAAACATACAGTAGCGAACTCTCTAAAACGGATAAGCAATATTTTGCTAAAAATCAGGGATCCCGCCAGGCCCACCTGATGATCAAGGCTTAATCCGCCTGGCTGCTCCCTAAGACCTTTATCATTAAGTGCATTTACAGAAATACACGCCAAATCGCATTGACCATACTCGGCTCGCATAGGATCCTCTGGGTCCTATAACAGACGCATCGTTCAAATATACCGATCTGAAATAATCGTGCCGCTTTGTTATCTCATAATAAATTTATAAGAGGCAAAGCGGCATAAGCCTTTATGGACTGATTGAGTAACATTTATCCAGCTCCAATATAATATCGACCTAAATTTTCTTATTTATACATGGAATTCTTAACAATACCGGGAAAATGTGGAGGCGAATAAGACGATCTACAAAATTTTAAAGAAAAAATATTTTACTGAAGTATCATCGAGATTAAGTAGGTACGTCTGTTTGTTTCCCACTCAAAATTCTAATCCGACATAATCTGAACATTTAAAAAAAACTAGCCGTAATCTCCTCTTAAAATTTTTCGACTAATAAAAAACATCAGCCTACAACCTGGGGGTGTCTTGCGATCCAACTTAAGCCGACTCAGTGTAAACGAATATTATCATTATTATAATACTACAATAGCACGAATATTAATATTTATGTTATTTTATTTTAATTGCTAATTTGACAGTAAAGCTGAGCCGCTTACCTATCAAAACTGCATCGCAGTACGCGCCCGTTATCATAAGAATGTGCCTGTGTAGTGGCCCGGTGAAAAAAGTGTGAAAAAATAAACTGTATTTGTCACGAAACGGATGAACACAGGTGGTTAAGTGGGGAAGCAGAAGGAATATGACATGTTTGACAGGTCCATTCTTATATTAATCGGGACATAACCTGCCCCCTTACTCTGAACACAAAACCCGATCCAATGAATATACCCATCCCTGTCACTCATACCAGGCCGTGTACGCGTGTGACAGGGATGGGTATATACATTGGATTGGGTTTTGTGTCCAGAGTAAGGGGGCTGGTTACCGTAAGAACCGACCTGTCACTGTCACTGTGCGATGAAAAGTGTGCCAAAATGAACTGTATTTGAAATGAAACGGATGAACGCGGGTGGGTGAGGGGGGAAGTGGGAGGAATTTCACATTTTTGAGAGGTCAATCTATACATATCATAAATTTAATATTCCTATTGGAAGAGAACGAGGACAAGTAAAAGCTGTCAAACGAAACAGATTTAAGATGACAGTAACTAACATAAGTTAGTTACATTTCTAGCATAGAATGAAATTAACTTTCGTTCAGGTGATTTATACCTATCCTCCTAAGTAAAACATATTAGTTTACCGCATAATAAACAGTCGACACAATATATCGAACATGCAGCTCTAGTGTAAATAAAATTCGTAGATATGCATTACTTGTGTTAATCTGTCTTTACTTTTGACATGAATTAACGTTTATAGAATATAATAATCAAACTGCTTACTTTTAATTTAAAGCGCATTGGTAAATATAAATCATATATTAAGAGGCTTTGATTTGGACTAATTTACCTGTTGAATGATTATTTGTTGGGGTTTTTTTCGCTGTAATAAACAACAATCAATCACTGATCAAGTCACCATATTTCAGGAGAACTATTTCTTCAAAATATACACAATACGAAATAAATTTTCAGCGAGTCTTCATGGGCTTCCAAACTGACTGACAGCCGCCAAAAACGGCTCTGCTACATCGCATATCCCATCTCTTTTTATCACACAGTTTGCTGCTAGTGACCTATCATCTCCCTCTTGTCGTTCTATTCCATAGGGATAATAATTTTATGAGGGATAATAATTTTATGATACTAATATTATGAAGCTAAAGAGTTTTTTTGTTTGTTTGTTAGAACGCGCTAATCTCAGGAACTACTAGGCCCATTTGAAAAATATTTTTCTGTTAAATAGTTTACATATCCAGGAAGGCTTTGGGCTAAAAAACATCACGCTGCGACGAGAGGGGGCAGACGAAGTCGCGGGGTACCGCTAGTTTTTATAATAACCCGGTCGTATTTCGTTCCCCCAACCACCTCATTAAGCATGACCGAAAAACAAGTCGTACTCGAAAATGTTACGGCGACCTGAAGTGTAAGGTTTCTGTTTTGAATCGAACTTAAGATGTTTGTCAATAAAACGGGCGCTCTACTCTTATTCGAAGCGAAACGTAAGAGCTACGAGAGGTTTCAAAGGAAATTGTAAAAGTACGACGTTGTTTGCTGTGGAGGTTGTGATGTTACACAGTCAAAAAACAGTTTATCGATAGATTTGATAAATAACAACAACATCGGCTACAATTTAATATTTAGTTATTTAAAACTTCATGCACACACAAACGGTACATATGACGAACTTAATGAATTCTGAAAGCATTCTCCACCAGTCAAACAGTGAAATAACAAGCGGCGCGAAGAAAAGAATAAAGTGACAAAGGACAGAGCGTGACGTTAACTACTTGAGGCTCTATAATAAATAATTAATCAATTACATAATGAAAGTAATATAAAATAAACGTTCGAATAATTGGTTTCGCCTCTCATCATCTCATCCACACCAAACATCAGAGCTGGAATTGTGTAAAGTAATCGTATTCATTTGACAGTTCATAACGTACGGTTTGATCCGTCAAACCCTTTGTTCTTTACCGTTTGACAGATCATACCGTACGTTTTGAATTGTCAAATGAATACGATTGCTTTACACAATCGCACCCCATATCCGATCGTCAAATATTATGTATTATTGTTATGCGATAATTTGATTTAGAAAAAACTAAATAGTTTATTAATATGCTGTTATTCAAACCGTTAAGGGTAGGAATAAAGATATTTGTCGATAAATGTTATATCTATAGTTATAGTAAAGTCAAAGTCAAAGTAAAAAATAATGTATTCAATTTAGGACACAAAATGCCACTTATAAATGTAAATTATTTATTATTATGATAATTTCAATATTGCTTTGGTAAAAATTACATGGAATTACATCGTGTTTAAAAGACAAGAGTGGATTAATTGGAGAAAACTTTTTGGTATATTTTTTTATCGTTATCCAAACATCGACACTTTTCAACACTAGCTAGTTTAAACTGCGTCGGGAAAATAAAAAGTCCAGCATTTCTGCCGTTTCAGGGTGGTTTCAAATTTCGTTTCGTGTTTCAACAAGGGGTGGCAATTGTTGCCATTACATAGGTACTTAAGTAAACCAACTTTTTGTCTTGTTAATAGGTAAAAGGACTGAGCTTCTAACTAAATACATTTGAGCCGTGGAGACCTTATGCTAAATTGCAGTTTAGAAAAATTGCGCCAAAAATAAATTTTGTAACAGTCGACAATATGGCTGGCTGGCTTCCTAGCTCAAAGGATCAGCATAGCTATCCAACGCGGCAACGCAGCCAGCATCATAGCCTCCTTGCCGCAAGGAAACGGATTCCTTTTTGAATAGGTAGATTTTAAGTCTATTTTTATGTTGCATGTCTTAGTTTTAATTTTATCTTGTTTGTTATCAATAAAGTTAATAAAGTGCATAATGCTTTTATTAATATATCCATGATTGTTATTGTTAAGTACTTAATAACTTTTTTTTTGACACCAATCACATACATTGCTCTGATCCCAAAGTAAGTAGCCAATGCACTTGTGTTATGGATATCAGAAACAACTGTATAACCACAACTCCTAGTACTAGACCCGAAACAATATAGAAAAGTATGATTTCTACATTGACCCGACTGGAAATCGAACCCGGGACCTCAAGGCAGCAATGCCTTGAAACCCATTGTGGTTAGCCACTACACCTCGGAAGTTGCCAAGCTTTGCAGCTACTAAAACTAGACCAGTGTTGTTAACAAATTCACTTTTAAAGAGAGAATTCAGAGTAGCACATACGGAATTTCAGTCTATTTTGATCAGTTGTTAAAAATAATTTACAAAAAGTTTTCATTGGCCAGAGCACCAGGTTCAATTTTGCGCTTCAGACAAGCATTAAGTATGTCACGTTTTTATAATAATTATGTTTTCAAGCAAAACCTTTGCTGCAGCCCTATAAGATTAGCCAGGAAGTTTCCATTAGACCCGCGTCGTGTTTCAGCAAACAACTAATAAAAACATAGCGTCGTTGATAGAGCGTGTAATGTAGCTTGATAAATAAGCTTAACACTTTTGTTCTAACAATGTTAATAGAACGTCCAAAAATGATCTTCGTGATGAGGCACATAGTCTAACCACGTCCTAAGTTTTATTTTATTTCAAAGCACAACGGCTGGCGACGTCGAATCTCTGTGTAATCTTCAGGTAGCTACGTCATTGCGCCGCATCGTGTCCAATTTTTTAAAGTTCTAGCGCTACAATACATTTTTTTTTGTTACTTGAACATTATTCACACATGCATTGAGAAATACCCACACACACACATGAACAACGTCGTCAAACGTCGTGTTCGGTTGTACTGCCACTCAACGACTACGGACGTTAGCGACAAGCAATAGGCAATATTTTGTTTGCTATACGGCGATACGAGTGTGGACGTCCTCAAACTTTGTATGCAGTTCTTATGCGCCACGGCACAAAAGATGACTATTGTGGTATGCGTACATGAACGTGTTAAAACAACGTTACTGTAAAAGTACGAGTATAGTAAGCATATAACATTTTGAACTTTCGCGTTGCATTAAATGCACGACCCACCAGTTGGCTCGTTCGTGACCATGGCTGTTGCAACATAGCCGAAACGTTGAACAGTGAGTAGCATTTACTCATATTTGTGAATCGTGTTTAGACCCGTTATTTATAAGGTTTGAGTTTGCTCCCTCCCCTTCCGTTGCAGCTTGACGTTTTATTAGCCTAAAGCCTTCCTCGATAAATTAGCTATCCAACACAAAAAGTTTTTTTCAAATCGGTCCAGTAGTTCCTGAGATTAGCGCGTTAAAACAAACAAACTCTTCAGCTATATAATATTACTCGTACGAATGCTGCACTAAAAGTATCGGGAATGGAATATTTCCATTGTTCCTCGCATATTAAAATCTTTATAATAGCAGACTCCTTAGTTTTAAAAAATCGAATACCATTTATTTATTTTAAAAAAGATTTTCGGTCTTGTCACAAGGTCTTGTCAAACTTGTTTAGTCGTTGAGAAAATAGAATTGACTCGAGAAAATTCAAGAGCGATGATTTATTATGATTTTCGAAGTGGTTTAACACAAAAACAGTGTGTTGACCGGATGATTTCTGCATTTGGTAATGAAGCCTTATCGAAAACCACAATTTATCGCTGATTTGCTGAATTTCAACATGGACGTGTCAAGCTCAGATGCTCCCCGGCAAGTCGTAAGCTTGTAGTAGGTATAGATTATTCTAGTAAGCATAGTCAATAAACCGAATTTAATCAAAAATCGCTTGCACACACAAGACCAGAAGTCACTTTGAACAAAGATAACTCGGGGTGCAAGTGATTTTGGATCTTAAAGGGGTTAAGCTCGAGAGACCTTCCGAAGAAATACTAAGACTCGTACGGAGTACTGTTTTGTGGATTATTTGACAATTTTGATTGCAACACTTTAATGACTTTATGCGAATATTATTTAAGGATGAGGCATGACCTAATTCAACAAAGTGTCAACGCATTGTTTATCTGTTTTTGTAAGTATTGTATTATTTTTAATTAAGGTAAGGTAGGTAGCTACTTACATTTGCATCTTCTATTTGGCTGACGTCGCTGCCTCTTCTAAATTGCTGGAGGTCTGACATTATCTGAAACAATGTTTATGGCATGAAATAATCACTTAAAATGATATTAACCCCCGACTTTTCCCTGTTTGAATATCTGTGTGTCTGTCTGTGGCACCGTAAATCCTAAACTTTGTAAAAATATTTCTGACTTTATCTTTCTTAAAACCGGGTAACCAATTTTTACGCGGTTTTCTTTATAATTTGAAAGCTGTTTTATAGCAATGTTGCGTACGTGTGTATAGGCTGGAAAACGAAGCAGCCTGAGAGTTTCAAAGATGTTAAGCTTTTAAGTCAATACTAGCGGTCCCCCGCGACTTCGTCCGCGCGTTTAGAGCTTGCTTCCTTCCCTCCCGTCGCAGCGTGATGTTTTATATCCTAAAGCCTTCCCCAATAAATAAGCTATCAAACACTTTTTAATCGGTCCCGTAACTCTTTATCCCGTTATCATACACAAAACAAATACCTATAACACGAAATACAGGGTTGGAGAAAAATGTATAAACTGATAAATTAATTGTAATAATAATTATTCATACTAAACCCCATCGCAAATAAAAAAAGAGAAATCTATTCTATACTATAAGATTAAAATAAAGCTGCGGAGGCTGGTTGCATGTTTGAACGCGCTAATCTCAGGAATTACAGGACTGATTTAAAGAATAACTTTTTGTATTGGAAAGCTTATTTATCGAGGGAGGCTTTAGGCTATAATACATCACGCTGCGACGGGAGTTCTTTTTGTCTACGAGTATTTTCTGATAGATAACTTTAACGAAAAAAAATCAGTTCAAAGACCCCGGTCACTGAAATGAAACTGGCAGACCACTTACCCGACTTCAAATCAGAGGTCAGACCGGCTATAAAGTCGTTGACGAACGTCGCTTTATATCAGTTTGGGGACACGGGAAACACATTAAGTTTTTATAGTTATTGGAGCTGGCTATAGTTTTTGACTGTCTTTTGTTTTTCTTTAGGCATGTAACGGACATATAAAGTTCAATTGGCAATGGACGGCACATAACCTAACCTAAGGTTTGATTGGCTGAGATTATTTTTACCACTAAAACCACCTTTGCACACTTAAATAAATAAATAAACCGCGCGAAGAACTGATGGCCGTTGGGGAATAAAAGTTCTAGATTAAAGAATCTTATCAACAGCGCAGCTTAAGACGTCAACCAGTTTTTTTACTAGATTGCAATTGGCGGACTTTGTAGAGCTCGCAAGATCATACTGAATGAAGGCCGAAAAATAGAAGCGGCCTTTGTCCAGCAGTGGACGTCCGTCAGCTAATAATAATAATGTACTCATGTCTTCGTCAGGTTATTTCTAGTTGCCCCCACCGGCACCGCCCACTCTGGGGGCAACTGGGATTTTACGAAAAAATAATGTCCCAGTTGCCACCAGTGCCAGCAGACGAGAGACCTTGAGACACCGCCGTATCCGGATAATATTAGTGTTAAGAAGAAATAAATTACTTTGCGTGTATGACTCCGGACCTGAAGAACCTGTTTGCGCCTATTAAACTAACTATCTGCATTACCAAGCGATTGACTGGTAGAAAATGAAACAAGGCATTCAGGCCGCCAATTGTACAACTTACAGTGCAATAAAGTTTAAATATAATAAATATTAATGTACTTCTACATCAGATATCCGTTTTGACATCCGTATGCGGCAACGTCCCAAGAGGAAGACTAGGATATTTAATTCCCAGTTTCCCCCTCGAATGGAGTCGCCGGTGGCTATTTTTTACTCATTCCCATTTGCCCCCAGTGAGGGCGTTGCCAATGGGAGCTAACGGGAATAACCCCTTTGTTATTGCTGTATATGTTGTGGATCACACTGGATGCAACGGGTCTTTGTGGAAGATATAGCGGACGTTCATCAGTGGACGTCCTTTCTTATCATAAAATTTATGCAAATAGGCCCACTAGGGGCCCTTTTACACAACCCCATAAACCCTACCACAGCTTCGAGACAATTTTGGGCTAGTGCTGAGAAGAAGCTGCGCAGCAAACTCAGTCACTATTGTCAATGTCTCTTTTCAAGACAATTTAAGTTTACAATGTTTGTAGTGATCATGCAAGTCCATACATTATTATCTTTTAAATAATCATCTTCTTTATAATACTCTTACGTTTTTTTGATGACAGTTTTAACTTTACTCACGTCTTCATCGTCGCTGTCGATGTTGAGAGCTGATATGTCTGCTGGAGACAGCTCCTCGGCTGTTCCGTAGCTCGTGGAGGGGATAGGGGAACTCGGCGCCATTACTGGTATGAAAAATAGGTTTAGATAGTTTTGAGTATCTAACAGCATATAAGTATTCAATTATAAGGTTTCCTTTTTCAAATAGTAGGAAGTCGTAGGTATAATTCACCTACGTAGAGAATTATATTATGACATTTTCAATTTTGACAGAAAAACTAATGGAAAACTTCAAAGTCAGGAAGTTTGACATTTCTTACATATATTTTATGTCAAAATCGCAAACATCTAAATAGCATTCTCTGAGCGGCTAAGCTTATAGTAGGAAGCTTAGTGTTACTAAGTGTGTGACTGTCATAGCAAAGTCTATGGGAGAAAAAGACCACACAAACAGAAACAACCTGCATGGTGTTACGAGGCCTCTTTGATCCAATCCGGAACGGTACCGTTACCATGAGTTTACAACGGTTTGAATCGTTAGTGACGACGTAAAAAAAGTCTATGGAAAATTGCACAGCGCCTCTAGCGGTCACTGGAAGAACTAAAATTTTTCATACAAAAAATTTAGTCGTCTCTAGCGGGTAAACACGCCGTAAACTCATGGTAACGGCATGGATTAGACTGAAGTCAGGACTGAAATACGACGGAACGAAACGTCTAGTTTTCAATGTAAGAAGTTTTTTAAAATGCTTCTGCCTTATTTAAGAAGTTAAGACATAACAGATTCCACACGCGCAGTGATAAGCTTAACTTCTTTTAATTTATCTAACTATATACCGAATAACAAAAACGTTATAATACATAAGTACGATACACGACTGCACGGTAGCTCGATTAGGAAGAGCGTTGGCTCGGTGTACCAAAGGTTGCGGGTTTGAATCAGTCACATCCATGAGCAATTTTTGTTTTTTTCATATTATAAGAATAGACATAAGTAAAAATAACTTGGAAACTTACATGTCTTACCCTGCTCGGAGCTGTTAAGTAAGTTTTCAGTGGAAGGCTGCTCTTGATCCCGGCTTCGCGCTTTGAACAGACCAAACTTGACAGGAGCCATGGCTAGAACAAGATAATTTACTTATAATTTAAATTAAATAAATATTGGACACCAATCACGCACATTGTTCCAACTCTAAAGTAAACTATGCACTTGTGTTATGGACATCAAAAACAACTGTGGTACTACAACAGCCGTTACACAATATTGTATTTCTTAATGATAGATCGTCCGACCCCGTGTCCTGCTGGAAGCGCTTCCGGAAGGACGTCCGATTTTTTCAAAAAGTCCTGCTGGAAGACGGAACCTGCGTCCTGCTGGAAGTACGCGGTTTGTATGAAATCTGCTCCTGGTCCTTCCGGCAGTACGGTGATCTTGACCTTGAGCGTTCGTATTGCCAGGGGTTGTAAACATTGGTTTGCTTTTATAAAATACTAGATTACCTAGTGAACTTTTTATCGCCCACCTAAGAAATTCAATATAGTCCTACTAATTCGCATTGAGAATAATCCAGACCATGCAAGGGTGTAAAAAAAACAACGCAATTAAGTATTTTTTTTTGTATTTCTTAAATTATAAACTTCAAACACCAACATAACATTCCTTTTTATTTATTTTTTTATTTTGAAGAAATCCTACCTGACTTGTCATTCGCTGGATTTATCAACAAAGTGGAAATATTAGTTCATTTTCCGTCAGTATTCCATCGCACTAGTACTTTGTTTACTTCGTGAACATGCACAATAACTCGTGATGGGTGCCGGGCAGGTCGAAACACGTCGCCGACGCGCGAACGCGCGGCCCGCGTTTATATCCGTGCGCCATCGCTTGCCAATTGAATAGCGGTACCGGTTAGTAATAAATATTATATTCAGGTGAAAGAGAAAGAAATACACTATATTTTCATGTCAATTCGAACTTTGAATTATAATTATTTAAGGAACTGTGACCCAATAAAAATGCGTCCTTCCGGAAGTACAAAAAATCCTGCTAGCAGGACGCTGGACGATCTATCGTTAAGTGTCACGTTTTTGATAGTGATTGTTTCCCCAATTGGCGCCCAATGCGTTGTTGTTCTCCAACACGTTGGGCGCCAAAAATGAGAAATGTGTAAAAAGTTTTATTATAGCGGACTGTGCTACGTCCAAGATTGACGACTTTGTCTTTAAGGCATATTTTAGAATGTTTGTTTCTATTTGAGATTTTTTTCTATATAAAATTCTCTACATGTGAAAGAAAATTGCGTGTTGCTAAAAGATACCACAAGGCCGGGTGTACGCGAATCTGTCAATGAGGTAGTGGTTTCTCTTATTCAGAAGGATAATACTAGGTAATTTTTTTTTTAAATTTGGATTTTAATTATAAGATACTAGACAACCCTCGTGTTTATCCAAAAACAAAGTCTGCGCCGTCATTCAACTCCCATTCACGTACGATACGACCATTCAAATAAATTCTTCAAAGGGTTTATTCTTAGCTCTACTATCTAAGATCTGACGTCACATTCCTCATTATAACGGACAATACTCATCAAGTTACCTATTCACGGAGTGGACCAAGTTTTCGGTATCTTTTGCTGCCTACCTCTTTGGGTGGGGGCTTCAATTAAAGCGTCAAATAATTAAATTGCACTTGTAAAAAGGAACTACGTCAGACGAGGAATCGAACCCCGTGTCTTACGCTATCCGGGCGGATGCCTATACCGCTCGGCCACCGACACAGTTGCTTTATTATTGGCTGTTACAGATTTTTTGAAGTGAAAACTTCTTTAGCGGCGTTGAGCACTTTTGTGGGATGGGGGAAAAATGTGAAACTCGCGTCAGGACACGTGGGCTGATCGAAAAACCGTAAGACGGTTGGCGAAATTATGGATGTAAGTTGATTTTTCTGAGAGATAAACTTTTTAATGTAATTTAATATAATATAAATTGTAATGTTTGTGTACGATAGCGTAATAAATAAATATTGTATTCTATAAAAATATATTATTATTATTATTATTATTATTGTATTATTATTATTATTTTTATTATTATTATTATTGTATTCTATCACAAAAATGATAGTACTTTTATATTGATAATAAGAGCAATTCATTCAAAATTATTCCCTTACTATTCCAAAAAATCAAAAATGCACAACGTTGATATTCAAGTTTTCACTTCAGCCGGCACTCCCGGAGTGCAATTTTTCTTTTTTTTATGTCGCTACCTGATTTAAAAAAACACGTTTGTAGAAAATAAAATCAAACTGCGTACTTTAAATTTTAAGCGCATTGGCATATATAATTTAAGAGACTTTGATTTGTATTAATTTACCTATTAAATGAAAATTATTGGTCTGTGATTAACAACAATCGATAATGTTTCAGAAGCACTCACACAGCTTTCTCCAAAATATACACAATTTCACTTGAAATCATAAAATAATCAACTGAAATTAAAATTAAGCAAGCTTTCATGGGGCGCCTAACTGTTTGACAGCCGCCACAAATGGTTCGGCTACATCGCATCTCGCATTTCTTTTTATCACACAGTGTTGACGACTGGCTGCGATCCGACCTTTTTACCTTTTAAATAATACACTCATGTCATTATTTTCTATAAAAAAGGCAGTTGTCATGATGTCAGGTTCGCAATTTCATTGGGCTCGCAGTAATGTCTTGCCGGGTCCTATTTTATTAATTTTAATATAATGTTGTTGTACTAAAAATATTCACGTTGTTTCCATCATCTATTCCATTCATACAGTCCACTTTTACCACTCGCTATCACACAGTTTTCTACTTCTGACATCTTACTCTTGTCGCCCTATTCTAAAAGGGATTGTAATTTTATGAGTACGTATTACCTATTTTTCTTATTTTCCGCTATTTCTGAGGCCTCACAAAAAGCTCTTCAGTCCGACTCGAAGCGGCCATATCTACACGAAGTAATCATAACTTCTCGGAATAAAAAGTCGTTTCTATTTACGAAGTAAAATAAAAATACTTGTACTGGGCCAAATAAAATAATACGTCTCAAGTGGGGATTATTTGTTGTTAAGATGGCGCTTGAAATTATTTTTCTTTTTATTTGCTGTTTTTTTCCTTTTTATTTGTTTCTTGGTTAAGTTTACGAGCTTCATGAATATAAAAATTATATTGATTAAGTATAATTGCGGAGTTAGAATATGATTTTATGATTGGTTAGGTTTCGTTTCGTCTCGTTGATTTTGGTTTCATATTCTTCGTGAGATGTTCCTGAGGTGTAGTTATACCGAAGTTAAGGAACGTATGGCGCGGTCGTGTTTGGATGGGTGACCACGTGTTTGAATGGGTGACACCGACCATATAAGTGGTGTATATCACGAGTGTCTCCGTGCTTCGGAAGGCACGTTAAAGACTAACCTTGCTGTGAGATGTTATCAAGACTAATCTCAACCGATACGGCTTACTGCTTAAGCCTTAGTCCTGGCTATATTTTTTTCCCATTTATTAACAAACAAAAGTATAAAACATGTAGGTATACTTAGCACAAAACCACTAAGGTTTGTAACTTTACTAAGTTTACAGTTTACGTCGATCAACTTATAAACAAACAACTTAAAGTAGGTATAATTTAGCTTAGTTAAACGTCGATTTTACATAGTGAAACATTTAGTATTTAATTTATCTATATAATAACAAACATACATGATAGAATTTGACAAATACGTGCTGTTTTATTAACAGTCTAATATTATACCTCCAAAAGCGAATTTCAGGAAATGAGTTTTGCTCTTGTGTTTAATGTTTTTACGTGTGAAATTATTCCTCAAATCCGTAGACTGTTTATTTATCAGTCGCTGAACAATATAATCAGATGTTCGTCTACTGTATTCATTGCTCACTATTGGTATATCGGTTGATATTAGTCGTTAAGCCTAGTCAGAGGCCTCACGGGCGGCTTGACAACATCTGACAGCATGGCTAGTCGCTTGCCTTGCAATCACCCCTCCACCAACCCGCACTGAGCCCGCGTGGTGGAGTATGGCTCAAACTACCTCATAGTTGAGGTAAGGTATTTGTCCAGCAGTGGGGCGTTACAGGCTAACTTTACTTTTTTAAACGCCTGAACCTTTAGTCTTTCATATTTATATTATAATGAGCTATAGCATCGTGGCTGCAGTGCTGCTAATAGTCGCAGTGTGTAAAGGGTCTGGAATAGCACCTAGGCTATATTTATGATGATATTGGTATTTGTGAAAAACAATAAAAATATACAAAGATCAAACAAACAAACACATACGCTAACGAAAATTAGCACACGTGTTTGGAAGCCTTATAGATCATTATAGTCAAATATCACCCAATTCCAAATAAAGACATGTTGAATGCATAACCGCCTGTTTTGAAGTCGGTTTAAAACTTCAATAAGTTTACCTTGTAGCAAATTTTATCAGCTTTCATTTTGTAGATCTGTTTTTTTCCTAGCCTATACAGTCCCACAGCCGGGCAAAGGCCTCCCCCAAACTATTCCACGTGACCCTGTCGGCGGTAATGGTCAAATCAAATCATTTATTGCATGTCACATTACATATTAAGATGGTATAATAGTACATTATGATACAAGTGTGCTAAGTTGACCATTATACACAAGGCGATATTGTGTGCGCACGAGCGAAAGCGAGTGCGCCATAAGAAAGCCGCGTATATTATGGTCACAGGCACACGTGTTTCATAAGACGTTTTTCAACACACTTGCCATTAATCCAAACTTCGTCACATCACAGCCTCCAACTATTTACGAAAAATGGCGCGTTGTTTTTTTTTTCTTGCCGCGAAACTGATGCGCGCTCATGGTTAAGGCGCGAACTAGATCGGCCAAGGCCAAGATTAAAAATGTAATAATTCGTTATTTAAAACACAAATTACAGAAAATTTTAAATGAATTTGAGTTATTTATAGTAATAAAGCTAGATTTACCATTTATTGAAATAAATATGTAGATACTGTTATTTTTCGCATAAATACTGTTTGTTGTGTAAGTTATAACCCGACTAAATTATATCGCTTCATCTTCTTACTTACAACTTGGTACTAGGATACAAATGTAAATTGGTCGTGTTATTAAAAAAGGCACTAGTGCTATAATATACAGAAAAAGCACGCGTGTTTAATATCTATGATTATGTGCCAAAAATCGGTGGAATAAAAACGCCATTTTGAGCAAGTGTGTTGAAAAAGTTTTAAAGGTACATGTGAATAAAATTATGACAATAAAATTCTGCGAAACAAGGTAGACCCTGTTGCGGTGATACCTTGTTTCGCAGAATTTTTATTGTCATAATTTTATTTGGCATATTATCAAATAGCATAAACTTCCTTTCGCAGAACATCAATTAGCATTCACTCATTAATCAGCCGTTCAAAACGCATAATCGTGTAAGCTAGAATCATCTTTAGGCAGAAATTTAATATCTATAATAGTTTAAAGCCGAATTATCTTAACGCAGAAAGTTCACAGATAGAATCACTAATATTATAAAGCTGAAGAGTTTGTTTGTTTGTTTGTTTAAACCTGCTAATCTCAGAAACTACTGGCCCGATTTGAAAAATTATTTTTACGTTGGATAGTCCATTTATTGAGGAAGGCTTTAGGCTATATAACATAAAGATACGACTCATAAGACCACAGCAGCAATGAGAAATGTCGCGAAAACGGGAGAAAGATTTTCCTTTTGAGAGCTTCCGCTGCGTACGCTGCGGAAACCGCTTAAGTTGCACAAAAATCATGTATGACAGGATTGTTCAACATCAAGAGTTCTATAATAAAGTCTGTGACAGCATATGTCTATCTTTTATGGTTGACTTACTACAACCTTTTTTATGTTAATAAATTTGTAAAAAAATAATGCATTATTTTTAGAGGTGTATTTTACACACAGGTATTTATTCTTATCAAAATAAATAGATTCATCATCACGAGCATTTCATTTAGAACAAAGTTGCTCTTTATATCATTTGATTTCAATAAATATCTTAGGAGCTATCACAGTTTTAACATAACTCCGCACCAAAATAATGTTCGCAGCTTAAGTACAACGTGCGCTTGCGCTAATTGCTATGGTTGCTGGCTTCTTAGTTACAATAAAACTGCGTATGTTTTGCGTTAAAATATTTTACTATTTTTATTCGAACATTATTTTTGAAGGTGTTTTCTACACACGGGTATTGATTCTTATCAAAAAAAATATATTCATCATCACGAGCATTTCATTTTGAACAAAGTTCACATCATTTGATTTCAATAAATATCTTAGAAGCTATCATAGTTTTGAAATAACTCCACATCAAAATAATACTCGCAGCTTAAGTACTTACAACGCGAGCTTGCGCTAAGTACGAGTATGGTTGGTGGCTTCTCACTTACATTAAAATATGTGTTTTGCGTTGAAATATTTTCCTTCTACATACCTATTAGACTAATTTAGTCGGCTCCCTATACGGTTGTCCCGCGCAACTGCTTTTTTGCGATACTTCAAGTGATTTCAGCGTGTAATACATAGTTTTCCTTTCGCTTCTGAGTAGTAAAGGACTTGAGCTCATTATTTTGATTGCAGATATTTTTTATAATACTTTTGGTTAAAATTCTTTCTTCAGATTTATGCAGGTTAAAGTTTTCTTTTCGCCACTGAGTAGGTTTTAATTTTGAATGCATCTATTAATTATTAAGTTTAATAGATTTAGTAGGTAATTACTTTTGTTATTCTTTCTTTTGATTTATGCAGGTATAAGTAACTGCGATAGCTCATCTTAGCATGTAATAAGAAAAAATCTTGACTTAGTAATAAGTACCATTTAAAGTAGGTAGGAGGTAGGTATTAAATCTAAATGTGCATTTATAATTTGATTGTGTAGTAGGTAATTTGATTTGATATTGTTCTTCTTATTCTCTGTAAAGTGATTGATTACATTAGGTTAATGCTTAATTAATAGGTTGGTTGACTTTATTTATATTTACCAATAGTAATGCAAAATTTGATTTCATCGTAATTGGGTATTGTTTTGTTGTATCTCTACAAAGCTTTGAAGTTTTGGACATTTTTTATGACAAAATTGTTAAGTTTTGTTTATCTTCTCACCATTTTTAAATTACCTACCAAATTATAATTTTTAATAAAAAAGTACCTACTAAATTAATTAGTAGAATGCCTAGAAAAGGACTCGGCTTTCTCGGCAGTCTGCCACGTCTACAACGTCCATCCGTCTCAAACTGAATGCTATTATTTGAGAATATTGCTGCAACATATTGGTGGTATATCTTATTTGTAAAATAATTTGCTTAAATAATTAAAAAAATCTACCCAAAGTCCAAAAGTCACTTTTCCACGCGGACGAAGTCGCGGGCACAGCTAGTTTTTCATATTTAAAATCATTACAAGGCAGAACTATCATATCTCAGAAATTCTACATTCATAATCATCTTTTGGCATACATTTCATATCCATAGTAATTGAAAACAAGTAATTGAAACATAGTAATTGAATCCATAGTAATTCAGCATGCAAGTAAGTATACAGCATGCAAGCAAGTATGCAGCATGCAAGCAAGCAAGCAAAGCATGCAGCAAGCAAGCATGCAGCATGCAAGCATGCAGCATGCAAGCAAAGCATGCAGCAAGCAAGCAAGCATGCAAGCAAACATGCTTGCACAACAGCTTGCATGTATGCAAGCAAGGATGAAACATGCAAGTAAGCATGCATGCAGCGTGCAAGCAAGCAACAGCTTGCATGCAGCATGCAAGCAAGCATTTTTTACAAATTTATTAACATAAAAAAGGTTGTAGTAAGTCAACCATAAAAGATAGACTAATGCGTTTGCGGACTTTATTATAGAACTCTTAATGCTGAACAATCTTGTCATACATGATTTTTGTGTAAGTTTAGCGGTTTCCGCAGCGTACGCAGCGGAAGTTCTCAAAAGGAATATCTTTCTCCCGTTTTCGCAACATTTTTCATTGCTGCTGTGGTCTTGTGAGTCGTAAAAAAATTCAAAATTCAAAATTACTTTACTTTGTACATAGGCTATTGCTAGCACTTATACACGTCCCAACATTGGCCCTACCACAGCTTTGGGACAATTGTGGGCTAGTGCTGAGAAGAAGCTGCGCAACAAACTCAGTCACTATTGTCAATGCCTCTTTTAAAAATATTACAATTAAATGTTCTTACAAGCTAGACCATACATTGTTATCGTTCATATAATCATTTATTCTATAATATCCTTTAGTCATTAAACATTGTTTAACAATAGATTTGAATTTATGTAAAGGTAATTCAATTATATTTTGAGGCAATTTATTAAAGAAAGTAATACATCTTCCAATAAACGAGTGATTAACCTTCTGAAGTCTGAAGTTTGAAACGGCAAGTTTATTCTTGTTTCTAGTATTGAAATCATGTAAATCACTTTTTTTAGGAAATAAGTGCAAGTTTTTACGAACATAAATCAAATTTTCATAAATAAACTGTGAATATACTGTAAGTATCTTGACTTCTTTAAACAAATCCCTTAAAGAGTCGTCAGATTTGAGATTGTAAATAGCCCGTACAGCTCGCTTTTGCAGTATGAATATTGTTTCAATATCTGCAGCCGAGCCCCATAACAAGATACCATAAGACATGATACTATGAAAATAGCTAAAATAAACTAACCTTGCCGTTTCAACGTCAGTCAAAAGCCTTATCTTTCTTACTGCATAGGCAGCCGAACTAAGTTTCCCTGACAAGGTCTCGATATGTGGACCCCATTGAAGATTATGATCTACGGTTATTCCCAAAAACGTTGAGCTTTGTATAGTATCTAGTGGCTCATCTTTAACCATGATTTGCGTTGGGACTTGTCTGACATTAGGCATTGTAAATTTTATGCATTTGGTTTTACCCGGATTAAGCACTAAATTATTAACGGTGAACCAATGAAGCACCTGTGAAAGAGCACCATTTACATCGTCAAAAGATTCTTTGGCCCTTGGAGTCTTAAAAATTAAGGAAGTATCATCTGCAAACAGTACTATTTCACATACATCATCGACAAAGTATGGAAGGTCATTTATATATATCAGAAACAACAACGGTCCCAATATCGATCCTTGGGGCACTCCCATTTTTAGAGGTGCTCCAGGAGACTCAGTTCCATTAATATAAACCTTTTGAGTTCTATCACTAACATAAGATTTCAATAAACCTAGCGCATCGATCGAAACACCGTAATGTTGCAGTTTTTTCAATAAGGTCTCATGGTCTACACAATCAAATGCTTTAGAGAGGTCCCAAAATACTCCTATAGCATCATACCTACCGTCGTATGCATCAAATACATGTTTCAAGAGAGCAACTTCAGCATCAGCAGTACTTCTACCTTTTGTAAAACCAAACTGTTTATTATGTAATAATTGATTAGTTGTGAAATGAAATAGAAGTTGATTAAAAATTATCTTTTCAAAAATTTTGCTAAGCACGGGTATAATTGATATTGGTCGAAAGTTGGAGGGGTCGCATTTTTCTCCTGATTTAAAAAGTGGAACGATTTTACTAAATTTCATTAAATTTGGAAACTTGCCTTCATCGACACATTTATTAAATATGATCGCTAAACGCGGAGCTATAAATTCAATAATGGTTTTAATTATATAAACAGATAATCCCCATAAGTCCTCGGTCTTTTTCAAATTAAGTTCATTGAATGTTTTTATAATAACCTTAGAGGATACATGCCTAAAGTTCAGTAAAGAATGACATTCATCAATATTAGATCTAAGAATAGATTGGGCTTGTTCTGGAGATGATGCAAGATCTTTGGTTGTTAATGTTGCAATATTAGTAAAGAAATTTTCAAAGATATTTGCAACCTCTAAATTAGAATTAACTATCTTACTTCCAACTTTTAAGGAAAATGAATGATCTTTTGTTTTGTTCTTACACGTTTCCTTGTTTATAATGTTCCAGGTAGCTTTCGCCTTATTCTTGGAACCGGTAACTATCCTTCGAATATGGTTAGACTTAGCCTGTGCACATACTTTTTTAAAGATTTTTGAGTAGTTCTTCACATATTCTATAATGTGTGGGTACTGGGTCTGTTCTTTAATATTATATAGTTCGTATAATTTATTCCTACTTTTATAAATACCAACTGTAGTAGTAGTAGTAGTATTTAATGAATGGGTCATTAAATTTAAACTTGACCTGATTTGACTTTACTGTTTTTTTTGTAAATATTTGATTATATTCGTTCTTTATCAAAGTAAATAAATCGTCATAAACTTTATCAGCGTTGTTACTATTACTGTGAATTAAAGATTGAATACCTTCGCAAATCTTACTTTTAAATTTATCTATTCTATTATCAGTGATTGGCCCATAAACAATATCCACAGCATTTGAGATGGGACTGTGTTCAAACGCGACTATTTGTCCTCTGTGGTCGGACCTTAAACAATGTAAAATTGATTTATCAATTACTTTAATATTACAGAAAATGTTATCTAAGCACGTAGCTGTTGTAGGAGTCACTCTCGTAGGTTCATCAAAAACGTTCACTAAGTTAAAAGACTTAAAGAGACCAAGAAAACTCATTGACTGTTGCGTTTTTTTAAGTATATCTACATTTTAATCACCGCATATTATCAAAGATTTACTTTGCTTAGAAACTTTCGATAAGGCTATTTCCATTGTAGCTTCAAAAAGGCCGTTATCTGCATTGGGAGGACTGTATACGCTTATTATAATATATTGGTCTAACTCAACACATGCAAGTTCAATAGTTCGTTCAATAGTAAGTGATACAATATCTTTACGCTCTTTATAGTACGTATCTTTATGTTATATAGCTTAAAGCCTTCCTCGATAAATGGACTATCTAACATAAAAATAACTTTTCAAATCGGGCCAGTAGTTTCTGAGATTAGCGCGTTCAAACAAACAAACAAACAAACTCTTCAGATTTATAATATTTGGTGGGGACAGCTCTGTCTGCCACCAAACTGACTGAAAGTTCGTAGGGGCGGTGGTTGGTCCAACTCGGCCCTATTGGCGAAAGTGGACTGTATGTTTTCTTATAAGAATGCTGGACGGGTAGGAAGCCGCCTGTCGTCTTGTACTTCGGAGGTGATCTCGGTTGCAGTCGATGAATGAAACAATTCTTCACAGACAAACTTGCAGATTTATTACTAACAAATCACAAATAGTTTACACACAAAAATCTTCTTATTAGAATCACTTTATCTCGTTCAACATTTACAATCACCACTAGAATTCAATAAGACACTGACACACTGTTTAAGCACTTTGAACACTTACACTTGAAACCAGAGAACAGAAACTGAACACAGAAAACAGAAACTGAAACTAGAAAAACTGATTTGTGCGCCCAGGCGATTGGTATTTATACTGAAAACTCGGGGCAAAAAAAACTCCACCCATTTTCTCGAACTTTCAGTGACCCGCCTTCCTTCGGGAACTCGCAGGTAGTTTTCGTCGAAAGGGTCATTTTGGGTCTACTCTATCAGTCGAAACTCGACTTATGGCCTAGATCGCAAGACTCATTTTCCGGTGTGCCTCAGACAATAGACCATTTCAGAATACGCAAAAACAAGTCATGTTTGCTCGCACAAGCTTCCGCGATCGAGTACTTTCTTAATGCCCCGACACGCGTTTTTGTGGAAGGATCCAAGCCACTCCATAGAATTTAACTTGTGGGAAAGAGACATATCATCTTTCCGTTCCGCGCTAGAGTAGTTTCTGTGCGAGGTCCGGCACTGTCCTTTCTCTAGAAGATTCCGCGACACGTGTTAATGTTTTGAATGCCTTTGTTAACGTTTTGTTAACCTCAATTGTTTTAGTCCGAGGCAGTCCGCACCGTATTCGAGATTTTTCTAGCGCCTATTATAATTATTGCTCGTCGCTAACAGTCTCCCCCGCAGTGCGAAGCACTCCACTATTTGGTTGCGACGATGCTGCAGGAACCAGGACTATGACTCGGCGTGTAGGTCGTCGTAAGACTCCTCCAGGTGTTCGCACGTCGAGTACTCGTACTCTTCTATCTGGCCCTGGGTAGACGCGTTGCACTTCTCCTCGTGGCCAAGTGTTTCTTGGCATTGATGCGTCGACAATTAGCACTATGTCACCAATACAAGGATCTTCAGTGTCCCTTCCGGCAATTTTTCTCGGCATGAGGGTAGGTAGATACTCCTTGATCCATCTTTTCCAGAAGTGATCAGTCAACCGTTGTACTGTTCTCCAGCTTGCCTTGCCGATGAGGTCACGATCTTCAAATTCTCCCGGAGACATCATTCCACAGGATCTTCCGAGGAGGAAGTGATTTGGTGTAAGACTCTCTTCGTCGTTGGGGTCTGTACTGATCTCGGTGAGTGGACGCGAATTAACAATGTGCTCCACCTCGGCCAGCAGAGTGTGAAGAACTTCTTCTGGTGGCGTCTTGGTTTCTAGCACAGCCATGAGTGCCGTTTTCACCGAGCGCACCATACGTTCCCATACGCCCCCCCATGTTTGGGCATCCTGGCGGGATAAACTTCCATTTAATTCCCTCTTGACAAGCTGCTTCCTCCAGTTCTCGTTGTGCTCCAATGAAGTTCGTGCCGTTATCACTGAAGATTATCTTCGGCGTTCCTCGTCGTGCCGCCATCCTTCTTAGCGCCATGATCATAGAGCTGGTGCTCAGCGAATTAACTAACTCAAGATGCACCGCTCGCGTAGTCAAGCAAGTAAATAGTGCTTCCCATCGTTTTTCTACTCTTCTTCCGATGGTCACGTTCATTGGGCGAAAATAATCCACTGCCAAACATGTGAAGGGAGGCTGATGATGTTGCAGTCGCTTGGCAGGTAAATCACCGGTTGGTGGAATCTGCGGGGTACCCTTATGAACTTTGCACCAATGGCACCGGTGGATGACTGCTCTGACTGCAGTTCGAAGACCCAAGATCCAATACTTTTGCCTGACTTCGTTGATCACCGTAGCAGAATTGCCATGGTAGAATTTCTTATGATAGAATCCTATTATCAGGCGGCAAATGTAATTCTTTCCGTCCAATATGATCGGATTTACCCTCTGATCTTGTGTTATTTTCCTCGTTCGAGTGCGTAACTTGATTATGCCGCGGCTGTTGAGGTACACGTCGATTCTTTTTAGTCGACTCGAGTTCTCAATTGGTTTCCCTTCCTTCCGATAGTCTAACTCCTTGCTGAAGCTTTCTCGCTGGCTTTCCATGATGAGCAGTTCCTCAGCCTTCCGGAGGTGTTCACCTTCTAATGGTAGGTAACTCTACTTCTCCTTAGCTCTGAAGGATTGCAAGGTTTCGTCCTTCTTCTTGGCGGCGCGCTTGTAAGGTTTCCAGTTATCGGTTTTCGCGACGTTCACTACTTGTTTACTCTTTACTCGGGTTCGCAGCACCTCGATGAATTGAAACACTCGTGCCGTGCTGCGCAACAGACGTATCCAACTGGAAAACCTCTCTGGAGCCGTTATGCGAGGAGGGGTTATCCTTGTTGCAGCTACAGTGTGAGCATTCTTCGCCTCCCCCGCGTCATTTGCGACGGCTTCAAGGCGCTTCGTGGGCCGATCTCCTTTATCACAATGCAAAATGACCGGACCAACGAAATATGCCGTTTCATCCTTGAACTCGTGGGGTGTACCTTTAGCAACATTTCTTGAGCGGCGTGATAGCACTCCTGTGGGCTTCATCTTCGAACGTCGACTGAACAAAGCCTTTTCTTCTACCACTCGGGCGTGGTTACTAATACACTTAACTGGTACTTGGTTTCTCGCGTCACAACCGTGTAATACCCACACTAAGCTGGTGAGTGAGGCTACTGGTTTTGTGGGCTTCCCTTTGCGAAGTCTTCTTGTGACAATAAGCCCCCAGTTATCTTGCCCAATCAACAGTTGTGGCTCTTCCTTAACGTAGACCAGTTGTTCCATGATACCTTGTAAGTGACGGCATCTTCGGAGGTTATCTTCTTCGACTCCTTGTTCAGTCAGCTTCAAATTGTCGATGGTTCTTGCTTCCATCTTGTTTCCCTGTTGGCAATGGGCACCTTTGAGAGTCACTCTTCCTTATTCCTGTCCCTCCGAGTGTCTCGATGGTAATAGACTCCTTTTTACCTTCTGCCCCAATCTTTTTGGCGACCGCTGAGTCAAGCAGTGAAACGGCGGACCCTTCATCCAGTAGGGCTAAAACACGGGCTTTCCCTTTCGGGCCATACAAGTCTACTGGAACCATCTTCAAATAGGCCTTTCCACCGTTCGTCGTATTCACCGATGAGACTACTTCCTCTACTTCGTCTCCTTTATGGAGGGTGTTGCAATTATCCATCGCTGGAGCTCCGTCGGAATGGAGAGTGATGTGGTGCCATCTCGAACATTTCTTGCAAGCCAAACTCTTGCAGGTGTTTCTCGCGTGCTTGAGGCGTAGACACTTGAAGCAAACTCTTGCCTTCTTCGCCATCTTCCATCTGTCTTCAAGAGTGGCGTTCTTATACCTCTTGTACTCATACAACCAGTGATCTTCTTCGCATTCAGGACACTTCTTTCCCTTTGGTCTCGTGTCACCGTCGTCTTGCATAATTTCCTTTATATTATGGATGGTTCGATTGAATGCGCCTCCTCTCGGCCCCCACGACACTTCAGGCGGGGCGTTATCACTGTTGATTTCCGCTTCTATCTTCATGAAGTCATACATATGCTCAAGCGCGGGCTTCCCATCCTCACGGTGAGCTCTGTGATACAGCAACCATCTTGACTTCATGGTGGGCGGCATTTTCAATATAAGACATTCGACAGTACCCGGTGCGTTGAGGTAGTCTGATCTCCCAAGAGCCCTTATTGTAGCTACCGTGTTGCGGACTCGATTCGCGAATACGCAAATCTCACGGGCAACATCGTTTACCTTAGGTAGCTTCTTCAATTTCTTCAACTCGTCCAGAGCAATAGCTGAAGGTCTACCGAAGGTGGCTTCTAGGCTTTCCATAACTTCGTCCGGATCCATCGCAGTGAAGAGAAGATTCCTCACAGCTTCTCTAGCTTTGCCTCGTAGACACTTCCTAAGCCTTCCCAAATTCTGTATGGGTGTGAAGGCGCTCGCAGTATCGTCGTAAGACCTCTTGAACACCAACCATTCTTCACTGTTGCCGTCAAACTGTGGTAGCTCAATCAACTACCTCGTGAGACTGCTCTCCGACTTATGACGAAGATCTTGAATGGCCAGGGCTAGCTCTTGCATTTCTGACTTCTCTTCACGTCGTTGTAGCACTGGCGTTGGCTGGGGCAGCTGTGGTTGTAGCGGCTTTGGCAATGACTGCGGTTGCGGCGGTGGCGTCTGAGGCTGCGGTCGTAGTGGTGGAAGTGACAACATCGTTGGTGGTTGCTGCGATGGTGTTGTTTCGGAGCTTCCTTGGTTGACCCAATTCTCTACTTGCATCTGTCGGTGTTGATTCTCATAATCTTTATCTTCGGCTTCCAGTCGAATCAATTCCAACTTAGCTCTGGAAAGTTCTAACTCTTGCTGAGAGATTCTGATGCGCAGTTCTAATTCAGCTCTTCTTCTCGCTGAACGTGCATCCTGATTTATTCTTGTCGGTGGCGTCGCCTGCTTATATGCTTCAGCAGCGGGCGGCGCGTACTGACTTCGTTGCCCAATCACAGTGACAGCAGGAGCAAAGCCATCGGTTGCGGCAGGAATGACGGGTTCATCTGCAGCAGTCGCGGCACATCTTCTTTCTGCTTCTGCTACACGGGCTTGAAGACTTTCGTGTGCCCTCACAATGTCTGCATAGTCCGTGGTCATAGAGCGTGATGGTTCCCCCTTCTCTGCTGGCACGGCGGGGTCCCCCAAAGAACGTGCAGGAGATCCAACCCGGGTGCAAGCCGTCGTGACGTCCTCTGTGACGTCTCGTTGTGGAGTGTTCTCCCCTGGGGTCAGCTTCGGCGAAGTCTCTGTATCCGTCGGCATGTTCATGCTCGAATCCATCGTAGTAGCAGCCTTCTTTTGCGTCTCCGATCTAGTGACAGGCATTACTCCGTTATTCCGCGATCCGGCTCTCGAAGGACCAAGAAAATTGTTGGGGATAGCTCTGTCTGCCACCAAACTGACTGAAAGTTCGTAGGGGCGGTGGTTGGTCCAACTCGGCCCTACTGGCGAAAGTGGACTGTATGTTTTCTTATAAGAATGCTGGACGGGTAGGAAGCCGCCTGTCGTCTTGTACTTCGGAGGTGATCTCGGTTGCAGTCGATGAATGAAACAAGTCTTCACAGACAAACTTGCAGATTTATTACTAACAAATCACAAATAGTTTACAAACAAAAATCTTCTTATTAGAATCACTTTATCTCGTTCAACATTTACAATCACCACTAGAATTCAATAAGACACTGACACACTGTTTAAGCACTTTGAACACTTACACTTGAAACCAGAGAACAGAAACTGAACACAGAAAACAGAAACTGAAACTAGAAAAACTGATTTGTGCGCCCAGGCGATCGGTATTTATACTGAAAACTCGGGGCAAAAAAAACTCCACCCATTTTCTCGAACTTTCAGTGACCCGCCTTCCTTCGGGAACTCGCAGGTAGTTTTCGTCGAAAGGGTCATTTTGGGTCTACTCTATCAGTCGAAACTCGAACTTATGGCCTAGATCGCAAGACTCATTTCCCGGTGTGCCTCAGACAATAGACCATTTCAGAATACGCAAAAACAAGTCATGTTTGCTCGCACAAGCTTCCGCGATCGAGTACTTTCTTAATGCCCCGACACGCGTTTTTGTGGAAGGATCCAAGCCACTCCATAGAATTTAACTTGTGGGAAAGAGACATATCATCTTTCCGTTCTGCGCTCGAGTAGTTTCTGTGCGAGGTCCGGCACTGTCCTTTCTCTAGAAGATTTCGCGACACGTGTTAATGTTTTGAATGCCTTTGTTAACTTTTTGTTAACCTCAATTGTTTTAGTCCGAGGCAGTCCGCACCGTATTCGAGATTTTTCTAGCGCCTATTATAATTATTTCTCGTCGCTAACAATATTAGTATAGATAAGTTTCTGCTATCTTAAAAGTATGCCATTGTAAATTCGGGCATATAAATATTCGACCAAACAATAATTATTCTAACAGAAAATTCTGCCTGAATAATATTCGAATAAAGAAAATTATGCCACGTGTGTTCTGCCAAGTGACTTTCGGAGCAAAAAGATTCTGCCAGATAGAGAGGGTTCATAGTGTAACGTTGTATATTTTTGTCTAAGTTCGCGTGAAACGAAAAGCTAAATAGATGTAGGACTCCAGTCCATATTTTGGCATAGATATGATGGATGCTGACACTGACATTTGTCAAGTGTGACAGCTGCTTTTTTTCCGGTTCCGCCACTGTTGGTCGTGCGTCGGAGTGGAACGTGTGTTAAAATGTAAAAAAAAAATATATTGATAACGGGGCACGCTTTATTTATTTTGTAGTTTGATAGTTATTCCTGGTAAGTATCTGCAGAAAGGTTGGCGATGATTTTTGTTTGTTGCGAGACATTTCTTAGAGTAGATGGTTCTTTTTATCGTTTCAGACGCCGCCAACATGTCAATTTGGATGAATTAATTTCGAAAATGATTTGATATAAATGACTGGAAAATGGTAAGTACTTTGGGAAACTCCTTTGGATTTCCAAAATTTCCTTGTAAAGAAAATGTAGCCTACCTACATCTGGGCATATTGTATTGAGAGTTGTAATTTTTATCATTTCAGATCTCAAATAGAATAATTAGCATAAATTTTTAGTAATCAATTCAAAATTTATGTGGCGAGCCAGCTGTTGCAGGTATTGAATTGGTTTATTAAAGATTTTATAAATAGGGTGATGAAAAGTATACTCACCCTCACTTAGAAAAAAAATGTGGTTAACTAGAACTTTCTTTTATTTCCAGGTTTCGCTTTTGATATGTGTCTGTAAGTTGAACAGTCACAATTTGGTGATCATGTTGTAACCTCAGGTAAATATTTATTATGAAAAGTTAGTGTTTTTTAACTTTTACTTTGGTTTGTGCGTTGAACTAACATTTTGTAAATTCTTTTCAGTGACCTTACTAAGACCTCACTTAGACCTCATTTGGATTATTTTTGAAGTCAGATTTTCCTGATGGATTGATTTGCTTCTTGTCTGCTGTTTTGAGGATGGATCGGTATCGGTGAAATTTTGGGGTAACGTTGCAGAGTTGTTTGTAGTTTGATGCAACAAAGATTTGAAATAGTAACCTCCGTTGAAATCCAAGGTTGGATTTCCTTGTATTTACTTTAACTTTAGTGAAATGTGGGATAATTTGGCTATTAATTTAAGCATAACTTAGGAATCCCTTTGAGGATAAATTTTGGAATCAATTAGGAAATTAAAAACTTAAAATGATGGTTTATCTTTATTTAATTAGAAATTTGTGAACATAAAGATTTGTAATACATAGTATAGATATAGATAACTAAATTAGAACCTAACCTAGTCTCTACTGAATTCTGAGCTATTAAGTTTTGTATTTGATTTTTTTTAAAGGTGTTAAAGGGTAGATGTGTAATAGCAAATTTTAATAAACTTTTGTTGCCAAATGCTATACCCGGATTTCTTTATTTCATTTGAATATTAGTACCTTTTAAACACCCTTTGTCCACACTAGCCGGGAGTGACTGCGACAATAGCAACATTATGGGGGCTATCTAACTATTATTTTAAGTACATAACATATATTTTTAACATACCATCTTCTACATACATATATATTTGAGATCAAACGTTTACTCAGGAACTCGACAGGGTTTGCAAGTCTTCGCGATATTGGTAAAAATCGTCTCGCTTTGGGGTCTGCCTCTCGGACGACGTCCTTCGGCAGGCAGCCAGTGGGTGACGATCTTGGGCCATTTCCTATGACACATTCTGAGAACGTGCTCCGCCCAGTCCCACTTCAGTTTTTTTTTTAAATTATTTATTGCACTGACAAAACTAAAGTACAAATGGCGGTCTTAATGCTTAAAGCATTCTCTACCAGTCAACCATTGGGTGAAGCAGAAACGATTGAGGCGGCGTAAAATTACACATAAAAGCAACAAATCAATTTAAAACTACTAATACACTTACATAAATAATAATAAATAAACCTACTTAAACATACTTGAATACATTCAATTATCCAAACATAGGCTAACAGAGATTATAATAGGGGAAACAGAGAAGGACAAATCTTATCAAGCATCACGTAGTATTCTCACTGAGAAAAAGCTCACGAATAGACTTCTTGAACGAATACTTTGACGATGAAGTCTTGATGGTATCAGGAAGGGAGTTCCAGAGTCTTATAGCACTGAGAGTGAAGGAGTTCGAGACATAAGCAGTCTTGTGAAGTGGTTTGTAGCTGGAGGGCATTGTTAGGACGGTGGAGTTTCGCGGTATTTTTACCAACGTCCACTATGCCGGCCGGTCTTTTGAACGGATCGTGGTGTTGCGGATCCGATCTGTTCTTTTTAGTAGGTCTTATGCCACTAAAACGCATAGTTTTCGTGCCGTTACCATGAGATTACACGATAGCGACGACGTTTTTACTCGCTAGCGACGACGTACCTTTTTGTATGGAAAATTTTAGTTCTGTCAGTGACCGCTAGAGGCGCTGTGCAATTTTCCATAGACTTTTTACGTCGTCGTAAACTCATGGTAACGGTACCGATAACTCAGCGATAAACCTAAAAGTTAACCTTCGAACCCTCCCCCTCCCGGCTCAAGGGATACGGGGTGGGACTTTTGATATGTGGACCTCCTAACTAATCCATACAAAGTACCTCAGTGAAAAATCGTATTCCTTGAAATTCCCTCTACAAGGTTTATTGATAATTATTTGACTAGTAAAGTAAAGTAAGCCTGTATAATCCCACTGCTGGGCAAAGGCTTTACCTCAACTATGAGGTAGTTAGAGTCACACTCCACCATGCGGGCTCAGTGCGGGATGGTGGAGGGGTGTTTGTAAGGCAAGCGACTAACCCTGCTGTCAGATGTTATCAAGCCGCCGTTATAAGGCCTCTGACTGGGCTTAACGACTAATATCAACCGATATTAGCCGGGACCAACGGCTTAACGTGCCTTCCGAATCACGTAGATGCTCGTGATGAACGACGCTTATAAGGTCGTAATGGTCACCCATCCAAACACGACCGCGCCGTAGGTTGCTTCACTTCGGTATTACTACTAAAGCGCTGCTACCACTGCGCCACTGACTAGCCTACATGTCAATAATTCTATTTATTTTTCATCACTCAATGTCCATCCTTTAATAGAAAAAAATATATATTTACGTGTGCGTGTCGGATCGGATACATCGAACTAAAATTATAAATGCGAAAGTATGTGAGGAGAGGACGGGTGTTTGTTTGTTACTCCTTCACGCATAAACACTGGAGGAATATTGATGAAACTTTTTAATAAGACAGCTAATACATCATTTAATTGTAATAGTCTTGAGATCCGACACATTTATGTGGCTGAAGCCGATGAGAATCAATAGGAACACATAAACATTCAATTTTATGAGATGTAATAAAATAACATAGTTTCTTCTCTCTAATCTGATGTTTATATTAAAAGCGAATGCTTTCAGCGATATCTCGGCAACAATTTTATTGAAATAACTTTTATAATTATTATCCTTACTCAATAAGCAACCGAGAAATATCCAAAATAACAGCACCAAATACAGATAGTTTAAAATATCTCGTCTTAATTACATCACGTAAAATAATTTGAACATTGCCTTTTTTATTGATCACTATTTTAAAACTAAAATACTTTCTATGACTTACCTGTCGATATCACAATAGTTCAATGAAACACACACATATTATCACTACTGATTCCTTCCAAAATAGTGTCCGTATACCAAAATGTTTACGAAAAATCACTAATAAAATACATGAGAGTAAAAAATACAGTGCAGGTAGAAAATATTGGTACAAAATAGGCAGGTTTCTGTGATATTTTTAGGTAAAATACAGGAATTTCGTGTAAAAAAGCGATTTTCGTGTCTCAGCACGGAATACTGAGGAAGGTGCTTTTAGATTGAACCGTTGTGATAGGTGTTTTTGGAACAGTTATGTGTAACAGTGATTGACTGATTAGTCTTGAATACATTTTTGAGTGTTTTGTCACTATACAAACTTAATAATATAAATTGCACTTGTAAAAAGCAACTTTGGCAGTGACAGACGAGGAATGTGTCATGTTCCTTGTCTGTCACAGGCCACAGCCTAAGTTGCTTTTTACAATTGCAATTTATAAGAATAAAGTCAAAATACAAATACTTATTTTTTTATTAGATTCGATTACTGAATGAGTGAAAGATTCATAGTCAAAATGGCTACAGATAATAAACTCAAATCAAAAGTATATGAATACAAATAAATTAAGATAAACTAATACATAATACAGACTGTCCCGAAACTCATATTGATTAAATAAACTTAGGAAATCGACTTTGATTGCAACAATGGTCTTTAGACCATTATTTATTTAATAAAGATTGTTTTTTTATAAGTCATAAGTCACTACTAACAACCACTTTAATCTTAACAATCATTTTAATCTTTATTTTAATAAAGATTGTTTTTTATAAGTCATAAGTCACTACTAACAACCACTTGTAGCTACTGCTACTCCATTATGTGATATAAGTAACAGTTCCACTTATGACACGTAAAAGCACCCAATCTCCCCAATTTGTACCTGCGCGCGCAGCATGTTTATAATCCATTTAGATTCGATTTCAGAACATAAAGTTGTTGTGGTGTAAAATATACTGTAACGTTGGGTGGTAGAGTTGAGTTTTGGATGGGAGGTTAAAGAAAATAAAGCTGAGGATAGTCTGGCGACTTGACGGATTTTATTTTGTTTGAACAAGTCGATGAAGATTTTTGTTGAAGAATAAATACAGCTGCAATGATGTTACTTTGATCGATAAAATTAATTAAATTAAAAAATGTATATCTTATAATGTTACCTATTATAACTTAAAATTTAAAAAACTTTAAAATACCTATTTAATACTCAAAGCATTGTTATTTAATTAAATTTCCTTAATCAGTATGTTTCAAACACATTAATAATAATAATAATAGAAAATAACACTACGTTTGTCAAAAATATTTAAAACATGACATTTACCTAAAAAATAAAACAATGACTAATATAACTTTTGCCTTTTGTGTTTGAAATAACGCGTAGGTAATACGAATAATAAATACACTTTTTTATTATAATCTGTAGCAACCGTAGCGACCCGCGCGTAGCCGTAGCAATTTCGTAGCACCGTAGCACGTTGCGTCTTTCGTAGCACCGTAGCGCGTAGCGTAGACCTTTTCGTAGCGTGAAGAAAAACTTTTGCATTTTTTTAAAATACAAGACACAGTACTTAAACTTTTTTATTACAATAACGAGATCAGTAATATAAGGCATAATTTTGTTCGTATTTTATATGGAAAAGTAAATTACGCATGATTTACGCATTCAGACAAATAGCATTGATTTTACAATACTTTGGCTAGTTAATGTTTTAAGTAGCCTATTATCAAACCGGTTTACTCGTGTCAAGGTTTTGTTTTTATAGTAATTACCCATATCTCAAAAACGACAAGACCGATTTTGATGAATCTTACATTGGATCCTCAGTCGAAATATACCTAATCGAACTAAAAAAATAATCACATCGCTTTGAATTATGGATTTCAAGAGATCTGTGGACAAACATGCATACACTTACGAAATTTTGCACGCGTGTTTAGAAGCCTTTATTTATCATCATTATTTAATCTATCAAATTCTACAATATCGCAAATATACACATTGAATTGATAACCTCCTTTTTTAAGTCGGTAAAAACGAGTTATATGAACACTTTTTTACATCCAATACAGGATATTTAATATTTCTAAGGATTTTATGTCAAAAAACTATCCCAAATATAATCGTTACAAATAAATGGCTTTCGCATGTTCGTCTGCGGAAAGCTTTCTATTGCAGTATCTATTTCATAAGCTCATCAACATTGTTATCTGTCTAGACGTCCTTCTTGCATCGGCATTAGGTCCAACATCGCGTGGCAGGGCCTTGGTCATCAGAGTAGATTTTTATAGGAAAATGAAAAAGCGTGGAAGCATAACAGATATTAGCTTTCGCCTTGAGACCATGACTCGTGTAACCGGTACCGTTACCATGAGTTTACTCGCTAGCGACGACGTCACTTTTTGTATGGAAAAAATTAGTACAGTCAGTGACCGCTAGAGGCGCTGTGCAATTTTCCATAGACTTTTTAACGTCGTCACTAGCGAGTAAAATAATTGTAAAACATGGTAACGGTACGAGTCGAAACGTCGGGAAGGTAAATGCCATATTTACCTATTAAACAAGTGAAAGTTATACAAAATCCCTATGTGTTATGTATTTGAGATAATTAGATACTTACTCATAAACTATTAACAATGTTTATTTTAAATTGAAGATCTTGCTAGAAATAAAAGGTTTGCGAAGCTACTGCAACTTTTTTTTACCAATTTCAAAAAGTAGTTTATTTATTCAATGTGTGTAGGTGATATTGTTGTAATTTTATACGATTTGAGTATTGAGAAACGTCAGGGTATGTAATATGTAATATGTTTGTCCAAAAGTCATAACGAGATAATATTTTTTTGTTCGAATATACCTAATATTTTGACTTAGGGTACAGTCCATTTATCAAAATCGATCCATTAGTTTTTGAGATATGAGCTGGAATTGTGTAAAGCAATCGTATTCATTTGACAGTTCAAACGTACGGTATGATCTGTCAAACGGCAAATAACAAAGCGTTTGACAGATCATATCGTACGTTATGAACTGTCAAATGAATACGATTGCTTTACACAATTCCACCTATGGGTAAATAACTAAAAATCGTGAAATAAAAAAAAAGCTGAAAATAAACTTTACTTAGAAGAAACAAATTAATTTGGGGTCGGTGCATAGTAAGTGAGTCTACTGTTGGTGTAGGTAAGCTCGATTTTCAATTTTAATTTGATAAATATAATCATTCATAAATTTAGAAACGCTGTGTCGTTCTTAACAAGTTAAAAAACTGATGAAAAATGTATGGAACAGCTGTTTTTTTTCTCGATTTCACTATTACCCCATAGTAAAAGTTGTTCATATTCATCAGTGGAGTCTTTACACAAAATTTCGGTACTGATAAAAAAGTCTACTATTATCCGTGGTATTCCTGGACACGGTCTATCTGCGTGACGTTCCTCCTCGTGCTAGCACGCTGATTTCAAGGCGTCGCCGCTCCGAGGTCTCGGATTCGATTCCCGGTCGGGTCAATATAGAAATCATTTTTTCTATATTTTCTCGGGTCTGGGTGTTGTGGTACCACCATAGAAAAAATGAATAAGGTTAGAATGGCCCCGGTCAGTGCAGCAGCGAGCTTAATTGTAGGCATATGCCTGCATTGAGCCGTAGCTACTTCAGTCGCGTGACAAGAGCGTTGCATTATTTTTTGTCAAAAATGCTGTCTTTTGCTATAATTACTTGAAAAGCGTGAAGCCAGGTCGTAATAAATGAGAGAGAAAGTGTATTTTTTCACCGGTGAGTAATAATACGTAGTTATTTCGACATTATTTGCTAAAAAACACTTTTTAATTATGATATTTCAAATGATAGCGGTTTTTTTTTGCACTAAGTTAAAAAAAATATTCATTGATGACTGTCCATGCATATTTCTGACAAATCTGCTATCTTAACACGCAATGTATCGCGTCCAATTTGCTTTGTTTGCTTGTATACGCATCACTAGGGATGTAGCTCACAGCACGGTAAAATTATCGATAAATGGTAATTTCTCTACTGATGTTTTAAAAGACAAAAATAAGTTTTGTTTATTAATTATTTGAAACATAGTAATGATTAAATGAATACAATAAAGTTGAAGAATTTATATTTGTAAGGCGCTTATCTCAGGAACTACTAGAGCTATTTGAAAAAAATAATGTATTATATTCTAATTCGTGCTACCAAAATAACATATTCCTGCAATAAAAATATAACTCAGCAAAAACGCACGGCTTAATCCTCAACTTTTCTACTTTCGCTGTTATTATCTTCGATTTTAATTTATCGGTTGGTCTATTTATTTGTAAAATAGGGTACGACAATTCACAGTTTAAAATCGATATGTGTCCAATACTCTTTCACAAGTTCTACATTGGTTTACTGTCAACAATCTACTGCCTTCGGCAGTGATACCGAGGTTAAACAACTTACGGCGCGATCGTGTTTTAATGAGTGACCATACCGACCATATTTAAGTGACCTAAACAACGAGCATCTCCGTGCTTCATGAAGCACGTTAAGCTAGTATCGGTTGATATTTTCTTAAAGCATCTAAAAGCATTCGGTATTAATTTTATCATAATTTCGAAATCTCGTTTTCCTACAAAAACTTAAAAAGAAAATTTCCTTGAAAAGGTTGACTTTTGGAAAGTATATTCTGGGATCAAGATTGTCCCAAATGAGCTCCCCCATCAACTCTTAAAAGGATCCGGTCATATTATCAATAACCCTGCATACAAATATTTTTGTAAGAGTTATTTGTAGTCAGCTATACACTTATTGTGAGTTTGTGTATAATTTTGTAATTTAACAAACTTCTGCAAAGCCCCTTTGGTGATTTGATTTAAATGCGATCAAAATCACTGCAAGGTTAACTGTTGTATCATGCAGCTGTACATTTCTTTAACTAAACCACCATACTAACTTGGGTCATATTTATTTATTGAAAACTTCACGCACGAAACATAAAATTGTACATGTGGCGGACTTAATGCCAAAAACATTCTATACCGGTCAACCATACGTATATAGGTATATTGTTTTTTTATTATTGTAATCTTAATAATTTTCGATTTGAGTTTGTTCCCTCCCCTTCCGTCCCAGCGTAAAGTTCAAGCCTAAAGTCTTTCTCGATAAATAAGACATCCAACACAAAATCATTTTTTTTTTGGTCCAGTAATTCCTGAGATTAGCGCGATTAAACACATACAAACTCTCCAGCGTTATTGTATTAGCTAAGAATATAAATGAATAAATAGCATGGTAGTAGTTAATAATTGGGGCACCTGGATCACTCCGCGATCCAGGTGGCCCCAATTCGAACAGTTTTTTCTACTATTCATCCAAAAAAAATAATAATTAGGTACTATTCAATCCTGAATGCTAAAACTCTATTAAAAATATTTTGTAAGTATGTAATTAACTACTTGAATGATTCTTTGAACGTAAATAAATTCTCAAACATTTTGTTGTTTTGATGTCGTTTAATGAGGGACTCATACCAAATATGTGGTCGGATCGGAAATAAAACACGTTACATAATTCATTCATACATTTATTTTAAAAATTTAAAACTAAATTTTCTTTACACCACTTATTTAAATAGAATACATTTTTTAAAGCACATATCTTTTCATGATATATACAGCTTAAAATATCGAAAGAAGTTGAATATTTACATTGCAAGCGTTCTAAACTAGGACAATGTTTATCTTCTAAATTATGTACATTATAATTATTAAACATTTCTTTTATCCACAATACTTTTTCGCAGCCTTTAGTAAAAATATATTTATTTTTCAGAAAATCACCAACTACGTTTTTATAACTAAAGTAGGGGACGAATCCTTGATTCCAATAAATTCCTCTATTTCTTTCTATCCAAGATGCTTGTATGCGTTCTTTTTTTGTCAAGTTATAAAATGGGAATGGTGGTTTTATCAGAAGAACAAAAATCTTATCATTGCATATGATAGCTATTTCTTTAGGAATGAACTCGTTTTGCTCGCTTTTGAATCCTTGTACATCTACGATCGCGTGGTTAATATTATTCATGATAATTTTCTGACGATACTGCTTAGAGGTTGGTATTCAAAAATACGATCATTAATAATCAGACAGTAAGCAGTTGTGTTTTCTGGTATTAATTCAGAACATTCAATTTCTATCCGAACATCAACTGGACCGGTTTTGAGCGTATCGTTTTGTCTCGAGCAGTCGATTACAAAAAGTGGAGCCTTTTCTTTAAATTGAACCAAATTAAGCAATGGATCAATACTAGCGTTGTAATACGACTGACGAAAGTTAGCATACATTTCATATAATATATTGTATTTATCCTCATCGAATTTCAGATTAAGTGAGTCATACGGAAAATATTGTGAATTCAAAAAAAGCTTAACGTTAGATACTTTACAATGATCAAACACTGACAAACTTTTACTTTTATTTGATTTTCTATCAGTTTGTAGGGCTAAGATTACAAATCTTGGTTTCTCTAATTGAGAGGCGGTTTTGACTGACCATGAATGTTTAGTAGTTTTTGGTAATAATGGATATTCGTACAAATCCCAATTTCTAAACGCAAGCTGTACAGCGCGATTCTTTTCTAAATGTTTGAGTAGCATCAATTTATTGCGATCGGAAACCTTTACATGAGGAACACGCCACTGAATTTTTTGAATGCTTATTTCTATATTATCATCGTTTTGTAAATTTACACAGTTTGTAACAGAGCAACTTCTTTGCAGTATAAGTTCATGTCTACAGTTAATAATTATTTTGTTATAGTCTTCCGCAAATCCTAATACTTTATTTAATGGAATAATGGCGCTAAACTGACCATTTTTTAATTTTGTGCCCTGCAAATTCCACCCCCACACAGCGGCAGCTTTATTTTCACCTTCATTCATAGAAATGTATGATTTAATTGTTGTAGTGATTCCTACATTTTTAATACGATCAATTTCAACACCATTCAATTCATATCGTACATCTTGAAATAAATACAACATTGGGTTGTTAATAAAATTGACATCCTTTTTAACGATTTTTCCTGTTGAATCTTTAGACGTAACATTAGCATAGCCTTCTATGTAAATAGAACTTGCAGAAGGTAACACATATATGTCTTGTTGGTGAATAGGTATTCTAATTTCATCATTATCTTTGAAACTAGTACTATAAGGATTGTAACTATGGATTTCATAGCTTTCAATCGAGTTGTCATGTTGTGGTAGCTCTGTGATTTGCAACATTTTGTAATTTAAATCCAAGATATTGTAGAAACTTTTTGTTTTCTTTAGTTATTTTTTTCTTCTTAATCACACTGGCACGTCTGATCCCTTTCGGCAAAGAAGGTGAAATATTAACTTTATCCTTAATGATAGGATTTTTATTATATATAATCATAATTCTCTTCGAATGATTTTAAATCTTAAATAATGTATTTAAACACAACCGATTAAATTATAAATCAATTACTATCAAATAAGTAAAGCAGTTTCTATCACAGGTGATGATTGAATGTGCATATAATAGTATTGTTAACATTATTTATGAGTAATTGGCGGATACAAAAAATGCTAACATAAAAAAATCATTAATTTTATTTATTTTATATTTCTCTCCCAGAATGATTTTAAAAATTTCAAACATAAATGTCCACAATTAAAGGAATGATTCTTTTGTACATTTTCATAATTGTAATTTATATTTTCTCCTAAATATTTAAGTAATTCTTTTGGAGGTTTCAGATTACCATAGCTATCAAAGTATTCAATGTAGTTATTTAATTTTCCATAGGCTACCCAATGCGTGCCGGAGTTTTTGATTGTATCGAGGTTTATGACACCACATTCAATTGAAAACGGTTTATTTGGTAATTCATCTCTCATAAATACCCCTCGAAAAAAGGGAATATCACATGAATGTTTCATTATATCAATATTTGTTAATGCTCTTTTGGGTAGCCTAGAATTCAGTTTTTTGTTTTAGTGACGTATATTCCGAGTCCCTTTTTGTGCGGCTTTAGGTGTAATCCTTTTCCGATGCATACGGCTTCTATTTGCTTGTTGTGTCTTTCAAGTTCTGATAATTGTTTTCTGGCTGCTTTGATCGCATTTATAGCTTTCGCAACGCCAGCAGCACCTCCCACTAAACTACCAGCAGCAGATAAGCCAGCAAATATCGGTATCAAAGGGAGAAATCCACCAGTTTTTGGAACAGGTATAATTCTTGGCACTTTAATAGACAAATCTGAAGCTAACTCTTGCGCTGTTGCACAAGCTAATTTCATCAAAGCTTTTTTACATTTAGGTTTTATGTTATTTATTTGTTTTTTAGTATGTGAAACGATGGTTTTAAATGTTTTCTTTAAACTTCTACCAGTACGCTTTTTGGATTGTTCATTACACTCAACTTGTTTTTCTGAAGCTAATGCAGCTCGTTTTCTTTTCATTTTAGTAAATTTTAAAGTTATAATTGTAAATTAAATAAAATTGGAGGTAGACTTAATTGTCGTAAGAACGAATATGAAATGAAGAACGCTTGACCAAAAATCTCTTTAAATAAGCACACAATTAAGTGTTGTCAAGGAAAAACTGTGGACCTACTTACAATACATTATTTTTATTTATCCAACTGTTTTCGCTACTTGGGAGGCCAAGCCATTTTACATAAACAAGATTACCTTTCCTTTTTAAAACTTTTTCAACTAAATATACGTCATGGTGTTTAGTTTTTTGAAGTTCTTGTGAATAAAATGCTCCAAGTATTGGACAGGACTTTGAATCTTCTATTAAGTATGTTGTAGGATTTGTTTCTTGCACTTTATATATCTTGAATATTTCTGTAGACCAGTTAGGTGTATAACTCTTATCAAAACAAGCTTTATGTTTGCTAATTCTCACATAGTCACCGGTCCCTAATTTTTTATGTTTTTTTATTTTCCTATCAGCAGCCAGTTGCATGTATCTCCGCAAAATATTTACTTTATTCATATGAGATATTGTCACCGGTGGTTGACCAATAGTTCTATGCACATCATTATTGTACTCGCGTATTTTTCTACTAAGTAATCCATTATTCCATTTATAATTCCCATTTAGGTTAAATTCTTTGTACAATTTATTCTTTAGCGTTCTAATAAATCTTTCAACTATTGAAGCTTTTTTAGTAGAATACGTGGAATAATGATTGATATTGTACTCGTCCATAATTTTTTTAAATTTGTCGTTATAAAATTCTTTTCCATGGTCAGTTTGCAAATTTTTAGGGATCCGACCATTTAGCAATAACTTTTTAAATGCTTTTGACACAAGCTCTTTGTTTTTTTGCTGTAATGCAATACCCCATGCGAATTTTGAAAAACAGTCTATAACCACTAATATAAATTTATAACCAGCATTGACATGTGACATTGTTTGCATATCAATCAAATCTGCTTGCCACAAATCGTCAATATCTTTTATAACCACGCTTCTTCTCGGATAATTAATTCTTGCATTTTTACAGATTTCGTTTACAACGTCTGCTTTGCTCATAATGTTTGTTTAAATTACTTGCAATATCTCTAATAACAGAACTTCTTTCGAGCTTTAGTATTTTATCAGATAAAATTTCTATACTTTTATCGATATTTGCAATTTTTTTCAATAGTTCAACTTTAAATTGATCAGCATTGGTTCTGTCAACGCAAGAAGATTTTTTAAATTCACTCAAAGTTTTCAAAATATCTAAATATTCTTCATCTTTGTGGTTGTATTTAATTGGATAAGTATTAATATGTTGTTTGTCCTTGTTACCGACATTCATTGTCAATGTAATTTTCGAGACTGAATATTGACTTCGTTGTCACAAGCCTTTTATTATTGTATAATACCTGATTCTTTTAGTTCTTCGATTATTGATACAATTTCATTATCATGGTTAGTGTTGCCAGCACTTTGAGAAGCAATCAATAGTTTTAATCTTTCTATTTATTAGGATCATCCCAATATACATAATCCGTATTATTTTTATACTTTTTGCATATTGGTATGTAGCCACCGCTTTTTGTTTCATTTGGTACATACGGATTTTCTATTTTGGCATCGGCTTCATCATGAGCAAACAAAGGTTTGATGATTTTACGATATTTCGCGCCTTTATCACCCTTTATTTGACCATGTGGACTAAAGCCTCGTTTATGTGCGTTTGTTTGATTAAGTATATTTTTATATGTCATTTTATCTCTTTCGTTAATGGCTTTCAGGTTAGGTTTGCTGCGAATCAGAAGTTCTTTTAAGCCTGGAGTTAATTCATAGTCTCGACCATCTATGCTTATTACATAGACTTTTTCCAACTGTGATGCATTATTCTTACTTGAAATTGAGACTTTGCAGTTTCCCATCATCAATTCTTTGTTTGTACTACGTATCCCAAATGGCACATTGATGTTGGTATCATAAATATCAATTACTTCATCCTTATTTAGTGACATTAATGTGGCATCAATATCTTTATCAGAAGTTTTACCATCATCATCAAATTCAAAATATTTTGAATTTTCTAGCGAGTCTGCATGTAGTTTTTTACTAAATTGGCTATAATCTAAAGATGAGTTTGAGTCCTCATCTCTGCTCTTTCTACTCAAATCTATAGAAACATTTAGTGCAGGTTTATCTTTATCGTTTCCTTTGATTATTGTCTCTAAATTATCTGTAATTGGCTTAAATGCCTTCTTAAATCTTAAGTTTTCATCATCTTCTTCATCTTTAATCCGTTTTATTTTATTTTTGATATTATTAACTGATTTAATCAGCTGTTCTTTAATTTCGGCTTCCATAACTGTTGCACGCAACCGTTGTTTACTGATATTTTTTCTCAATTAACATTATTTTATTTTTAAAGGTTTATTTATATAATTCTATGAAATCTAGAAACAAATAAACGTATCAAAGCCTTGTCTATATCTGCCTTTATTCAAGGTGCAATCTTTATTTATCAGTAAAAAGTTGAATCGATCACTCCATATGCTCGAGCAAAGCTTGCTGAACTCTTTCCAAGTCATATCTGTATTGACATGCTCATTGTATATATGTTTTAAGTTAGTGTTATCTTGTCTAAAGATAATCAATAGATTTACATTGTCTCTTATTAGTTGCTTAGGTATTTTTGAGTACGTTTGAGATAAGTAAAAACAATCGATTTGTTTATGTCTTGCCATAGAAAAATAATTGCGAATATTAATTTGCTTTTCACATACGACATCATCGAAAATTATAATGGATTTTTCCAAAGCATCGTTAGGATGAATCACTTCTTCGTTGTCATTAAATACATTAAATTGAGCACTAGGGACCATTTTCATGACTTTATTTAAAAAGCGATATTTTGGTTGGTACGCTGTTTTTGAATAGAGATAAATGTGTTTAAATTTTAAACCATTTTCATGTAACAATAAATTTATCATAACATTAGTTTTGCCGCAGTTAGAAGGACCACATATTATACAGCGGATAGTATTAGGAAAAAGTATACTGTGTTTAATTAACTGATTCCGAGTTTCTACTTTAATGTTCTTTACTTTTAAGGTTTGGGTTTGCTCAACGAACTTCATTATGACTGAAAAGGAACTGAATAATGGCACTCTTTTTATACTTATTAATTTAGTTGAATACATGCCAGTGTGCGTATTATTTCCACATATACAAGGAAAACGAAATAAAGAGAGAGAGAGATAGACAGACGCATATTATAAACTTTTTCTGATTATTATTAAAAATAAAATGCTTGATACTTTTGTAAATAAAAATTTATTATACATATTTTACAATGATCTAAAAAAAATACACAATTATATTGAGGATATCTAAACTATCTTAACTTAAACTCACAGGTTATATAGGTATACAATGTTCATTTCACTTAAAGATCTAGTTAATATATCCTTTACATTGTACCATAATGACCCCATGGCAATGTCTCTATTTTATTAGGTAATATTTGTCTTTTATCATCATTGCTATTCAAAACTACTTTATTGACTTCCTGGGAGTAAAGTACATGTTTAATAGATCTAATCATATACATTTTATGTTTGACTACTTCATCTGAATGAAGTGCATTTCTATAGTCAGAAATTTGTAATTGATTCGTTATGGGCTTTGATACACCTTTTGCTTTTTTTATACTAGTTTTAACACTTTTTAAACAGTAAAGCTTCGCTCTTAAGCCAACAAACTCAGTTATCACAGATCCACCAAGTTCATCTTTAAACAATCCGGGCACTCTAGCGTTCATTATAGGTATGCCATATGGATTATCATTATCATAGTTACTCGTATCAAATTTTGATATATTATTTTTAAGATCCTTATAAAAGTCTTCTGTATAAATTTGATAAAGAAGACTGTCAGTGTCTGTATAACATAGTTTAGCATCGGTGTTATATTTTTTTTTTATAAAATCGTAATGAAATCCGTATAAGTGTTGCTTTGCTAAGTCTAATACTGTAATGCCAATATATATTGGTCTGTCTAATAAAATTTTTTCTGGACTTAAATGAACTGCCACAAAATTTTCAGAAAAGACAGATACTGTTTTTACATTTGGTTTTAATAGTATTTTTTCAGCACCAATTTGCTTATTTGTTTTATTCAAAGAATCGTTCCATGTTGTGACTAATTTAACATTTACTTGCTTACGTTTATTTTCAATAGTTTTTCCAAAAACTGCATTATTTAATAATTTGAAAAAATCCTTTTCAAAGGTAGTAGTAGCACTTTGTCGTAAACGAGTATTTAAATCAATATATTTTCGTAAAAAATTATCCTGTCTGAAGCGAAGGATACGGTGAATTTTCTTCAAAATTAATCCGTTTCTCAAACAATCCTTTAAATGAACAAAATGAATTACATATTGGTATTTATCATACAAAGAAGCAATAAGTTTTTTTGATTTTCCACTTGGCGGCGTAAATTTTTCAGGTGCAAAAGGCAAATCGCTATGGTTATCATGTAAATATTCTGGATATATTATATCTACTTCTAGAATATATCCAAATTCACCATCATTCGGTATTGATAATACATTAAAGCTCTTAAGTTCATCTTCAGATAAAAAAACAAAATCAGATACTGGCATTTGTTGTCTCATTGCATAACCGTAAAGATTGTTACAATCAAGATAAACTAAATAAGAAGTTGGTTTTGATTCGTCAAATTCTGGAGTATATTTATTGTTCGCTTTTGCATTCCTTAGGGAACATTGAGCCAATCCTCCACGTATACCTTTCTCTAGCATTTGATACATATTTACATCATTTATTAGTTCTAATCTAATGCCAGTGTATAAGAGCATTGCATCCCAACTTAAATTAGGTGCAGACACATAATACGCTGGGTCTAGCTTGTAATGCCGTAAACTTGTTTTTCTAAAATGTTCAAATATATCGCATAATAATAAGACATCGCATTTCAAATATAAATCAGTATATTCACCAAGTGTTAGAATATTAAACTCTGACCACACAGTTTGAGCATGTGCGTAATCATCATCAGTAATGTGCTCAGATTTCAAACTATTATAAAAATTCTCTTTCGAAGGCAATTCATTTTCTTCATATTTAGACCATGAATCGATATAATCATATGGATAAATTCCTTTATGTCTTAGCAGATGTGTTTTTTTGTTACCATTAAATTCTTTTGTCAAATTGTGGAATTCATCAGGAGTCAAACTTTTACTTAGATTGTCTAAGCTAGAGCTCAAGAATTGGAAAGAATCTATAAACTTTATTTGCACAGTCTGATGCTTGTCCTCTATTGTTTTTGTAATAGATGTATATTTTTCCTTTGATTTAGGAATAATATGTATAGCTCCTTTATATTTTAAAAGTTCTTTTATGAATAAGTGGCAGTCATATCCTGCTAAGTTATGAAAAACAACAGGTATAAATGAACAAACTCTATACCTTAAATTGCAATGGGAGTGTGCTGTGCCTCTATACTCTGATGTAACATGATCATGATCTTGAACTTTGTCCCCAAATAAAAATTGATTACAAATATGACATTTTGTTGCATTGTCAAAATCATTTTTTTGTTCCAATGTCATAGGTTTCATTTCATTGTTTTGAGACAATATCCTATTTAAATTTTGTATATCTTTGATTAAATATTTAATAAATATTTCGACACAATCAATCCCTCTATAAGTGACATATTTGTTTAAGTTAGAATCATATGAACAGCACACATAATACGCAAAACATGTCGGAACATGTAATTTTAAATTATTCGTATTTTTCTTATCGTCTGTTTCACAATTAATCAGCATACTTTCAAAATCAGCATATATTATAAAATTAATTTTTTGTTTGCGTTCAAAATGTCTGAACTGAATGCAAGTATTTTTTTTAGGCATAATTGTCAATACTTCGGAACAATAGTGTGAGTTAAATTTATCTTTATTTGAGAAAAATTGTAAGCAAGAATCACAAAAGTAAGCCATGCCCTTGTGATGACTTATTTGCTTTCGAACAAGTCGCACAAGATTTTTTATTAAACAATAATGCGCTTTGTTTTGCTGTTCAATGTATAAAAGATTAATGTGCTTTTTCTTCTTTGTTTTTGTCACATACAGAGGTCCTGTTACAATACATTTATTCAAACCATAAACATTTATACTAATATTCGGATTATTTTTTTCAAATAACTTAATATCATCAACTGTGGGTGGAAATGACATTCCCTCTACATTTAAAACTTTTGAATAATGTGGATACGAATTTACTCGACACACATTATTTTTTGATGGAAATAAAGCTGCAATAATGCTCCATACAAAGCAGTGATTATCATTATTCTGAATATTAAGACAACTTTTAGTATGTTTTATTTTATCGGGCAAAGGTATGTAACTTCCACCTCTCATTGGACAATATTTATTTATATTCGTTTCTAAATGACTTACACAATAAAAAGACCAACCAGATTTGCAATGTTGGAATTCTATGATTTTCTCTTTTAATTTCTCAAATGCATCAACATATAGTTCATTCAAATCTGTACTTCTATAAACAACTTTATACTTCGTGTTAAATGACTTGAGCTGCTGCTCATTCGTTTCTGGTAATGTAAAATAAACAAAAAGTTCAAAGTTCATTTTAATACAGTTATGTTTCAATAATAATATTTCGACCATTTTTAAAACATCACTTTGTATATCACACAAGAACGCCTCAGGAGTGAGGTACTCGACTTCTTGTTTTGGATTTAAGCGATATGTAACAATTCTATTTTTAAATGCCGTGGCAATTATTTCAATATTTTTAAATTCTGTATTCAATAAACAGTTAGATTTATGTATGTTTGTTCTCAAATGATATCTGTATTTATGTTTAGGAAAATTAATTTGACATGTCTGACAATATATCATTGAACTGGTTTGCTCGAAGTTGGTGGTTTGAACTGTAAATAATAAAAACAATAATATTAACATTTTATTAAGTATTTATTAATGCGTGCATTGGTTAACATAATTTTAGATAAACTATAAAATAACAGTACTCTTATTAAAAGTAGAGTAAACAAGGTAAATTATAATATGTCTTATTATTAGAATACATTTATGATTATATAAAGGTTACAAAAGTGTACATTAATAATAGTTGCTCATGAACGTTGGTGGGCAGGTTCTAAACTCTTTTCGAGTAGCTGTTATAAAGTTTGCGAGATGCATCCAAGCGTCTGAGTTATCATCAGTGCGATTTTTGATGGTAATTATGGCTTGTCTCCACCTATTTACCGGTGAGACCCTTTCTATGTCATCACACTTATAAACTTTGAGCTCAACATAGTGCGAACCTGACTTCATAGGATTCGATTGTCTTGCGATTCCATTCGCAAGTCTTCTTGATATATAAGACAATAATTTACCCGGTACAGGTACTGAGGTTGACGCAGCAACTTCTTCATCCTCAGTATCGCTTCCGAATAACTGAGCAGCAGTAATGCGTTCCGTCTTCGTTTTCTTTGAGCTCGACGTAGACGGCGTCGACTTGCTACGCTTTTTCTTCGCCTTCTCACATGGCTCAGGCTGTAGTGCTGTCTCGTCTTCTGATGGAAACAGTTCTTCAGCATTAGATGAATACTTCGACCTGAAACGAATATCGAAATTAATGAGCATAATATTTTTTTTATTATGTCGAAAAGTGGGTAAAATTTACTAAAAATAAAATCTATTTTTATCATTTAGCTTTATTATTGCTAAAATTAACTTGTAATAACAAATAAATAAAATTTCTGTAAATAGTGAATGTTACAAATATTAATGAAGTAAAAAAAATGAGTTGATAATTTGTTAAACCATTTTAATCGATAACGTATTTAAAGTCATACGTTCGATAAAATGCATTATTTATAAAATCATTTGTTTTAAACTGAATGAATTACACATTAAATGCATCACTTTTTGATTGTATGACATATTAGAATAGATTACTTTTAAAAATCTAATAACGCTTTAATTCAAAGTGGTGTATTCAAATCGAGTAAGTATTTGAATTTTACTTAGTTTTTAAAGTATAATAAGTAATACACTTACATTTTAGAACAGATGGATCTCCCCCTTGACCGCAAGCTGGATATCTGGAGACTGTGTTTCTGGTTCATGCTAGATAGTTTATGTACCCAATTTCCACGTGTGTTCTTACCATAAAAGGAAAGCCTCCGCGTGATCAATAAACTTCATTTGGCGCTGATGCCGAATCAGCATATAAGCAATGTTGCATTTAGATCGCTAGGAAGAAATAGATATAGTGGAATACCCTGGTTTTACTTTCACAATTAATTTTACATACTAATATTAGACTCCACCTTCGGTTTACGTCCTGAATTTGGTTTTACCTATAAAACTGGAATCGTCAGTTACAAAACATACCTTGTACGCTTTTCCATACCACTTATAATTGCTATATGTGATGCCAGACCATCATGTAAGACTAGTCGGTAACAAATTTTAGAAAAGTCCGGTAAGTCATCAATGTGTAATTCAATAATAAACAAACATACAAAATTTCACTAAGCAGTAATTTGGTATGTAGTATCATACAACTTGACTCGTAGCGAACAAAGACAGATCAAGTAACTTAAGACGGCAATACATATTTAGAAACAACTAAATATAGACTGAATATTAATTTTTTCGTTTATATTTTGAACTTTATAAAATCAGTTATGATTCCTATATAAAGCACAAAATTATGAGGTACATCGTTTAGTACTTGTCGTGATACAGTCACAGAGAGCTATTCTAATATGTCGGTGAGTTTTACTGTTTATATTTTTTTCTCTTATTTTTTTATTTTAAAATAATTAAACATTTCAATGTTATAATTTTTTTTATTATATATTGTTTTAGGATAGTGAAGATCCCTTCAACTTCATACCTATGGAATCCATAGCTATTCAAAAAAAACCTGGGCAGAAAACTCTCGGTTTAGAAACAACATCTCGCAAAAGAAAAGGAACAGAACAAACAATCTATTCATTCATTAAAAAACCGCACAAGCGCGGTTCGAAAATAGTTAAAATAGAAATTTACGATTCGGATGACATTCCTAAATCTGAAGATTCAATATGCAGTTGCGAAGCGGAAGTTTGCGTTCAACATGTTGTGCAGAGTATAATGTTTGATGATGTATATAACGCTGTCAAAAACGTTATTAATAAAATCCAAGACGAGCTATTTTTACAATCCAGTTCATAGTCAATGTATTGTCCACTTCATAGTTAATGTAACAGATTAGCTATCAAAGCAATGTATTTAAAAAGCTGAAAATGTAATCTATTAAGTTAAAGGAAATAAACAGGAACAATAAAACATTACGTACTTGGTTTTATTTGATCCGACACTCATTTGAATTTATGTAGGAAAGTAATTTTTATTATTTATCTTCTTAGTGAGTATTTAAAAAAATCAACATACAGTAACATTGCCATAAACCGCGTGCTATACCCAAAGATATTATCTACTAAGTAAATTTTGTTTAGCGCAGTTATTAATGTAGCTTATGGTAATAGAATCATTATAAGAAATGTCTGCGATCATTTTCAAATAAATAAACGGAAATAGATGTTTCGATGTAACGTAAACAATATTATATTGATGAAACTATGTTTTAATACTTAACTAAGTCCACAATGGATTAATTTTTCAAGTGCAAGGTGGTCTAAGACTTATAAAAAATAATTCAAAAATACTTACTCATGGTTTCGAAATACATTAAAATAGCATTAGCATTGTAAAGTATCGCTAGCATGAGGTGCAAGTTTTAATAACATAGCGACCGACGGTGAGTACTTATACACGCGCTTGCGCAGCCCGGATCAGATTCGACTTAACGAAATTGACACAGTGAATCGAATTACGAATTATGAATAAAAACTTACCACTTTCAATGTTAAAACAGTACATTAGTATTTTAAAAGTATTTTTAAGTTATTTGAATAGTGAATCATCCTTTTATTCAATTAACCGATTTATCTCGGATCGATTTTTTATATATTTCATAATAATATAAATCAGTCTTCTCAAATAATTTGAATAATACCTAATCCGTTTTGCATGGATAGCAGAAAAACTAATGAAAACCTACCTACGTTCCCTAATTAAAAATATCTACGTTCAAATAATCATTCAAGTAGTTAATTACATACTTACAAAATATTTTTAATAGAGTTTTAGCATTCAGGATTGAATAGTACCTATTTTTTTTTTTGGATGAAAAGTAGAAAAAACTGTTCGAATTGGGGCCACCTGGATCGCGGAGTGATCCAGGTGCCCCAATTATTAACTACTCATGGTAAGATATAATACCTGAATAATGTAGACCATGGCCTTTATAACTTTATATCTTTAAACATTTTTCTTTACTTTGGAATCTATTTGTCTTATATAAGTAACTAGCGGTCCCCCGCGACTTCGTCCGCGCGTTTTGAGTTTGCTTCCTCCCCTCCCGTCGCAGCGTCATGTTTTATATCCTAAAGCCTTTCTAGATAAATAAGCTATCCAACACAGAAATATTTTTTCAAATCGGTCCAGCAGTTTTTGAGATAAGCGCGTTCAAACAAACAAACTCTTCAGCTTTATAATATTAGCGCAAGCGCACGTTGTACTTAAGCTGCGAACATTATTTTGGTGCGGAGTTATGTTAAAACTGTGATAGCTCCTAAGATATTTATTGAAATCAAATGATATAAAGGGCAACTTGGTTCTAAATGAAATGCTCGTGATGATGAATGTATTTATTTTGATAAGAAAAAATACCTGTTTGTATAATACACCTCTAAAAATAATGCATTATATTTTTACAAATTTACTAACATAAAAAAGGTTGTAGTAAGTCAACCATAAAAGATAGACATATGCTGTCGCGGACTTTATTATAGAACTCTTAATATTGAACAATCCCGTCATACATGATTTTTGTGTAACTTAAGCGGTTTCCACAGCGTATGCAGCGGAAGCTCTCAATAGGAATATCTTTCTCCCGTTTTCGCAACATTTTTCATTGCTGCTGTTGTCTTATGAGTCGTATCTTTATGTTATATAGCCTAAAGCCTTCCTAGATAAATGGACTATCCAACGTAAAAATATTTTTTCAAATCGGGCCAGTAGTTTTTGAGATTAGCGCGTTCAAACAAACAAACAAACAAACAAACAAACAAACTCTTCAGCTTTATAATATTAGTATAGATACTTATTCTTTATACGAAGAATGATTCAATTCTACTAATAGAACTACTTTTAGAAACTACTTTAATGTTAAAAGGTATAAGTTACTCTATTTCAAGTAACGTTTAGCAACTCAATTTTTTCTTCTATTGTTTTTACCGAAAGGCAATAGTAGTACCCTTTGTTGCGATCAAATGAGATGGTAAATTATCCAAATTATTTCAAACTTAAATCCTACATGTTTATTTACAAAGAGAAACAACATTACATCGGTAATTGAATTTATAATAATCGACCTTTACCACATCACTAGTATTTTGACATGAAAGAACGAACGTATCTGAATGATGATTGGTGGTTTCACTGCTAGAAGCTCTGTGATTGGTAGTTGGTTTCAAGTACTAATTACACCAATCACAGAGCTCCTAGCGGAAATTGTGATTGGTTCGTGATATTGGTGCGTTAATTCATTGATTGGTACTTTTATCACTGCAGCAACAGCGCGGTAACTCCCACCGGCGACAAAGGTTCCTTTACAAACGATCGATCAAAACCATTCTAACCTTATTCATTTTTTCTATGGGTACCACCGTTGTGTCTGATTTTACTAACACAAGTGCAAATAGCTACTTTGGGATCAGAGCAATGTATGTGATTGGTGTCAAATGTCCGATGTCCAATGTCTAATGTCCAACCTTCCTTACAATCTATGTTTTTTTCTTTCCCTGGTTTTATAGGATAGCTTTAAACGAGATAGGCCAATTAATTAGTAATCAGCTTTCTAGCAAGTAGAGCGAAAGTATTGCTCTCTTTTTCTATTTAATTATGAATCCATATTTTCCTTGTTCACGGCATCACGCGTGAACGGCTGGACCGATTTGGTAAAGTATTTTTTTGTTGTGTTTGTTATTGTCAGAAGAAGGTTCTTGTAAAAGAAAAACATTTTTAAATATTGAGAGGGTGGACCGATTTTCATGATTTTTACTTTGTTGGATTCGTCTTCTTTCGGAGTATGATAATAATAATTAAAATTATGGTGTCGGGGCGGGACGGGGCCGTCATACGGTGGAGTCATTATTTCAAAGGTGGAGTAAACTAGAAGTACATATATCATTCATTATGTACTTTATTTATTAGTTTCTGATATTACCCAGATGCTGTAAGTGTTATTAAAACGGCCGAGGTCACCGCCACCTTACCACTTTCAAACGGAAATCACTTGCACACACGATTAAAACTGGCACCGATTCAAATTAAAGACGTAAGTTGTTTGCGATTTTAACTTTTAAGGAGGTGAGGCGACAAAAGGTTTATTTGGTTCCATAAACGCTTGTACAACAGACCTATTGTCTTGGTTTCGTACTAAGGGATGTTCTTCCTTGTGTTGCGAATACCAGACAACGATTATGACGGGGGCGTCTCCCATAAAAACTTTAATTTAAAACAAACAGGGTTATTGGTAAATCGACTTGTCTCGAAACCGGAACACAATAAGAGATTGAGCATCATTTTTTATATGTATTATTAAGGTAACAAATCTAGATTTTTATAGAAACTTTAAAAGTCAAGTCGCTCCTAATAATTGACTTTTGGACAGTACAACAAAGGGTCAAAATTGACGTATATGAGCTCCCCCATTGCTTCTTAAAAGGATTCGATCAAATTACCAAAAACCCTGTTTATATTTTCTGTTCCTGTATTTTAAACCTTCATGACAGATACAAATATTCGTGGTCATTCATCACACGAACATTTGTACCTCGCAGGCAATATATAACGACCTGCGGGTCTTAGATGCACGTATATTCGTCATTTATCGCGACAATCGATAAATTTCAAACGTCATTTTAATCATATATCTATCTATCTATATGTCAATGTAGAAATCAGAATTTTCTTTATTGTCTCGGGTCTGGGTGTTGGTGTGGTACCGACCACCGTTGTGTCTGATTTCCATAACACAAGTGCATTAGCTACTTACTTTGGGATCAGAGCAATGAATGTGATTGGTGTCCAATATTTATTTATTTATATTGAAAAAGTTTTTTCCTACTTTTAATGTGTTCATTTGTTTTTAAAAGCAATTAGAAATACCTTATAAGTAGAAAAACATGTTGTTTAAGCATTAAAAATATTTTATCGACGCGATAAACTGTTTTAAGGCGCGCATATTAGGCCTACTAAGATTGATTTCAGTTTAAAATTCCAAATAATTCGCCAAGGTATAAACTGGGATAAAAATAATAAAACCTTTGATTTCTTCGAATAATCATTTATTTGCTATTTTATTTAACAGTAGTCTTACTTTGTTACAACGCTAAGATTAGAGACAGAAAGAGATAGGTAACTATTAATTAGTTCACTCCCAGCCCGTGAACTAAGATTAGCCCCAAAACAAATCAAAATGATCAAGAAATATCTGTAGTAGTGCCAATTTTCCAAAACGTCGAATGATTTTATTTATAATGCAATTAGTGACTAAAATCAAACTAGCTTTTAAGTTCTAAAATAATTGACTAGAATATACAGACGGATAGTATAGTAATGTAATCTAATTAGCATTTTAATTGTTATAACTATGGCATTAAACAGTTTTAAGTCTCGAGATCTTTGGTAAAATAATATGAGGAACATTATAGCCATTGCAGAGTGTGTGTCTTAGTTAATCTTACTTATATCCAAGGTTTTTGAAAAGCGCTTCTTCGTTTAAGGGATGATCCAAAAATGGCGTCTCTCTGAAGATAACTGACGCATCTGCTATGTGCATTTGCCTTTTTCCATATCTGTAACAAAAAATGTATTGAGCGCCATCTATTGCCAAGGTTTAAAAGTAAGTGTTAGCTGTCTCGTGTTTGGAGTATTTTACGCTCCATAGAAATAATTTAACCTAGTCGCACTAGTGATGCTTTTGGAATTAAAACAACGTCTGCATTGAAGTTTGGGCCTTCAGTGTAGATGGCGTTAGAACTGTAAATGCGAAATTTAAAATAACATGTTGGGCGCCAAATTGTACTCAAATAGAAGTTTATTCAAGGATCTTTGTTTTTCTACAAAATTTTCAATTTGTAATAAGAAGTCGTATTACAACAAAAGTCAAAGCTTTACGAATTATACGTCAAATAAGTTAATTTGTGGGAAAAGAACTTGGCGCCCAACGTGGTATTCCGAAAAGTATCAGTGCTTTTTCAACCGAGTTATCAAGTTATTGACTTGACTATAATTAAACCAACAGAAATTGGATACCTCAACATATAATGTCAGTTACACTCACCTGCCTCTCCCATGCACAGAGTAATACTCCTGCAGTTCCTTCAAATAGTTCGAAATCTGTTCAGCCGTGTCAAACCGTTCCGGACGCCGCGGACGCGGGTACTGCGCCTGCGCGTTGACCAGCGCGGCGGAGAGCACCAACAAGCAAGGTAGAAGCAGGCGCATGATTGCTGTAAAAGAAATATTACAAATGTATGACAGCACGGTAGCTTAATTGGTAGAGCGTTTGGCCCGGTTAGCCAAGAAGTTGCTGGTTCGAGTCCCGCCCGTGCGCAAATTTTTGGTTTCTTATTTCATTTTTATGAATATAAAATATGACAATGTGTGTTATAAACATTCTAAATCATTAGATAGCGAAGCGTTATCATTTTCCAAGTTGAATTTATTCTGTAATGAATAACTACTTGGCCCACTGTTCCATAAACAGATGGGTAGATGGCGCTAAACGTCACGCGTAATGACGTATCCATAAGAGATCACAAATTTCTGCAAGGTCGAACTCGAATAGCTCAATTGGTAGAGCGTTTGTTGGCCCGGTTAGACAAGAAGTCATTGGTTCAAGGCCCACCCGTGCGCAAATTTTCTTTATGAAACAAATATTCGTTCAAAGTTGTGATACGAGGTGGCATTAGTGTTAGAAGAGCGCAGATGTACGTAGCACAAAACCCAATAATCCTTGACATTCCCCTGGAGGTGGGATGGTGTACGCTCACGGGTTGTGACCCGGGAGTAGGTTTTCGCGATTGGGGCACATCCATCTGCACCTTGCAGGCTGCATGGCAACGAGCGGCTACCCCAAAACACCGGGAGTCCTGCAGGGCCCCTGAGTTGAGGCCGAGGAAAAGGCTTTCATCCGTCACTCCAACCACCAAAAAAGGGCGAAGAAAACAACGTTGACTACGATGGACGTAGCTCAATACCCTGGACACTCCGCTGGAAGTGGGAAACAATGAGAAAGGGTTGTTGCGTTTAGGGCAATCCACCACCTCAGTGTTCTAGATTGGCCTCACGTTTCCGAGCAGCTACCCCGGAACACCAGGTATCCTGCGGGCCCCCTGAGTTGAAGCTGAAAAAAGGGCTTTCACCCGTCACAGAAAGGGCGAATAAATCACCGACGACAATGAACGTAGCTCAGGGTTGTAATAATAGATGGCGTTATTGTAAAGACCACCAATTACTAACTTGCTGTAAGAAGAAATAGTTCTTAGTTATAAAACTAGATGGCGCTTGGAGTTCGTTAGATGAGTTATATTTTATGAGGTTATATATGGTAAAAAAATATATTAAAATTAATTGTTAACGGTGCAATACCGCGCGCAGAAGCGACATTGGTATAACTTTATTCATTTATCATGCAATCCACACACAAACCAATGACGCTTGGCGGACTTATTGTAAAAGATTTATCTACCAGTACTAGTAAGCAGTCTTATAAAAAAATACATATACTTTCTGTAATGAGTAATTTGCCAGTGAAAGGACTTTTGAGAAATGTTAAAATTTTTACATGCTGATAAGACGTAGGCTGACAATAAAAAAACTGTATTCCGATGCAAAATACGATGTGAGATAGTGCAGGAAGATTTATGTGTCTTCAGTACACGGACAGAAAGTAGGTGAAGCTAAAATATTACTTGAAGCAATTGCTACAAGTAATATTTATCGGCTTTACTGACAGATAGTGGCATTTAGGATCGTGCCTTCTTTTTACACTAGCAGGCGAGAAAACTATTTGATATTTTTCACAAAAAATGAGGTAAAATTGTATAGGCTCGGAAAAGTATTAAAACAGTTTTTTTTAATTATTATTTTATTCCATGAACTTTAGTAATTTACCCATATCACAAGAACAACTGGACAGATTTTGGTAAAACTTACTCTGTACCCTATACATAATCGAATTAAAAAAAGAATAATCGCTATGACTTCTTGTTTCTGAGAAATCAGTGGACAAACATATATACATCTTCAAAATTAGGCACACGTGTTTGGAAGGCTTTATAGATCATCATCATCATCATCATTCTCAGCCAAAGGACGTCCACTGCTGAACATAGGCCTCCCCCACGGCTTTCCCCAGCGACCGATCACTAGCGGTCTGCATCCAGTTTGATCCTGCGATCTTTTTAAAGTCGTCTGTCCATCTTGTTGGTGGACGTCCTACGCAGCGTAGGTTTGGTCGAAGGGTCTCCAATCCAGAAATTTCCTGCCCCAACGGCCATCGGTTCTTCGCGCTATGTGCCCTGCCCATTGCCACTTGAGCTTACTGATTCTCAAGGCTATGTCCGTTACCTTAGTTCTTCTACATATCTCCTCATTTCTTTGAGCTTCTTTATGAGGCGCATAGTTATAGATCTACATAATCTTATATTATTAAATTCCAAAAATATCACATGCATACATATTGAATTGATTACCTCCTTTTTAACAAACAAAATATAAGTATTAAGTTAACCACGAGGGAAAAGTTAGTTATTCCCTCTACAAGTATCCGTGCCTACGAGAAAACTCGGTAACATACTGTAAACTGATTTTTGGAAATAAGCTTTTTTTATTCCTTTTTTGAAGTCGGTACAAAGACACGCTTGATAACACCAACTACTTTAATAACTTTTACCACAAGACCAGGGTTTTCGAGTAAACATTGACAACTATTAGTTTATGTAATGCAACCGAGCTTACCTTACTCAAATAAAAATAATTATTTGACGGTATAATAAAACGATATGCTTAACCACTATAGTTGGTTCAAAAGGGGTAAAAATATAGTAATATTTTATCCACGAATTCTCAGAAACGTAAACTATGTTTAGCCCAGATTTATATCTACGTCACCATAGTAAATCTTTCGATTAAACGTTTAACAATCGATTAGCGGATTAGTCGATATCAATCGCATTGATAAAGCTTATTGCATTATCGATAAGCGTAAATCTTTTCACAATTCAGATAACGTGTGTAAGAATAGATTCATTAGTAGTACTTGTATAGAAATAGTCAAAAGAAAAATGAAAAACCAAAGCAATAATACGGAAAAAAGCACGTCAAGGTAAACACTACGGTATCTTATGCAGTTGTAATAAGGGCTAGTTTGCAACAAAAGTGGGTAACCTGGTGTGCTGTCGACGATCAGCAACATAAAAACTTTGTACTAAGTATCGTACCTACTTTTAAATTCTAATCTGTAATAGTAATATAGTCCCCATAGCCGATATCGACTATGGTGGCCAGTCACATGACTAACCGACTGCGCAGGACATATTATTGTGCACAAGTGTGTGCGCTAACACACTATTCCTCTCACTCTCAGAGCCAGATGGGACAGCAAGCTGACACGACCGGAGAGAGATCAGGCGTAGGACCAACGGCGCCACATGCTTTCCGAGGCACGGGGTTGGAACACCGCCAACTCCTAAACTCCGGGCTATCCTAAGAATTTCTGAAACTCGGGGATCGAACCCGGGACCTCTGGCTCAGCCGTTGCATTAAGTGTGACCCTCCAACCGATGCGCCCACCGAGGCAGACCCATAGTAATATATTATTATAATAAAACAACATAAATATTAATATTCGTACCATATTTTAGTATTATTATAATATAATTATATTGTTTATATTCGTTTACACTGAGTCGGGATTGAGCTGCCTGGAAATAGAACGGCTAAAGTTGGATCGCAATACGCCTCCAGATCCCAAAGTATCTAATGCCTTATGTTATAGAAATCAGACACAATGGTGCCACAGTGGTACCACACACAACACCCAGACCCGAGATAATAAAGAAAATTTTGATTTCTATATTGAGCCGACCGGGGATCGAACCCGGGACCTCTGGCGCAACCGCTGCACCACCGAGGCAGTTATGCGGAACCGTAATGGATATGAAATAGTTTGATTATTCATGTTTGTTTTATTATAAAATTTTATGATGTTTGTTCTATTATAGAATGATGAGATAAGGCAATCAAAGCTTCGCTCAATAGCCGTTTTAAGCTATTCAGAAGGCCTAATAACCTAAAGCGATCCATATTTAGCGGTTCATAAACAACAGCCTAGTTTAGGCGCAGACCACAGACAAACAACGGAAGGAGGCTTCACGGTGAACTGACGCTAAAATTATACAGCCTATACCGTAGTTTGTGAAGTGTGTCCAAACAGCTTATACTTTGTTAAATTAACTAGCTAAAGGCCGATTTTTTGAGACATCGATACAAAATTCAATATTAAGGCTCAGTTGCACAGTTAACATCAACTCGTAACCCGATGTTAAATGGTCTTTTGGTCACCGTCCACATCAAGGAACTAATAGCAACAGATGAAAGTTTTGTCGCAGGACTAGCGATCCCCCGTGACTTCGTCCGCGTTTTGATTTTGCTTCCGCCCCTCCCGTCGCAGCGTGATTTTTTGTAGCCTAAAGCCATCAAAAAAAACCGGCCAAGTGCGAGTCGGACTCGCGCACTGAGGGTTCCGTGCCAACTTTAATTAATTTTGGGAATCCACTTATATCCACTTAGTAAAATCCACAATATTTTGTGGACAGCAAATATAACTTTGTTTTTCATAGTGTTTGTATGAAGTACAAAGTTATGTTTGCGGTTGTTGAAAATGTGCTATATCTCAAAAACTTCTTGTTCGATTCCGTCCGAACCAATTTTCGTTGAAAGTATTTGTTAAGATCTACTTTATATATTTTTTCAAAATTTACACTTGCTTAGTTTAAAAGTTAGATGGGGGGGACGCCCATTTTACCACTTTGGAAGCGTCTAGCTATGAAACGTTAGACTTTAAAAGAAAATGGTTTAAGGAACCTCAGTGTCATTTTAAAAGACCTATCTATAGATCGGACGAGATCGAACGAGTAGTTTTTGAGATATAACACATTTTCAACAACCGCAAACATAACTTTGTACTTCATACAAACACTATGAAAAACAAAGTTATATTTGTAGTCAACAAAATAATGTGGTATTTTACTAAGTAGAAGTAAATGGATTCCCTAATTCAGTTAAAGATGGCACGGAACCCTCAGTGCGCGAGTCCGACTCGCACTTGGCCGGTTTTTGTAGTAGGGATTCCACACAACACGAGCGAACTCAAGGTTGCTACGAACCAGTGCAATGTTGAGAATTATAAGAGTATGTACGCCTTTAAAAACGGTGGTGTTTCTTTATAGAAAACCAAGCATTTGGAAGGACTTTGACATTATTGCCTCTCATCTCTGTAGATAGCGTCTACTTGGGTTCTTGCGTCTACATGTTCTGCGTGATAAGAGATGTATTCCACCAAGTTCGTAGAAACTGATTTAACACGTGAAAAACCATGCTAGCATATGCATAGGGTTAGGGTAAGTAGGGTCTTATATGAGCTGTAATGACCTCACAAACCAAAGACTCAAAAAGTTTGGAGAAGGTGTTCAGTATAGAGATTGGTCGATGATTAAAGTCGACACTTAAAGCTGAAGTGCCAGCGTACAGATCAACAGTAGGATACTTAAAGTGCTACCTTTAAAACGGCTCTTTGTGCACGTTCCAGAGGCACAAGTGTGGTTTTAGGTGCACCTCCCTATACTGATATACAGTAGGATAAAATCGATTGGCATAAAGCAAAGTATGTCATTATAAGTGTGTTAGTATCAGCAAGTCCTTTTAAATTACGAAAAACGAAAATTAATTTTCTAACCCGAGATGTAAGTGAACTGACATGGTACTTCCAATTTAGAGTTTGGTCAAGGTATATACCAAGATATTTGACCTGTTGAGCACTAAAGATGGAAATGAAGCTACAGTCAGTTGTTTGGTCTATATAACATGTGTGAGCTTGAATTGAAAAAAAAAAACACAAAATTGCACTCCGGGAGTGCCGGCAGAAGTGAAAACTTGAATATCAACGTTGTGCATTTTTGATTTTTTGGAATAGTTAGGGAATAATTTTGAATGAATTGCTCTTATTATCAATGTAAAAGTACTATCATTTTTGTGATAGAATACAATAATAATAATAATAATAATAATAATAATAATATAATATTTTTATAGAATACAATATTTATTTATTGCGCTATCGTACACAAACATTACAATTTATATTATATTAAATTACATTAAAAAGTTTATCTCTCAGAAAAATCAACTTACATCCATAATTTCGCCAACCGTCTTACGGTTTTTCGATCAGCCCACGTGTCCTGACGCGAGTTTCACATTTTTCCCCCATCCCACAAAAGTGCTCAACGCCGCTAAAGAAGTTTTCACTTCAAAAACAATTTGCGGAAGAGACGATTTAACAACATCGAAAGAGAGATAATTTGTCTTATTGAGATTGAGTGTTAATAATTTTTTGCTAACCAAGTCATGACCAACTTAAGAGCCATCTCAGCATTCGTCTTGACAGCTTTCCAGTTACGACCATGTACAACCAAGGCTGTGTCGTCTGCATATGTATATATGTTACAGGCAGGTAAATCCAGGTTACACAGGTTATTTATGTATATCACAAAGAGGGTGGGGCCAAGTATGCTGCCTTGAGGTACTCCATATGACAGTTGTTCTTGCTGGCTTACGTGGTTGGCAATTTTTATCATTTTGGTTTGTGAGATAATCATGAAATATATCCAGGGCTATCCCTCTTACGCCAATTTTGCTTAATTTATTGTATAGAAGAATAGAAACCGTATCAAATGCTTTTGACAGGTCTAAGAATATACTGTGACATTTTTCTTTCCTGTCAATCGTGTCCACAACGTCCTGAACAAGGGATAAAACCGCATCCTCTGTCGATTTGCCCTCTATAAAACCAAATTGCTTAAGTGAGATGATATGTTTGGCCTTTAGATATCCTAAGAGGCGTATATTTAATACCTTTAAGCATTATGGCGTATATTAGCGCGATCATACAAAACAACTCTTCAGCTTTATAATATAAGTCAGTCTTCAGCAAATGCATGCAACTACTGTGTCCCTACAGATTTCTACCCTAGATATTTTACTAACTCGATCCAAGACTCTTTAGCATTGGTTATTTGTTGTCTAAAAATAAAAACATCATTTGTTATTATAACGCGATTTAATATACCTGTCATAAATGATTTGCAAGCGATTTTCCTCGATTTTGTTAAAGCAATATTGCTTGACAAGGAATCCAGTTTATTTCTGGTTCATAAATCAAGATAACAAGAAAATAATAAGAAAAAATCTAAGATATCCATATTATATACAGCGTACCGCCTGTACAAGGAACAAAAATTTAAATAAATGATTCTAAAGAGTATACGTTGTTACCTTGGCCTGGTCATCGTGTTCTAAAATGCTTTAACTCAGAGATATAGTAATCCAAAGTTACAATCCCTAATCAATGTACATCAAAATTGCTAACTCGTTATAGTAGGCTACAACATCAAGTTCTATGATTGGACACATTAGTTTGTAATACATTTCTGGTTCAATTAGTTTTGTTAGAAAATAACATTTTTTTTAAATAAAACCATTAAGAATTAATTACTGAATACTTAATGGACCTGTATTTTAATTTTTTGCTTCTATTACAGGCCGCACCCTGTATGCAATGAGAAAAAAAATCAGCTGTTCCATACATTTTCTCCGAGATAAAATGAGTTTTTGTATGATTGCTGATTTTTTTCGATTTCGAAATTGGTCCCATAGCAAAATTTGTTCAAAACCATCATTGGAGTACTCCCTATAAGTGTGAAATTAACACATTGTATTAAAAAAGTCGTGTTATTGACACTATTTATAACTCAAAAATAGCTCAACCGATTCGGCCGAAAATTAGTAGCTGAAGTTGGAACCGTTGGAGAAGGACATGACATAGGTCACTTGTTATCCCGTTCAACGGAGCCGGTGCTGGGGCGGCACGGGGTTGGGGCGAAACGATGTTGGGACCGCTAGTATGTTATACTTATTGAAAAACTAAGCTAAGGGCAAGAGAATGAATTTTCATTAGTTCATCTAGTATCATTTAGCTGATACTTGAGGTGGTCAAAGTGACGGCACTGACTCTAAAAAGAAATGATTCGCCTAAAATGGATCCTTACCTATAGCTAATGGGTCAAGAGTTTATTTAAGACTTTTTCGTGCATTTTGGTTTTGAAGTCGGGTTTTCCTTTTTTTTTAGTTAATTTTATTTGTTAATTTTAGTGTTAACAGGAGGAGGAGGGGGTGGGAGGGTGTTGGGTGTTTCACATGTCAACATTCTAGTACAAAAACACTGTACTTAAAAATTTTAGGGTTTCCCTCGATTGTCAAGATTCCCTCATCAGATCCGGCCTTGCCAATAATAGGACCAACTAACAGGCATAATCTCTAAGAAAGATACTTTTAAAACGTTCCAGACATGACTATGATATGAGGCAACATAGCCACAAAAAAAAACAGTCGAAGTGATAGCCTTCTCCTTTTTTGAAGTCGGTTAAAAATTAACTACGACCTTTGCCCAGTTATATCGACAAAAATGATCGCCTAAAGAAATTACGCCCACACGTTGACCTTTGTACTTAATGTCTTTTTAAATTTTGTTACAATACTATTTTGTGGTATATCACGATGACGGTGCTTCTTTTATTTTTAGTTAAAATGGCTTTACGGTAAATTTTTACTGTCAAACCGATTAAGAGTCGATTTTACCAACGTTTTGTTCAGATGAAGAATATTCGTCGAATATTAAACAAAACGTGTAATTTGAAAACATCACTTATTTGTCAGCAATCATTTATGTAAATGTCTCTTTTTTATTTATTTACCTAATTCGCGCTAATTTAAGCACGTTTAGCATTGACTCAGGTTGTTTTTTTACAACCACCAACGATACTGATGCCAAAAAAATATAAGAACCTTTTTTTATTAATAAACAATAAAAAAATAATAAAAATATTGGTTTTTATATTTTTTAAATGTAAAAAACCTACAAAATCAATTTTTATGCGTTCAATATATTTTTTTACATTACAGCTAGCGAGTAGCTTAAACGGCGTAGTATTTTGTAGTACGCGCTAGCTACGCGCGAGGGTGCGAGTTACTCCATATTTTTTTTAGAACGTTTTGAAGAGGTTTTCTTCTATAAAACTTGCCTAAAATTTAAAGAAAACGTTTTTTTTTACATAAGTATTACTCATATAATCATCCCTTAGTTAGCTGACCAAATCAACGTGTATGTAATTTGCGTGATTTTCGTTGATTTTTAATTAGTTTTTAAACGAAAATCACGCGCTATATTCAAGCGAGTGATTGGAAAACAGGGAACGTGGAGAGTATAGTTACAGTGTATTGTAAAAATCAGGCAGTCCAATCATGGCCGCTCTCGGGCAATCAGTAAAACGGTGGAAATAGCAACTTCACGTAAGCAATGCACCCGCAACCATTGTTCTGCTGCAAATCAGGTAGGGAGGTGAAGCTATTGAAAAGTGTCGATACTTGTATGATTATCGACGATATGTGTATTTTACAGATCGTATTGGAAATTAATCAAGGTCAACCTTTGAATTTTACGGTCACGTTATTAAAATACATTTTTAACCGACTTTAAAAAAGGAGGAGGTTATCAATTCGACTGTATGTTTTTTTTTTGTATGTATGTTACCTCATATCTCAGTCGTTTGTTGACCGAATCGAAATTTTTTTTCACCTACTTAGAGGGTGTACCTTCTAGTTGGTCCCATTTTTTCCATTTTGGGATCTGATGATGGGATCTTGGTGTAATCGAAGGAAACCCTCAAATTTGAAAGGCACGTATAGTGTTTCTTTACTAGAATCTTAATGTTGACGTGTTGTTACGTCTGATAGTCAACATCTTGTGGGGCTGAGCTGATGGTGGAACTCCTTAACGCTTAGGAGTTCAGTAATTATAATGACGGAACTTATGATAGGTAATTTGTAGCTTCTTCTTCTTCTTGGAGTCGTTGCCATCACTTTGACCAACCAGCATCAACTATCACAGCACCGACTCCAAAAAGAAAGTGTTTGCCTTAAACGGATTCCTTTCCTTTCAATGGTGAAGAGTTTATTTAAGACTTTTTGGTGCATTTTGGTTTTGAAGTCGGTTTTTACTTTTTTTGAAAGTTTATATGGTCACGTTATTTAAGTAAAGTTAGCCTAAAAGAAAGAAATATATCTTATCACCATTGATAATAGATTAGTGGAACAGTACCGTTACCATGATTTTACTCGCTAGCGACGACGTTACTTTTTGTATAGAAATTTTTCTGTTCTGTCAGTGACCGCTAGAGGCGCTGTTTAATTTTCCATAGATTTTTTTACGTCGTCGCTAGTAGGAAAAACCGTTGTAAACTACAGTACCTTCAGGTTAAAACGTTAAATACCTAGGCAGCCTGATAACCGATGACTCTAGATGTTACCAGACATAAAAGCAAGGATTGCGAGGGTAAGGCAAGATTTGAACTAAAAAAAAATACTTACTAAAATCCAGGATATCCAGCAGTGTTCGCAAAAAACTTGCGAAAGTGTACATCCGTATCTTGAGTTTACTCGCTAGCGATGACGGTGTTACTCGCTAGCGACGACGTCCTTTTTTGTATGGAAAATTTTAGTTCTGTCAGTGACCGCTAGGGGCGCTGTGAATTTTTCCAGACTTTTTTCATGTCCTCGCCAGCGAGTAAAACGGTCGTGAACTCATGGTAACGGTACTGGGGTATAGCACACTATGCGTGTGAAACGTGGACCTTGACCAAGAAAGATAGGGAGAGACTGGAAGCGTTTGAGCTGTGGTGCTGGAGGAAGATGGAGAGAATCAGCTGGACGGAGAAAAAAAAGGAAAAAGGATAAGAGGAAACTAAAAGATACAATTGAGAGTAGAAAAAGATGAATATTGGGACACCTGATACGACACGACAGTTTCATCAGAACCATAATAGAGGGAACAATAGATGGAAGAGGGGAAGACCAAGAATATGCATCAAATAAAGCAAAAGTTGAATGTTACTTCATATCAAGAGGTAAGGAGAATGGAAAAACTCCAACGGCAAGACCTTAGCTCTTAAATTAAATGATGAAGATGATACTTGGCCTGTAACATCCTACAGGCCGGGATAAGACCTCAATGAATGAGGTAGTTTGAGCCATATTCCACCACGTGGGCTCAGTGCGGATTGGTGGAGGGGTGTTTCCAAGGCAGTGACTAACCTTGCTGTCAGATGTTATCAAGCCACCTACAAGGCCTCTGATTTAACTTAACGACTATTATAAACCGATATTAGCCGGGACCAACGGATTATCTTGCCTTCCGAAGCAAATAATAAGATGCTCGTGATATACGTCACTTATATGGTCGGAATGGTCACCTATCAAAACACGACCGCGCCGTAGGTTGCTTAACTTCAGTGTCACTACTAAAAGCGTGCTACCACTGCTATGAGCACGACGTAATCTAAAAAACTAACTGTTAATAAAGCGTTTCTTACGTGCTAGTCCTATCTGGAAAAAAAATAATTATTTAAAACTGTTTGACACTACCCTTAAAAATAGTTTGGAAAAAAATTTAAATTTACATTTCGATAATAATTCTTGGGCTCAGGCTTCGCTTCCTATTCGTTTTGGTGGTATCGGAATTCGCCAAATTTCTAGTATAGCCCTCCCCGCTTTTCTCTCCTCTTTGCATAGCACTTCCGTTTTAGCCGGAAAAATCTTTGAACATCCACGCCAACTTTCTGAGGTGAGAGAGGCGGAGGAGTTTTGGCAAGGCCTCTGTCCTAGAGAAGACATCCCAAAGGAACGTCACCAGCAAAAACTTTGGGATATCCCTCTTGCGAGAGAGACCTTCAATTATTTACTTCAAAATTCCGTCAGTGACAGTGGTCGCGCAAGGCTCTTGGCAGTTTCCTGCAAGGATTCTGGTCATTGGCTTCATGCTTTACCGTCGAAAAATTTGGGCACTCTTTTCGATAGTGAGTCTTTCCGGGTGTGTGTGGGTCTTCGCCTTGGTACCCCTATATGTGAAATTTTTACGTGTCCATGTGGCAAAGAGGTTGATAAATTTGGTCTCCACTGCCTTTGTTGCCAGCAAAGCGCTGGGCGTCTCGCCCGTCACGCTACCCTTAATGACGCCATCAGAAGAGCTCTTGCGACCATTAATGTTCCTTCCACGTTGGAACCACGTGGTTTGGTCCGTGATGATGGCAAGAGACCCGATGGCCTAACGCTTATTCCCTGGGAACGGGGTCGGGCCTTAGTTTGGGATGCAACTTGTGTCGATACTTTGGCCCCTTCCCATCTCAGAGAATCAGCTCTTAAAGCTGGAGCAGCAGCGGAGTTGGCTGAAAACGCCAAGCGTCGCAAGTACGTTTCACTTGCAAGTGATTATGTGTTTGCGCCGTTTGGTGTTGAAACATTTGGGCCGTGGGGACCCTCTGCTAAATTGCTGTTTAGAAAAATTGCGCCAAAATTAAATTCTTTAACAGCCAATAATAAAGCTGGCTGGTTCCTAGCTCAAAGGATCAGCATAGCTATCCAACGCGGCAACGCAGCCAGCATCATAGCCTCCTTGCCGCAAGGAAATGGTTTCGTTTTTGAATAGGTATTAATATTAAGTTATTTTTTTATGTTGCATGTCTTAGTTTAATTTTTTCTTGTTTGTTATTAATAAAGTCAGAACTGTTAATTTCAGGTTGTGGAATAATATGTTTTTATCATTTATATATTTTTTAATATCGTGTTCAACATGCGTCGTTATCTGTACCAATTTCAAATAAGCTGCTGAAATGCTAAGTTGAAATTTATAAAAATATTTTGCTTTAAATTTCCATTAATTGCTGAAATGCTGTAAGATATCATAGTTTTATGTATCGTAATCGAAACATTTCAGTAGAAAAAAGACATTGATATATATAATTTTATTCACCAACGTAATCAACAGAAAAATTATACAAACTTTATACCGTAAACTAAAATATACATATATGAAATAATATATACAACTTAAAGAATATAAATTATAAACTACAAAATAAAATAAAAGTATTACAAAAGGGATATTAAAATAAAATTATAAAAATGGCCCTTGTGGTAAGGTGCCCAAAATGCTGGCAGCATTGCCTCGCTGAATGGCTATACTTATTCGCTGTGCGAGGTAGCTGCCAGCTCTTGGGTCACCACTGACGTCAGTTAGCCTCTTAGCAATTTGCCTGTGCAAAGAGATAGCGTTGGGACCCCACGAACCTAATGTCTCGACTCCGAACGGTACAAAATGATACCGGGAGTCGATCAGGCTGTATTTTTTTGTTTTATTATTTTCTGCGCTTGACGCAGCCAAACCAGCACCACGGGTTGTACTTGGTAGATGGGAGGCTGCCAATGTGTCGACACAGGTAGCATCCCACACTAGAGCCCGTCCCATCCGCCAAGGAACAAGTGACATGCCATCCGGCCTCTTGCCGTCATCACGCGCGATACCGTTCGGCTCAAGAATAGCCGGCACGTTGATGGAGGCAAGAGAACGACGAATGATGTCGTTGATGCTGGCATGGCGGGAAAATCGGCCTGCGCTCTTAACACATGAAAGTCCGTGGTGTCCCAACGAGCTGACTTCAGAACCACAAGGACATCTGTGTGGTTGAAAAAGACATTGATTAATAAATATAATTTTCAGAAAAAAAAACATAAAAAATATAACACTATCGACTCCATCCCACCTCTAGGCCACCTGTTGCTGTAATTTTCGCGGCACCGTAGGCGGGAACAGAGTAAATACATGTGAAAACGAAAGAGTTTCAGCTAAAAGTTTCGCTGGCGCTAACCATTATTGTTTGTGAAAATTGCTTGTAGATAAATCATGGAGGTGATGTTCGTAGGCAGGCATCTTCATAACGATATTTTTGCACAGCCTGTATGAATTATAGACTTTGAGTAAAAACTTACGTCATTTTTGACCAGTCACAAGATTTAGCAAAAAGGTTTTATAGAATAAAAATAAAATAAAATATTTTGTTCCTGTATCACGAATATTTCAGAAATCTATAGATGCATATTTTACCTCTTAGCAAAATTCTTTTTACCGACTTCAAAAAAAAGAGATAATAATTTAATGTGTATGTATATGATATCGTCAGAATTTTGGTGATATTTCAGTATGTTATTATATTAAGGGCCGATTTTTCAATGGTCAGATAAAACTTATGAGACTGATAAAATTAAATTATAAAGCGACAGATTTTTAACAATGACAGTGACGTATGATTGCTGACAATTAGGTGACGTTTTCAAATTAGCCATATTGTATTTTGTTCCACGAATATCTCTTAACTGACTATTGAAAAATCAGCCCTAAGGCTTACAAACACGTGTGCTAAATTTCGTATGTTTTATGTATTTAAGTTTGTATATTTGTGTTTGTCCACGGATTTCTCGAAAACGATAAGCCGTAGCGAGAAAATTCTTATTTAGTTCAATTAGGTATACTTCAAGAGTACAGTGTAAGTTTCATTAAAATCAGTTCAGTCGTTTTTGACATATGAGTAGTAACTATTTTTTTTTAAAAAAACCGCCTTCACAAACTGACTCTTACCTAAATGAATTTGTTTCTCTTAAACAGATTGCAAATGCATTATTATGAGCTTTATTCAGTTTTTTGAAGGCGGTGTAATTAGTTTAATTATTTTTAAGGTGGTGGTTTATTTGAGTTTTAGGGTTAGGAAGTCATTGAGATTTGAGATGGATGGTTTATTGAAAAGTAGAATTTTTAACATAAATCACGTACGTGCAGTGGCCAGCACATCAGTTTACCTACTTTTAAAACTAGCCCTTATTACAAAAGGATAAGATACCGCAGTGTTTACCTTGACGTGCTGTTGTCCGTATCTACCTAGTGACAAGCCAGAGTAGGTAACTCTAGCTTGTCACTTGTTTAAACAAAGTACCTATTAAGTATCTCATTTACAAAGAAATATTAAATAAAACTATTTGTAAGTCCCTTTGCAATTTCATGTTTCCAACTAAAAACTTTAAAGCGCAACATCTAAATCTCATCAACGCCAAAACCAATTATAAGATCAATTATAACCTCAAAATTGTCTAAACTCTCAATTTTGCCACCTTAAACCGCCAATGCCGCCAACTCAAAGGAGAAATTCAAAACGCGTCGGATATTATTTTTACGGTTGGCAACACAGTAACTAGAAAGTGTACGTGAGTAAAATGGCGGGTCTCAAGTTTTAAATGTAGTTTGAATAGGCAAAGGTAATTACTTTGAACCGCCTTGGAAGTATTTTTGAAAGGTGTGAAACGGGATGATTTTGTTTTTAGCGACTGGTTTTATAGAGTATGATAGTTTTAGGTAAATGTCGTAAGAAATGGCCATTTATTGACGTAAATATTAAAGCCGAGCGAGAAGTTTTTGAGATGTAGCACATTTTCAACAACCGCAAACATAAATTTGTTCTTCATATAAACACTATGAAAAACTAAGTTATATTTGCTAAAATATTGTGGTATTTTACTGAGTGGAAGTAAGTGGATTCCCTAATTCAGTTAATGTTGGCACGGAACCCGCAGTGCGCGAGGCCGACTCGCACTTGGCCGGTTTTTTGTTACACAGTTTAGTCTCAGTCTCACCATTGTTCCCGTGTGAAGCCGGGCTGGATCGCTAGTTAACAATTAATAATCATGATAATGTGCTCATTTATGTGACTAAGGCTTGATTTTACCAACGTTAGATAAGAAATATTCGTCGAATAAACACAATACGCTTAATAGTCAATTTTAATAAGTATAAAACGACCGGTTTTAAAGCGACATTAACATTAATGAATGATTGCTGATAAATAGGTGACGTTTTCGAATTATAGGCGTTATTATATTCGACGAATATTCCTTTCTGACTTTGGTCTAAAATCGACTCTTGGTTAATTGTTCTAATTTTACCGAACGGAGTTAATTTTAGCCTCCTCCATCAGTCAATAAAACACACCGTTACAAGCGTGTCGTTATAAATTCAAATAAACCCTTAGATCTCAGTTAAGACCCCTGAGATTTGAATTAAATCGTTCCTTGTTAATTAACTTTATGGGTTTTGTAAAGGGCGACTGAGCAAAGATATAGGATTACGTGTAGAAATTTAATTATGATTCGCGAAGCCGTATGGTTATATTTTAAATTGTGCCTATGTTATTTTTAAGAAGGATACTCTACTTATGTTGACGACCGTAGCAACAGTAGAGGTTTGACGACCTCCGTGGTGTAGTGGCTAAGCAAGCTGGTTTCAAGGCGTTGCCACTCCGAGGTCCCGGGTTCGATTCCCGGTCGGGTCAATGTAGAAATCATAATTTTCTACATTGTCTCGAGTCTGGGTGATGTGGTACCACCGTTGTGTCTGATTTCCATAACACAAGTGCATTAGCTACTTACTTTGGGATCAGAGGAAGGTATGTAATCGGTGTCCAATATAGGTATCTGCTGCCTAATCACTTTTAATTGAAAATCGCTTGCACACCCGATACCACAATAAAGCGGGGTTTCATACAAAGACTATAGTCATTTGGTAAAGCAGCGATCTTTAAGAATCTAGATTGTACAGAAATATTTATGTACTATTAATTTTCTAATTTTGTCCGTATCTTCGAGCAATGAAATTTAAAAGAAATCCAATTTACTGTTTAAATACAATTTACACCTAAAGTTATTAATAATGAAAAAATAATGCATTGAAACATTTATTGTTACATATTATGGCGTTTATTTCTAAAAGCGTTTTAAAAACGATATAACATAAGTATAAACAGATAAAATAAGTTTGAATTGGTAAAATAATTGGAACAGTTAGTACTAATTATTTTTGTTGTTTTTTATTTTTTATTTATTTAAGTATTAGTAGTTTTTATGGCAATATGACGACCTCCGTGGTGTAGTGACTAAGCATGCTAGTTTCAAGGCGTCGCCACTCCGAGGTCCCAGGTTCGAAACCCGGTCGAGTCAATGCAGAAATCATAATTTTCTATATTGTCTCGGGTCTGGGTGATGTGGTACCACCGTTGTCTGATTTCCATAACACAAGTGCATTAGCTACTTACTTTGGGATCAGAGCAATGTATGTGATTGGTATGCAATATTTATTGGTGTCAAATAAATATAAACCTTTTTATAACCTGAAAGGAAACCCTTTTAATATTTTTTACATGCTCAACATGTAATGGTGTCCCCACAGTCAAAGAGCTAACAATTGATGCAATAAAAAAGACTGGTGGTGCTCTGCGACTTTGTCCGCCAATTTACGCCTAATGAGTTGTTATTACTACGTATAAAGAAGCTATGCCAAACAATAAATAGTTGCAACTTTGACCCCTTACGCACTGCGACTGCTAGCATCGATGATATCAATAAAATATTATGGTATTTTGGCTAAGTGGAAGTAAGTGAATCCCTTGTTGGCACGGAACCCTCAGTGCGCGAGTCCGACTCGCACTTAGCCGGTATTTTATCAGACTAGTTGTTGCTGAAATGAGTTAGCTCGTTGAAATCAAAAAACTAATCAGCTTCATAATATACTACCTTTTACCCGCGACTTCGTCCGCATTAGGTAGTTTTTTTGGATAGTAGTATGAAAAAAAAACCTGAGCTGTACTTTTTACGTATGTTTGAATTGTGCCGAGATGGGATGAGGCCATACTAACTGTGATTGTCATAGGGAAAGAAGGAATGCGTTGTTTTCCCGTAATACCAAAAATTATCCAAGTATAATTCAAATCTTTGGTAATTTAGGAGTGAAAGCGATCAGATCCCCTGGAAAGTAATTTTTACCAAGGGGAACGCGTTGTTGTTTTTGTTTGTCCCGCGGTCAAAAGTTACTCATGTCCTTTCTTAAGTCTCAAACTACGCTCTTACCAAATTTCATTTAAATCTGTTCAGTAGTTTAGACGTAAAAGCGATCGGCCCACCTGAATTTTCCCATGGGAATGCGTCATTTTCCCGCGGTAAAAAGAAGCCTATGTCCTTTCTCGGGTATTAAAATATCTCCATACCAAATTTCTTACAAATTCGTTCAGTAGTTTAGGCGTGATTGAGTAACAGATAGACAGACAGAGTTACTTTCGCATTTATAATATTAGTAAGTAAGTAAGTATAAGTAAGTATTAGTAAGTATGGAAGTATAGATACTTTAAACGCGGCTATACTTTCTACTTACACCAAATCCATTACTTAACAATCACATTAGAAGGCATTATTTTGCTCTCTTATTTATTTAAGTGGACGTCTTCTTGAAAACCCTTTGTCAATACAAAAGGACATTTTGGACGTTGGAACATTGTTAAGGGCTCTTAAATAACCAGTGGATTTAAATTAAGGATTGGACTTATTTGTAAGCTATTAAGGTTGACCATTTTATTTTATAAATAACTCGATCGGGAAGTTAACTGTCAGACTCCATACTAAAGACCAGTTTTATGAGAGCTATTATTAAATACGGTGCAATTAAATCTAATGGTATGTTTCATATTTCCTCATATGTTATGGTTATTAAAAGATTATCCGTCGAATACTTCACACAAAATGACGTTCCATATTTGAGTTATTCGTTGGTTAGTGCTTAGTTGTCGATGGCGAAACAAGCCCTTAACATGATTAACCTTTAAATAAGTTTTAACCAACATTTTACTATGAGGATTTTCACAAATTATATGAAGGGATTCATTTCATTTGTCTATCCTTAAGGTATGACTGGTAGAGAATACAGTAAGCGCAAAGACCACTTTGTGTACAAACTTTATTTGTTTGTTTGTTTGGTTTGATTGCTTATTTATTTATAAGCAATATTTATTTCGATTTATTTTTTAAACGTTATTTGCAGCTATAAAATACTACTTTTTTACTAAATTGACGTATAAAAAAGTACGTGGTGCCTGAAAAAAACTAGTACTTTGTCTGTGGTGTGGAATCAAACTCCGCGACTTTTAGTGTCCGGATCTCTATGTCTAAATGGCATTCACCTCAGCTCAGGCCATTCAGACATCGAGGTAGAACAATCACGTTTTACAATGTTAAAAAGTAAAGTTAGCCTGAAAACACCCCAGTGCTGGGCAAATGCCTTACCTCAAGAATGAGGTGGAAAATTCTACAATATTGTCACTCATAAAATTAATAAGTTTTTTGGCCACTCTCCAGAATAAATAGGTCATCCTGTATCTTGTAATCGCCACAATATGTCTATAAGTGTCAGATTCACAATCGACAAATAAGTTAATATTTAAGTTTATTTTTTGATTTTTTTAAATATTGGACACCAATCACATACATTGCTCTGATCCCAAAGTAAGTAGCCAATGCACTTGTGTTATGGAAATCAGACACAACGGTGGTACCACAACACCCAGACCCGAGACTATATGGAAAATTATGATTTCTACATTGACCCGACCGGGAATTGAACCCGGAACCTCAGAGCGGCGACCGCCGGAACCCAGCGTGCTTAGTCACTACACCACAGAGATCGTGAAAGTAAATTATTTGTTGGTTAGAACAACATGGAGAGATGGGAAGCTGGTAAAAAATAATCGATGAATAGTTTAGCCCTTTAGCACACGCATACTAGACAAAACAAAAACAAAAAACAAAGTACCTAAAAAAGTATGGCTCAAACTACCTCATAGTTGAGGTAAGGCCTTTGCTCAGCAGTGGGATGTTACAGGCTAACTTTACTTACTTACCTAAAAAATCTTCGGTAGGAGGGAGGCGCTGGTGCACCAAATATGGGAATGGGAATTTCGAAACAAAATCTATCATGTGTGGTAGGTATCATTTCAAAGGGCTTTTTTAGGCTCTTCTGAAAGTATAACAAATCATATTTCAGACATATACGTGCGCCAAACAGCTAACATGTTCATTGATTTGAGGTTTTTCATTAAAATGGGACTCGTTCCCGTCCACAATAATATGTCATAGGTACATGTACAGGTAACGTTACTGGATACTTTCTTATGACACTAGCGGTCCCCCGTGGTGTCGCCCGCGTAATTTTCGGATTTTCCGTAAAATACTTTAAGATGACGAATCGATGATATAGTATCGGGGGTGCATTATGTTGTGTCAGACTATGTTATTAAACCACACACGAAATTAATATTTAGTGAGCTGATTCTTTTAGACATAAGCTCCTTTTGTAGAGTTGCTGAAAAACGATTGATCGACTTTTGTAACAGTGAAAAATTTTGTCAAAGATCCCCTTTTCTAAATAGATATTTTCAAATTGACAAACACAACTTGTGTACTGTGATAGCTTCTAAGATACATATTTAAATCATATGAGGTACAAGGCAATTTTGATCAAATTAAAATGTGATGACAAACATGTTTATTTGGGTAAGAATAAATACCCGTGCATCAAAACACCTTTGAAAATTGTTTTATTATTTTTTATTTAATTTGTGAATATAAATAAGGTTATAGTGAGTAAACCATATCAGATATTCATATGCTGTCGCAGACTTTATTGTAGAACTTTTAAAGCGAATCAACCTGTGATATATGATTTTGATATATCTTAAACGGTTTACGCTGCGTTCGCAATAGAAGCTCTTAAAAGCATAATTTTCCCCATTACTTGCCATGAGTTTACTCGCTAGCGACGACGTCACTTTTTGTATGGAAAATTTTAGTTCTGTCAGTGACCGCTAGAGGCGCTATGAAATTTTCCATAGACTTTTTTACGTCATCGCTATCAAGTAAAATCGTCGTAACCTCATGTAACTGCAACCTTTTTCATTATGAAGTCGCATCGTAATGTTTCATATCCTTAAAAAAATATATAATTAAACTATCCAATACAACTAGATTTTTTAAATCGGTTCTGTAGGTCCTGAGATTAGCGCTTTGAAACAAACAAACAAACTCATTCGCTTTATAATATTAGGTAGTTTATATTGTGGAACAGACCGTTAGACATTTTAAGTAAAAAAAGCGTTAACATTTTTTCCTACTAAGAAAAGTCAAAATTTCTCGGAAAATCCTTTGCCTCGTGGAACGGCCAAAAGTCCCTGGTTCCATTTTCAAATTCACTGGACCCCAAATTGGCGCGAATCACTTTTTAACTCTCAAATTAACCTTTCACAATAGTAGAAGAAGATTCAGTAGGTCCTAATTAGTTATTTTATTTCTGAAGTCTATTGCATTTGCATTGGTCTAAGTTTGGTGTATACTAGTCAAATCTTTAAGGTAATGCAGAAAGATTATATTGCAGTACGTAGAATCGTTGACGTTTCGGGACGTTTACTTTAATTAAAAGAAAATAGAAAGTCTAATAATTTCATTTTAAATGAGTTAAAAAGTAAATAAGTAGGAAAAAATATTGAAACTTTTAAATTAATTAAAAAGTATAAAATAAAAGTACCAAATATTGTAAATCATTTATATAAAGGGTGTCCCAAAAAGAGCGTGCAAAACTGACACTGGAGTTAGCTTAGTCATAGTCCTTTCAGATCTACTCTACATTTTTATGCCACTTTTTGTCTTATAAATGGCACAACAGAATGACACTGGAGATAGCTTAGCATAATAACTTTTAAATAAAAATAACATGAATTAAATAAAAGTGTCATGGCTTGGGAGATAATGCCACTTTCTTGTTTTCTTCATACAAGGAAAATACAAAAAAGTGGCACTATCTCCCAAACTATGCGACTTTTATTAGAGTGTTATGGCTTAGCTATCTCCAGTTTCAGTTTGGCACGCTGTTTTTGGGACACCCAGTATATTCTTATAACTTATTGCACTTAAAAGTTGTACAGAAAATACATGTACTCACAATGTGAACAATGGTGGGCTTATCCCTAATAGAGATCCCTTTCAGCCAAACCAAAATAATAGGCCAAATAAAGCCAGAAATGCTTATGAAATAAACCGGTTACTAAAAAATTCGAACCGAAATGTTTTTTTGAAATATAGGAGAACAATATAGAGCAATATGCGGAAGTCTGAACATTAAAAAAATATGTAATCCTACTGAAATATTTGTCAGTGTAATACCAGTTACGCTGTTTTTTGTCTCAAAACTCTCAAGTGTCAAAGGGAAAGCGTGGTGCAGGGTGATTTTGTTATAAAAAACATAATTTTAAAATGAGTTATTTTTAACACAAATTCTGCAAAGGTATCAGAGTCTGGCTTATGAAAGGTTGCACCAGGAAAGCGAGAATTTAAAGAAATATAGGTGTAATTGTTTCCATGAAATGCAGTGTGCATTTCATAGAAAAAAATAACTTGATACTTTAGTTTATTTAATTGTATTTTAAAGAAAAAAAGACTTGATTGGTACTTTAGATTATTTATTTATTTTGTACAATATTTTGCAGTTTTCTTGTAAGTACCTATCAAGTTTATTTTTTCTATAAGAAATACAGTGTTGTATTTTTTTTTCTAATTGCTGCTTTTTTCTAGAACCCCTATTATTTGGTTTTGACACGTTTAAAGCTTAGGTCCTGTGGTTGAAGTAACATAATTTGAGAAGACATATTTTTTGGTCTTTCTTTTAAATATTTCGCCACTAATAAATTATCTGCATTCCCAAGTGGTTGACAAGTAGAGAATGCCATAAGGAATTAAGTCCGCCAATTGTATAACTAACAGTGCGATAAAGTTGAAATAAATATTTAAGCTGCGATTTTATTAGGTAATAAATAAATATTTAGTTTAATTATTAGTTTTTTTTAAAGAAGTGTTTTCACAAAATACTGATCTATCACATAAATATTAGTTGAGCAAAAAACATATTTAACTGGCTTTTATTCGTACTTTAAAGTATTTATTTAAGAAAACTTGATATTTTTCAGACATCCCAAATTGGCTAAGCAAATTGGAGAAAACCCTTTCTAAACCTATCTCTATAAAATATATTTATTATGTTTCGAATGTAATGTGACTATGAGCAATAAATGATTTGATTTATTGATTGATCTACATTTTGCCTAAATTCATTTCACTAATTTATTAGCTATATTTTTCTCTAAAAACATATATTCATAAATTCCAAAACAGTAACGCTCTAAATTCGAAAACCTAATCTTGGCAAAAAACATTTCCAAAAAAGTTTAAAAAAAAATGCGTTCTAAATTCAAACTCACCTGTTGTGTGTGCGCGCGGGTCCCGAGTGCGGCGCTCGCGGCCGGCGCGCGCTTTTATCGCAACAGGTTTGGGCTTAACAGGTGGGCGGCTACGGGAGGCGTGGAGTCGCCTATCGTTCGCTATCATCATCTTTTTCTGACACACTGCTGAACGTAGACCTTCATTACGGGAGTCTTGGAGTCGCTATCATTACCAGATACACTGCTGACCGTACACCTCCCCAATAGTTTTTTAATAGCGACCGGTTGAAACCGTTCTGAATCCAGTGCGATCCATAAAGATGTTTGTCCATCATGCCAATGTGGACATCGAACGCTACTCAAATATCTGTCAATTTTTGGCGGTTTGTCCCCTGTACATCCCTTTAACTTACTGAGACAGGTGGGCGGCTACGGAAGGCTTGGAGTCGGCTATCGTTCGCTATCATCATCTTTTACGGACACACTGCTCACACCTCCTCATAGTTTTTTAACAGTGATCGGTTGCAACCTTTCTGAATCCAATGCGATCCATAAAGACGTCTGTCCATCATGCCAATGTGGACGTCCAACACTGCCCAAATATCTGTCAAGTTTTGGCGGTTTGTCCCCCATCCATCCTAGCTCTGTCTGCTACAATAGTTATTATACGATTCTCATTGAAGATAACACATAACAAACTAATAACATACAACACCTCGCGTTAGATATAAGGATATTAAGTTCACAACGCATATTTGTAGTCTATTTCGTATAATTAAATGCTATGATCTTTCCCAACCCTACCCTTTTCCAACGGCAAACAAATATTAATTTCATTTCAACGTCGGGAACACACACAGTCTTTAAACCTTAATAGTTAAGCTTAATATATAGAGTGAAAGCGAATCCCTGTAGGTGGATGGAATTGTGTGTGGCCGTTATAGGTGCACCAGCGGGCCTAAGATGCGCGCTCATTTATCATTTATCGCGGCAATCGATATTTCAAACATAATTTTAATCATATTTAAAAAGGTATTTACTAACTTTTTTGTGCTCATTTGTGTTTTTAAGCAATTTGGATTGATTTACAAGTAGAAAGTATTTGGAAAAACATGTTGTTTAGGAAATAAAATTATTTTATTGACGCGATAAACAATATCGAGGCGTGCATGCTAGGCTTACAGGGCCCCTATTATTTAATCACTCGCATCAAGAGGGAGTGTGATATTGATTGATTAAGTTCCGATTTCTCAAAGAAAATCAGTTTAATTCCACATCGGTGTAATTTGAAAAACCATGACTGAATTTTGTGAGCACTTACGTCTATATTTCCACTGATTTTCAATGATTTTTAATTAGTTTTCAAACAAAATCCATACGGCATATTCAAGCGAGTGATTCAAAAATAGCCCAGGTTCACGTATTTTGTTCTACACATTGTAATATTGTTTTCTAATATTATTCATATAACTGCCTCGGTGGCGCAGCGGTAGGAGGGTTGCACTTTAAAGCGACGGCTGAGCCAGAGGTCCCGGGTTCGATCCCCGGGTCGGGCCAAAAAATATATACCTGAGTTTTTCCGTTCTGAAATTGGCTCATTATCATTCATGTATAACATACATGTTACATATTAAATAAATAAGTAGATAAAGGCTTTCAACTGTGTAAGTTAACTGGCAAATTAACTCTAGAGTTTTATGTTGAAGGACAAAAACTAAAAACAAAAATAGTAGCGACTCCACGCCACCTCTATCCCTACGCGCCGCTCGCCCGCAGCTTTAGGACTTTGCAATTAAAACATCCCTTAAGATCGCTCAGAAACTTTAATGAGCTAAGTGTTGCTTACATTCATCTTGGGAAGTCCGCCTGCATTTATTAATGCATCTATTTATTTTTAATTTTGCTACCGAGCCGCACAGGGTTTTATGGAGTCACAAAATTGTAAAGACATGAAAATGATCAAGTCATTAATCAAGCCGCTCATTAAAAATCGCTCGGAATCTTCAAAAACTATTTTTTGTTTGTTCTAAATGAACTAAGTGCCTATGACCTTCTCTACCAGTAATAGAAACAGGACTACAATCATTATTATTGACAAAATCGAGATTTAATTTTTTTATTTTCCTTAAAAATAACTATCATTTTTTGAAACAGCAACCTGACAACAGTTAAAAGATCTCTACGTCATCGGCTCCGTTTCTCTCAATTCAATTTTAAATGACTTTAATAAATAAATAAAACTATATTAATCTTAAATTGATAATGTTCATTAAAATGAGTTGACCGTATAGTGCAAAACACTTTAAAGATTAAAAATCATTCCAATTTTAAGTTTGTTTGTACTTTTTTGTTTTCTTTTTGCCTTTAATTTATTTTAAATTTTGATTTTAATATTGCCTTATATTTTAACTTGGTTTACTAATATATCCACTAAAAGATTATTGTACATGTATGGGCAAAATCCTGAAATAAATGATGATTTGAGCTAATTTGATTTGATTTAGGAGCTTATACAAATCTGTAAGTATTGACAGTGGTTATTTATCCATTAGCTCTCTCTCTTTTTGAATTACTCCATATCGCGTCAATAGAGCTTTGCTTTGATTAATGTTCAACTATTTAGTGAAAATCTGTTGATATTAACACGGTTGTTTTCTTTTAAAAAAAGCTTCTAAAAATGATGTTTTTTTTAGATAAAATATAAAATCTCGATTTTCCAAAAAACAATGATTGTGCCTTATTTCTATGATGTATACAAAGACACAGGTAAAATATTATCATTTAAAACGATTTGAACTTATATGTAGGATTTTGTTATAGTCGGAGAATGGTTTTTATTTATACAAAACATCGTCTAAAAATAGCTGACTGAACTTTGATGAAGCCGAGAATGAACAATAATCTTAGCTTAAAACTTGTGTGATGCAAAGCTCAACGTAACTTTTAACTAACCTAAGTTAAAAAAAAAGTTAGATGATATATTTACTTAAATGTCAAACCATATGTTAAGATAGCTGTGATAAAGTTATCCTGGATGTGAGGTGAAACTATAATTAGTCACTGAATAAAAGTTATGACCGTTTTAAAATATAAAATAACAATTTCACTTATGATAAGTAACTGTGGCTGTGACAGACGAGGAATCGAACCCCGTGTCTTACGCTATCCGGGCGTATGCCCATACCATTCGATCACCGTCACATTAGCAATCCTGTTGAATTTTGCAAGCGTTTACTTTAACGCGAAGGCTGCGTGACTTCATCAAAAAAATATATATCGGACTAGGTCTATATAAAACAGCTGACGAATACAAAATGAAATAAAATCAAGCCAGCGATTCACGTCTGCATATTAACGAAGTTAACTTTAAAATATTAACACGTCTGTGTCATTGTAAAACTCTCATAGGAATAAAGAAAAATAAATAGTCCTCTCAACAATGTTAAGAGCACAATAATATAACCTATTTGTACGTATATCTTTATTATAAGAGCATTTTAATACTCGCAACATGCTCCAAGGTGGCAAGGTGTGTAATTCTATGGCAAATGGGGCTTCCAAATATTGTTTAAATTGAGATTTAAATGTCCCTTGATTTCCTTAAAAGAGTACTAAGCTTTTGTTTTTATTAACATTCTCATGGACTATTGGACTATAGACAAAGGACATGGTGGTATTGGAGTTAAATTTTTGTAATAAGTATTTGGATGGATGTTCCTCTGTTTGTTACTTCTTCACGCAAAAACAACGACTAGGTGGATTTTGATTAAACTTTATAACAATATGTATAGCTCAAACTACCTCATAGTTGAGGTAAGGCCTTTGCCCAGCAGTGGGATGTTACAGGCTAACTTTACTTTATAACAATATAGCTCATACGTTGAAATAGAACAAAGGCTATATTAATTCATTCAATTCGTTTTTTTTTGCGTCATTTACGCAGGTGAAGCCGCGCAGAGCCTCTAGTAATATTATAAATGTCAATGTTTATAACTACTTATTTCTTAAAATTCGATATCGCGATCTTCGTCTGTCTGAAATTTATTTTGGCATAAAGTGAAAAAAAAAAATGGAAAAAAAAAGAGGTACCTTACATACAAGTAACGTGGGCATGTTTTTAGGGTTCCGTAGCTGAATGGCAAAAAACGGAACCCTTATAGTTTCGTCACGACTGTCTGTCTGTCTGTCTGTCCGTCCGTTTGCACAGCCATTTTATTCTGTAACTATAAGCATTACACAATAGAAATTTGGTAGGAAGATGTATCTTGTTAACCGATTACCGATTCTCATACAAAAAATAAAAAGTAATGACAGTTAAGGGGGGCTACCATACATGAAACTAAAACCAAAAAAAAATTTTTTGTCAAACCTATGCGTGTGGGGTCTATAGATAGGTGACATAGAGTTTTCTAAAAAGTTATAATTCCATTGATCAAAATATACAAATTAAAACTAAGACATGCTACATAAAAAAATAACTTAAAATATACCTATTCAAAAACAAAACCATTTCCTTGCGGCAAGAAGGCTATGATGCTGGCTGCGTTGCCGCGTTGTCGTTGAAATGACGCAAAAAAACGAATTGAATGAATTATTATGGCCTTTGTTCTATTTCAACGTATGAGCTATATTGTTATAAAGTATCCCACTGCTGGGCAAAGGCCTTACCTTAACTATGAGGTTTTCTAAAGCCATTTTCTTTTATAGTCTAACGTTTCATAGCTAGACGCTTCCAAAGTGGTAAAATGGGCGTCACCCCCTCCCCATCTAACTTCTAAATCAAGCAAGTGCAAATTTTGAAAAATAAATGTAATGTAACTCTTAACAAATACTTTCAACGAAAATTGGTTCGGACGGGATCGAAAGAGTAGTTTTTGAGATATAGCACATTTTCAACAACCGCAAACATAACTTTGTACTTTATACAAACACTGAAAAACAAAGTTATATTTGCAGTCACCAAAATTTTGTGGTATTTTACTAAGAAGAAGTAAGTGAATTCCCTAATTCAGTTAAAGTTGGCACGGAACCCTCAGTGCGCGAGTCCGATTCGCACTTAGCCGGTTTTTTTTTTCATTTCAAACCCATCGATATCGTTGAATAGGTCTCTTAAAATTATTGTGAGTTTGCTAACATATTTTTTCTACAAAGTTGTCTGTTTCCGTAATATCTAGTTTTAAGCGGTAGTTATGTTTTTTTTGTTAGAGTCAACTAAAGTTGGGACCCTGACATTGGAGTCGGTAGTGGATACGTGAAAAAAAAACAGCAATAGCATAAATTATGTATTTGGAAAAATACCATCATGGCTAATAAGAAAACAAATTAAAAATTATACCATAAAACTTTTGTCAGTAATAAAATTAAATGTCCTACAAAACTGACTGCAAAATATTTTGTTTCTTCTAAATAAAAGACAAATGGGTTATTTTAGCTTTTTTGAAGGCGGTTGAATTTGTAAAATATTTTTTTTACTTCATTTTTTTGTTATCATCACCCATTATCTCAAAAACTACTGGACCGATTTTGATTAAATATACAGTGTACCCTAACTTGGATATACCTTATTAAGCTAAAAAAACATCTCGACTTCTTGTTTTAGAGAAATACGTTCACAAATATACAATGCACTTACAAAATTTACCACACGTGTTTGGATACTAAATCAACATACTCAAATATCATAAAATTACAAGTTTATCACATATAATATATACATTGAATTAATTAACTCCTTTTTTGAAGTAGGTAAAAAATATGTGCTAGGTATGTGTTCAATGTGTAGAGAAATATAGGTACCCAAATGTAGTTAGCTCAAGAATCTAATAAAATGATAGAAACACTTTTTCAATAAATTATAACTATTCAAATTTCAGATTTGATTAACAGACGAACTTGCGAAAACAGTACATTATACAATGTATTAATAATTGGTCCATAGGGTATATTTATTTAAATTTTGTAACATAACCAAAGTTTTTACAAAAGTGGACCTAACGCTATGACATTCTCTACCAATTATACCTTAGAGCTGAGCGGAACTGAGTCAAAAGGTTTTATTAAATGAATATTCTAGTTTGAGTATTTTTTGAGTATTAATATCACTAATTATATACCTGCCAATTTTGAAAATTCCGACAGAATGATCTAGCTAATTCCTACACTAGTGAAACTCTAGCGTGTAATGATGAATTACGTAATAAGCACGTGTGAGTTATAGAATTAACAATACATATTATGGAATTCATAAGTGTTTTCAAAATAATGCACCGTTGAACTTTCCAATAATAATATTCAATGGTAAGGGCGCATTCTGAAAAAGAAGTCAGTTATAAAAAGGAGGTTGAACGAGAAAGGCTGACTTTCAAAATGCAGTTCAATATGAAAGGGTTTTTTAATTTTATTTTTTTATTTGGAAGTTTCTGTGTGGCCAGCTACCATGAGCAGTATAGAGGTATGATGTCATTATTTTTATTTTTATTCAGTTTTTATTTTTTTTCTGCTTCTCGCACTTGAAAGCGACGGCTGCGCTAGCGGTCCCGGGTTCGATCCCCGGGTCGGGCCAAGAATGTGTACCAGGGTTTTTCTGTTTAGAAATTCTCAGGGAAGCCCGGAGTTTGGAAGTTGCCGGTGTTTCACTCCCGTGCCTCGGTGCGCACGTTAGGCCGTTGGCCCTGCGCCTGAACTCTCTCCGGCCGTGTCAGATTGCTGTCCCGTCGGGCTATGAGAATTAAAAAAATAGAGAGTGCACCTGTGCTTGCGCACACACTTGTCTGTTAAGACTGGCCACCGTAATCGAAATTGGCTAGGGGCACTACATATTTTTTTAAACCATGTCGCAGCATCACACTGCATTCAGTACCGTTACCATAAGTTTACGGCAATTTCGCTCGCTAGCGACGACGTAAAAAAGTCTATGAAAAATTGCACAGCGCCTCTAACGGTCACAGTTAGAACTAAAATTTTCCATACAAACGTAAACTCATGATGGTACCGACCGCTTGCGACCGGTCACTGTGGAATAAAGTTCTTTCTTTCTTTCTCCCTATGAGGTAGTCCTGTGTCACGGTAATGTTATCTACTGTGTTCAGCGATGGACGTCTATTGGCTGATAATGATGACAGATTTGCGACGTAACATTTGTATTTTTTTTTTATTCCAGTGCCGAAAATGAGTACAGACAAATGGGAATCTTATGTGTTCAATGACAGAGAATATGTTGTACAGAACCTCCCTGTGAGCTGGGAAAACGCTAAAATACTTTGTCTGTAAGTTTTTAATGTATTTAGTTACTTTCCGCGTCGCCTATAGCTTGAAATTTTCACGCTTTGTAGGGCAGATATTATAAAAAATAAATTATAACCTACATTTAGATATTATAACGTTTACTAATGGACATTCGTTTAATTTATTCAATCTTTGTATACAGATTGTGGTAAATTAATCACATATCTAGATAATTGTTTTCTGATAATATAAATTTTCATAGAAATATACTTGTATTTTGCAAAATCGCTTATATCGATAAGACCGCCTAAATTGTATATTTCCTTTAAACGAATTTGTAAATCAATGTATGTTATGTGCAATAAAGAGTTATCTATCTATCTATCCCTCCAATCCCTCTCAACGCGATCACAGGGTATCCTTCTCCTTGTTATCGTAAACGCTTGCAAACTCTTGTATGCCAAATTTTGAGATGTAACTATCAATACTTACCATTATTCAAATATCAAATAAATTGGTTTTCCATACATTATAGTCATCTGAAATGTTAACTAAGATTTCAACCGTGGCCCTATAGTAATATTTACGTAGTTATAACTCACAAATGGTGTAAGTAAATGGTCAGGTTCTTTCTTTAACAATGGTCGCATTCGCCCTTTAAAAGGCAATACCTTGCAAAATCACCCTGCATACTATATTTTTCTTCTAGGGGTCATCACAACGGGACCTTAGTAGTTTTAGACAACAAGGAAAAAGCTGAATTCATGGCCGAAGCTCTATCAGAATCTCAGCTCTGTGAGTATCTTACGTTTTTTTTTTCTCAAATTGCATCGCATATGATTGCCATGTCTATGTTTACCAATAGTTTTTTTTATGGGTGACAAAAACAGACATTAATCGTATTAAGGTAGTATATAAATATTAAAAACTAAGAGGAACTGGACTAATGCCTTAAAGTGTTACACCTGCGCGCCAAACTCCAGTTGCGTGTAAACAAATTATCTTCAAATACAAAGCTAAGTTTTAAATTAAAATATAAAATAGGATTTAAAGATTTATTTGTATTTTGGTTGTCCGAAATAAATAAATTGTTTCTTTTTTTTGTTCTGAGGCTTAGCTGAGGTCATCTGCAATATTTTCTAATTATTATTATTATTATTTTCTTATATTTTTATTTTTTGTCCCTCTTAGTACTTTTGAATATTCCGCCACTGATTTAACTCTCTGCATTTCCCAAGCGGTTGACTGGTAGAGAATGTCATAAGGCATTAAGTCCGCCAATTGTTTGCCTTGCCATTAATAGTGCAATAAAGTTTAAATAAATAAAATAAATAAAAAACTTCTACTGCAGCTTTGTACCGAGAAGAGCTAGCGTTATTATTAGCTGTCCCCCGCCACTTCGTCCACGCAATTTGAGTTTGCTTGGTCCCCTCTCGTCGTAGCGTGAGCCTTAAGCCTTCCTCGACATTTAAGTAAAGAATAACTGCTTGGGCCATCTGTTTCATAAACAGACGGCTAGATGGCGCTAAGCGTCACGCAATTGACGTTTTCATAAGAAACCACAAATTTCGCAGGGTCGGACTAACAGCACGGTAGCTCAATTGGTAAGAGCGTTTGGCCCGGTTTGCCAAAAGGTTGCTGCTTCAAGTCCCGCCCGTGCGCAAATTTTTGGTTTCTTATTTCATCTTTAAGACATTAATAATATATGAATTCTTAGTAAAATGGCAACACGAAAAACTACGTTGATGTGACTTGAGTGGACGTGTGAAATTTTAGGCATATACGTTTGAATAAGTCATACGAAGGATTTCAAAAATAGGGCCCTAATCCTGAGCGAACAAACTCTCCAGCTTTATATTATTAGTTAGTATAAATTTCTCCAATTGAAGGTTTTGCAATCACATTGCTATGTTGAAGTTAACAATTAACATTAGTACGTATGACGAACGAATGACTTCGATATACAGTGAAACTGTAGTAGTAACTATGAATGGATAGTTTCTTGTTTCGCATAAAAGAGATAAAAAAATGGGTAAAATTTTATATACAGGTTGACTTTTTTATTAGTATCGAAATTCTATGTAAAAAAAAAACAGATGTTCCATACATTTTGACCGCGCGGCAATGGAACTTTTGTATGGAACAGCTGATTTTTTTCTCGATTTCACTATTGCCCCCATAGTAAAAGTTGTTCATATTCATCAGTGGAGTCTTTACACAAAATTTCGGTACTGATAAAAAAGTCATTATGTATATGAGGTCTTTAGTTTTAGTTCGACTGCCTGTTTAACAATGTTGTCATGATAACTCATGGATTTGTTTGTTTCCAGCTGTAGAATCAGTCTGGGTGGGTGCTCGCAGAAGCTCAGCCGACGACCCTGCTGGCTACCGGTGGAGTCAAGGGCTGGAGTTGCGAAGAACTGCTGCTGACGTTTTTTCAGAGTCTGCTGAAGAACATTATCCTGCGGTGGGTATAGTAATCTTATCGAACCCGGGACCTCTGGCGCAGCCGTCGCTTTAAAGTGCGACCCTCTAACCGCTGCGCCACTGAGGCAGTTTCCCCAGGATGGGCCAAAAATATACCTGGGTTTTTCTGTTCAGAAAATTTTAGAGTAGCCCGGAGTTTGGGAGTTGGCGGTGTTTCACCCTCGTGCCTTGGAAAGCACGTAAAACCGTTGGTCCTGCGCCTGATCTCTCTCCGGTCGTGTCAGATTGCTGTCCCATCGGGCTATGAGTGTGCACTATAATATGTCCCGCGTAGTCGGTTAGTCGTTGTAACTGGCCACCGTAGTCGAAATCGGCTAGGGGGGGGTATTATTATTATTATTAGTAACCTTACTCGTATACCATAAAAAAGCACAGTAATGACTCCGCTGATCCAGGCGTGGAGGTGTTTTCAACGCTCACCAATAGATGGCGCTGGCAGTAACGTGACTCGCACTACCATCTTGTTTTTATGTGCCACTGAATAAAGCCTTTCTTCTAATCGTTTATCGGTGCAAACTACTGGTGCCGTTCTCTCATCTGCTGAGAAAATTAGTTGAAATCTAGACGGTAATGCTGTATCTTGCTGCACGTTTGTTGCATCTCCTCAGAGGTTGCCTAAGCCGAAGACCCGATACAGTGAACGGATGTTGCTATGTAATCGTCCGATTTGCGTAGCTTGCATTAATAGGTCATGTAAACATTGCAGGAGTTGAGTTATCGGCCTCTCAATCTGTGATAAATGCTAAGGCTATAATGTTAACTACCTCGTAAGTTAATATACGTCATGCTAGTGACATCTCCATGCCATCCCTCTCCTACATGCTAGTAAGCCCTTGCGAGGGAAAGAAACAACAGTCTAGGTGCTAGGAAGTCAGCTGACGATCCCGCTGGCTACCGGTAGGGCCAAGGCTGGAGCTGTGAAGGACTGCAGCAGACGTTTTTTCGGAATCTGCTGACACACATTACCCAGTGGCTGTGGTTTGTGGTGGTGAGTGAAAAACATTACCATCTTTTTAGGCTTCATTGCAGCTTAAGAATAAATTGATACTGAAAAACACGTCACTTTAAGAGAGTTACACCCTCTCCTTCGCCTGTTGCCTGATTTAAAGCTTCTTTCTGAGGTCCATACAAGTAATGAAATAAATAAATAAAAAATATTAACTTAGTCGACTATGAGTAGACTGCACATAGAAGGGCTAACATAACGGGCATAGCCCTGTAAATACTTAAGAAGGCTCAAGTGGCAATAGGCCTGCCTATTGCCACTTGAGCCTTCTTAAGCCACTATACGGCCAAAAAAACTTTTGGCCGTTGGGGCAGAAATCTTCTAGATTATTCAAAGATAGTTAAAATGGGAGCGCGTAACCGACTTCAAGGTACGTCCGAGGTAATCAATCCAATGTGTATGAATGTAATATCGTTTGGTATGTTGATCTAGTAAGGCTTTCAAATACGTGTGCTGATTTTCCTAAGTGTATGTATGTTTGTCCAAGGATTTCTAGAAAACGAGTTGTCATAGGGAAACGATTATATCAGGTATAGTTGAACTTTGGATACAGTGTAAGTTTCATCAAAATCGGTTTAGTAGTTTTTGAGGTATGATTAAATAACTAAAAATCATAAAAATAAAAAAATAAGCTTCTATTAGGAGAAACAAATTATTTTGGAGTCGGTGCATAATTTCAAGCTTACGTACACCAACAGCTCACATACATCCTACACTGATTTCCAAGAAAAAATTGTTTCTCTAGTAGAAGACGAACGCGCTTTTTTAAAAGCTTTTTAGTCAGTTTTTTGCAGCGGATCGTTTTGGAAAGCCGTGAGATAGACCTACGTGAGTGTGTACGCCTTGTGGCTGATAATGATGATAAACTGCTGGAGCCATATTATTGTATATATTCTGTAAAGTATATAGTACTGTATTTATTCTGTAAAGAATAACTACTTGGCCCACTGTTGCATAAACAGACGGGTAGATGGCGCTAAACGTCACGCATAATGACGTATCCATAAGAGACTACAAATTTCGCAAGGTCGGACTGACAGCACGGTAGCTCAATTGGTAGAGCGTTGGGCCCGGGTAGAAAAAGTTGCTGGTTCGAGTCCCGCCCGTGCGCAAATTATTTGTTTCTTATTTCATCTTTATGAATAGATTTGTTTATTTATGTATTTACCACCAGTGGCTGAACCGAACCAGGGTGCCAGTACCCGACGGCGGTGCTGACTGCGTGGCTTTGGAGCGAGCCAAGCACGATCATCCTGTGTTCGTAGATCTGCAATGCCAGATAGAGCGGCCCTTTGCTTGCGAGAGAGGTAAGGATATTTTGTATTTACTCGTACTAGCAGACCCTCGTCACTGCTTTCGCGCGTTCTGAGTTTGCTACCTCCCCTCACGTAGCAGCATGATGTTTTATAGCCTAAAGCCTTTCTCGATACATAAGCTTACACACTTAGCACAGAAATATTTTTTCAAATAGGTCTAGCACCCTTATTTTTGAATCACTCGCGTCAAGATGGCGTGTGATATTCATAGTTTAATGTCCGATTTTCCAATGAAAATTAGTATAATTTCAAGAGGAAGTAATTTGAAAAAAGATAAATGAATTTTTTGAGTACCAACGCCAATATTATGCGTGATTTTCATTGATTTTTAATTTGTTTTTGCACAAAACTCACACGCCATATTCAAGCGAGTGATTCAAAAATAGAGCTCCAGTATTCTAGAGTTTTGCGCGTTCAAACAAACAAACTATTTAGCTTTTTAATTTTAATATAGAATTAACATATTTAATTTAGCTATGATGGTGGTGACTCAGATCACTGAATTACGAGTAAATAGCTGTAGCCAAATAAAGCGGCGCAGTGGTCAGAGGGTCGCACTATAAAGCGATGGCTGCGCCAGAGGTTCCGGGTTCGATCCCCGGGTCGGGCAAAAAAAATATGTACCTACCTGGGTTTTTCTAATCCGAAATCCTCAGAGTAGCCCGGAGTTTGGAAGTTAACCCCTGTGCCTCGGGAAGCACGTAAAGCCGTCGGTCCTGCGCCTGATCTCTCTCCTGTCGTGACAGATTGCCGTCCCTAAGGGCTATGAGAGTGAGAGGAATAGAGAGTGCACGTGTGTTTGCGCACACACTTGTGCACTATAATTGTCCCGCGCAGTCGGTTAGTCATTATGACTGGCCACCGTAGTCGATATCGGTTAGGGGGACTATTATTATTTTACTCAACCATGGCAAATGGTCAACTATTTAATGTATGTTCTACCGTTTTAAAACACAAAATAATTGTATAAACAATGAAAACCATTGGAAATTTAACTACATAACTATAACTTTATTTTAGGAATTTAACTTTTCGGTATTTAAAAAGAATCGTTTTATTTTAAACAAGAAGTGTAACGAAAATGATACATCAGAAAGACGTTAGGAAAAGTGGGGAAATCTCTTGTAAGATTGGGGAGATTTGTTTCACTAGATCTGATAACCGCATTTTTTTAATATGACAGCGTTCGTTCTGATTTTCGCCGTCGGAAAAAAGATCCGATTGACGACCCGTCTGGTGTAGTGGTCGAGAAATCGCCTACTATACAGCGGGTTACGGGTTCGATCCCCGCACAATACAAACATTTGTGTGCATGAACATGTCTGTTTGTATTGGTCTGGGTGTCTTCTATGTATACCTATCATGTATGTATTTACAAAAAAAAGTATTTAAGTATTATATCCGTTGTCTGGCACCCATAACACAAGCTTTGAGTAGCTTGCTTTGGGAGTAGATGGCGATGTGTGGGAATGTCCAAAGGGTATTTAAAGGGTATTTTATCCATGTCGCAATCTGAGTCTCCTGTACGTTGTTATGTTACAGAAGCTCAACGCGACGTGAAAGTAAGAGAACTGAAGATGGTGAGATGTCGCGGCGGCCTCTACCGCGTCTATGACGGTCAGCTGAACTGGCACCAAGCGGCTGCATACTGCGTGCTGCATAAGATGAGGTATTAAAAAACCTACATCATCCATCTTTAATACTTTATGCCTTCATTAGCATCATCGAAGATATGTGTTGTATTTATTGTAAATTATAGTTATTTTGTTTTGTTTTATCATATGTGTTTTTCATGTATTTTTTTATGCGTGAAATTTAACGGTTTTTTTCTTTTAATAGTAACTCATTTTCTTTTTGTCTGTCGCACGTCGCACCGCCTAAAATCATTTCTGCTTAGCCCAAAGGTATGACTGGTAGAGAATGCCATATGGCGTTAAGTCCACCTTTTGTACAAATTTTTGGTTGTGCAATAAAGTTTAAATAAAATAAAATAAATAAGATAATCCAACATTATTTTATTGAAGTATCTTATTTATTTTCTCTCTCTCTCTCTCTCTCTCTCTCTCTCTTTCTCTCACACACACACATACACACACAAACACACAAGCTCATATACAGAAACACACACGCTCACATACAGACACATACGCGTACACAAACACACGTCTTCTGTATCTACGGGCGGGGTCTGGTGACCTGTACCACCGGTTTTTCTTCTCAGGCACCAAGTGCGCTCGCTCATGTTTGGAACCTACAAAACTTTTAACTACTATTTGAGTACTTCATTTATTCCCTAATGTGCTAGAGAGAAATAAATTTATTGGTCTGGCACCAGGCATCTGTTAACTGCCAACTTCTTAAGATATATATTTATTTAAGATATACAGTGGGAATTCATACGTCCTTCTTCAATATCATTAGCGTCATTAAAGACTACTACATCTAAGACGGACGACTCAATTGGCATCACATACATTGCTCTGATCCCAAAGTAAGCAGCTAACGCACTTGTGCTATGGAAATCAGAAACAACGGTGGTACCACAACACCCAGACCCGAAACAATATAGAAAGTTATGATTTCTACATTTACCCGACCAGGAATCGAACCCGGGACCTCGGAGCGGCGACGCCTTGAAACCCAGCATGCTTAGCAACTACACCAAAGAGGCCAAATTATACAATCAGACAGGTTTTGGCGATGACACCCTTGAAAGATCAAACCAAGTGTGCTCAATACACGAAATGGCACATTCTTTCGCTCTCGTAGTCCGGAGAGACAGTTCTGACTTGACCAGGCGAGAGATCAGGCGCAGTACCATCGGCTTAGCGTGCTTTCCGAGAGACAGAGGCCCTATTTTTGAAATATTCGCGACAAGATGGCGTATGACATTCATTGATTATACTCCAATTTAGGAATGAAACCCAGTTGAAATCCATTCCGAAGTTATTCAAATTCAATTCAAATTCAAATTCAAATTTGAAAAATTATTTCTAAATTTTGTGAGTACTCACGTCTTTATTCACGGTATTTTCGTTGATTTTTTATTCGTCTTCGAACGCAAATAGCACGCCATATCCAAGCGAGTGATTAAAAAATAGAGGCCCATGTCACCGCCAACTTTCTAACACAAACTGAATCCAACTAGTTTCTAAGCTCTAAAACACCAAAATAGCATCCTGTTGACCGTTACCATGAGTTGACGAAGGTTTCACTCGCTAGCGATCACTGGCAGAACTAAAATTTTCCATACAAAAAGTTACGTCGCCGCTATCGTGCAAAACCGCAGTAAACTCATGGTAGGTAACTGTACTGTATTTTTATTCCACTTCGACTAAGTTATTGATACTTCAAACCCAGTAATAAAAAGCCTTTTTGTTTATTTTCAGCTTGGCAAATATTGGAACTATGAAATGCCTGAAGAAACTAGGAATGGCAATGCTTAAAACGCGACCAAGTAAGAACTATTTCGTCCTCCTTTGTGTGTGAATGTTTTATCGAGAGTGTAATCTCTCAACATTGTTGAAGATTTGAATGCGCGACCTACGTTAAGGCCTGCCTGAAGCTATACACATGCCAGTAGCTGGCACACTGTCATGCCAGCTACTTGCACGTGTCATCTACTTGTGAGGGAGGGGACGCGGAGATACTCCAAAACTAGCTCGCGTAAATATCAATAGTATGCTTATATTAAGCATGCAAAGACGCAAATTGCTAAACTAACACATACCAGGCACTGGCATGCTAGCTACTGGTCCGTTTTACAGGCATGTGAATCGCTGTCGCATTAGAATAGGACTTGCAAAAAACAACAGTACCGTTACCATGAATTTACGGCGGTTTTACTCGCTGCGACGACGTAACTTTTTGTATAGAAAATTTTAGTTCTGCCAGCGACCGCTAGAGGCGCTGTGCAATTTTCCATAGACTTTTTTACGTCGTCGCTGGCGAGTATTACCTTTGTAAACTCATGGTAACGATACTGGCCTTCCGCTGTGGATGTCCAACAGTCTAAATGTACTCGGATGGAAAACTCGATACCTAGTTCGAATCCCTGCCTCAGACAAGTTGATATTTTCAAGAGCCGTTTATAATTTTTCCTTTACTTTATTAGGAAAGCATCTGGTATAAGTTCATCACTAACTATTTGCACAGGTATAGAAAACGCGTGGATCGGATCACGAGGATCGCTGGGAAAGTGGACGTGGGTAGACTCCGGCGTCAGCATATTTCAACTACCCGCGCTTACTGACGCGCTGGCGGGCCAGTGGCCTCCCATGAGGTACTGAAGTATCATTATTTACCGGGATATTTTCCTTCAAAGAAACTTCAAAATAATTCAAAGAATAATTAATGTCGTTATAAACTGATTAACTGTCTGATTTACAAAAATGAGTAGTGTGGTGAACACCATTATCATCTCGATGATCAAAATTATTAATTAGCGCCATCTGTTGTCGAGTAGTTCTATTGAAATTTAAAGGGACCCGTAGTCATAAGCCAATCTCAAAGACTCCAACCAGTCATGGACTTTGGACTTTTTTACTATCTTGCTTGATAGATGTTCAAGTTAAATACGAAATTGTTTAAAAGTAATCAAAATATGACGTTCCTAGGGATAGAACCTCTATAAAGCAAAGTGGCTGCCTCCAGCTGGATCGTCACGCGGCCCACGCACCCGTATTCATGGAGGCTCGATGCGAGCGAAAAATGCAATTTATATGTTACCAAGGTACTTAACTCTTATAATAACTTTAAGTTTATTCTCGCACAAAATTACACTAATTTAACATAGGTTTTGGAATATTTTTAGGTGTACAAGCATTCTCATCGCTACCAGCAACGCCTAGCGACGATATCTATTACTACGTTCTTGTGAAGCAACTATTATACTGGCAGCATGCATACGAAAACTGCCAAAAGCTAAATGGCACTCTTGCTAGCTTGGACAATAATGACATACTTATACAATTACTGTTAGTAATGGGAGAAAACAAAGATGAGCGTAAGTGTTTAAGCATAATGTTTTTTATAACAGCAGCGCCATCTCTTATCTTATTGATGAACTTAAGTTATTCCGCGCTGCAGTGCAAATCAAACGTTCATTTGCAGAGAGTATAACATGTTTAACAATCTTGTCTATTTTAAACCTGATTTTAGCTATTCATCACATTTGGATTTCCGGCCGTTTGAATATGACAAAAGATGCTTCGGATACGGTAACTTACTCCTGGTATAATCCTAATAATGGGAAGAAAATTTTAGATCCCGTACACAGCGATCCTACTAACACTCTGTATGTAAGTATTAAAGTAATAATAACTTTCTACTCTAGCTACATCAGCATTTTGTAAATCTTGATTTGATGGTAGTTTTTTAACTTTAGGACTTTCTTATGAATGCGGCTGTCAGTGCTATCTAGTGTTGAATAAATTAACTACATATCTTATGCTTTTTACTCATCGGTTTTCCAATTATTCCTTCGTTCTCTCATCTTTAGATTTCGCTGTATGATGTTTCAGATAGTTCCACTACTCACCACTAGATTTAGTTTTCAAGAGTTTTTTTCGTTGAAGATATTATAATAATTCATGTGGTTTTAGGTGCCACCATGGCTTGATGAAGACTTTTCCATGGATAATCCATGCTTGAATCTGGATAGAGAGGATCATTTGAATGGCATAGTGTATGGGCTGCCGTGTGATACACCACAATACTCTATTTGTATGATTGGTAAGATTTGAGTTCCTCATACCTACAGAAACTAAGTTTATGGAGAATTGCACTTATTTATTTTCTTTTAAAAAATACTTAAATTTATTGCAGAAAAATCCTTAAAGCCTGGTATGGACAATGTTACCGATGCTGGCTATGAAACTTCAAAGTAGGTAATCTACGAAGGTATCTATGTAATAATTAAGTTATGCTAGATAACAAAAATTGTTACTATCATTACTAATAACATTAGTAGAAAATACGAAAGAAATGTGGTACAATAATTAAAATAAATAAAACTTATTAAAAGAACTTTTCTATTTATTCTCCAAACTTATTTGTCCAATATCATATTAGAATTTGACAATAATAAGGCCAAAGCACAGATTCCTGTGTCAATCAAACTTTTTCTGTGTAGTTATTTGATTATAAGTTTCAACATTTAACCAACAAATCAAGTAATATTGACATAATTTTCATTCAATGATCACAAACATGTAAAAATCTTCTGCACAGAATAAATTGAATCAATGGCACAGAAATTGTGACGCTGATAAAGGCAAAACACTTTGTTCTTTGAAAAAGTAAATTTGTTTGGTGAACTTAATTTTTAAACAACCTGTATGAGAATTGTTGCCCTGAGGTAATTAAAACATTGATGGCATTACATTTTAATCTTTCAACACATTATACGCAATACTATCTTTTCACTTCAAACATATTATATATTTTCAACATTCTTGTTAAAATTCATAGTAACTTATCCTAGTGTTTCAAGTATAAAATACCACCATACATATATAGGGACATTCATTTTCAATAAAGAAAGATGTCAGCAACTTAAAAACTACTAGAAATGGGTAACACAAAACAACCATTTCTAACACCTGATTCTTCGTATAAACACTGAAAATAAATCATTACTTGTCGTCACTTCATAGCGTTCAAAGTATCAACCCACTGAGTGTTCACTTTTCTTAGCTCTTTACAGTTGCTTTTCATCTCAATAAGATGTTTTTTCACCATTCGTACGTGATCCAAGTATGCACGAAGACTGCTGTTGAGAGCCCTGTACGCTTCGATCTCCAGCAGCAAATCTTTCTCTGATGTTTTTACCTGAAGAAAATTACTTGTTTCTACACTTTGATCTAAAAACTAAATGCTTTAATCAGACTACAATACAACAAGATTTAAACTAACCTCGCGTTTTGAAGAAGTAACTGACACGCTGGACATTTTGCGAAATTTTTATTAAGTCTTTACTGCAATATTGAAAGCAACTAATTATAATTTAGTAGCTAAATAAAGACAAATAGCTTAATCCAAACCTCAGATCCAAACAAAAACAACCGTTTGCACAGATTAGTAATATGACCGTTTGTTTGTTTATTTTATACCTCAACACCCGAGCGGTCGCATGCGACCATCATGCGACCGCATAACAATAGAATACCTATTGTGTCTCGTTCACATACGCTTGAGGGAAAGCCCGCTTGTTGAAGTTTTACTTTTTAAATGATACCCTCTTTATATTTGTATTTTACCAATAATACCCAAAAATCCCTCTTATCTTAAACAATGAGCAAATTCAATCTGTGAGCACAGGTTTCTCCCATATGACTTTATAGCGCTCTCACTCACTAGATAACTATAGCTTTAGGAATTTATTTTCAAGTTGGCGTAAAACATTGAAAAGAAACGTGCGTAAGTAAAGAGGGAGGTCCAAAAATGCCCCACGTACTACAGAAATGAAACGGATCTCAATTATTTTTTATTTGTAGAAGAAATATGACATACTCATTACTGTAATTTTTACGGTCTGACAACAAAAAACTATGAAATTCGTTCAAGGACTAAAGAAATACTGCTTATAGTTCGTATCTGATTACAAAAACATTCTTTCGATTAAAAAGGTGTATCCCACCCACAGTGTTATGACATCAGGATTTCGTAGAAAGGTATATTTTTAAAATCAATACTAATATTATAAAGCTGAAAAGTTGATTTGTTTGTTTGAACGTGCTTATCTCAGAAACAATTGGACCGATTTAAAAAAATCTTTGTACGCTAGATAGCCCATTTATTGAGAAAAGTTTTAAGCTATATAATATCAAGATACAACTCATAAGTCTGGCGCCGCAATGAAAAATGTTGCGAAAACGACGGAAAAATATTCCTTTTGAGAACTTCCGCTGCGTAAGCCGTTTATGTTTAACAAAAATCACGTATGACGAGTTACAGTTCTACAATAAAGTCCGTGACAGCATAATATGTCTATCTTATATGGTTAACTCACTACAACCTTTTTATGTTAATAAATTTGGTAAAAAATAATGCACCATTTTTGAAGGTGTTTTAAACACACGCGTATTGATTCTTATCAAAATAAATACATACATTCATCATCACGAGCGTTTCATTTCGAACAAAGTTTCCCCTAAACATCATTTAATTTCAATAAATCTATACTAATATTATAAAGCTAAAGAGTTTGTTTGTTGGAACACGCTAACCTCAGGAACTACTGGACTACTAAAACTACAAAAAAAATGTGTTAGATAGTTTATTTACCGAGGAAGGCTTAGAATATAAAATATCACACTGTGACGGGAGGGGAACCGCAAGTAAAATATGATATTCTTCATAACAAGTAAAAAAATATTCTTTTGGACTGCCACCGCCGCCGCGCCGAGGCTCTAGTCACGCCGCGTCAGTATCGTCGTTTATATCTCAGACCGTAATAATGGTGATATTGGGTATGCCATTTTTTTACATTTTTATTGAATTTTTATAGATACGTTCCATCTCTGTAGAACATAGGGCCATTTTCTATAGGATGCGGCACTTCTTCTTCTTATACAGAGCATGTTCGAAAATAAAACATTCTTTTAAATGAAAATATTATTTTTAAATATCAATATTGTCAAGGTGAACTCCTTAAGAAAGTTATTATTTTTAATGGTTCTATTATTCATACAATTGCTTTGCATTTAAATTGGTAAACATGCATGCATAGGCTGCTTTGAATTAGTACTCTTCTGTTAGGTTTCGTCATGGTTGGTTAAAAATATTAGCTAAACAGCTTCTAAACTCCATGAATCAAGGGAGATTCTTTGCATTGGCTTTGGGTTGGAGTTAAGGAAGCTGCTTAGCTAATATTTTTAACCCAACCATGCAAAAGTCAAAAAGAATGGTACTGATTTAAAGCAGTGTATTTTTGTATCATACATGTTCCACCGATTCTAACCGCAAAATAATTATACATATACTAGCGGTCCCCCAGGAATTCGTCCGCGCGTTTCCATTACTTTATTTCAATTTTGTATAAATAATCAATTTTATTTCGGAGAAAAAGTTTACACAGAACGTGTACGAAGTAAGAGATATTAGGGAAAATCAAAAAAACTCCAGTAAGATTGGGAAGATTTGGTTACGCTAGATCTGGCAACCGTCTTTTTCAAAATATCTGCTTTAGTTCTCACTTTCGTCGTCGGAGGGCTTAGTTTGAGTTTTTCCACTCACGTTCGATTGCGAGCGCGTTAGAATTTTGTATGGAGAAGTTACAGCGCCATCTACCTTAACTTTGTTTTTCCCATACAAAATGTTTCAAAATTCTAACGCGCTCGCAATCGAACGTGAGTAGAAAAACTCAAACTAGGCCCTCCGGAAAAGATCTATGACGCACTGTACGTACAGTAAGATGAACCAGGGGCCCTACCATAATTAAAAAAGTAATTAAAAAACTACAAATTAATAGTTTTTTGTAATTATAAACTAGTTGCAACACTATATTTACCGTTCCTTTCCATGCAGAAACTATTTGATTGATTTTTTTAGCCCATGCATGGTTCGCTAAATTATTTACCTTAACCCCAGATAATTTAATACTACTAGTCCTAAATGCTAAAGCACGAAGTAAAAATGCTAGGTACCTATATCATTCATATACGGACGCACTACTACCACTAGGGAAATATATTCTCGAAGTTGAACCAGTAGTTAAATAGTACCTCCCTAGGTAGTCGTAAAAAATCATAGAAAAAAAAATGATGTAAAGAAGAAGTAGACAGGTAATTATTTCATTAAGATTGAAGGTTTTTTTTTAAGAAGCTGGTTTTGTAAAAAAAATCAAGCACGGATTATTGACTTTCGTAAAGATGCACTTATCTTTCAAAACGCATGCGCGCGCGCTAACTAGCGCCATCTGAAGCTAAAATAGTGAAGCAAATTAAGAAACGCCGCCATTTTGACATTTGTTTGGCTTTGTGTTCCACAAATAAGATTTTCATGTAGTTACGCGATTAAAAGTTAATTGCGCCATGATTTTCGCGATTCAATTGTTTCAATAACGAGATGTGTAAACAAAAAAGTTCGGATCAGTGACAATCCTTGTTGTTATGCGGCGCATAAATCGATAAATGCCTGGTGCCGCTTTTTTATTTTCGCGATTCTAATTTTGTGATTATTTGGAGATTTTACGCCTCAAGTCCTTGAAAACTGTAAGATTATTGTTCAGAGTGGGTTTTTGTTGATGTTTTACTGCAATTACATTTAGATATGTAACAAAAACTTGTATGTAAAAAAGGCGCGAAGTGCAGCCGCTAAGAAGCGCGACAACGAATGAAAATAAAAATGTTTTATTGAAACAAAGAGGACTAAAGAACAAGTATTCGTCTTTATTTAAACGTCTGTGTTATGTGCCTGCAGATATTACCCAAAAAAAACTAATGTATGTAAAGGGAAAGCACTTTCAATCATCACATTGAGTTCATGTAAGTAAACCATTAGATAATTATGTTATACAATGGCTTTTACCTTTTACGCCGGAAACAATTTCAGTAGGTTGAATAATCTGTAAATTACATTTCAGGTCAAGTTTCCCTCTAATCTTGCGATGCGGTTAAGAAGTAGAAAGAGGGAGCGACCGCTCTCAGGCAAGAGAAGTTCACAGAAAGTGACTAAATTCAAGAAAAAACCTTTGAATAACACTTTACTGAAGCCCGGTCCTGTTTGGACTAAGATATTAAAGCCGGACACGGCCAAACATGGCCTATCTACAAGTCTCTGCATTACACGTTCCCAAAATTTGAAAACAAGGCCAGTAAGAACTAGATTAGTCAAAAGTATGGAGAAGGCAGTCGATACATCACACAAAGCTAAGCTAAAGCACAAGGAAAGCACAAAGAAACCAATCTTTCAGACCGTTGTACGTAATACTGATAAAGACAATGTATCATCATCTACAAACATCAAAACTAAAGCAACTCAGAATGACAAAGTTACAACAACTTCCAAAACAAAGGAAATTCGTACAACAAAAAGTGTTCAGCTGCGACACAGCTCTTTAAACCGCGAGCTCCGCAAAACTGAGGTGTCAACTGCTATGAGTTCTCCACGCAAAACAAGGCGTATGGACAAGCCTGAAAAATCTGCTTCTTTGAACAGCTCTCCTATACGCAAAGTTCGGCAAATGGGTGCCCAGTCACCTAAAATAACTAAAGTCAGTTCTACAAACGAAAGTCCTAAGAAGAAAGGCAAAGCTAAGGCACCTGTAGTCCCTGAAAATGGTAATTGGACTGAAGATAATGATGTTACTATGTATGAGGCCCACACAACAACTTTTGTTGATTTTCCAACTCCAAAATCTGAGGAATCAGACTCTGATGTACAGGTGGAGTCATCAGAGCTGTGTCTTCCTAATGATTGTCTTAACGACTTCATTGCTATAGCTGAATGTGCTCGGTTGATCGATGAAAACTTGGGTACTGAAGATGAAGTCAGTTACTTGGCAGATAAAGCTGCAAGAGTGATGACTACCGAGAAGGAAGTTCCAAAGAGCACTTCACGGAAGAACTCGGTGGAGAAACGGTTGATCAAGAGACGGAAGTCAAGTAATGATCTTGAGATGTATCAGCCAACATCTACTACAGATGATCTGGATTCTTGTTCTGACTTTTTGACCAATGGAGACAAATATGTGCAGGTGAGCCCTTTAAATGTTGATTTTTCTATCAGAGTAGCTACTATATTTAATTTCAGTCGGTAGGCTTTTAACATCAGGCTTAATATGCACGCCTCAATAATGTTTATTGAGTAATTAATATAATTTTATGTATTATATAAACGACATGCATTCCGATTTTTATTTCAACTGATAAAGCAAATCTTATTGTTTAAAAATCAAATGAGTATGTTTAAGTTTTTTTTGATTGCATACATCTGACCTTACACACTGCGATTTTAAGCATAGATAAAGTCACCCTTCTGCATCGATGCTAACGCGCGACTGCATCGATGCTAAATTAAATCTATTTATTTCGTGCGTCGCGTAAGCTCGTTTTCAAAACGAGCGTCTGCATCGATGCTAAAAATCGCAGTGTGTTTAGGGTCTCAGGCTAGGCTCATGCAGGTTTTATTTTCCTAATAGAAGTTGAACCCAAATTAATTGCAGTTTCATTAGTAAGAAAAATATGTTACTGGTCAAGTGGTATGAAGTGGGGTAGTGCTTTTATTTATGTAAGGTGGTTTCAGTAGAATTTAGATCTGTCACATAAAAACACAAGAAAATCACTGTTTTCATAAGCTTTTTTACCCATATTTACAAGCCTTACCTATCTTCTATTGTCTTTCATTCACAGCCGGACTTTGTCACAATGCTAGAACAAGACGTCGTTCGACCCTCTTCGTGCGAGATATCATCAACTTGCGAGCAGGGCACCGCTATTGAGAGTCTTGAGGCCTTATCTGCTCGCGCTCCTGGGTCGGGCTTCCTTGCCGGACTGAGCCAAAGCCTCCATAGCCGGCCTGATTGCTGGGTAAGACAGTTTTCACTGCTGTATCATCTGTGCAAACAATCATTTATCTGGGAATCCATTGAAAACTTAGCTTACATTCATGTTTTAAGTGGAAGCTATGTAAAATTACCAAGAAAGCAAGTTTAAAAAAAGGCGCAAATCAGATTCGCGCACTGAGAACTACAGTATGTATTATTTCCCATCGCCCATTTTCCCACTTTGAAAGCGATATTGCTTTAAAAAAAATATGCTTTAGAACCCTCTGTCATTAAATAAGACCTATTCATAGCTTTGTTTTTGTTTTAGTTCTATGTATGGGAAGCCCCCTTAAATATCTTTTATTTTTGTATGGTAATCTAAAAGCAGTTAACAGGATACACCTACCTACCAAGATTCAATTTTCTAATGCTAATAGATTCAGATTGAATTGACTTTAACAGACAGATATAGACAGTCTTGACGAAACTGTAAGTGTTCCGTTTTTTGCAATTCCCCTATGGAACCCTAAAAAGGTTAACAAGACACCTCGGCATTAAAACATTTGTGTATAAAGAAAGAAAGGGTTTATGTGCTGATGAAAAAGGGTACATTTGGATTATAAATATATGGTGAGATAGTAAAGATGCAATCCTATGATGTGGTATTCCTAGTATGAAGTATCTGGCAAATAGCAGTATCGCGGGTTGAAATCTTAAGAGGGCAATTGTTTGTAATGAGCATGAACATTTGTACCTAAATTTAAAGTATTTATAGGTTCCTCCGTCATAATTTTTGTCTGGTATTCGTAACACAAGGAAGATTTTTTTTTACTACAAAACCATGACAATTGGTGTGTTGTCTGGCGCATATTTATACATATATTTTTATATTTATATTGTTTCAGAACGGCTCTGACATAACAGCAGACGAGTCTTCCATAGCGTGTCACGATGAACCGCCCACAGATATTGATGTATGTATCAAACTATTCCATGAATCGAGGTCATCGCCGCCTTACTACCTTAAGACCCAAATACGCTTGCACCTCGCGTGGTATTTTGTTTGAACAAACGCACGTTTTTGTGTCGTTTGTGCAAGCGATTTTCGTTGAAAAGTAGTAAGGTGTGTGACCTTAACCGACAACCATACATATTTTGTTTGTGTTATTGATTTTTGTAAGCCATACTCCACTGTACTTGAGAAGAGGCCTTTATGTGATGTTTATACCAAATACTCATATATCAAATACTCGCCTCTTCTGCGGCAATAAAACGTGGGACTGAGACAGCGCATACTATCTCTCTTTCACACTTACACGCCTTAAAGGGAGGCTGAGAGTTGCACCAGTGTAGTGTCGATATCAATACTATAAAATTTTATTTCTGTTGTAAATTATATGGAATGAATGACAGGAATATTAATTAATGACATTTATATTTATAAAAAAACAAAATTTGATCAAATAAGTGTAAATACAATACTAATTAATTGCCATATAATATTATCCGTGTAAACCGAAATACTTATGGCTAATTACTACATAAAAAACCTAATGATATTACTACAACTTATTTAAATAATTATTTCTTAACTTTGTGGTATTATGAGCAAGATTGGGAATAGTATATGGTAGCAAAATCATGAACCGATCAGCCGTTTAAAGATCATTTGCTCTTTAATGATTTAGATCTGACTGCTTTCTAAATGTCCTAGCGATTAGAAATTTGGTACTGGGTTACTTTAATCATATTAAAATAACATGGTATGGTTTGACTTTAAAGATGACATGTGTTAGGGGGTTTTCAAAGTACTTATAAATTGCACTTGTAAAAAGTAACTGTCAGACAAGGAATCGTACCCTGTGTCCAAAGCTCTCCGGGCGCATGCCTATACCAACCGGCCACGACATATTGGCAACCACGTTGAATTTTGCTTCAGTGCTTTCTTTAACGCGGCTGATAAAATTCATAAGGCTTTTAAATTTGGATTATTGTGTAACAAGATATCTCGTTATCGTTGTATGCAAACAAAAAGCGACGAGAATCGTCAACAATACAAATAATGATAAAATAAGAAACCGAAAATTTGCGCACGGGCGGGACTCGTACCAGCAACTTTCTGCCTAAACCATTAGACAGCGAAGCGTCATCTATTTCCAAGTTGAATTTATTCTGTAAAGAATAACTACTTGGCCCACTGTTGCATAAACAGACGGGTAGATGGCGCTAAACGTCACGCATAATGACGTATCTGTAAGAGCCTACAAATTTCGCAGGGTTCGACAGACAGCACGGTAGCTCAATTGGTAGAGCGTTTGGCCCGGTTAGCCAGAAAGTTGCTGGTTCGTGTCCCGCCCGTGCGCAAAATTTTTGATTTCTACATTTCATCTTTTTAAATGAAAATATTGTTGTTACAGGAGGAGAGCGGTGACGTGATATCGATGTGCAGCAGCCGCGTTGACGAACAGATTTCGTCTTGGGTAGACGCTTTCGACCCCTATCTGTTTATAAAACAGGTATGTATACTTTAATTTTATTCAAGACTATTTTAATGACGAAAATGTATGGACAGTCCAGCCTGCACCAAACTGATGTACCTACCTGTTTATTTTGATTTGTATCATTTTTGAGGCAGCTATTGGTGACTGAGTTTCTTCCGGCGTTTCTTCTCAGCACTTGCCAAATTGTCTGTCTTGTCTCGAAGCGCTAGTAGGGCCCAAAAGATAAGGAGACATGATCTAGCCCCATACGGGCCATAATTGATTGATATTACACTAATTATTGACGTTCATAAGTGGTATTTTGTGTCCTAAATTAATTAAATTATTTTTGACTTTGACTTTTAAATGGTAAGTGTTCTCAATACTTATCTTGAGAATCAATTGTTTTCTGTCGTCTGTACTACTAACTTTGCCAAGGGGTTGATAGACGGAGAATTCTCCTCATGAATTAGGACCATAAATAGTACATTTATTTTATTTTATTTTGATAATAATAAATAATTAAAAAATTAAAAAAATTCGGGTGCATAGTCCCATTAATTTGCACATACATATTATAAAATAAATAATGAGTTACATTTTTATTGAATTTGAATAAGTTTGTTTTCTTAAAGATTAAATAAGAAACCAAAAATTGCGCACGGGTGGGACTCGAACTTGCAACTTCTGGTTAACCAAATAAAACGCTCTGCCAATTGAGCTACCGTGCTATCGGTCCGACCGTGCGAAATTCTGGTCTCTTATGGATACGTCATTACACGTGATGCATGACTGCGCTATCTACCCAACTGTTTTACAATAGCAGTGAGCCAATAGTAATTGGAAGAGAGTTTAGCCCGGTTAGCCAGAAAGTTGCAGGTTCGAGTCCCTCCCGTGCGCAATTTCTGATTTATTATTTCATCTTTAAGAATATAAAATATGACACCGAGTGTTAAAAACATGCTAAACCAGTTTGTTTGTTTATAAAGATGAAATAAGAAACTAAAAATTTGTGCACGGGCGGGACTCGAACCTGCAACTTCTCGCTAGCCGGGCCAAACGCTCTACCAATTGAGCTACCGTGCTGTCTGTCGGACCTTGCAAAATTTGTGGTCTCTTATGGATACGTCATTATGCGTGACGTTTAGCGCCATCTACCCGTCTGGTTATGCAACAGTGGGCTGTTTCTTATTTCATCTTTATGAATATAAAATATGGCACTGAGTGTTAAAAACACTCTAAACCAATCAGTTTGTTTGTTTGTTTAAAATCGCTTAAGGGGCTACCCGGATTTTTAGCGCGCTCACTAGCGCCACTTTAGTAGAAAAATCATAACTCGTTAAATTAAAGTCCAATCAAAAATCTGGTAGATACGATTGTAGTACAGGTTCTATAGTTTATTTAGTACGTTTAAATTGTTTCTAAAGTAGTTTACTGTAGTTAGAGTTAGAAAAAATGCTAAATATGGCCACTTTTAGCATTTTTGCTAACTGTAACTGCAGATAACTCTGTTTAATTGAACTTAAACATTGTGTCTAAACCACATAATCAGAGCTACAATCGTATCTACCAGATTTTTGATTGGTCTTTAATTTACCGAGTTATGATTTTTCTAGTAAAGTGGCGCTAGTGTGCGCGGTAAAAATCCAGGTAGCGCCTTAAGTCAGGAGCTACTGGCTGGACCGTTAAGAAAAACTTTTGTGTTGGGTAGCTTATTTATCAAAGAAGGCTTTGGGCTATAAAAAGCGCAGTCGCAGAAGACTAGTAAATAATAATATAAGATTTAATGATAACTTTTTTATTTATTTTCTTGTTATAGCTGCCGCCTCTAGAAACTGTGGCCACGGGAGCGCTGCGAGCGCGCTACCCCGCTCTGCCTCTAAAAACTAGGACCAGCCCGGATTTCAGCCTCGTGAGTACAAAAATTTAAATTAACAATCTGTTTTTTTCTTTATTTCCAAACAGTATAAACAATCTATGGCTATCTGTCCACCGGAGCGAGAAACGGAAAATATTAACCAATAGGATTGCACAAAATATCCGAAGTTTTATTTATTTCCGTTTCTCCGCTCCGGAGGACGGAAGCCTAATACTACCTTGACTCGGCAGACTCAGACAGACAGATCAAACTCGTCAGACTTGCACTTGTAATAAAAACATTCAAATAACTCCGAAAATTTTATAATTATGTGACCCAGGTCGCAAACTACTGTTTGATAATAAAAAAAACCATTTGGTTTGTTAATGTAATTTTGATGTAAATAAAACCGCAAAAATGCACAATAATAACAAAAAAAATGCAGAAAAACAGTTATAGTTATTACAGACATATGATTCGCATGTCGAATTTCGGATGTTTTTCATTAAAACCATAAAAAAACGATATAAAAAATTCATATAAGATCGATTTAAGAAAACGATAGCTAGAGAAATTAGCCATTTTCATTTGGAATGCGATTTACCAAACACCCTATACATAAAAAAAACTGATTTTTGATATTTATTATAAAAATCTGATTTTTTTGAACCCTGCTTGATGGTAATTTGTCTTATCAACAGGTACTGGATCTCGATGAAACATTAGTGCACTGCTCGCTGCAGGAGCTGCCCGATGCCAGTTTCCATTTCCCAGTGCTCTTCCAGGACTGCAGATATACGGTGAGTGTTGCCAGATGGATTACTTTTATCTATTTAAAATAAAATGAATGGTATCAGATTATACATTTTAGTTTTTTTTAATTAAAAAACCGGCCAAGTGCGAGTTGGACTCGCGCACTGAAGGGTCCGTGCCAACTTTAACTGAATTAGGGATCCACTTACTTCCACTTTGCTAAAATACCACAATATTTTGTTGACAGCAAATATAACTTTGTTTTTCATAGTGTTAGTATGAAGAAAAAAGTTATGTTTGCGTTTGTTGAAAATGTGCTATATCTCAGAAACTAGACACACACGCATAGGTTTGACTAAAAAAAAAATTCGGTTTTAGTTTCATGTATGGGAGTCCTTAAATATTATATATATTTTTTTGTATAATAATCGTAAAGCGGTTAACAAAACACATCTTCCTACCAAATTTCAACAGTGTGATGCCTGTAGTTACAGAATAAAGTGGCTGTGACATACGGACGGACAGACAAACAGACTATAAGGGTTCCGTTTTTTGCCATTGGGCTACAGAACCCTAAAAATCTAAAGAGTTCAACCAGGGGATTCTTATTGGGGTTAATCTTTAATTTCCACCTTACTTGTTTTATAAATTAATACAACTATTTGACGACCCGTCTGGTGTAGTGGTCGAGAAATCGCCTACTACGCAGCGGGTGCGGGTTCGATCCCCGCACAATACAAACATTTGTGTGCATGAACATGTCTGTTTGTATTGGTCTGGGTGTTTTCTATGTATATTATGTATGTATTTACAAAAAAAAAAGTATTTAAGTATTATATCCGTTGTCTGGCACCCATAACACAAGCTTTGAGTAGCTTACTTTGGGGCTAGATGGCGATGTGTGGAAATGTCCAAAGGATATTTATTTATGTATGTATTTAATAGGTGTTCGTCCGCACTCGTCCCCACTTCGCCGAGTTCTTAGCGCGCGTGTCTCGTTTATACGAAGTGATTCTGTTCACCGCAAGCAAGCGGGTCTACGCCGATCGGTTGCTGAATCTGCTGGACCCGGCTAGACGGTGGATTAAATACAGGTGAGCTTCAATTGAAAACATTTCTAAATTTTTGTATACACATTTTTATGTTTTTTCCTGAAAGAACTTCTAAAATAAAGGCACCCATATTTTTTTCTTTTTTTTTTCAGTATTTTCCCTAATAATAATTGTTTAAAAACTCTCCATCCTAAAAGAGTGTAAGTACATGAGGTTGGATGTCACGAGGTCACGGTCTTGGCTTTATTCCATTAAAAAAAAAAACTGATGTTAATAGTGTTGTGGTCTGTATCAATTGTAGTATTAAGATGTCGATGTCGATATTAATGGTATATCCATTAAGGGGCTACCCGGATTTTTAGCGCGCACACTAGCGCCACTTTAGTAGAAAAATCATAACTCGTTAAATTAAAGTCCAATCAAAAATCTGGTAGATACGATTGTAGTACAGGTTCTATAGTTTATTTAGTATGTTTAAATTGTTTCTAAAGTAGTTTACTGTAGTTAGAGTTAGAAAAAATGCTAAATATGGCCACTTTTAGCATTTTTGCTAACTGTAACTGCAGATAACTCTGTTTAATTGAACTTAAACATTGTGTCTAAACCACATAATCAGAGCTACAATCGTATCTACCAGATTTTTGATTGGTCTTTTATTTACCGAGTTATGATTTTTCTAGTAAAGTGGCGCTAGTGTGCGCGGTAAAAATCCAGGTAGCGCCTTAAGTATTTCATTTTACTTTATTATGTAACATTATCTGATTAAAGTTGTGCAAACAGTAACTAAACAAAGCTAACGTAGCATCCTTTTTTATGTAATGATGTCTGAAAATTACTCAATTATTTTCTCATACCTACAAATATCAATTATATTTCGAATGAGGAATTATGATGATTATTTCGTATCTAAACTAAAAATTAATTAGAATGCAAAATGTATTTTTTTAAATAATCTTCAATTTAGCATATCGTAATTTATCGATAATGTCCAATACAACACCGGAAACAACTACAACACTAAATGCCAAGGTGACAGGTGACACTAAGGTCATATGTTCAAAAGCATTTTTTTGTACAAGAAATGTCATTGCAAAGGCGTAACATGTGAAATGCCAACTTCCATGTTCTTTTCAGTCTTTTTTATTTAAATTTAAAAATAAAGCGCACAAAAATCTGAAAAAATGATTGTCGTGTTTAGAATCGCTAAGAAATGGTTTTCGAATTTCCATACCCATAAAAAAATGAAATGTTGTCAATTTAGGGATGGAACATATTTACCATAATGGTTAATTATTATTATTTATTTAAAACTTCATGCACCCAACATAAAATGGTACATATGGCGGACTTAATTCTCAAAGCATTCTCTACCAGTCAACCATAGGTCAGGACAGAGAAAAATATATATACAGGCGGTGCAAGTAAAGTTATACAGGCAAGAAAAGAGAAGAGAATAGCGATAGAAATAACTATAATACGATGATAAACATACATACCTATTACTTATACGATTGCATAAAAATAATTAAATATCTATTTATTATATGTATAAACATACACATCATTTAAATACAGGTTGACTTTTTTATCAGTACCGAAATTTTGTGTAAAGACTCCACTGATAAATATGAACAACTTTTACTATGGGGGCAATAGTGAAATTGAGAAAAAAAATCAGCTGTTCCATACAAAAGTTCGATTCGCGCGGTCAAAATGTTTTTTTTGTGGAGTCTTTACACAAAATTTCGGTACTGATAAAAAAGTCACCCTGTATACTGTACATAATATGGTCCCCCTAGCCGATTTCGACTACAGTGGCCAGTCACAACGACTAGCCGTCTGGGACATTATAGTGCGCAAACACAGGTCAAATGTTCAAGATTCATTTATTCACATTGAAATATGGTCCAATAAGGTCACAATTACAATAAAATTAAATTTCAGCATATTGCGACATAAATATAGCACGTGAAAATCTTAAATAAATAAAAATAAATGTGAATTTTTCAAATGTCACAATTTTACAATTATTTACCCTAAAATCTCCTTAAGACTAAAATATTTTTAATCGTTAAACCATTCATACAATGTTTTCAGGAATAAGATTTTGGTATTATATTATACAGGTTATTGTTTTGGTCAGTGACATCCAACTCAGGGATGATAATATGAGTTATTAAAAAAAAAAACTCTAAGCAAGTTTTATACAAGAAAACCTCTTCACAACATTCAATAAAATGTCAAAAAATGAATGGGGAAACTCGCACCCTCGTATCTATGAAATACTACGCCGTTGCTACTGAGCAACGAAGAGGCTACCTGGTGTTGGTAGTTTTGACTCGATCGCTGTATCGCATCAATAAATTGATTTTGTAAGCTTTTTCCATTTCAAAAAAATATTTTTTTTGCATCAGTATCGTTTGTACAACCACCTTTGAGTCGCTCGTCGCTGACCAAAACAACACCCTGTATATTTTAATACACATATTTATACAGTTTTTATAGTGTTGTTCTGGGTGCAAAATTCAATACAAGTCTTTCGGGATTTCTAGTATTACGATAGTACATATCGACCACTCTTTGAAAGAGACCTGCATTATATTTAACAAATTTACACACTTCAAAAATGTAGTTTAGAAACAATTAATATAGCAATTTCCTTGAACAGTGGTTTACAAGCTGAGAATATAAACACCTAGAAGCCTAGTCCGTACTTGTAAGTTGCGCATTTCAATAGTAGCCCAATTGGCTACTATTTGACATTGAGTCCTTAGTGCTCAAGGACACGCAGTGCGAGTAACAGCTCACAAAAAAATAATAAAAATGACGGTTTGTGTAGTCAATGGTTGCAACAACAGATCGGAAAAACAAACCAAAACCCACAACATTGCATATCATGCGTAAGTTATTCAATTTATGCTTGTTTTAGATGTAAAATACTTAAAACAAATTTCTCGCATTTTCCAATGAAATTTTGCTTAAGTGTTGTCAGCATAGGGGAAAATAAAAAACTACCATTAGTCATACGTCTTATGACTTAAAAGCTGCACTTTGTGATTAAGGCAAGCCACTTTACACAGTGATAGTAGGGACCAAAATAAAGGATTTCACCCGCAGCACCGACAGTTTCACTCCTCAGGAACAAAGATGGCGCCATTTTTCTAAAAATACAATTAGAAATTTCTACAAATCAAACTATTTCACCGATTTTGATGAAAAAGGTGTCAAATTAAAGATATTTATATCATCTATCATAAAAAAAAACATCGACAGGATAGTACTTTCCAAACATGCACAAATAAAATTTATTAGTTTAGAAAAAATAGTTTTCGTCGCTTTTTACTAAATTCTATCAAAAAAATATATGGCTGGGCATGTATTTTTCTGATTCGTATTATTGCTTATTACATACAGTATTTGGTAAAGAAAACCGCACTTCAATATCTTTAATAGTTATTGAGATACATATTTTTTTATGTGGGCAGTAATTTCTCGGGCGCACCAATATCAATGATTTGTATGTACCAAATGTTTAGTTTTGTTATTTTGGATGAATATTAATACTGAAAAGTAATAAAACGCATGGATAGTAGTTGAAACAGACTAACTTTTATTTTCTTAATGACAGGTAGGTACACATTACGTACACTAGATGGCGCTAGCTATTCTTTAGTTACAACAATGACCTGTTTTTTACATGGTCTTACTTTTATAAAGCTGATGGTTTCAGTTAACGCCCCCTTTATTTTATTTTTTTTCATTTGGCTGATTTAAAATTCAATAGTGTAAATTAATAAGGATTGATTGTTTTTAAGTGTCTTCAATATTGTATTTTGTTTAAATAACTACCCACAGTGTAGATTTGTTGTGCAAAGATAAACAACAATGAATAAAAAGGTGTAAAAACGATAATTTGTGTATTTTTGTCCCAGCCCCAAAACATCACCTTATCCAAAGCTCAGTTTTTTTATTATTTTTAACTAATTTAATTTTCTTAAGAAGGGTGGGCTTTACTTACTACCTGTTTATCGTAAGAATAGACCTATTAATTATCACTATCAATGCAATGCGTGGTGAGAAAGGTCAATTCTTATAATAACCAGGAATAGTTTTTCATTTAGTTGTTATTTTTGTAAGTATAGTTTCTAGTAGCCCTTTTATTTATACCAATATTGATAAAATATGTAATCCGCCATTTTGCTGGCGGCCATATTATATGTTAATTTTCCATAACTATATTCTACTAATCTTATATTCAAGCCCGTTCATTTAATATCCATGTTTAGGCAGTAAGGATAAAATATGTTTTTCGCCATTTAGTACCGGCGGTCATCTTAGATTTATAATGATACAAAATGTTTTTGATTTACTGTCATCAGAACCTAACCTGCTGGGTCCTTTCCCTTTTCAACCTTTTTTCAGTTCGTTATTTTTACTTAGGTTCCTTAATATTTTAATTTTCTACCATTTAGTAGAAATGAGATTTTCTGACAATATTATTCCTTTACTAGTGTGCGTGACAGGGCTATTGTTTACGCACACGTAGCTACAAAATGTGCGCGCTTTTGACAACGATCTTTGGTAGGAACGCTCCTTCTAGGTGTTTATATTCTCAGTTTACAAGTTAAATGTTGATGTAATGGCCAAATGTTGACCAACTCTTCTATATTAATAATTTCGTCAAGGGGTACGGTAGACTCGATCGAAACCTTATATGAATAACAAAACATAAAAATATATTGATTTCGAGTCGACAACATATATCTGCAAAATTCGGATTATAGAGAATTTCGTTAAATTCTAAAAGCACTGACAAACAAACCGCAGTCGCCATTGACAAGTTGTTGACAAGGCGTATAGTGCATAGATAAAACAGATAGATTGGAAATCTCTTGGAGCGTTTAGGACCCTTATAAAGTTGGAGAAGCAACTTTTGGTGTCGCTAGCGTCGTTTTATTTTTCTTTTATACGGGTGATATACAGGCAAAGGTATAAAACCATCACACATTAATTAAGTTATAATATTTTCATTCTCATTTACAACCGGCTTAGATATTATTTTTGTATTTAGGTATTTATAACTGTTAGAGAATGCCATTCGGCATTAATTCCACCTTATGTTATGCAATAAAGTTAAATAAATACGTTTTTTAATTTTTCATCATGTAGTCACAGAGAATAATCAAAAAACCAGAAGTATTTATTTTTGTAATAAGCCGGGCCGATTTAGCGCTTTAATGGTTCGTGGATATATTTGAATCTAGCGCTTAATGCACCGCTGTCAGCGCTGATTAGATGATTTTTTATTTTTAAAATTAGTAAGTACTCATCGACCCGCCAAAGTAGAGAAAGAGACTGAGTGCTTAAAACAAAGCGGTTTACAGAGAATAAACCTGTAAAGTTATGTTTTGTTAATTTATGTTAGTTTAGTTAAAATGTTGATTTAATATAAAAAATATTTGTGTAAAAACTATTGCAATTTTTATTTAATATATTAATTAAACACAATGAACGAAGCTACACGAATCTATAACTTGCCTTTAATATTCCTTTAGAACCAATGACTACAAAAATACTTAGGTACCTATAGGTACTCTGATTTTTAATAAGATAGACCAGAATGACATTTGGTGGGATGCCACTTTTTCGTAATATAAAAATAGTGATGTGCCTACATACTTGAAAAAATCAATTCTGATTCAATTTTTGCTTTTAAATGATTATAGAATAATTAATTGGATATAGTTTGATTTTGTGTTGTGCAGAAAATTGTTTGCATAAAATAAAAATCTATTACAAAAAAAATACCAAACAAGTTTTGTTTTAAGATCATGTTACCTGCAAAATAATATCATAATTTCTAATAGTGTATTTATAGAAAGTAGTAAATAGTCAAAATAGGTTGAAGTCATACAAAATATTGGTATTGCATGTAAAGGGACTTAATTTTTTACCTATCAGAAAATTTTATTTTATGTGTTACGTTTCTTTGTAATTGTGTTCAACGTTTTACATGTATTATTTATAAAAAGAAGTATAATCACGAAATTAAGAAAATCATATCACAAATACAATTAATCGTTCACAATTGCATTATTAAAACACTATTGCACTACGCTTGCAACATTAAAAAATAAAAAGTGCGATTGAAGCTGTCATTTTGATCTATCTAATTAAAAATCAGAGTATACATTGTGTACCTAGATGTGTATTATAAGTCCACATTTCACCCGAGCGGAGCCGGGTTTTCGTCTAGTAAATATATAAAACAACTAGCGGACCCAGCGAACTTTGCTTCGCCCCTAGCACCGTACCGCCCCGGCCCCGTCTCGGCCAGTCTCGTAATTTTAAAAGTTAAGAAAAACACTATAATTGATCAGTTATCGAGCGGGATGAAAAATGATCAAATGGCAAAAAATAGGGGTTGGTGAAAAAAAAAGTAAATATTTACGGTTTTATGTATTTTAATGCCACATTATTAAAAAATAAAAACAAAAAAAATCATCCAAAAATTTAAAAATGTATACTTAAGGATGAACAACCCTTATCACTTAGGGGTATGAAAAATAGATAGTAGCCGATTCTCAGACTTACTGAATACGCATACAAAATTTGGTAAGAATCGGTAAAGTCGTTTCGGAGGAGTACGGGAGCGATCAAGGTGACACGAGAATTTTGTATATAAGATATATTGTCTTTTTCAGGCTGTTCCGCGAACACTGTCTACTCGTGAACGGCAACTATGTGAAGGACCTGTCCATCCTCGGGAGGGACTTACGCAAGACGGTCATCGTTGATAACAGCCCGCAGGTAAACTATAATCAGAATCAGAATGTTTATTTGCTAGAATACATACATTATCTTTGGTCTGCATACAAACAGAGTCGACGACCTCCGTGATCGAGTGGCTAGCACGCTGGTTACAAGCGTCGCCATCTTGTGAGGTTCCGAGTTGGATTCCCGGTCGGGTCAATGTAGAAAACGATCTTTTCTATATTGTCTCGGGTCTGGGTGTTGTGGTACCACCGTTGTGTCTGCTTTCCATAACACAAGTGCATTGGCTACTTACTTTGGGATCAGAGCAATGTATGTGATTGTTAGTGTCCAATATATTATAAAAATTAAAAAATAGAAATAAAAAAGAGTAAATGTATTTCAGCCTGCATGCAGACGTGCAAATTGTTGAAATATAATATGGTATCAATTAATTTGTCTTAAAATATAGAAACCTTTATTTAAATTCCTTAACACAATAGAAACATGTAACATTAGCCATTGGGTTAGTTTCTTCTTGAATGTCAGAGCCTCTATTATTATTTTTTTAAATTATAAAAGACTAACACTTTTACATCGTCAGGTATATGGTTAAATACTAATATGCACATATTAAACACATTATCTTTATGAATCACCTAGTGACAGTTATACAACATATATTTATATTGTATACAGATTTAATCAAAATATTAATCAATGATTGTACAGAGCATTCATATGTACCTGAACTTGGTCATAGTGCTCTATAATGATTTAACTCAGGGATATTGCAATCCTTAGTTATAATCCTTAATCATTGTACACCAAAATATGTTTAATTGAACATATTTTAACGCAATTGCGTTGCCTCTCCGAGGTCCTGGGTTCGGTTCCCGGTCGGGTCAATTTGCAAATCAGAACTTACTACATTGTCTCAGGTCTGGGTGTTGTGGTACCACCGTTGTTTCCGATTTCCACAGTACAAGACCATTACTTACTTTGAGATCAGTCAGAGCAAAGTATGTAATCGGTGTCATATATTAAAAAAAAATAGCCCAAAGGATTATAGCTATTCAATGTTATACTTAATATCCTTTTTTTTCCCAAAGGCGTTTGGCTACCAGCTCGAGAACGGGATACCAATTGACAGCTGGTTTGTAGACCGGAGTGACAACGAACTGCTAAAGCTGTTGCCTTTCCTGGAGCATCTCGCCACTGTAAGTTATTATTATTGTCGTTTTTATTTTTGTTGATTTCGACCTTTCAGATCAGTGACCTCTGAGGTCGAGGTCAGTGACCTCTGAGGTCAATTTCAGTGGCCCCTAAGGTCGAGGCCATTAATCTCTGAGGTCGAGGTTAGTGTGTGTGTGAGTTGAGCACCTGATATTCTAAAATAAATCTAAAAGGAGAACATTGACATATCTTTTTTTAAAATAACTTAAAAGTATTTGAGCTACTTTACAAAATTATGTAGCAATCACAGCTTACGTTCGATTACTTCAAGAGTTATTAATGATTAATAATACCCCTTTGCATACTGTATAAAGTCTGTTTCTCTTTGCAAGTTTAATATTGGAAACAATCTTGACATTCATATACGAAATAATACATTTAAATATAAAATAAACGTTAAACTCATAACCAACAGGTTATTTACCGTTGAACACAGATCTATTTAAATCATATACATAGTTTATTAATTTTATGTACTGGTATTATTTAAAAAGTTATAAAAAGATTGTCCGAAACCACGACAATTGGTATGTTGTATGGCGCTGATTTATTAATTTTATTATCTTTAAAAAAAATATTAGGTTAAGTAATTAGGTTCTTAAAACTCTTGAGGCGGTTAGGCATCGGTGACCTTAACAGTATCACATTATCTAAAACCATATTTTCTTTCACAGAAAGACGACGTCCGCCCGTACATCCGTGACAAATACAAACTCTTCAGTTACCTGCCCCCGGACTAAGTAACTATCACACAGTTTATGTTACACAACTATTAAATGTATCTATTTGGACATAAGAGTGGTTTTTGAGTAACCATGTGAGGTATACAATTTATTTGACACTATCTTAATACATTAATTTAATCTAGAGTTGGGTAGTTTGTTTCTAAATGAATGCTTCAATTGAAGTAGTTCAGAAATCTAGTTCCTTCACTCACTCGTTCACTAGACCAGTCCTTCAGGAGCTCAGTGTTAGAGTAAAGCGTACGGATATATTGGTTAGTTACTGCAAGAGCGAGATAGTTGTTTGGCTCGAATCGCTTAAGTTTCGCGCCAAATTAATGTTCTAGATAGCGCAAGCAGAAATGTTCTCTAACGTCTTTGCATACTTTTATATAAATAATTGTTTGAGGTGATTTTCTGAGTTTTTTTTTGTAGTCATAAGAATAGCTTCGTACACGCTACATTACAAAATGAGCTGAATAAATGTGATGTAGTACATGAGTGAATATTGTCTTAATAGATCTACTGATTTAAATGAACTAAATGAGTGATACATATATTTGCATTCTGGCTTCCACTGAACTATATCACTCATTTCACTTCAGTCTACCATTTGACGCATGTTTACTTTAATCCCAGAGTAAATATCTAAGGCACGTGTGTAATGGAAATCAAAAACAACGGCAATACAACAAACCCTTTACCAATGACCCAAACGACCCTTCACAAATACTTCGACCGGGAATTGAACCCGGGACCTCGGAGCGGCGACGCGTTGAAACCCAGCCAGTACAATGCCAGAAACAATTTATTTTTTTATTTACTAAACCACGGAGATACACTTTCCGAGGCACGGGTTTTGTTATCACTACCAAAGTGATAACTCCAAGCTGTTTTCGAGTATTTTCAAAACGAAAACTAATAGAAAAATATGACTTTTTTGTTTGAATCAAAAACCTAATTTCCTAGTTTCTATTGTGACGACAACGAGTTATTTTGAGCATAACTTTATCATGCATTACCCAAATGTTTCCTATGTCTAATTTAAATTGAGATCATAAATTATTAATATCTGAACGTTATCAATCGATTATTCAAATCCACGCAATAAAGGACTTTGAAAATAAACTGCGTCTGCTACTGTTTTAAGGAAATAGTATTACTGTTATCACATCGAATGATGTAGAACATACTGTTAAAAATTATACATGACATGTCTTTTATAGATTCGCAAGTCGTGATGTAGAAGTATGGAAGCTTGACATTATTTTCTTTCGTTTAAAAAAAAAGTAACAAGCAGAATCACACTTAATTATTCAAAGTCAAAGTCAAAAATAATTTATTCAATTTAGGACACAAAATGCCACTTATGAACTTCAATAATTAGTGTAATAGCAATCAATTATATTTGCCAATAAACAGTGCATAAACAACGCTCACTTGACATTGGCGAAAGTGGAAACAGTGATAAGCCATAAAAGAATAAGTTATAATGGAAACTTCAAAATAGCATGATCAGAGGCCTTAATCTGGAAACAAAACCCGATCCAATGAATATACCCATCCCTATCACTCATACCCGGCCGTGTACGCGTGTGACAGGGATGGCTATATTCATTGGATCGGGTTTTATGTCCTGAGTAAAGGGGCAGAACACAATAGAACCTTTTGGGTTTATGCCAAATGCTGTCAGCATGAAAGCATACGAAAATTTGTAACAAGTATGTGTGTGAACAATGCTACCTACGCGTTAAAGTAAGCGCTTGCAAAATTCAACAGGCTTGCTAATGTGACGGTGGCCGAGTGGTATAGGCATACGCCCGGATAGCGTGAGACACGGGGTTCGATTCCTCATCTGTCACAGAGAAAGTTGTTTTTTACAAGTGCTATTTATATAATTAAACAATGCTGTTTACACTTCATCTTAAATGGAGGTAAAATGATGCAAAAAAAAAAAACAGAAATGAAAAACATTTAATAAAAGTTACTTGTTAATTAACACATTAAGCGCCATGGTGGTCACCAGTGACCCCCAAAAAATATTTTTCTGTTGTTTCTAGTTTCATGGCAGTCAAAGCCTTAAAAGGGGAATATACTTACGTCACTAATGTCCAAATAGATACAAATACATTTATATATTATACAATGAAAGTATTTATAATAATTATGAATAAATTCGAAAGTAACACGGTTGGTTTTTAAAATATTAGGTGAGATATTCTAAATTAATATATTAATTTATTGATAAATAGTATTGGCAAGTTAAGGCCGTTTTACAAGTCAAAGAAATATTGATACAGGGTTGATATGATTTAAATCACTTCATTTAAATCACTGATTTTAATCGTGATTTTAATCAAGTGATTTTTTTAAATAAATCATTGATTTAAATCAATAAATTTTTACTGCTACCAAATCAGCCAAAAAGTGTCCAGGGACTTGTGAAACACGCGATGTGGTTTGCTTTACGCTCTTGTCATTTGTTATTGATAAGTGGAAGAGGGAATATAATATATAAGAAAAAAAGATGCTGTGTGGGTTTATTTTAAAGAAAAAAAGTCCGCTTGTGGAAAGTTTAACAAACCGGTGTGTAAATGCTGTTATAAGGAATTAATGGGCTTTTTTTCATTAAACAATATAAACCAAAATACGTTTTTTTCTTTAAATTAATAACTGACTATTAAATTAATAAAAAAGACAAGAAAGTACAAAAAAATCTGATTTAAATCAAATTAATCTGATTTAAATCAAATAAATCCGATTAATTTGATTTCTTTAAAAAAATCATGATTTTTATCAACCCTGTATTGATACCTAAATATTGCGTCAACTTTTTAAAATACATCGTTTAGGTACTACGGTCTTAAAATAAATTAATTAATTAAAAAATGTGTAAAGCATTTTGACAGTGAAATTCAAAATCAAGAAAGGCTACAATCGGTCTACTTTTTAATCTGTGATTGAATAAGAATTGTTTTTATTTTTTCGAAGTCTAGTTTAAAATAAAATGATATCACGTTTTGGGTGAAAATAGTTTGTTGATAAAATATTATTCATTAGTAATTTACGAAATAGTACTCTACCTAATTCTTTATTTAAAAAGTTTTGTTCATAAATTACCAATTTTGTGATTTTATTACAGTTACAATGTGTAGTATTTATATGCAAATTATATTTTGTTACCAAAATAAAGTTTTACCCAAAATTATATCATTTTTATGGTCAAACATAAATATATTTAAGAATCCATACAATTATTCAACTTCGTTTCTGAAACTTGAAAATATTTGTGTTTGACTTCAAGAAAATAAGTTTGTTTTTATGTGTTTTTTACATATTTTATTTAAATATAAGTGCTCGATGATACGGAGGTGCTAATTATTTGTAATTGATTTTTCAATTTATATTTCTTTAAATATATTTTTGATGATTTTTCCTTTTTGACTTATCTGTCGCAAAAGACAGTAAAATCTAATTTTTAAAACGTTTAATACAATTTATTATCTCACAACAAAACACAATAAGCATTTAATAATATATTATTTTAAATAACTGAAAATATCCGCTGTAGTCTAATCGGAGTTATCATGATTTTATTATTAAGACATTTAATTCTAATTTTCGTCCAATAGCTTCCTAATTTTAATATTTCTAAGCTTTATTAGTGTTCCTGACAAATTAATTTCAAAATGGCCGATTTCTCTTTATCAATAGCACTCATACTCATTCTAAATAGTATTAATAATATCTAAAGTCAGTTAATTGTCGTCAGAGATAACATCTTACGATTAGAAAATATGATTGACTATATCTAATCTATCTAGCTAAAAAATAATTGTCACAAACCCAATGTGTGATCGTTTTATGTACACTTAGATAGTTTAATTAAAAACCCTAAAATAAATGATGCACCTTATATTATTTTTTCGGATAACAACCTTATGTACTCATATTTCTTGGCCAAGTATTACTTTATCCCAGTCTTTATCAATGCAAAATTCTTTAATAAATATTATTGCTTTTTGTGTACAGTCACGTACATTTTTTTTTTGGATTTTCTTGCTTGTTTTAAATAATCACATAAAATAATGAATGATTAAATAAATTAGCTAGGAATAATTAATGTGGTTTCTTAAGAATTATATGCGAATTTGTTATTATTTGAACGATTGTTAAATGTAATTCTAAAAGAAACCGCATGCACCCCTTCCCTAAGATAATTCCAAAAGTAAAATGTCTTGTAATATAGTTAAAAACGAGTAGTATTATTCGGTAATTTAATGATTCTCCTATACCTTCGTATAAATAAAAAATAAAAATAATGAATGCAATAGCTTTGTGAAGTATGCACGAGGAACTAGTGCGAGTTTTTCTTTAATTTAGGTTCATTTACATTACATTCTTACTTGATTGGGTACTGTTTTATACGAAGGTATTACTCACATTAAATAGTGAATAAAGTAATAAAAAAATATACTTAAAATGCGTTATTTAAGTTTATAATTTTGTGATGATTATTATTTATTTCTTTATCTCAGTGATCTTCTGTCATCTTGAACGAATGACACATGGCAACGTAAGAAATACTCCATATATTCATACCTACTCTCTTATTATAGACAATTCTAAGCAATTGTTCATTACTTAAGCTTATTCAATTAGCCTAAAAGCTGTCAAAAGACATACTAAATCAAGTAATTGCTTGGTCTTGTCTATGAATATGATGAAAACATAATGTAATTTATGGCCCTTATAATGTGGTAAAAATAACTACAAACCGTTCCCAGTACATTCAAAATAATGTTATTATGTGTGATTTTCTTTTACTGATTTAATTGACTTTAGATGCAAATTATGTTTTAAATCGTGCGAATTATTTGTCTGATTGGTTGCAATTAGATACCCGCCTATTTTCTCTCATATCTATAAGTGTAACTATAAGAAGTACAGAAGTTTTTTTTTTTGTGAAATCGATACTTTAAAGTATGTAATCGATTTTTTTTGGGATTTTTGGCCAAAGTAATTTTTATTTTTATAATTTTCAATGTTTTAATTTTTTCAGTGACTGTACCATTCGGTACTTTTTTATAGATAAGATATTTTTTTATTTCCCTGTGGCTGCTACGTTTTTTTTATTTACAGACGAAAGTAATAAAATCAGTTTATGATTTTAAAGATAAACATCAGATAATAAAATTTTGCAATAAGTACTTGGAATTAACAGATTGTATTATATTTGAAATAATTTCAGAACTGCATTAAAGGGAAAGTGCTACTTTCTTTTGTAAATAAAAAAAACTCAAATTAGATCTTAAATCACAACTTCAGTACGTTTTGAAAGAAATAATAACACGATAATGCTAAAAAGATATTTACAAATAATACACTGCTTTTATGTAAACTTCAGGATCTTTTTTATCTCTCATAATAATTGTTTATAATAATTCCTAAGCTATTTTTTAAATTATAAAATAATGTACAACTAAAAACACAATCATGTATACGCATCATAAAAAAGATATTCAAAATAGTACTATTGTATTGATTTAAGCATACTTTTTTTATTTTCTGTAACCACACATGTGAAAATACCAAGACTACGGGCCTGTTTCACCATCGTTAAAAACACTAACTAACGAATAACTCAAAATTGGAATGTCATTTCGTGTTGAAGTAATGGTTTGATAACGTTATTGATTACGTATTTGGTTATTGTGAAACAGACCGAGAATACAGATTATAGCGTTAGTACAGTTTTAGATTTCTTCTATAAGAAAACTACTTAGATCTTGATTTTTTACATTCAGGTATTTATACAATATTGAGCAATATTTTGTAGTTTTTGTTAACATAAATTCATCTAAAGGTATTTTCATTGTGTCTGGTTGTCATTTTATGATATAAAACAAGTGGATACTACGCTTGTATGTAAAATAAAGACTTCAAGCAACGTGGTACAATAATAAAATGATGATCCATTTTCACAGTAAAACAGACAGTTTTGTCTCACTAATTAGTTAGTCATATCTGAGGTGAACTGCGGTGATTGGTTGATAGGTTAGCAATCACCCAATCAGGCGGGCTAATTTTGATCGGGCGATTTCGTAACCAATCACAGCTCCTGACAGCAGATGTACAATGTCAAGCCACGTCACTTCATCAGAACAAATTTCATGTTGTAAATAAGTTTTCTGCATTAATATAACCCATGGCCTGTTTTACAAGTCCTACGCTACGGCCCGTTTCACAATATTTAAGTAAGCACTAACTAACGAAAAATTTTACTCAAATTAAGACCGCCATTTCGAATGAAGTATCTGGTAAATAGCACTAACCGGAACTTACTTGGACATTGTGAAACAAACACGTTGTGTGATGCTTACTTTTCGATTCTGGAACATGCTCATATTTCTTTCTTATAGAACTTCGTTGCTTGCAAGTCTGTTTTTAATCGACTTTAATAAAAGGAGGTTAATAAGTTACTAAATTATCTAAGAGAAATCAGTAGTTAGGTTGTCAGTGACTAGATTAAGACGTAGCGAACAAAATGTTCTTATTCTAACGTAGGATAAGGCGTATCGAATGTTTAATCTATTAAAGTATTTAAACGAAACGTTGTTTTAATTATATCACTCCATCCATACTCAACTATACTTGGTACCTACATATAATATAGAAGTCTTTTATTTTATATAAAGACTATTGCACAAATCATAGTGTAGGTACAAAGGTGGACTTAATGCTAAAATCATTTTCTGCAAGTCAAACCTTTAGGTCATGTAGAGGGCTTGCAACGGGTGCAGCGGAAATAAATGAAAAGATGTTCCGTTGCTGGCAACACTCTCGTGCCATAGAAAGGGTTATTTTAACAAAACAGCTTAAATAGCCGGCAAAAAGGAAGGTCCAAAAATGCTCCATGTCCTACAGATATGAAACGTATCTCAATTATTTTTAATATGACATACCTACTCCTTACCATAATTAGGTTCATGAAAAATTCTATGAAATTTGTTCAAGGACTGGCCGGTCACTGCAATGTTGCTTCCATACTTTTAAAATCTATCTATAACCTAGAACCGTACTATGGCACTAAGTACTAATAGTAATAATGTCAGATTGAGATTGATGATCCTTCGACCAACGGCGCAGCGTAAGAAGTCCCTCGACAAGATGGACAGACGATCTTGTAAAGATCGCATAATCACACTGAATGCAGATCGCTTGCGACCAGTCGCCGTGGAAAAGCGTGGGGGAGGCCTATGTTCAGCAGTGGACGTCCTTTGGCTAATAATAATAATGATGATGATGAACCTACGAGTATTACCACTTAGAAGTTTATCAATATTGTGTAAAACCTGATCTATATCTAGAAGCGATGAATTGATATAATTAAAGTTGTGTAAGAACACACAAAATGAATCAGAGTCCAAATGATATTTAAATTACATTATAATTTTGTGATAAAATATGCATGCTTCATTTATGATCTTTATCATAGATTCCAAAATGATAAATTTGTGATAATTTCGGATAAAAAGCTAGGTTTATAAAATGTACCTAAACATTTTTCACCATCTATCGTTTTATGTATAAGGTCCAGATCGTTTTAAGTGATAATATTTTAACTGTGTCTTTGTATAGTAAAGTAAAGTTAACCTGTAACATCCCACTGCTGGGCAAAGGCCTTACCTCAACTATGAGGTAGTTGGAGCCATACTCCACCACGCGGGCTCAGTGCGGGTTGGTGAAGGGGTGTTTGCAAAGCAAGCGACTGAACCCTGCTGTCAGATTTAATCAAGCCGCCCATAAGGCCTCTGACTAGGCTTAACGACTAATATCAACCGATATTAGCCGGGACCAACGGCTTAACGTTCCTTCCGAAGCACGGACACGGAGATGCTCGTGATGTACGTCACTTATATGGTCGGAATGGTCACCCATCCAAACACGACCGCGCCGTAGGTTGCTTCACTTCGGTTTCACTACCAAAGCGCTACGAGCACTGTCTACGTGTATTTGTATACTTCGTAGAAACTGGAACTATCACTATTTTTTTGGAAAATCGAGATTTTAATTTTTCTTATTTTAAAACAAACATCTTATTTTTAGAACAGCACCCTGACGATTTTAAAACTTATCTTCGTTATCGGAATTGCCTTTCTAAATTTAAAGCTCAATTCTTCTTTTTCTTTAATATTCCCCTAATTAAAAAAAATAATAACTAAAAAAATATTACCTTATGTCTTATTTTCTCAAAAACTAGAGTATTAAAATTTAAAGTGTTTTCAAAATAAAATGTTTCATTTATTGTGCTGAATCGACTCTTTAAATATTATCATTTAAAACGAGGTGACCTTATAGTACCTATATTCAAACTATCGTTTTAAAGTTACAAAGTAGTGCAAAGCAAAACACATGGTTCCTAATATCATAACACAATGGTAATCCATTCTACATTACTAGATAATTTTAATACAATAATTATGTTAATCCTTCCTAAGATCTACTAGTTTTAGATTAGGATATCCCCTAAGTGCCCTAAGCAGTTTAGTTTTATCAAATATTTGAAATAGCAAACCAATCCGAAACGTCCGGTCGTGCGTAATGCGTAAAAATGAATGTCGCTTGCATAATTTGATGGCGCGTTTACAACGTGTAGGTAACGTTAAATGCGCAAACCCTGAAAATAGGTTGATTGGAATAACGAGCAGAATCTATTGAAATATTTATTTATTTAATTTATATATTCTTTATTGCACAAACAAAATGAAGTACAAATGGCGGACTTAATGCATTTTCTCTACCAGTCAACCATTGTGTGAGACAGAAACAGTTGAGGCGGCGTAAAATAACAAAAAAAAACTATCAAAATGAATGAACTACATATACTTGTTTACATATATACTTTTTAAATAAACCTACATAAACATACATAAATACAATAAAATCCATAGTTCACGCTGAACAGATATCATGTTATTTATTCTCATTGAGAAAAAGATTTCGTATAGACTTTTTGTACACATATTTTGATGTTGATGTCTTGATCGTATCTGAATATATTTAAATATGGGTAAAAAATGCCCTGTCTATTTATTAATAAGACAAGCCATCATGAGCGCAAAGCCGCCAAAAATACGAAAACTAGCAATGGTTAGTTATTTATGAGCGTGGATAGTAATGATGATAATGTCAGCGCGGTGCAGCGGCATTACTATTAGGGCCGATTTTTCAATGGTCATATAAAACTTATCAGACTGATAAATCATAAAGCGACAGTTTAAAAAAAACCGGCAAAGTGCGAGTCGGACTCGCGCACTGAGGGTTCAGTGCCAACTTTAACTGAATTACGGAATCTATTACTTATAACTTTGTTTTTCATAGTGTTTGTATGAAGTACAAAGTTATGTTTACGGCTGTTGAAAATGTGCTATATCCCAAAAACTACTAGTTCGATCCCGTCCGAACCAATTTTCGTTGAAAGTATTTGTTAAGATCTACATTCCTGACGGTTACGATTCTTATACAATAATAAAAAATAATGATATTAAAATCCTCCCATACATAAAACTGAAACCTGAAAAAAAAAACTCTAAAAGTTTAACGTTTGAGAGTAGACGCTTCCAAAGTAGTAAAAAGTTAGATGGCTCCGGCCTCATCTAACTTTTAAACTAAGCGAGTGTAATTTTTAGGGTTCCGTAGCCGAATGGCAAAAACCAATTTTCGTTGAAAGTTTTTGTAAAGATCTACATTATATATTTTTTTCAAAATTTACACTTGCTTGGTTTAGAAGTTAGATGGGGGGACGCCCATTTTACCACTTTGGAAGAGTCTAGCTATGAAACGTTAGACTTTAAAAGAAAATGGTTTTAGGAACCTCAATATCATTTTTAAAGACCTATCCATAGATACCCCACACCCATAGGTTTGACTAAATTTTTTTTTTTTGTTTAGTTTCATGTATGGGAGCCCCCCCTTAAATGACATTATTTTTTATTTCTTGTATGAGAATCGGTAAGCGGTTAACAGGATACATCTTCCTACCAAATTTCAACAGTGTAATTCTTATAGTTACAGAATAAAATGGCTGTGACATACGGACGGACAGACAGACAGACAGACTTGACGAAACTATAAGGGTTCCGTTTTTTGCGATTCGGCTACGGAACCCTAAAAATCGTGATGTTGATCTTAACAAAGGCTTTCAACGAAAATTGGTTTGAACGAGATCGAACTAGCAGTTTTTGAGATAGATCACATTTTCAATAACCGCAAACATAACTATGTTGTTCATATAAATACTATTAAAAACAAAGTTATATTGGCTGTCAACAAAATATTGTGGTATTTTGGCTACGTTTCCTTTATCTTTGCTATAAGACGTGTAAGAGATCCACTTACTTCCACCCCAGATATTATAATACTAGCGGTCCCCCGCGACTTCGTCCGCGCGTTTTGAGTTTGCTCCCTCCTCTCCCGTCGCAGCGTCATGTTTTATATCCTTAAGCCTTTCTCGATAAATAAGCTATCCAACACAGAAATATTTTTTCAAATCGGTCCAGCAGTTCCTGAGATAAGCGCGTTCAAACAAACAAACTCTTCAGCTTTATAATATATTAACGCAAGCGCACGTTGTACTTAAGCTGCGAACATTATTTTGGTGCGGAGTTATGTTAAAACTGTAATAGCTCCTAAGATATTTATTGAAATCAAATGATATAAAGGGCAACTTGGTTCTAAATGAAATGCTCGTGATGATGAATGTATTTATTTTGATAAGAATAAATACCTGTGTGTATAATACACCTCTAAAAATAATGCATTATTTTTTTTACAAATTTATTAACATAAAAAAGGTTGTAGTAAGTCAACCATAAAAGATAGACATATGCTGTCGCAGACTTTATTATAGAACTCTTAATGCTGAACAATCCTGTCATACATGATTTTTGTGTAACTTAAGCGGTTTCCGCAGCGTATGCAGCGGAAGCACTCAAAAGGAATATCTTTCTCCTGTTTTCGCAACATTTTTCATTTCTGCTGTGGTCTTATGAGTCGTATCTTTATGTTATATAGCCTAAAGCCTTCCTCGATAAATGGACTATCCAACGTAAAAAAAAAATTTCAAATCGGGCCAGTAGTTTTTGAGATTAGCGCGTTCAAACAAACAAACAAACAAACTCTTCACCTTATAATATTAGTATAGACTAGTACTTCCACTTAGCCAAAATACTACAATATTTTGTAGACGGCAAATATAACTTTGTTTTTAATAGTATTTGTATGAAGAATAATAGTTCGATCTCGTTCAAAAAAAAATTTTCGTTGAAAGTCCTTGCCAAGATCTACATCATGTTTTGTTTTTTTAAAATTTACACTCGCATAATTTAAAAGTTAGATTGCATTTTACCACTTTGGAAGCGTCTATCTCTCAAACTTTAGACTTTTAGAGAAAATGGTTTAAGAAACCTCGATGTGATTTTAGAAGACCTATCCATAGACACCCTATACTACGTGAACGGCTGGACCGATTTCGCTGATGCTTTTTTTGTTATGTTCATTATCGTCACGAGAAGGTTTTTGAGCGGTTTTTGAAGAATTGAGCGGCTGGAGCTATTTTCATGATATTTAGGTACCTTGTTAGATTCTTCACCGTCACATTACAGGGCCGGGGGCGAAACAAAGATCGCTGGGTCCGCTAGTTACCTATAAACTAAAACTAGCTATCGGGGCCCAGCGACCCAAAGTGGGTCTTGGCCTCCGAAACGAGAGACTTCCACCGGTCTCTATCCTGCGCAATCTCTGACCAGTCCTCAATCCCGAGCTCACGCAGATCAGCCTCCACCATGTCCCTCCAGCGATATCTGGGACGACCGACTGGGCGCTTTCCACTCTGTTTTCCCAGATAGGCTCTCAATACCCCTCGATCCTCCCCCATTCTGACCAAGTGGCCGAGCCATCGGAGGCGTTGAGCTTTTGTTTCGCCTATTTCGCGATATTTGGCTCAGCCACTAGTTCTTCGATCTCTGCGTTCTTTCGGACTCGCCAGCTAGTTACCTATAATAAAATAATTATTGTTACTTAAATTACTACATCATGTGAACTACAGTACCATACCATGCTACCACGTTTTCTTTCAAAATGCATTTCAATGATAAATATCAAATTTTAATTGCTTAGTCATGTGATGTAAAAGATACTATTAATTAATTATCTAGATTACAAAGAAACATAATATTCCATTTACATAATCTAAGATCCTACCCAAAGTATAGGTACATGTGTGTTTTTAGTGCTTTTGGTACAAATCCTTTCAACAAAAATTGGTTGGACGAAATCGAACTAGAGTTTTTGAGATAATAGGTAGCTCATTTTCCACAACCGCAAATATAACTTTGTCCGTCATACAAACACTATAAGAAACAAAGTTTATTTATGTTGTCAACAAAATATTGTGGTATTTTGGGTAAGTGGAAGTAACCACTAAATTAGTTCAAGTTGACACGGAACTCTTAGTGCGCGAGTCCGACTCGCACTTGGCTGGCTTTTTATTTTTTGTATGAGAATCGCGAAGTGGTTAATAAAATACATCTACCTACCAAGTTTCAACTGGGTAATGCTAATAGCTTCAGAATAAAGTGGCTGTGACATACGGACGGACAGACGGACCGACTTGATGCAACTGTAAGAGTCGTTTTTTGCCATTCGGCTACGGAACCGTAGAACTTACAGTTATCCATAGTATCTATCAAATTCGGTAATAATAGAAAACTGCCAGATTTCTGCTGTAGCTTTGCTTTTCGAGGCACGGGGTTATCACTGCCGCCAACTTCGTTACTCCGGACGGCGCGGGCCGGTCTCTTTGACCGCGAAGTAAAAAAGACCGGGTTTGCCCGACGATGCACGCGACTGCCCTCGCCGCGAATACAAAGCACACGAAGGACGGAGGCAGTTAGTTCACGACGTTTGTACTAGTGAAAAGCACATCACGTGACGTTAAAATGGCCGCCCCGCACCGCCGTCTGCGTTACTTTATACAAGCTATACTCTGATTTTTATTTAAATAGTCCAGAACGACAGTTTCAAATGTACTTTTCCTTTTTTAATGTTGCAAGCGCATTATCAATAGAGGTGAAAAAATCTATTTTTAGCGATTAATTGAACTCTTGATATGAATTTTCATATAATGTGCGATAAATAATATGTATATGTAAATGTTAGGATATATGAAGTTATAAACAAATGTAATACATAAAATAGTTTTGTAAGGTCTAACAAATCTAGGTGTCTCTTAAAATAGCAATATCTTGTATGATTTTACCTCAAAATAAAGTAATAAAAGCACTGTTCTCATACCCATACCTAACACCAACTACAAAAATTTTGAAGGAGACAAAATTAATGAACATCCGACAACTTTACATTTATACCACTTGTATTTTGATAAGAAAGATCATCGGTAAAACAATCCAAACAAATGTGTCCTTCATAAAAAAATCACAAATTTCTAAACGTAGTCTTCGGCGACCAAGTCTAATCGTATTGCTTAAAACACGTACTAAAGTAGGGAAAAAGAGTATCACCTTTGAAGGAGCCAAATTTTACAACAGCATACCATCACACATTAAAAAAATAGATAACATCAAAAGTTTCAAGTCGCACCTATTTAATTACTACATTATAGATCACTTTTAAATCATAACATGATAATGTAAAATATTATATGTGAAACGTGTACTAGTGGTAACCTAGAATAAGCTTAGTATTAATAATTTTTCATGTAAGTGGATTTTGTAATGTTTTTTGAGAATAAATTCTTTAAACCTATTTTGACTTTTATCATGCATTCCCTATATTAATCATTTTAAATAATGATGATATTTATAGAATTGTCAGCAAAGCGCTGGGCGTCTCGCTGGTTACCCTTAATGACGCCAACAGAAGAGAGACCCGATGGTTTCACGCTCATTCCCTGGGAACGTGGATGGGCCTTAGATTGGGATGCAAATTCTGACAATACTTTGGCCTCCTCTCATTAGAGAATAAGCCCTCAAAGCTGGAGCAGAAGCGGAGTTGGTTGAAAACGTCGCAAGTACGTCTCACTTGCTAGTGACTATAATTGCGCTGTTTGGCATTCAAACATTTGGGCCGTGTGACCTTTTGCTAAATTGCTGTTCAGAAAAGTTGTTCCAGAACTAAATTATCTTACGGCCAATATACGGCCAAGTTTGTTTGAAGTTTGTTAATAAATTATTTACTCTTCAAATATTTCAAACAGCCAAAAATCCTAAACAATCAGTGAGTCCTTAAACTTGGACGAAGCGATCTTATCTTACAGAAAAATTATCGACCGATAAAAACATAATTAATCTGCAATCAACTCTTCCTCTTGAGCAATCTATGCCAACTTTATTTTGCAGATAAAAAAAACAAAACACACGTATTTGTAATACAATAAGTTCTATTATTGAAAAGTTGGAGCGCAAATCGATTTGTGACAGTGATACTTTTTTATCTTAGCCCTGCGAAGGTGTTGAAGACTATAAAGCTTTACTACTAGCTGATAAAAGTTAGGCAGAAATAAGCAGTCATCTGTGGTAGTCTTGCCTATGTGCTTGTTCTTTACAGTGTTAACTTGTGAATTTTGTGTTTCTTCAATATTTTTATCTGCGCTTATCAAATTACTTATCTAGAAAAATGATCGGTGAGTTTTCCTACTCTCTATTTTAATCTCTCAATTAAATTAAATATAGTGAATGTGATCATTAAAAAGTTTATCCTAAAAGTATCTTAATAACTTATTCGTAATATGTTAAGCAATTAAGGATGCGCTACTAGTTTAGGTAACGAATAGTTGTATGATTTTCGTAGTGTATAATTTTATTTTATTTCTTAAGTATTATTTTTTAAAGTCGCGATTTGCGAGTCGGACTGTCGAGTCGGACACTCACTTAGAGTTCCTACCACTACTACTCGCCCATTTTACCACTTTGGAAGCGCCTATCTTACAAATGCTCGACTTGAAAAAAAAAATGTTAGGAACCTCTATATCATTTTTGAAGACCATCAGATCAGATCCATAGACACGCATAGGTTTGAGAAAATATTTTTTTTTGTTTGAGTTCCATGTTTGGCCTACATGGTATCAAATGTTATTATTTCTTATTTTTGCATGGAAGTCGTAAAGCGGTTAACAGGATACACTGAACGTGTAATGCTTATAGTTTCCAAATAATGTGGCCGTGACATACGGACGGACGGACAGACAGACGACGAAACTATAAGGGTTTCGTTTTTTGCCATTCGGCCACGGACGCAAAAACTTAAATTTTTCATACGTAATGTTCTTGATAACGTTATCTGTTCATACTTCATACGAACCTTGGGCACGATACGAAAATTGGGTTTTTCGATGGTGGAACAAGCCTTTAAAAAAAAAGAATCGCTCTCATTCTTATTTCAATGTAATGTAAGGGAAGCAAATAAACTTGCTGCTCTACTAAACTGTTGTTTAACTTGACTCAGATGAACCGTCTTATTAAAACGTGACTTGTCGGTTTCAGTTAAAGTCAGATGGTACAACTGAGCTTATGTTCTTTAAACATATGTGCCTAGGTTTTATTGGTGAGGTTTAGAGGGGAATGAAACATTACGAAAATGGTTTTTATAATATACTAGCGGTCCCCCGCAACTGCGTCAGCACGTTTTGAGTTTTCTCCCTTCCTTCCCGTGTCCCAGCATGATGTTTTATAGCTTAAAGCCTTCCTCGATAAATGAACTATCCAATACAAAAAAAATATCAATACAGTCCAGTAGTTCCTGAGCTTAACGCGTACAAAATATCAAACGAACTCTTCAACTACTTAAATACTATAATATTAGTATAGATTTGTCAGATTCACAATACGTTTTTAACTCTGAGGTCGGTTGATGGCGTATGATGATTAATTAAAAAATACTTGTCGTTTCGTACGAGACATACAGCCCTCTGCGTTTAAGTACCTAATCTCAAGCAGGTGTCAATGGGCAGGCATAGCATCATTATCATCAGCCAAAGGATGTCCACTGCTGAACATAGACTACGCAGACATACAGACGCTAACATAGACTCTGCTGGATAGTCCGAAGAACTAAATGCTGTTGGGCCGGTAACGTCCTGCTTGATTACGGATCCTACCTACCACTGCTGAACTTAATCAACATAGTCCTAGCCTGTAACGTCCCACTGCTGGACAAAGGCCTTACCTCAACTATTAGGTAGTTCCAGCCATACTCCACCACGCGGGCTTAGTGTGGGTTGGTGGAGGGGTGTTTGCTAGGCAAGCGACTAACCCTGCTGTCAGATGTTATCAAGTCGCCCATAAGGCCTCTGACTAGGCTTAACGACTTATATCATCAGCTAATATATCCGGGATCAACGGCTTAACGTACCTACCGAAGCACGGACGGAGATGCTCGAGAAATACGTCACTTATATGGTCGGAATGGTCACCCACCCAAACACGACCGCGCTGTAGGTTGTTTCACTTCGGAATCACTAACCAAAGCGCTGCTACCACTGCGCTACGAGCACCTCAATCCAGTGTGATAGTCCAAAATACAGCGTGTTTGGAGGAGCAAAAATTTTAATCAATGATTCTGTAGAGTAGGTATGTAAGTAGTTAAGTAACAATGTCATAGAGCTCTAAAATGCTTTAACTCAGAGATATAGTCCAAAGATTCAATCCGTAATCAATGTATAGATACAAAATCACAAACCCGCGGAGGTAGCCGGCACGGGCTCGCTGGGCGTAGTACCCGCAGCCGCCGGCGTGTGGTTTTGATTGGTAGTAGGTTGGTTGGTTTCACATACGTGGCATCATTGATCAATTAACGCACGAGGGGGTAGTAAATGACAACGTCAAGTTCCATGACTGGACACATTTATTTGCAATCCATTGCTGGGTCGATTTATTTTGTTCGAAAACAACAATGTGTTTCATTATTACTTATAAATAAACCAAATACTGGATACTTAAACGCCCTAATTTAAATTGTTTACCTACTCCTATTACAGGAGACATCCTGTATAATAAGATTGTTATCTAAAGAAATAAGTGCAAGTCTTTTTTCATTTATAATCTTAATTAAAACGTGTTCGGTATCCATGTTCATTAAATCTGTCGGGTTTTCTAATCTAAAGGAATATTTTTGCGTATACATCCTGATAATATCAGTTGAGATAATACAATGCTTGCCGCCTTTTTCGGCTTTTACATGTCATAAAAACTGACTAATCACTTTGATTGAAGCGTTTCGGCAATGTGTATTATGAAAAAACCGGCCAAGTGCGAGTCGGACTCGCGCACTGAGGGTTCCGTGCCAACTCTACCTGAATTTTGGAATCCACTTAAGGTATGTCTGTCGAATTACGCCTATCTAAAGTTTAAGCTTACTCGTCTTTGTAATTATGAAGATAATAAATAAAAGGCATGTGTTTCAATAGTTTGTTTAATGCTTGATTGAAGAAACATTAAAAAATAAGTATTTTTTTCAAAACAAAAACAGTAAAATTTAAACTTTAACATGGTGCGTTTGGCAGAATTAAACTACTTCGGTTTAATTTCGCCTACTACACTTTTTCTGAGTTTTTTTCTTACTTAATCTTATTCTACGTTTTTATTAATCACAAAGAGAATCAGTCATAATAGTACTTTCAATAATCATTCTATAAATTTTACACATATTTTTTTTCACAGTTTTATCTCAGTTTAAGTGAACTATTAAATAACTAAGTTATTAACATTAACCCGTATAATTTAACCATGGCACATGATAGAAGATCAATAAAACTATCTTGGAATATACATTTTGAATAAAAAAAATATTAACATAAAAAAATTAAGGTAGGCGTTATTTAACCCAGTCGGGGTAGTTACGCCTATTGAATGTCTAATGTTTAATACTATAATATGACTATCATCCAACAGGAATATGCTTTTGGAAGACACCTAGTATTATTTCTAGTCACAACCACCAAGACAATTAATCTCTTCCAAGTCATTCTTGGTCAGCCCTACGCATTCTTCGTGGTACCATTTTGGTCCATTTACGCTTGGTCTCATGTCAGCGATGCGATCCTCATGACAAGCGCAGCAGTACCAGTTTTCTGTTTCATTCTCTTTACCTTTTTTTGTACTTTTTTCGTCTTTCTCCCTACTTTTGGTTCTTCAGACATGTCCTTCTAAGTCACTTTGTTTCCATGCATTATGTTTTTTTTTTCAGACATATTGGGAACCTTTAAGTAACATAACATACAAGAAAAATATATGTAGCAAATAAAATGTATCGCAGTCGTCACTAGGGGGGAAATAAAGATTCGAACGATACCTCACACAAACAAGACAGATCAGCCGTTAAGAAGTGATTGTGGAACAAAGAAACTCACATACATACTCACATATGTATACTTGAATTTTTTGGTAGTCGTGTAAAATGTTGGTAAATTTCAGATTATTTGTCCTCAATATTTTTATATGGTATTACTAAAGTTATTAAATTTAGGCTGCAAGACAGGGTACACAATGTTAATTACGCCTATGTGTGAGGTAAATCCGCCTACGATAGCGTTTGACGTGGGAAAATACGCCTAGGCGTAATTACCTGTCGTTCCCAGTTTTAAGAAATGTTACAATAAAATTAAATCTAGCCATTTATTATGGTTAACAAGCTAAAAATGTATTAACAAATAGTTATTTTAAATAGTGAATGCAAAATTTTAGGAAAAAATGTACGAACAGAATAAAATATTAGCGGAAAATATCCGTTGTTCGCTGACAAAAATTGCACAATAGCCACTCGCGCCGAAAGTCGCTCCACTACTAGATCGCGGTATGTGCGGGGTCACGGGCGAGGTGCGCAAGCGCCTCGAGACATAATCACCTTCATGCGTGGGATATAAGATTTGTTTATACGATACATTTAACAAGGAGTTCTGAGCTTAGGCGTAATTAGCTTATAGGCGTAATTCGACAGACATACCTTACTTCAACTTAGTAAAATCCACAATATTTTGTGGACAGCAAATATAACTTTGTTTTTCATAGTGTTTGTATGAAGTACAAAGTTCTCAAAAACTTCTCGTTCGATTCCGTCCGAACCAATTTTCGTTGAAAGTATTTGTTAAGATCTATATTACATATTTTTTTACAAATTTACACTCGCAAAGTTTAGAAGTTAGATGGGGGGGGACGCCCATTTTACCACTTTGGAAGCGTCTAGCTATGAAACGTAAGACTTTAAAAGAAAATGGTTTTAGAAACCTCGATGTCATTTTAAAATACCTATCTATAGACACCCCACACGTATAGGTTTGACAATTTTTTTTTTTTTGGTATTAGTTTCATGTATGGGAGCCCCCTTAAATGTTATATTTTTTTGTTTTTTCTATGAGAACCGTAAAGCGGTTAACAGGATACATACTCCTACCAAATTTCAACAGTGTGGTGCTTATAGTTACAGAATAAAATGGCTGTGACATACGGACGGACAGACAGATAGACAGACTTGACGAAACTATAAGGGTTCCGTTTTTTGCCATTCGGCTACGGAACCCTAAAAACAAAGTGTAAAAGCTAACGCTCGACACGACACGAGACATTGGCGGAACAGTGAGCCGTCGCTTGCGCACACTTACGTTCGCTCGCCATACAAACGAAGAAGAAGAACAAAATGCAATAATGAAAGTAGATGGGAAATATGATTTTAAAATGTACACTCTAAACATAATTAACTTGGTACTCTTTTTCAGGGGTCCGTCGCCGAATTAAAATGTGAATAAGAATTTGGGTTACAATGTTAGTTACATTTGCTCTTACGGTATTTTCGCCTACCTTTTTAGGTGTATCACATCATACGTATAGAAAAAAAAACATAAGTTTCCGTCAAGTCTGTCTGCTGTCCATGTCGCAGCCACTCTATTAGCATTACGCAGATGAAACTTACTAGGGAAGTAGGTAGGGTATCTTATCGTGTTAAAATAAAAGAAGTCCCCCCCCCCTCCCTACACGGAACAAAAACAAAACACTTTCTTTTGGGTTGTCTATGGACAAGTCTTTTAAAATGGCATAGGGGCTTCAAAAATTTGTTTCAGAAGATACCTACACGATAAATAAGCGTCCTCCTATACTTTCAACGAAGATTGCTTAAAATGAGATCGGATCGGTAGTCTTTCAGATATACATATTAAATTGATTTACCAAAATCCGTACAGCCCTTAGTCACATTTACGTAACCTCCATACTGAATTTGTATCTTGATATCTATTTTGAATCTAATTGATCGTCTAATTTAAAATTCTTAATATAAGTAAGAAAAGATTTTAATTAACATAAGATTGTTACAATGAACTTAGTATTCTTATCAGTTAATCACCTGATTAGATCGATTTTGTTTATATTTCATCGCGAACCAAATTAATTTACGCAATTATTTTACGTCGACAAATTGTAAGATAATCTTGACGTTCCCTTTTAACGAAATGATTCATTTAAAATAAGATCATACCCTACACATGTACCTAAATCACCATTGAACACTGAAATCTTTATTTTATTCACCGATATTATTTTATAAGTTATAAAAAATGTTTACAATATTTTGCAAGCAAAGAAAAACGGACTTTACGGCTATGCTATGCCAAAAAATGTGTCGCAAAATACGACAGCAAGATTGTGACGTAGGTAGGTACTCCTTGGATTATGAAACCGAGTATGTATGAGTAGTCATAGTATGAGAAAACCATAAAATTATTATCACTATGGAAAAACATGAGTTGACTAGCGGTCTCCCGCGACTTCGTCCGCGCGTTTTGTTTTGGATATAATCTAGGAAATGTTGCATCAGAAATAAATTTAACTTTCGGTCCTTAATGGTTTTTTGTCCATTAAAAAAAACCTGAGGTGCCTTTTGATCCGCGCCTGAAAGCCTTCCCCGTTAAATAAGTTATCCAACAAAAATATTTTTTTAGATCGGTTCAGTAGTTTCAGATTAGCGCGTTCAAACAAACTTTTTAGCTTTATAATCTATCTAAAAAAAGGTCGTGATATTTAAAACTCAAGAACGCTGAACCGATTAGCTGAAAATTTGTGGGTAGCTTAGAACCGCAGAAGGACATAGGATACTTCTTAACCCGTTAGATGGGGCCCCAGATAATATAATAGATGGGGCCGAGGTCGGGGCGGGACGGGGCTGGGGGCAAAACAAAGTTCGCTGGGTCGGCTACTTATAGTATAGATGACTTTAATTACTATTTGTTCGTGGTGTCAGTTCCTTACGCTAAAGCAGACCAGCCGCTCAATGAATGCTATTGATAAGAAGTATCAATTTTCTCAGAGAATTAATTGGAAAATAAACAATTTGTTTCCATGTTTTCTGTAAAAATTAAAACTTCATGATAGTGTTCCTTGTGCAGCCGATCTGGTTTATTTTATACATTAATGAAACAGCCCAAATCAAAAAGATATCTAAGCAACAACTTCATATAACTGCAAAGTTAAAACTATCCATCCATTCCTTTAGAATGGAGTGTAGTCATTGAAAATTGAATGTGTATAAAATACTACTTTATTTACTTACACATGTTTACATGTTTGTGTAAAAAATATATTTAATTATGACATAGTTGTTCCAAGAAAAACTGGATTATTGGATTCTTGATTGAGAGCTATCTCAATAAAATATGGGGCCTATATACAGTATAATAAAACATTTTTTTGTAGATTAAAAATTATCTATTTTATATTTTAATTATTAATATTCACAACAGGTAAGTACATACAAAATATCAGCTCATAATTTTTACATCTATACACTCTCCTCCTTCTAACTCCAATACTTTTGCTGTGGTTTTTCCTGTAACAGAAGAAAATAACAGGATTTTACTAAAATTACGTATTTGAAAGAATAAACATAAAATGAAATGTCATACTGATAAATTTACAAGATTTTAAGAAAAATACACCCTTAATTTTTTTCTCATCATATTTCTAGATAATTAAATCTATAGTAGGTGTGTCAGCAAATGAGTCATGATGCTATAACATAAATTGAGACTGCTATATTTTACAAAAAGGATATCATTTATATTGCTGTGATCCCAAAGTAAGTAGCGAATGCACTTGTGTTATGAAAATCAGATACAACGGTGGTACCACAACACCCAGACCTGATACAATGTAGAAAGTTCTGACTTCTACATTGACCCAAACACACCATTTTACCGATAAGTGCAAGTTAGATAGACATAAACACTGACACAACTCAATTGACAACACCCTGCATATAGCTATATTCTAGCTAGCTCGCAAAGATACAAAACAATTATTTGAATGGTATGATCTTTTTGTCAAAAAATAGCTATTTTTAAAACTGTTTTAATACAAGAATAGTTATTACCTGATATAAAATCTCCATCAAATTGAAACCGTAGCTTATCTAGACTTATTTCAAAGTGCTCAGCACATTTCATCATGGCCACTGCCAGTTTCTCATCAGGACCGATGCATGTTTCAAATGGTTTCTTAACATTTTGAAATTGGAACTTAATTTTAATACCATTCTGATCTTTTCTTTTACTGTCATCTTTTATTAGCTTTGATACACTCTGATTAACAATTCCTCCATCTATAAACTTTACAAAACTATAGTTGATAGCATCTGGTGTGTCGTCCGATTTTAATATTTGATCATTGTATGTGAACAAAAGTTTATCGTGACCAACATTCTCCTTCTTTGCAAAGTAATCAAAGATTTGGGTTAATTTTTGAAATCTACGGATTGTAAACTTAAAGTACTCAGAGCTTTGCCAGTAGACTTTTACAGATAGCTCTTCGTTTTCATCAAGAATATCAGTGTCTTCTACTATAACAACATCATCAGATTTTGGTTTTTCACTAAAGAGAACTTGGCAATTCGAATGGTCTGGATATTCCTCTGTATTGCCTACACTATATGTGGGGATGTTCCAAACAGTATTTATATGTGTTTGTCTACGGTTTCTTCCTCTACTTCTGCCCCTACCTCGTCCTCTGCCTCGAGGAACAGAACCGTTAGGTGGAGCATTTTGAGGACTTGCTATTTCTATAGCATTTTGAATACTATCCTGGCTATTGTCTGTGGTGGTGTCGTTTAGTGTCGCTCTTCCACCTCTTTTCCGTTTATTCCCTCTCTTAGGAGCTATACTTTCAATACTGACATCAGAATTAGCCCGCTTTGCCGACGACCGTGTCTTTCTTTTAGATGATGTAGAAGCTGATATTATAGCAGTTGTTTTGTCAAGTACATCAGTTAGAAGTGAGTCCAGCTCCTCATTATCACTTAAAATCTCATCCTTCGTCGTAGTGGGACGGCTGACCGTCTCTTTTTTGGCAGGGGATTCGGACTTATTTACATTTACAACTTCACTGCTTTCCGTGGAATCATTTAAGAGGTTTGCATGTTGGATCTTGTAATTGTTCTTCATACGTTGCAGCTTGAGCGCTACGTTACCGTAGCAGTCGTCGTCTTCGGAATCTGACGAGTCCACCATTCTTTCAGTAATGTAAAATCAACAAAGAATTAATAAAAATAAAACTTTACAGCGAAAAGCGTTTCATGAAGCGTCGATACATGACAGCACTGACAGTTCACCACAGATTATGTAAAATTATAAAATAATTATAATCTGTCTTTAAGTAAGGGGTATGACGATTACTGAAGTAAATATGAATATTAACATCTATATTATAACATTATAAAGCTGAAGGGTGTGTTTGTTTGTTATCTCAAGAATTACCTACTGAACTGATTAAAAAAATATTTTTGTATTGTAAAGCTTATAGGCTATGAAACATTATGCTACGGGAGGGGAGGGAAGCAAATCGCGCAGATGCAGAGGAATATGCGGTCCGCTAGTATCAACATAAATAATAATGATGACGTTATTTTAGTTGCAACTTGATTAAAAAAAAAGGTATATTATAAAATCACAAAATAATCAGATGTTTTGTATCAAACTACTAGTATGAAGTGATTCACCCAATTAACAACTAACGGCAAAAAATGGTTTTTGTTTTCGCATTTTATAAGTAAGGAATTTTCGTCCAAGCTACGTGCTCGACGTCACTTAATCCAATGTAATGGATTAGTAACGTCAATTTTTTCGTGGATTATTCTAGATAAGCCTTTGTTATTTGAATTTCTTCCATTAATTTGTACATCTATCTAATCTGCGATTACGAGTGGGTTGATTGGAAAATAAAATATCAATGAATATTCAAAAACAAATTTCATAACCTAGTGTATTTCGTGTTATTTGCTTCCAAATTTTATTTTATTATATATTTTTTTATTCCCTAATACTTACTAAATATTGGAAGTATTTACCTAAATAATGGTCAAAGAAACTTCCAGAGATAAAAAGGCATTACTTTGTTTTGATAGTTACTTAAGTAATGATCTATAAATAAATAAATATTTGATACCAATCACTAACAATGCTCTATTCTCAAAGTAAGTCAAGCTAACGCACTGGTTTTATAGAAATCAGAAACAACGTTGGTACCACAACACTCAGACCCGATACAATATGGAAAAATTTGATTTCTATATTGACCTGACCAGGAATCGAACCCGGGATCTCGAAGCGGCGACGCCTTAAAACCAGCGTGCTTAGCCACTACACCACGGAGGTCGTCGAATCATTTGTCAGTATTATACCTTTATTCTTTGTTTTTATTTCATGTTATTGGCCTAATGATATCTACAACATTTCACAAGCCACTGCACTAATATAAGCAGTAAAAATCACAATAAAATTGACAAATCATTTTTATTGCTGCTGTAAAGTATATCCCATCATTCTACAATAGAAAAGTCATAAAATGTACATAGATATCTGAATACCTAATAATAGTTCTAATCATACGTATATTCAACTGATAAGATGCTTTATCTAAATTACTAGTTGTATTGACGTCATCACAGATTTTCCTATGAAATCATCGTATTAATAATACGTTATCATAAACGATTTAGTTTAGAGAAAATTAAACGTGGATTGATGGAATTTCTTACACTACGTGAAACCGTATTAATATTTTTTTTGTCTTGGCTGACTTCCTTGAGCTATCGACCATTTTTACTACTGTCTGACCGTCTGTTAAGTTCTGTGTTTCTTTGCTTGTCTAATATTGTTACAATCTTTTCATAACTTTGAAAATAATATCAGTAATAAAAACGTTTTTTACTATTTGATGAAAAAAGTTCATTTCAAATAAATTAAAAAAAAATTTAGAGATTTCGTGTTCTACAATTTGTCTAATATATTTTGAGGTTAATGGTAATACAATTAAAAATTGTTTTCAATATTCGACTAGCAAAGAAAAACTGTCTTTATAGTCACAGATACTTTATTCTGAAACTATAAGCATTAACACAGTTAAAAGTTGGTAGTAAAGTGATTCTCATACATAAAATATGATATTTAAGGAGGGCTTCTCCGTGGCTTCCCATACATGGAACTAAAACAAAAACATTTTTTTACAAACTTATCTCCTCTAGCATTTTCCCAGTCTATCATTTAAAATATAGACGCCTCCAAAGTGGTAAAATTGGTATCTTCATTATCATTTTAAAAATATGTACTTGATTTTAAAGAGTTGATTTTAACCACGTCAGTAAGCAATATTCGTCGAATACAATACAAAACGCCTTATTCAAAAACGTCACCTATTCATTAGCAATCACTTACGTAAATGACATTTTTAAATCGGTCGTTTTATACTTGTCGGATAAGTCATATCCTAAAATCGACTCTTAGTTGCGAAAATATTATCTAGTGACGTGCATCATTTGTTTAAAAATATCGATAGTTTTGTAAAGGCAAAATTCTAATGAATGTCGCCGATTTTGGGTTTAAGTACTATAAAAGGGCAATGGCCAAGCGATATAAATAAATACATGTTTCAGCAAGCATACAAATTAACTTGCAACAAATTAAGCATAAGAATAGGCAGAAATAATATTGAACCTTTTTCCTCATTTTACTCGTATGTAAAAACCCATCAGAACTGATGAAATGTAATGCTCACTACGTGTTAATAGATAAATTTTATGTAAAACAATCAAACATCTATACTAAAATTATAAAGCTGAAGAGTTTGTTTGTTTTATTGAACGCGCTAATTTCAGAAACTTCTGAATCGATTTGAAAAAAAACTTAATGTATTAGATAGCTTATTTAGCGTGGAAGGCTTTAAGTTATAAAACATCACAATCCGAAGGGAGTGGAGGAAGCAAACTCAAAAAGCGCGGGTGAAGTCGCTGAGCACCGCTAGTAACAATTTTACATTGATTTCTGTTTGTCTATGGAGTTTACTTTAACCTGACAAATTTTATCCCACCTGCGTCTCCACAATGTATCGAAAAACGACTCCTAACTAACATTTTATTTTATTGTTTTCTTTTACAGCCAAAACTCTATGTGTCCTGTTAGCCGTCGGTCTGGCGTCCGCGAATCCTTTCGCTGGAGCAGACCCCAACACCCTGAAGTGTGACCCCGCTGGTTTGGTGAGTTAGACAATCAAACTAATAGCATTTAGCCTCAGATACACCATTATATATTTTTAAGCAAACATAGATAAATAAATCAAAATATTTATTAATGTAACACGTGTTACATGTGTATTTAACACTTCCAAATAGGCCGTATCCCTTTAATCCCTCAAGCGTATGTGAACGAGACACAATGCAAATTCTATTGTTATGCGGTTGCCTGCAACCGCTCGGGTGTTGAAGCATTAAACTTATAAAATACAGTATTTTAACAAGATTTACACGATATTTACATCAAACAATTTCATGAAACTCAGTCATATAAAAGTAGTTGCGATCCTAGAAAAACTTGGTCTAGGCTTTTAAGTACATAGATCCTAGAAAAAGGCTTTCAAGGACATTTGTTTGAATATAAATTAAACTTACGCTTGAAAAAATAGATAGGTAGACTATAGGATTTCCAGATAGGAGATGAGATATTAGACTGCAATATCAAGCTGAAACCTCAAGGTTAAAAAAACACTGATTTTCCTATTCCTCCAAATTTTATTATACTCAACAACCACCTCTTACCGCTATTTGTCTTCATCTAAAGTCTCAACTCAGGTAGAGTCAAAATGCTTGCTGCCAGAGCTTATTTTTAACAATTTTGCTTGTCCTTTTCAGGTGTTCCTACTGCTGCCGCATTACACCGACTGCGGCAAATTCTACATGTGCGTCCATGGGCGGGAGGTGGAGATGAACTGTCCTCCTACAACCATCTTTGACTTCGATCTTCAGGTAACTACTACTTACGATAAAGTCATTGGGCAACCTCCGTGGTGTAGTGGCTAAGCACACTGATTTCAAGGCGTCGCCGCTCCGAGGTCTCCGGTCGGGTCAATATAGAAATCAAAATTTTCTATATTGTCTTGGGTCTGGGTGTTGTGGTGGGTACGTATTACAATACCGAATTTCATAAGCCCTACGAACGGAAGGCCGAATTTTAGAATGCCGAATGTTTATATGATCGAAAGTTCTAAATACCGAAAGTTTGAAATCCCGAAAATTCTAAATACCGAATCTTATAAGACCTATGATTGGAATGCCGAATACTAAAATGCCGAATTTTAAAATACCGACTGTTCATATGACCGAAGTTCAATTTACCGACTGTTTATATGACCGAAAGTTTAATATACCGATTTTGATTGACCCCGAATCGCCGTGGTCCTTCGCCGTGGTACTAGTCTGCCCTATACTAGAGTGTAATTCAAAAGCCGGAGGCGCGGAGGGAGAGCAGCCCTCGCCCGCTGTAGCAAATCTCAGGCTCCCTTGCGAGCTGGAGCGGCTGAGGCTGGTCGCCGAAGGCGACCAGCAAACCGAAGCTGCGGAGGCGAGCGTGGGTGCCTGAGATTCGCTACGCTAGGGCAAAAGGGCTGCACTTCCCGCAGCGCCGGAGAAGAGCAAAACCTATGCTTGCTGCTACATGCATGCCTGTTTGATTGCTTGCATGCTGCATGCCTGCTTGCTACATGCATGCATGCCTGCTTGCTTGATTGTTTGCATGCTGCATGCCTGCTTGATTGCTTGCATGCTGCATGCCTGCTTGATTGCTTGCATGCTGCATGCCTACCGCAAAGTTAATCTTACTTTCGGGATTTTGAACTTCGGTATACTAACTGTAGGTGTATTAACCTTCGGGATTTTAAATATTCGGGATATAAACCTTCGGTATTTTAAACTTTTAGGATTTCGAACTTTCGGGATTTTGAACTTTCGGTTATTTGAAATTCGGCATATTGAGCTTCGGTATATCGAGTATAGGTATTTCATTTGTTCGGTATTTTGATTTTCGACGTTTCAAGCGTAGGTATTTCATTTGTAGGTATTATGAACTTTCGGTATTATAATACGTACCCGTTGTGGTACCACCGTTGTGTCTGATTTCCATAATACAAGTGCAATTAGCTTCTTACTTTGGGATCAGACCAATGTATGTGATTAGTGTCCAATATTTATATTTGTATTTTTTTTATTTTATCGGACAACATCACATTATTACGTTGCTCCGACTCCAAAATAAGAAGCTAAAGCGCATGTTCCATGCAAATCAGAAAAAACCGGCAAAGTGCGAATCGGACTCGCGCACTGAGGGTTCCGTGCCAACTTTAACTGAATTCGGGAATCAACTTACTTCTACTTAGTAAAATACCACAAATTTTGTTGACTGGAAATTTAACTTTGTTTTTCATAGTGTTTGTTTGTATGAAGTACAAAGTTATATTTGCGGTTGTTGAAAATGTGCTTTATCTCAAAAACTTCTAGTTCGATCCCGTCCGAACCAATTTTCGTTGAAAGTATTTGTTACGATCTACATTACATTTTTTTGTTCAAAATTTACACTAGCTTGGTTTAGAAATTACATGGGGAGGACGCCCATTTTACCACTTTGGAAGCGTCTAGCTATGAAACGTAAGACTTTAAAAGAAAATGACATAGAGGTTCTTAAGAACCTCTATGTCATTTTAAAAGACCTATCCATAGACAACCCACACGCAAAGGTTTGACAATTTTTTTTTTGTTTTTAGTTTCATGTATGAGAGCCCCCCCTTAACTGTCATTATTTTTTATTTTTTGTATGAGAATCGGTAAGCGGTTAACAATATACATCTTCCTACCAAATTTCGATCGTGTAATGCTTATAGTTACAGAATAAAATGGCTGTGACATACGGACGGACAGACAGACAGACAGACAGATAGACAGACAGACAGACAGACAGACAGACTTGACGAAACTATAAGGGTTCCGTTTTTTGCCATTCGGCTACGGAACCCTAAAAAAGGTGGTGAATATAAAATAAAACAAGTTTTACATTGGCACGATCAAATTTAACCACTCGACCACGAAGGGTGCTAAATGCAAGTTTTGTTTGCATCATAAATAGCTTAAAACTTAACGTGTCTTAATGAGCCGTTGGACTTTGTAAGCGGTCAAAATACAGATACAGACCAGGTTAACCCACACCAGGCATTACAAGATCCACTCATAACGTTTCCAGGGGTGCAACCACGAGTGGGCTACCACCTGCCAGCTCCGTGACAGCGGTGACGTGGTCGAAGGATCCGGCGATGACGGTGATGACGGCAGCGGCAGCGGCAGCGGCGGCGGTGACTGGTCTGCGAGGCAGTGGCGCACACAGCTTGAGCAAGTCGGTGAGTGATATATGTTTATAGATATTTATTCTCATAAAACATCTTTAATGTGTAAGTGACTGGGTATTGTCATTGATTTAATTGTATATGTACCAGCTAATATACTAATTAAATGAATTAATAAGACATTGTAAAATTTAAAATACTTTGCAGATACAGATTGTAATTAGAACCCTTTACGAAACACAGGGAAAATCATATTATTTTGTATGTGTCGTGTGGTCAAATATCTGATTTCTTATCTGAGCACTAAAATTTTTACCTAAATCCGTTAATATGTATTCAAGTATTTATGGGAGACGCCCCCTTCATAATCGTCTTCTGGTACCTCGTAACACATGTAAGGAAAATCCTTGCTTCAAAACCAGACAATTGATATAACCTGTATCTTTAATCTGCCAAGCTTTTTAATCTTATTTATTTAAGAGCCAGTTATATATAATAATTGAGTAAATAAAAATCAGCCAAGCGTAAATATGTTATGTCAATATGCAGTCTAATAATATTATATAAAATATTGTAAAAAAACTAAAATTGAGTACATTATCAGTGGCTGAAGCCTCCTTTAGGCTTCAAAAAGCCTGTAACAGGAAGCACTGCTCTTTAGCCATACTTTTATATATGTGAATATACTAAAAACAGGTAATTTAAGGCTCACTAATAATAATATTAACAAATATTATAAACAGTTTTTATTAAAGTTTTACAGTTCAAGAAGTGTCTCTGTTTCGTTAAATTTTTAATTTGTAACAAGTTACTTAAAGTTTTCTTACAATAATTAAAAGGTTTATTATAATATATATCTAATTCCCTATTTATGAACTTGTACAGATGTGCTGAACGTTTGCTGTACTGCTGACTAGCAAATGTAGTGTTAGTTTGTGGTACTTTAATAAAAATATCTTTCATGCTTTTGTTTTTAACAATAGCATTATAAGAAATACTTTCATGTTTCTTTAAGAGTGTTTTGTGAAATTTACAGATGAGATCCAGAAACCAGGTGTAACTGCAAGCCTTATGGACTGTAGCAAATCTGAGAGTGCGTCCAGGCAGATGCCTTACAGGTATTGTACTTGGTTCCTCATCATTAGGTGTGTAGTAAAGTAGTCATTTTCATGTTTCTCACAATAGTATTTAACAGGTCTACAGATTCAAAAGTGAAAACATTCTATCAACCGAAACAAGATGAAAAGCAGAAAATAGATGATTATGAGAATGTATGCTATGCGGGTCTACCTTGTTTCGCAGAATTTTTATTGTCATAATTTTATTTGGCATATCATCAAATAGCATAAACTTCCTTTCGCAGAACATCAATTAGCATTCACTCATTTATCAGACGTTCAAAACGCATAATCGTGTAAGCTAGAATCATCTTTAGGTCTAAATTTAATATCCATAATAGTCTCAAAGCAGAATTATCCTAACGCAGAAAGTTCACAGATAGAATCTTCTTGTGGCATACAATTCATATATATAGTCATTAATAGGCAGAATCATCCTATCGCAGAAAGTTCACAGTCCGAATCGTCTTTTGGCATATTTTTTCATATTAAATATTCTCCTATAAACATTAATTTCTCTGTGTATCCCAAGTAGTTCTATCTCAGCAATACTAACATACAACATGCATGGCAAATCAAACATGCAGCATGCAAGCAAGCATTCAGCATGCAAGCAAGCAATCAAAGCATGAAGCAAGCAAGAAAGCATGCCGCATGCAAGCAAGCATGCAGCATGCAAGCAAGCATGCAGCATGCAAGCAAGCAACAGCTTGCTTGCATGGTTTCTGTCACGGCTCCGGCGCTGCGGGGCTCCGGCAGTCCCACGCGAGCTTATCGTCGCAGATGGTTTTCGCTCACCACCGCAGCTTCGGCTTGCTGGCCGGCTCAGCCGGCCAGCCTCAGCCGCGGCGGCGAGCTTTCAAACCACCTGCTCCTCAGCTCGCGGGCTGCCCCGCCCCTCCGCGCCTACGCGATTTTGAATTACACTCTAGGGGTGGGGCAAACAAGACTGCGTGGAGTCGGTTTTGCACCGATTCGTTTCTGTCACTAACTTTTGTACCACAACTTAATGACTTTTTAATTCATTTCGAGGGTAAAATACTATTTAAAAGAAATAGCAATATGTGTAGTGAAATCATTCTAAACGAAGTTCTGCTTTCTTCATAGTATGCCTAGTCAAATTATGCCAAATAAACATCGTACTTAATAAACATTATGCTTAGCGAAAGTATGCAAAGTAAAATTATGCCAAAGGTAATTATGCCTTATAAATTTCTGCTATCTTAAAAGTATGCCATTGTAAATTCGGGAATATAAATATTCGACCAAACAATAATTATGCTAACGGAAAATTCTGCCTGAATAATATTCGACTAAAGAAAATTATGCCAAGTGTGTTATACCAAGTGACTTTCGGAGTAAAAAGATTCTGCCAGATAGAGGGAACCCATGCTATGCACTTGCATGATCACTACAAACATTGTAAACCTTTTGAAAAGAGGCATTGACAATAGTGGTTGAGTTTGTTGCGCAGCTTCTTTTCAGCATTAGCCCACAATTGTCCCGAAGCTGTAGTAGGAGGGGCTATTTGCAAAAATAAATTTCTTTTAAGACTTTTATGATGCGATAGGAGTAATGAGTCGCTTTGACATTTTATATAATAGTATATAAAATGTACTTATTAAACGGTGTGCAAATTGTATTTAAACACAATTAATGTTTCGTTCAGTTTAGCAGCACATTATCACACACATTATTACTTGTTTTTCCTAGATCTCTATATTGGAGTTAGATCAACACAATATGTGACGTTGTCATATTAAGCAGTTGATAAATAAATAAAGCGCATCCGCCGCTGATGATCGAATCGGTACCTCTTTGTAACAAGGTTCCCACAGATTGGCTTAAACTATCGCAAATATTTCCAGGGGAGACTGCCAGCGCTACTGGCGTTGCAACGGGCGCAACATCGAAGCAGTCTTCTGCTCAGACGGACTCTTCTTCAACCCGGAGACCAGGCAGTGCGACTTTGAAGCTAACGTGAAGTGCCACGTTGAAATTGACGAGCTGGCTGGCGAGTTCATCGTTTACTAGTAAATTGTTGGTTGGGGAGACGGTAATACTGTTAAAAATTAAAACAAAAAATTCTGTGATTTTGTATTTAACAGTTTGGTTGTACTCATCTTTTTCAATTTCACCGAAAAGTGTAGTATCTTGTTACATAGAACGAACATTGTGTGACTAGTAATTACAGCTAAAATTATTCATATTTTTTTCTTTTTTTGTCAAACGGATTACCGTCTCGAAATGTCATTGTATCATGCAGTCGACAATTTAGGAGCAATCTCTAACTAGATACTTGTGAATTTGTATGATTAACTTTTGAATTTATTCAAGAAAAATACAAATAAATATGTTTTTTTCTACTTGCATATGTAATAGTAATCGATTCTTATTTACATGTATTCTATTAACTATGTTCAAAGTTGTATCATACAAATTCTATTTTATGGAGTTGTATTATATTTAAGTATGTGGTTAGTCTATTAATGCTAAGTAAACGATAAAAAAAATCAAAACCTCTTCAAAATTATTCGCAAAAAAAAACTCTTTTATATTCAGTTTTGCTAATGAAAATTGTGTTTTTTGTAGTTTATTCAATATGTAGGTTTTGACATAAATTTAAAAAATATTGTATTTTTGTACATAGCCTTTACAATTTTAGTTGATCCATACTTTATTTTATATTAACGTAAAACAATAAAAATCCAAATAAAAATACAATGTTTTGTTAATTGCCCCTAACTTTTCATAAATAAAGATTTCTTCTTATTCAGTTCAAGTTTTTATTTATTTTGGAAAAAAACGATAATTGGACAAATTGCCTGTTGAAAATGGGTGATATTTTTTTTAATTTCATCTAAAATACTGCCTCTTACCTACAACATTGTACAGGAAATATATTTTTGAGATAATAATAAGAATAACAAGAAACACTATTAATACTGACATTCTTTATTCAAACAAACAAAGTAAAAATCTGACATATATTCTTCAATGCGTCACTTCAAATACCTTGTCGATTAAAATATCGATATCGGATATTTTGAGACACTGGTGCATCACTATTCCTTGTTTTTTTTGAAAGGATCAGGTTTCGGGTTGTCCGATTTCTCAAAGGGGTAGTAAGGATGATCTTGCCAAAAGGTAGGGTCCACCACACGATAATCTCTGTTAAATTTGCCTGCAATGGAATAAAATGGTAAAGAAATGTTTGTGATTCGGACATTTTGGCGTTTTCTCGCCATTCATAGACGTCCGCCATTTTAAGTGCGAGTTTTAACTCGCGCACTGAGGGTTCAATGCCAACTTTAACTAAATTAGGGGTCCACTTCCTTCCACCTAGCCATAATAGCACAATATTTCGTTGACAGCAAAAATAACTTTGTTCTTCATGGTATTTGTATCGAGGACAAAGTTATTTTTTCGCTTGTTAAAAATGGGCTATATCTCAAAAACTTCTGGTTCGATCTCCTTCAAACCAATTTTCGTTGAAAACAATGGTAAAGATCTACATTTTCGCTAGCTTAGTTCAAAAGGTAGAGGCCCCCCCCCTCGCCCCCCCCCCCCCCCCCCCCTCGGGGAAGTTAGAAATGTACTGCTTCTATAATAATCAAATCAAAAAATATCATGTAACTCACTCAAAGTAGCCATATCCTCATCGCTAAGAGTGAAATCGAAGATGTCGATGTTTTGTTCGATACGATTCTTGTGCACTGACTTTGGTATCGGCACTACACCTCTTTGTACCTGTCAACAAAATCCTTACTTTAATATTATAAATTTGAAAGTAACTCTGTCTGGCTTTCACGCCAAAACTACTGAACCGATTTAAATGGAACTTGGCTACTCTCCTTTGAAGTATTTAATTTCGTTACAATCTATTCTTTCTTATGTTAGTGACCTCTAGTAAGTTTAAATGAATACACAAACAAATCTGTTGCAGCAAATTTTGAGTACCTAGATTACTTTCAGTATGCAAAATAAGTCAATTTTATCGAGGTTTCTCATAACATTATGTATGAAATTTAAAAAAAGTTAGCCAGGAAAAGATCGAAAAAGCAACTACCTGATCAGATTAAGCAATTAATAAACACTAACCAGATACTTCAAAGCAACTTGCGGCACAGTCTTTCCATATTTCTTAGCTATCCCCACCAGAGTAGCATCGTCCACCCTAGGGGCGGGAGCGCTGTCATCGTGCTCGAACAGGGAACCGAACGGGGTGTATGCCATCACCACCATGCCATGCTGCTTGCAATAATCTAGGAGCTTGGTCTGCGCTAGGTTGAGGTTTACCTGTGGATTTTGGTGTGATATGAAAATATTTATTTTTACATTATTTTTGTATTATTAAATAAGTTATAAGAAAGGTCCAAAACAACATTGCGTTCTTGAAAAGTAGTATTTTAAATAAACTTATAACAGTTATTTTTTGTTTGCATTTGGGTCCCTTACTCATATTATCATCCCTGAATTGGAACTTAGGGATGATAATATGAGTAAGGCTTACTCTAGAAAAAAAAAATCTTTAAAGTATGCAACCTATGCAAGTTATATCAAAGAAAACCACTTCACAACATTCTAAAAAAAATCAAAATGAATGGGTAAACTCGCATCCTAGCACGTAGCTAGCTCATACCTACGCAATACTACGCCTTAGATAGTAAGCTACGAAGAGGCGGTATTGGTAGTTTTGACTCGCTCGCTAGTATCCCAAAAGTAAATTGATTCTGTGGATTTTTTCCATTAAATAAACCAATATTTTTTTGCATCAGTATCGTTTGTACAACCACGCCTGAGTCGCTCGTCGCTGACCAAAACAATAACCTGTATATTTGTAACTAACTACAAAAAAAAAAACATCTGCAACTGATCTACATGATCGAAATTTACCTTCAAAAAGGCATTGCGAACACTTTATAGAGACGAACCCACTGACCCGTCTCATTGACATTAATTCTATGTGTACCATATTATGTATATTTAAATGATGTGTATGTTTATATAATAAATACATATTTAATTATTTTTATATAATCGTATATATATAGGCACTATTTATGTTTATCGTCGTATTATAGTTATCTCTATCGCTATTCTATTCTCTTTTATTGCTTCTATAACTTTACTTGCACCGCCAGTATATATTTTTTTCTCTGTCTGAGCTATGGTTGACTGGTAGAGAATGCTTTTGGCATTAAGTCCGCCATGTGTACCATTTTATGCTGTGTGCATGAAGTTTTAAATAAATAAATATAAAACTACATGATGAACAATAAAGAGTTATGTATTTACCTCAACCTGAAGCACGCTTGGCTTGACCTGACAGTGTTCCATCAGTCTTTCCATTTGGCTGATATTAAAGTTGGAGATCCCTATGGATCGTGCTAGTCCCAAGGTCTTGGCTTCTTCCATGCCTTTCCATGTGTCTACGTAGTCTATCACTTCGAAGGCGCTTTCATCGGGCTGGGGAAAAACAAGGCGGGTTATTAAAGTCTTTAGTATAATTAATTGAATTTCACTACACAAATTCTACTTAAAACCCGAATAATTGATTAAAAAACAATTGCTAAAGTAGTTTAATATTGCCAGAACTTTGTATGTGATAAATAATACCTTTATTTTATTATTTATTTATTTTTATTTTTAATTTAACAATATAAATACAAATTAACTAAATTGCCTCTCAAACCACTTTAGTGGTTGACTGCGAGTGCGAATCTCGCTTAGTTTAAATGTGTAGCTTTAACTAAACAATGATCATTATTATTAAGCAAAATATATTAACAAGGCCTACCAGAATGGATGACACCGTTACTATGGAAAAAATTGGCCAAATGTTTGACGAGAAAATGGAATCCGCAATGACGGTGATTTTGGAAAAATTTCGCTTGTCCTTCCAGGAAGAAGTAAAAAAAATGGTTCATTCAGAGGTAACCCGCAATATAGACGAAATAAAGAATGATTTTAATGCTAGTATTAACTTTATCAGCGACGAACAGGCATCGTTACACTCTCAATTGAAGCAGAAAAATGAATCAATTAAAACCTTGGAGGCAGAGAACATAAAACTGAAAAATGATATCTCGAGATTAAGCACTCGTATCATGAGCTTTGAGAAATTATCACGCAGTGTCAATATTGAAATCCAATGTGTGCCAGAAAGTCGTAATGAAAACGTTATGAACCTTTTTAAGAAGCTATGTGAGACAGTGAAGGTCGGTATGGATGACTCTGCCATTCACACCTGTCGCCGTGTTGCGAAAATGGATGTAAAATCAAAGCGTCCGAGAAACATACTTGTAACTCTCTCCTCACCTCGTTTACGCGACACCATTCTATCGGCAGTGCACCGCTACAATAAGGCCCACTCAAAGGATACCCTAAACTCTATCAACCTAGGGATTCCTGGAGAAACTCGCAAGATCTACGTTACGGAACATCTTTCGCCTGGCTGTAAATATCTACACGCCGAGACACGTAAAGTAGCAAAAGAAAGGGGTTATAAGTTTGTGTGGGTTAAATACGGCAGAATATATGTGCGTAAATCTGAAGAAAGCGGGTGCATACTTATAAAGGACAGTAACACTTTAACGAAATTATAGCAAAATTAATCTTATTTTATATTTATTGTTATTTGAATTTTAATGATTGGTATTTTATTTTGATAATTATGTTAATTTACTATCAGAATGTAAACCGAATGCGCAGTAAGTTACATGCTGTGTCTATTAATATCTTAAACTGTAATTACGATTTTATTTGTCTAGCTGAGACTAACTTAAACAATACGATATTTGATGGCGAATTTGTAGATAACCGGTACCATGTTTTTCGTAGAGATCGCTTTACCTCTAGTATAAGAAAGAAGGAGGGAGGTGGCATCGCAGTTGCTGCAAAAAAATGTCTGAATACTACTCGTCACACAACTTGGGAATCAATTGTTGAGGATATTTGGCTTAGTGTTGACGTAAACGGTGGTAATAAACGTCTTTACATATGCTTGTGCTACCTGCCTCCGGACCTTGAATTAGCAAAATTGCAATCATTTTATGAGAATTGTCAGAATATAATTTTGAACAATTTAAATAATGCAGACTGTATCCTTATTGGTGATTTCAATACGCCTGATGTATTTTGGCAGCAGTCTGACTCATCTCACATTATGGTCCCTGAATTTATACGGAGTCCTTCATCTAAATCTCAATTATTATTGGAAATTATTTCTTTATGTAGTTTGCACCAATATAATAACATACCAAACGATAACGGACGGTATCTGGATCTCGTGTTAAGTAACTTAAAAAATATTATCGTTTCTGCTGATGATGCTCTAAGCCGTGAAGAGGGCCATCATCCCTCGATTGTTGTGGATGTTCAGGATAGGAGCAATATGAATAAATACGTTCAATCAAATTATAGTAAAGTAAACTTTCGTAAATGTGATTACGTCAAAACTAAGAGTGAATTAGGCTCTATAGACTGGTCAGCAGTCCTAGGCCCATTAAAAGATATTAACGTTACTATCATGAATTTCTATACAATAATTAATGACATTATAGCTAAAAACACGCCGATGACCAAATCACGTGATAATACGGGGCCTCCCAATTGGTTTAGCCCTTCGCTTATTAGTTGCCTGAAAGAAAAAAACAAATACCATAAACGGTTTAAAAAATACGGAAATCCTAGAGACTATGATGCCTTCAGCTTGTTACGTGCTAGGTGTAAGCGTTTGATTAAAAGTTGTCACGATAAATATATATTATCTGTGCAGGAATCACTCCAAAAAGATATTAAATCTTTTTGGCGGTATGTAAACTCAAAAAAGGGAAGTTTGTCAATACCACTCAACATGAGCTATGGAGATGCTGTGTCAACCGATGCGAGAGGGACTTGCGAGTTATTTTCTAAGTATTTTAACAGTGTTTATGACGGCAATGCAGTCCCTCCTTCCAATACCACACCTTTAGAAGAGCGTTGCGTTGCAGGTCTGGGTAGTCTGATCGTATCTGCTAAAGACGTATTAGAGAAAATAGAAAAAATGGACGCTAGTAAAGGTCCAGGTCCGGATGGAATACCACCATCTTTTATAAAGAACTGTGGGAAGGAATTATGTGTTCCATTAGCTATCATTTTCAATACGTCAATTGCACTTGGTATTTTCCCGGATCAGTGGAAGGTAGCTCATATTGTCCCAATTCACAAAGCAGGTGATAAATCGAAGTGTGAAAACTACAGACCGATAAGTATATTGTCATGTTGCGCCAAACTTTTTGAGTTAATGGTTTATGATTATCTGTACTGCCAGGTCAAACATTTCATAAATGTAAGCCAGCATGGTTTTGTCGCAAGCAGATCGACCACAAGTAACTTGTTGGAGTACAAAAATTACCTATGCTCTGCTTTCGCAAAGAGAGAACAGGTGGACTCCATTTACACCGACTTCTCAAAGGCTTTTGATAGGGTTAACCACAATATACTTTGTGAGAAACTGAAGGCTTATGGCATTCACGGTTGCTTGCATCGCTGGGTCATTTCCTATCTTACGCGTAGGAGTCAACTTATTTCTATTAAAGGTTTTGTTTCTACTCCAGCCACGGTTCCCTCTGGTGTCCCACAGGGCTCGCACTTAGGACCGTTACTTTTTATTTTATTCATAAATGATTTAGTGGAACGTCTGAAATGTCCGTGCCTATTATATGCAGATGACCTTAAAATATTTACTAGAATAAATAGTGTGAATGATGCCCTGACACTCCAGGGAGATATTGATGCCTTGGTTCAGTGGTGTACTGAAAACTGCATGGAGCTAAATGTCAGTAAATGTATTGTTGTCTCTTTCACTTGCAAAAAAACACAGATATTTTATAATTACATAATAAGGGGCTGTAAACTAGTGCGTAGGGATGTGGTGAGAGACTTGGGAGTACTCTTTGACGCAAAACTCACGTTTCACGCCCATTATGATCATATCATCAATAAATGTAACGGTATGCTCGGTTTCATTTTGCGTTGTACAAAAGAGTTTAAGAACCCAAATAGTCTAATATATCTCTTTAAGGCGCTGGTAAGAAGTATCCTCGAATTCAATACTGTGATTTGGTCTCCATTTTATAAAATCCATATACTACGAATTGAACGTGTTCAGATGAGGTTCCTCAGTATATTATGCTATCGACTGGGATGCAGTAGAAGGTTGTCTGGCTACGAAGAGAGACTGCGCGAGTTCCGACTGTCAACCCTCGAATCTCGTCGCAAGTATTACGATTTAATGTGCCTTTACAAAATAGTCAATTCGTGCATCGATTCCCCGTCTCTGTTATCATTACTTTCCTTTAATATTAGATTTAGGACTCGCAATCCCAATTGCTTTGATCTTCAAGTATATAAAAATAATACCTCTTTCTATAACCCAATTGTGAGGATGTGCCGTACCTATAATGAAGTGTTGAAAGAATATAATTCCTTAGATATATATTGTCTCTCCCTTGCTAGATTTAAAAAAAATGTATTTGGTATAATTTGAAAATCAATGTTTATTTTAATTTATCTTCTATTTTATTTATTATAATTATTTTACTGATGTGTTTAATTAATTTTGATTTCTATTAATTTGTTTTTTTAAATTGTTTTTTTTCTTGTGTAATTTTATTTTATTGATTTGTGATTATTTGTTATATATTCCGTTCTTTATTATTGTACATTTTATCTGTGATTTCCTTTTGGTCCATTTAATGATTTTATTTTGCACTACTTTTTAAAAATTTTTAGGTTAATAATTTCTTTATAGACAAACTTGTGTACACATGTGTTGAATTGCAGTTCTGCACTTATGTTTTAGATAATAATTATGTTCCATGTTTAACTGTAATTTGTTTTGTGTGCCTAATAAATAAATGAAATGAAATGAAATTATAAGTATAAGAATACACATACACGTACATAAACATATTGCAACATACATATCTACATAACATATATACCTTAGTCAACCCGTGATCACGAAAGTGTTTTTAATGTTTTACACTCCTCAGTGTTTTGTTTACTTACAAGATAAAAAATATATATGAAAAAATGCTGAAAAACGTTCTGGAAATTAAAATAAAATCAATTTCCGCGTAAAATTATTTGTAATTTGTGTTTTAATCAATAAACAACATGTTTTATATATGACTAGCGGTCCCCCGCGACTTCGTCCGCGCGTTTTGAGTTTGCTCCCTCCCCTCCCGTCGCAGCGTCATGTTTAATCGTCCTTTCTCGATAAATAAGCTATCCAACACAGAAATATTTTTTCAAATCGGTCCAGCAGTTCCTGAGATAAGCGCGTTCAAACAAACAAACTTTTCAGCTTTATAATATATTAGCGCAAGCGCACGTTGTACTTAGCTGCGAACATTATTTTGGTGCGGAGTTATGTTAAAACTGTGATAGCTCCTAAGATATTTATTGTTACATTTAATGACTTAACATTCATGACATTGTTAATTAAATTTTTATGACATCTTTATTACAATTTTGACATTATTTGATAAATCAATATAAACGGACTTATTTGTTAATTTGTTAAAATGATTATTTATATTTGCACGCCTGCATGCAGGCTGAATACAATTACTGCCTATTTTTAAGATCTGCAGTTTGTAACTTGCATACTTTTGTGTATTCTGGCAAATAAATGATTGATTTGATTTGATTTGATTTGAATTTAAATTATATAAAGGGCAACTTGGTTCTAAATGAAATGCTCGTGATGATGAATGTATTTATTTTGATAAGAATAAATACCTGTGTGTATAATACACCTCTAAAAAATATGCATTATTTTTTTACAAATTTATTAACATAAAAAAGGTTGTAGTAAGTCAACCATAAAAGATAGACATATGCTGTCGCGGACTTTATTATAGAACTCTTAATGTTGAACAATCCTGTCATACATGATTTTTGTGTAACTTAAGCGGTTTCCGCAGCGTATGCAGCGGAAGCTCTCAAAAGGAATATCTTTCTCCCGTTTTCGCAACATTTTTCATTTCTGCTGTGGTCTTATGAGTCGTATCTTTATGTTATATAGCCTAAAGCCATCCTCGATAAATGGACTATCCAATGTAAAAATAATTTTTCAAATCGGGCCAGTAGTTTTTGAGATTAGCGCGTTCAAACAAACAAACAAACAAACAAACAAACAAACAAACTCTTCAGCTTTATAATATTAGTATAGATAGAGTATTTCTAGAGTCAAAACTACTAGGACTACTAGTTAATCCGTCTTTATGGTCTTTGTCTAATTTATATGTATATCTACGAAAACTATCATATAAATAAATATGTGCCAGACAACACACCAATTGTCGTGATTTCAAAGTAAGGAATTTACTTCCTTTGTTACGAATACCAGACAAAGATTATGACGGGGGCGACTCCCATAAATACTGGAAAACATAATAAACATCCATGACTTAGGTACAAATGTTCCTGCTCATCACACGATGAGAACAATTTGCGGGATTCGAACCCGCGCGGCGGCGTAATAGTCAGATGTATGGCACTTATAATTTTAAGTACCCAAATATTGAAACAAAATGCAGTTAGTCCTGTCATATTGGACACCAATCACATACATTGCTCTGTAAAGTCACTTTGCAGTGCAAAGTAAGTAGCCAATGCACTTGTGTTATGGAAATCAGACACAACGGTGGTACCACAACACCCAGATCCGAGACAATATAGAAAATATCGTTTTCCACATTGACCCGACCGGGAACCTCACGAGATGGCAACGCTTGAAACCAGCGTGCTAGCCACTCGACCACGGAGGTCGTCATGCAGTGAATTTTTGCACGTAAATGTTTTTTTACGATCCTTACCGTGAAAGACACGGGGTTGTGTATCAGATAGAGATCCACATACGTCTGGTTTAGGCGCTCCAAAGACTTCCTCAGCGCCCCCACCACGTCTCGCTTTTCATTCGTGGCCAGCTAAAATAAGACAAAAACCATTATAAAAACAAATTGGATAGCTAAATTAGAGACATTTCAATTCCAGAGGGCAGATTCTCGAGCAGTTTGTATACGAAAATAGTTCATCGATCAAATTTTCTTGGTCAAAGATTTTTTTTCTTGATATCTCAAGAAAATCTTGTTTCTAAATGCATAGAAATCACTTTTCTATGCATGATTTGATGATGATTTTGTCCGTGTGGTAGTTTTTACGTGCGGATATAGTACCTACTTGATTTTTAGGTAAAACGGATAAAATCGCAATTGAATCACAGTTTGATTTTTTTATTTTTCTTTGTAGAAACTAGCCTATTATATTTTTCTTATCGTTACTTTCTGCGACAGACACATCGAATTAAATTCTTTAAATAATTATCTACTACTCAACTATTTGGCGCAGTGACGAACAAAAAAACATACCTTGGTTACAATGAAGATGTTTTCCCTAGGCACTTTCGTCTTCATCAAAGCTCTGCCTATCTGGTCCTCATTTTTGTAAGCTGCTGCCGTGTCGATGAGACGGTAGCCGGCATCCAAAGCCCAGGTTGCCGAATCTTCTACCTCGCTGTTCCTTGCTTCTTTTTGGCCATTCTGGAACATTCAAATTTCTTTTTTCAGTTTCATCAAGCGAAAGTAGCCAATAAAAAGTTTACTTATTGCACACTAGCCCTTATTACAACGGCATAAGACACCGCAGTGTTTGCTTTGACCTGCTGTTGTCCGTACATACGATAATAAAAAGTATTTCAAATAGCCTTGTCTTTCCAAAAAAAGTCCGAGTAAAAAAAAACACAGCACAGGTTCACACATGCAGGTTAAGGAACTATTGATTTTTTAGTAGGCGTTGCGTATGTAGTTCATTTGCTTAATATATTATGTCTGGAGCGATTAAAATACGGATGTGTTTGATTATTGATATTCAGCCCTATAATAATAACTTGATAAAATAGTTTGATCATTCTATACTAATATTATAAAGCTGAAGAGTTTGTTTGTTTGTTTGAACGCACTAATCTCAGGAACTACTTGACCGATTTGAAAAAATATTTTTGTGTTGGATAGCCTATTTATTAAGGAAGGCGTTAGGCTTTAAAACATCACGCTGCGATGGGAGGGGAAGAAGCAAACTCAAAACGCGTGTACGAAGTCGCAGGGGACCTAGTTCGTTATAATTTGTATGAGACAATCCGTAAATAAAATAATCAAGAAAGGTAACTAAATATACTTATTCCGTAATAGGAAGTGCGAAAAATATGTAATATTTATGCTAACTAATTTGTATCATAATTACCTCATCAAAACCAAGAAAGGTGCCGAGTCCGATCGCTGGGATGGAGCCCCCATCGTTCAAGGGGAATCGGGGTGCTTTGCCACCATCTGTTTTATCTCCAAGCTGGAAGAAATTGCTGTTTAGAAAAATTGCGCCAAAATTAAATTCTGCAACAACCAATAATAAAGCTGGCTGGTTCTTAGTTCAAAGGATCAGCATAGCTATCCAACGCGGCAACGCAGCCAGCATCATAGCCTCCTTGCCGCAAGGAAATGGTTTCGTTTTTGAATAGGTAGATTTTAACTTATATTTTATGTTGCATGTCTTATTTTTAATTTTTATCTTTATTAGTGGTAAATGATAATTTTGTTTACAATAAATAAAATAAGAAGAAAATTACTTGCTTTGATTGCAATAAGTTGCATTTACTATGATTTATGAATTTGGTTTTATATGAATATCTAGACTTATAATGGAGCTGAAGAGTTTGTGTACTTGAACGCGCTAAGGCTTATAAAACCGGCCAAGTGCGAGTCGGACTCGCGCACTGAGGGTTCCGTGCCAACGTTACCTGAATTAAATTACCTAGAGGTTAAAATGACAGAGGTTCCTAAAACCATTTTCTTTTAAAGTCTAACGTTTCATTGCTAGACGCTTCCAAAGTGGTAAAATAGGCGTCCCCCCCATCTAACTTCTAAACTAAACGAGTGTAAATTTTGAAAAACAAAATATTATGTAGATCTTAACAAATACTTTCAACGAAAATTGGTTTGGACAGGATCGGACGAGAAGTTTTTAAGATAAAGCACATTTTCAACAACCGCAAACATAACTTTGTTCTTCATACAAACACTATGAAAAACAAAGTTATGTTTGCTGTGAAAAAAAAATTTGTGGTATTTTGGCTTAGTGGAAGTAAGTGCGTCCTTAATTCAGTTAAAGTTGGCACGGAACCCTCAGTGGGCGAGACCGACTCGCACTTAGCCGGTTTTTTAGTGTAATCAGACATATTTTGACTAAGGGTTCAGCCGTACAGTGCTAGTTTCATCAAATTTGCGATGTGTGTTATATGAAAATAATTAAAAAACATAATAATAAAATAATTTAAAAAATTAAAGCGCCCTTAGAAAACTGACTGAAAAGCTAAAAAAAATGTTTGTCCTCTGTTTAGAAGGAACAAACTCATTTGGAGTCGGTGCGGTCGATTGGTGTTAAATTATTTTATTTCTTGGTTCAACATTTGTAGTGGTCTAACCTAAGTACAGGCAGACATCTTAAGTTAATTATAGTTTAAAAAAACTAAAAAACACGCTTTTATAGCTAACCGAACTAAAAAGTAGATAATAATTTTTAATTACATAGAGTTAATATTATCGTAGTAGAAGATCGAACAATCAATCATCACTTATTACTCTAAAATAAAATTATAATAAAATTTAAGTTATTAGGAAAATAATTCAATTCAGAGTAAAAAGGGTGCATTTTACTATATTTTCATAACTTTTTACCATGTGCTTTAGAATGTTTTTAACACTCACAGTGTCATATGTTATATTCATAAAGATGAAATAAGAAACCAAAAATTTGCGCACGGGCGGGACTTGAACCAGCAACCTTTTGGCAAACCGGGCCAAACGCTCTTACCAATTGAGCTACCGTGCTGTTAGTCTGACCCTGCGAAATTTGTGGTCTCTTATGAAAACGTCAATTGCGTGACGCTTAGCGCCATCTAGCCGTCTGTTTATGAAACAGATGGCCCAAGCAGTTATTCTTTACAGAATAAATTCAACTTGGAAATTGATGTCGCTTCGCTATCTAATGCTTTAGAATGTTTTTAACACTCACAGTGTCATATGTTATATTCATAAAGATGAAATAAGAAACCAAAAATTTGCGCACGGGCGGGACTTGAACCAGCAACCTTTTGGCAAACCGGGCCAAACGCTCTTACCAATTGAGCTACCGTGCTGTTAGTCTGACCCTGCGAAATTTGTGGTCTCTTATGAAAACGTCAATTGCGTGACGCTTAGCGCCATCTAGCCGTCTGTTTATGAAACAGATGGCCCAAGCAGTTATTCTTTACAGAATAAATTCAACTTGGAAATTGATGTCGCTTCGCTATCTAATGCTTTAGAATGTTTTTAACACTCACAGTGTCATATGTTATATTCATAAAGATGAAATAAGAAACCAAAAATTTGCGCACGGGCGGGACTTGAACCAGCAACCTTTTGGCAAACCGGGCCAAACGCAATTGGTAAGAGTTCAACATCAATTTCCAAGTTGAATTTATTCTGTAAAGAATAACTGCTTGGGCCATCTGTTTCATAAACAGACGGCTAGATGGCGCTAAGCGTCACGCAATTGACGTTTTCATAAGAGACCACAAATTTCGCAGGGTCAGACTAACAGCACGGTAGCTCAATTGGTAAGAGCGTTTGGCCCGGTTTGCCAAAAGGTTGCTGGTTCAAGTCCCGCCCGTGCGCAAATTTTTGGTTTCTTATTTCATCTTTATGAATATAACATATGACACTGTGAGTGTTAAAAACATTCTAAAGCATTAGATAGCGAAGCGACATCAATTTCCAAGTTGAATTTATTCTGTAAAGAATAACTGCTTGGGCCATCTGTTTCATAAACAGACGGCTAGATGGCGCTAAGCGTCACGCAATTGACGTTTTCATAAGAGACCACAAATTTCGCAGGGTCAGACTAACAGCACGGTAGCTCAATTGGTAAGAGCGTTTGGCCCGGTTTGCCAAAAGGTTGCTGGTTCAAGTCCCGCCCGTGCGCAAATTTTTGGTTTCTTATTTCATCTTTATGAATTTTTACCATGTTTTTTTCATAACTCTCCACACATAGATAGTTGCATGTAGAATAATTGTAACATTTAATATATCAAGCACCCCACGCTTTTTACTCTGAATTGCATTATTCTCCTAATAACTAAAATTTTATTATAATTTTATTTGGAGTAATTAGTTTTGTATGATTGATTGTCGATCTTCTACTACGGTAATATTAACTCTTTGTAATTAAAAAATATTTTCTTCTTTTTAGTTTGGTTAGCTATTAAAGCGTGTTTTTTTATTTTTTTTAAACTATAATTTATATTTCATTTTTTAGTTCGATGTTTCAATTAATTATTTGCGGACATGCGACACGCGATGGCTCTATTTTATCTTACTCCCTTACAGAGGATCCACGGAAGAATTTATTAATTCTGGCGGTCCTTATAAGGATATTGAGAAACTGTTATTAAATTATTGCATTGTCATCGGTCCTTGATACGTGTGCAAAGTTTCAAATTAATCAAACTTCTGGAAATTGGTGAAAATTATGCTCAAAGATTCCGTTACATACATACATAGATACAACCCAAGCTAATAAAAGCGTGGTAAAAAGCTGGTTCTTTTAACAGTAAAAGAAACAGGTAATATTATCTACACTTATGACTTAGTTTAGTTACACACTTAACTAAAATAAAAAGCTATGGTTACTCACAGAATTAGCTAACAAAGCGGCAAACATAAACACTATTAAATACATCCTGCTATATCGACTGCTGCTGCTGAACTGAATTGAAATATTGAGCAATCCCTACACAACAACTTTGAAAAAACAAAGCACATAAATATGCCTTATTGTCATTGCGATAAGAACTAACAATTTGATCGTAAAAACTTTGTATCGTTTGCTATAGCTCGATCATATCAAAATGACCTCACGACCTTAAGGAAACAAACACATTAAATACAAAAGTTTGTTCCGAAAATTCCTAGTAAGGTTTTATCAGTAGTAGGGAATTTGAAGAAATCATTAAATTGGTAAACATATTTTTATGAGTAAGTCTCCACCACAAAACTTTACAATGTTACATAAATAAAAAAACATGCATCAGACAACATCAATTGTCGTGGTTTAGAATTAAGGTTTTTTTTCCTTGTGTTGTGATAACCACCTTGTGTTGAGTTTGTGAAGGAAGTGTCTTCCGTAAACACTCAAATATCTAATAAACATCCATGACTTTGGTACAAATGTTCGTGCTCATCACACAAACATTTGCCCCTTGCGGGATCGAACCCGCGACGGCCGGTATAGTAGTCAGGAGCGCTAACCACTCACCACACCAAACGCGTCGTTAAATGATAGGATTTCCCACGTAAAATACATTATGCAATGTCTTACGAATTAGATCGAAGTAAGCAGTATCGATTTCATGAATATAATTTTATTTATTTGATGCTTTTATGGTAGGTACTCAGTTTATAAATTACACACTGAACATTATCTGGGTAATTTTATTTGTGCCAAAGAAGAGCATACTATGTATTATATCTTGTGTGTAAGAGCTATTATTATGTTTAATATTATAGCTATTTTAATGTTTCTATGACTAGAGGTAAGATTAACTTAAGTTTTTTTTTAATTGAAAAAACTTTAGGTGACTGCAATGAAGTAGTCGAGTTATACAAAGTTCAAACTTCTATGTTAGCATCTCAAGGTAAGCAGGTTCGGTTCTCGGTCTATGCTTGACGGCATTCTCTTCTGGTATCTTGTGACTAATAAAATAAGGTCCCAAATCGCTTACGCTATGTTCGTAGAACGCGTTGCTTGTTAATATGATAGGCATTTTGCAATCACTAAGCTTTTTATATCAAATGATCTATGTATTTATAATGATATGTAGAATGTCAATGAACTATAAAATCATGTACTTTTCGAGAGGCTACCTACATAAAAGTCAGTTTTTTAAAGACAAATACCTAATTATTTATCTAGCTAGAACAATGATACCGTATTTAAAATAGACGACGCCTCGCGAACTAAAAGGGTACACAAACATGACACCGTTTGATTAATGGATGTCAATGGATTGACATCACATCAGATATCAGTTTCGGAACAGAGTCATAGAGTAGCTTTCTTTATATATTTTTTAAGGTATGTAGGTACATTACAAAAGGCTCGTTGACTTAATTTTAAAAACGAGTTAACCACTTAGCTTTGTAGTATAACGATCAACTAAAACATTTTATTTTTAGAAATATTATATTTTACAATATAAAATAATGATCTAATAAATGCATTTTAAATGGATCTCGTGAATGCTTGAAATGTCATGGCGCCAACATCAGAGTCACGTTCACTGCTATGCATTCACGATCACGTGACCACATTTATATTCTTTAATCTAAATAAATAATAATCTTTTACTCAAATAAATAAAATAATATTTATTACTACACAAAAGTCATGTGGCATCATGTAAATGGGATGATTCCTTCAAATAACATGCTTACAGTAAGCTATTTTCGTGGTACCACCGTTGTGTCTGATATCCATAACACATGTGCATTAGCTACTTACTTAGGGATCTGAGGTGGAATTGTGTAAAGCAATCGTATTCATTTGACAGTTCAAAACGTACGATATGATCTGTCTAACCCTTTGTTCTTCGCCATTTGACAGACCATACCGTACGTTTTGTACTGTCAAATGAATACGATTGCTTTACACAATCGCTCCCCAGAGCATTTTTTCTGTTACAATGATTTAATGGTCTCCCTCACGGATGTGTTTATCAACAGTCTTTTGTTATAGTTTTGTTGTGTCCCGCAACGTAAACCACCACACTATAATGATCGTTAAAACATTGTTGAAAAAAAAATAGTATGCTATATACGTATATGTATATACTTTTCATAACTTTTAAATTAATATCAGTTAATATTTATTAACTATTTGGTTTAAAAAGACCGCATTGATCAATGACGAATTGCCTGATGTGGCTCGCGGATACACACCAGTTGGGTGCTTTCTATGTGGAAGTACGTAAAATTACTGGGACTTCTGTGCGAAGTAGTCTGCCATATAATCACGCGATGGGGCTCAAAAAGTTTCGGATAAGCAGCTTAGGATAGTCAGCAGATAGATAGTACATATTGTGGAGCAGACTTTGACTACATTCGATCCATCACCCATTTCCCGGAAAATATCAGGAGCCTCGAAGAATTGCTGTCACTGGATGAAATCAAAAAAGCCATAATAGTGCAATAAAAAAAAAAAAGCAGTTGGCATTGCTGGTGAACTGCTTATATGTATACGGCGGACAGCAACAGCTGCATGTAACCTGGCAATTATTTCGGCGTATTTTAGACGAAGAATAAGTCCCGCCCGGTAGGGATGGCGATCTGAGATCGATTAATCGAAGAATCGATTTTTCGAGCAGAAAATATCGATTTTTTAAATCGATATGAAGTACTGTGTCGATTCACTGAATCGATATATCACCCTTGAAAATCGACATTCGATTTTTTCTGTTTTGGTATAAACCATACAATTATTTGCATTTAGTTGAATGTGCCTGAATTATAAGAAGAAGAACAAAAGAGCTCCATTTATCATCACGTTCACCCAATCGCCATGATGTATATGAGTATCGTTGGATCATCTGTTCCTTGTGAGCGCCTGTTTTCAATTGCTGGAAACATCGCAAGTGATGAGCGTAACCGCTTGGATCCCAAAAGGCTTGACAGACTGTTGTTTTTAAAAAGTTTAGATATTGAGCATTGGGAACTATAGATAGTTCCCAGTTATAATTCCCAATGCTTAATATTTAAAATTTTAACTCTTACCTTATTTTTTACTTTTTTGCAATCAATAAAAACATTCAGTATATAAATACTTTTTTTTTTATAGTTGATCTTATAGTTTGATACGGTAATAAAAATAATTGTTATTTTTAAAATACCTGATTTTATTGATAAGATATCGTTAATTGCAATATTAATCTTGTTTTTAGTAAAATTGATACAAATTTACATTGTAAACGCAAACTTGAAAAAAAGATCGATTTTTTAAGAATCGATTTTGTAGGCCTCGATTTTTTCGTGAATCGATTCATTAGACTACGATTCGAATCGATTTAAAAATCGATATTTTTCGTAAAGAATCGCCATCCCTACGCCCGAGTACAAGATGTCTCGCATACAGACACTTTATAAGAACAAAGGGGACCGTCTGCAACCCTTACAGGCAGGGTATATCGCTCCTCTCTGTTTCTGCGAAGGCATTCGCTACAGTACTTTTTAACCGACTTTTACTAATTCGACCGAGACTCGGACACTCATTTCGGGTTCCTCCCAGACAGGGGCACTTACGAGGCTATATTTTCTATTCACCAACTACAAGAAACAGACGTACTCAGTACATCCACAGTGCACAAACGAAAACTGTGGGAGAGGTATATGTTCAGCAGTGGACGTCCTTTGGCTCATGATGATGATGAGCTTAAAGAAAAAAGTCGCGAACAAGGTCAGTCACTTTATTCGGCCAAATCTAAATATACAGGATTATAGTTTTCTTGTTTTTTCTTAAGAAATTGAATAATATTTTTTAATAAACGGTTTCTTTTTATTAACCGTTTGTTAACTCTCTGCAAGTTATGAATTGTTCTATTTTTATTTGCAATTATATGACGGCAAGATATGATTTCTGACTTTAAAAAATTTTCTCTCGCTGAAAGTTTTAATTGAAAACTGGTGATTCCCGGAGCTCCTGAAGGCGTGACCTGAAATAAGACAGACGTTTAGATAACAATTAAAGCAACAAATCTGATGATTATCTGATTTATATTTTCTTTAATTGCCTTTGATTTTTTTTGCGGATTTGTTGTTGACATTTTTTTAATTATTTTACTTTGTGCGGGTTCAATCTGAAATTAAAATATATTAAATTAGTAGTTATAATATGTACATACCAAATCACGGAAGCAATTAGGATAAGGAACTATTAAAATCAAACATTATACTATTGGTTACCTCTAAACACGCTGTTGTTTGTTCATGTACGTCATTTGATTCGTCTGATACTACTTCAGTCACGTTTTCTGTAAGTGGTTCAATCTGTAATTTAAATAAAAATTGTGATATTATAATGTGGTATAGTATAGCACGTGCTTAAACTTATATTATATACATATTAATTTGTATTTACTTGCAGTTTTGGGATAGCTGTTCTACTTAATCGACGTCTTTGCGAATTTCCCGTAATTTCATCTTTGTCGAAATGGATTGAGCAAACAACAGAGTTTTTACGGGGCATGTACACATGCTCTTTTCTCTCCCTTGCAACAATTGAAACCCATTCCGCACACAGAAATGGATTCGCTGGAAATCTGCAAGTAAAATGGTAACAGGTGAAACATAATTGTGACCAAGCTTTTTTACTCCTACCAGTTCATACAGTTCTTACACACTTTAAGTAAACGGGAGATTTTATTTATTTAAGCATTCTAATAGTAAAAATATTTTCTTTCTACAATGATTCAATGTTAAATAGCTTAAAAAATACTTTGTTAATACACGACATACGGGGATTAACGTTAATATTAAATACTTTAAAAAAACTTTTGTAAGTCTTGGATCATACTGCAATAAAAAAAAAACGGCCAAGTGCAAGTCGGACTCGCGCACTGAGGGTTCCGTGTCAACTTTAAGTGAATTAGGGAATCCACTTACTTCCACTTAGTAAAATACCACAATATTTTGTTGACACCAAATATAACTTTGTTTTTCAAAGTGTTTGTATGAAAAACAAAGTTTTGTTTGTGGTTGTTAAAAATTTGCTATATCTCAAAAACTTTTCGTACGATCCCGTTTGAACCAATGTTCGTTGGAAGTATTTGTTAATATCTACATTTTAATTTACAATCGCTTAGTTTCAAAGTTAGATACGCCCATTTAACCACTTTGGAGGCGTCTAGCTATGGAACGTTAGACTTTAAAAGAAAATGGTTTTAGACCTGTCTATAGACACGCATAGGTTTGACAATATTTTTTTTTTGTTTTAGTTTTATGTATGGAAGTATTAAATGTCATTATTTTTTAATTTTTGTATGAGAATCGTAAAGCGATTTACAGGGTACATCTTCCTACCGAATTTCGACAGTGTGATGCTTATAGTTACAGAATAAAGTGGCTGTGACATACGGACGGATAGACAGACAGACAGACTTGACGAAACTATAAGGGTTCCGTTTTTTGCCATTCGGCTACGGAACCCTAAAAACGACATAACACCATAAAAAGTGGAGGAATATTTTGTTTGAAAATTCTTAAAATTTATAAATATATCTCGAAAAGTACGAAAATTCGGCTTCCATATATAGGATATATTTGGATAGACCTGGATGTGAGGCTATTAAAAAAAATTGGACGTCTCTGTTTTGGCCACCCTTTATATACATATCACAGAGACGGATACAAACATACATGTCCATAGACATAAGTTTTAGGGTCGTGCGGGCGGTAAAAAAACAATAATAACACTCTACTCCATGTATGACACTGTCTTAGAAAAATTGACGTTTCGATAAATATCGGCCATGTTGGTGCGTGGATTGGCTATGAAACAAAACTTGGTTATTTTATTGAAAATACTTCGACTATGAATAGTAGGCATTATTAATTTAAATTTACTTACCGAAAATATGATATTCCATTAGTAACATTTTTCTTTCTATAATTGTTTCTGCAGTTTTTAAACGCGCACTGAGGCATGATGTATTGTTTGTCGTGAGTTGTGTGTGACACGTATAAACGCTGACGCCGTCAAAAACAAACTAAGCCATAGATAAGATCCCACTTTGTGCGGCGTTATTTGCTCGCCAATTAGAGTCTCATAGTCTGTGATCTAGTTCTAATCCTTTATTAAATAAATATTTAGAACAAGCTTTTCAGACTGTAGCTTGAGTATAGTAAAAGAAACAAAAAGTAATTAATTGTCATCACAGAATGTTATATTAAATTATTCAAAACTGCGCCCTCTATATTTTAGTTCCAAAAAAGGTTTCGCTAGCTAACGTCTTACAGCACACTTTGTATCTATCTAATCAATGTCAGCTAGACGAGACGAGCTAGTTTTGCTACTCATCACTAGATGTCTCTAAACTAATGAACCTCATTTTTTTGTCCGCTCGCCAATAGATGGCGCTACCTGTTTTAAATATAGCATGATGATTTTATCTTGCAAATTGCATTTGATTATCATCGCCGTCTCTATACGGCTCAACTGCCATTTTAGCGAATTAGAATCGGCGAGTGATCATTACGAATGATGTACGATCTTTATTAGAACGAGTGTAGGATTATTTGCTTTTTCATGCCTGTTACGATTGTATGTAATGATGGCGGCTTGTTCTTAACACTTCAATTTTATTATTGTTTGTTCGTTATTATTAGTTAAATAATGAGAAAAAGGTAAGTACGTAATGATAGTTTTTTATTGCAATAAGATAAAAGATAACATTGTATATTTTTGAGTTTTTTGCATTTTTTTCAATACAACAAAGGTTTTGACCTTTTTTTAGATGTTAGTATTTTTGTTCATCTGTGATATTGACTTTACCGAGTGTTACTTAACCTACTAACTAAAATGACATACCTGTAATACCACTTCCACTTCCATTCTCAGGTAGGCATGCGAGTCATCGTCATTATTTCAGCCAAAGGACTTCCACTGCTGAACAAAGGCCTCCCACACGGTTTTCCACAGCGACCGATCACAAGCGGGCTGCATCCAGTTTGGTCCTGCGATCTCAGTGTCACGTGGACGTCCTACACCACGTCTTTGGTCGAAGAGTCTCCAATCTAAAGCATTTCTACCCCAACGGTCATCAGTTCTCAGAGTATAGGTAATAACAAAACGTTAATGATCTTTGAAATGATCGAAAACTGACCTTAGTTACCTACTTATTTACCGACTCCAAAAAAAGGTGGTCATCATTTCGACCTGTATGTATGTGATACCGTAGAATTGGATATTTGAGTATGTTGATCTCTTAAGGCTTCCAAACATGTGCAAAAATTCTTAAGTGTATGTTTGTTTAAGGATATCTCGATAGCGAGAAGTCATAGCGAGATCATTCTTTATTAGTTCAATCACGTATATTTGAACTTACGATACCTACAGTGAAAGTTTTATCAAAATCAGTCCAGTACTTTTTGGATTATGAGTAATAACTAAAAATCGTGAAATAAAAATAAACTCAGTTACGTTTGTGAAAAAATCGCTGTTTGGAAAACGTTACGTTAGTAAGATGATACATAAGTATTACATATAGGCTTAATTTTGCAACGTCAGATAAGAATTTAAAATTATAGACAACTGTGGAAACGATATATTTAGATATACATTAAAGCACTTTGACCAACATGTATTTCTTATGAACAAAATGTTTCCTTAAATCACTAAGATTCCTTTGAGAATTTACTTTTATCACTGCTTTGGTTTAGTTCAATAGTGTGTGAGTTTGCAGATTCATAGATGTTATTATTTATTTAAGGGAGACGCCCTTGTCATGTCGTTGTGTGTAAGAACTTTCCTTATTTCGTAACCAAGACCAAGATACAGCTAATAAGACTGGTTGGTTCCTAGCTCAAAGGATTGGCATAGCTATTCAACGCGACAACGCAGCCAGCCAGCATCATAGCCTCCTTGCCGCAAGGAAATGGTTTCGTTTTTGAATAGGTAGATTTTATGTTTGTTTATGTACTGTATATTGTATATGTTGCACGTCTTAGTTTTTTTTTGTCCTTGTTCATCAGACCAAATGTTCGGTGACCTGATATAGGTCAAATCGATTTGAGTAAAAATATTTTAACAGTTTTTTTATTCAGCATAGAAACCGGACTATCATTTTTTCTTCACTTATATTAAAGAAATAATTACCTTAGAATTAAAAAAATAAATAAATAAATACCCTTTGGTTATTTGTATTCCACATTTTTCAAATATTTTATTGTGCTGAATGGGCCTTTAAATTTTATCAGTTAAAACGAGGTGTCCTAATATTTATTTTTAGTGTGCAATTGCATAATTGCCTCGCTTGCTTAGTCTTTGCTAGACACCCAAAGCTTATTATTTGCTAATTCGTTCCACGATCAATATTAACTTTTTAATTATCATCAACGCGACGAAACATGAGTTCCTTGCATTTCTCCCAAGCGATCACTTGTAGGTTTCAAATGCACAAAAGTGACTTGTAGAATTCCGAACGTTTAATTAAAAAACTCCGCAAGTTCCGTTTTTTTATCTTTGTTTTACGAAGAAGTCTTATTTCTTCCCCTTTTCGCGTTAATGGTTGTTCTGTGCTGCGTTTGAACGATTAGCAATTGGTACTTCAGTAAGTTAGTCTATGATATAAATATTAATTATATTGTTATAATTGTTTTGTTCAGTGACATCCAACTCAGGAATGATAATATGAGTTATGCTTATTCTAAAAAAATATTCGTTTAAATTTATATGCAAGATCTATAAAAGAAAACCTCTTAATAAAATTCTAAAAAATTACAAAACAAATGAGGAATCTCGTATCCTCGCGCGTATTTACAAAATACTACGCCGCCGTCAGCTATCAAGCTACGAAGAGGCGACCTGGCTTCGGTACTTAGTTTTTGTTGCTAGTATCGCAGTAATAAATTGTTTTTTTTTTTGTATTGGACACCTATCACATACATTGCTCTGATCCCAAAGTAAGTAGCCAATGCACTTGTGTTATGGAAATCAGACACAACGGTGGTATGTATGTATGTATGTGATTGGTGTTTTTTTTGGTCATCAGTATCGTTAGTTCAACCATTCCTGAGTCTGGCGCCGCTGGACAAAACAACACCCTGTATTAGTATAAGCCTCCTATATTTTCCTTGTAGTATAAGGCATTTGGGGATCATCATCATTACCAGCCAAAGGACGTCCACTGCTGAACATAGGCCTTTCCCACGGTGTTTCTACAGCGACTGGTCGCAAGCGGTCCTCAACCCATCTATACTAATATTATTTTGCTGAAGAGTTGTCTGTTTGAACGCGCTAATCTCAGGAACTACTTGGACTGATTTGAAAAAAAAATGTGTTGGATAACTTATTTATCAAGGATGGCTTCAAGCTATAAAACCGGGACCTCTTAGTACTAAATAAAGACAAAAGTGTTATCCTGCGATATTTATAAGGCTACCTGTCTATCTTGTCGGTGGACGTCCTAAGTAAATAAGGATACGGAAATCATCCAGGCATATACACAAAAGTCCTGAAAGAAAATATTAAAAAGCTAAGACAATTTATTTCCGGCAATGCAAAGAAATTTTTGCATTCAGATGAATATGTAAGTTCATTTAATTATCAAAGAATTATCATATCAGTTGTATTTATGTTGAAGGTAAAAGGTACTTACTGTCACCATAATTTAAAAGTAAATACAGAATTTCTATGAAAGTCATAAGTAAGGATCGATTTTAACTTCGACAGATTATAGGAATGAATAAGTGTAAAACCGGTTTTAAAATTACATTTACATTAATGATTTCTGACAAATTAGGAGATACGTAGAAGAACTAAGGTAACGGACATAGCCTTGAGAATCAGTAAGCTTAAGTGGCAGTGGGCAGGGCACATAGCGCGAAGAACTGATGGCCGTTGGGGCAGGTAAGTTCTGGATTGGAGACCCTTCGACCAAAGACGCAGCGTAGGACGTCCACCGACAAGATGGACAGACGACCTTATAAAGATCGCGGGATCAAACTGGATGCAGACCGCTAGTGATCGGTCGCTGTGTAAAGCCGTGGCGGAGGCCTATGTTCAGCAGTGGACGTCCTTTGGCTGATAATAATGATGATGATGAGGTGTCGAATATTCCTTATCAGACGTTAGTAAAATCAATTCTTAGTAGCTTACGCAAGTAAAAAAGCTAGTTACAACCCTCCTCTTGTCTTAAAGTACACTTAAAAATGGCCCTAATTAAAAACGCCCTGAGAGATTTTTTACTCTTAAACACTTACAGGGTGGAAAGGGGGGTGACACGGGTGCTAGGGTGGTCTGCAGGGTTATTAGGTAACTACTTATGCACTAAGTATGATATGATTGCTTTGTATAGTAAGTTTTTATTTTGGAAGCTCCAAGTAACTAAGCTGAACACAAAATTAACAACCATATAGGTAATTATATTTTTGTTTTGGAACCGGGACGCAACCGCAACCGGTACTTACTAGGTAGGTAATTGTGAAACAGGCCTGATGCGTCCGCTATTTTACTAGCAAGAAATTGCTATATCGGATTGCTATCGCTTGTTTCTTAATAGCCCTCTGTCATTTAATCAACCGAAAAAGATCTTCTTTATTATCTGCAATTGGCTACATGTTTGATTAAGGTTTTCATTTTAGCTGTGTAATGAATAATTACCTAGGTTGCCATTATTTGTTTTATTTAAGGGTTATTATTATACTAATGGCTCGTTTCACAATGTCCTAATAAGTTCTGATAACCATTATCTGTTCAATTCTTCATACGAAACGACCGACGTTCCATTTTTGAATTACTCGTTGGTCAGTCCTTATTTGTAGATGGTGAAACGGGCCCTTAGTATGAAAGATTTAACAGGTTTGTGTGACATGGAATGGGAATGTAAGTGTCAAGTAAAAACCAAATATTATAGTAATTGATAACCAGAAAACTGTCGATAAGACGAATTTAAAATACCAAGAAATCTGACATATAGTCAATAAAGGCCTTTTTTGCAAATAGACTCACTGAGGGTACTTTTACACGTCCCAATATAAACCCTACCACAGCTTCGGGACAATTGTGGGCTAGTGCTGAGAAGAAGCTGCGCAAGAAACTCAGTCACTATTGTCAATGCCTCTTTACAAAAGATTTACAATGTTAGTAATATTACAAATGTAATAGGATCAATTTACTTTCAATTAATTTACGTATTCATCTGTTTGGTGGGTGGAACCTTTGATTTGTGTGGTATTAAATTATTTTTAGAACTTCAAAAAAGCTATACAAACATTTTTAATCCTACGTTTAATTAAACATAAAAAAATAGTGTTTTAAGCACTTACGTTAATATTTATGTGACCACCATCTTCGTTTACTTTGATTTCCTATTGTATTTTATCAGTATTTTAAATCGAATTTATATCGAATAATAGATAGATCAATTTAATTTAACATTTAAATAAACTTAATCCAGAAAAACTTAAAATATCTGTCTTTGAATCCTCACCACAAAATAAACCAGTCAAGCAGGATCCAATTCCTGCAAAATTCTTTCCTTCTTCTTCTTCCTGCAAGTTTCTTTAGTTTAAAGCATTAAACTAAAAAAACTCACAATCACTAAAGCTTTTATCAAGAAAGCTCCAATCGACGGAAAGTATAAATCAAGTTTTCTAAATAAATCATGTAAAAACTATTTCTGACACACTAAAAAAATATTTGTTTGAACAAAAAAAAATGTATTTCATCACCTACCTAATTATGTCACTAAATATCGAACAATCCTTTTCACCACCCATTGTAAAATACACACGCCCCTTAAAAAACCTGGACATCACCGCTTCGGACATACAACGAAATGACAACTTTACTTTTATTTAAATTCAACAAACAACATTACATTATAATAAGCGGCCGAAAATAATATAAAACGAGAGAAAATGTGGACCAGGAAAAAATGGCTACGCCCACCACAGGGCTTGTGGAGACCACGCCTCTTAGTAGGGGGGATGGCGACTCGATTTGCCAGTTCCAACTCAGTTTTGCGTACCGCCATACGAGTTCCGAGCTGAGTTTTCCATTTACACACTCAAAAGAGGTTTTTCACACTTTTCCCGCGTATTTTTGACAGTTGACAGTTTGTTTTTTTTCCGCCGCGAAATCGTTTACGGCCAGTGTTGGTGTGTGAGTGAAATGTAGACATAGTTTAAGTTGAGAAGTTCTTTTTTCTGTTATGCCGGAATTGTGTGGGATTTTCAGCTGAATTTTGGTTGAGGTATGTTTATGTTACACTTTATGGTACAACCCTATTATTATACGATCATTATTTTTTTTAATTACAAAATTGGCAAAAGCTCTAGGTAAAAAAAAAACTAATGTATGGTAACAGTCTGAAAAATGACTGATAACGCAAAATAAAATTTGTTTGGTCCGTTGATTGAATAGAATATAACCTGTTTAACATATTTTTAATACATAACTCAACAGTCACGTTCTTCATTATAATTTTATCTACCTTAAAAGCTTGTTAACTGGCACGGGTGTCAAAAGTCCGCTAATAACACATTTTATTGCGAAAATATATTTCCTGTTTTTATTTCTAAAAACACTATGATTAATCTCCTTAATTAAGAAATAATTTTGATGAAATCCGTTATAAGTACTTGCAAGCGTTCTTTATCTATTTGTCAAACAAAAAGAGCTTTTTATTATTATAATATTTAATTAACACATTCTGTTCCGGATTATAAAAACACTAATTGGTACAAATACTTGTATTAATACTTAATTAAAGATAAGATATGTCATTAATATGTAAATTGGTAATAACGGAAAGAATTTTTCGGTACTAACGAATTAATATGCGGAATATTTTAGGATGGAATGTCTAAAGCTTTTTTAAGGCAATGGTTTTAATAGAGGCATATGTCAATGTCACTGTCTTATTACGGAAATGTAATTTTGTGATGATTTGTAAAAAAAAACGGGTTTGCACTAAGATGGAGTCATTTTAATAAAGTTTTTTTGATATAGGGTAAAACCCGGACAGTCTCCTCGGGGGTTTAGTTGCATCGATTGGAATTACTCTAGTTTCGCGAATGAAACACATGTAATTTTATTTATCTATCGAAAGACTCTGCAACTACAACTAAGTTGACCGTGTTGTATGTCTCTGTGCGATTGCATGGGACGGCTAGGTGCGATCAAAGTTTTTGCGGGATAAATGCCTTCTATCGCGACGAGGCATCTATCCTAAACGTAATTTTTATAGATTTGGCATCTATCCTCTTCATGGGATAGTTGTCCCAAAATTTAGAGGTCAGCAAAAATCGCCAATACTCTGGAAATATCAAAGATGATATTAATTCCTTTCATAACTTTGAAGATAATAAACCAAATTAGCTACCCGTTTAACAAATAAAGAATTTCGCTTTTTGTACTGAGAGATATAAAGTAATTTCAAAAAGTGGGGCATCAATCCAAGTTTTTCCTACTAATGGCATCATCTTATTGGCAAAATATAACAGCTATTAGATGATGATTGAAGATTCATAATAAGTTTTTAAGCCTTTTTAGATAACAACATGAAAACGATAAGGTACTGCCCACAAGGTGTTAAGAAAATCATGTAATTATTTAAAAAAATGGTTTTATTAGGAAAAAAAAGTAGATAAAAAATATTATTAGTAATATTGAATAACGATCTTGTTTTGAGAGCGTGCCAGATTTAGTTAGGTAATAATGCTTATAAAAAAATATGCGAATCCTGTTTGTGTCGGCGTGACAGTTTTAAATAATTTCAGTCAAAACAAAGTGTATCCTACACATAAAAGAAAGAAGTTACCTAAAATCGTTCAAGTAGTTTATTTAGTCAAACATTTTTCGTTGCGGCGCTGGACTTATAAGTCGTATCTTGATGTTTTATAGCTCAAAGCCTTTCTCGATAAATTAGTTATCTACATAAAAAGAGATTTTTAATTGTGTTTTATTTTAAATACAGATTATTTTCAAATCGGGCAAGTAGTTTCTGAGATTAGCGACTTCTAACAAACAAACTCTTCAACTTTATAATATTAGTATAGATACCCATTTTACGCCAATAACACTTGCTAATATAAGCATTGTTCGATCAATTTACGGTACTTCTTATTAAAACAAGTGTTTAACTATTGTTCGTAACCAACTAAATCGAGTAGCTGTGTAATTAAGTTCACGTAAGTTTTTTATTACATGCCATTTTACTTAAACTAGTTTAAGACTCGGATTGACCTAAATAACTAGATTGAAATTGATTTTAAAATATATTTTAGTGATAATGTAAATATGCGGCAGACAAATCAAATACAATTTGGTACAAAAAAAGGTTTGTTTCTTTTGATATCGCTTAAAAACAGAACCTACCTATATTAAATCATAATATTTATTTAAAAGCCTATATGAAGTATCTGGCACAAAATATTCATAAGTATATTATCTATTGCATTTATAGGTTGTAAAGAAAATACATAAAGTCACAATGTGAACAAAAGTGGGCTTATCCTTAAAAGAGATCTCTTCCAGCCAACCCATAGGTGTTGGAAATGTAATAGTTGCGGTGGTTTAGAATGTTTTAACACTCACAGTGTCATGTTTCATATGCATAAAGATGAAATAAGAAACCAAAATTTGCGAACGGGCGGGACTCAAACCAGCTCTTTCTGGCTAACCGGGCCAAACGCTCTACCAATTGAGCTACCGTACAAATTTTTGGTTTCTTATTTTATCTTTATGAATATTATTTTATTATTTATTATATGTATATGTTTTTAATAATAATATTTGACTAAATGCAATAAATATATATATACATTCAAATAACGTATTTTTCAATGTATGTTACATGAATATGCTGACAGACCCCTTTAATATCCTAGGTATGATAGATTATCTTTATTGCACATAGGTTAATTACGAATTCATTTCGAGAAAATGTACAATTTAGGCGGTATTATTTCATAATAATTAATGCCATTGCCATAATCAATACTGCCTTTTAAAATTATATATTTATTAATTCATGTTTGAAAATCTTTATAAATCCTTTAAAAAATCTCAAAAAGTACAGAATACAGAAATATCTATATAATATTATAAAGCTGAAGGGTTTGTTTATTTAAACACGCTAATATTAATAAGTACAGGAACCATCTGAAAACTTATTTTTGTTTAATTATCGAAAAGCTTTTAGCTATAAAACATCACGCTAAAACATATATATCAAAACGCGCGAACGCAGTCGCAGGGGACCGCTAGTATATCATCCAATGCATGATAACGTTTATATAAGATAGGTGATGTTGATAATTATAATAATACACAAAATAATATCTGCATAATGTTAAAAACTTAACCATAAAATTGCTTACAATGGACCGAAGAAAATGTATTGATTTCGAATAATAGCTCATTATATATAATCATTTGATTAACACCTGTGGTAACACAATAAAGATAACGTATAATTATATTTTCAGAAGCAACACATAAATTAATGATATTTACTTTAAAATCTTTATTTTAAAGACGTTACAATCGTTTTAAACAATGGTTTCTTTAATAACATAAGTGTTTATCAATTTAATAAACGCGTAGTTAACAAGTATCAATTATACCTATCTGTAAGCTTTGGATTTAACTTAGGGCTGATTTTTCAATAGTCAGATAAGAAATATTCGTCGAACAAAATACAATATGGCTAATTTGAAAACGTCACCTAATTGTCAGCAATTATAGGTACCTGCCTTTTTTAATCTGTCGCTTTTTAATTTATCTGTCTGATAAGTTTTATCTGACCAGTGAAAAATCTGCTCTGAATATAACAAAAATACGATCGAAAATAAAATAATAAAGAACTCGTGAAAAACTTTGACATTATTGTGCGTGTTCTTCATTTCACGAACTCAATCTATGCTTTCATAGTAATATTACAAGTTAAAGAGGTTTTTTAAACACGCTAAGTAAATGGTTTAAAATGTTTTTAACACTTGCAGTGTCATATTTTATATTGTTAAAGATGAAATAGGCCAAAAATTGCGCACGGGCGGGATTCAAACCTGCAACTTCTGGCTAATCGTTGCATATATGTATGTTACTTACTATTCATAAAGATGAAATAAGAAACCAAAAATTTGCGCACGGGCGGGACTTCAACCAAATTCTTGGCTAACCAGGCCAAACGCTATACTAATTGAGCTACCGTGCTGTCAGTCCAACTTTGCCAAATTTGTGTCTTATGGATACGTCATTACGTGTGACGTTAAACATTTTTGGTTTCTTATTTCATCTTTATGAATATAAAATATGACACTGTAAGTGTTAAAACATTCTAAACCATGTATCACTAAGAATTATCAGTAAAAGTAAAATTGCATCAAACGTTTTTCGACAAAAGGGAGAACCTAAACAGACGGGTAGGTAGCGCTGACGTCACGCATAGAGACCAGAAATTTCACGTGGTCGGACACCACGCTAGCTCGTTTGGAAGAGCGTTTGGCCCGGTAAGCCAAAAGGTGCAGGTTCGAGTCCCGCACGTGCGTTAATTTGGTTTCTTATTTCATCTTAACGATAAAGTAAATCCAGAAACTAATGCATTGGCCTGATTGATCCTGAAAAAAGTTTGCTATAGAGTTTCGATACTTTAATAGAGCGGAACTATATAGCATTTTGTTGCGACTTAGAGAGCGAGTAAGCAAAGTCACGGGGGGTTGCTAGTTACTGAAGGAAGTAGGCTCAATCTGGATATGGAACGGACTAATACTAAAGCTTAGTTTGGCGTTACTATACTCCGTTTTTTAATTAGATAGACCAGAATGACAGCTTTAATCGCACTTTTGGTTTTTAATTTTGCAAGCGTAGTGCATTAGTGTTGTGAAAATTCGATTGAGTGCGATTAATTAAACTTGTAATATTATAAAAGATGAAATAAGAAACTAAAAACCGACCGGTCAGACCGACAGCACGGTAGCTCAATTATTAGAGCGTTTGGCCTGGTTAGCCAAAAAGTTGCTGGTTCGAGTCCCGTGCGCAATTTTTGGTTTCTTATTTCATCTTTGAGAATATAAAATATGACACTGTGAGTGTAAAAATAATTATAAACTTGTGGGATTACTTTTCAATAATGTCATTTTATTTATTCGGATAAAGAATACATGTAAAACGTTGCAAAGAGCTATAAACAAACGAAATGATTAGAACAGTTGTTCTAATGAGTATAAAATCAGTCTTTTCTCTTGCAATAGCAATAATATTAATTACATAAATATATTAGTAATTAATAATTTGTAATTGATAATGTTGATACTTGTAAGAAACATGATACATGAAAGATCAGATTATAATTTTGTATTATGTTTAATCCATATATTTTATAATAATTCAGGCTAATAGTATTTCTACACAATACAAATTGAAAAGAAAACCATTAAATGAATATATAATCACATAACATAAAAAAACAATTGAATAAATAAAAAAAATGGATTACAATAAACTGGCCACCCACCAAATGTAATTTTGGTCTATCTTATTATAATCAGGGTATTAATGATTGTATTTCGTTTCTTTTAATATATAGAAAAAAAAAGACATACAGTTTTTGTTACAATTCATCTAGAATCGAGACCATTGTGTCCCCGCCCTAAGGGTTAATAGCATCGTCCGCCGCTAGATGGCGTTAGCTGTCCGATTTATCGATCTATGCTGCGCGCGAGCATGATTTACGTCGATCGCCCTGATAAACTGCATCGTGATCTATGTAAGGATCTATAGTTATACAAAACTGTTCGATTAATTTGATATAGCGACCTGTGTTTGAAATTTTCAAGTGAGTTTTTTTTGATAAGTTGATACTTTTCTATAACTAAGAGGATTGCTCAGTGACCAAATAATAAAACTATTCATTAATTAGGTAACGAAATATATAAAACTACGTAATTTAATCCATAAAAATCTGTTATTTATTTTGGTTAATAATGACATACATTGCTCTGATCCCAAAGTTAGTAGCCAATGCACTTGTGTTATGGAAATCAGACACAACGGTGGTACCATAACACCCAGACCCGAGACAATATAGAAAATAGTGATTTTTTGACACATAAGCATCTGATTTCGTAGGTTTTCTATAAGAACTTTTATTCAGCAATAAGAAAATATTTATTGTTCTATTTTGTCCTAGTTATCTGTCATTCTATTAGAAAAAAAAGTATCACAAACACTTTTTTTTTGTAAAAACCTAATAAAATAAATGAAATATGCACCAAAAACACACCAATTGTCTCGGTTTCGAAGTTAGGAATGTTCTTTCTTTTGTAACGAAGTACCAGACAACGATGGACGGGAGCGTCCCCAATAAAAAAGGTGCGATTTATTAAAATTGTAGTTAATATACAATCTCATTTCGTAAAATTACATCTTAGCATACTTGGTACGCAGACTTGAAATACTATCTAACAAGCGTCGTTGTGATTTTGCCAAAAATATTTATATAAAGACTGTAATCACGAAAAAACGTAATTCTTTGATGAAAGAGTATTTCACCAATGAAAAATATTTATTGTCTTTGATCATTGTTCATTTTAATACCGCAGTGGGATCATCTATACTAATATTATAAATCATGGCGTGACCACTGGAAATAAGGAAAATGTCAGTCCCTTCCACTGTTCAAAGCTAGGGTAAAAGCACACTTTCTTTCGCTTTAAAAAAACTGACGGATTTTTTCTGTAATAGATCTAGTATATGTACTTATATTATATGTATTTATCGATTTGTTTTATTATATTTGTAATATAACGTGTATTATTTATATGTTTATTATATTTTATTTTCATTATGTATATGTTATTAAAGTGTAATATTAAAATATTAGCTATATTTTTGCACACCGCTTTCTACTTCACAAATAAACTTGGTTTCCTCTACCCAATGGTTGTCTATCGCTTCCAGCGATAAGACCGCCAATATTGTACAAATGATTTGTATGTAATGTAATGTTTCTTGTGTCCTTACTTGTGCAATAAAGAATATTTATTATTATTATTATTAATGTATCAAAGATGAAATAATATACAAAATAATACATTTTACAAAGGAGCAAAACTATTTCCACCATTCTCCAATTAGATTGAAATAAACAATCAAACAAGGAATAAATCTTGTAATGAGAAAACAAAAACAAACCGTTTTACAACACGTAAAAGTCGGTTTTGTTATTGTTTGGGTTAATTTACGGCTTTTAGTTAAAATAAATGTAAAGATTAACGTTGCCTCAAAGTAATTAAAAATGAAAAGTTCAAATATTTTCTCGATAAAAAGTGAACAAATAATTTTGTGCCGAATCACTACCTATATAAAAACTAGTTTTTTTACATTATATTTCTTACTAGCGGTCCCCCGCGGCGTCGCTCGCGTAAATTACAGTTTTCCCGTAAAATATTTCAACGCAAAACATATATTTCTAGGAAGTAAAAGGTCAGAAACCATAGCGGTTAGCGCAAGCACGTGTTGTATTTAAGCTTTAGGCATTGTTTTGGTGCAGAGTTATTTAAAAACTGTGATAGCTTCTAAGATATAAATAATGAATAAATATTGGACACCTATCACATACATTGCTGTGATCCCAAAGTAAGTAGCCAATGCACTTGTGTTATGGAAATCAGACACAACGGTGGTACCACAACACCCAGACCCGAGACAATATAGAAAAGATCGTTTTCTACATTGACCCGACCGGGAATCGAACCCGGAACCTCACAAGATGGCGACGCTTGAAACCAGCGTGCTAGCCACTCTACCACGGAGGTCGAAGATATGCCTAAAATTGTAGGAAAAGTCGGAAGAATTTTAGCGCATTTGCATCTATATAATTGCGAATACAAAAACTCACAACTTTTTTACGAACTCAAAAATTTAGCCAATTAAAACGAACAATAATTAACTTCTAATCAGCGGTAGTCGTAAAGAGAAGTGTTGAATTGAAACCTGTTTTATTGCAACGATAACTCTGTAAGAATGATTAACAATAACAAAGTTTTATCGTTTGCTTAAAGCGATTATGTATGTATGACCGTTTACTATGTAAATACAGGGTAAAACATTAAAAAAATTGGACATCAATGACATACATTGCTCTGATTTCAAAGTTATAAGCCAAATCAATACGCTTGTGGTATGGAAATCACAAAAAACGGGGGTAATACTATTAGTACATAATAATATTACCAAAGATGCAGCAAAGGACGTCCACCGACAATATGGACAGACGACCTTGTAAAGATCGCAGGATCAAACTGGATGCAGACCGCTAGTGATCGGTCGCTGTGGAAAGCCGTGGGGGAGGCCTATGTTCAGCAGTGGACGTCGTTTGGCTGATAATGATGATGATAATAATATTGATAGTCCCTCTAGCCGATTTCGACTGCGGTGGCCAGTCACAACGACTAACCGACTGCGCGAGACGTATTGTGCACAAGTGTGTGCGCAAACACACACAGCGAGAGTTCAGGCGCGGGACCAACGGCTTTACGTGCTTTCCGAGGCACGGGGGTGAAACACCGCCAACTTGCAAACTCCGGGCTACCCTGAAAGTTTCTGAACGGAAAATCCTAGGTGCATATTTTTGTTCCGACCAGGGGCCTCTGGCGCAGCGTTCGCTTTAAAGTGCGACTCTTTAACCGCTCCGCCATCAAGGCAGTAAATACCGAGATACATAGTTTAAAAACTTCACCTCGTCAACAAATAATCATTTTTGCATTCAAAATTATGACATCTTTCATATGACACTCTACTTGTTGTGTATTTTTTAAAGTACTCCAAAACTTTGTTTTTTAGTCTATGTGACCCGGGCTATCATAAAAAATCGAATTATACCGCTTTCACCGAAATATAGAGCACACTTAACTGAAAAACTAAATTTACATAAATGATTGCAGACAAATAAGTGACGTTTTCAAATAAGGCGTTTTGTATTATATTCTGACGAATATTCCTTTTCTGACATTGGTAAAATCGGGCCTAAGTTTATTTTTTCATTATACTAGCGGTCCCCCGTTACTTCGTCCGCACATTTTGAGTTTGCTACATCCCCTCCAGTCGCAACGTGATGTACTTTAACTAAAACCTCCCTCAATAAATAAGCTATCCAACACTAAAAAATTTTCAAATCGGTCCAGTAGTTCTTGAGCTTACCGCGTTCAAACAAGCAAATACACAAACTCTTCAGCTTTTTTAATATCAGTATACTTTTGTTATTGAAAGGATAAGTACAAATCTTTAATTTGATTTCGGTTGCACCTAAAATAAGTCTGTCTCAGCACGTTATTTTAACGTAACATTTTGGTCAATGTTTTTTTAACTTCTGCAAATATGTTCCTAAGTTTTTAGTGTAAAAAATCCAAGATCTTTTAAAACAAAGTATAAAATAAAGGCCTACTTAGCCCATATTAAGGGCAAGCCAACTGATCAGAGCTTCGAAGAAGCCATAACGCTATACGCGGAGTTATGTTCTGTGCCATTAAAAAGTGAGGTTAGGTCTCAGAGCGGGCGATTAGCGGGGAAAAAGATAGTTGAAAGAAAAACATCATATTTGATTACGTGTGAACTTCTCAAAATCTATATCAAATCTATCTATTCTATATTCCTTCTAAAAAAATTAAATAAAGTCGTGATAGTTACACTTTTTATAACTCAATTGAACTGTTTTGGTTAAAAAATAGTGAGGACGTAGCTTAAAACCAGGAGACGAACATAAGATACTTCTTAGCACCACTTATGAACGGTGAACCAATTTTGTGAGTTTTTCTTTATTAGATTTTTCTAGGGCCGGAATAGGAAAATCAACGGGGCAGGGGTGGGACGAAGTTCTCTAGAACCACAAGTATATACTCCCAAGCCGGTTTCGGCTACGGTGACTTCTATAAATTCCCTTAGTCCGCAATATGAGGGCTACGTTGGGCTGCCTTGTCATGTGCCCTTATATGACTACAGTAGCCAATTTTGTTCGAAAACGTGCGCCAACATTGCCGACACGTGAGGACACCGTTGATATAAGTATAAAAATAGCCGCTGGAGGCCTGGCATTAAAAGCATCGCGTTTAGAATCCAGATCAGATTTTCGTTGCTCTTCGAAATCGGAATCTTTTTCTGCACCAGGCGCCTCCACTCTAAACGGTCGCTAAACGTTTAGGACCACAAGTATATACAGAAAATAAAGTTTAGGGAGTTACATCATTTATAACTCGAGAAAAGGTGGAGTAATTTTCATAACTTTTACTTCATCATTCTTCATCGTCATCACCTTATATAGGGGGATACGTAAATAATATTATTAAGCTGTAGAGTTTGTTTGTTATGTCAGGAATTACTGGTCTGATTCTAAAAATCATTTTTGTATTAGATAGCCTATTTATTGCGGAAGGCACTAAAACATAACGCAACAACCTACGTGGACGGCGTAAAACCAATATGCAAAGTACGTAGTCGCTGAGGACCGCTAGTAACAAAATATTTTTTGCTACAAAATACATTATGTTTCGAATAAAAAACCGGACATATTAGTAAGCCGATATCAGTTCTATTTTCAGGCGCTCATACATGAATACTGATACTACAGGTTTTTTTCCTTCAATCAAAAGAAGAAATATGTGTGTAGAGCTGTAAAACCCATCCTTTAATTTCTTCGAAAAGTAGGTTCACTTCCTATTATGGTTTTTAAGTAAGTTTCTGTTCGGTTTTACTCGTTAGAATAAAGTAGTTTAAAGAAGATTAAAATTACACAACGAGCGACGGAGCGTACTATGCTCGGTGTTCCTAACTCTACGATATCAAATGAGAAATAAGAAGAATTGTAGAAGAGCTAAGGTAACAGACAGAGCCCTATCAGTAAACTAAAGTGGCAATGGGTAGGGCACATAGCGCGAGGAACTGATGGCCGTTGGGGCAGAAAAGTTCTAGATTGGACACCCTTTGACCTGAAACGCGGCGTAGGACATCCACCGACAAGATGGACAAGACGACCTTGTAAAGATCGCAGGATTAAACTGGATGCAGAACGCTTTTGATCGGTCGCCGTGGAAAACCGGCCTTTGTTTAGCAGTAGACGTCCTTTGGTTGATAATGATGATCAGTAATAATACACCGTTTTAAATTTACATGGTCACTAATATAAAAACAGTTGGATTAATACGGGATAGCTTCCATGTACCGTATATAAATAAATATGCGCCAGACAACACCCCAATTGTCGTGGTTTCGAAGTAAGGAATTTTCTTCCTTGTGTTACGAATACCAGACAACGATTATGACGGAGGCGTCTCCCATAAAAACTGAAATACCGTCGTATTAGAGGTGAACTGATCTAACCCACTAGACCATTGTTATGAAATAATGAGCAATCAAATTGTGAAGTCTTGACAAAAAAATGTTTTTTTTATAACTTTAATGTTATATCAGCTAATAATATGAAATTTTCCAAATTGATTATTTTGTGTATGAATAATGCTTATAATAAAAAAAAACAACTCAAATAATTTTATTTAAGAGATATTAGGTATTTTGCACTTAGCTCTTTTCACTATTATATTATTTTGTGGTGAATCTACACTGATGAAAAGGGTAAAACTGTACAATAAAGGACGCGGGGTAGGGGGAGGGGAGGGGGTTGAAGGTAGGTACCCCCTGATACCCTCCCCTCTTGAAGCAAGCTTTTGGTTTCTGTGATATTCATGATTGAAGTTTGAGGTTATGACTAGACTAAAAATGTTAAAATTCAGTTTTGGATCATCAAATTAAGGGGTGGGGGGAGAGGGGGTGGAGGGGAAGGTGTAGTTAAGAGGGGGGACTTGCCCTACAAAATTGTCTATTTTCAGGGGTTTAAAGAGATTACTGTTGTCTGTTAAAAAAAAAACACCAAATTCAAGGCTCACGCTTCGCGCTCGCCTTGAATTTCTAACCTATCACGTGGCTTACAGGACTTTGGCAAAGGTGTACAATTGCCTATTTTCAGGGGTTTAAAGAGATTACTGTTGTCTGTTAATAAAAAATAACCACGAAATTCAAGGCTCACGCTTCGCGCTCGCCTTGAATTTCTAACCTGTCATGTGGCCTACAGGACTTTGGCAAAGGTGGGCAATTGCCTATTTTCAGGGGTTTAGAGAGGTGACTGTTGTCTGTTAAAAAAAAACACGAAATTCTAAATTGAATTTCTAACCTATCTCGTGGCCTACAGGACTTGATGTTTACATTGACTGTATAGAATCAACATCCACGCAATGAAACACAACTGACAGATCGTAGTTTTATAAGGTTGGTAGTCAATCATAATATTGAAGTAAAATCATCATAAATTTTGTTTTAATTTTGCGATTTTAAAAAATTTATTTTTCGAAAACTACTAGGTTGCTTCAAAAAACGACTTCACCGAAAGACTTCTTGCATCATGTAGTTTCTGACAAAAAATATGAAACGCAAGATCAGCGTCCTTTATAGTACAGTATATCCAGGTGTAGTAAAGAGGGGACTTACCTATTCCCTACAAAATTGCCTATTTTCAGGGGTTTAAAGAGATTACTGTTGTCTGTTAAAAAAAAACCACGAAATTCAAGGCTCACGCTTCGCGCTCGCCTTGAATTTCTAGCCTATCACGTGGCCTACAGGACTTGATGTCTACATTGACGGTATGTACAGAATCAACATTCACGTAACAAAACACAACTGACAGCTCGTAATTTTATAAGGTTAGTAGTCAATCATAATAGTGACGTAAAATAATCATACATTTTGTTATAATTTTGCGATTTTAAAAAAATTATTTCTCGAAAACTACCAGGTTGCTTCAAAAAACGACTTCACCAAAAGACTTCTTGCATCATGTAGTTTCTCACAAAAAAATATGAAACGCAAATCAGCTTCCTTTAAAGTGCAGTATTTCCCTACACCTTCCCCTCCACTCCCTCTCCCCCCACCCCTTAATTTGATGATCCAATCAAATTAAGGGGTGAAAAACGATGATCAAATCCAAGTGAATTTTAACACTTTTAGTCTAGTCATAACCTCAAACTTCAATCATGAATAGGTATCTCAGAAACCAAAAGCTTGCTTCAAGAGGGGAGGGTATCAGGGGGTACCCCCTTCAACCCCCTCCCTTCCCCCTACCCCGCGTCCTTTATTGTACAGTATTATCCATAGACTAATTGCATAAGCAGTTGATTATTTCTTATGAGTTTCTCAGCCTGGCTACATCAACTAAAATATGATTTAGTATGTAATGATCGTTTTAAAACTATGGATGTCCGAAGCAAAGAATTTATCTTAAACTTACCTGATTGTTGCACAAGCTGTAACATCTTTCTGGCTCTGACAGAACGAAAACCACCATCGCCTATTTTGTTTTACAGTAAATGTTACATTTAATCATCAAAACAAAAAGTTGTTTCATTTGTGAAAACCAAGCCAAACCAAGCAACAAGTTGGCGCTAAAAGTGAAATAATCGCGCAAATTTGATTGACGTTGACAGCCGTCAAACAGATGTCAAGTCATACATACGTTTAGGCTTCGTTCATAAACGCGTTTGATCTATGAGGGTTAGCTTTTTTCACCATTTTTGTTTTTGGTATATTTTATAGAAGTGAAGAAATCTAAGCAGATTAGGAGTTTCCTCCTTCGTAAAAAGTATTATATAGAATCACATAGCTTTCCTTCACAAGTCAGAGAAAAAACTGTTTGAGATGGAATATCACTTAGATCTTTTCACTAGGCTAAATTTTGGTCTTTTCTGAACTAAAATGTGTAAATAGTTCTATTTACCGAAAAGTGTGGCTTAGCTCTGTTCACCACTAATACGACGATATTAATCATCCATGACTCAGGTACAAATATTCGTGCTTATCACACAAATATTTGCCCTCGGCGGGATTCGAACCCACGACGGCCGGCGTAATAGTCAGGAGCTCTAACCAATAGACCAGACGCGTCGTCCAAATATATCGTTGGCTAGTGCTAATTTTTCAGTTGTGAAAAGGCCTTAAGTACTACTCATAAAATTATTATCCCTTTGGAATAGAACGACAAAAGCGAGATGTCACTAGCAGCAAACTGTGTGATAAAAAGAGATGGGTAGCAGAACCATTTTTGTCAGATGTCAAACAGTTGACCGCCCTGCAGAAGCTCGCTGAAAATTACGTGCATTTGATTTTTTATATTTAAAAGTGAAATTGTGTATATTTTGGAGAAATAATGCGTCTGAAACATGGTGACTTGATCGGTGATCGATTGTTATGCATTACAGCGGCATAACCCCAACAAATAATCATTTAACAGGTAGATTAGTCCAAATCGAAGCCTCTTAATATACGACTTATATTTACCAATGCGCTTCAAATTTAAAGTACGCAGTTTGATTATTCTATTCTACAAACGTTAATTTACGTAAAAAATAAAGACATAATAACACAGGGATTGTATATCAAACAATATTTTGTATAATGAAATAACATTTAGTTTTACACTAGAGCTGCATGTTTAATATTTTGTGTCGACTGTTTATCATGCAGTAAACTACTATATTTAACTTAGGAACATTGTTATAAATCACCTGATCGAAAGGTTATCTCATTTAAAGCTACAAATGTTACTTACTTATGTTAGTTACTGACATCTTAAATCGGTTTCGTTTGACAGCTTGTACTTGTCCTTCTATTCCAATAGGAATATTAATTTTATGGTACTACTGTAAGTTTTAATTAAAATCTCGTATTTTTATACATAATTATCTTAATTATCTGCTTCAAGCAAATATCTTAACGCCAATTTGTAAAAGCCCTTTCCGCTGTTCCTGAAGACACACCCTAAGTAAACGGAAAGTGTCAACTCCAATATTGACTTATAAAGAAACTGGTTCACTGCAGCTTCGATTCCCGGTTCGGGCAAAAAGTTAATGCTCAACGGAAGCTCAGTTCCACAAGTAAAGAGTTGGTTGTATAAAAAGGTACGTAGTATCTCTTACTATGAAACGTTGAAATACTGTGAATTATCATAAATATATATCTTTATTGAGGACGAGCGGTTCGCCGCAAATTCGTCCGCGTAAATTTAAGATTTCCTATGGGCATTACTTAGGTGCGGAGTTCTTTTTAAACAGAATCAAAACGCGTGTGAATAAAATAATAATCCCCCTAGCCGATTTCGACTACGGTGGCCAGTCACAACGACTAGCCGACTGCGCGGGACATATTATAGTGCACAAGTGTGTGTGCAAACACAGGTGCACTCTCTATTCCTTTCACTCTCATAGCCCGATGGGACAGCAATCTGACGCGACCGGAGAGAGGTCAGGCGCAGGACCAACGGCTTTACGGGCTTTTCCGAGGCACGGGGTTGAAATACCGCCAACTTTCAAACTCCGGGCTACCCTAAGGATTTCTAAACAGAAAAACTCAAGTATACATTTTTGGCCCGACCCGGGGATCGAGCCCGGGACCTCTGGCACAGCCGTCGCTTTAAAGAATAAAATAAACATATTTATTATAGCGGTCCACCGCGACTTCGTCTGCGCTATTTGATTTTACTCCTTCCCTGTTGATTTCTAGGTATCATCTTATACCTCTTAGCCTTTACCGAGAAATGAGCTATCTTACACAAAATCATTTTTGGCTTGGTTCGGCTCTGCAGTTCCTGTGATTAACACGTTTAAAAAAAACAAACGATTCCTCAATTTTTCCAATTATGTATGTGAGATAAGGTGCAACCGAACCTAACATCTTTTTATAATAAAAATAAAATATAAATTGCACTTGTAAAAAGCAACTTTGGCTGTGTGACAGACGAGGAAGACAGATTGAATAGTGACAAAACAGTGTAAAAACAAAAATGTAATTATAAAAATAAAACTTAAAATATCATAGTAAGGTTTTTGTGCAATAATATTGAATAATGATAATTCTAGTAGATCTTTATTTTTCAATTGAAAGATGAAAATACCTCATAAAGGGGGAAACATGAAAATAAAACTCACATATGTATATGATATGAATATGACATTCATTTGCTTCAATTTTGTGAGCTACTTATTACGGCTTAAAAAAAAGGTGATCAATGCAATGTGTTATGTATGAATTTTATTGATATTTCGGAACGTTGATCTAGTAAGGCTTCCAAACACGTGTGATAAATTTCGTAAGTAAGTGTATGTATATTTGTATGTTTGTCCTCGGATGTCTCGAAAACGAGAACTCACAGTGAGGTTATTATTTTATAGTTCAATCCGGTATATTCCAACTTAGGGTGCAGTGTGAGTTTCATCAAAATCGGTTCAGTAGTTTTTGAGATATGGGTAATTATGAGTCAAGGTAGACATACAATTGTTTTTGTTGGATATTAATTAGATTTGCTCGCAGGATCTTCTGTAGCGTTCATGAATTCACTCGCTAGCGACGACATAACTTTTTGTATGGAAAATTTTAGTTCCGTCAGTGACCGCTAGAGGCGCTGTGCAATTATCCATAGACTTTTTTTACGTCGTCGCTAGCGATTAAAAGCGTCGTAAACTCATGATAACGGTACTGGTAAGATGGTGGGACATCATCAATAACAGCCAGTGGACGTCCACTGCTGAACATACCGTTGCATCGGATTTGCAAGCGGTTTGTGTCCAACGTAATTCAGTGAGTTGAAATCCGATATTTGCACCGGCAAAGCCGCGAATGGCCGACTGAAATAAATGCGCTTTATTCTACAGACTGTTTATAACGCCAATAGTAATATTTCCATCTTAATTCAATTTAAACGAATTCCGCAAAGCCGTTCCGTTGAAAACTCAAAAGCTGGTTCAGAATTGCGTGCAATTTTTCTCACATAATTTCCTTGGAAATTCGTCATTAAAGCTGAAAATTGGATGACAAGCCCAAAGTGTTGGCGTCGGGAAATTTATGGTAAATTATGCATTGTGTGGTAGCAACACGGTCGCAAATTGAATAATGTATAATACGATATTTCCTACTAATTACTCGGGAGTTATTTTGAAAGAATCGAACTAATTGGTCTGACGACACAGTTTGCTAATTTTAGGCGTGGTTTGCTATCTTGGTCGTTATGAGACACTTATAGCTAGTCGTTAGGAAGTCAAGTGTCTAATTACTTGTTTGTCTCATAACCCTACATTTTACCAACTACAAAAAAGGAGGTAATTAATATGGAGGTAGTATTAATGTGTATGTATGTGATATCTTAAGAATTTCAGTATATATATTTGAGTCTGTTGATCTATTAGGGCTTCCAAAAACGTGTGCAAAGTTTTGTAAGTGTATGTATTTTGTCAAAGCGAGATGATTCTTGTTTTGTTCAATCAAGTATATATTTCAACTTAGGGTACAGTTTCCAGTGGAAGACCTCCGTGGGGTAGTGGCTAAGCACGCTGGTTTCAAGGCGTCGCCGTTTCGAGGTCCCGGGTTCGATTCCCGATCGGGTCAATATAGAAATCAAAATTTTCTATATTGTCTCGGGTCTGGGTGTTGTGGTACCACCTTTGTGTCTAATTTCCATAACACAAGTGCATTGGCTACTAACTTTGGGATCAGAGCATTGAACGTGTTTGGTGTACAATATATTAAGTAGTGTATTTAAACATTAAGTAGCGTAAGTTTCATCAAAGAAGGTCCGGTCCAGTAGTCATTGAAATAAATAAATAAATAAATCATTTATTTCTCTCTGGCACATTAGGGAAGTAGCAAGTACAAAATTAGTTGTTCTTAATTTATAAGGTTCGAAACGTGCGAGAGGCTAGTGCCTGAAATAGGTCTGAAAAAACCGGTGATACAGGTCGCCAGGCCCCCAGCCAGCCAGGAGATAGAAAGTATAACTGAAAATCATAAAAAAAAACAACCGCATTCACAAAAACTGATAGTCTGCCTCGGATAGCACGTTAAGCCGTTGGTCCTGCGCCTGATCTCTCACCAGTCATGATCATGATCATGGTCGTGGTCAGATCTGCAGTCTCACTGAATAATAAGAGTAAGAGAACAGAGAGTGCTCTTCTGTATTGCACACACGCTTGAGCACTATAAACAATGACCCGATGGCCAATCTTTTGAGGTTGACCATCGTGGTTGGATACGGTTGTTTAGTTACGGAAAGAAGGAAAAGCATAGTCTTCATAATCTGTCTTTTCAGTAGTCATCTTTGGTAGTGATACCAAAGTGAAGCAACCTACAGCGCGGTCGTGTTTGGATTGGCGACCATTCCGACCATATAAGTAACGTTTATCACGAGCATCTCCGTGCTTCGGAAGGCACGTTAAGCCATTGGTCCCGGCTAATATCGGTCGATATTAGTCGTTAAGCCTATTCAGAGGCCTTATGGGCGGCTTGATAACATCTGACAGCTTAATCGATTGCCTTGCAAAAACCCCTCCACCAACCCGCACTGTGCCCGAGTGGTGGAGTATGGCTTGAATAGCTTATAGTTGAGGTAAGGCCTTTGCCCAGCAGTGGGACGTTACAGGCTAAATTTACTTTACTAGTCAATTAGAATCCGTTATTTTACATCGACGACCTCCGTGGTGTATTGGCTAAGCACGCTGGTTTCAAGGAATCGCTGCTCCGAGGTCCCGGGTCCGATTCCCGGTCGGGATAATATGATTATATTTTTTTCTATATTATCTCGGGTTGGGGGTTGTGGTACCACCGTTGTGTTTAATTTGCATAATACAAGTGCATTAGCTTCTGTTTTTTGGATCAGAAAAGTGTATGTGATTGGTGTCGAATGTTTATTTATTTATTGGATGTTTTACAAGAACATACAATAGTCGTTGGCTATATGGCTCCGCCTTAACCCAACCAAGCAGCTATTTTTTATTTATTTACATAATTATGATAGAATTTTTGACATTTGCTGATAGTTCATGAAGTAAAACCTAAAATGGTCAACTTCAATCTTATCCCACAAATTATAAAAAAAATAAAAGTGTAACTGTAGATAGAAGAATCAATATAAATCAATTTAATTAAATCAAAATATTCATTGCAGTCTCTCTACATTGGCAGAGAATGCTTTTAGCATTAAGTCCACCTTTGTACAATATGACTTGTGCAATAAAGTCTTAAATAAATAAATACATTCTTCTATGAATGTACCATCCTATCAGTATTGTAATTATTGTATAACGAATATTAAATAGATTTTGAAATCGAAAATGTCGAATAATCGACCGCCAGTCGATGTGATGTGCCATCGATTTGGCGATTTAGATCTGAAAGAAAGAAACAATGTTCACAATCTGCGAAATACTAACTTGAATTAATTACGTCTAGAACAAATTACGGAAAAAAGACAGTAATGTTGAGGGAGCACATTTTTTAACGCACTACTAAATGATCTCAAGACGTGCGAAGATTTGAATACGTACAAGAACAAACTGAAGCTCTAGGTATCTTGCAGCAAGTGCCGAGGAAGATAAATAATCATTGTAATATATTTTATTTATTTCTTATCTCATTTTAAGAGAAATGTAAATTTCTTACGAGAATAAAGTTCTTTAAACCTATCTTTCAATGACATTAGGACCATTGGCTGTCGCGACATTCGATGTACGGTATACTTAAAATAAATCCTAGTACTAACAAACATAAGTATGCAAACCATTCCGATCGTACATTAAACGTTACCCATTCATCATATCTTGACAAAACATATCCTACTAACGATTTGGCTAACAAATAAACATTCAGGAATTGCGAAATCGTGCTTTCAAAATAAAACGATTCAATCCTGTTACACTTTAACACGTAACGACCTACGATTTGCTATTCCCAAACCAATACCACCTTTATTTCGTCCTCTTAAAGTCGCAAACAACTTTGCGACTTCCCAGAATAAATTAGTCGAGCCCTTAAAGAAAGCAAACTTATCAATACACTCTCAAAGACCTCTATTTCATAATGCATAAGGTTGAAGATCGTGTGTGTCAGTTAAATTTTAAAATTGGAAACGAAATGTCTGCTCGATGCGCGTGCGCCGCGACGTGTGTGGTCTTGGCGCTGGGCGCATGGAATGATGCTCTACTTTGAATTATTGGGTATTGTTTTTTTAATGGTTGCAGTATTTGACGTGCGTAGTTAATGTCAACTTTGACTTTAAGACCGGTGATTGCAGTGATTTATTATTTTAAAACCATTTGACATATAACAGATAAACAAATGTGAACAAAGATGGACATGTGTAGGTATTGTTAAAATAATTCTTAAAACAAAGCGCCTGTTTTGCCATCGACAAGTAAGCACTATAACCAATGAATAATTTAAATGTCGCAAGTCATTTAGTATGAAGTAATGGAAATATAACGTTACGTATTAGGACATTGTAAAACAGGATATATTACTAAATTATGAATATAATTAATAGCTTTTAGCAAAAACATAAATACTGGTACATTAATTTTTAGAATTTCAAAATTCATGTAGAGCATCTTACACGACGTCCAAAGCTGCGGTTTCGGTGCGTTGTCGCAGCGGTTTATCACCGCTCGCACCCGGTTACAATTACAGTATAGGTCAGTTTTGGTATACGAGCGATAGATGGCGTTGTAAACGTACCAATAGATTAGTGGAGCTGAGGACTATTTTGGGATTGTTTCAAGTCAAGGATAAAATTAATTTTGTATGTTTTTTTATTGGCTGATTGGTTATATAATAATACCATTCTAAACAAATTTGTAATGCTGAATATAAACGGTCACTTTTTTTTGTTATAAAAAGTACTTAAGTAAATGTTTAGTTTGACTATAAATGTTCATTGATGATGATTGATGTTTGTACTGAATAAACGTAGCTTTTTCTTTCTTTATCGGTTTTTTTGGACATACATTGATTAGATCGCAAAATAAGTAGCCAATGCACTTGTGTTATGGAAATCTAACACAACAGTGGTACCGCAACACCCAGACCCGAGACAATATAGAGATTTATGATTTCTACATTGCCCCACCTGAGAATCGAACCCGGGAAAACTTTTATCTACGTTTAGACCTTAAAATTATTTTCAGTGCACAAAATTCTAAATATTAAGGTTTTTTAAAACCCTGCCTTTATTTCTTGCAATACGAGTAATTATATTTTCAGTCATATTTAAGTGAAAGTAGAGCATTTTTCTCTTTGTTTTTCGTGTACCCACGGTCCCCAGTTGTCCAGCTGTTTATCGGTCAACAAACAACCGACTTCTATGTGCGATAGCAATGTTCTGGTCTAAGGTATCGAAACTTAGACCAGAATCCAGGCGTGCAAGTCTCGACACTGTTTTAGCAGTCGAACACAAAATAGCGCTCGGAAAACAATGAGACAAAATTCGTATTTTCGTGATTTTATTAATTGAGAACATTTTTTTATTACATTAATATACCGTGTCGAGACGTCCACCATCGGCTTGGACGGCATTTTTGTGATAAGTTGCGCATTAAAAAAAAAAATTGATTAATTGTTTCCTCCTCAAAAAACTGTTGGTCCCGGTTTATATCGGTTGATATTAGTCGTTAAGCCTAGTCAGAGGCCCTATGCGGCTTGATAACATCTGACAGTTTGTCTTGCATAACCCTCTACCTCTTTAGGAATATATTCATAAAGATGAAATAAGAAACCAAAAACTTGCGCACGGGCGGAACTTGAACTAGCACTTTCTGGCTAACCGGGCCAAATGCTCTACCAATGGAGCTACCGTGCCGTCTGTCGGAGCCTGCGAAATTTTTTATGCGAAAAATTTAAATACGAAAAATTTATAATTTGGTGTGCAAGTTTTTGGTTTCTTATTTCATCTTTATGAATATAAAACATGACATTGTAAGTTCATAAAGATGAAATAAGAAACCAAAAATTTTTGCGCACGGGCGCAAAAATTTTTGGTTTGGTTTCATAAACAGACGGCTAGATGGCGTCACGCAATTGACGTTTTCATAAGAAACCACAAATTTCGCAGGGTCGGACTAACAGCACGGTAGCTCAATTGGTAAGAGCGTTTGGCCCGGTTTGCCAAAAGGTTGCTGGTTCAAGTCCCGCCCGTGCGCAAAAATTTTTGGTTTCTTATTTCATCTTTATGAATATAAAATATGACACTGTGAGTGTTAAAAACATTCTAAAGCATGACATTGTAAGTGTTTAAAACGTTATAAACCATTAGCTTCAGGAATACTTTAATACTTGCATTTTACGGCAGCTAAAGTATTGGCGTAGACAAAATCGCGGGCAATCGCTAGTATTTTGTAAGCTGTAAGTATTAGCAACGTTAACCATGGGAAAAGACATGAACAAATCGATTTACTCAAATAATTGAAAGGCCCTCTAAAATTGGTCAATAAAAACGATCGATTGATTTTAAACTACGTTAGAATCTATTTGCAACAATTGTAGACGTCGATTAAAGTATTTTATGGATTGTTTGATGAATAGAAAGTAAATAACGTCATTCCATTAAGGTAGCTCTATAGTTGTATTGGGTTGGACGTCCACGGACAAGATGGACAGACGACTTAGTGAAGATCGCAGGATCGAACTGGAAGCAGACCGCTTGTGATCGGTCGCTGTGGAAAACCGTGATGGAGTGGACGTCCTTTGGCTGATAATGATGATGATGATTAAGGGTACTCTGTGACATTACAATTTACTAGATAAAAAAAAAAAAACTATGGACATTCCCACACATCGCCATCTAGTCCCAAAGTAAGCTACTCAAAGCTTGTGTTATGGGTGCCAGACAACGGATATAATACTTAAATACTTTTTGTTTGTAAATACATACATGATATACATAGAAAACACCCAGACCAATACAAACAGACATGTTCATGCACACAAATGTTTGTATTGTGCGGGGATCGAACCCGCAACCCGCTGCGTAGTAGGCGATTTCTCGACCACTACACCAGATATATGTTGAAATGCTTTTCAACACAGCGGCAAAATTACACCTGTAACAGCCAGCTCTGATCCCAAAGTAAAGTAGCTAATGCACTTATGTTATGATAATCAAAAACAACGGTGGTACCACTACACACACTAATTATAGAAGCGACAGCCGGAGGATCGAAAAGAAACCGAAACGACTTTATAAAAACTAATTTATTTAAAATAAAAGATTACAATTAAAAGTACGTTAGAGAGTAATTGACCCGATCGATGTTAGATACGAAGTGCGGGCGATGACGAAGACCCGAGGCTCGGTGATGCCGTCGCTTGGTCACGTTGAAAATGCACGAGCGCGGAGTCAGCATTTCCGTGGTGTTGCAGTAATTTAGTGTTCTAGTTTGGAGTTTCGACATCGGCGATATTCATATGAGCGAATGCGTAATTCCTCCACCCTCAGATCAGCAACTATTTGAGAACTTTGCGCGAGAAAGTTGCTGGTAGTTGGCTGCTTCCATGGTTGTCTTCTCTTTCTATTTCAGGTTGATCTGTGCCATTATTGTGTTCATAAGTATCGGGCTTCGCGTTATCTGCGTCGCGAGAACGTCTGCACGTGAGTATCTCGTAGCGTCGTAGCATGACTACGAGGATGAGTGCAGTTGCACTAATTAGTACGCCGTAGAAAGGTATCGTAGTATGGTATAGTGATTCGGTTACTGGAGAGTCGATTTGCACGGGAGTTTGGATTGCTATCCTATCCTGGATTTTGTGAAGGCTTCGTAAATCGATTGAGTTGAGATTGATGCGAGACGGATCTGTGCCTTGTATCTCAATATTCGGTATCTTGATTATCTTGAGAGGCTGACCTTTAATCTCGTCGTTTTCATTGACTATAGTGAATTCGGGCGTGCGTAGATAACAGTTGACAGGGATTGTAGCGAGATAGCTTCCTTGTAGCTGAGTGTAGTCTTCTCGGCCGCAGGTGAGATGAATCTTCGTTAGATGTGGTAGCGAGATGACATAGTGTAGGTCATCAAGCTTCTCCATTGCTTCTTTGTTCATGGTGACATTGGTTAGTTTGCAGGTCTTCTCAAGGGATTGCCGCGCGATGAGATGCTGGATGCAGTCAGGTATAGTGCGTACTTGATGATTGACGTCTTCTTTACAGAGATAGCCGTTAGATAACTTCGGGCATTCTGCCTCTATGTACACGAATGCATTCTCGTTTGTGGCAATGAAAGGATAAGAAGGAATAAGGGCTTGATGATATTTGTTGGGTGCAATGGAAAGTTTAAATAGGTCATAGGATGTCTTTTCAACTATCGGGAACATAAAAACTAAAACTATCTCTTTATCTATAAAATAAAAAGCGGGCTTTATAAGATCATAAAATTCCCGTAATTCTACATCTAAGATACTATCTCTACCATAGATTTTTCTTAGTTTAACTAACATATTACTTAAAATTTCTATTTTTAGCATTGAATGATGTGTGCTCGATGCACGAATAAATGCTAGTGAATTCTCCAATCTTATTAACTCATCTGATAAATCATCTACATTTTCACTAATAATAGCTAACAACTGAGCAAACTTTGCAAATTTAGTTAAACCGTCTGCGTTCTGACTATTTTTATCCATTATTATAGTTAAAGTATTATTGATAATTCGCTGATTCTCAACTAAATTAGAGATGATCTCGAAATGTTTCGTCATCCATTCTTTACTGTAACTAATATGATTATTTAATTCGAATGAAATCTTATTCTCATTTTTATAAAGGGTTTGAATAGCATTGTTATATCTAACAGCGTCCGATTGATCTAAGTTACCAGATATACTTTTTATGACAGATCCTAAACCGTCGATGAGACCTCGTTTAGTTCTGCTAGGCTCTAAACTATGTAACTGTTCTAATGCACTGTCTAATTTAGTATTTAAATGGTTAATTTGAAGTTCGTATAAATGATAAGTTTCATTAGGTAGAATTGTCTTGTATGTCTGTACTTGCATCTGTAATTCTAAGATTTTATCTTCGATATCATTTAACTGGATTCGTTGTAAAAAGGAATGGAAATGCGTTATAAGTTTAGTAGGGCCTAGCTTGAATGGTAAAAGTCCAGGTCCATCATCAAGACTTTCAAGTCTTATCTCCTGGGCTGTTGTTCTCAGGATCAGTAGCAGTAGAATCCTGCAACAATTTAGCATGCTTGGGAATTCTTTTCAGTCTAGACTTTGCTACGGGACCACGCTTTTTAGAAACATACATATGTATCGGTAAGTCGGCTAGTACTTTATCTTGGGTATATCTAGGCGCTACTTTCTGTCTACTGGCTAAGGGATTTTTAATAAAAATCTGCTGTTCCGGGATGTATTCTATTTCAGGTTCACGAGACTTATTCCTGTTCTCTATCAAAGCGGTTCTATTAGCTAAGGATGTTTCGTTGATTAAGTCATAAACGGTTTCCATCCGTTCTTTATGGTTAACGAGATACTGTTGTAACAAATGAGGGACAGGATCTATATCGATAGGATCTCTAGGATCGAAGTGTCCTGTGATTAAGTCGAAAGGTTTGCATTTATTGAAACTATGGATGGAGCTATTGTACGCTATAATTGCGTAGGGCATTAGGTTGACTACAGGTTCGCTTTTGTTTCGTAACTTTAATATACGAAGGTGCTCGAGTATAGTAGAGTGGAAACGTTCAATATTACCGTTGGCGTTCGGCGAATGAGCTAAGGTTTTATGATGATTTATCTTATGTAATCGAACAAATTCGGAAAATAACTGATTAGTAAACTCGGTTCCGTTGTCTGTGACTAAAGTAAATGGTAGACCGTGATGAGTGGAGAACTGTATTAAAGCTTGAATGATGCTGATGGCTGTACCGTCTCTCAGATGGTATGCCTGACCGTACTTGGAAAACACGTCTATGAATGTCAAATACTTTTCATTTTCAGCTGTGAATGAGTCTAAATGAATCGTTTCAAAAGGTCTCGTTGCTGGGGGTACAATATTAAACTGCGGTCGAATGGGATTTCTATCATATTTCGCTTGCCCACATATGGAACATTCACCGATAAATTTAGCGATGTGCTCTTTCATTTTAGGCCAAAAGTATTTTTTCGATAGGGCTAAGTAACATTCGGTAATACCTCTATGGTTGGTTTTACCGTCATGATAACTACGTATGATTTCCTGCTGTTTAAGATAATCCTTTACGTTTTCTATTTCAAACTTAGCGAGAATAAGATTCATAGATGAACTCTTAAATTTATCTTGAATGATGGGTATAACTGAATACATAGCAAGAGGTGGATTTATGAGTAATGCAGTTTTAACCTTGGGATTTACATATTCCTTAATTGCGTTTACAATGTCGGTTTCCAGGTTCGATTCCCTAGCTTGTAATGAAATACGAGTATGAGTGTCGAATGGCTTTGTTACTACGGGTCGTCGTTTAATGTCGCCTACGATAGTGATGTGCAATTGTCGATAAAATCTATTTATAGGTTCATCGGTAATGGGGACTTCAAGTATTGGATTTTCATGACTAGTGTGTGCAGTTAGAGTGTCTGAACCAGATAACGATGCTGGCTTTTCAGAGAGATTCGCAGCTAAAGAGCTTATCTCCTCGTTATTGATCTCGATTCTAGACAGGGCATCGGCATTGGTGTTACTTTTGCCTTTTTTATAAATCACAGTAAAATCATATTCACTTAACTTTAATCTCCATCTAGTTAGTCTCGAGTTCGGTTCCTTTAGATTCATTATCCATTGAAGAGGTCGGTGGTCAGTTAATATTTTAAATTTACGTCCAAATAGGTAAGGTCGGAAATACTTAGTCGCCCATACTATTGCTAACAGTTCTTTTTCTATGGTGCTATAATTTATTTCACTGTCATTGAGAGTGCGAGATGCGAATGAGATAGGCTTATCTGATCCTACGGGTCCTTGGGATAAAATAGCTCCGATGGCTAGATTGGATGCGTCAGTGGTCAGAATAAATTCGCGGGTAAAGTCGGGGTATTGTAGTATGGGGTCGTTAGTCAAGAGTTTTTTACACTTTTCAAATGCTTGTACGTACTCTGAATCTAAGGTGATCTTTTTACCTTTTTTTAAACATTGTGTAAGAGGTTTAGTGATATGAGCAAAATCGGGAATGAATTTACGGTAGTATCCAATGAGACCTAAGAATTGTTTGATCTGTTTGGTCGTCTGTGGTATAGGATATTTTTCGATAGCTGATATTTTATCTGGATTGGGTTTTATACCATCTCTAGTGATGATATGGCCAAGGTAACTTGTCTCTAACTTTAGAAATTCGGACTTATCCATCTGTATTTTAAAGTTGGATTCACGTAACCGTTGGAAGACCTTTTCAAGGTTATTAATGCTTTCCTGAAGGGAAGATCCAAAAACTACGATATCATCTAAATATACCAGGCATATCTCGTTTTGGAGGCCTTTTAGGACGTTATCCATAACTCGTTGGAACGTAGAAGGTGAGTTTTTGAGTCCCATAGGCATACGCAAAAATTCATAATGCCCATGCTCCACATTGAAGGCTGTTTTCGAAATATCAGGCTCATTCATTTCGACCTGGTAGAACCCTGATGCAAGATCAAGAGTGGTGAAGTACATGCACTTGCCAAGCTTGTCAAGGACGTCTGTGATATTAGGGATTGGGTATTTGTCGTCTATAGTCTTATCATTCAATTTACGAAAGTCCACTACTATACGCCACTTTTTTTTACCGGATGCATCAGACTTTTTGGGCACTACCCATATGGGTGAGCTCCAAGCTGACGTTGAAGGTCTAATTATTCCTTGTTCTAGCATCTTATTAATCTGATCGCGGACTTCTTGTCGGTGGACGTACGGATATCGGTAACTCTTAGTGTAAATTGGAACTTCGTCTGTCGTTTTAATATTGTGCTTAATTTGGTTAGTAAAAGTGAGCGGTTCACCGTCTAAATAAAATACGTCGGCATATCGCGAGCATAAAGACTCTATGTTAGCTTTTTCCTCGGCGTTCATATGATCCGTCCTAAGGCGCGAAATGACGTCGCGTGCGCGTGACGTAGGCACGGCCTCGGTGCGCATGCACTCGATATTAAAAACTTGCGCTTGCGCTGGGTGATCGAGCGAGAATATTACGTCGTTATTTGTGGGGTTAGTTATTTCTAAGATTTCACGGTTGTTTTTAACAGTTGTAATGCACTCTGATATAAGACAGTTACAGATGACTTGCTCTTCGATTATTACGTCGCCGTCCGGGGCATTGATTGGAATACGAACTAATTTAGAGGTGTTTGCTGGGATAATATCTTCATAGAGATTGACATTACGCGAGTTGTACATCTTAATGGGATTAACCGAACACTGAGTTGAGAGGGTTTGATCTTTAAGATCGATCCTCGCTTCCCATTTAGTGAGTAAGTCTAGGCCTATGAGACCATCGAAATAATCATGGAATCGGTATACAAAGAATTTGATCTCGTCCGAGCTATTAAATTCGGGAAAACACGGTAGTGTTACAGAATAATCATTGCGGCTGGTTGCATGAACGTTAGTGACTTCAAATGGGTCGTAATTTAATGGAAAGTTATAAAAGTATTTTTCAACACATTCAGGACTTAAAAAGGATTGATTAGCGCCGGTGTCTATTAATAACTTTAGCGGCGGTTTTGAAATCTGAATATAAGGGAGTTGCCGTTGCGTTTGTAAATTCAACTCTATTTTAACTTGTCTGACGATCGAACTATCTGAAAATCCTGCTCTGTGGAATTAGATGCTTGTGGCTCGTCATTTGACTCCACTTTGGGGACATCAGAAGACTCGTAAAATTGAACTCTATTGTCATGGTCATAAGAAATGTCGTAATAATTATAGTCTGAAGATTCATTATAATACTCGTTATCATAGTAATAGTCTGAATAATATGCGTCATCGTATGCGCATTCATTCAAGTTTACTTCGCGGGATTTAAAATAATTATTTGGCGGGGGATTGCCGAATCTACGCCAATCGTGTCCAGATACAGTTGGCGGCAAAGTCCTAGGTGTAAATTGCTGCACTCCGCTCATAGGCTTTGGAGGCGGCTGGAACTGAGGCTGAGGCCTTGGTGGTAATCTGAACGTATTACTTTGGGGGTTATATCTCGGGGGTGGTGCACTGAACATTTGCTGTGTGCGAGAGAGACGCGGCTGGGACTGAGCGTTAACTTGTGGGTTGAATTTAAAAGGTTGCGGTTGCATTGATAAGCGTAGTGGAGGCGGCGGCGGATTAAAACGCGGCGCGGCCTGACTATGTAAATTAGGCACACTGTTAAAGTTATTGAATTTTGGCATTGAGAAACCTATAGGTAAAGCAGGCGATGTGCGCATGCCTAGGTGATGCCTTGGCACACTATCGTTACGTTGTTGAAGGTATTGAATGTTCAATTCCTCCTGCACGTACTCCAGAGCTTTCTCAATGCTGTCTGGCCTCATACACCTTATTCGAGATCCAAGAGGTTCCTTTAGACCCCGAACAAAGGCTTGCATGGTCAGTTTTTTATATAGTGTTCGCTTAGCATCTATAGTGGTCTGAAGTGTCTCATGTAATGTGACATAAGTCATTATGGTGCTAAACAGGGATTGACAGTGATCATAAAATTCCTGCGGATTACTATTGCCTTGCGTCGCTAAAGAGAGGTCATTATATAACGCTGTTTCATCTCGTTGATCGGCAAAATTATTTACGAGTACATTTCTAATATCTTTCCAATTATCTGGGATTCCATTTGAATTAATTATGGTAGCGGCAGGGCCTGTGATTTTATTCAGGATGCCGTTTAAAAGACATAAATTATTTAATTCACTGTTAAGATCAGCTTTTAAATAGTCAGTACACAGTTTGTCGCAAATTTTAATGAATCTAGTTAACACATTAGGGTTCCCGTCAAAATCAGGGACCAGGCGTAAGGCCTTGTGAATATTGTCTGGGTTGATTTCCATCTCTTCCTTAATTATTTCTAATCTATTTAAATCTAAAAATTGCCTACGAGACTGCCGACTTGATGCAGGCTCGTGGGACCCAGAGTTTCTTGGGTGAAAAATGGTGACTAAAATAAGGGACTAAGAATAGGACAGGATAAGAGCCACGAGAACGATTCAAGTGCACTTACATGAGCATTTCGGCTTTCTCCGTGTATCGATGTCTGGATACTCCTCAGGCTGGCCTTCTGGTTCTGGATCCTCGAAGCGCGACTTGACAGCCACACGGCGGCTCGTACGGAAATCTTCGTGATGAAGCGCGAAACCGACCGCGAGGATCCTACCGACTGCGCCAATTATAGAAGCGACAGCCGGAGGATCGAAAAGAAACCGAAACGACTTTATAAAAACTAATTTATTTAAAATAAAAGATTACAATTAAAAGTACGTTAGAGAGTAATTGACCCGATCGATGTTAGATACGAAGTGCGGGCGATGACGAAGACCCGAGGCTCGGTGATGCCGTCGCTTGGTCACGTTGAAAATGCACGAGCGCGGAGTCAGCATTTCCGTGGTGTTGCAGTAATTTAGTGTTCTAGTTTGGAGTTTCGACATCGGCGATATTCATATGAGCGAATGCGTAATTCACTAGACCCGAGCCAATGTAGAAAATTTTGATATGTAAATTGACCGGAGAATCGAACCTGGGACCTCGGAGAGGCAGCACTTACCTAGCGTGCTTGTCACTACACCACGGCCGTCGTCGGAGGCGCTTTGACGCCAATGATGAGTGATTAGATTACCGAAGTTAAGCAAGCGACACTTTTGGCGCGGTCTTGTTTGGATGGGTGACCAGTCCGACCATATAAGTGTCGTTTTCACGAGCATCTCCGTGCTTCGAAAGGCACGTTAAGCCGTTGGTCCCGGCTAATATACGTTGATATTAGTCGTAAAGCCTAGTCAGAGGGCGGCTTGATAACATCTGACAGCAGGGTTAGTCGCTTGCCTGGCAACCACCCCTCCACCAATCCGCACTGAGCCCGCGTGGTGGAGTATGGCTCGAACTACCTCATAGTTGAGGTAAGGCCTTTGCCCAGCAGTGGGACTTTACAGGCTAACTTTACTTACTTACTTCAAAGAACATCGAACTTTAAACGTGTTCTTTTTCTCAGTTGTATAATAACATACATTGTAGGTACATTTGACATCTGCTTTATCAAGAGAATACCTATATATGCTTTACTGTTCCGATCTTTGAAAAAACTAATTAAGGTATTAATAATACTGCGAAATGGCTTTAACACCGTTAATTACCTAAAAACAAACTTGACCAACCCAGGAACTGAACTATGGACCTAACCATCATTTTAATGGCCCATAACTATTCATACAAGCCATATAAGCCGACAATTAGACCCGTCTAGTCGGCTGAACTGTTTTTAATGAGGTTCATTTGAAATGTTGATCTGAAGTGCGAACGCACGCAATGACATGGGAATCTATTTTTGGGGTTCTGTAATATTAATTGGTAAATGTTACAATTTAATTTAATTAATTTAAGTTTGGTAATTAATAAAGGAGCTACGTGTGTTAGTGTTCTACCCCCCTGATATAACTCTTTTTTTTAAATTCTTTATTGCACTGACAAAACTAAAGTACAAATGGCGGACTTAATGCTTAAAGCATTCTTTACCAGGCAACCATTGGGTGAAGCAGAAACGATTGAGGCGGCGTAAAATTACACATAAAAACAACAAATTGATTAACAAATTACACATAAAATCAAAAAACTCTTTGTGTTAAATGTTTGACTCCTAAACTATTACACCGATTTTGATTCGGTTAATACAAATAATTTGTTTCGATGTGCTGTAGAATTATAATTCCACTAGCGGTACTCTGCGACTTCAATTGCGTAAATCTATTTTTTTAAATATATTACTATGAATTATAGTCATTTGCTATTTCGAGGTATGAGTTACATTATTGTAAAGTTTCATCAAAATACGTTCAGTAGTTATTGCGTGAAGGAGCAATGAAATACATCCATCCTCACAAACTTTATAATACGCATTTATAATACGTATTAGTACGATATAATTCACATTTGACGACGTCCGTGGTGTAGTGGAAGCACGCTTGTTTCAAGGCGTAATTAAACCGCTCCGAGGTCCCTGGTTCGATTCCTGGTCGGGTCAATATAGAAATCAAAATTTTCTATACTCTGGGTCTGGGTGTAGTGGTACCACCGTTGTTTCTGATTTCCATAACACAAGTGCATTAGTTACTTACTTTGGGATCAGAGCAATGTATGTATTGTAATTTGTGTCCAATATTTTAATTCAGTATATTCTCATTGAACCTTAGAACTTGACTTTTATCGAGTACTAAGGATGTTAATGTTGTTTATATTATTACTTTCGTATGTTTAAAATTGATTTTATTTTTATTTGTCGCACCACCCACAATCATGTCTGCTTAGCCCAAAGGTATGACTGGTAGAGAATGCCATATGGCGTTAAGTCCACCTTTTGTACAAATTTTATAGTATAAATGTAAAAAAAAGATTTGATTTGTGATAAATAGAGTCAAACTTTACCTAAAATAAAGTTCCATTGTTTCAATGCATTTAATGATATTAAGTATTGTTATAAATATTAAGCTTTGGCTATTACGAAGCAACATAGTCAATTGTGCCACCAAGCTCTGAAATAAAGAAAAAACATTATGCTACGAATAAACATCGATTTAATTTTAAAATTAGACGGAACCCAATCTCTTAAATATGGATCACTTTTAGTATTTTTAGCGCACTCAAAAGGGAACAACCTGAATGATTAGCGATTGATGGTAAAAAAAAGTAATGGAGTGGCGTATAAGGATATACCATTGTTCAGAATCAATTGACTTGTTATAAACTACTGACAATAATACGTAACTGCTCATTGTTTGGTTACCAGAAATCAATATAAAGTGAAACCTATGTGCTTACGTTAATATGATGATGTATTTTTCGTTATTTATGACAAAACAGTCAACTATTATTTATAATACCGTTCAACTTATGGATGAGTTCTGTAAAACTTTTAAATAATTCAACTATACAAGGTGTTTCAAGGGAGGTATACAAAATCAGAAACTTAATAATTTATTCTGTAATGAATACATACCTTTGGCCCATGCTGTGGCCCACTGTTGCATAAACAGACGGGTAGATGGCGTTAAACGTCACGCATAATGACGTATCTATAAGACACCCGAAATTTCGCACGGTTGGACCGATAGCACGGTAGCTCAAGAGTGTTTGGCCCGGTTAGCAAAGAAGCTGTTAGTTCGAGTCCCGCCCGTGAGCAATTTTTGGTTACTTATTTCATCTCAAAGTGTCTTATCATTACATTACTTACGTCCTTTTTTTTCTTTGTCTGTGTTTTCCATCAACGTAAAAACAAAAGTGTTCCTAAAGCTATCCCAATGCCACCTATAGAGAGCTATAAAGTGATGGGAGAAATCTGTTCATTTAGTATGGGAAGTAAAAAAAATATTTTTCGTTATTCAACCCATGTTTCTAGGAGAAAGTTTATATATGTAGTTACTAATTCTAAGTAACTCGCTTCAATTCTAAAAGTGTTCTTAAATTATTTAATAATATCATACTTCTACATAGTAAGTTTCATTAGTATTAACTTGTAGAAAGCAGAATAATTAGACTCAAAAAGATTCCTTCTTCCACCCACAGATGGCGTAACCTCAACTCGAGATGGCCGCAGTGTCGTCAGCACACCTCACCGACTCCAGGATCAAGATTCAGGACCACAGCGACGAGGAAGCATACTCTCCCAACACCAGAGACACCACCAGTCCAGAATACCACGATGACGAAAAAACAGAAGACAGACCCTTACATACATCCTCTTTTTCAATACACAACGTCCTAAAGAAAGAACGAGACGCACCTAGTCCAGAGAATGTGTTTTCGACTGATAAATTATTACAAAGCACGCCAAATTTTGAGGATAATAATGACTCTAGGAACTCGGAAAGTGTCAGTCCGAATATCGAAGACGATGACAATCACACGAACGAATCCAGAGCTGAAATTAGTATAGATGACGATAATTCTTGCTGTAGCGATGACACAGTTCTTTCAGTAGGTAATGAGGCTCCTGTGTCAAATTATGAATGTAATAGCGAAAAGAATGGCCCGGAAACATCACAAGGGCTGACGTCTTTTAAACATATACAGACGCATTTAAACGCTATATCTCAGTTAAGCCAAAATTTGAACATAAATCAGCCTTTGCTTCTGCGGCCGAGCCCAATAACACCAAATCCGTTAATGTTCCTAAATCAGCCAATTTTATTCCAAAATCCGTTGATGAATCAAATGGATTTGAAATCTGGTCTAAACGGGCTAAATAGAATGCCAATACCACAAAGTAATGTGAACTTAAACACGCAGCATTACGGTTTAAATTTCGGAGTAAGAAAAGTTCAGACGCAAGAGTTGAGAAATACTAGGACAGATGAAAACAGAAGACTTTATATGAGTCCGAAATCGCCAGAAAATGAGAGTGGGAGGGATTTTATTAATCAGAATTGTTTAAAGTTCAGTATAGATAATATTTTGAAGGCGGATTTCGGCAGAAGAATAACGGATCCTCTGACCAAGAGAAAGAATTTGAAGGCTAGACAGTTTGAAGCGAAAACGGTCCCGGTAAAAGAAGTTCCTCTGCCTTCGAAACCTGAAGTTCTGGAAGCAAGAGTACCAGAGGTCAAACCTAGTGAAAAAGGAGGGGCAATTGACTTGTCAAAAGGAGATGACAGCGGGAGCAATCAGGGATCTACCACAAGTGAGTATTATTTTTTAATAAGATTATCTTAGACTCTTATTTCTGTTAAAACATCCAATACAGTAAAGAATTTATTAGAGAAGGATATTAAGCATCACGCTAACGACGCTGTCCTTTTATCATTAAATTTATTTACCTTATATCATCAATAGATGTCGCTGTTGCCAGTTAACTCGCGGTGACATTTGTTATTGCCCGATTCTATAAATCTACCGCTGTATTTTAGTGAGTTTGTAAATAGTCTACTCATGTGATAATGAAATCTGGTGATCATTGCTCTTCAAGCATTTGATTTTTGAAAGACTTGCTGCTTGCAAATATTAGGCAAGAGCATGTCTAAATAAACAATTTACATACCAAACCTCCTTTTGAATAAGTTAATATCAAAGTGACACATGTCCAAACCTATACGAAGAAAAATTAAATTACGGTGTAACTTCTTATAATAATGTCCTATCCCACCGAAAATACTTTCATGTAAAATGTGGCCAAAAGCCGAGATCGTATGGCTTTCAGTGTTAAAAAGTTATAGTCTCAAGTATAGCCAAACTTCTTACACTACACGCCGTAAGTTCACTACACAAGTCTTTTTTCCTGTGATAAATTCGTTTCGCATACCCCTATGTGAAGATAGAGAAGTTTATAGGGCTCCCCTGCTCAATAAGCAGGTGTACCCACTAAATACACAGGTGTCTCCTACGTAGCCAGAGTAGGGGGTTGGGTGACCACCGGAGCCTTGGGTGATCAGCGGAGCCTTAACTATCCCGCGTACATTTCACAAATCTACTTCAAGATCTTCACAAACTCTACACCATACAGAATTATGTGGTTTGCCCCCCATTAATAGCAGAAATATATGACTTCTATGACTTATTAATAACTATTAAAAACCGGCCAAGTGCGAGTCGGGCTCGCGCAATGAGGGTTCCGTGACAACTTTAACTGAATTAGGGAATCCAATTACTTCTACTTAGTAAAATACCACAATATTTTGGTGACTGCAAATATAACTTTGTTTTTCATAGCGTTTGTATGAAGAACAAGATTATGTTTGCGGTTGTTGAAAACATGCTATATCTCAAAAACTACTCGTTCAATCTCGTCCAAACCAATTTTCGTTGAAAGTATTTGTTAAGATCTATATTATATATTTTTTTCAAAATTTACACTCTCTTGGTTTAGAAGTTAGATGGGAGGGGGGGGGACGCCCATTTTACCACTTTGGAAGCGGATAGCTATTAAATGTTAGACTTTAAAAGAAAATAGTTTTAGGATCCTCAATATGATTTTAAAAGACCTATCCATAGACACCTCACACGCATAGGTTTGACTAAAAAAATTTTTTTTGGTTTTAGTTAGCGGTTAAAAGGATACATCTTCCCACCAAATTTTAGCAGTGTAATGCTTATAGTTACAGAATAAAATGGCTGTGACATACGGACGGACAGACAGACAGACAGACAGACAGACTTGACGAAACTATAAGGGTTCCGTTTTTTGCCATTCGGCTACGGAACCCTAAAAAATGAACAATATCCCCCAGCAGGATTTATTGTATCCCGGTGCACGAAATACTACACCAGACGTGCCGTTAAATCATGATTGATAGGAATAATGATGATGATGATAGTAAGAATGTTGTAGTTGTTTATGTAAAAAAGTAAAGTTAGCCTGTAACGTCCCACTGCTGGGCAAAGGCCTTACCTCAACTGTGAGGTAGTTTGAGCCCTACTCCACCACGCGGGCTTAGTGCGGGTTGGTTGTTTATGAATATATTGTTAATATTTGTTCTTATTGTGTTTTATTGAATTGCCTTTTACAAGTTCAATAGGTATTATGATTATCGTTGTATTTACGACTAGCGGTGCCCCGTGACTGCGTCCGCTTTGAGATTCCTCCCTCCCCTCTCGTCGCAGCGTAATACTTTATAGCTAAGAGCGTTCCTCGATAAATAAGTTGTACAAAATAAAAATACTTTTCAAACAAATCGGACCAGTCATCATCATCATCATTATCAGCCAAAGGAAGTCCACTGCTGAACATAGGCCTCCCCCACGGCTTTCTTCAGCGACCGGTCAGAAGCGGTCTGCGTCCAGTTTGATCCTGCGATCTTTACAAGGTCGTCTGTCCATCTTTTTCGGTGGACGTCTTATGCTGTGTCTTTGGTCGAAGGGTCTCCAATCTATAACTTTCCTGCCCCAACGGCCATCAGTTCTTCGCGCTATGTGCCCTGCCCATTGCCACTTGAGCTTACTGATTGTCAAGGCTATGTCCGTTACCTTACTTCTTCTACGTATCTCCTCATTTCTGATTCGATCCCGTAGAGAAACACCCAGCATAGCCCTCTCTATCGCTCGTTGTGTGATTGACCATACCATGAATCTGAGACATTCGCGCATTCAGACAAGCAAACTCTTTAGCTTTATAATATTAGTTGATGATTTTGCAGGTACAACGACGGGTGATGGGCCGATGGTGTGGCCTGCGTGGGTTTACTGTACGAGGTACAGCGATCGGCCCAGTTCCGGTGAGTTTGTTAATTTAAGTCATTTTCATACCATAATCTTATACGTATCAATCGTTAGTCGTAGTGAAGTGGCCTGTAAATGTTCCACGGCTGGGCAGAGACCTCATCTCATGAGGTGGTATGAGCTATACTCTACCACGCGGGCTAACTAATTTAAAAAAAACGGCCAAGTGCGAGTCGGACTCGCGCACTGAGGGTTCCGTGCCAACTTTAACTGAATTAGGGAATCCACTTACATCCACTTAGGAAAATACCACCATATTTTGTTGACTGCAAATATAAATTTGTTTTTCATAGTGTTTGTATGAAGTACAAAGTTATGTTTGCGGTTGTTGAAAATGTGCTATATCTCAAAAACTTCTTGTTCGATCCCGTTCGAACTAATTTTCGTTGAAAGTATTTGTTAAGATCTACATTGCATTTTTTTTCAAAATTTACACTCGCTTGATTTAGAAGTTAGATGGGGGGGACGCCCAATTTACCACTTTGGAAGCGTCTAGCTATGAAACGTTAGACTTTAAAAGAAAATGGTTGTAGGAAGCTCTATGTCATTTTATAAGACCTATCCATAGACACGCCACACGTTTAGGTTTGCCTAAAAAAAATTGTTTGGTTTTAGTTTCATGTATGGGAGCCCCCCCTTAAATAATAATATTTTTATTTTTTGTACAAGGATCGTAAAGCGGTTAACAGGATGCACATTCCTACCAATTTTCAACAGTGTGATGCTTATAGTTACAGAATAAAGTGGCTGTGACATACGGACGAACAGACAGACAGACAGACAGACAGACTTGACGAAACTATAAGGGTTCCGGTTTTTGCCATTCGTCTACGGAACCCTAAAAATACACATGCCCTCTTCCGTGAGCTTCATCGCAAGGGTACTAAAACTAAGAGAAACAAAGAAAACATCGACATAATTTTCGTCGTACTTCTTAATTAAATATTTCACTCTTTTTTTCATGAACGAATTAAGATAAAATATTCAGCGTGTGGCTTGTAATTGGAGCAAAAATCTAAAATAAAAACCTTTAAATTTAAGTGTGTTAAATACACAAAAGTAAATAAATAATAAATAAATATTTGACAACATCACATACATTGTTCCGATCCCAAGCTAAGTAGCTAAATCACTTGTGTTATGGAAAATCGAAACAACGGTGGTATCACAACACCCAGACCCGAGACAATATAAAAAAGATCGTTTTCTACATTGACCCGACCGGGAATCGAACCCGGAGCCTCACGAGATGGCGACGCTTGAAACCACCGTGCTAGCCACTCGACCACGGAGGTCGTTAAAGTAGTAAGTTATACTTCAAAGGAGATGATCGTGTTATTTCTATACGAAAGCAAATATGTTTTCTATTATAATAGATTTTTATCCTTATTTTCAGCAAGTTAAAATTGTACTAAGAACCAGATAATAATTTGATATTATAAATTGCATTAGTAAAAATCAACTATGTCAGACAAGGAATCGAACCCTGTGTCTTGAGCTATCCAGGCGAATGCCTATACCAATCGGCCATCGACACATTAGCAATCCTGTTGATAATAATCAGAGTCAAAATCATTCTACAGATGCTTCAGAAGCTATCACAATATACTCGTATGTATCAAGTTCTTAGTAAATTCAAACGATATTGAATATCATAATTATGATTATCGATACGATACCGATATTACTAGACAGGTGAAACACTTAATTATGTGTGAGTCATAAAACATATAGGGTGTTGTAGCGAATAGTCGGCAAAAGTGTTGCTTAATTTATTGACTGACTTTATTAAAATAAGGTTCTCACTTTCACCTGTATGCATGTATTATTTATTAGTCCGCATTCATCCTGCATTTGGCTGAACAGATTTTTATGGAGGTCTCATAGAAGTATTTGTTACATTTTGGAGACGATTTTAGTTACTATTTATTTAACATGGCGTTATCAGTACGTAGGCTTAGACGAATTATATGATTGATATGAATTTATCAGCGAAATGGTAGTACATATATCTATATATATTAAAAAAGGAGTATTACACATTTGATTATTTGACGCAATAACGTTGCAAACGTTTTCGACCTTGAGCTTCATTTTTGAATCACTCGCTTGGATATGGCGGTGTGATTTTCGTGAAAAGCGACTTAAAAATCAACGAAAACCTAACCAAATATTAACGTAAATACTCACAAAATGGAGTTACTTTTTTACCGATCCTGGGTGCAATCAAACATTTTTTCATTTGAAAACGGACATCAGTTAATCAATATTGACCCCTGTTCCCTGTTCTAATTTTATATTTTACACACTTACACAAATATAGAAAATTTTCGCGAAGATTTATTTACAAAATCTTCCGGCCTTTCGATCATTTTACAGCGTTGGTGGTCACAAGTAGATGTTATATTTTGAAAAATAAACTACAATACTTATAAATATTCACAAGACATCATAATTATAATTTCACACAGAAAGAGCTAACACCCTGTATATTTTAACTTCATTGCTTTATTACCGTGGTGATCTTTAGAAGAACGTTTAACAAATGCCAATTAACTTATTGGCTTAACGTGTAATTAAATGCTAAACCGATTACGGTAAATAAGCACTTCTCGTGACGGTGGTAATACGACTTTAAGTTTATAATTAAGAGTTTTATTTAACTTTGCGAATGCTTAGTATTATGTGGTACAAAAGGCCTGTGTTTTCGTCTAAATAAATGAAGAAAATGGTAAGTAGTAGCTGCTGGTACTCGGAGGTCCCGGGTTTGATTCCCCGTCTGGTGTTGTGATACCACCGTAGTTTATGATTTCAATAGCACAAGTGCATTAGCTTATTTGGGATCAGAGCAATGTATGTGTATATTATTTATTTATTAAATAGAAGTTACCATAAAAATAAATATACAAAGAAAAAACTGGAAAGAAGACAATACAAAAATATTTTTAAGCGAATGACAGGCTTCTTAATGGTTTAGAATGTTTTAACACCGACAGTGTCATATTTTATATTTATAAAGATGAAATAAGAAACCAAAAATTGCGCATGGACGGGACTTGAACCAGCAACTTTCTGGCTAACCGGGCCAAACGCTCTACCAATTGAGCTACCGTGCTGAGACGGTTCGTTACCTTATTACGCGTGACATCTGCTCCTTAGTACCTTAAAACCTTTTATAATATATGTATTCTTGCAAATATTTTTCTGATTTCTTCTGGGCGAGCTCGTTCGATTTTCGACTCCGACTTAATCGCACTTGGCTTGATCTGAAATCAAAAGGGAACCCACTCAAAAAAACATTGTAGAGGCGCTTGTAATAAAAACCGAAGTCCACTGTTGCATAAACAGACGGGTAGATGGCGCTAAACGTCATGCATAATGATGCATCCATAAGAGACCACAAATTTCGCAAGGTCGGACGGACAGCACGGTAGCTCAATTGGTAGAGCTGGCCCGATAAGCCAAGAAGTTGCAGGTTCGAGTCCCGCCCTTTCGCAACTTTTCGGTTTCTTTTCTCATCTTTCTGAATATAAAATATGACACTGTGTGTTAAAAACACTCTAAACCATTAAATAAAACCGATGTTATCATTGTTATTTAATTAAATAAACATTAAGTGTCTAGTTAACAACCATGAAATCTCAAATCCACTGAGTTTTATTAACAAGATTGCACCTTCAAAATTTCATGCTGTCATAAAAGACCTAACCCAAAATGAGAGGGTTCCGCCTATCTTACCGAAACATCCCTAGAGGGCACTTATCAAATTACACCTCCTCACACAAAACGAGAGGGGAGCATCCCTCACAAAAATTACGCCAATCCATTTTAGAACGTGTTACAGACGAGTAAGATAAATTATTGTTTGTTCGTGGGAGAAATATTGAATTAGGTGTATGATACTTTGTGGGATGTTGAGTGTTAAATAATTTGTGTAAATGTATTTAGTGTGGATTTAGGCGTGTTGTTAAAGATTAGTGAGATTGGAATCATAGAGGGTTAAGAGGTAAAATCATACATAAATCACTTACTGTTTTGTTATTTGTGATATTAAAATGATCTTCATAATCTTTTGTTGACCATTTTGTCAGCGTTAGAAAGTAGATTTTAGACTTTTTTGATTAAAATACAAACATTTTTGTTTCATGAAATCTTTCGTACAGTTCGGTATTTGCTTGCTCTCCAGTTTCCAGGTCTCGGATTCGATTCCCAGTCGGATTCATAACAAGTTACTATCGGGTCTGAGATTACAGTATCGTGTCGTGGTTTTTGTATATAATTATAATGCACAAGTGTTTTACTTAATTATTATTATATTGTTTAAAATAAACAAAACAAACTATTCAAGGCAACATACGGCCTGTTTAACAACGTCTGAAATAAATATCTTTTAGCGTTATTTGTCAAATATTTCATACAAAATGACGTTCTATATTTGAATTATTCGTTGGTTTGTGCACGATGTTGAATCAGGATATTTACCTAGAAAAGCGCAATTCTTAGAAATCTCGAGGAAAACAATTCCTCTTTGATTGAATTAAAAGTCATCGGCCATGAAAATGTACAATAAATATTTATTAGAGGGGTGGAGTAGGGAGGGGACGTTAGGGGTTACTCACGATAAAAATATCGATTTTTTTTTTAAATAATACGCCAATATTAGCTTTAGTAATTTTTATTTGTGTAAAAAAGACATTTTTCGTAAAAAAAATGATAACTTATGAAAGGGGGCTTATTTATTTATTTTCCATAGATAATAGTAAATTATTGAGGTGTGCAAAAATAAGTATGTAATTATGAAATGATTTATCTACTTGTAGAATCAACGTGAAATTTAGTATTTTATTTTGACAACGTTTATTATTCATGTCTGACTATTGAAAGTGTTTGTCGTAAAATATGAAGTAAAAATGACATGCAAATTATTGATTTATTGACATTTATTGCTTGTAAAATCAAATATAATATGTTACTTACACATAAAATAAATTGAACAAACGTACCTAGATCTAATCGATTCATATTTATTATGTAATAAATCATAGTGTGCAATACAGGCGTTGCTCATTTGATATTATTATAATAAACAAACATTTTAATTTTAACTAACAGTATCGGTTAAATGTTATACGCTTCTCATGACACGGGTAACTCTTAATCGATTAAACAATAAAATGATATTCTAGAGAAATTGAAATTAAGTATGTTACTATGCGAATTTGTTAAATTATATTAACAAATCGTTGACAGGAAAAAAACTTAAAAAAAAATGACATATTCGTAATATAATGAATGAAATCTAGAGGGAGTTTTTAAAAAAAAATGATTGACATTTTGTTTAAATAGTTATTAAGTAGTTTTAAATAGTTTTTCTAGATTAGCAAACAATCTTAAATCCGCTACGTAACAAACATAACTCTTTTTTTTACGTTTCCTATATATATTTATTAATTGTTATTTCTTCGCATGGGGATTCGCTGAGACACAATTACTTATCAAAAAAAACGTTAAGTAATTTAGTCATACTTATTTTTCTCGCTTAACTTATTTCATTTAACAACACTAATGACCGATACCAATTAGTGTAAATCGTTGATAATTACTCAAACGACTGTTACATGTAATACATAATGCAGCTAGATAATGTAAAAAAATATACGTCAGATATAGCAGTATGTTGCAAATGGGGATCTGTCAGAGTTAATAGAATTATTATCTATGCTATAAATATGGCCGCCTTGATGTATGCACTAGGGTTGCCTACTATAAGTTGTAACATAATATTTTAAACAGACTTCAAAAAGGAGGAGGTTATTCATACAATTGAATTAATAACCTGGAAGTTGTTTTTTAAACGATGCTACTTTATTTATTTTAGACAGGAATTGATATTTTTTTGTCCAGAATTTATCACTATTTACGTCTTCGTTCTTAATTAATGTAAAAAAAATATGGTTCGTTGGATAATTGTCATGTACTAGCAGTTCTGTCAACTGAATACGAGTTTAAATAAACTTTTTTTATAACTAATAATCATTAGTTATAAAAAAGTTTAGTTTATCATCATTCTAAAAGAGGCTTTGAAAATAGTAGTGACTGAGTTTACCCGTTGTTATTTATCATTCATATTTCTTCTGTGATTGCCGTGATTTATAACAGAATGTTTTTTCAAGCTTAATTAAGCGTTTATGTAAACTCAATCTCCAAAGTTTATTTTCCAAGAGCATGGTTATTAAAGGCGATAATTTAAAGTAAGTACATATTGTCTTCAGTCTGCTCACAGATGTGCAAAAAATCTGTTAATCAATCACAAACAGAAGGTATTAAATTGACATCTAATTCTATTGATTAATTTTTTATTCGTTTTAATTATAGGTTATATGTTTTCAAATATAATATTCTGAAATAAAAAAATACCCAAACTCAGCCATTAATTTTTTTTTAAATATCAAATGAACTTGCCAAAAAAAATAACTTCCCGGAGGCGGCAACCCTATCTCTAAGGCGTTTTCATTAACATAATTAAGGCGTACATAGATCAGAGATTAAATCAGTTATTAACCATTAATAAAGGGGTTTATTAACGCGATAAAATGGCCAGCATCTGGTGCTGATCTCAGTAAAGAAATACGTTTAAATTCATGATTGGATTTAAGACTTTATGTGAAATTTTAATGTTAGTTATAGGAATATAATATTGATTACATATGCTCGGTTTAGAGGATGTAAAAAAAGCTTATTTTATTAAGATAACCATTGGCGTGTAACCAATGTGGCGTGTGACATTTATTGATTAATGTCCGATTATCCAATGAAAATTGGTATAATTCTACACGGGAAAGGATAACTGAATTTTGTGAGTTATAACTTATAACGCATATATTTTGCGTGACTTTTATTGATTTGTATTTCATTATCGAATGGAAATAACACGCCAAATTCAATCGAGTGATTCTAAAATAGGCCTGAAAAATCGTATTCTTTTAATGGAAGCTGCCAAAGTGATGAAAAATGTGGGGATTACAGCAAATACATTTTAACTACAAAATACATACTAACAGCATTTTCCATTGCAACTAGATCGAAATTTTAATGAAATTCTTGTGTTCTTGTTGCTGACTGTAACTTTATATAAATTCACTTAACTTGTACACAGAAAGTAAGAATTGGGTTCAATGTGAAACAAGTTTGCTACATTCTTATAATCATATCTTCATTTGATTTGCAGTAGAACTATATGAAAAAACAATAGTAATTTCCGTGCAGTTTGAATGATTAAAAATTCGATACGAACAATTGGTTTGTAATACAGTGTTTTTGAAATCCGTATTTGTATGGGAGCGTGTCTAATTGGCTTGTTTGAATGAATAAATAATATGTAAAGTCCAATATTGTTAGTCGAATAAAAAAATATTTTCTTGTCCAATATTTCTAACAATCTTGACATTCCTTTTTAACGAAATGATTAATTTCAAAATCAGATAAATACAAAACTCTAATCCTTCGTAGGCTATTAATCGTTAAACAAAGAGATCGTTTTTTTAATTAAAAAGTAAATAAGTTTTATTCACCGGCATAGTTATTAAAGTTGAGAAAAAAATGCTTACAATATTGGACTAGCTAAGAAAAACGGACTCTAAAACAAGATTTACTAATAAATATACATTTATTGTAAATAAATGCCACCTAAGAATTTAAACACTAATATTTCAAATACATGTATCTGAAGCCCTTAGATAAAAGTCATTTTTATTGATCATCATCATTATCAGCCAAAGGACGTCCACTGCTGAACATAGGCCTCCCCCACGGCTTTCCACAACGACCGATCACTAGCGGTCTTCATCCAGTTTGATCCTGCGATCTTTTTAAGGTCGTCTGTCCATCTTGTTAGTGGACGTCCTACGCTGCGTCTTTGGTCGAAGGGTCTCCAATCTATCTGCAATAAGATTAAAATCATCCAACCTCTACGTTTTGTTCTTCAGTCAGTATGAACATTTTAAATCAATTATGTAACTAAATTATTATTTTAATAAATGTAAAAAAACTTAATAGTTATTTTATAATAATTAACTTTTTTCTAATAAATCAATTCACTTTGCTAATTTAAAACTCTGAAGAGACAAAATTAATAATGTAATTAATTTATACAATTACTCTATTTGTTGACTATTATATGCAATGAATCGTATTATTTTAGCCCAATTAAAATAAATGTATTTTTAAAAGCTTCTTGGCGTAGGAAGTATCAAGTATTATTGATTGGATGTTTTTATCTAATGATAATTTAGAGTCATGATTAATATATCGGGACAATCGATTGATTCTGAAGTACTAAGGATTACTGCTGTTATTAAGTTTTTATACTGAGTAGGACTTTTATAATGTGGATTAGTGGGAAAGGTTAGTATAAAAAATAACAAAATATTTTTTCCTTTTAACCTTAGTTTTTTAAAAACTTATCTAAAGCATAAAATATACCTAATGTCCGAATACATATATTCCTAATGCACCAAATCACAATCTTTTCATAATAAACTAGCGGTCTCAGTAAACTTCGTTTGCCTCCCTTGTGTTCAATTCGGTGCGGAGTCAAATCATACAAAGTAAAAATCATGAAAATCGGCCCACTCATTTTCAAGTTACAAGATGCGTAGCGACACAACTTTCTGTTATGTTCTAAAGGCTTTAAATCATCTATGACATATATTATAGAAGTCTGTTGAAATTTATTATCTATCGATATAGATGACTCTAAAGACGACCTCCGTGGTGTAGTGGCTAAGCACGCTGGTTTCAAGGCGTCACCGCTCCGAGGTTTCGGGTTTGATCCAGTCCGGTCTAGTCAATATAGAGATCAAAATTGTCTATATTGTCTCGGGTCTAGGTGTTGTGGTACCAACGTTGTGTCTGATTTCCATAACACAAGTGCATGAGCTACTTACTTTGGGATCAGAGCAATGTATGTGATTGGTGTCCAATAATTATTATATATCGATATAACCGTCACATCTCTAATGCCCCTTAGTACAAACATCTGTTTTCACGCTCCATCTTCGATGGCTTTTGCCGAATCATGGAGAGGTCCTCCTTCAGTGAATTAGCCACTAAGGTGTGGGGGAGATAACAAAATTGACTGACGTTATTTATTTGCGTTGTTCAGTATAAACCTTTTGAACCATTGTAAAAACTTTTGCATTTTGGTCTTTTCTTACAGTTGTGAAAAAAATGTTTAAAGGTAAGTCTATTAAAGTCTTATGTCATGACCACAGGTTACGTAGGTACGTGCGTTATGAGGAAATTGTCCTTAGATATTTAAAATTATCTAATAATCATTACCTAATGTTTATGAATGTTTTAAATGAAATTTCCTTGCAATTGAAGACATCACTGTCTTCTAAGACACTTGCTTAATCCTAGTTTAGTAGGCAAGGACATTCTTAAGATTAACACGATTTTCAATCTTAGTTCTAAGAATGAACATTAATAGTTAATCGTCACGTCACGATTTTAGTGAATATATGAATGAATTATTATTATTAATTGATCAATTATAAGTTATTAACGATTCAATTTTAGCACTTCAGACACTTTGAGTTTAGAATACATATATTAAATAAATAAATAAACTGTCGGGTCTGGGTGTTGTGGTACCACCGTTGTTTCCGATTTCCATAACACAAGTGCATTCGCTACTTACTTTGGGATCAGAGCAATGTATGTGATATTGTGAAATAAAAAAAATAAAAGTAATCATAAAATTCCAATATTAATTAACACGTTGCCCGTTTTCTTACATTTTCATACAGACGGAAAAAAGAACAAAATTTTCTCTCTCCCCGTCGATTGAAACACTGTAAAATTAAGATTTAACAGTAAATGGAATTTTTATGGCATTGCAAATCGATAGTCGATGAAATGGCCGTCGATAAAATCACGTTTTATTAGGGTGGCTCTACCATTTCGCGATATTAGCCCTAGCAATTGAATTTTCCAATTATTAGAAGCAATTCCCGAGCGATGTGTTTTTAAATGTTTTTTTTTTTCAGTTAAGGGTTCGTTCGAACACGCATTCAGTTTTGCTCGATTGAGTTTTACGAAGGGTGAATTTAAGATATGGTTTTCAATTTTTCAACGATAATAGTTTTTGAGATTGTCATCTTAAACACGAAAGCGTGTACTGTTTTTTTTGTTACGAACATATTTTACAATAGACTTAAAAATGTTACGTATTTTTTTACTGTCTCTTGAGGAGAAAAAAATGATTTAAAAGAATTAATTTAAGGGTATTGTTTCATGCTTAACCGTAAAACATAATTATCACCTACCCAATTAATAATTTTATTGCCCAATAAAAAGCAAACAAATAAACAAAACGCACGGAGGAAATGCCGCGCATTTCAAAATCTGCATATTATTTGAGGAGGAAATATAAAATTCTAAAAATAGGAAATATAAAACAGTCGTTAAACCGACGAAGCGTTGAACGAAACTCCGCCTATTTGCACCTTATTTAATTACGAGTATAGTAGGTATTATATTCTGTTCACACCTACTCATTATGTAGTACACAATGAAAACTGACTCAGCATACTTGCTTTGAAATGTACTTAAGAGAACTGTTTATTAACTCACTTCTTACTAGTTTTATAAATGCAAAAGTTTTTGTGGATGGGTGTATGTTTGTACTACTTCATGTAAAAACTACTGAGTGGTTTTTGATTAAACTTTACAATAATATAGTTCATACTCTGAAATAGCACATAGGCTATAATTTATAATTTCAAGGCGTCGCCGCTCCGAGGTCCCGGGTTCGGTTCCTGGTTGGGTCAATGTAGAAATAAATAAATACTATATTGTCTCGGGTCTGGGTGTTGTGGTACCACCGTTGTGTCTGATTTTCATAACACAAGTGCATTGGCTACTTACTTTGGGATCAGAACAATGTATGTGATTGGTGTCCAATATATTATTATTATAATGATTTGTTGTTAAATACAATATTAACGCGGGTGAGCCGGTAGTCTTAAATAATGAATTAAAACCCCAAATGAATAGATAGCAGTCTCAAAAATGTCAATCAATGCTACTTAAATTATAAATGTCTACGTTTAAGGCAGATAAGGATGGCTGTACGGATGTTTGGTACTCCTTCATTTGAAAAAATATTGACGAATTTGCCAATTATATGATTTATACACTGGAATAACACATAGGATTTAATGAAATACAATTTTTAAGTGGGTAAAGCCGCAGGGAGCTGCTAGTTTTAAATGAATATTTGCCTTAGCTGTACATAAGTGTGGACAAACATTAGGTTAAAAAAATACTAATTTGTAGACTAAATCTGCTAATACAGAACTTACTGCCATAAGTATTCATTATGTATCAAGTTATCTCTTATGTGTAGTTCACATCTGTATGTATACATAGAGATGCTTTATATGCGATAATTAAACGACCAATTAGTAAATTCATTAAGTGTTCTGTTGCGATAACTATGTTGCGGGTAAAGTGTGAATTTTGGCATCTAAATGGTTAACTAATTAGGTACTTAGAAAACTGTGGAAGTGGCTGATATAATGAGTATGACTAAGTAGCTCACTTAGTATCTGGTTTTAAATTACGAGGTATAAAAAGTAAGTTTCTTTTTAAAGGACAATTGTATGTTTGAGGGTCCTGAACAAGGTTTTTTAATGTGATAGGTACTTATTCGAATTCTAGCTTCTCATTACCGCCAAATAATAATGACGTTCAGACGTAATCAAAAAAGTCCAATTCCACTAATTAAAATCTACGAACAAAAATGCAAGCACCTGCTCATTTTCACACCTTTATAAAAATAACGTATGTCATTAAAATACCGGTATAACGTTACGTTATTGTGGTGTTATCTAGATAATAATATATAATTAGTGGCGTTGTCTGTGTAACAAGGCGCCTTGTAGTTTTGCTATCAGATAGGTATATGTTTAATTAAGTTAATTGTAATTATATCACTTGCTTTACATGGTGACTGGGATATTGTAGAAAAAAATAATATTGTGCGTAAAGTTGAAAGAAACAGTATGTTTTATACCAGTTTAATTTATTTCTCCGTTCGTTCGTTCTTGTATAGACAAAACCTAGGACAAAGGTCTGTCCTTTTATTACATATCTGATCTAAAATTAAACTTTTTGTATAATATTTTACAAAAAGAACATACATTTATTAACGAAGTATGAAATAATATAACAATACAAGCATTTCTGAGACTATATTCTTTTATAAAAACATAATTCGTTTGATCGGTTGTTTTAAAAAAATATTTTTACAGCGTTGTTGACTGAAATTATATGTACAAACCTCATACGTACGTTCGTATTTGATTTACACAATTTTCCTACAATTAACCTCTAGCGACCCAAATCACGAGATCTTACAAAGGAATTTGACATACCAACGCCATCAAATAAATCCAATAACAGAATACCAGCAACGTTGACAATACCGTTTTCATTTACCGTTGCCGTTGATGAAGCGACGGTAGGAGACGTTGAGTGACTTTTAATTAAGAAACTTGTGCCAATTGAAATTTCACACAGAGGGTGGAGTCAGAAGGGTGGAGACGACCCAGTTATAAGGTTAAAAATAATTGTTGAATTAGGGAAATGGCGGTGCCATTATCTTGTTGTACCTCTAGATTGACGGCAATTAATTACTTCATATTCTATGGAAATTTACTTTATCATGTCCTTTGTGAAATAAAAAAAGGAGCCTCATAATAATTCTCGTGGTAATTGATTGAATGGAAAGGTTTGTATTTGTATTATCTATTCATTTAGAAAATATAATATGTATGATGTTTTATTACACCTGCGCAGCGGATTTTGAAAGAACTATAGCTAACAACGTACATGAATGTATCAAACTATAGTAACAGCTTTTTTACATAATGCTCTGCATTGCATTTGAGATATTTTTTGTTTGCACTTAAGCTACTAGGTTAAATCTGGTTCAGTAGTATTTTCAATCAGCCCATTCACGATCTTTTCTACATTGATTTAACTTTACTGTACTTACACAGTAACGATTGCAACAAATAAGTCAACTACTATGTTTAAGCGTAACGTTATCCTCGCAAACGTTTACCGTAATAACGTTATTTTAACGTTATCGCAGTCGGCTACCGATCTCTGAGCTGATCGGACGAAACTATTTTAATTGTAGAGGGCTTGAACGACGGATATAAGACATGTACTATAGCGGTTTTGGACACCCTTTGTTTTTATAAGTTATCTAATATAATGTTAATGTTGACGTCTAAAAAAGGAAAGCATGTGCTTATTCTTTAATTTATTCAGGTGATAAGTAGTATTTTTTTATTTTCATTATGTTTTGTTTGCAGTTTATTAATTTTTCGTCCCCGTCGTATCTAGAATCAGATAAATTCTAGGAATCAGATAAAAAATGACCAGTCTTATCTTATTATTTATTCTACGCTATCTTCTATCTAAATGCATACAATAAAGTTGTGTAAGTTCCGACATTTGTAACTAAAGAACGAGTGCTCCGATTTTCATGAATTTTACTATGTTGGAATTTTTTGTGCCCCGAATAGGACAAAGTGGGGGACGAAGTCTGCCGAGACCGCTAGTAAGTTTTCCTCTCTCTCTCGTGTTTTGTAGCTGTCACATAATCTCGCTTCCGTCCTTGCCGCTAATTTTCTCGAAGCACTTCAGTAGAACCGACAAGCACTTTCAAAGTTTATAACTGGAGATTGAAACTTTGGTTCCGGGGGTGAACAGTGGAACAGTTTTCCTGTTTTTTGGGTTTGTCACTAGAAAAATAAATGAAACATTTGTTTTCCTAAATTACGGAAGATCAGTGTTTGTCGCTTAGTCTAATCAGCGTCTTACCCAAAGGGGCATAATATATTTGCGTACTTATTAATATAATCTTACTAAGTACGCAATGTCTGCCTGGGTGACGCAGCGGTTAGAGGGCGCACTTTAAACTTATGGCTGCGCCAGAGGTCCCGTCTTCGATCCCCGGGTCGGGCCAAAAATATTTGTTAATGTATAATGTGTTTTTCTGTTTAGAAAATCTCAGGGTAGCCCGGAGTTTCAAAGTTGGCGGTGTTTCACCCCCGTGCCTCGGGAAGCACGTAAAGCCGTTGGTCCTGCACCTGACCTCTCTCCAGCCGTGACCTATTCATATTATAAACGCGAAAGTTTATGAGGATGGATGAATGTTTGTTACTCCTTCGCACTAAAACTACTCAATGGAATTTGATGAAACTTTACAATAATGTACCTTATACATTGGAATAGCGAATAGGCTACAATTGACAATAATGTTTTGTGAGATACAATTTTCACGCGGGTAAAGCCGCGGGAAACAGCTAGTGAGCCATAAACGTATGAAATTGGGATAAAAACCTGTCATTTTCTTCTCATTACTTCATTATCATGAATAGAAAATATGATGCAGTTATTAATTACACATACCTGTCAATACCTGGTGTTATGTTTTAATCATGGGCTTAATTACCCTTCATTAAGCTTACGCATTATGATAATCAATAGTTTGTACGCCTCAGTGGATTTATTCATATGGTTTATCTTCTTGGTTAGAATTTTGATGAGATACCTATATATAGTAATACTGGCAAGGCTGTGTGTAGGTTTTAAACTGCGTAGTGATTTGTATAATGAAATATTTTTTAATAGGATTTCTACCATGTTATTAAAAATAAATAGTTTTCGTCGAATCTTAAGTATTTTTTATCTGTTGCAAACTTAGGAATTATCGTAGGAATCATTTATACAAGGTGTGGGCTGTGATAGTAGCAAAACTTGAAATATTAACCTCATAGGTAGGTAGATAAGGTAATCAGAAATCAATTCTGAGTGGTTTTAATTTATAATAATATAAAATTAATGTAATGTTACTTTCTAACAAAATAAAGGGAATCTGCAATGTATTGCAAACAAATGTGTCCAGTCATAAAACTTAATACTATCATTCATTACAACTAGTTAGCGATTTTTATACGCATTGATTACATTGCCTGTCGGACATTAGGTATCGTAAACTTAATACATTTGGATAAACTACTGAATAATTGCCTACAGTCTCCTCAAAAAGTATTTTAGTAAAAGTATTTAACACTCTCTGTACATCCTATTAATTACCATAGACACATCTCCGTTGCACAAACAATAATGGCGATGCTAAAAGCGCGGCAAACTTGTAACTGTCAAATGTGACA